>JALMGJ010000003.1:26556915-27859415 GCA_023362775.1 Charina bottae | reverse complement strand
AGGCAATCTTATTTGATATTGCAGTGCAAACTACTTACCTCTTGAGTATGATGTTCAATAAATACAACCTAAATGCACTTTATATTTGAATCCTTCACACTTGTCACATCCATTTTGCCAGACTTGATATTGCTGTTGTTTGCTTAGCTTTTCGTTTCATTTTCATTTTATCTAGCCCTAATACGAAGATCAATAGTTTTGATCCCAGTTTCCATGAATGGAAGAGAAGTTCATATTTATGGAAAAGGGATTTCTTGCATCTTTTCTTGGGAATGATTTGGAGAATATGATGAGAATGGGGATGGAGAGATGGAGCAAGAGAAGCTGGTAGGAATTATCCTTTCTCTTACAAAAAATTGAGAAGAATTTAGGATGCAAACCAATGCAATTAGTTCCATAGGTGAAAAGGGGTCCTGGATTTAATTATGCCCAATGCTGCTTTTGAAATGGAAAAAGGTACTTGTGATATGGCATTGAAAAGAATGGATCGGTTTGCTATTTTGAAAAGTTATGAAATAAATCTAATGAATACATGCAACATTTAGGCGTACTGAAACTAGGTCTTTGGATCCTGCTTTTACCTCTTACCTATTATAGTTTTCCACTGGATTTCACATCTTATGCTTCACTCAACTTAAGAGGTCTTCAAGCACTTGGCCCTCAATCTAGACTGAACAGAATGTCAAACTAGATTACCAATTCTATAAGAAGATAATATCACAGGGATTAGGAAATCCCTTGTTAAATGCAATCTGACAATCTAGTAAAAATTATCTAGAATTCTGCAGTAGAACATGACTCTCCATCCCCCCACACAGACTCCCATGTGTACCTACTGTATATTATTTCTGCACATAGGCTACCTTCTGCAACTTCATAAAACTGTAATCTTTATTACTTCGACTCGTGTGTGTGTGCACTCGCACCTTCAATTCAGCGTGGACTCCTGGCGACTGCCTGGCCTAGTCCCTGCAGTTTTCTTGGCAAGGTTTTTCAGAAGTGGTTTGCCATTGCCTGTTTCCTAGGGCTGAGAGAATGTGACTGGCCCAAGGTCACCCAGCTGGCTTTGTGCCTAAGGTGGGACTAGAACTCACAGGCTCCTGGTTTCTAGCCTGGTGCCTTAACTGCTACACCAAACTGGCTCTCCTATTCCCTCCTTATTACCACAGAAGAGAGGTTAATATGTGTCTCTATAAGACATTTCTTCAGAGGGTCTACAATGTTGCAACTTTGTTCCATTTACACAGTGAATTGACCAAGTCCTCCCTTTCTGTAGCTTAACAAAATAAATAATGAATAAGTTGTAGAGTGGTCCATGGTTATAGTTTATAATAAACAATATGGATTTTTTTAGAAAGGAAAGCCCTAACAAGACATCCACAACTGAAAGAGATGGCAATTACAAATCCAACGGCATCCCAAAGGGGATGACTCATCAAAGAACGATAGAAACAAAGTTGCAGTAGAAACGTACCACATTAACACAGAGTTTTGGGGAGCTATCTCTGAAAGGCATGATGAAAAGATCTGCATTGATTCTGCTGCAACCAGTGATTTAATTAAAGAAAGGAAGAGATTCATTGAATTGGGCCAAACTCCTATCTTTCTATCAGATGGAAGATAGGTTTTTGCCAAAGACAAGGGAATTGCGAGACTGCACTGCAAAGTGGAAAGGGGAAATGTTTGAACTGCTTATTTAAAATGTCCTAATGCTAAATGTAGTTTGAGGTTAGTAAAATATGCCACAGAAAGAAGATACCAAATAAAATTGAAAAGAGAGCACTATTTTGTACGGATGGAGATGTGTTACTTATGAAAAGGGTCTCTCAAAGACAGTGGTCTATTTGAAGTGAACTCTGCAGATGGAAAATAATGCCCACAAAAGAACTGTTTCAACTCATAGCATAGGTGACTAGGTCATAGAAACCTGAATGCAATATCTCAGTTTAAAAAGAGCGATTTAACAAGAGGTCTGAAGATAGAACCTTGTGAAGTAAAATCTGAATGTATAATACTGTGTAATGACAAAGGGAATCAGACCTACTTTTCTTCAGAGTAAGAGAGAAATAGTACTCTCTAGAGATAATTCATTGTGATATTTGTGGACCTATGAAGACTAAAACCCCATCAGGAAACAAATACCTATTAATATTTATTGATGACTTCTCCAGATATAGATTTGCTTACTTGATTACTGAGGAAATGCTAAAGGAATTTAAAGAGGATGTTGAAACACTCAGCAATAAATTGTTGAGAAAGATGGAATATGTGGTAAATGATGTAACAAGATACATGAGGAAAGGGGATAGTAAGCACCAGAGAATAGCACCATGTACCTTTGAGCAAAAGGTTCTAGCGAAGAAAGGCTAATTCTCTAATGGAGATTATTCATGGCTCTGAGAAGGAGTTATGACTTCCACCTATCTGCGGAATAGATTACTAAGCAAGAAGATTTAACAGTGTCATCCAGAAAAGGCCAAATCAAGTGCCTGGATCCAAGTTATGTATGTATACCCAAATATACGAAGAATCAAACAGAACCTTAGATGTAAAGGAGTGTTTGTTGGATATGCACAAGGCTATAAGGATATAGAACCCTGGATGTTGCCACAGAAAAAATCAAGATATCCAATGTGACATACTTTTATAAGAAGGAGAAACTAAATGCAAATCAGGTATGGTGGACCAAGCATCTGTATAGTGGGAGAGTTAAGGCGGCAGCAGCAGCCAAGAGAGGAATTCATTGTAAGAGATGTAAAAACGGAAGCTGAAGTGACATATTCAACAGAATAATTCAGTTCTAAAGGCCCTCCTACACTGCCAAGTAAAGGAAACACAAAGGTGTTCCAGAGCAGAGACATCCCACTGACAACACAGGTCTGCATAGTTAAAGCAATGGTATTCCCCGTAGTAACCTATGGCTGCGAGAGCTGGACCATAAGGAAGGCTGAGCGAAGGAAGATAGATGCTTTTGAACTGTGGTGTTGGAGGAAAATTCTGAGAGCGCCTTGGACTGCAAGAAGACCAAACCAGTCCATACTCCAGGAAATAAAGCCAGACTGCTCACTTGAGGGAATGATATTAAAGGCAAAACTGAAGTACTTTGGCCACATAATGAGAAGACAGGATACCCTGGAGAAGATGCTGATGCTAGGGAAAGTGGAAGGCAAAAGGAAGAGGGGCCGACCAAGGGCAAGGTGGATGGATGATATTCTGGAGGTGACGGACTCGACCTTGGGGGAGCTGGGGGTGGCGATGGCCGACAGGAAGCTCTGGCGTGGGTTGGTCCATGAAGTCGCGAAGAGTCGGAAGCGACTGAACAAATAAACAAAACCTTCTATCTGCTAGGAGCATTAGGAATAGAGATAACAAGCAAGAGATTCCCTGTCTTTGTCTCTGTACTGCTTTCTCCACATTGGAAAACAAATGCTATCACCTTTGTCCCACTTCCTACAAAAGCAATGGGATGGTTCCTTCCTTCTTCTCTGTTTCCCCACCATCAGGACAGAGGTACTGTTGGAGCATGTAATTTCCTTCATAAACTTGATTTGTTCTGGTCGATTTAAGCATCTGACTCCAGCTATTCTTAATGGACTTAGTTCTACTCCTCTACTGCTAAATGTCTTAGCAGTGGATGAACTGGAGGATTGCAAGCTAGAGCTACCTCAGCATTTTGCCTATAACCTGAAGATTCCATGTTGGGAAAGACTACCAATTTTGAGTGGCAGATTCTCAGGTCTATTTTTTTTATTGTTATTTATTAATTTATATCTCACCTTTCTGTCACTCATAATTGGCCAGCACCAATTTAAAATACAAATTATTAAACATAAGAAGAAAAAACAGAGATGTCGTTTCAACTTATTTGTCTCTAATTCATAACTGCGTTTAAGGAACCTTCAAGGGTGCTAATTACCTTCCTTGGCAGTAGATGGACTCAGTGATTTCATGTAGATGTTAAGTAGCACAGGGAACAATATAAAGGTCCATTTTTATAAAGAGAGGCTACTTAATTTCTCTTTTTAACAGGAGACAATAGGGATTGAGCCTGGAACTCTCTGAATACGAGGCATATACTCTTACAATTGAGATATATTCTCTCACAGATTAATGTATACAGTGCAATCCTAAAAATTGGGTTTTTTCCCAAAATAAACCATCTCTGAATTTAATAGGACATCACACTAGTTTGCTTAGGGTTTCATCAACAACTTGTTTAATGAAGATTTAAAAAAAAAAACCTGCCATCACCACTCAGCTTGGGAATCAACTTTCAGGGTAATACAGGAACAAAACAAAACAAATAAAATTGAGTCCATGTATCAGACCACCTTGGATAATTCCAATCTATCAGAACAGGCACTGCACATAGTTGTGTGACCATCTCGATCCTTTAGCTAATAAAACAGCATTCCTGTCAGGGAGATAACTGGTGAAGAAGGAGGGGGCTCCCTCCAGGGGAATAAACACATGCACAGTACTGAATCGCTTTGCTTTACTCGCAAGAGGCTGAAGAAGGCACCGCCCTAATTTCTTGGGCCCTTTCTCTGAGCATTACTAGTTCATTTTAGTTTAGCTGGATTCTGTCTAGCAGAGTAGAACAATAAAACACTAGAGCCTGTACACCAAGTCCCAGTGTGTTCCTTCACTCGAAGTCAGGACAATTCCTTACACAAGTCACATAGGAATATGAAGGAATCTTTATTATGCTAGTGATCTATGACACGTTAAAGATTTGAGTGAATAGGACTCCCTCCACCAACAATTTAAAAGCCTACAAATTTTCCCCGCCCCCATCGAGTTGTGCCGCTGATCTCCCTTTCGTCTGTCTCTCAGCTTCCAGGTCTGAATCCACTGCCGCAGCAGCAGCTCCCTTTGATCTGTCCAGGGTGCTGATTCGTTCGCCTAGGTGTGAAGTGAAATCCCCATTGACAGGAATCTTTCCTGTTTTACATGTCCAGTGTTTTTGCTGCTAGGCACCACCAAACGACACTGTGAGTCTGACAGACTGGTGGAATGTCTTTCCTGGCGCCATGGCAGGGTGACACTCTGACAGTTGTTTCCTCAGACGAGGAAAAGAAAGACTAATTCAAATTTTGATTACCACAAATGTTTGCCACCCTCCCACCCACCCCCAATCTAGACACACCAACTCCTATGAATACTAATAGTTAATCTATTCTTAAAGTTCTTCCATTCATTAAGGAAATGGTTTTTATTCTAATCAATATGGGAGGCCTAGGCATGAAAATTTAAATGTGGACAAAAAAAAAAAAACCCCAAAGTAATATCTTTACTTTGGTGTTTGATGGGAATGGAATGGGTGGAGCAACTGCTATTATGGCTTCAAAGCACATTTAACTCCATCCCAAAATTGATTTTGATCCTCCAGATTAGAAGAAATACTTACAAACCAGGATTGCAGAACTGATCACTAGAACACTAATGCCACATATGAACTGATGTTTGCATTAAATTATACTGAAGAACTACAAACAAGAGAAAGGAAAGAAATGAACACTTTCTTCCCTTATTAGCTTAAGGTTAAACTTAATGAATATATAATTGTTCCACATCCAAAAGGATGTTATTCTTATAGTACAAAGAATATCATAATTTAATATCCAATACTGCCTTTTAAAAAGAAATAATTTCTTTCTCTTTACTTTTGCTCTCTTTCTTCAAATAGGGAAAAAATGAACTGAAATAAAAGTTCTTTCCTGGAGGATATTACCATGAACAAGACTAGACAAGCAAAATAATATTGATTCAAGAGCACATACAGTATTATATCTCAGAAGAGCAGAACAATAACTTTAAAATGTTATTAGCATATTTTCATTTAAAGTTCAATTTATGCCTATAAATCCTATAATTAAGTTACATAATATGTATTTCTTGCATAAGATGACATAGAATTAAGCATAAATATAAACTCCGAACAGGCAAGAATGCTATTCACACAAAACATTAAAAAGACATAAAATACATTCTAATTCTACAAAATATATGAGACTATTCCAATAATTACAGCTTATTGTCATAAAGTCAATTACTGATCTAAATTCACAAACATAGGCCTTACAACCAAGCAGTCTTGGAAACAACATCCTTATACTATTTTAATTTTGAAAACAATATTAATCTCGTTTCAGATGTAATTAGTATGACTGGATTTTAGATTGGGTGAGATTCTGCATTTTTGGCCTTTGCACTTCCTTCTTCAATTGTTTTTTTTCCTAAATTTGCATATGCTTAGCTTCCAAATATGACTTCTCCAAGTATTAAAAAACCCCAAACCCTTGCCAATTTGTCAATTTCAATACAGAGAATAATTACAGAGCAATCATTTGCTTCTATTACTTTCTTCTACTCCCACTATTTGGGTTGAAATGGCCCACTAAGCAATGATGATGATGATTTCATGTCCAGATCAAACTTTGCAGCCACCGCCACAGCTTTGTCTTGATGTAGGTCGTCAGGTCTTCCACTTAGCTGTGGTTTGATCTGGTGTTAGAAGAATAAGACTATATATTCTTATACTGTATATTCAATTAAAAACAATACCAAGCTAGCTCTTATTGTGCTAATGAATCTGTTATAATGGTGAGGGGGGTTAAGTCATGTGCCCCATTTTTCCCTGTGCTTTCCTGTGTAAAATGGCTTTTCTTCTGCATGCTTGGCATGGTATAGCAGTTAAAGTTGTAGCTCTTACACAGGCTTCTATAACTCTTCCCCCATAAAGGGGTCATTTTCTCATGCAGTTTAGCTTAAGAATGTTATCTCTTTCTTCTAGAAGTGTTTGCCAAGGCCAACTACCTAGCTGGGAGGGCAGGATGGTGAGCTGGTTTTGACAACTATTAGGCAAGAAGTATAAATTATGAATGTGCATAATTAGGAGGATGAGTAATTTCAACAGAATATTATATAAGCTTTCAGAAACTTACCTGGGGTGTGCGTCAGGATAGACCTCCCTAGAAAAGATTATTACGCTCGCCGTAATAATCTGAGGAACATTGGTAGTTACCAAAGGGATGTGCAATTTTGTCCTGTATTTACACTCCTCTATTAAAAATTGCCATGTCTTGTTTTATTGCCTTGTCTAAGGATAATCCCCATCTAGATTATGCTTTGAATAAGTTATTCTTTTGCTTTATTTTGCTGAATAGACCCTTTCTGCTTTTATCTCTTTGTGCTTATTGCTTTCAAATCCACAAACCTTCTGCTAACATTTTAGCGTGGCAAACCAGCTTCTGTTTTTGTTTTCAATGCACTGGTAAAAATCCACTCAATGTTAGTGATACTAACACCACAGGACCAGTTTTTAGCACTAAATCAGCGTTTTTGAGGGCTCCCAGAGAATATAACAATGCCGTAGAGCCAAGACTGACTCTTGATGGCTTCATAGACATACCCCTGCAAGCTACTTGGAATGCCTTGCTATTGCCTTCTTCTGGGATGTTTTTTGATTTCCCAGGCTAGCTTATAGCCCTAATATCTCTTGGGGGCTTCTAATCCAAATACTAACCAGCCCCAACCTTTTTTAGCTTCCAAGCTTGGATATAGGCGGCCAGGTACTGCTATTTGTTGTTAGTTTTTCCTTGCCCACTATAAAAACTTAAATTGCCAAGCTTCCTGCCATCTCATTACCTTCTCTTACAGGTTTTATTGGGCCATTCAGAAAAAAGAGACTAACGTTCAAGTGTTTATTTCTGTTTTCATGTTGAAGAGATGGCTTTCTTTTTATCTTTTACTTTTTATCTGAATTTCTAGTATTACATCTTCAAAAGGTATCACATTTTTTTTTAAAAAAAATCATAAACTCCCTAAATCCAACATGTAACCTGCATAAATCAACTGGTAACAAATGTCATCCTTACCAGGGAGCACCAGTAATCAAATGGATCAGTAGAATAGTATCCAAAAGGCATAACTGAGAAATGTGGGTTTCATTAAAATGTAAGCGTTCAGATTTTGCCATCCTGGCTACAAAACATAAAGGGATGCTACTCCTAAGAGTTAGTATGGCTTGTTTAAAAACTAGGCATCTGCTTGCTCTTTAATGTTGGCAGCTGATAAATGGAGAGCAAGAACATTTGCTTGGATAAAACTGGGTTGACCTCTACTTTGATGTTTCCCTCCAGATGTCTGAGCAACATCATGCACCCTTAAAGTATTTCAAATTAAGCAGAAAAACTCAAGTCATTTCTTATGCTGAATGGAGATGTCGATTTAGGCTATTTAAGAATAGCGAGTAACAAATTAAGCAGGTGATAGAAGATCAATGGACAAAGCATCTGTTATTATCTGTGGGCTTGACAGATAATCAGACTTCTTGCCTAGTGAGTAGAAAGATGCTTTATGGTGGTTGCAACAAGTCCCAGCAATTTTGCATCATGCCTCGTTTATAAATGCCGCATCCCACGCACTAACCATCTTTCATTGGTTTTTTTGGCTTCAGCCAGGAGACAAGGGCAAGTTATCATGAATGCCATCAACTTTGGCTACTGCCATTTATACAACAGGATGTGAACATGAATGAGACTTCAAAGTAATCTGTGTGACTCCCATAATATTACTTTCCCAAATGATGGTTATATTTGAATTAGCAGCTTTAATTCAAAGTTGTCATGACTTGACTTCAGTTAACATTACCTTTTCACAGAAGAGTAGACTCTCCTGAGGATCACATCGAAGCTGTTAGGTTGGGATACAAACAGTTATTTTCGGTCTGGCATTGTTGTTCTGAATAGTAGTTACCATGACCTCTTTTTTTGTTGTCTACGGATAGGCAATTTGTAGTGCAGCTCTTTATGAAATGGGAAAGCACAGCATGCACATGCATATGCCCTCCAATATCAATGTACGTGGAGAAGGTTTTTGCCAGTAAGTACTGAAAGATTGTATTTCAAAGTCTGATTAGATGCCTATGCTACAAAGCTAGAGGTTTACGCATTTTGAGGTTTTCCGAAACAGTTCTGAGAAACATAATGGAGCAATCTGCCACTCGAGACAACAGTATCATTCTGGGGAAAGCAAGAAATTCAATCAGAAGTTCCATATCTAGACTGGGAAAACGTATGAATCATCCCTATATTTTTTAAATTGGTTTGCATGTGAATAATTGTGCATGACAAAATGAACAGAGAGGTAATGAGAAACTTTAGGGCATAACCTGAGCCCATTTGAATAGGAACAAAGTTCTGACACTTTACCTCAAAAAATCTACCCACAGGAACTGAGGATTTATTCTTCCCCAATCAAAATTCACAGGTGAACTGAAGAGGGAGGATGAAATTAGGGAGACCTTCAAATGGATAATTTCAATTATCCATCCATAGAATTAAGTAATACATATTTTAGTCACAACAAAGAGGGAAAATTCAGCACAAGGTGGAATAACACATCTAGGGACATTTATCATGGAACCAACCAGAAGAGAGATGACTTTGTTCTTAATACTGAATGATGGCCAGGACCTACTGCAACATGTATTGGATGTTTTAATATATTTGTAAGTTGAATTTTCCTGACATAAGCCAACCCGGTCACATTTATCTTTTAAAAAATCTTCAAAAGACAGTACTGTATGAATAACGAACTTGCAGTACTGATCTTCTAACAATCTGTTAATTGTACCATGCCCCATAGGTCAACTTGTATATCAGAAGATTGGAAAATGGATAATGTACAGGCCAATTTAAAAAAAAAAGAATCCAGGGGAATTCAGGATATTATAGGCCAGTTGGTTTAACAGCTATTCCACTTAAATTGGTAGAAAATGTTATTAAAGATTAATTGATAAGAGTATATAGAATGACAAGCCTTGCTGAAGAGCCAGCAATATAGTTCCTTTAAAGATAAGGCCTTTTTTTTTTTTTTTTTTTTGGAGTTCTTGAGTATCAACAAGGATGTGGACAGGGACTTGCTTGGATTTTTAAGCAGCTTTGATGACGTCTCTCTGAAAACAAATTTAGCAGAATGAGATAAAAGGTGAGGCTCTCTTATATTTTTAATAACTAGTTAAAGATCAGAATCCTGTTCTCACAAAATACAAACTCTGTAATATATGAGCACCACTTGTTTATAAATGATCCGGAGTTATGGGGCAGCAATAGTTAGCAAAAGAGTTAGCTAGGTTGGCTGGCAAACTAAATTATTTTTTATGTGTATCATAAGGACAAAAAGGACCGCTCTAAAAAACTGGAAGGATGTCAGCCAAGCACATAATGACAGGGCAGCAATCCTAATCTCACATGCATGCTGTTGGGATCTGAATTGACAGTGGCTAATCAAGAAAGGGGTCTTGAGATTATTGGTAAACAGCCCAGTGAAAATAACCCAGATGTGCCCATTACTGTTAAAAGGAGAAATTCCATGCTGGACATCATTTAGGAAAAGGAAGGGCGAGAACGAGAGAGATGTTTATTTTTATACAAATCCATGGAGGAGTGGCCATACTGGTACAATGTATATAGTTCTGAAAAAATAGATTTTGGTGGCATTTAAAAATGGTTCACAAAGAGCAATCAAAATAATCGAGGAGGAGGAGCATCCATCCTTTCTATGGATAAACAGTGCAACTTTTGGAGCCCTTAGTTTAAAAAAGGCAAGTGGAAAACTTAATCGAGATGTATAAAGTGGTACCTATTAATCTACTTGCATTTGCATGCATGAGGAGATGACCCTCTTTCATAATGCCAAAATCTGGGTATTCCAATAAAGCTAAGGGGTGGGTGAGCTGGGACAGACAAAATCTAGGTGACCTTTTAAAACAGAGAAGAGAAATTTAGGAAGGCTAGTTAATCATGATATTATCTCAGATATCAGAGGAACCCATTGCTGAGTGACATTAAGAGTTCTGTAATGCTCAGTATTTGCTTGAAAACTTCCCCAAGGCATCCAGTTGAACATTACACAAATATATAAGCATTTGGTGTAATATTATAAGGTTCTTTTTACGTTCCTATATCCTTTTCTGATAGGCAATGAAGACACTGTATTCATACGCTGGATTTAATATTGAGTTATCAATGTTGGGTACAAGGTGACTACTACCTGCTACTCCCACTAGATATTAAGAGTTGATGTCAACAATATCTGAGTAAATCATTGCTGGCGATTTACAGTCATTGATAATGATTCATATCAGCACCTATTATCACACATTACAGGATTTTGGGCCACGGTTTCCTTAAAGAGTACATCATGAAAAGCATGGTGTTTTCCATGGTAATTTTTCCTTTGTTTTGTTTGTGCATGCCCATCCACAAGGTAGACAGGAACCCAAAATCCTCATCTAGCAATCTTGAGGTGAAGCCGGTGCCTAAAGATATAATCCCATATAAGTAAAGGTAAAGGTTCCCCCGCACAGTCGTGTCCGGCTCTAGGGGCTGGTGCTCATCTCCATTTCTTAGCCGAAGAGCCAGCGCTGTCCGAAGACGCTTCCGCAGTCATGTGGCTGGCATGACAAGCACGGAACGCTGTTACCTTCCCACCAAAGTGGTGCCTATTAATCTACTTGCATTTGCATGCTTTCGAATTGCTAGGTTGGCAAGAGCTGGGGCAAATGCGGGAGCTCACTCCGTCATGCGGGACTAGGGCCTCGAACCGCCAAACTTGTGACCTTCCGATCGACAAGCCTAGCGTCTTAACCGCTGAGCCATCGTGCCCCGATATACCATAATCCCATATACCATAGAACAATTTGCATGCTCTTCCCATAGTATTTATACAGAATGGTGACACAGTGCTATTTTGCAGGTATGGCTGTTTTAATCTTTAATCTGTATCGGATGTTTTAATCTTGTACAGGGTCTGACAATGTGTTCTAGAACAGGTCACATCGATGAAATTCTGGGATACCTTCTTAAGTCTAGTATGACCAAGTCAACTACTTGAAGTGACATAATTTGTCACATTTAGCAAATGTTTTGGAGCAAACATTACACCTTGATTTGACTGAAGTATCCTCATTATCGTATCAGGCATAAGCTCTTTCCTTACAGATTTTTTACAACCGTTTCTTCTTCGGTGATGTAAAGGCAGATGTTGCCATCCAAAATATACAAGATATAAATTTGATGTGGAAAGTAGTTTTAAAAATCATACACTTCAGTTGACAAAATGCCAAAGCACACAAAGTTTACTGTCATCTCATTAAATTACTAAGTGTGGATTGAAACGACAGCTACGGTGTGTTTTTAACTGGAGAATATAAAAAAGAGCTCATTCAAGCTGAATGTACTCCAAGTAAGTTCAGTCATGCTTTGCGCTACAGAGGAGAGTGAGTCCTCTGATTTGTGAATGGCCACTAACAAAATGAAACAGATTTCCATGCACAAGCTGATGCCCAGGACTGTATACTAGAGACCGCCTCTCCCTGAGGGTACCTGCCCATCCTTCTAGGTTAGATAGGGTGGACACACTCCAGGTCTCCTCCCTTAAATGTTGCCACCGGATGGGACCTCGGAGACATGCCTTCTTGGTGGCCAACCCAGCCCTTTGGAACAGCCTCAGCCTCCCACCTGAGATCCGAGGGATCCCTACCCTTTTAGCCTTCCGGAGGGCCATGAAGACCTGGATCTTCCCCCAAGCATTGGGCTAGGATGGGGACTGAGCGGCAAGGATGTTTGGACTGGAACCTGGGGGGAAGGGTACCTTTGTTTTTAACCATGTTTTTTATGGATTGTTGTGAGCCACCTAGAGTCATTGTATGAGATACTGTAGGTGGTCATATAAGTCCTGTAAATAGATAGATAGATAGATAGATAGATAGATAGATAGATAGATAGATAGATAGATAGGCAGGCAGGCAGGCAGGCAGGCAGGCAGGCAGGCAGGCAGGCAGGCAGGCAGGCAGGCAGGCAGGCAGGCAGGCAGGCACTTGGGTATAGAGTATGGTGGGCACCTCTAGCCAGGTAAGCCCTTAGGGGTTCTTCCTACAGCAGAAGTCACGCACGTGACTGTGACCCAAAACCTGCCTCTTCTAGTAAGGAAGCCCAGAAGGGACTTTTGGCTACATTCCTTTGTAAACCCAACTCCCCTCACTCACTTGAGCCTAACTGGGCAGGAAGGTACTTGCCAGGGACAGGCAAAAACCTTAACCAGTATATCACAGTGTGTGTGATACACTTACCTAAGAAATGGTAGCCTGTCACTTTCCAATCAACCTATTCTATCAATTTTTGATAAATAAGAGTAACAATATTACAGGAGTGCAAAAAAAAAAAGAGCAAGTATACCAGGTCTAAAGATGGAGCCCAGAATAAAGCTGACTCCTGAACTGTAGAGTTTGGTATCTACTTTTGTTAAATACAAAAAAAAAAAGGAGACCCTACAATTTTGCAAATCTTGCTGAAGGACAAATCCCAGTAGCCTCGCCCAGTATGCTGCGAATTGTCATTCAGCAACATCTGGAAGGCGCAAGTCGCCCATCCCTGCTTTATACTGTAGTTTAACTTTAGGAGGAGGATATTCTTCCCTGAATGGATTTCCACAATATTGAGAAAGATGATACAGCCCTGTTTAACAGGTACTGAAAAAAGTAGGCTCCTAATCCAAGGGCTACCAGTGGCACCTTTTTCAGACACCTCTACATGATTATGTACAAAAACTCAACAGACATCAGCTAAAAGCCAGAAAAACAAGATAGTTTTGGTGAAAGGCAACGGGGCTTTTCTTCAGTTTAAGAAACCTGCAGGATATCTAGAAGTCAGTAACCAGATACAGTATAATACTGGACCAATGGTCAAAAGCTATGGAGAAAAAACAGAAGTGATTGTATGTCTCCACCATATTCAGATTTTTAAAAAAGCCTTTTTAATTATTTTATTAACTTATTGTTGTTTTATGTACAGTATATTAATCAGTTTTTAATAGTGTATTTTTTCATTTTTGTATTTTTCTTGTGTGTTTTACTAGCCACTCAAACCCCCTTCTGAAGTAGGGAGGTGAAGTTTAAATCCAATTTATAAATAATGATAGAAGGCGAAACTCCACTTTTATGAAAGGGCAAAACTGATCTCTGGGAAATAATGCTATAATTATTTTACTTCACTTTCCTAAAATCAAAAAAGGAACAAAGTTTAAAATAGTGTTTTATATCTTATCTTCTTCAATTAATAAATTAAGACATGAGCTCTTTAGATTGCAATATTGTCATGTAATTAATCATTACTTCTTGAAAATATGATGCAAAAAAAATCTTGAGTACCCGTACAACATAGTCAGAAAAAATATCACACTGAAATCAGATAAATACACACACACACACAAACATATTTTACTGCAGAACAGCAATTCCTTCACATCTGACCTACAGTTCTTAAATATCAACTACTGAAACCCTCAACAGTAACTAGCAAATGCTGTCAGGGCACACAGTCAAATAACATCTGTTCTAGTGTGAGAAGTGCCTTTTATTTTGTGCAAGGAGATGGCTTTTTTGGTGACACTTTGCTTCAGAAAACCTCTAGGAGCTGCTCATCACCAAACCTTCTGTGTTATCTTCCTCTTCCGCTTGATACATTCAGTGACAGCCTTAGTCACAGCCATTTGGGCTTGCTTCAAAATTACTTTAACTGAGCCGACACAAACTCATTGAACAGTTTGGCGAGTCCTGCAGCCTCAAATTCCTGTTGTAGCTCATCCAACGTTGAATATTCTTTGACTTCAAATGCCTGAAACCTACATTGTACAAGAGACTTCATGAATATGCCTACTTCTATGTCAGAATATAATTATCAATTCAAAGCTGGTTTTCTAGCTGAAGGTAACTAAATCCTACCTTCTGTGTTCAGCATGTACTTTTGTTTCAAAGAGTACGCTAATCATTTTCTCTTTACATTTCTTTCCGCTTGAATCAACATCCACCTTGCTCGTTTTTTGGAGAATAAGGTACTCCTAAATCACAAAGAAAAACAACAATCCAACAACATTAATATAACATCGTCCATAATAGCCCAAGCACAACAATTATTGACAGAAATAATTATTTCCAGAAAGGGTTTATAAATATGTCTTTGCTGAAATCTGTAAGCCAACCCTTGGCCATTTTATTAAAGGCAGGATTACTCTTTCTAGTAAATAACTGTACCAGTGCAAAGTATGCCAATATTGCACTTACATTTTCATATGAAGTGTGAAACACACACACTTGGGTGTACTGTACATGTCCTGACAGTTTACAAGTTTATGCACAACTGCACCAAGCCTTCCAGACAGCTTCACTGAGCATCTTTAGTGCTCTTATAAAAGCAGGATTACAACGGATGTAGTTCCCCTCCAATTTATCCTATTTCTATTACACTAACTCATATGAAAAGCAAATAGATTTATATAACTAATTTCTGAGTTACTCTCTCCATAGCCTGCTGCAGTGAATATTTAAAATATCTCTGTATACAGCCACAGATGTATTTGTTAGATCATTTCCCAGGGCAAGACTAGGCAACTTGTGTAAAAAAAACAAACTTTTTTTTCCAGTGGTCAAGACCCCAGTGGGTGTAGTAGTGATATCAGCTTAGTTTTTTCTGCTTCAGGGTTTGTTTTCTTCCTACATGAATTTAACCTACTTGAGGATTAACACACTGATTTTTTTCCTGTGGTTTGCTAAGGATTAGCTCTGGGGGCTGCAGAAAATATGAGGGTTTTTCTGCCATGACTTGAAATCTCTTCCCACTCATCCTATCTAACAATACAAGGTCCTTCTATTTGGTACTCAATGCAAACCATGTTGCATGGTTTAGTCACATGATTTCTTCTTTTTCACAAACAAGAATAACAAACAGGCATGCTCTTATAGCAAGTCATCCAGCTCAGAGCTGATAGATTCAATTCTGAAATGGTGAAGAGCCCAGGATGACTTTAATTTATCATCCAGCAACAAAGTCCTTACAAATTTAGATCTCTCTCACACACAAATTTGCAAAACTTTGTATGGCTTGGGACCATTTGTTTAATATTGGTGTTGCAGCCTCAAAATATAAGCAGGCGCACACACACAGTGACAAGCAGGCCTTTGCATGTGCAACAAGGAAAGTTTTTAAGGCTTAGGTTGAGCAGTTACTACAGCTCTGGTCAAAGGCTTCAGAGGAAAACTCTCCTACTTCCTCTTCCCCCACCAAGCAGAGCACTGCAAAATCATGGCTGCAGCCCTCTCGAGGGAAAACAAATATAAATATAAATATATATGAAAATATACCACTTTTTTAAAACAAGGACCAGTGGCTGCAAACCACACTTCGGGAATGTGATAAACAGAGGTAGGTCGTGATGGCAGCAAGAAAACCTTGGAAATAGAATAAATTTCCACCACCGTGAAAATGTAGAAATTAAAAATCAAGCATGCTGATTGCCTCAGTAAACTGAGACTACACACGTCACTAAAGATAGTGTCTCTCTGTCTTTGTTTTAATGTTGTTTTGTTTTGTACCCTGATGTTTAAATTGTATTATTTATTCTATGCAATTTGCTGATAATCTTTTTCATTGTGGCAGGATAGAAATAAGATACATACTGTATATTTGGAGAGAGAGAGTTTCTTTGAAGTCAAGCTCAAATCCTAGTGACTTAATGGATACATTCATGCATTAAAAATGTAGTAACCAAAGATGAAAAGTAGAATCCCCTTCAAGCCAAGTTCAGCTCTTGGTGATTTCATGGATACTTCTATGCACTTTTCTTGGAAACAACATGGAACAGATTTGCCACCGGTTTGTTTGTTTGTTTATTTGACTTTCCAGTCTACAATAGGCTAGCCTGGGATTCTCTGAAAGTCTGTTTAAACTGCAGGTAGAGACTACATGACCAGCACAAGCTTCTTCAGGTTTACTTAGAAGGCAGGTCCACCAAGTTTAACAGGCTTACTTCATTTTAAGTAAAATAGGATTGTATCCTATTGTATTATGTAGTGATCAGATTAGTAGACTTGGGCCATGCGAATTTATACCTTGCTAAGAAGGTCTCAAAAAGAACAACGGCATCTATTCTCATTAAGATTTGCCATGAGGATTGAGTTCACTGGAGAATAAAACAGTGAAACCAAAATTGCAGCAACTGAGGGCTGTTGTGAATGCAAATTGCTCAAAACGGCATTCAACTAAAAAACAGAAAGTTCCACTTTGACATTTAGGAGTAATTCACATTTAGGAGTTGTTCAATTTTCCCATCTGTCAGTTCACATATATATTTCCATATAAAATTCCAAGCTACTCATAGGACTGTAATTATTATCCAGATCTAAATAATATAATCCATTTCTGAACACAAATTTCTACCAGTTACATTTCATTGGCCATGAAGGCCTGACAGAATACTAAATTTGTCATGATTCATCCATAATTCCATACATCACAATAGAAGATATGTGTTGGCCTATGTATATTCAGCCATTGTTAGTTGCTGATAATCTTTCACCCTTTGATATGATCCCACGATACTCTGGGGAGCGTATATCATTTGTTGCATTCTCTTTCCTTTTGTCCTTATAAATTGGATGGACAATTAAGGCCCTGATTTCCCAGCAACTCCATCTTGGAAAGCCAGCTTCTCTTTTGACCTTAAGGCCCCTCAGGTTAGTGACTGCCTCCAGAACAGAGGAAGCCACAATAGGTTAAAATCTTTCCCCCGGGGCTAGCGACCATTAGTCCGAGTGAAGCAGCTGCCTACGGTAGCACAAATTGAGTGTCATAAAAGGGCAGCAACTTTTTCATGATTAATTAATGCATTAGTATTATATGGTTTAAGGGGCGTGGTGGCTCAGCGGGTAAGACGCCAGGCTTGTCGTCTAACAAACAGAGATGAGCACCGGCCCCTAGAGTCAGACACGACTGCACAAATGTGTGGGGGGAACCTTTACCTTTACCTATTATATGGTTTACTGCTAGAAAGTATGAAGGGCACTTGTGTGGTGAGGGTGCCTTATTCACTGGAGTGGACTAGGGAAAAAAGCCCGTTTGCCACTGTATCTCAAAAAGCCATTGTCTTGACCCAGCATCTGGACTCCCCATAGAGTGAACAGCCACAGAGGTAGACCCAAAGTTCTCCCATCATGTATCTCAGCTGCTCACTCTCTTGTATGAGGCCAACACAGGCAAGTGGAGAGAATTCTGCCTAACCTACTGCGGCTGCTCATATTGGAGTTCTTTACCTGGGGGGGGGGGGGGGAGACAGTGGTGAAGTTGAGATGGCTGGCCCTTCCTCAGTGCAAATTGTGGCTAGCCTTGCAAACCCAGTATTAAATATATAAATATATTGCCGTAGGCAAACTTTTATGGAGGGGGAACCCAGCGGACAGAGGGAGAAAACAACCAGGGGAAGGTTGCACTTGAAGCGGAAATCAGCGACCAGCCAGGATATCTCTGGTGGTTAATGCTACCAAGCAAAATCCTCAAACATTCATTCCCATTCGATGTGCTGCCAGCCACAAAAACCATCATCAAAGAGCAACGCCTGCACCTTAATATCCTGTTTGTCTCCTTGAAGAAGTATCAGAATCATCTTGCCCATAAACATCAGTCTTCCCGCCAGGTTAAGATCTCTACACCATTTTTCAACCGTTTTGATATATTTTCCTTTTGCTCTCATATGGTCTAAGTGCAAAAGGACAGTCCAGACACCATCATCCTCGGGTGTTTTCACTGATAGAGTACTTTTCCCATGGCAGGCTGGAATTTCAGCTTCTTCAGCAACAGCCTTAAAATTCTGCTTTATCCAGAGGATCAGCTCATGGACCATGGGCTGTGACAAATGCCTTGCTGCTTCTTCAAGTAATCTTGCTCTCACAGCCATGCACTGTCTCCTTGAAAGTTGTTCAGAATTAAGAGAGATATTCGGCAAGCTTGATGGGTAACTGAGTGGTAAATGAAACAACAACTTTAACAAAATATCTGTGCCCAAAGGTCCTTTCACACTAGTCTGGATCCTGAAGGAGATTCCCTTTGCTTCTGAAAAGAATTAAAAAGCAATAATCAACTGAGGATCAAATGAAATATTCTCAACAATTTGTTAGTTATCTGCTGTTTTTTTTTAAAAAAAAATCCGTTCAATCGTGTCCAATTCTCAGAGGCTGCCTGGACAAGTCCCTGCAGTTTTCTTGGCAAGATTCTCAGAAGTGGTTTGCCATTGCCTCCTTCCTAGGGCTGAGAGAGAGCGACTGGCCCAAGGTCATCCAGCTGGCTTTGTGCCTAAGGTGGGACTAGAACTTACGGTCTCATGGTTTCTAGCCTGATGCCTTAACCACTACACCAAACTGGCTCTCATCTGCTGTTAGGAAAGCTCAAATAGTAATCAATACTTTATACAACTATGGATTCTTTTCTGCAGGGCTATGTTTTGCTTTGTTTTGTTTTGTTTCAGATTTTTTGGGGGTGGGGTAATGATACATGAAAATTAACGCATCAGATGTGAAGTTTATGGAAAACTGGCTAAGGCTTATCCAGCCTTGAGCCCTTTGAACTCAGTGAGTGTTGTTTCTGAGTTAACGTAAGGAGAATACCATAAAATACTTGGCCTACTTAGAGCAAGTACCAAACCAGGCAATAATACTAAAGTACCTAAAATATTTCTTGGGAAGGCAGCTGAGATAAATTTACTGGTTGCCAACTGGTTTCTGGGAACAACTCAACCAGCCATTTGGTCTTAACTTTCAAACCTTTAAACCAGAGCTTTCCAAACTCTGTCTCGCGACACAAAAGTGTGTCGCCACACACAGTCTGGTGTGTCGCCACACAACCCGGAAGCGCTGATCATCATCAGCGCTTCCGGGTTTTCCCGCGGCGACACACCAACTGCAGCGCGCAAAAACCGAAAGCGGCAGCAGCGCTTCCAGGTTTTTTCGCGCTGCCGCACTTCCGGGTTTTCCCGCGGCGACACACCAATGCCGGTTGGTGTGTCGCCGTGGGAAAAACTTTGGAAAGCCCTGCTTTAAATAGTTTAAAACCTGATTATGGGCAACTTGCTTGTCTCAGTATGAACTTATTCAAGAGACAGAGACAACTGTGGGAAAGGGCCTTCTCCTGTATCAAATGGAATACCCTTCATCACCCGCTTTCCATAATTAAAAGTCAAGATTTTCTCCTTCATCCAAGCTTTCTGAGTTGGATTAACAATTATTTTAGCTGCTATCTTTATTTGATTATAATTGTTTCATGGTTTGGGTTTTTTTTTTTTTTTTTAGCTGCCCTGAATGCCATATGACCCACTTTGGGTAGAAACGTAGGGTGCAAGTTGAAATAATAAATCAATATAAATACACAAAGCTGTAAGTTGCATCCACATCTAACAATGATTAATTTAAGTCTCCCTATTTTCAAATGTCTACTTTAAGTAACAATTAAGGCTTGATCCAACTACTGTATGTATTAAAAATAAATAAACGGTGTGAGATTAAATAAGGCACACTTGAACAACTCTTGATGTCATATTACACTAATGTTGTACTCATGTTTTTATCAACTGTTTGCTCTTTTAGTAAGTCAGCCATCAACAAAAAAGGTCAGGCCCATTTTGTTTTTTTTATTTTAAAGATAGTAAGGAGTTAAGGAAGTAAAGGAATAAATGTGGATTACTACAGACCTAAAGTAATACAGAATTCCTGTTGTCAAGTGGGGAGCAAGGGTGAGAATATGCAGGGACGGGTGGCTGTAAAGAAGCTATTAATTTTGTTCATACTTTGAAAGTGATTGTGCAAAAAATGTCGATAAGTATTCAAAGTATGAATCAAGAGTTGTCCCACTCAAAATGTTAGAATCTGACATCATCCCATGAAACTGATTGACAGATTCATGACAGATAAAGGAAGCATACCTTCACACAACATATATACATGCAAATGCTGTCACCAAACGCAGTGAAGATTTGAAAGGAGAATCAGACAGCTTCATGGGGATCAATCTAGCAATGATTAATAGTCATGTCAGTGTCAGAGTAAGAAAAGGGATGGGAACTTTTTCACGTGCCTATGCACACACACACACACACACACATTGTTCTTCTCTAAATTACAGTGTTTTTGAGGTAACTACAGTGTTTTTGAAGTAAATACTTTTATTTCTCTTACATGCAGTGACTTTAGCTTAACCACCTACTCGCTATCTATATTCAGACATTTCTAAACGGAGCTTTTTACAGTTTCTTAACTGCCTCACTCCCTCCTTCCCGGATTCACACAGATCTTCCTTATCACCACTTTGATATGCTTACTCCATTAGACAGCTTCAGTACTTCTTGGACTTGCTTTCAGTCTAGAGAGGAGGAAGGAAAGGGGGGGGATCACTCTTTCCTGGGCCTTTTAGAAGTCCAGCGCCTTCGTCAAGCTGTCCTTTCTGATGTCTGCTCTGCTCTTTCCAAACGCAGCTGATTTTTCCCACCTGCTAGTCCACACTGAAGATCTCTCTTTCTGATCCTGCTTGCTCCTGCTGGGAGCTCAGCTGCAGGTTCCTCCTCCGACTGTGCCTAGATTTGCACAGCACCTCCAGTCCACACAGCAGAAACACAACACCCGCAATGTCCAACAACTTCCTCCATTGCCTAACAAATCTGCTCTTTATACAGTTCCACCAAAAGGCAGAAGTGCCTACTCTCCGGTGTCTTAATTAGGCAAGGAGCTTCTTGGTGTCTATGTGACACTTTGTACTTTAAAACTGAAGCCGATTTTATCCTCTGTTGCTGTCAGAGCATCTCATCCAGCCAGTCAGTTAAATGGAAGTTCCATATTTAGGGATAGGAATAATCCTGAATATCTGTATAGGGGGACATACTCGTGGGAAGGGCTGGTGCTTGTCCTGTTCCATGAAGAATGGTCATATATGGGGAAATACAGTAGATGATGAAATAGACAAATGTGTTTTTACATTGCCTATTCTAGAGATACTACTATACAGTATATGAGTTTTTGCTACATACATAAAGAGCTTGTCAAAATAACAGCCATGATCCTAATACAAGAATTATTGCTTCTAATTAGTTTGTCAGGTTTGCCTCACTTTTTCTCCAGAAATTTAAAGTGGCTTATATGAGGATCTCCATTCATTTTATCCTCACATCAACCATCTTGTGAGTTAAATTGGACTAAGAGAAACTGTCTGCCACAAAATCAAGCAGGACCTTTTCATGGCTGGGAGCAGATTTGAACCTGGGCCTTTGCAGACCTGATTCAACCCCTGAACCACTATATCACACACTAGCTGTGGTAAGGTAGGATTCCCAGATCACACATCCATGCAAGTATTTATTTTATTTATTTATAATTCAAATTTTGCCACCACCCATCTCCCCCAGAAAGGGGGATGTTGAACCTAAAAAGCCTAAGCAACAATATGCGCACCTTTCTTGAAAATGTAAGTCATTTCTAAGCAATAACCCACCCAGTACCAAGAAGCACGGTTACGAAGGTTGTACCCAACGCTGCTATTTTATTTCTATCATAAATAAGGGAGAATCTAAGTGTATGATACTATATGACTAAACATATGAGCCAGGAAGTCTCTAGCTGAATTCTCATCTCCACTGTAAACTACAGTGGTGAAGTAGTGGAAATACGTACATCTCCACTGTAAACTTCTAGGCGCAAAGATTGCTGCAGACGCTGACTGCAGCCAGGAAATCAGAAGACGTCTGCTTCTTGGGAGGAGAGCAATGGCAAATCTCCATAAAATAGTTAAGAGCAGAGACATCACATTGACAACAAAGGTCCGCATAGTTAAAGCAATGGTATTCCCTGTAGTAACCTATGGCTGTGAGAGCTGGACCATAAGGAAGGCTGAGCGAAGGAAGATAGATGCTTTTGAACTGTGGTGTTGGAGGAAAATTCTGAGAGTGCCTTGGACTGCAAGAAGATCAAACCAGTCCATACTCCAGGAAATCAAGCCAGACTGCTCACTTGAGGGAATGATATTAAAGGCAAAACTGAAGTACTTTGGCCACATAATAAGAAGACAGGATACCCTGGAGAAGACGCTGATGCTAGGGAAAGTGGAAGGCCAAAGGAAGAGGGGCCGACCAAGGGCAAGATGGATGGATGATATTCTGGAGGTGACGGACTCGACCGTGGGGGAGCTGGGGATGGCGACGGCTGACAGGAAGCTCTGGCGTGGGCTGGTCCATGAAGTCACGAAGAGTCGGAAGCGTCTGAACGAATAAACAACAAAATGATACGTTCTCCACACAAGTCCTAACACTAGATAAAGAGAACCAATTAAACAAACGAGTCTAAAACATTATACTTTTTCATTTATTTATTGAGGAAAATGAGCCACCACTATATCTTGGTGGACCATCCCACCTGCCACATAAGCAAATTACAAATTTGCTTTACAGGTCCCCAAACCCTTCAGCTCATCAACCCCTTCATGAAGTTTCACATTGTTCATCAACCCCCAAACATTTATTATATGAAAATAATTTAATAAATACTACTTTAACTAATAGTACTATGAATAATAACAACAATGACAATAATAATGGATATTCCCATCGACCCTTGGGGGTCAATACTGACCCCTTAGGAGAATCCTGCAGGGATATTTAAAAATGACTTCACCAGTAGACGATAACCAGATGAATCCATATAACCAAAAGGCAACTTTTTAAAAACGGATCATAGTACATGATTTGTAATGTACCATTTTCTGACAGGGATATAGCTAACATAAAACCATAACAGTCCTTTTGTGAAATTAAAAGAGGACAAGGGACCTCATCTGCTTCTGACTAAAAAAGAAAAATAATTAGGGAGTAAGATGAAAGATGCTCTTTTTCAGATCCTTGCTGTTTTTTCTCTTTGATGTATTTCAACTACTTCACCCTATTTCTTCAAAAAGTTGCTAAAATGTCAAGTTGATTCATTCTACAGGGAGAAGACAGGTTTTAAAAAGCCAGTGGAGCTGTCCCAAGCCTCAGATGAGTTCTTTTGAAGTGGCTTGTCTCTGTCCTACCTCCCAAGTTTTATCCTTTTTTCACTGATCGCAGCCCCCCCCCCCGCCCCAGACATGACTGCAACGGCTTCACAACCTTCACTGCCCTCTGTAAAACAACAGACAAAGCTATTTAATGAGTGACACAAGCTGAAATGATTTAGGCAGCCCTGGGAATGACTAATGGGAAGCAAGGCAAAATGTTCTGCTGCCAAGAGCCTTTAATAGTCAGGCCCTTATATAATGTACAGGGGTGCAATACCAGCAATAAGGAAGTCCACTGGTCTGTCAGCCAGTCTTCCCCAACCTGATACCCTCCAAATATCTTTGAACTACAAGTCCCACAATCCCCACCCAGCTGTGGAAGACTGCTCCAAGCACTACGAGCACATTAATCTCGGATACTTGGCTTGTCAAAAGGGATTTGGTCAAGTAACTGTCGAATATTTTTCAATACTCCATAGAAACACAAGAAACAGGACCTAATGAGATGGGCGGGGAATAAATTGAAATAATAAATAAATAAATAAATAAATAATTCAGCAGGGGATCCATTTTCAGTGCTATGCTGAGAAGAGGAGTTAGTAGGATGCCCTGACTGCATCTACCAGTGATGTACAGTAGCCAGAGACTTGATCTTTGGTGAGGCAAGATGGGGTTCACAGTCCTCTGTCCACATTTGCTCCTTCTGGTTATATACAGGCCTAGTTATATACAGAGTAGGAAAGAATTTTGCTAATTTGCTGATTGACTTCTAAGAAATGGTGTCAGGATTGCTTTTCTCATAGCAGCAAAGCTGTATTTTTGCCTAACTGTATACAACTTATCACACTATGTAGTATTAAAAGACATATGGATACAATCTTTTTCAGAACAACCTGTCCCACTGCCACAATGGAAAGGACCAAGCTGGTCCTACATTTTTTCATATTTGAGGACACTGGAGATCTCTGGGGCTTTCAGAATCCTTCTAATCCTCAGTATCTCCCATATGTCCCCATTTGAGACATTCCCAACTAAAGGTTCCAGTATCAGGAAAACTGGCCTCAGAGAACAACACAGAGAGGAGATTCCTCAGAGAAGGGAAACCAAATAACCCTGTGGTCTTAATAAATCAAAGTGACCAACTGTGCCCATGATTTTTTTTTACTGTATCAATCATGATGGATAAAAGAAAGCAAACCAGAATCCCATTACTGTAGGCAGGAAATAAATTATGTGAAGCTAAGAACTAAATCATTAGAAGACACTACAGCAGCAATATCAGGTGGTCCTCAAGTTACGACCATTCGTTCAGCGATCATTTGAAATTACAACGGCACTGAACGAAGGGGCTTATGGCTGGTCCTCAACGTTCCAGCTGTTGCAGTGCCCCCACGATCATGTGAACAAAATTCGAGCGCTTGGCAACCAGCTCACACTTACAACCAGTTGCAGCATCCCATGGTCACATGATCGCCATTTGCAACCTTCCCTGCTGGCTTCCCACAAGCAAAGCCAACGGGGAAGCCAGCAGGGAAGGTTGCAAGTTGCTTGGGTAAGTCTCTCCCACCCCCGGCCTTTCTTCACTCGCACGCACCATGACCTCCTTCCCCCCTTCACTCAGACGCACCCTGCGCCCCCTTTCCCCAGCCTCCCTACGCTCGCACACACATACGCACCCTGCACCTTCTTTCCTTGGCCTCCTTGCACCCATGCTGCACCACAGCACTCCCTCCCCCAACTTGTGCATGGCCTGCACTGGGCCACCCAGGGCCTCCCCCACCCCCTGTGGCACCTGCGCACTCTTTACCTGGGACTCTCTCCACTTCCCGCTTAACGACCAACACATGTGGGGTTACAACAACTGGGATTGCCTGGATTGCCGCTGCTAAGCGATGCAGCCACATGACGTCGCGCTTTACGACCACATTGCTTAGCAACAGCAATTTCGGTCCCAATTGCAGTCATAACTCAAGGACTACCTGGTACTGAAATTATGGCGGCCTGCAGAAAGTGACGGAAAAAATTAAATAACAAAAATGCCGTTGCATCTTAAAAACTAACAAATGTGACATAAGCATTTGTAAGTGCATTGGATGGCATAATCTCCAAACTATATGGCACATTATTTGGGCTATCTTTAAGATGAGACACGATGCTTCAATGTTCTTGTCACAACAGATTACAGTAGCTTACTTTCCTCTTGCAAAGTTGAACAATTGCTTTGTAAGGTGGATCCATATTAGTAATATTTACAGTCCTAAGAAAAAATATTGCCCCCTTTTAGATGTTCTGCATTTTTGCATTTCTTTGTCACTGAATGTTATCAGTTTTATGTGTATCCTACAGATATATAGAATCTTAATGAAGAAATAACCCCAAAACGTGGTGCTTGTTTTACTTATTTCATAAACAAAGACATCCAATGTATTGTCGAAGGCTTTCACGGCCGGAGTTCGATGGCTGTTGTGGGTCTTCCGGGCTGTGTGGCCGTGTTCTGGAAGTTGTGGTTCCTAACGTTTCGCCAGCATCTGTGGCCAGCATCTTCAGAGGGCAGGAGCACAGACAGACTGTGTTGTTCTGTCTGTGTTCTGTCTGTGCTCCTGCCCTCTGAAGATGCTGGCCACAGATGCTGGCGAAACGTTAGGAACCACAACTTCCAGAACACGGCCACACAGCCCGGAAGACCCACAACAGCCAAAGACATCCAACATGTGATGTTGTTATTGTTATAGTCCATTAAAACATCTTGACTCCTGCTGTTGCAGAACTGGTGTGAAAAACCAGTTGTCCCTTTAAATCCTGTAACTGGTTAGGCCAAATTTAGCTGCAATAACTGCTACCAATGCAGTGAATCTGTAATTTCTGTAATTTGCATCAGTATCTCACATTGCTATATAGGAATTACGACCCATTCCTCCATGATGGCCTGTTTAAACTCAGTAACATTTCAGGGCCTGCCACAATATTTCAATGGGGTAAGATATAGACTTTGACCTGGCCATTCCAAATCAATTGGACAACTGAATTTGTTCTCTGTTTTCTTTGTCATGGGGGTTGTGGAAGTTCTTAGGATCAGGCACAAGAATTATCTTATGAACCAGTCCAAATTTTTCCTTTATCATCACATTGAAAGATAGAAAAGCATCACTTTTTCTGAAAGTTTAATTTTTAAGGGCAGAAATTATGTATGTGGTATACAGTTGAAACATATAAGCAACTAGATCTTAAGATCCCGTTCTCCCCTTTCTTCTGGCAGCTGCCATAAAAAAGTTAGAATACAGTAAAAAAAAGTAAATCACTTTATGATTCTAACTACTTTGCATTCAGTGATTAATTATTTCCTTGCCTGCAAAGGCAACACTTCTGCTACTATGTCAGTGTGTGACTACCTTAAACCATATCTAAGTACAGGTAGTCCTTGTTTAGTGAATGCCTCATTTAGCGACCATTTGCAGTTACAACAGTGATGAAAAAGTAACTTTATGACCAATCCTTGTATTTACAACCTTTGCAGGTCTGTAAAGCAAAGAAAAGCCAAAGTAAGATCATAAGCACAGTTGCAGTTTCACTTAGTGACCGCTTTGTTTAACAACCGAGTTGCTGGTCCCAGTTGTGGTCGCTAAACGAGGACTACCTGTATGTATAGCAATTAGTAAATTCCCCTTAGGTCAATCAAGCGCTTCAGATAACTTAGCTGGCAACCTCTCATGGCTAGCAGAATGTTAATCTTCAGTTTTTCTTCCTCAGGAATTCTGTGCCAGGTAGATCTGATTATTTATGGTGAAAGACTGACAGAATTAGTGAAGGATGCAAAGGTTTTGAGCAGTTCTGAATGTGGGAAATATTTTTTGCTAGTGTCAAAAGTGGATCTTGGCAAAAAGTGACTATGGAAGAAAAGCAAGAGGGAAAGTAGAATGACTCCAAGAAGAGAAAGTACCAGTCCTGTATGAAAAAAAATCTCCCAGTTAAATGAATGGGAAATGGACAAAAAGGAAAAAGTGCATGAAAATTGCTTGGAACTCACTGAAGAGAATTATATAATAGAATGCTACACAGAAGTGTGTGGAGTTACAGTAATGTGAAGTATGAAAAAGGATCCTTGGTAGAATGTTGAAATGAAAGAAACTGTTTTGCTGAGAACAAAATGCATGTGAGAATGAGTGCTGGAAAAAATAAGAATAAGAGAAATGTATTATAAATATCTATATAGAGAGAAAGAAGGATGCAGAGAATATAGTCAAAGAGAGAAAGGAATGGTTAAGATTAAAAGAGGAAGAGAAATATAGAACAATTTTGAAGGAAGTAGAAAATTGTTTCAGAAGGAGGTGAAGAGGTCTAAACAAGGAGCCTTCAGCAGAGTGAACAGAATTAAAAATTAAAGTGGTGAAAGCATCTGGGATGAAACTGAAGTGAGGGAAGGCTGGATGGAGTATTTTAGAGATTTGTATGGAAATGATGATGATATACCAAAGAATGGAGTTGAAACAAATGCTATAAGTGTTCCCATCAAAGAAAAAATGATGAAAAGGAAGCCATAAATGCTATGAAAATGTTTTTAAAAATGCTAAAGCTGCAGATGTAGATGGTATAAATGAAGAAATGTTGAAATATGGAGTGCCTTGCACCTAGAAGAAGGCTGTTCTTTTTCCCCTATTAAAAGGGAAAGGTAGCAGGAGTGAATGCAAAAAGAACAGGTGGATTCATTTGTTAAATGTGTCTAGAAAAGTGTGTGGCAGAATAAATGGGGTAAAAGAGACAGCAATAAGCAAAATCTTGAAAATGTATTTCACTTTAATAACACTTTATATTTGCCTGCTCTGTCAGCAGAGGTGGTATCTGAGATAAAGGGCAGTATATTATCATACTGTTGACATTTACTGTGCTAATAAGCTGGATTCTCGCACATAATTTCTCACTGCTGCGGCCGCAGGCTCATCCCAGCAAATGTAATGTTGGCACACTTAAAATGGTTTCCTATGTTTGGTGTCATCTAAATAGAGCTTCTTATCCCACAGCTGCAAACTTTCTATGTCATGTACTCATTTTGCATTGCTCAGAGTTATCCACAGAAATCCAAGTTTTGATGAACATTTACATACATCACAAGCTGGATGAGCAAACCCAAGCAGAGGAGAGAATGGATTAATAAGTAAATTATGTCATTCTATCTGCAACATTAATCTTTAGGACTAGGCAAATAAAGAAAAACAGGTCTTCGTTAATTAGCTTATTTAAATTCATACACACATCGTTTTCAATAAATCTTCTTCTGAATGTTAACCATGTAATTTTAAGCTTTGGAAAATTCATATTTTTATATACCATGAGTGGAAGGGGAAAAAACCCTCACATCCCCTCCCAAGTCAACAGTCCTCAAGGCATCTGTCCCCTGGTCTTCTAAACCTGACTGACTGAAGA
The DNA here is from genome assembly GCA_023362775.1 of Charina bottae. Taxonomy (NCBI): domain Eukaryota; kingdom Metazoa; phylum Chordata; class Lepidosauria; order Squamata; family Charinaidae; genus Charina; species Charina bottae. The sequence goes on along the minus strand of JALMGJ010000003.1, from coordinate 27,830,097 downwards.
AGCTCCTTGGATAAGGAGCTAAACGTTTCCACTGAGAAAATAGAAATCCAGTTGACATGATTCAAGCTACAGACAATTCCACCTGGATGACTGAGAACCTTCATAGACCTGGTCTTCTAAGGTCTCTTTATTTAACACAGCCATCTTGTAGAGAAGTATCTCCCAAACATAAGCTGGCTTTTAAAAAGGTTTTCAAGATACCAGTTTCGGAGTAGTTGCTGATATGGGGATGTAAAGAGATTAGAACAGAGATCCCTTGATAGCTAAGGAAAGTCAATTTCCATTTCTCATTGTGCACATATGCACATTTTAATCGACTGGGCTGGTCACAAAAGCACCTTTTTACCAGCAGGAAAATAAATGAGGCAGCTCTCTACCATCCTCTTCAGCTTCCAGGATGTTCTCTACCATGGGGGGGGGGGGTCTGAGCAACTGGGCCCACTGGCAAGCAAAGCACCAAGCTACAGCACCAGCATTTTAGTTTCTAAGAATGTCTCTGAGTCCTATAGTCCTATTAAAACATGAATAAGTAGAAAGCTAGGTTATGCTTGAGACTGCTCCTTAGCAGCATGCTAGCTTCCCACTTATTCGTGTTTTAATTTAATGTTTTAATTACACAAATCTTTGAAAATCCGGGGGGGGGGGGCAGGAAGCCTGGAGAGCTTCAAGGAAAATATCAGCAGGTACACAGGCACCCCAGGGCCCCATGCTGAGGAACCAGGATCTACTGCAGGCTGACAACTAAGTTATCCATTGAAAGGCGCGTCGCTTGCATGAAATAAAAGGTATCCATGCTGTTTTGGAAAACCAGGAGTGTGAAACCTTTTAATGTCCCACTAATTCCAACATGAGAGACACCTAAACAGCCAAACTGCAAGTTATGTGGGAGACCCACAACGTCTCTTGTAGCATTTCCCTCCCTCCCAATATAACTCCAGCAAACTACCAAATTGGTTCAGACAATACTAGAGGCAGAAGCTTTTCTGATCTTAGCTCCTTATGCCATTGCTTACTTATATGCCCACATTCGCTGTGTATTCCTTATTTGGAGGAATGAGTTAGTATTTTCCCCTGCAGGCCAGAACAACAACTTGAAGTGGAAGGGCGATGCTGGGCAGCCAGGGGGAGATGACTGAACATACTGCTGTTTTAAGAAGATTAACAGCTCCTTTCACCTGTATGGCAATTAAAAACAAAAATCTAAGAAATCAATAAAGTTGCCCATGTAATCTCCAATAGTCAACAGGCCTGAAATGCACCTTCAGTTCTCGTACCCAAATTAACAGAATTAAAATTCTTACAATTGGTTGGAAACATGCTTCATGTTTCTAGCTCTCATGGCTGGGCTCTATAACAGCAAGATTTTAGCTGTCAGAGCAGTGATTCTTAAACTGGGAGTAATTACTCCCAAGGGGGGTAATTTGGGTATACCCTGAGCATAATGGGGCAATTTTTATTGCTTGTGAACCAAAGATCCAGTTTGGGACTGCCACTACCAAGATGTTTATGTAAAATAACAGCGTTGGGAAGTGGGGGGAAGCCATTATTCGAGACTGGGGAAAGGCGTAATTGGTCAAATACTTTAAGAACCACTGTGTAACAAGGTTGTTCGCCCTGATCTAGCCAAAAGTCATTATCTGAAAGCAGTCCTTGATGAGCTTATTCAGACGCACAAACAGATGGTTCACAAACACTTATCCTGATTCAGTAGTCACTGCTACAGAGACAATATACCAAACAAAATATGTTTGGTCTTGAACTTCAAGAGGGGAAACGTGTAGGGTCCTAGTTTGCTAGGTCAGAATCAAGGTGTAGGAATCTTTAAAATAACCAACCCAAACTAATCAAATCTCCAAAAATATTAAATACACAAGAAATCAGAGGACAAGAAGAGTCAGGTGAAATAAAACTTTGTCTCTTACAACATTCCAGAACAAAGTGTTCTGCATATTTCATTATGTGCTGCAGGAGTTGGAAACAAGAAACTATATTTAGAAATGGGACAAATGCAACAGATTTTAGGTGCCTGGGTGTACAGGTACTTGAGATTGTTCCAATCCTAAAAGTGGATGAACACTGTTCCAACTAATCTGCATTTTAAAAGAAAGCTCTTTCATAAATTATTCACATCTAATTGGGATGCAACAAAGATGCTCCTGGGATCTACAGCTACAAAATTATTGTTTTGCAAAACTGAAATATATATCATAATTGCAAATTTGTAATATTTGAATCGGCTTCCACAAATTTATTTATTTATTTATACAATGAAACATACCTCATAACTGTAGGCTTGTAGCACTTGGGGGCACGCAGTTAGAAATTCAACGTCCTAATAGCGAAGGGTAGAGGTAAACAACTTTTTGGGTGGTTGGGCATTTTGAGAGCACATCATTAAGTGCTTTCACAACATGACTGCCATGGTGAGCATGAACTATTCATAAAATGCTTTCTGCAAGCTTTTATGTCACACACTCATTTTGCGTTTCTCAGAGTTATCCAGAGAAATCCAAGTTTGATGAACATTTATACATAAAGTTGCTTATTCGGGAAGAAGAGTTGGAATGATAGATATGTATGTACGTTCTCCCCACTTGGTGTCCTTCTGATTTGTCAGATTCCAAGTCTCAGAATTCCCAACCAGCATGAGCGATGGGTCGTGCTAACTTGAAATTTTGGGAGATGCAGTTTAACAAATCTAGAGGGTTTCAGGTCAGCGAAGGGTGAATTAGTACATGATACAGTCACTTCCAGAAGCTCAGCGGTTGCAATTTTGTACTCAGTGCCTGGATGCAAGGCTGCTTAGGGAGCTCATCTGGCAGAATAGAAATGTCCTAAATATATGAAGAAAACAGAGAGGGAGTCTTCACAAATGCATGGATGAGAATAGATTTGCCTTCTAGGGGGTTGCATACAGAGTGCTTCCAAATTGTTGCTGTTCCCAGTGGAAATGACAGAGGGGAGAAAAATAACCTGAGTTATCATAATACATGCTAGGATTATTTTTACAAGCCTTATGGTGGGCTGATAGCTATGGGGAAAAAACCAAACCACCACAATGGGTAGCATCAGCAGGCTTTTGACTACCAGTAACAGGAGACTTGCAAGCTTTTCTGCTATCCAGCCATTTGCTGGCTGTTTGTATGACATGCCAAATCACAGACTAGCCACCCACATTTTAGCCTAGCACGCTGGGTGAGACCACGCAGTGCGGCTAGTTCAGCGTGTTGCTCAAACTGAGAGAATTGGGTCAACTGAGTAAACCATGGTTACGTTAATCATGGACAAGCATGTCAATCAAAACATAGTCTTCACACGGGAGACAAAGTGCTGGATTGGACCCCAAAAGCTGCAGTTCCCCCACATGTGAAAGATGCCAGGTTGAGGAAGGCTGACTTACACCAACAAACAAAGAACCTGCAGCTATTATGGACACATTTTGCCAAAAAGTGAAGTGACAACCCTAGCAAATATTAGGGGGACTAATATCTGTTGACATGTTTTATGAGCCTCATACTGTTCCCCTTCCCCAAGTATCATATGCAGTACAATCCCAATATTCTCAGCTTGGTTTCTACAGGGCAAATGAAGGGCGTATTCCAGTTTCTTGTTTGATTTAATTTAGCCACGAGACTTATCTGGAGTCAGTAGCCATGCTGACTGGAGGATTCTGTGAGTTTCTTTCTCTTATACGCTGCTGCAATCATAGCTGACTGTGGCTTACTGACCTACAACTAGTAGTAAGTTGAAACAATATACAAGGATCTCCCTAACAACAATAACAACAAATCCCTAATACCAAGGACTAGCCCACAAACATATACATGCACCTGCCAGGAAAAAAAAGGCAAATACAATCCTCAGAACCCAAAGGCCTGCTGAAAAAGCCAGACCTTAAGCTCCAATGCAGAAGAAAAGTTGGAGCCTGTCTCCTGTCAGGGTGGATCTATTCCACAGAAGGGGAGGAGTAATGGAGAAGGCTCAGCTCAAAGATGTCTCCAAATGAAATACCCTAAGGCAGTGCATTTTTACCCAATGCAGTTAAACCACTTTAAGTCAATTTAATGGGTCCGTGTGTCGTTACCCAAAGTAAAACCACTTTTACCCAATTTTGGGTAATCTACCCAGGTTTGGGAAGCACTGCCCTTAGGGATGGGATCCAAAGACAGCCCTTTCTTCCAGATCATTAAGGGACAAGCAGACACTGCTGGAGCAGATGGTCCTCAACCTCAAATGGTTTTAAGACAACCAGCATCCTGAATTGCACCCAGAAGTACACAGGTAACCAGTAGAGTTCTCAAAGGAGAGGTGTTACATGGGTAAACCAACTGGCATCCATAACTGCTTGAGATACTTCATTTTGGACCAGATGAAGCTTCTAAGTGGTCTTCAAGGGCAGCTTCATGTACAGTGCATTGCAATAATCCAAACGGGGGTGATCGAGGCATGAGCGACAATAAGCAGAAAGGGACATAACTGGCACACAAGATGGGGTTGTGCGAAGGTTCTCCTTGCAACAGCTGCCACTTGCTCTTTGAGCAGGAACTGTGAGTCCAAGAGTACGCCCACATTACAGATCAACTCTGTATGGGGAAGCATAACCCCATGCAGATTCAAAGAAGGAGTATCTCTGGAATAAGAGGACTTTTGTATCCAAAGCTTCTTTGTTTTGTTGGAACTGAGTTGAGCATGCTCCTTCCCACTAGCCTAAAACTTTCCAGGCACCAAAACAGAACCTCAAGCATGTCTCTGTCCCACCTGAAATAAAGACATATAGTTGAGTATCATCGGTATACTGATGATACTTGATTCCACAGTGGTGAATGACCTTCCCAAGTAACTTTATGCAGATGTTATAAGAAAAGAGAGAATATTGACTCCTGTGGCACCCTAGAACCACAGCAACACAGTGCCCCATTTTCCACACTTATAGGTAGTTCAGGAGGAGGCCACTGAGAGATCAAACACGACAGGAGGGTCACATTAGCAATATCCCAATCCAGCCATAAGTCATCCACAATAGTGATTAATGTGGATTTAGTCTACAATATGGATTCAGAGTTGAAGTCCACAAATCTGGAGGAACCCCAGGTCAGGAAACACTATTTTAACTCCTCTTCTACTATAAACAGGACATAAATGAACAATCACGTCATTTAAATGCCAAGCATAGAGATGCTGGGTTGGGAGAGTCACTGGCATTGCATTACTTTCTCCCCTAGCTACCATCTTAGTAAAAATTAGGTGGCACAGTTTAAGTGTTGGCTTGGAGGGGAAAGGTTAACTATATTAGTCAATTAAATTAATAATAATATACTATATGTTTCTTTAAATGACATGATTGCTCACCATATTGTTAGCATCACATGGAGCTAGACTCTAACAGTGCAAAGGGCCACTTGCAAAATGTGCTTTGACAAGCTAAGGAATATGAGTCATGGTCAATATAAAGTACCTTAAGGCCTCATTTTAATAATCAAATAGCAAGGGTAAGGGATGAACACTGTGTCATCACTTTTTCTTTCTTCAAGCTTGGGAACTTATACTTGGAAGAAAGAATGTCTATTGCAGATTTCCTGAGGTCCCTTTTAGCAAGCAAATTCTGACTAGCATCATTCACTCACCCATCATAATTTCTCATCTTCAATTGAGGAAGGTTAAAAAAATGGTGACAGAAATATGACACCCATTAGAATCTGCTGTGTCAAAAGCTGCCAACAGTAAAGATGTAGAACTTTCTAAAACTGTCAGGAAAAAGATGCTGAATGGAATTTGCCCCTGCTAATACAAATGCAAACAGAATAAAACTAGGTACTCAGAATAACTGGTGAGGAGTATGTGAGAGTATGCGATACAGCAGCACACCTAGATAAACTGTCACAATATGTTGCACATCAGTGATTTTCAAACTGTCTGCTTTCAGGGACAGTTTTCCTACATGTACGAAGTTCATTCTCTACCACCACTGCGTCAAGTAACCATCCAGTGGAGCTCTTTCAGCGATAAAAGATTCTTTATCTTTTTTTATCTTTGTTATCTTTTATCTTTCTAAGCCTCAAAAGAGAGGCATCAGAACTGTTCAGAACTTTCCATGCCTAATTTGTTAGGCTCTTTGATAAATTCACTCATACTTGCTGACAGTGATATCAACGTTAAGAGCGGCTTCTACTGAAGCATCCAAAACACTTTCTGATCCAGCTGCATGAGATCATCTTTAATAAATGAAGCTTGAGGATTTAGACAGGATACTTAAAGGGCTGTTGTTCTACTCCAGCACACGTGGATGAGACCAATTTTTCTGGGCCCATTGCAATATAAGGTTGGCATCAAAATCTCCTTGGTTGACCTGATAGATAGATATCAGGAAAGAAATGTCAGAGTACAGCTGGTGGTATTTACGACCTCCTCTGAAGGCTTGACACCATCAATTATATATTTTAGTAGCTAAAGGGACGCGGTGGCTCAGCCGGTTAAACCGTTGAAGCTGTAGACTGCCAGTCGGAAGGTCGGCAGTTCGAATCCCCGCGCAGTGAGGTGAGCTCTCGTTGCTAGTCCCAGCTCCTGTCGATCCAACAGTTCAGAGCTTTCCAAACTGTGTGTCGCGACACAAAAGTGTGTCGGCACACACAGTCTGGTGTGTCGCCACACAACCCAGAAGCACTGATCATCATCAGCGCTTCCGGGTTTTCCCGCGGCGACACACCAACTGCGGCGCGCAAAACCCCGAAAGCGGCAGCAGCGCTTCCGGGTTTTTGCGTGCTGCCGCAAGGGCGGCACTTCCGGGTTTTCCCGCGGCGACACACCAACGGCGGTTGGTGTGTCGCCACGGGAAAACTTTGGAAAGCCCTGCAACAGTTCGAAAGCTTGCAAGTAGATAAATTGGGTACCACCTTAAGTGGGAAAATTTGCTGACGTCCTGTCAGGGGTTGGCGTCCACCGAACTGAAGATCTCTTGAATGGCGGCAGTCAGGACGGATCCCGAAGTAACAACAGCTACAGGACGTCAGCAGCCGGCTCTGATGCAAGGCATAGTGGGACATGTAGTCCAGAAGCCAGAGAAGAGTCGGTTCCCTTACCCCCTCCCTTGGCGCGCGGTTTAAATGAAATATAATGTATAACAATGTATATGTATGAAGATGTATGTAAGCTGCCTAGAGTCCTCCATTAGGGAGGGGATAGGCGGGGTATAAATACAATAATAGATGATAGATAGATAGATAGATAGATAGATAGATAGATAGATAGATAGAGCACTTGAAGAAGTGTTAACACTCCTACATCCAGGATCATTTTCAGTATATAGCATTGGGGGATTTCAGGCCAAGTATAAATGCCTTGGGATCCCATAGATTCTGTCTTTTCCCATGTTCTTCATTATTCACACAAAGCCACCATGGAGAACTTTCACTTCCTGCAAAGCACCAAACCTAGTTCTGCCAGCACTCTTCTACTCTACTTCTTTAAGTAACAGCAGGACTCATAAAGGTAGTCTTAATTTCTAGGAGGGTGATGAAAGGTGAACATTGGTGAACATTGCTTCCCATCCAAATTTTCTCAAATAGAGAAAATGCCCTAATGAAAATAAAATCTCCTTCAAGTCAAGCTTGACCCCTGGTGGTTTCATGGATGCATCCATCCAGTCTTCTTGGCAGCAGGATGGAGGTGGTTTGCTACTACCTTCTTCTGGAATATTTTTTGATGTTCAGAACTACCCTACACCCCTGGTAGTCCCTGGTTGCCTCCCATCCAAATACTAATCAAACCTGATGCTGCTTAGCTTCAAAATCCAGACGATGTCAACCAGCTGCTGCCACTTGCTGAGGCCAATGCGCCAGTGTTCACCTTTCATCACCACCCTAGAAATTAAGACTACCTTTATGAGTCCTGCTGTTACTTAAAGAAGCTTATTTATCTTGACTGTTTCACTAGGAACCTACAACAGGCCTTGGAACAACCCACAGTTCCCACAAATGTACTTTAAAACCACTGTACCATGCAAACAAAATTCTGACAGAAAGTACGCCAATAGCATCGCAGACTAGGGAAGCTAAAGTGTTTTTTGCAACATACCAGAATGCATATTTAATGGGCATTAGTGATGTTTAGCAGTCTACTGGTAAGCTCTTGTAATGCAGTCTTGGGGCTTTCAGTGGCTACTGGCAGCAAAGGAGAATGTTTGGTTCAGCTTACCAGCAGGTGTTGACAGATAGGCAGGGTAGAAGGGCAATGCTTACAAGAGGAAAGGGAACGCGATGGGAGCATTTTACATGTTTACAGACGTTTGAGCTGAGAGCGGGGGAAATAAATAAATAAAGTTCACATCGAGTAATTTATCCCCATGCTAGGGATAGAGGGGAAAAAACGGTGAGAAAACACATCTCATAGGAAACTGGTATTACCTCCTGCTTGACATAAAAGACACAAGCTATATAGCTAAAGAGGGGAAGCAAAAAAGATGAGGGAGCTGGCAGTATTTCCAAAACATTTTACACAAGTTAGCCTCTTGATCAAAGACAGAGCTGCTCTGAATCAGCTGAATGAGGTTTTACACCGCCACTCATGGCTTAGTTCTTAACATTCCCCCGAATTCATTTGAGCTGATGTCGCCATCTTTCTTTATTCTATTTTCTTCCTAGTGTTGTATGGCGGCTGCATTTTTATTTTTTGTATTGGGGGTGGTTTAGGTTGCATTTTTTCCTATGTAAATCACCGAGAATCGTTTTGATTTTGGCAGCATCAAAATATGCTTAATAAATAAATAATAAAACCAATAAATGCAGGGCAACTGCTAACATAGTTTAGAAAACTGTGCAGAAGCACACATAAAGGGAAAAAAGGGGGCCTACTAACAGGCATGCATTTTGTTGAAAATGACAGCATCAACTGAGGCGGCTTCCGGCAAGCTTTTAAACATACAACTGTCCCATCTCCCTCATAAAATATTATATGATACAGATTATGTATCTCCACGCTGTAACTCTAAGAACACCGCCACCAAAAATACCTAAAAAACACAGGTAGTCCTCATTTAGCAACTGCCTCGTTTAGCAACTGTTCGCACTTACGACAGTGATGGAAAAGTAACTTTGCAACCAATCCTCACATTTACGACCTTCGCAGGTCTGTAGAGCAAAGGAAAGTTGAAGTAAGATCATAAGCACAGTCGCGGTTTCACTTAGTGACTGCTTCGCTTAACGACTGAATTGCCGGTCCCAATTGTGGTCGCTAAACGAGGACTACCTGTAGTTGCACAAGCACACAGCCTTTTGACTGGTGGAGCTAGGAGTCCTCTGCCTGAAAACACTGCAAATCCATCAGTGCCAAACTGTAGCACCAACAGTTCCAATTTAAAAAGGCCATTGACATGGAAGGAGGGGACAAGGGCAGGGAAACTCTGCAGACAGCTTTGCTGCTTTTAGAAATCTCACTCCTTCCACCCCAGAAGCCAATCCTGCTGTCCATGAGATGGTGACCTTCTGTATATACTTCAAACCACCCTTTCCTTTCTAAATGGGTGACAGTCCTGGTACAAGGAAAAGAACTGGGCTAAAAACTGGAGCTCCAGCAGTTTAAAATTATCTGTTCTTCTTCAGGGGGAATTCAAATATCCCACAATACAAAGAATCACATGCCAATTTTAGGTAGGAACAGACTGAGTACGGGGAGATCATTTAGGAAATGTTAAATAAAACAACCCACCCTGTATTTCCGGGTGCAAAGCTGGATGCAACTCCTGTATTGATGTGGCTCTTGTGGGCAGGTTTTCCCTAACTGGGGCTCCTAATATTCCCATCCTGGGTTGCAGACTGGGCAGGAATATTAGCAGTCAAAATATTTGGGAGGCACTGATTGTGAGCCTTGTTCTAGGGGAGACAAAAGCAGATGTTGGCATCTCATGATTAGGACGGGGCCTTACATCCCCGGGTACATAACGCGACGAAATAGCAATATGTCACTATTGCAAAGCAGTCACCTGACACTTCAAGCACTTCGTATTCGTCTCTCCCACAGTAAATAGCAGCAATGGCAGAAAGCTCCTCCAAAGCTAATGCCGACATGGCAGAAAGTGACTTTTCCTCGCTGTAGCCCCGCTCCGGTCGCAAGCAAACGGCGAGGGCAGCACTTCCACTTCCGCCCGCAATAAGCGAAAGCGGACGGAAAAGAACGCATATCCCCACAAGGGGGCGCTCCGCTACCTTCAGTCCTCGGCAGCCCGAACGGGAACGGATGCTTGAAATGTCTGCAGCTGAGGACTGATTCCCACGTTGCAAAATAACCGCACCGCGCAGCGTAAATTGCAAATGCAGCACGTTAATCCCCGATGATAGTGTCCACACAGAAGAGATGAGTCGAATATGAGTTATATGTTTTACTGAAGTCCACACATCTTAAAATTGCCAAGTTTGAGAAACACTGCTTTAGTGCATCAATATTAGTATTCTTTATTTTCAGCCATCGACCCTTTAGAGGTGTTGGACAATAACGCCCATCATTCCCAGCAAGTCCAATGTGGCTCGATTATGGGCATTGTAGTCCTACACATCTGGGGGGCTGCCACAGTGCTTAGAACAGTAGGATTAGTACATGGGATGTATTCAGATTCCAGCTAGACAAAGCTTACTGGGTAGGTGACCTTTCTCTAAACACTAGCTTTACCTGGTCCAGATCTATCTCACAGGACTATTGCAGAAAGCTAGTCTCAGTTTGTTGGATGAAGAGGAAAAGAAGCATGCTGAAACTGTAGCTCCCTGTTGGGAGGAGGGGAGAAATTAAAAGGATAATGTTCATGAACTATTTTAATAGTATCTTTTTATATAATAACTTTATTAAATTTTTAAGCAAGAAAGATAAAAACAGAGACTAATATTTAAGATGAGGGAAAGAGAAAAAGAAAGAAAGAAAGAAAGAAAGAAAGAAAGAAAGAAAGAAAGAAAGAAAGAAAGAAAGAAAGAAAGAAAGAAAAGCTGAAAGTGCAGGGAAAAAAAGAAAGAAAAAATAAATATAAAGAAATGACTTCCAATTTTCTTTTACAACAGTTATAGGTATAAATTTAAATTGAACTCTTACTCTATGGTTACAACATAACTTTCTTTTTTTTCCTATCATCTGTTTTTAATAGTATAAAGTAAATAATTCCCTGCATAAAATCGTATCAGGCATCTTGAAATATACTATAATAGTACTGTATTAACAATCTGAGTAAAAAATGCTGATACATTAATGGTCTCTCAGACATTGCCTTTCTCTACATGCTCAGCCAAATCAAAGTCCACATTTAAAGCAGGATAAGAATCCTTGAACATTTGTTGTTGTTGTTAATTTATTAATAGTTGGAAATGGTCATACAGATGTTCTCAGAGCATCCTTCATCTTGAATAATTCAGGCAGGACAGTTACAAAGATTGTGCTTGAAAGAAGTTTTCACAAATGTAGAACTCATTGATGAGGTTGCACAGAGACTACAAAAACCAAATTACTCCTTTTCTGTCATTCTGAAAGAAATCTATGTATACAGTACTTGTTACATGTCCCGTTCAGCCCCCTTTACATTTTAAAGCAAAAAGTGCTATAGGAAGAGTGTCGATGAAGGTTCTCAGTCATCCAGGTGGAATTGTCTGTAGCTTGAATCATGTCAACTGGATTTCTATTTTCTCAGTGGAAACGTTTCACTCCTTATCCAAGAAGCTTCTTCAGTCTGAGCAAAGTTTGTAAGGGAATCCTTAAATATGTTTCTAGGGTGGCTGTGTGACCTTGCACCTGTGGCTAGGTCATGGTTATTTTGAGATGTTTATTTCTAAGTCCCTTTATCATCCAAAGGAGGATCGTTAAGATTACCTTGCTGTAGGTATGGTTTCCATTCCGGGGCCTAGTCAGCACAAACATTGCATAATTTCAGATTACAAGTAAGGATTACAATTTAGTCCCCACAAGTCAAATAAAATCAAACAAAATCCCACCCTTGCATTACAGGAGTTTGCTTCCTCCTTGTCAGAAATGTTATTTGTTGGCATAATTTAAAAATGCAATTCCATTACGTATTGACTAAAAACATAATGTGATTATGTTATCTCAGAATTCTGCTTCACAGTTCCCATCTAAGTATGTTTGACTTCCTGCCAGCAGAGGCAAATACATGGAAACAAATGACCAAAACAAGCTAGAAAATCAGGAAGCACTTGGTGAAAGTGGAGTTCAGGAACCAATACCAGGTTTGCCTTCTAAAGTGGTGTTTCTCAACCTTAGCAGCTTTAAGATGTGTGGACTTCAACTCCAAGTTGGGCTGGGGAAATAACCACTCTAGAGGACAATTCACAGTCACTTGAACAAACCTTGCCTTGGAATACTGTTGAAGACATTTTTGGCCCCCATGGACTGAACAAACTCAAGATCCACCTTGGGAAGGACGAGGCATGCCATGATGGTGGATGAATCCCAGCTGAGAGGAACTGAGATGGCTATGTACAGGCCCAATATGATGACCCAAGAGGTGTTGTCTTCCAGGTACCCGTATCCAAGCCATGACAGTGAGAACATCAAAACTATTCAAACCTACCAAGAATTATCATTTACTCTTGGTTCATGTGTTGATGAGACCAAGAAAGAATCCAGAGACTACAAAACTTTGGACAGAAAGTGAAAGAACTGGAAGCACACGTAGTTCTCTCATCAATCCTTCTAATTGAGGATCATGGCTCAAAAAGAGAAAACAGGATCCTGGAGTCAACAACTGGCTACATAGTTAGCATCGCTGAAAAGGGCTTGGATATTACAACAATGGCCTATGCTACTTTCACAAAGGACTTCTGGGAAGAGCTGTGATACATTTTACAGAGACTGGGAAGGATGTTTTTGGCAGTCTCATCAAAGGGGTGTTAAGCTAGAACAAAAGAAGAAGGTGGTATAAGCCCAGAACTGCATACACAGCCAAGGACCAGGGCCAAGAAGGCAGAACACAAAGGGAAAAACAGAAGGCCAAAAGTTTCATAGGAAACTATAACAGAGAGGTCAGTAAGTGGTACCACTCAAAACTCAAGATGTTTCTACACCAACACATATACTATGGGAAATAAACAGAGAGAACTAGAGATCCTAACTCAGGAAGGCAAGTAGGATGTGATAGGCATCACTGAAACTTGGTGGAACGATAGTCATGACTGGCACATAACCCTAGGAAGCTAGTTTATTCAAAAGGAATAGGATGGGGGTGTTGCACTGTATATAAAGAAAAATATGCAGGAACTGGAGTATTGAAATCCTGTTTTAAGTGTTTGGGTAAGAGTGATATACATCATTATAGACCACTTGGGCAGGCAGAAGATAGAGATGAGGTCTTTCTGTGTCAGATGAACAATTCAGAAGTTGATGCAGGAGTGTGTAGGATTACATTTTTAAAACAACAGGAAACACAAGTGGTCGAAATGTTACTCTTCTCTGTAAAAAGGAACTGAAACTTTCATGACAAACTTTTCTCCTGTTGCATTCCTGCTTTTCCTTTCTGTCCTTTGGGTTTTTTTATACATTTCAATATTTTTTAAAACTCAGTCAATGTAAATGTCTTTTAAACTGACACTATCTAAAAATACTAAGGTCCCCGTGCATAAGTTCCTGCTCTCTGACATTTGGAAGTCATCAAATGAGACAGCATAGTGTCAGTTTGATATTTGTCACACTATGCAAATATCAGCTTCATGTCAAAGATTAAATCCCATCTAAATGTAATACATTTTCTTGTAGTCACCAACTTGTGAAAATGTTAAATATTTAAATTTGAGATGAATATCTATTCTTGATCTTCATACTGCATTATTACTAAGGAAGTCAAAATCTCTTTTCCATTAAAATAATAATAATAATTCCCCTAATATTATTAGGAGTTCAGTTTGTAGCCTGTCAGAATGGTATGTGCCTGGCCCACCAAATCCTGCAATGCAAGTTTTTTTTTAAACATACAGAAGGAGATATTCTCCTTTCAACCATTTTCACAGGAGAATGAGGGTGGGGTCACCCCCAACTCCTCACTCTCTGCATGTTTTCTGGAAAATATGCAAATGGGGACCTGCCTGCAAATTATTAATCCCATTGCATGGGTTCCCTATATGTGTTCACCTGTTCACAGATAGACAGTTCTTTGAAGTCATCACATGATATGATCCAAAAGAAAATGGTTTGTTCTATCCATGCTTCCAGAATACAGTTTATTATTGCTTAATTGGATGCTGTAATCTTACAATTTAGGGATATAGTACTAGCCAGAAGAATGGTATATATTCTGGGTGTCCACAATAGCCAACGCACAAGAGTGTATTATGATAAAAAGGTAAAGGTCCCCCCCGCACATTTGTGCAGTCGTGTCCGACTCTAGGGGCCAGTGCTCATCTCCGTTTGTTAGCCGAAGAGCCAGCGTTGTCCGAAGACGCTTCCAAGGTCATGTGGCCGCATGACGCGTGTGGAACGCTGTTACCATCCCACCGAAGTGGTACCTATTCATCTACTTGCATTTGCATGCTTTCGAATTGCTAGGTTGGCAAGAGCTGGAGCTAGTGCGGGAGCTCACTGTAGATAACAACACTTAACATCTTGGCTAATGAAAGCTAAATAGAGTACAGCAGGACCTGTTTAGTATTTAGTCCATCAGGAATTCTTAGAGTTAGATGAGACTAGATTAGGGCAGACAAGAGCAAACCATTTTTGTATTGTTGCCAAGACAACTACATAGACATGGACATATAGTTATTATAAGTCAAGATCGATTCAAAGACGACTTTATTTTTCACCCATCATAATTCCATATTTTTATTACTGAGAAAAACAGCCTGAAAAAGCTTGCTATTTTTTTTATTTTCAACATATCTTGGTGAAACCTCAGAAGCCAGAAGAATCCCACAGATTCTCAGTAAAAGGATAGTTCCCCTATTAAATAAGTGTTGGTAAATAGATTGGATTTTTAAAATATAGAAATTAATATTTTACATTTGGATGTTTTTACAGGAGGAAATGAAAAAGCACAACAGTTTTTGAATAGTAAAAAACAATTAGTATTTTAAAACTATCAGGCACGCTGTTCCTACCATTAAGTTGTCGTAAGTCATACTTCATACATTATTAATCATTTAAGCTTCCATCTTATATATACATACCTGGGAATAAATCCCATTGCATCTTCTTCTGAGTAGCCTTGCATTAGATTTTACTGCTAATGCACAGTGGAGTAATTTACTCATTACACTGCTGCTGTAAGTGCAAATCTAGACTTCAGATTTAAAATTCTACAAGAAAAGTTTTAGAATACTGTTTTATAGACCTACCCATAGGCATCAGTTTTAATCAAATGAGGGCTTGTCATATTAACTTTCTGCCACTGCAAAGTGTAAAAAATTAATGGAGACTTCTCACTTGCTGCTGAAGACAATTTCAGAGAACATATGGTAAGCTTATACGGTGGTAACTTTATTTGCAACATGAGTCTCATTACTTAATCATTCCCTTCTAGAGAAACTATCACAATTTCCACACAGAGGAACTTTCAAATTCTGCTACAATTAAGATTAGTACTGTTATTTCAGTGTAATCAGTTAAAATTTCCACAAGTAGATATTTTTAGAGTCTTCTACTGTATAGTTAACATTACTAATATTTCAAAGAAACTTAGATAAGTTGATTACAGTACCATTTTTTAGTTGTACCAGCGTTGATGTGTCCATAACAGGGAATTAGGCACAGAGCATTAAAGGTTAAAACCGGTACTTTCAATCTTGCCCCAAAAACATCTGGTGACCAACTCTTTCACTGTGGAGGTAATGCTGTTCCTTCCAGTGGTAGCTTATACTATTTTATTCCCCAGGAAGGCACTGTGATTAAATCTGTGATGCAGGATCAATAAAGAGGGGTATTGAGCAATCAATACCTTTGACTTTTTTTTTTTTGAGCAAAAAAGGGGTGTGGTGGCTCAGCGGGTTAGACACCAGGCTTGTCAATCAGAAGGTCACAAGTTTGGAGGTTCGAATCCCTAGCCCCGCGTGACAGAGTGAGCTCCCACACTCGCCCCAGCTCTTCCAACCTAGCAATTCGAAAGCATGCAAATGCAAGTAGATGAATAGGTACCACTTCGGTGGGAAGGTAACAGCGTTCCGCATGCGTCATGTCGGCCACATGACCGCAGAAGCGTCTTCGGACAATTCTGGCTCTTCGGCTAACAAACGGAGATAAGCACCGGCCCCTAGTCGGACACGACTGCACAAATGTGCAGGGGGAACCTTTACCTTTACCTTTATTGAGCAATCCAAACGCAACTCCAGTTATCCCCCTTTTATATAACTTTTATTTCTAAACATACAAAGCACAGGCAGAGGCTTAAATGAGAATGCTGGCATTAACTACAAAGCACAACTAACCTTTCTTATGAGCATAATAATCATAATCATAAATACTAGTTCAAATTTCCTTCACCTGTTCATCAATCATACTTGCATCACCACACTTTTGGGTAGCTAATCCAAAGCTAGTATGAGGTCAGATGAAAAAGATGAGCTTACACACAAGTACCCATAGATGAAGCTGTCGCTCTGTTGGTCTGATGAATTCTTAGAGTTTCTTTTTGGACTATATATAATTTTTTTTCTGCTGGCAGCCTGAGAAGGACATGTTGTGAGAAGCTTTGTCTTTTCTTGTAAGAAATCTGTCTTTGTTATTGTTCTTTGAGAGAAACCTTTCATTATAACAAATTTCCCTTTTTTGATATGAGAGCAAACACTGTTTTTATTACTGTTTTTGTCATTCTCTTTTACAACATTCTGAGACGGTTTCTTCTTGTTGACATTCCTTGTTATCTTGTAATAATCTGAGACAGGTTTGTTGTTGACAATCCATTCTATCACTTTCCTAGCTTTGTTGACACCCTCTGCTCATCTACTGACCCATCTTTTTTCTTCTTATTCCTATCTATTCTTTTGTGTGTGTTCTGTAATTTGATCAGGATTGTTTTCAGACATCAAGACAGTAGAGCCCTGTGTTCGCATTTTGCAAGTCTATAGAACTCAAAACCAATGGTCAATCAGCATTTGTTTTGCATAGCTAATGGCTGAGCACAGACAACTGTCAGCAAATTAGCATTCACTAATGGATGGAATGCCATTGGCACAAAGATATTTCTGGAATTCAAAATCAAATCATGTGATTGTTCATATTATCTTGCTATCAGGTCTGCAGTCTTGTCTGGAAGAACCCATGGTGATGTATATTCTCACTACATACCCAAAATTACTGTTTTTTTCTTAAGACATTCTGGACCTGTTAGTAGCTTAGCTATTGTAGTTGATAGCTCTATTCCTTATCTTCATTTTCATATGAAGCATGTCCAAATTGTGCAATTACTTTCAGAGCCATAAAAGTTGAAAGCAAGACAAGCAGTGTCAAAGAAAAGGACAGAGCCAGGACAAGAGAATACATTCCTGTTAATTGAATTAATAACTATTGATTAAAATTAATTGACTGTAAAATAAGGTACTCCATTTGTAAAAACTAATTGATCCCCTATTGCCACATACCAAACATTCTCTCTCCCACACCTAGCCTATTCTAACACAGGGAAACACACTACATACACACACGTTCCTCCTTCTTTCCCGTAGAAATAGCAGAAAAAAAGTAAAAACCAGGATGGAAATGGGTTAATGGAAAGGACTAGTTTAGCCCTACCATATCTGGGCTAAAAATCTAGATAAGCACTGGTTGTAACTCTTCATTGCAAGAAAGAAAAAGAGTTGAGATTCCAGTTAAAAATTATTTGCAATATTTAAATGTATTCCCAGAAGGTACTGTGATGCATCAAACAAATCAATCCAGAGTTCTCACTCGAGGTACAAGTGACCAGGCTCAAATTAGCCTACTTTGGGCATATTATGTGAAGACCCAGCTCTCTGGAGAAGGCTGTAATGCTGGGAAAGGTAGAAGGAAAGAGAAGAAGAGGATGACGAGCAGCAAGGTGGATGGACTCAGTTACGGTGGCCATGGGTGCACGGTTGGAAGACTTGAAAGACCAGGTTAAGGACAGAAAATCTATCTATGTGGTTGCTAAGAGTCAACACCAACTTGATGGCACATAATCAATCAGTCAATCACTGCGATGCTCCAAGATTGCCATAATGCCACAGAAATGTGTACACTGCTATTCATGTAATGTAAAAGAAGAATAGACATGCGAAGCCACAAAATATCACATTTAAGTGAACCTCAACGTCTGCTATATCAAGACACCTTTTGTGAGTATTTTGTTTGAAAACGATTGAATGCATTTTTAAACCATGTTACATAAACCATTATGGAAAAAAAAGTTTTGCTTGATTTTTTTTAATTACAGTTGTACAAGCAACCAGCATGTTTTATGGAGAGTAAATGACTCTATAAAGGTCAGAGCAGATTTAAAGGTTGCAAATATAGCTTTAATGTTTTTTGTATGGCTTCTGAACTCTGAATATATGATGGCCTATCATGACATTTCTGGTAGTAATGTGATCACAGTAGCATCTTCCTGTGGAATTATTTCATGTCTACAATTTAAGAAAGGTCAGGTTTAAGTCAAGACCATCTGCAACTTCATGAAGTCTTAACAGGAGGTTTCATTTCATTACAAAAAGCAGCATAACTGTCATTTTCACCAACGAAAAGAGTTCCTTAATTTTGTAAGGTAGGGTTAATCATTTATTTCTGAGCAAATGGCACACAGCTGCTAACATATTCTTTAATGCCCTTAAATGTGTGTGACAAAAGACTCTTGACTTTTCAGTGGAAGATTCTAAGGAAATTATGAACTCGAAAAACAATATGCCATTTCATATTATGTATAAAAACAAGGAAACTAAATGAAATGTTGTGACAAATGACAAATGCTATTGCTGAAAATTACATTTCTAATTATAATAATTCATACTCTTGGCTCCAACAGCCATATGAGGTACAGATATATTTATAGACAGAAGGCAGATACAAACTGTATTGGCCTCTAAATATTGTAGACTTTCCCATCAATTGGAACCTGCATGGCAACTTGCTTCCTGAAGCTAAACAGAAGCAGAGGAAGCTGCAAGACGTCAGGGACAGGCAGCAGTGGCCACAGGATATTGGGGTGTGCGCGACATCACAATGCATGTGGAAAGGAAGTGGATCATACACTGCATTGCAACACTGCAATGCTGCTTTAGTCAATCCGATCCCCTTGTCCCCACCCTTGTGGATGATGCTGGAGACGGAGCAGCAGTAGAGCCCCATTCCTTGGAAATAAGAACATCCAAAGTGCCCTTTTCTATCAGGACAAAGACCAATATAATTGTGTACTTCACATTTTGTTCCAGAAAGGTGCTTTAGTACAGTATTTCTCAACCTCAACACTTTAAGATGTGTGGACTTCAATTCCCAGAATTCCCCAGCCAACATCTTAAAGTTGTTGAGGTTGAGAAATGCTGCTTTAGTACGTGCAAAACGTCCAAACGTAACACCTGGCGTCAGCTCTAGGCAGCCATGCCATTTTCCAAGATCACATGGTCGCTGCTAGGGATCCTGCCATGGATCCCAAGAAAAGATGTTTTAAAGATGCAGCTGCTTTACAGGATTAAAGATATGTGCTACAATCGCATTCCCATGGAACGAAAACTTCTCTTTCAGAATTAATTCCAAAGCACTACACAAGTCTTTCTATCTAAGCCAATGTCTTGTGTTACATAGCAGCTGGCCAAATGCAATGTAGAAGTTTCAAAACAGGAAAAAAGGAAAACGGTCTGTGCCATGCATTACTTTATATTTCTATCATATCCCCCTTACCAGCTTTCTTAAAAAGCCACAAACACTGGAGCTTTTACCCATATGGGAACTCCTCTAGACTTCAAGAATTATAGCTATATATATTCCATATATTCTATTCTATTGGAATTGTCATTATTGAATATTTTGCCTCATGATTTCTAGCATGAAATTTGCCTTTTTTCCCCCTTGTACTGCAATGGTTTGATATTTTCAGTAAGCTTTTCACCATGATTTCAGAATCTCTTTCCTAGTCTGTGAATGCTGATCACCAACCACCAGTGTGTGTGTGTGAATTTCACATGTTGCTTTGTTATCTTCCGAATTCATCCCAAATCCAGCAAAGGGAGATGCTTCGAAGGCAAAGCAGGCCTCAACAAAGCAGGCAGCCAATGCAGTCTTCAGTCAGATACAGCTTTTGAATCTGATGGTGATGTGCATTCAGAGTGGTACTAGTAGCCACCTTTGGAAAGAGATGGATGAGAACCAGTTACACATAGGTGCTGTCCTCGGTTTATTATGTCACTGTCGTAACTTCACAATCCAAGTCTTCCCCCTTGATCACCAAAGCTTGTCTTCATGTGATCCCACAAGGGAAAGGGCCTTATGTCATCACTTCCTGTTCCATAGTGAACACAGTATTTTCTGCCTTAAGTCAACAGCGACCCTCCCCTGCTTTGAGTATAAATCTTGCAATCTACTGTATTGTCTTGGAGGCAGAGGTATGTTTTAGGTGTTCTCTGATCTGAGGTGAGATGGGCGGCCATATAAATTTAACAAATTAAATAAATAAGTTAGCCACCCAATACCATAGTAGCCTATTCTCTCCCAGCTGCCCTCTTTATTAGTGCTTGGTTTCTGGAGTTTCTTTCCTACTGTCACCTCATCTTCCTATTTTGAAACCAACTTCTCTGTAGGCTTTTAACCAGATAAGGTGGGCAGATCTCCACTATTTCATTTGGGGGAAAACAGGCATCCACAACTGTAAAATGGCATCAGCTTTAGATGCTTTAGGTTGCATTTCCTCATTTCAGTGTCCTGAAAAGAAGGGAGGTGAAACTGGGCTTTTGTTGCTTATTTGCTAGTTTTAATCACTTCCTCATCAATTCTCCCAAAACAAGCGCTTGCCCAGCAGATAGTCAGGTTCTATTGGATCTAAGGAGTTGCATAATCACATAATGTCTGCCTCTTTCTTTTCTAGGACTGTTTCTTTTGTAGAATTTTCCTGTTTAAATCACCTTGCCTATAATAATGCACCCACAAATTGGAGCAATACGATTCAGCCATGATGTGAAACAGGTGCAATAAGGGCAGGGTGAGAATTGGCAACAGGGACAGCAAACTTTATGGCAGCATGTTTTATGGTGGCCCAATGATGGGTGGGTAGGGTTATAAGTCAGTAGTGAAGGGAGGTAGTTGAAAAGAAGGCAGTTCCAAAATTCTGGATGTTTGGACATCAGCTCTTCTAAAAATTCAAGTTTGCATGAGTAAGATTATGCTGCTAAAATACTAGCCTATCAGTGCAAAATGCATACACTGTACTATCCATTTTCTGATTATATTATTTACTTTCTGCTTTGATTTTTTTTGCTAACCAACATTCTTTCCTGCAGACCACCAGTATTTTATTTTCTGATCCTGTTGCCTGCCCTTCTCCAGGGCCTTTGGCACAATTTTATTGCTCCCAAGAACTTACAGTACATATTGGGGTCCTGAGAATGAGTAAGCTGTTGGATGCTGGCTGCAAGGGCACTCGGCAGATGATGATGTGATGGAGGGTTATAAGAGGAACCAGGCAATCTACATATTATGCTGCCTCCACACCCTAAATCTTCTATCTCAATCCTCCATCTGTCATATGAACAAACTGCTTTGCCCAATCATTTCTTTCAGAGCAAAGCAGTACACAGAGCCTCAGTACTTTAAAAAAAACTTAATTAACATAGAACATTTCGTGAACCAGTAAAATAAGATAAAGTAAAAAATGTTTATTAAAATGTAATAATCACATTGATGAATGTCTATCAAAACATAACGAATCCAGCAATTTACAATGTGCGTCTGTGTCTGTGTGTACTTTATACATAAAATTATATAAGAATAATGGACATTTGCATAGCAAGTACATTATCACAGGTTTGTAAATATACTTGAAAGATTAATTGGATGAAATATTGTGTAAAGTGATAGAATTAGATTTATAATTTTTACTACATTACTACTGTCTTACTACTCAAGAATTAAATTTCAGAGTTTAAATTGTCAAGTTGAGTGGGTAGAGGCATCAAACAAAAATATTAACATCGTGATCATTTTTTTCAAGTAGTAGAGGTACACATTATCTGCTAATTTCCCCCAAATCTTTCCAATTTGATTGTTTTCTGTATATATGCTTACAAAAAATGTTGTTTTTCCAGTTTTTAAAATCTATTCTCAATCTACCAATGGCTTGTGTACAAAGGTGTAATGAATATTCAAAGAGTGAATCACCCACTTTCCTTTTGGTTCAACTTCTTTACCATCCCTTTGAGAATCAGAAGGGAATGGGACAATGAAAGAGCGTGTGTGCAATCATCGCACAACATCACACTAGATGTTCCTGTAGATGCAAATAGCAGCAGAAGTATTTTCCGACTCCCCATCCAACTGCACAGGTGCCGACTTCCAACAATCCAAGTCAATGCTGAAGCCAGTAGGAAGTGGTCACAACAAGTCTTTCCTTAGGTGGCTTGCAAGCAAGCCGGCAGGTGGGTGAGTACTACAGAGTGCAGGCAGGTGGGAGGTGGGTGCTACAGCTGGGTGCAAGTGCAGGCGGGCAGGTGGGGTGCGTGCTGTGGCACGTCGCGATGCGGATGGGTGCAGGTGAGGGGGTGAGTGCTGTGGCGCGGCATGAGAATGGGCAGGCAGTTGCTGCCTGGTGGGTGCTATGGCGCGGTGCGGGTGAGGTGGGTGGTTGCTGCGGTGTGGTGTGAGTGTGGACAGGCGGTGGGTGAGTGCGACCTCACCCTGCCACCTGGAGGCTCCTCAGGAGAAAAAGCGACGGGAGCGGGAACGACTTACAAGAGCTACTTGCAACCTCCTGCCGGCTTCCCCATTGACTCTGCTTGCAGGAAGCCAGCAGGGAAGGTCGCAAATGGCAGTCACATGACTGTGGGATGCTGCAAACCATCGTTAAGTGTGAGCCAGTTGTCAAGCACCTGAATCGCGATCACGTGATTGTGGGTACGCTGCAGCGACTGCAACTTCAAGGACCCGTCATAAGTCCTTCATATTCAGCACCGTTGTAACTTTCAATGGTCGCTGAACAAGTAGTCATAACCCAAGGACTACCTGTAAAATACTTAACCATGCCTGTTAATTTTGACCATTACCATGTCAAATGATTTCTGACTGCTTTAAAGTGGGTATTACACACTGATTTGTGAGTAAAGCATGGCTTATGACTGTGTCCATTTTGAATGGGATAATCCATGGGGTCATTACATAAGCCACTCTAGTACATTTAATAATTTAGATTTTAAACAACATTTTAAATGTCATTTTTATTTCCCTTTTTTGACAGCTGATAGCATCATTTCAAAGCAAAAGCAAAATTTCATTTAACTCTACATTTAGGGCACTGATATCTTAACAGTACCGCTAACTGTTCCAATCAAATGATCTTGATACATGGGGAACCTCTGAGTATAAGTTTTCCCATTCTGGTAAAATATGACAAAAAGGTCAATAGAAATAGAGAACTCTGACACTATAAATTTTAAATAAAGGTGTATTTAAAATAATTCATTTTTCCACCCTCCACCTCGAGCGTAAATATACACTATCAAATAGAAGCATTGGTAATATAAACTTTATTAAAGTTTACTGTCAGAATAACACCAGATTGAAATGTAGTCCTGTTCACACCATATAAAATTAATTATGAAGTCCAACGCCACCAAGCCACCTTCATCCTGTCCCACACAGCAGACAGGGAATCGAAAGCAGGACGAACATCCAAAATGGTAAACTGATAGTTCTTATCTACTTTTCCTCCATCATAATAATCAATAACATATCGGACTTGTGTTCCACAGCGGTCAACAACCCAATCGTGTCTATCAAAAGGCAGTTCATAACTGGAAAGAAATACAAATCTTAATTATGCTCTCTCAATAAGTAGCTCACATTTACAGTTTAAATTATAGAAGGTACCATATTATCAATACTCAAACTTCTGTTGAAAACAAAAATTCTTACTTTAAGATCTCTCTTCTTTTAAATAGAAAGAAAATTTCAACAACATACCCCATCCAGGATCGTATTCTAGCTCTTGGAGAGTATTCCTTAGCTTTACCTCCAAATCGAATAAGTGTTGGTCCACATGGACACTCCCTGAAAGACAATTTTAGAAATGCGTAATAAAAGGCAATGCAGAAAAACAGACTGAACACATCCAACCAAGACACACATTCCAGCCCCACCCTGCCATAACAAGGGCTGACATGTCATGGCAAAACAAGGCCCCAGTTGTTCAGAGAATAAAATACTATGTCTTACAAAATATTCACAAGAAATATCAATTATAAAACATTCTTCTAGAGTTAATGTTTATATTAATTCTGTGGAATTAATATTTATATTAATTCTGTGTAGCTGTGTATGTTAATTTTGTTCACCTTCAGAAAAAAGTTAAAAACTATTCTAAAGCCATCTGAAAAGCAGCAGTGTTTAAACAGAATTCATCTAACTCTTGGCTGAGCAATAAAAGTTTTTTGTTGTTTTATAAAATTTGTGATCAGAGTTATGGAAAAACCAAGAGACAAGCTAGTAGTAAAAATGTTGCTTTATTTAAAACAAAAACATAGAAACAAACCTTGAATCTTCTTTAGCCAAAGAAGGCATGGCTTGAGAATTTACATTTTAAAGACAAAAGAGCAGTTAGCAGAGTGCAGAGGTAAAGAGAACAAAAGGCATTTACATTTTAAACCTTAACTTGACCAGCATCTGAATGGACAGAATCCAGCATGTGACCAAAACACGTAGGCAACAGATTCCCAATATGGGCAAAGCTCTAACAGCTAATTCTGATTGGTCAGAACTCTCAGACTGGCTGGCTCCTAAAGGCAAATTAACATTCCTGAGTGGGGGTGAACATGTGCTCCTGAGCCCAAACAGGAAAAAAGTTTGAGGCCTGGCTTTTTAAAAACTAGCCTTCCGTATTTCTTGACATAAAAAATATATACAACAAAGTTTGTTTCCAATAGAGAGCAGATCTCACCTAAAAAACCAGATTTTTCATTCCCCCTTGAAGTGATAAAGACAAGAGAGTTTAGGAATATATTCACGTTTAAAGCAATTGGGAAAGAAAATGTCAGGTTTTTGTTTTTTTTTAAATACAAATTTGGTGGAAAATTAAATATTTGTTATTTTTGTTAACGTGAAGTTTCTTAGTTCCAAAGAACTTTCTGTTCATTTTTGCTTGTTTAAGAAGCAGTGGTATAACTAATCAATCTCATTTTCTAGTTTTTATATCATTATATTATTTTAATGTACTTCTAAAAACTGACAGTTTGCTGTTGAAACAAGTTTTTCTTATCCTTTCTCAAGTTAGTTTATTTCTTGATTTGGTGTATTTCCAAATATTCAGGAATTTCTATTACATTTTAAGAATCATTTAAAATTAAAATATTAGGAAATATTTATCCATTTTGAGGGGGGAAATAGAAAGAAAAATATATTTTTTCTTACATTTTTAAAAAAATTATCTAGGCTTTCACAACTCTGATTAGAATGTAATGATAGCACAGTGAAGAACTAAATGTATCTCACAACTTACATATGTAGTTTGGCAGGAGATGATGAAAGCCATGCTCCCACATATCTTTTGAGGAAAAGTATGCTAAATAATCTAGTGACAGAGTATCAGAGACACTGAAACAGTCAGTTAAGAATACTTAAAGGACAAATTAGGTTCTAGGAAGTTAAATGATGGAGAACCAGTTTGGTGTAGTGGTTAAGGCATCAGGCTAGAAACCGGGAGACCATGAGTTCTAGTCCTGCCTTAGGCACGAAGCTAACTGGGTGACTTCGGGCCAGTCACTCTCTCTCAGCCCTAGGAAGCAGGCAGTGGCAAACCGCTTCTGAAATCTTGCCAAGAAAATTGCAAAGAGTAGTCCAGGGAGTTGCTGAGAGTCAACAATGACTCAAAGGCACCAAAAAAAATATTAAAGGATAGCTGACTGACAATGTATAGGTGAAAAAAATTCAAGTAGCATTATTGGAATGTTCCGGAAAGGATCTGTATCAGTTTCTCATTTCTACCACTCTTTCAGAACACATTCAGACATGCAAATCAGAAAGCATTAAAATTTAAAATTGTATGTGTACTTGCCTAACATGAAGTAATTCCCATTTTAAAATTTCCTTCCAAGCCTGTTCATTGTTCTGATTATGAATCTTGATAATATTACTCATATCTTCTGGGCTCATGTCATCATCTTTCCATCTCCATCTAAAAAAAGCAATACTGAAAAGGTTAGCAAGATGAAAAGGTAAGCTGTTTATGTGGCATTTACTAGCATAATGTAGCATTTAGGATGTTGGAGTGGGACTGGAGAGATCCAGATATCATGTCCTCATTTGACCACTGAGTTTGGTGGGTGACTTTGGGCCAGTTCACTATTTCTCAGCCCAATTATTTCCCAGAGCTGTTGTTGTGTAGATAAAATGAGACAGAGGCAATATTATATAACCTTCTGCTCCCTGAGGAAAGAGGGGATATACAGTAAATGCAATGTAATAAATATCTCAATCTCCTCGTCCTTCTTTCATTCTAATTGGGAAAAAAACTGTGCTGACCTTAAATATTGAATCAAGATTACCGTATTTTCCGGCGTATAAGACGACTGGGCGTATAAGACGACCCCCAACTTTTCCAGTTAAAATATAGAGTTTGGGATATACTCGCCGTATAAGACTACCCCTCTTCAAAACCTGCAGCTTGCTCTGCCCCGGGGTGGAAAATATCCACGCCAATCAGCTGTGTGGTGGGGAAGCGGAGTAGAAAGTAAAAAACTGCAGGGAGAAAACAGGGAAGCGGAGTAGAAAGCGAATACCGTAGTAATGCGAAGCGCAGCAGCGCGGGGTGTGTGTGTGAAGGAGAATATTGGGGAGAGGGGTGAGAAAGCTTTAACAATTTAAAGAAAGCTTTAATTACCTGGGCAAGGCAGAGGGGTGAAGAATACATTTCCAAGCTTTAGCGGAACAAACCATGAAGGAGGAGGAGGAGGAGGAGGAGGAGGAGGGTGATGGGGGGAAGTTTGAAAAAGCAGATCCAAGCGCAAAAGTTACTGAGTACTGAGCAATTCCACTTCCCTGCCGCACAGCTGATCCCCGCCGCACAGCTGATCGGCGCCGAGATTTTCCACCCGGGCCCTCCCCCCCCAATACATCTCCAAGCTTTAGCAGAACAAACCATGAAGGAGGAGGAGGAGGAGGAGGGTGATGGGGGGAGGTTTGAAAAAGCAGATCCAAGCGCAAAAGTTACTGAGTCATTTCAGCCTCCCTCCCTCTCGCTCTCTTTCCCTGGTGATGGATCAGTGCGGGTGGGGGTCCCACCCTCCGCTCCCTCCCTCCCTCCCTCCCTTGCCGTTTCCTCCCTTCCCTCCCGACCCCCCCCCCCCGGCACTGATCCATCACCAGGGAAAGAGAGCGAGAGGGAGGGAGGCTGAAATGACTCACTAACTTTTGTGCTTGGATCTGCTTTTTCAAACCTCCCCCCATCATCACCACCACCCTCTTCCTCCTCCTCCTTCATGGTTTGTTCTGCTAAAGCTTGGAGATGTATTCGGGGGGGGGAGGGCCCGGGTGGAAAATCTCGGCGCCGATCAGCTGTGCGCCGGGGATCAGCTGTGCGGCGGGGAAGTGGAGTTGCACTCGCCCTATAAGACGACACCCGGCGTATAAGACGACTTTGATTTTGAGCCAGTTTGGTATAATGGTTAAGGCATCAGGCTAGAAACCTGGAGACTGTGAGTTCTAGTCCTGCCTTAGGCTTAGCTGGGTGAAATCTTGCCAAGAAAACTGCAGGGACTTGTCCAGGCAGTCGCCAGGAGTCAACACTGACTTGAAGACACACACCCCGCCCCCTCCAAAAGAAGATTTTAGCTTTTTGACTCTTAATACATGTAAACAACAAAGCCAATTAATGTTCACCCTGCAAATCTGCCCCAAATTCCAGATAGGTTGAGGCATGAATATTAAAAGGGAGAAAAGGAAAAAACAATCCAATACTACATTATTGCAATACTAATACAACAATTCTATCTATACACAATTACTACAACTCAGTTTTTAAACAAGTTAAACCTTAATCACATGGAATCAAATTGTCACCAACAAAGAGCCAATTCAAAGGCTGAGGTTTGACCAATTTTGTTGATCAAACTTTAGGTTTTTGTACTCAAGTGTCCTTTCAGGATATATACTGTAAATAATGTTTTTGGCAACTCTCCAGGTACAAATTCATAAATAGAAACATTCCAGATTTTTGGAATATAATTTAACAACACATTAACACCATAATCTTTTAACCTTAACTTCCTGGTTCTCCATTATAAGAATATTCAACCAATAAAGAGCTACCAATAGACATAACTGAATGTGTACTAGTGTACTTTCAAATCTATTGCATCTCCAACTTAAGATAAATGACAACTAATTTTTTTCTGACCAACTTCTGGGAAGTTCAATTAACCTGAAGAATTCTTCTCTATTCCAAATGGCTTGTATATTGTCCAAAATGTATTTTTGTACAATTTTTTAATTTTTAATTGATAATAATGAATTGAGGGTTTAACCTCTAGAAACCTCTAATACACTCAAAATCCCCAGGGGTTTGGAAGCAGCCAAGGAATCTAGACCAAGCAAGGAATGCAAAAAATACTTTAACTGAATATATTGCTCTTCAGCTGTTTTGGGTAAATTATATTCCTTTCGTAATCTTTCAAAAGTTTTTAAAGTGTCATTTATAAATATTCGATTGAGAGTAACTATGCCATTTCCACTCATACTTTTTTAAAAAGGCCTTTTATCACCATTTTTAAATAAGGGTCTTTTCAAAAAGTCATTTTTTCATAAGAATTAAAGTCAAATGTTACAATAGGAAGGTATGAGAAATATATTTATTCTTTGGTTCTATACATACCATTATTCTGCAAAACTAATATAAAACTACATTTGTAATTCACTTACCCTTTTCTAAGCATTGCATTCCAAAACATCTGTTCTGAGGGATAAACCCAATTTTGTTCTGAATTAGCTCTAGGAATAGTAGACTCTTCTCTTGCTGTAGATAATGGAAAAGGTTGCCCAGGAGATGGTAGTTGATTAGGGGGTGGCATCTAAATAAAACAGTAAGAACAGAAAGTTAGAGAAGCAAATATATTCAGTAGTATTTTTTTTTCCATTTATCAACTTTTTTCAATTCCAGTTTAATTCTAGTATGGTGCTTTGACTAGAGGCAGAGTACTCTGAATGGACCAACCTGTTTGCCACTTGCTACTCCATCCAGATTTTACTTAACTCTGAGCATAAGAATAAACAAATGCTCTTGTTAATGCCTAACTTATGCAGCTGCAGTTTTTCAACTATTTCCTTTCTACATTTGTAGATAAGGGTTTCTGAGAATCAAAGACCAAGCAGGAACACACTTAACAATGCTGTGTGTGCCCTTCTTTTTTAACTGAGATGCTTTTCTGAACTATTACATATCTTACAGATTAGCAAGAACTACAAACAATTGAGAACAGTGGGGATGAAAACTAGAATTAAACATGCACTCTCACCTCGAGAGGAATGCATCCTCCAAAAAGAGAAGGGTCAAGGCAAATAAATTGGTGAAGCCAGAGCAAAAATTAAATGAAGTACTATGAATGTGATAATTTCTCCCTTTGCTCATATTAAAAATTATAATTTGATTACAAATTTTGAAGGGATGCCAAGGCTGCACTTAAGGTTTTTGGAGGTTGTTTGCAACACCAGAATTTCAAGTTTTATACCTCTCAACTTAAACTAAACACGTTTCATCAATCTCTGAGTTCACCTGAATGTATTCATTAAAACACTAGCTAAATTTTTATTAAAAAATGAATACAGGTCTATCATAAATGTCTCAACTTATTTGCAGAATTATAAAAAAATGAAAAATATTTTTTCCAAAATTATGCTAGTGTAAGTTTTGAAAAAGGCAGATATAAAGGAAGGAATATATTTGGATCATTTCTAAGGGCAGCCAGCTGCAATACTGAAGTTTTCAACTGGAAAATTTAGTGTTTATCTTCACTATTGATTAAATAGTTTAATATATTCTCAGTTCAACAATGACAAATGGAAGCATTAAGATTTTAAGAACTTATTTTGAAAGCAGAAACAGAAACATAGCAAAATAACCCCTAATCTTTCAAAACAGTAAAACACCTCTTTTGTAACTGATAGCACTACACTCAGGAAACAAGTCTGAAGTTACCATATTTCTAGGATCAATCTCTTCTTGTGTCTGAGATGTAACAGGGCATTGTACATAATCATATGCTCTTTCTTGATGTGCAGGAACAGGTGGGTTCTGCTTCTCACTGGAACTGTCACCTGATTTCATTGGACAGGCTGAAACAGAACAAAGCATTAAAATGCCAACTATCAATCTAAATACTAGGAGTAAACTACTCTAGCCACCTAGAGTCATGTAAAAGTGAGATGGACAGCTATATAAATTTAAATAAATAAATAAATAAATAAATAAATAAATAAATAAATAAATAAATAAATAATAAATTGATTTTGTAAGGCAACCGTCATGGGACATATGGTGATGTGCTGCAGATTTACTGCCACGGAACAGTTCGTCTACATTTGGGTGGGCAACTCATGGTCACATCCAGCATCCAGCATCCCTCTTTTAGCCCCCCGTCTACTCCTAGACCAGACAAGGTCAAGGAATTTTGCCATTTTGGAAGACCAAGGGACCAAAGGCGTGTCTTCAACTTTATAGAAACTTAATTCTGCCATGGAACTTCTAGCCTCTGTTTCAGAAGGATTTTAAAGGTTAAAAAGAGTTGCAAGACTCATAAAGTACCCATTTTACTCTTTAATGTTTTTCTAACCTCCCTTCAGAAACAAGCCAAATGTTTTACCACTCAGCTATGCTGGTTTCAATGGCCAAACTTTAGCCTTCCTCTAAGTGAAACAGAGATAAAGAAGTACCATGCAGCAAATCCAACCCATTTCTACAACTAAATGGATGGAAGATGGAGTTTTTCATGCTTATCAGTCAGTAGCTACATACTTATAATGTAAAATGAAAATGTGGGTACTGTTCCTGTTCTTTAAAAAGATCTTTATTTGTGAAAAAATGCCTGGTTAGTTTAACAGAGTGAGCGGTCACCTTCCAGGTTCTTCTGATGCATGGGACATTGTGAGGTTTCAGTCTGAGACTGTTCTGATACAGTTGTCTGAAGTGTAGCTAACGGAGAGGATGCAGATAAACCCATGACAACCTTGACTTCCTGCTTTACTTTGAATTACTGGACAGATCATCTGAAATTCAAATCAATATAATTTACAGACAACCAAAAAAAATGCTTACAAATAATAAGCCTAATGGAAGAATTATAAAAACATTACATTGAAGAACATAATAAACCAGGGCTTTCCAAACTGTGTGTCGCGACACAATACTGTGTCGCCTGGGGGCCCCCAAGTGTGTCGCGTGACAACCCGGAAGCGCCAGCAGTGCTTCCGGGTTGCGGCGCGGGGGCAGCGGCTGCCCCTTCAAAAGGGCAGGCTCCGGGGACCCTGAAAATGCCCTCAGTTCCGGCAGGGAGGCGAAAAGCCTCCCCGCGTGTGCGCGTGCGTTGCCGAGCTTTCCGCTGCTCAGCTGATGTGCGGGGAGAATTTCCACCCCAGCCCCCATCAGCTCAGCGGCGGAAAGCTCAGCAGCAGCAGCGCTGCCCCTTCGAAAGGGCAGGCTCCGGGGACCCTGAAAATGCCCTCGGTTCCGGCAGGGAGGCGAAAGCCTCGCCGCGCGCACGCTGCCGGGATTCCCGGCACAGCTGATGGGGGCTGGGGTGGAAATTCTCCCCGCACATCAGCTGAGCGGCGGAAAACTCGGCAGCATGCGCGTGCACGCGCAGGGAGGCTTTTCGCCTCCCTGCCGGAACCGAGGGCATTTTCGGGGTTCCCGGAGCCTGCCCTTTTGAAGGGGCAGCCGCTGCCGCCACCAACCCAAAAGCACTGCCGCCGGCACTTCCGGTTTTTGCGCTGCACTGGCTGCGGCACTTCCAGGTTTTTGTGGGCCGGCCATTGGTGTGTCACCAACGGCAAAAGTTTGGAAAGCCCTGTAATAAACTATAGAACAGGTATCCCTTTAAATACTAGAATATTTTAGAATATTCTAAACAACTATTTCTATCAATTAAGAAAATATATTAATGCTCCCAAATATTGCCTTTTGTTCTTTAAACTTCCCATCTCTTTCTTTTTCAGGATCCAGTCTATTCCATCTAACCACTACTTTTTTGGTCTTCCTCTTCTACTGAGTCCACTCATTTTTCCATCATATATTTGTTTCACAATTCATATATTCATTCTCTCTATATGACCAAATCAACTTATATCCCCATACCAAAAAAGGGAAACACTAAAGAATGTTCAAACTATCGAACAGTGGCACTTATTTCACATGCCAGTAAGGTAATGTTCATGATCTTGAAAGGTAGACTCCAGCAATTCATGGAGCGAGAATTGCCAGAAGTACAAGCTGGGTTTAGAAAAGGCAGAGGAACTAGAGACCAAATTGCCAATATCCGCTGGATAATGGAGAAAGCCAGGGAGTTTCAGAAAAACATATTTTTTGTTTTATTGACTATTCTAAAGCCTTTGTGTGAATCATAACGAATTGTGGCAAGCTCTTGGTGGTATGGGGATAACAAGTCATCTTGTCTGCCTCCTGAGGAATCTGTATAACGACCAAGTAGCAACGGTAAGAACAGACCATGGAACAACAGACTGGTTTAAGATTGGGAAAGGAGTACGGCAGGGCTGTATACTCTCACCCTACCTATTCAACCTGTACGCAGAACACATCATGCAACATGCTGGACTTAATGAATCCAAGGCTGGAGTTAAAATTGCTGGAAGAAACATTAACAATCTCAGATATGCAGATGATACTTTGATGGCTGAAAGCGAGGAGGAGCTGAGGAGCCTTATGACGAAGGTGAAAGAAGAAAGTGCAAAAGCTGGGTTGCAGTTAAACCTCAAAAAAACCAAGATTATGACAACAAGCTTGATTGATAACTGGCAAATAGAGGGAGAAAAAGTGGAGGCAGTGACAGACTTTGTATTTCTAGATGCAAAGATTACTGCAGACACTGACTGCAGCCAGGAAATCAGAAGACGTCTACTTCTTGGGAGGAGAGCAATGACAAATCTTGATAAAATAGTTAAGAGCAGAGACATCACACTGACAACAAAGATCCATATAGTCAAAGCAATGGTATTCCCCATAGTAACCTATGGCTGCGAGAGCTGGACCATAAGGAAGGCTGAGTAAAAGGAAGATAGATGCTTTTGAAGTGTGATGTTGGAGGAAAATTCTGAGAGTGCCTTGGACTGCAAGAAGATCAAACCAGTCCATACTCCAGGAAATAAAGCCAGATTGCTCACTTGAGGGAATGATATTAAAGGCAAAACTGAAGTGCTTTGGCCACATAATGAGAAGACAGGATACCCTGGAGAAGAAGCTGATGCTAGGGAAAGTGGAAGGCAAAAGGAAGAGGGGCCGACCAAGGGCAAGATGGATGGATGATATTCTGGAGGTGACGGACTCAACCGTGGGGGAGCTGGGGATGGCAACAGCTGACAGGAAGCTCTGGCGTGGGCTGGTCCATGAAGTCACGAAGAGTCGGAAGCGACTGAACGAATAAACAACAAATATGACCAAACAACTTCACTGCACTTCTTTTGTACTGGTCACTCTTTTTTTTATTCAGTTGGTACTCAGTTATCACCCATTTATTGTTTTATCACACACATTTAAGAAACCCACTTCCACTACATTTAATTTATGTTCCCTTACGTACCCAACTCTCACTTTCATATAACAAAGTAAACAAAAGCACATTAATTTATTTAAAGGATCTCCCATATTTTTTAAGCAAATTTGCAACTGACATAAACAGCTGGGCAGAAGTCTACACCTATACTTGGCCATTTTAGCTTTGACAAACTTTCATTCCTCACAACAGATACATAATACTCACTATCTTTCTACAGGCATCAAATTTATCAAAATAAATTATTTTGATAAATAAATAAATAAATTTATCAAAATAAATTTGTCCAATACCCTTTCAATGGCATTTAAGTTGGTGGTCATCCCTACATCTTGCAATTAATTATATAACTCAAATATACACAGCGTGAAGAATAGCTTCCTTTTATGCATCCTGTAGGTTCCAAAACTTAATTTCACTGGACGATCTCAGATCCAGTCCACTTCCTTCACACAATGCACATGTTATTAACTTGTATCATCAGCCATCTTAAATGGTATTTTTCCTAAGTTAAAAATCCCCAAACGCTATAATATTTCCATAATTATTTGCATAAGGATTAACAAAGGACTTTTAGAAATGTGTTAAGGGCTACACATGGGCAGAGAAAGGGGAATAGAGGTTGTGACCAAAACAGAAAATAGACATGTCCAGAGTGAAAACTGTTTTTCATAATTGCATGCACTTTTTTTTTACTTACGTTAATTCCAATTACATCACCTAACACTTTACCAAGTTCTAAAATCACTAAGCCTAATTGTAACTTAAAAAACAATTGGTTGCAACTGAGGATGGAGGCTAAATTGTGTACCCTCCTCTAGCTACTCTAAGCATTTTTGGTACTTTTTCCAACCCTATAATCTTTTTGAGGTGTAGCAACCAGAACTGTACATTGTGTACAAAATGGGTCACATACAGAATTTTATGACAGCATTATGATAGTGGTACTTTTAAAATCCTTTTACTAATTATTCCTGTCATAGTGTTTACTTTTTCTGGAGAAGCCACAATGTATGCCAATGCTTTCATCAAGCTATCCATGACCTAAGATTTAATTCTCAGAATGTTGTCATAGGAAGTGGAAATTATTTCAGTTACTCTACTGAATGATTGTATTCATTAATTTTCACATACAGGACAGATGTGATTTTTTATCAAGGCATTTATCATCATTTTAGGAAGGCTTTCAGATCATTAGCAGTTGCCTCCTCAGTGAATTGGTTCTGTGTTTAAAAGCTTTTTTAATAAGCTCTTAATAGCTATACAATTTATCCATTGTTTCTACTATTTTTCTGGAGTTTCATAATAGTTTCAATGTATTATACTTGGCCAGAAAGGATGTACAAAATGTTCCATGCATGAACCACTCCATCCATTAAATAGCTAGGCTTGGTTGTCCATGCACAAACTGAAACATGCATGTTTTGGTTGTTTTAATTCATATACAGTATTAATGGCTTTTGTTCCATATATGGATCAAAATATGGTTCCAGGCAGAAAGGGGGGAGGGGATATAGCGAAAAAAGGGAAGGCTATGGATTTCTTTGGGAATGACAAGTGTAAGGGTGGCAATAACAGGTAAGGGAGGAAAAGGAGGAGGAAAAGGAAGGTACTGTGAAGTTCAGGGAGCTGGCACCCTGGTGGGGCGTCATGCTAGGACAGAGCTTTCCAAACTGTGTGTCGCGACACAAAAGTGTGTCGCCACACACAGTCTGGTGTGTCGCCACACAACCCGGAAGCGCTGATCATCATCAGCGCTTCCGGGTTTTCCTGCGGCGACACACCAACTGCAGCGCGCAAAACCCAAAAGCAGCAGCAGCGCTTCCGGGTTTTTGCACGCTGCTACACTTCCGGGTTTTCCCGCGGCGACACACCAACGCCGGTTGGTGTGTCGCCGCGGGAAAAACTTTGGAAAGCCCTGTGCTAGGACATTGGCAGCAGTAGCTGAGGGAATGCAAGAGAGGAAGGAAAGGCATCTGAAGATCAGAGAAGAGGTGGGCCTGTGAGATATGTCACCCATGAATATTGGTAACAGTTGAGGGGAGAAGCAGGAGGGAAAGATTGGATGGGGCAGGGCTATGCACAGGCCATGAAGACTTGGGGAGAGAGGTAAAACTACTAGCCTTCCCTACTCTCTGTATAAAATCGCTTTGTGATCCTTCTGAATTATGCTTCAGCCAAGGATTTGTTTCTGCCAAACCATGGGCAATCCAAATCTCCAGTTTGAAACAAAACATATTTGCCATTTCATGACCGCCCCATTAGCTACCATGGATTTTCCTGAGAAAAAAAGGAAAACAAAAATATTTTAAATTAATTTAAAATAGTGGAATTTGTCAGATGTAATTATATACAAGTGTACAACTAATTAGTATTAGAAACACAAACAGCAGCAGAAAAATACCAGGGATACTAAAATATTACTAGAATCGCAACATGAAGCTTCAAAACAGGTATTAACAAGAAGTCAGATTTGATCACTCATTAAATAATTTGCCTAGCACAGAGTAATGTTCCCCTTCCAATTAGGCATTTTATAACATGTGAAGGACAAGGTCCAAATCTGGATACCCCTAGCCAGCCATGACAACTATTCACCAGGATTATAAGAATCCTGTGTGTAAAAAACACAAAATGAAGGCAATTGATGAACTTATATTTGTGTACCAAGAAGGAAAACTGCCTGATTTCTTGTCTGAACAGTATCTACCCGAATTGTATCGACCCAAGGTCACCTTGTTAAATGATTTCTAGCCTGACCTGAATTTTGAATAGCTACCTGACACGCATCGATTCGACACAGGAACCCAACCAGCCACCCCCTTCTTCCGTATACCCACTTTTTTTAGCTATTTGGGTATTTTGGTCCATTTTATCCCCCTCCCTCCTATCAAGAGCTTGTTCGGCTCCCCTCCCCCTCAACCCTCAAGGTGGAAGGGCGTCCAGTAGCCCCAGTTCCTGGCCCGGGTTTCGTGGCGGAAGCGAGAATTGAAGTCAAGGCACCTCGAATGACAGATATAGCATCATTTTATCTCCTGTGCTCTCCTTGAAATCCCGAAATCACCGCCCGCCCCCATCTATTATAGAGGGAAGCCTGACAACAGCGTGGCTAAATAAACCACTGAGGCGGCTGCACGCGCTTCTCTCGCGCGCGCTCGCGCTCTCTCTCTCCACCTTCACGCGGGGAGAAAAAGAGGCACATTAATTACCTCCGTTCTAATCTCCGGGGCCCGACCTCCCTGCGAACTCACCTCATACCTCTCGCGAGAAGGGACGTTCTGCGATCAGGCGGAGCTTTAAAAGCAAACGGCGAATTAGACTAACGGGGGTGGGGGAGAAGGCGTTTTCGGGCGGGACTTGGGAGCGCGCCAGTCGGCAGAGAGGACGGGTTAGGGAAAAGAACCTGTCGTTTGTTTCCATGGTAACCGCAGAACGTGCTTTTCTTCGGCGGCTGAGTCCCGCCTGCGCAAAATCCTCGCTTCGGCTGCAAGGTGTCTTCGTGTCCCTTTCACCTTAATCTAGGGAGAAAAGGGCTTAATTTGAGTTCAGCTCTGGAGTATATGAAGTTATTAAGGAAAAAAATAGCAGAGCCTTTCGCTTTCTCTGCTGTCTGGCCGCTTTCCGCAAAAATTGCCCTTTGGTCAGTCGGTCAAAGAAGGAAATCGACAAGAACTTCTCATTTACTAAGCTGTAGGCTACTGGGTTTTGTTTGGTGGGTTAGCTTTTAAAACTCGGCACATTTTCCTGACTTGAAAAAATATGTATCAGCATGGTGGGACAAATTGCCTCCTGGGTGACTTTGGGCCAGTCACTCTCTCTCAGCCCAATCCACCTCACAGGGTTGTTGTGGGGAAAATAGGAGATAGGAGTATTAGGTATGTTCCCCGCCTTGAGTTGCCAAAATACAGTATATTTTTAAAAGGCGGGATAATATAACAATAATGTTTCTGTCAGGGTTCTGGTGAGAATCCTGCCATTTCTTTTTGCATAGCTACACTGTGTTGTGTGGGGTGGGGGGAAGTACGTGCCAGGAGCTGTGTTTTAACACCAGAGACTGGGATGCATGGTAAGGTCGTCCACCTGCAAGAGCCGGGAGGGAGGCGATCGCAGAGTGAGAAAGTAACGGGACATTGACATGGGCGCGAAGAAACTGGTGTACAGGGGGAGAGCTAAGTTTGAGTGTTCGGCGGGAAACCGTCATTCGGACCTTTGGGAGTGCTTTGATTTACATGTATCCTAAATAAAGCTTATTCTGCATTTCAATGAATTGCATGGAGAAGTGTTTATTAGGACATTGAAGTCAGGGTCATTACAGAAAGATCCAAATGACTTTGTATGTCGGTTTTTCACAAGACTACTACTGAAACCTCAGAGAGCTTTACCGTTGAGAATCGACCATCTACCACCTATCTACTGACTATTTGCGTGTCAGAAACCAAGAAGATGGAAGAGTCTGTCGAACAACCCCAAGAAGAGGAGATCGCACAACCGAGTACTTCCAGGGACAGTGGAGTGGTCCCGAAGGAAAAGAAATCAGTTGCATTCGAGCTGAAAGGTGATCGGAAGAAGAAACCCAAGAAGAGAGACGTGGAAGGCAGTGGTGACGCCGCTGAGATCCTCGTGATGTGAACCCTGAAAACCCGAGCGGAGTGGTCCATGTGGATTGGAGGCTGTTTGAAACCTGAAATCGGCAAACAAACTGCCAAGCCTCATGTCACTCAAGCGCAAAGGGTGGCTTCCTTAGAGGTAAAAACGTCCGGAATGGATTTTGAATTCAAGACCATAAGTCAACAGATGGCAATGATAAACAAGACTCTTCAACAAATCTTACAGAATCAAGAAGGAGGGAAAGCTGCCCAAGGAGGTGCCAGCCCTACAATGACCTCAGCTGAAAGCGATGCTTTGGATGGAAGTGAAGAAGAGGAAGAAACATCTGAACCTGAGAAGTGCTTCAAATCCAACATTTCATTGCCCAGTTAGGCAGCATCTTCAGTGCTAGAGATGCTGCCTAGTTGGGCAACGAAATGTCTGCAAAGAACCAAGCTCAGAGAGCGCCAAGGATTCCACAGTTCAACCTTGAGCTACATATATTCTCTTCTATTGGTCCTGTTATTTTTAAAATGTCTTCACTCCAGCAGCTTCATAGATGATTAGGCTAGGTCAGGGTTGAGTTTGTACAAACAGACTTGTTAAAGTCATATAGAGGTTGGATCTGAGGCACTATTAAAATATTCCCCAACTTCCACAGCAATGCATCTGGTTCTTAGTTCTACTAATGTATAAAATATGTTGCTGTCAATGTGGCAACACCAATTATAATTTGTTAAAATTACAATTGTTTTAGTTGCATCATAATTCTAAGTATTACGGAACTTCTGCAGAATATTTTTTCAGAAATGATGGGAAAAGAGTAGTTTTCTCTCCTACAAATCTTTTTACTCCTTACCCATGATCAAAAATATTTGTTGTAGGAGCTGGGATACAAGGTAGTATTTTGTTCTTGGTCTTCCTTTGAGTGATCTCATTCCTATCATTTTGCAAGTGAACCAGGAAACATTCAGAACCAATGGTTTTCTTTTCCTTGAGATCTCAGCAGGTATACTAACAGAGTTCAGTTACAAATTTAACATTTAAAAAAAGGCCTAACAAAAATTCAGATTCATTTACATCCAGAATCTATGGAAAGTTATGAGTAGCCACTGGGGAAAACAATTTTCCTGAAGTATTGATATTTATGAACACTGGAAAAGAGATGGAAAGCATTAGTTGGTCTAGTGGTTAAGGTGCTGGGCTAGAAACCAGGAGCCTGAGAGTTCTAGTCCTGCCTTAGGCATGAAAGCTGGCTGGGTGACCTTGGGCCAGTCACACACACTCAGCCCTAGGAAGGAACCAATGGCAAACCAGGAGACTGAGAGTTCTAGTCCCGCCTTAGGCATGAAAGCCGGCTGGGTGACCTTGGGCCAGTCCCTCTCTCTCAGCCCAACTCACCTCACAGGGTTGTTGTTGTGGGGAAAATAGGAGGAGGAAGGAGTATTAGGTATGTTCGCCGCCTTGAGTTATTTATAAAAATAATAAAGGCAGGATAGAAAATAAATAAATGCCTGGCAGCATGAGTGGATCTCGGTTTTCAAGAAGTGGGGATTCAAATTCTTAATGGCAGAAATGGTGTCTTAAATATTGTAAGCTGATATCACATTTTGGTCTTTAAAACCCAAACATGAAAAAATGGGCCAAGTTTTTTGTACTAAAGCGTGGCTTTGGGGACTGCACTTTTTGCAATCCAGTTCAACAGGGATTTACAGCATCTTCTGAACGCTACTGAAGAGGTGGCAACTGTTTACGTGAGATCCTGAGTAGAGAAACAGAGTCCAACCAGAAATGAATGTTTAATGTGCACTTTCTAAGATATTTTCCCGAAATTGCTCAGCTATCACTATAAATAAAGCAATGAAATGCTTAAATGTGGAAATGGCTGCTTTCTAATCAAACATAGCTGCTTTTAATCGTATTCCACTTATCAATATAATATGTAAAATAGAATATGAAAGTATAGGTGAAAATCACTTTTCAAATATTTCTATATAAAAAGCCTTAACCTTCAACTGGTATCTTTTAATTACGTTCAACTTTTATTGCAGCACAACTTGAATGTGTGGCATGAGGCATCTTAATTTATCTCACAGTAGGGTTTAATACTGTAAGTAGAATACTTTTAAAACTATGTCCTCAGAAGAAAAAATTGGGTTATCTTGTCCAGTGCCAATAAATAACCTATTCCAAGGCTGCTAAGAAATACCAAATTATTTTAATCTATCATAATTGGATTTAGCTGTTTAAGACAGTAATTATAGAACACACCATTTTAATGGGGGGAAAAATCCAAGAAACTGCTGCATTCTTTTCCTTTATTCTAATTTACCAATGCCTTGGGTGCACATGCAACTTATTGCTTTAGACATTATTGAATATACTTCAGACAAGATCAGTCTACACAAATGTGTACAAAGAGCAAGACTTTAAAGAGCCAGTGAAGTGCAAACTCAGTTATATACATCTATCATAAACAACATAAAAATATACTCAAGCTGGTAGGTAGCAAGTTAATGTTCACAAAGCATTCCATCAGCATTGCCCAATCTCTTACACTATTGTCATTGGGGGTGGGGGGCAATCCAATCAATTGTTGCTGCAGTGTTTCAGTTTAGCCCAGGAAAATAAGCATCCTCTTCATTCCTGTAATTATTTTCAGTAATACATTTATCACACTTTGTGCTGTGATTCAATAAAGCTTCCCTACTTGGTTTTTATTGCACTCTACTTCACCTGGAATTTGTAAATCAGCATTGCATCTCATTATACTTTTTAAAAAATGTTTTATAAATGAAAATATGTAAGCACCAATGCAGAAAGTACAACTATGTAAATATTTCACTTAGTGATTTTGTCACTAAATTCTTGAACACAATCAGTTACAAATGTCGCCAAACAGCAATTATTTTTATAGAGGCAAAACCTACTCCATTATTCATGTGCATTCTATCATTTGTAATAAAAAAAAATCTCATTTTAAACTGTTACAATCCCCCACTTATTTTATTTAGGAATCCATTCAAACTAGATATAAGGTTAGGGTCCTTTAGTTGCACCTTCTAGCATATATTTCTAATTAAAAAGCCTCTTTGGGGGTCCATGATGCCTCTCAAGACTGCTTTTGTGCTGAGAATCTGCAGTTCCAAAAGCAATTTGTAAGCCCTGAATAAAAACTTACAGGAACATAAGTTCCAGTGTTTTTTCCTGCTCTGATGGGGCTATGTGTGATTTCATTGGGAAAATAGTAAAGGGAAAATGTGCACTCTTCAAATCTGGATCTGGCCTCTGATTTTTCTCAAAGATGTCTCTGAAAAAGCCAAGACATGGAAGCCCCATGTGGGATCTAATCTGACCAAGGAGATCTGTTGAATAAAGAGAAAGAAAAATACTGGATGTATCCTGGACACTGAATGAACAATAGTATCCTGGATACTGGATGATCAATAGTATATATTGCTGAAGTTTCCAAACTTTTGTATTTAGATTCCAGCAATCTAAGGCCACATCAAAAAACAATTATAAGACCATAGGCTTGATTTGTCCGTCCGTCCGTCCATCCATCCATCCATCCATCCATCCATCCATCCATCCATCTTCTATCCTGCCTTTATTATTTTTATAAATAACTCAAGGCGGGGAACATACCTATTACTCCTTCCTCCTATTTTCCCCACAACAACCACCCTGTGAGGTGACTTGGGCTGAGAGAGAGTGACTGGCCCAAGGTCACCCAGCCGGCTTTCATGGCTAATTTTACTGGACTACTAGTGTACATTAAAAAAAACCTGTCAATTTGTATACTGAGGGCCTATCTCATCAGCCCTGCAACTATTCTTTATTTATTAGGTAGGTCATTCAGCATAATTGTTAAAGGGAAGACCAATGTTAGTACAGTATATGGTTATTTTGAAAAAATGCTTCATAAATCACAACTTATAATGATGACAGTATATTTTGTTGCTATATCCTGGGAGCCTAAACAGGGCATCAGGATTAATTTTAATAAGGATTTCATTTCAGCAAATCAGTGAGATTCCATATATTAGCAATGAATGTGGTTTTCACCTTCCACCCCCTCAAATTGCATGAGATTAATACTTCAGCTTCCCATGTGGTGGGGCAGGGGGACCAAGATATTACTGGAATACATAGCATGCTGCTATGTCTAGATATTAAGCATGGAGTATAGGGAGATAACACAGGTCATTGGGACAGAAGTAGGAAATGTTAAATCTTTCTCTGCTATCAAAGGCTGTCCCCAGTGGGTACTTTAGGTTTGGGGGGGGGAGGAGGAGGATTTAATCAATTTATATGGCTGCCCACTTGCCAGAGCATCTCTGGATAGCTAATAAGACATTATTGTTGATTAACAGTAGTCAACAATAACAACAAAACATACAATCTGGCTGTCAAACCACATCATACTATCTCCCAAGGTGGGCACAACTAAAATCCCAGCCCAAAAGCCAGTTTTTAAATGCCTTATGAAAAACTAGCAGGATCACGACCAACTGAATCTTAGGGGAATATCATTCCAGAGCCAGGCATTGCTATGAAAGAGGCATTCTTCCTAGCTCCAGCCAAATGACATTGGCACAAGGGAC
Source organism: Charina bottae (assembly GCA_023362775.1). Lineage (NCBI taxonomy): Eukaryota > Metazoa > Chordata > Lepidosauria > Squamata > Charinaidae > Charina > Charina bottae. The sequence continues at coordinate 27,787,019 of JALMGJ010000003.1, read as the reverse complement.
CTGGAGCATGCCCAACTTGGCAGAGTGTATGGGATGGGACAATATAACTAGAGACAGGCAGTCCTGCAAATAATCCAGTCCTGTGCCATGTAGGAATTAATAGATAATAACCAGCCCTTCAGTTGCACTTCCATTGATGCTAAATACAGGTTCAAATCCTTTCTGGAAATATGGTTGGGGGAGGGGGTTCATGTGTATGTATGTGTGGACAGAGAAATCCTAGCCATAATTTACATTTTCTCTTATTTACAATAAAGAATCCATTGTAGTTTAGTTATTTTTGCATGTTGATCTGGTAACATATTACCTTTATCTTGTACAGAAATTTTGGAGAATAACATCAGAATGAATACATGAATTTCATGTTGTTTTGATCAGAAGGCTATATGTAACCCTAACATAATTTAAGGAAATCCATGGAAAGAAAATGTCCTGTTTTTTTCCCCAGAAACCAATTTTGTTCTCTGTAGAGTTTCAGGGATCTCTTCTGACCAATGCATGATGAGGCCAGGGATTTGCTGATGGTAGAACCCAACAGGAAACTTTCCTTTGCTTAACTTCCTCATCTTAGAACCAAATATGATTTCGGGCAAATCCTCCCATCCAGTCCCACATTGCTTAGAGAAGGCTCATGGTTATCCAGAGCAGCTTTTTAGGGTACATAAATGGTTTCAGGGAAAAAGAGATATCAGAAATCTTTCCTTTCATAAACTTCCTTAAGTTATGCTGAGTTTCAGGCCAGTGTCTTCCTTAAAATAGTCTATGCACTCCATGACTGCTTACTAGAAGAAACCAAGACAAACTGACCAATCATGTTGCCTTTTTAGTTTCCCATAACAAAATTGTCCTCGCTAAAACAAACTAGTATATTCATGTTTAATGTTTACTTAAAAATAAAATACAGGATTGTGGGATTGACTTATAAAACCTGTGTTACTGTACTGTAGTAATCATGGTTAATTTTGTAAAACAGTACATTAGCTCTGATATTAATCCTACTAGTAATACTGTGACATTATCAATGTTTCCAGTGCTAAATTCTTCTGAAATGAGTGGGAGTTGCTGAAAAGGCTGCACTGTATGTTACAACTTGTAATATGCATGCTAAGCAGTAAACTGTACTGGGCTGTGTGAGATTTATTGTGTAGTAAAGATAATTATATTGCCTATCTCATTCAGCAGTTCAATGGAGCACAAACATTTGATACTGCCTTCTACTGCATTCTTAGCAGATTAAAAAAATGTTTGTTAACAATGAGATTTTCCATATAATCAAATAGTATTATCCTGAATCTTCCCATAATCCAACTGATTTCCCTTTGTAATTAGTCTCTCAAAATAGCTGAGGGATTATGCTCTAATATAAGTCCATTTTCATATTTCACCACAAATAAGCAGAACATTTGTTCCCCCCCCCTTAAAAAAATACAAGTTACTATATCTTTTAAGATAATGATGGCACTTTACAAATTATTTAAAAAAGCCAACAATCTCAGCTTTTTAATGCCTTTTATGACAGAGGTACAGAATGACCAATACATTTTCTATAGATAAGAGCTCAGAAGTAGTCTGGGGAGGGGGACACAGGATAAGTCACTGAAATGTTAATTCTTTAAAACTTACCGTAAGTGGTAAATACAATAACAGAGTATAAACATATAATGTCCTTCTCAGAAAAGTGGGCTTTTGCTTTTTTCATGCTAAGACTGATGTAGAGTGGTAGGTGGGATTTAAGAGACAAAAAGTGAGAAACATTGTTTTAAGGTTGCTTACCATTTGAATAAATTGCATGATAACTTTTTAACATTTGATTTATAGTGACTAGCATGTATTAAGAGAGGCCATTGGGTACTAATTTATTATTTTGTTCACTTTCATTCAAGACAGGAAAACTCATTTTTCAAAGCCTAAGAAACCAAATTCTCATCAAGCTACTTGGAAGTTTGGCTGTGTTCTTTCTTGAAGTATAGAGAACACCTATACACTCTCAGGACACACAGGAAAATAATGAGGTATTAGAAACACACTTGTCCCCAGTTTAATCACGCTCCTTCTTATCCTCTCTACAAAAGTCAGAAAGTACACTTAGGAAAACCAACTGCCTCTCACAGGTCAGGGAGACTAGGTGAAATTATGTCAGTGGTTAAATGTACAGCTGAGTGATTGGCCCATGTCCATCCTGAATCTATAGTATTGCTACTTCTTGATACTGCAAAAGTGGACCAAATTGCATTGCGAACTCTGTAAGATCCAACTACATATTTTAAAATTAGGGCAAGAAGGTGGTATTATAGAGCACATTGATTACAAATACAGATAATGCTACAAAATGCTCAGTGCCAGATAGCACCAATTTGACTCTCTGATAAATGGCCAGATTACTATTTGCTATATTGCTCTAAAATGAATTTTAAATTTCAAAACACCTCAAACAAAAGCAGAATATATTTACACAGTCCTATACACATTTGCTTAAACATTAAGCTTCATTAAATTTAATGGCATTAAATGAATTATAGTATTTATTTACAATTGTGAAGGGCTTTTTCTAAATGTTCTTCCCTATTTTTTTTCTCATTTTGAGGTGAAAAATTAATAATAATACTTTATGCTTAAAGTCTGACAGCTGAATAGATGAACTGCCAGCATTCATAAATTACAGGTGGGATTTCAACTGGGTGCTGCTTTAAGTTGAATACTGTAACTCTTGCTGATGAAATATGGAGAGATTTCCCTCCTCACCAGTCACCTAATCAACATCAAAATATGGTTCCTAAGTGAAAATCTGATATCATATTAGATTTCACTTGCTGTGTTTGACATGATGTGAAATATCTGAGGAGTTTAAAATGTGATGTGCAAATCAACATTTACTATTGCAGTCATTAACTTATGAATAAACTTCTGCTGAACAGTACCTCTGTGCTTATATAATATTCTAGAATATCAAGAACATAATTAAGTTGCATTGATGGGGAGAGTGAGCAGTTTGCTCTCTGCAATCTCCCAATATGCAAATGAATAATCAGCAGTAAATTAAGATACATGCTATTCAAATAATTAAAAATACGTGTTAGATGAATATGTGGTAAATATCATTAAAATGCATGTTGGATGATTATTTGGTAAATTCAATTTAATATATTACAATGTATGTCTATGAAGGTTCTCAGTCATCCAGGTGGAATTGTCTGTAGCTTGAATCATGTCAACTGGATTTCTATTTTCTCAGTGGAAACGTTTCGCTCCTTAGCTTCTTGGATAAGGAGCAAAACGTTTCCACTGAGAAAATAGAAATCCAGTTGACATGATTCAAGCTACAGATATTACAATGTAAAATAAACTTGAGTCTATAATAGTAGAGACCATATGTGAAGTGAATGTAAACAATAGATTTTCCATTTTTTTCCCTTACAAATCTTGCATTTTTACTTTGTATTTACTACTGCAGTGTGTTTTACATGGGACTGTCCTTGAAAATGACTTGGAAGCTGCAACTGATCCAAATTGCATCAACCTAGCTATTAAAAAGGGAGGGGTGGGTTTAGTAGCATAACACCAGTCCTCTACTCACTTGGTTGGTTATCAATAGGCTTCTGGGCCCAATTCAAGGTGCTGGTTTTAACCTATAAAGTCTTACACAGCCCACACCTGTGCATCTTTCTTGAATAGAACCAGCCCATTCTGTGAATTCATTCCTAGAAGGGTCCCCCAACTGCATGAAGTGAAAGAAGTGGGGACCAGAAGTATTCTCCCACTCCACGGAATCCCTTGCTCCCTGGGGTGCAGAGCCTTCCCACTTGCTTTTTTGTTTGCAAAGGATTTGAGACCAACTTGTTCCAAATAGTTTTCAGTGAAGATGGTGGACCTGGACTATTACTGTAATGTTTTTTATTCATTTGTGATTGTCTAACTTTATTTTGACCATACTGAGATTACTGCAAGTCACCTTGAATTGCTAGAACTAAAAGAGTATAGAAATGACTAAATAAATAAATATTTATTAGCAATGTTTCTGCAAATAACCATTGTCAAGAGCTGAGTGATGTTGAAAATCTTCCCTAATAACATAAACCTGCATCAATGTATCGTTTTGAAGAATTTCTCCATAATTTTACAGAAAAGGCATAGATAATGGTTTTTTAAAGGATTTTTCTCCTTGATGAAGCACATTTTCCTAAACTGTGTTAAAGAAAAAAAGATACTAAATTGAACTGACTGGTAACAAGTTTAACTTTTCTTAACTATATCGGGTCTTGTGACAATCCACATATCCCAAATTCATTAATGCTTCCCCCCTCAGTAGTTTTTATAGCATAAAATCTATCTGTAATATGATAAAACACTGAAAACAGATCAAAGTCCCAATACTTGTGATAGGGAAAGAGAATACCGGCACATTTTTTAAAATCTCCATACTCTTTACCATGCAAATATGTTGAAATTTGGATATTTAAAAAGTTCAAAACAGCTGTAGCTATTTTTTATGTACAGTAAGAAGCAATAAAAATAACTTATTTAAGAAAAAAGATCTTCAAGCTACAATTCGTATCTTTATGTAAAACTAGTCTATGAATCCCAAAGATCATGTTCATGCATGTAAGGCAGCAGAACATAGAGTAAAATGTATAGATCCAAAGCAAATAATTTGCAAAGCAGATGAATCTTCAGTTATGAACACCAAATATTAAGAAAGTAGAGAAACATGCCCGGAAAGTTGCCATATTAGCAGAACGTAAACAAAGAACCTGACATTCACAGGCATTAAAAACATATCATTTTAAGAAACCTGAGTGAAAATTCACAGGAACGTAGTGCTAAAAGAGTTAGATCCTTCAAGGGTTCAGCTGACTACTAGATGCTTAGGACACCCTGCCAAGGTCAACATATGCAGCATGTTGTTGTTTCCAATTCCACACAATCCACGTCTTCATATGAAAAAGTTTTGGAGACCCAGGCAGTGTGTTATTGGAAATGCTAAATTTAAGAAAGGTAACATCATATTTCCTTAAGAGGAACTTTTTATGGCAAAAGTGTGCATTGTTCTTTTAATGTACCCCAAACTACTATTAAATGTTTTTCCTCGTGTTGTCAGAGTTGCCATTTTTATGAGCTTTGGATTCTTCTTGTCCAATGAGACAAATAACTTTGTAACATCCTTTTGTAATTTTGACCATCCACATTAAGTTCATAATATCCAATACAATACTGGAGATAAACCAGGCGCTTTGAGCTGCAAATCCTAATCTGTAGAAAGCTTCTGTTCCAAACTCAGAAGCAACACTGTTATAATAAATTGGGATGACTATGATCCTCCCTAGGAAGAACATGATGGTCATTAGCAGTCCATTGATGATGTTGGATTTTGAAGCTTTAGAATACCCCAACACTTCAAAGAACCACCTACAAGAGAAAAAGGATTAACAGAAATCAAAACCAGAAAGGCAGTATTTATTTTCTCTAGGCAATCTCTGAGACCACATCCACACACCTGCTTTGCCACTCTAATCCTTGCATCCTGGAAAGGGCACAAAATTTTGCTGCCCTAAATCTGGCTGCTCACACAATGCCATCCTTACCCCATATTTGGAACCAGTCTCATGCTGCACGGCCGTCTCTACAGCTTGAATGCGCAACATTCTAAGGGCTGGTAGTTCCTTGGCTGAAATTCCAGCCCCATTCAACATCCTGAAAAGCTTCCTCCAAATTGTATACATAATGCTTTGGTTACTCCATAACTGCAATCATTCCTTTTTCCTTTCTTGTCATACCATCAACCAACTGAACTGATTTTTGTTTTGTTTTATTTGTTTTAAATCCTTGAAACTATGAGTTGACTGGTTATAGTGAACGGTTTTTGTATCTCTTTGCTGCCATCTAGTGATCTTCGTAGTGTATTGATCATCTGGATTTGCACAGCAGTTGGATAGGTGCTGATGAAGAGCTGGAGTTTGAGAAAGGGGTTTAGCTGTGGGGAGCTGTAAGCTGCCTAAGAATATTACATGAAGAGAAATAGTGAGTTGCTAGGGCTCCTGGGAGCTGTGGTAACTGGGAAGGAAATTCCCTGTCAGGTGAGCTACAGAAGTATAAAAGAGGAGTTCTTTCAATTACACTTCCAATTATATGTGAGAAGCCAAGAACAGGCTAGTCAATTTCAGGACTTTGAACCTCCATCAACCAATTGACTAATCCAATGTGGGGGAGGGTGTCTGTGGAGTGGTTATGGAAGCCAGGGTTACAATTTACCTAATAGCCCAAAGAGAACTGAGGGGTGGGAGATAGATCAGGGACTGGATAGAAGAGGTTGATCCAACAGAAACCTAGCAAAACCAAATGGAGCCACAAGTTTGTCAATACAGGACATTTCCTCCACATGCATCAACACACTTGGCACTGCCCACACACCATGTCTGGAGGACAAGAGAGAAAATACCACTTCCAGAATAAAGATCCTAAATCTCTCCTTGGGCTGCATCAGGTGCAGGGGAATATGAGATAAAGTTGATGGCTCCAGACATGTCCTTTGGAAACATTTAGAAGGCCATCATCACAACAGGACATGGATAACATGAGGATTTCCCGAGATTTAAGATTTACAGCAATGTTAACTCTACTAATATCTCATCCCTGAATTTTTACCATTTATTATAGCTTCATTTGTAGTTTAAAAAAAAATCAAGTGAGATTTCTGTAGTATAAAGTCCACTGTAGTATAAGTAGATTTTCATTAGTGCAACTGGAGTTCTCTCTCTTTCCCTCTGTATATCTCTCCCCAACATTTTTCTTGAGTGTGCTCCAGCTCTACAGAGTAGATTTAAGGAGTGCATACAAGGACCCCAGCAGGAAGTTTACGTTTCCTCCATCAGTAAATTCCCTTCACTAGGTATTTATCTGATGAAATAATTTGATTTTATACAGCCTACCGACATATAACCACATTCATAGTGAGCACAGCTTTTTGCTTCTTACCACAGTAATGGATTTTTTAAAATACTGTAACAACTATGCCCTAAAAGTATATTTTCTTAGTTGATAATATATACTACTTTTGTTCTTTCTGGTAAATAAGAATGAACAGAAACATAGCAATGAGGCATTGGTTCTTCACTAAATAGATGAAATCCCTAAACAAATAACAGTACAAAGAGCCCACAAGAATGCATAGGTGCAGGAAAAGAGGGGTTTTGCCTCATTTCTCTCATCTTCCTTCGTGTAAAGAGACAAAAGCCAAATTCACAGAATATATTCTTATGTTATGGAAATGTGCACAATAGCTGCCCTCCTGAGGTACATCTATTCTGATAAAGTGGGAAATATTCCTTCTCCCAGTGTGATTTTGTTCATGTTATCTCCTAGTCCACTATAGTTTCTGCATTCTACAGTTGCATGGATAGAAGTCAAGAAAGGTGTAATAGTTCTTTTTCTGCATATTAGGGTTAGAGCTCTTAGAGTTCTCCTCACCGAATTAGATCTTTACAGCCACTTGGTTTTTATACTTATTTTATATTTATATTTGGTAAATTGTATATGTATATTTTAGATGTTTTTATATTTTTATCCTTTTAATGTGGTTCTTATTGTAAACCGCCCAGAGTCCCCCTTTCTGGGGGAGATGGGTGGTAGCAAAATTTGAATTATAAATAAATGAATAAATATTGGTCCAGAAACAGGAAGTGAAATACTGTAAACTTAAAGCAAGATCTAACAAAGCATTGAATTTTGCCTCATATCTCTTCAACGTTTCCTATACACATTATCAGGGATCATTATGTAAATGCAAGTGCATTAGGCCTATGATAAGTTTTAGTTTTTCTTCTTGAATATGGCAGCATATCATCTATTTAAAACTTTCATAACAGACACTGAGGCTCCTCTGAAGTGATCTTCTAGTTAAAACTACCCAAAAAATTCAGGAAGGAAGGAAAAGAACTTACGTTTGGTTTTAGATAGTTGTACCTTGCTTTTTATAATTTCTGTTGACAATTTCAGAAGAGTAATTGAATTGCTTATAGATGTCGGGGAGTACAACTGAAGAGAACATCTTGACTATTTTCCTTTTGTTAATGATATAGGCAAGCAATATAAGCTGTTACTACAGGTAAAGATATGCATTCACCAACTATATTTGTGTGTTAGTGAAGACCTGGTTGTACTTTTTTCATGAGGAATAGAGCTTCACTTCAAAGCAGCAAAAACAAATAGCAATGATGACATAGCTTCTGAGAACAACTGTAGAAAGAAATTGTTTCTTTGAAACCAACTTGAAGCCAAACTGCAGATATTACTTTTGCACCTTATGCTATGCTGCAAAAGTAGCAACAAAAAGGATTCATTGTTTGCAATTGGCCTAATACCTTCTAATAGCAATAATAAAATGACCTAGAGCATAGCTTTCCAAACTGTGTGTCGCGACACAGTACTGCAGGGCTTTCCAAAGTTTTCCCGCGGCGACACACCAACCGCCATTGGTGTGTCGCTGCGGGAAAACCTGGAAGTGTTGCCGCTGCGGCAGCGCGCAAAAACCCGGAAGCGCTGCTGCCGCTTTCGGTTTTTGCGCACCGCCGTTGGTGTGTCGCCGCGGGAAAACCTGGAAGTGCTGATGATCAGCGCTTCCGGGTTGTGTGGCGACACACCAGACTGTGTGTGGTGACACACTTGTGTCGCAACACACAGTTTGGAAAGCTCTGCAGTACTGTGTTGCCTGCGGGGCCCAGGTGTGCCGCGCAAAAACCCGGAAGTGCTGATGGCACGCCACCACTGCCACATGCAGCAGTGCGCGCGGTGGTGGCGGGCCATCAGCACTTCTGGGTTTTCGTGCGGTACACCTGGGCCCCGCTGCTGCCGTCGCCATGCGTGAAAACCCAAAAGCACCGCGATGGCGGCGGGCGAAAATCCAGAAGTGCTGCAGTGGCAGCGCTTCCAGGTTTTTGCCCGCCACTGCCGCACTTCCGAGTTTTCGCGCACCGCCGTTGGTGTGTCGCCAACTGAAAAGTTTGGAAAGCCCTGACCTAGAATAACTCTTTGCATGACAGAGAAAGCAGGCAGAGAGTTTAAGCTCACTTACTCTTCATTCTAATGCTATAAAACCCTTATTTTACTTATTGTCTTGGCCAAAACTAAGGGAAAATGACAACATAAAGTAATACTAAAAGAATTAGACTGTTAAGACTTAAAAGGAAACACTATTTCTAAACATATCCGAAGTCTGAGATGAAAGTAAAGCCATTAATTATTCAAAATTAGTAAAAGAAGACAAGGAGTTAATGCCCTCAAACTATAAGTAAATATATAAAATAAAATATTTTAACAAGTCTTTGACATATCTCAGAAGAGATTATACAGTACAGTAGCAGATATGAACAAAGAAACAAAAAACAGAACAAGAATGAAATAAGCTTGCAAGAGACAGAAGCATGCAGTTCTTGAAAATACATGCAACTTGAAAGTTGCCCCTTTTTACTAAGTAAAGTACCTATTCCAAGAATCATTGCACAAGGAAAAAAAAATCTCAACATGTTATTTAAATAAAAGCCTCCTTTCTGCTTGGTTAAAAAGCCTTGCATGGAAATTAAGATAAGTAACAAAATGGTTATTGGTTTTAGTTGGAATAGTCCCTTTTTAGAAACTATGAGTGCCAACTGCTAGAAGAAATTGAATTATTACTTCATAATAAAATGTTATTTTATTAAGGTCCTCTAGCAATCATAATTTTTTTTAAAAAACTCTCCATTACTCAATTAATTAATATCTTTAAGTCATTTTCATTAACCCCTTTGCTAAAACAGCAGTGAACAGAGAGGGTTTTAATTTTAGAAAACAGTGATATTGTATCACAGTATATAGCAAACTACAAAAATACTGTATTGTTTTTACTATACAATGCAAGAATGCTAATTTTATAAATATATGTATAAAAAATAAATATATATTTGATGGAGAAAAACAGCAGAACATATATGTAGAAATAGTGCAAATGAATGCAATTCTGCTTATCGATTACAATAAAAAAAAGCAATGATTAAGCAGTACTAGAAGCATCTGCCTGGAGCAGTGCACATCTGTTAGATCAGTAGCCACTGAACTACATTTAGCAAGCTAAAAGGTAATGTAAGAATAACTTATAGGAAGTATCACCTACCGCTGATTCACAAAAGGGGTAGAGAATTCTGCAAGCAGACGAAAATTGGCAAAATACGGCAATAATCCTCTATCCTAGGAAAAGGAAGTAAAAAAACACAGTTCTACGTCTTATAAAAGAAACACATAATAAAACACTTCCAAACACTAACATTTTACTCTGATATAACATAAAATAATACAAGTATAGTAAATACACAATTACTAGAACACTATTTAGAAAAATGTATCAAGTCCTTCAATCCTCTCTAATGAATCTAGTACACTCACCTAACACATCTTCTAATCACTATTATAAAGATCCATCGACTATGTTATTAAAAACTAGTGAGAAAAATCATTTGACAACAATAACTTCAGTAGTTTAAGTTCATGTAGGTTTTTCCCCCCACATGGCATATAAATGATCTTACTGTTGAATAAAGGCTACTATTGTCAATGCCCTGATCTCTGAATTTCCATGTCGCTGAGCATTCTATATATGATTAAAATCTGCAGTTGGTTCAGTATGCTATCAACAATACTGATTTCTGGTGTTAGCTATAAAGATTTGTGCATGGTCTATTGATTGCCAAATTTACATCTAAGTTAAATTCTAGATATTGCTGTTTAACTTAAGTTTTACACTCTAACTCCAATATACTTGAAAGAGGACAAGTATGAAAGGCAAAGCCTATCAACAGAAGGGTTATTGATGAACGAGGGATGTGTTGACTATGAGACATTGTGACTACACCTTCCTTTGTAAGCATACATGATAAGCAAACTATAGATGGTTTTGATAACCAGGGCACTGCAACTAAGTGATACATTTTCTTTATACATAAGATAATCTCTGATTTAGACTATTGCTTTTGAATAAAAGGGAAGCAGGGCTAAAATAATTCAGCCCACAAATAATAGTTAATGGCTTGGTGAAACTGGTAGACTGAATTTCAGTCCAGAAGAGATGGACTTACTAATTGCAGATATCTCCAGATTCTTAATTTGTAGTAAAAGGTTCTACAGGGCGAGATTTGTACTTTCAGATATACAAGATTCTGTTAATGTAGCTTCACAATAAAGTAGAATTATGGAGTCCATGGTGCTCTCTGAGCCTTGTTGTTTTCTTGCAGATGTTTCATTGCCAGGCTAGGCAACATCTTCAGTGCGAAAAGGGAGTAGAACTTGCTCTCTGTTTATATGCCCTGGCTTGTCCTGCCTGTGTTGGTGGGGGTGTTGTACTCTCCTTGGTAGTACCTTGATTGGGTTGTTGTTTGCTGCTTAGTTGATTGACTGAGTTAATAGTTCTTTGATTAGGGCAGAGCTTTCCAAACTGTGTGTCGCGACACAAAAGTGTGTCGCCACACACAGTCTGGTGTGTTGCCACACAACCCGGAAGCGCTGATCATCATCAGCGCTTCCGGGTTTTCCCGCGGCGACACACCAACGGCGGCACGCAAAAACTGAAAGCGGCAGCAGCGCTTCCGGGTTTTTGCACGCTGCCGCAATGGCAGCACTTCCGGGTTTTCCCGCGGCGACACACCAACGGCGATTGGTGTGTCCCTGCGGGAAAACTTTGGAAAGCCCTGGATTAGGGTCTATTGTGTTGTTTGATTGCTCCTCTGCTGCTAATCTTGCAGTTAATCTTTGCCTATCTTGTTGTTGATTGCTGGCAAATAGGTGTTCTGGTCTTCTGGCTTTTCTATTGTCTCTTATGAATGGTATGTAAATGTTGTTTACCTCTATGTGTCTGTTGATGGCTGCTTTGTCTGAGTGCCAAGCTTCCAGGAACTCTCTAGCATTTTTGGATTCGGCTTGGTTTAAGATGACTACTACAATCAAGACCAAATCACTGAGACAAGCAGAAAAAAGGTAAGCTAAACTCCAAACTAAACTACTTAAATTAAACCCCAGAAACAAAGAAGTACAGGAAGAAGAATGGGTGGTCAACATGTCCAGCCACCCATTATCCACTACAGAACACAGTATCTTGCAGAGAGGCCTCAATTATAACACAGAGGATGCAAATAAATTAGAATTCTTTGCAGCTTTCAAAGCAGCATTTAAAACTACAGGACTTACTACAGAAACCCAAGAGAATGTAAGACAGTTAATCATACCACAAACCAGAAGGACATGGAAACAGAACCAACTGAAAGCAGAAGACAGAGCAGCCCTCAAAAACCTAAAGATGGACCAAAATATCATCATCCTCCCAGCAGACAAAGGCCGCACCACCATCATTATGGACAGATCACAATATATACAAAAAGCCAAACATTTACTTGAGGACAAAGAAACCTACACCCCAGTAAACACCAACCCGATACAGAAACTGGACAACCAGGTCAAAAGAATCCTCAACGACCTAACCAGGAAAGGTCAAATCACTAAAGAAGAACAGAGGCGGATGAAAAGCAGTGGACCCATCATCCCACGCTTCTACAGACGCCCCAAAATACACAAGCCCGACATACCACTCCGTCCAATTGTATCATTACCAGGGCCCCCCACATACAACTTAGCTAAAGAACGTACAAGGAAACTTAGGCATCTCACAGAGGAGAGCGAATACTCTATCAACTCACAACTACAGTGTCTCCAGAAAATCAAAGACCTAAAAATAAATGAAGATGAAATTATGGTGTCATTTGATGTCACTTCACTCTTTACATCCATAGACCAAGCACTAGCGATTGAATCCATGGCAGCAGTTCTACGTAACACACCTGACCTAAGTAGATACAACAAGATCAAAATACCCAGAATCATGGACCTCATCAACCTCTGCCTCACCACCTACTTTCAGTTTGATGGACAAATATACCAACAAATCAAAGGAACACCTATGGGGTCACCACTCTCAGGACTCATAGCAGAGATAGTAATGAAACGTCTAGAAAGGATAGCACTCCCACACATACAACCCAAAGTATGGATCCGGTATGTAGATGACACCTTTGTCATAATAAAAAAGGATCAACTGGAGGAAACACATGAAACCATCAACACCACCTTCAAAGGAATAAGATTCACAAGGGAAGAAGAAAACAACAACACACTACCCTTCTTGGACATCCTCATCAGTAGAGGAAATGATGGCATTCTAGAAACACAAGTCTACCGGAAATCTACCCACACTAACCAAGTGCTCCACTACCAAAGCAATAACCCTACCTCACACAAGAGGAGCTGTGTAAGAACACTATTCAGACGAGCACCAACACACTGCAGCAACCCAGAACACCAGAAAAAGGAAACAGACCACTTATATAGCATCTTCCAGCAAAATGGATATCCACGCAACTTTATCAAAAAGTGCCTGACCACTCAACCCAACACAGCAAAACCAACAGAAGCTATGAAAAGGATTATACTGCCATACATCAGAAACATCTCAGAAACTACTAATAGACTGTTACAACCACACGGCATCACCGTAGCACACAAACCAACCAAAACCCTTCAGAACATCGTAAGTAAACCAAAAGACCCAGTAGCCCAAGAAGAAAAAACAGGAGTTATCTACAACATACAGTGTAAGGACTGTAACAGCCACTATGTAGGACAGACTGGCAGAAGACTAGCAGAACGCATCCATGAACACCAACTAGCAGTCAGAAGACATGATGAAAACTCCTTAATCTCACAACACATGGACAGACTTAACCCGACTTTCAACTGGGAAACTGTGAGCATCTTAAACCAAGCCAAATCCAAAAATGCTAGAGAGTTCCTGGAAGCTTGGCACTCAGACAACAATCAACAACAAGATAGACAATCAACTGCAAGATTAGCAGCAGAGGAGCAATCAAATAACACAATAGACCCTAATCAAAGAACTATTAACTCAGTCAATCAACCAAGCAGCAAACAACAACCCAATCAAGATACTACCAAGGAGAGTACAACACCCCCACCAACACAGGCAGGACAAGCCAGGGTATATAAACAGAGAGCAAGTTCCACTCCCTTTTCTCACTGAAGATGTTGCCTAGCCAGGCAATGAAACATCTGCAAGAAAAGAACAAGGCTCAGAGAGCACCATGGACTCCACAGTTCAACCCTGAGCTACAAATATTCTCTTCGAAAGTAGAATTAGTTTATCTGGTTGTGTTTCCTGTCTGGTCTACTTGGTACGGCTGACAACAATCTTGCAAGTCTGAAAGTACAAATCACCCACCATCACCTTTACAGCCCAATAACTTAGGAAGGGTCCCTTCTAAGCTTCTTGCTCCACCCACTATGCAGCTGCGGGCTATGCTGTCTCTTATCTGACAGTTCCCTAGGCAGCATCTCTTTGCCCCGCCTCCCAAGGTCTTTCCCACATACCATTACAGTCCTTGACTTACGACAGCAATTGGGACCAGAATTTCTGTCACTAAGCAATGTGGTCATAAAGCGCAACCACATCACTTAGCGACAGCAATTCTTACAGTCCCAGTTGCCATCGTTAACTGAATCCCACGGTTGTTAGGCAAGGCAACTTCCTGCTGGCTTCCCACAACCAAAGTCAGTGGGGAAGCCAGCAAGAAGTTGCAAGTCCCAGACCCACAGGCAGTGGCTGCTGCTGGGTGGGGGAAGGAATGAGGGGGTGCATGAGGGTGTGGGGGAGGGCCAGGGAGGGTGCACAAGGGTACGGAGTGTGCAAGAGGCACGGGTCAGGGAGAGTATGCGAGGTGCTACACGGGTTGGGGAGGGTGCGTGAGGGGGTGCATGAGAGGTGCTGCATGGGTCAGGGACTGTGTGAGGGTGCGAGGGGATGCACAAGAGGTGGTCAGGGAGAGCACAAGGGTAGGCAAGAGGCACAGGGAGGGTCGAGGGGCATGAGTAGCCTGCGTGAGTGCAGAAGGGCTGGGGGAGGCTGCATAGGTGGGGGAGACTTGCAACCTTCCCTGCCGGCTTCCCCATTGACTTTCTGGGGAAGCCAGCATGGAAGCTTGCAAATGGCAATCAGATGATCATGGGGCATTGGCAACTGGTTGTAAGTACGAATGGGTTGCCAAGCACCCAGATCACAATCACGTGACTGCGGGGGTGCTGGGATGGCCAGAACTCCGAGGCCCGGTCGTAACCACCATTCGCTCAGCACCATCATAACTTGGAACAGTCGCTGACCAAATGGTCATAGGTCGAGGACTACCTGTATAGCAAGAACTAGTTCTCTGGTTACTTTGCAAGATACAAAACAGAGCCTGTTCCAGGAAGAACCTATATTAGAATCAGTACTATACTAGCAACAAAGACACAGCTGCCAACCTGAGTCCCATGATTTGGCTCCTTGTCAGCAATAGTAGAGGATGACTGATTTATTTTAAGGTGTGAGGAGGAAGGAGCTGTGAGAATTCTAGAGGTTGAATTTCCAGATTGCAACCATGGATGCTAATATGTCTATCTTAGTATTAATGAATCTCTATACCTGAATTCCAAGCATAATCTTTGTTTCCAAGAACTTTTCTGTGCCCTTCTTATACCCTAGAGTCATTCTCACAACTTCAATATAAGATATTTTTTTTGAAAGCATGCTCACCTGCCAATAAAAAAGAACTAAACTGAACTAGTAGAGAATATCCTGGAAGACAGATGGGATGGTTGGAGCAACCTGATCAGTTTGCTTTCTGGTAAATGGGTGCTTTGTGACAAATCATGTACACCATGGCAACCATTTTGTCAGAGTATACATGACACACTATCATATGGGTTCACCGGACCTCCCAACTTAGAATACTAATACTAATTAGAATCACTAATACTCCAAATTGCCAACTTCTTTGCTTTTTTTAACTTGGGTCTTCTTCAAAGTTTCTTTCCAATATCTTTCCTCTAGATAATGGGTTTCTAAAGCATCCCCTCGCACCCTCACAATCCCTGACCCACACAGCACTTCTCATGGACCCCCTCATGGACCCTCCCCAACCAGTGCAGCACCTCGCATACTCAATGTTCATTAGATATATTTACAATGAGATATATTTCAGTGAAAACATTAGCACTTATCTTAGAAAAAGGTTTTCAACATGTACAATAAATATATTTCACAAATAATGAGAAATCAATTTGATTGGTTAATGATTAGGTGGCCATCATATTGATAAACGTTTGGTACAAATAATATTTCTTTGTGGTACATATGCAGATAAACAAAGTATAGCTAGATGAGCAATTTAAATAATGCTTTCCATCCCCCAAAAAGATAGGCAGGGGCTAGTAAAGCTCAGGAAATACTGTCAAATGTGTTCAGGAAAAAATGGGAGTTTTACCACTTTGCCCTCAAATCAGAAACTCCTCAGGAAAAAAAGCCTCAATCATATACAGCAGTCTTTGAAACTTCTGTGCATTTTGTATAAATTATGGTTTCAGTTTACTGAGACAAGGTTCTCTTTGCCATTCATTCTCCTGAAATCTTGCATCCCAACTGTTCATAATCACAGAAAAAATAAAACACTGTGTGGAATCTTAACGATCCTCCTTTAGATGATAAAGGGACTTAGAAATAACATCTCAAAATAGCCATGACCTAGCCCCAGGTGCAAGGTCACACAGCCACCTAGAAACATATTTAAGGATTCCCTTACTAACTTTGCTCAGACTGAAGAAGCTCCTTGGATAAGGAGCGAAACGTTTCCACTGAGAAAATAGAAATCCAGTTGACATGATTCAAGCTACAGACAATTCCACCTGGATGACTGAGAACCTTCATAGACATGTGTGGAAGATATTACGAAAAATATGTGTATAACACTGTCATTACCTAATTGTTATCCTATTGCATATAAGTATAGTGCGTGAATAACATGTACATCAAAAGCAGGACATGAACACAAAAAAAAAACCACACAAAAATATACAACTCTTATCATGCCTTTTACTCAGGTTTGGCTTTCCCCCCCAATTCTCCTGATGAAAATTATACTTGGCTATAAATATGAAAAAAGAATGTAAGGAGCATTCTGCTTTCAACTCTAAAATACAGTACATCTTCCAAAGGTTCCCTGGGCTGGCATTTGCACATAAGAATTAGCTCCAACTATTGGCTTGCTGAATCTCACAGCTAATAGGGTATGGTGCCATTGCAATATTCCTGAATTACTTTTCTGTCAGCAATGTTCTTCTTGCCAATGTGAAGAATCTATTTCAAGCTGACACTGCAGAAGCAACAGAAATCACTGCCTGCATTTTAAGGGGCTTTCTATTTTCTCTTTCCAAGAGGTGGTTGGCTCGCCCCACTTTTAAGTTTCTAGGATCCTGCCAGGATGGCTTGATTGCATAAAATGACTCTAATACAGAATAGCCATCATGGCATCAGGAGCATGAAGGCAATAGGAGTATTCTACCATGGAAAGTACAAAAACGCCAGCAATGCCAGAATTTGTTGCTAACTGCAAGCAAACATTGATTGGCTACTATTTTTTGTGTTTAGTTATCAGACAGAAAGGGCAAATGCTGATTGTCTGTTAGACTCACAAGTCTGTTAGACTAAAGACTCACAAACAGGTAAACATGCCTGTGCTCCAAGTATCGCTGTAAACAGTCAGAACAGCCTGATCAATCCGGACCACATTTTAAAGAACTAAAAGAGGTGGTTGTCTGAGAGATCAACTGCCATTCAAGAGAAAAGCAGCCCATGTTTATGTTTATCTCAAAGTGGACAGAGGCTAGTCCTCTCTCTCTGAAAGCCCTTAAAAATCTATGTAATAGAAGTTTTTTTTTAGCTTTCCAACACATTGTTGGAAAGAAATTATGCAAAGAGACTCAGGATTCTGTCCATCTGTCTGTCGACCAGCAGGATAATTCTCTTAAAAACAGGCCAGATCTGGCTGGGGTTTATTGAGAACATTTCCCGAAAAAAAATTCCCCTAGTTGGTCAGTGGTTTGGAATGCTGCCAACTGTTCTAAGCACCCTGACTTCCTTCCTGGTCACATGATCCAAAATGGAGTGTATGCAGCACACCTCATGCTTCCAGGTGCACAACAAACAAAACATGAGAGGAGACACACAAACACAATACATACACATTCACCTTGATTAGACACTGTGTGTGAGTGTCTAATCAAGGTGAATGTGTATGTATTGTGTTTGTGTTTCCTCTCATGTATGTGCACAGATACATGCACATAGCCAACATATATGAACACATCCTGATTAGCTGTTGGGGAGAAAATGCATACATACCTATAGACCCAACAAGTTACCTCATAATAACTTAAAACAATCAGAAACTCCAGCTGGTCCAGAATGCAGCAGCATGTGCAATATTGAGTGTACCGCAGTACATCCATGTAACACCATTGCTATGTGAGATGTACTGGCTCCCAGTAGACTTCCAGGTGCAAGTCAAGGTCCTGATTGTCACCTTTAAAGTCCTGCATGGCATGGTGCCAGGTTACTTGTGGGACTGCTGCTCCCTGATGGTCTCTGCCTGTCCCATTGGATTTGGCAGAATGGGCATGCTCGGCTCCCCACTGAGGCATCATCACATGGTGGGTCCTAGGAAGCAAGCCTTCTCTGTCAGGATGGCTGCCCATGGAACAGCCTCCTTCCAGAGATACGGACAGCTCCAACCCTACCGGCCTTTTGGAAAGCTGTGAAGGCCTTGCTCTTCCCCTGGGGGCCAGGCTGTTAGTTATTGGAGCTCTGGTGAGGACATATGGCATGGTAACTGTGAAAGAACTACATTTTTCACCAGCACACAAAACCTTGCTTAGTCAAGCCAGTCTCTTCCTTGTCCTCTCCACCAGGCCACAGGTACTCTCTTTGCTTTGCACGAGTCAGGAGATAAGAAGCTCCCTGCTCTGATCTTAATTAGATAATTGATTATTTATTTATTGGATTTATAAGGCTGCCCAACTCAAACAATGTATCTCTGGGCAGCATACAACAAAAACAAACAATAACACCCTCCCAAAAAAACCCACACATTAAAAAGATACCCAATATATAAAATATAAAATGGCGACCAAACACAATAATTAAACAACACAAAGGGGACTTCACTCAACTAGACCCAAGCACCTAGGGAAAAGCCAGGTCTTAACGGCTTTTCTAAAGGCAAGCAGAGTTGGGGGCTTGTCATATATCAGGGCTGAGATCATTCCAGAGGACAGGGACAGCCACCGAAAAGGCATGTTTCCTAGGTCCCATGAGATGGCAAACTTTAAAAGAGGGAACTTAGAGCATGCCCTCCCTATATAAACATGTGGAGCAGGCAGATGTTCTTGGGAGAAAGTGGTCCCACACCTTGAATTGCACCCAGAAGCCTATTGGGAGCCAGTGCAGCTGGCAGAGTAGTGCTGTCACATGGGTGAAATTAAATAAAATAAAAATCTTCATCACACAGAAGAAAATACAGACACCATCCATGGCCACTGAGGTAAAGGGGTTAGAAAGAATTCCAGAAGCCATGTTGTAGGGATAAGCTTTTGTGATGGTCTTGATCTAGATCAGTGTTTCTCAACTTTGGCAACTTTAAGAAGTTAGGCTGGGGAATTCTGGGAGTTGAAGTCCACACATTCTAAAGTTGCCAAGGCTGAGAAATCTAGATCAGTTAGACACAAGCTTAAACATTCCCATACGAAAATAACATAAGACAGCTACAAATCTGACAAATTAGTTCAATCCTAAAATAATAGATATTCTTCACCTTTTTACATTTCAAGTTTTATTCCTTTCCTCTATTACCTACTGTATATCATGAGGCTCATACAGCAGCTACTTTCTCCTCTTTCCTTGAGAAGAACCGTGAATCTTGATGGTAAGTCTATAAATATCAATTTTCACTGTCAGTTACTAAAACACATGTGTACTTGTTATCATGAAATTAACATAGAACTTACCAGTACAAAGTAGTATGCATACAGAGCTACTACATGGTGAATTACAAAAAATATATCCCCAATTGCCTTCCAGTACAAAATAATAAGCAACAAATCTAAAAAGGAATAAAAAAAGGGTCAGTAAAATTCTACAATTATTATATTTTATTTTAAAGCTTTTAATGCTGCAAGAACTTGGGGAAATATTAAAATAGAAATCAAATCATACAAACATTCAAAATACAGGTAGTCCTCGACTTACGACAATTGGGACCAGAATTTCCATCACTAAGCGATGCGGTCGTAAAGCGTGATTGCATCGCTTAGCGAGAGCAGTCCCTGCAGTCCCAGTTGCCATCGTTAACCGAATCCCACAGTCGTTAGGCAAGGCAACTGCCTGCCGGCTTCCCACAACCAAAGTCAGTGGGGAAGCCAGCAGGAAGTTGCAAGTCCCATGCCCACAGGCAGGTAAGTGGCTGCTGCCGGGTGCGGGAGAGAACGAGGGGATGGCTGGGGGTGCGTGGGAGGGTCAGGGAGGGTGCGCGAGGGCGTGCGGGGTTGCAAGGCAGGGTTGGGGAGGGTGCACAAGGGTGCGAGGGGGTGAGTGAGAAGTGCGGGTCAGGGAGGGGGTGCACGAGAGGTGCAGCGCAGGTTCGGCAGTGTGCGAGGGGAGGGTCAGGGAGGCTGCATGAGGGTGCACAAGGCGCCACGTGGGTCAGGGAGGGTGCGCAAGGGTACATGAGTGGCTGGTGTGAGCGCAGAGGGGCTGGGGAGGGTGCGCAGATGGGGGAGACTCACCCCAGCGACTTGCGACCTTTACTGCCAGCATCCCCATTAACTTTCTGGGGAAGCCAGCAGGGAAGGTTGCAAATGGAGATCATGTAATTGAGGGATGCTTGGCGACCGGTCATAAGTGCGAACGGGTTGCCAAGCGCCCAGATCACAATCACATATCCATGGAGGTGCTGGGATGGCTGTAACTCCAAGGACCAGTCGTAACCACCATTCATTCAGCACCGTTGTAACTTCAAATGGTCGCTGAACAAATAGTCATAAGTCGAGGACTACCTGTAATTTTCTTGCTCGACCGTAATCCCCACCTAAAAGGTAAGGCATGCTTACCAAAAGAGAAAGTTTGTGTCAAGCTCAACCCAAGAACGACAAGGAATCAATCCAGCCAAACTTCAGTTCTTTAATTGCTCACACCGTATAGACAGAATCTTGCCAGACTAAAGCTACTCTACCTAACCTAAGGGGAAATAACCTGGGAGGCTCTAGGGCGTGGCTACTCTGAATCTCTTTGTCTTCCCACGTTCCAGCTCTGGACTATGTTTTCTCTTATCTCACTCCCCTCCTTGGAATGTGCTTCCTGAGAACCAGCAGCGTTATTGTAGTCCATCACAGTTTGGCATTATTACTCTGAGCATATGAAATGCATTTATAATGCCACTTTAAAACAAGTGAAGTACCAGGGTAACATATTGTCACTGAACTGGTATACTATTGTAAACCGCCCAGAGTTCCCCATTGGGGGAGATGGGCGGTCATATAAATTGAATAAATAAATAAATAAATACTCCACTGTACACAATTATACAATGACAGGGCAGCTCTGAGAACTGGGGTATGTGAAAATCCTTCTATGTGGGTTAAGTACATAAAGTCTTTTATCTTCTAAACCTTTACCATGTTTCCCACAATGCAATGACTTGCATAATGCACACTCATTTTTATTGGAAAAGATCCAGAGTTAAAAGCTAGATACAAAATATAGTTACAGAACTTGGTGTACAGTACTTTTTTTGCATCAAATATTTAGCATAAACTATTTCTCTTGCAGAAAATGAATGTAATAGCATTGAAGTAATAAATCATATGGAAGTGCACCATTACAGTTAGGGATCTCCAGTATAAAGTATAAAGTATAAATTCCAACATTTAGCAAGAACATTTCTTGTCTTCCCCCACAAATGCATCATGTCTGCCCCAAAATATCTTCTGCATGTAGTGGCAGTGGCAAGATTAAAAATTTGTTCTACTGTTGAAAATAGCATTCACCACCACCTTTGGATACACCTCACTATATAATGTAATGTAATGTGATGTGATTTATTTATTTGTTTCATTTATTCAATTTATATGGCTGCTGAACTCATTGAAGTGACTCTGGGCTACTAACATAACATAAAAACAATAATCAGCAAAAATAGACATTACAGTTGTCAAACTTTTATTGTTTTGAAAAAAGATTCTCATTCATTTTTAATATAAAAGTGGAGTTCTGAATGCATGGAAACAATAAGTATAATTGTGGATTGAGCCATTAAGTTCATAATGATAATGAATCCACTTTTCAAAAATTGGGTCTACTTGCCAATTCCATTGGCAACATTTATAATGCAATCTGTCTAGAAAATCAAAGTCCACAGCATCACACTGCTGTGGAAAGGGACATCACAGTACTAACACAGAAGGCAGAGAGACTATATGAGAAGCATCAACAAAATGACTTCTCTTTTTCTGGTATCAGGATAAAAGCTTTCAAGTAGCCCTGACTTGCCAGAACATCATTAAAAATAGAGCCCCAGGATTTGGCTTATGATCTCTTCCCACATAAAAGTGATCATTCCTACTGAAGTAAATCCCAGATTTATATCACCATAGGAATTATCAAGCTAATCCTAAAGTTGCCTGATGTTTCATACAGTAGCAATCTCCTCCTACCTTAGGTTTAGAAATATTTGTTTGGTTTTTTATTTAAGACATGCAAGAAGAGATGCATACTGTATTTATGTGTGTAGTTATGTAGTCTTTTAAAACTGGGGAAGAGTGGGTGAAGAAGTTCAACTTTCAAAACAAAACAGACAATATGCTTTCCATTTGATTAATCAGTTTCCATCTCAAGGGGAACTAAGCAAAAGATGTGTAATTAGGAAGCTAAGTTTCCCTCCTTGAATGCCCTTCATTTCTTTCCCCTTAGTTATTTTTCTATAGTTATTAAATTACTGATACCAAATTAGAGCTAGTGCCATGGAAGCAGGAAGAAAATGGGAAGAAAAAAGTAATTCTTGTTACTCAAGCTTGAGAATATGAAAACTTGACAGAAGGAAGTATTTTGATACTTAACGCAATACTGTCATATTATGAAATAAAATAACCACATTTTACAGCATATTTTTTTGTGTAAGGGAAATACGGTAACAATTCTGCTTCCTACAGACAGACTTTCCTAAAGAGGAGCATGTTTTGGTAAACATTCTGCTAAAAGGTTCTTTCAAAATACAGATGACTTACAATAAATTATATACATAATACTTTATACATTACCTGAAATGAGGTAGCCTGAAGTAATAGCAAGATTTAGTTGCACTGTAGAAGGATCACCCCTATAAACAAACACACCCAAGGAATTACATTTATGCAAACTTACAAGTGTGTGTCGATTAAATATAACACACTGTAAACATTTTGCTTACACTTATCTTTCACCACATATCATGACCACTTTTTTTTTATGTTGGAAGAGAGATCTTACATAACTAACTCTGGTAAATGTCAAATAGGCAAGAAAGCAGCTCCTGAACAGACATGTTAAAAAAGATTATTGTATAATATTCTGAAGACAAACAATTGAGAGGGCTCAGCCACTATTCAGCCAATTAGCTCGCTAACTTCCTCCACCTTTGCTTCTAATATCTGAGTTTCGTTCAGGGAACAAAAACATCCCCATTCCAGCACAGGAAGTGAGCCAAAGGAAGTGAGTACATGGTCAGGCTACCTCAGTTTTTTTGTTTTAGTGAAGCAAAAGCCCCAGATGTCCTCCACATTACAGTTAAATATAAGCCTCTCCTGCAATTTTAGAAAGGGTTGGGTAGTAAGTAGATATACATCTCTTATGTTTTTAATTAAACTTAGAGATAATTGACCAGCAAAAGAAATAACAAGGGACAGAGAAAATGAGATTTATAAACCAAGGTATTTCTTACCAAACACGGTCAACATTACTAGCTTCATCATATAATAAAATATACACACAAAATATTCCAACCACCAAGGCGTGGAATGTAGATACTGTCCTGAAAAGACAAAAGCAATCCCATTAGGTATACACTACATTTAATTTGGTGGCACAATGATGAGAGAAACAAACCAACAAAATACTTCCTATGATCTTAAAATGAGATTTGTGCAATAAAAATGTTTCTTATGTACTGGACACCTCATAAAAATTTAATTAAGGTTGATTACAATAATCCTATAGTTGTTAACTCAGTAATTGGAACATTAATCCATATAGTTTTGCCTTGTCATACTGTTGTTGCATTTTGGGATGAAACCAACAGATTGTTAATATGATTCTGGATCAACTGCTTTATGATGCATATGTTCTTCTTGGCTATATTCGGAATCTACAAAGATATCAAGAACCCTGGACTTATTTTATTTTATTTTATTTTATTTTATTTTATTTTACTTATTTATTTTCCAAATTTATTCCCCGCCCATGCAAGGGACTCTGGGTGGGTTACAATAAATAAAAATTTAAAAACTATACAAAATATCTAAAAACACAAACAAACAAAACATAATAAAATAAAATAAAATCCAAGATGGACTTGGACCCGCAGAATAGATCGTGGAGCTATGGGGCCAGCCAACCCCAGGAGGCACTACCACCTCCGTCGTCCCAGGCCAGGTGGCAGAGCCAGGTCTTAAGGGCCTTCCGAAAGGCCAGGAGGGAGGGGGCCAGCCTCACCTCCGGGGGCAGAATATTCCACAAGGCGGGCGCTATCGCAGAGACTTTCTGGGCATGTGGGTTGGCTAAAAAAAGGAGAAGGAGAATTCTACACTAGATCTGCAGCAGTGAATTACTGACATGTGTTGTTTGTCAGTAGTTCAATTAGTCTTTTTTCATCAAAAGGCAAAGATGATTTTCAAGCACTATGTGTAGTGGCAACATGGAAGACCATTGTTATTTCGAGGAGTTAAGTGACATATTTTGATTTTCTCCCTC
Source organism: Charina bottae (assembly GCA_023362775.1). Taxonomy (NCBI): domain Eukaryota; kingdom Metazoa; phylum Chordata; class Lepidosauria; order Squamata; family Charinaidae; genus Charina; species Charina bottae. The sequence continues at coordinate 27,762,073 of JALMGJ010000003.1, read as the reverse complement.
ACACAAAGAAGATTAGAGTTTATTTTGAGTTATACTGATGTTTAACTGGCTTGTTTTTATTTCTGTTTGGAATAGAGGAGGAGATAGATTACCCCAAGGTTGTTAGTTTAAGCATAAGTCCACTCCTCCAACAGCCCCTCCAGGGGCTTGGAATGGGGAGGGGGAGATAAGAGATTGTTGTTGTTAGGCACTGGCTTATCTGTAAAGCTTCCCGGGCTCTTGGATGATGTCATAAACAGGTGCTCTAGACCCCGGGAAGTATCCCAGTCAAGGTCAGGCCATGCAGCCTTGGTACCATGGAAACATGGTCACGGGATTTGAGGGCCAGACTTTGATAAAAGCCTTAGGATTGTCTTTTGAGTTTGGGAGCTTCTGCACAGACTCGGGACGCTGGGTGCTGTAGAACTTAAAGCCATCCTTTTGGAGTTATTCCCGCTAACTTGGTCAGGAGGCTCCTGGTAACAAAAGGGAATAAAGGTCACCTTGCTTGGTATGTATGATTTCTTTCTTTAAGCTATGCTTTTATGCTTCTGTTTAATCTGCCTTGGGGGCGTGGTGGCTCAGCGGGTAAGACGCCAGGCTTGTCGATCGGAAGATTGCAACTTTGGAGGTTCGAATCCCTAGCCCCGCATGACGGAGTGAGCTCCTGCACTAGCCCCAGCTCTTGCCAACCTAGCAATTCGAAAGCATGCAAATGCAAGTAGATTAATAGGTACCACTTCGGTGGGTAGGTAACAGCATTCCGCATGCGTCATGTCAGCCACATGACCGTGGAAGCGTCTTTGGACAATGCTGGCTCTTCGGCTAACAAACGGAGATGAGCACCGGCCCCTAGTCAGACACGACTGCACAAATGTGTGGGGGAAACCTTTTAATCTGCCTAAACTGTGTTTCTGGTTAAACTGTGTTTCTGGTTAAATTTGTTTGCTTAAGTTTATAATAAAGCTTAACGTTTCTTTATCCACTGGTGTGCTTATTGTCTCTGGATCTAAAAGAACCAATTGCCTGAGCACCTGATCACTGCTTGGACACTTGGCAGAACACTATGGTCAAATCTTTTGGAGTTTCTTCAGTTTATAATATAATTTCCAGGCCTTTTTTCTTTAATTATTCTGCTTATTAATTTTGTGGATCCTTTAATGCTGTGGTATACACTTGTATCTTTTTATTATAATTTTTATATATTTTATTGAATAATTTTTTTCTTTAAAAAAGGCATGTACTTCCCTTATTATCCAGGAGAGACACAACATATACTATGCATTTCCAAAAATTATCAGGAAGAGAAACAACACTGATACTTATTTTCAAGCCTATCAATACAGCTTGGAGATTCATAACTGAGGAGCAAAATATACTGGCCTTATTTGCCTGAAAAAAAGTATCCATTCCTGGTTTACAGAATTTCTATTTTCTATTATTTCAAGAGATCATGCTTGTTTGGTGTATTACCTTCTAGTTAGCTTTCTAGCTTTAATTCATACATACATAGTACTTATCAAAAACGTTATATTTTGTAATGTGGTCCTTCTGAATAAAATGCTTAATGTCTGAGGAAAAACAAGTCTTCCACTAGCCATTCATCTGGCTTCACTCCAGGTCAGAGAGAAAAAAGTAGAGCATTCTTATATTCTCTCAGATATGCAAACTATTATTTTTTGAAATAAATTTCACAACCAAATGTAATTGTTTTACAATAAAATGTATATTTACAGCAATAACTAACAAATTTTAGACTGTAAACTTCTTTAGGTAGGGAACTGTCCTCTTGTACTCTATTAAATGCTTGCACAATAGGGATGTGCAAAACATCTCATTTCGATCAAGAATGAAACAGCGTGAAACAACCTGCTTCAAAGCATGAACTGGGCTCTTTTGAGCATCTGCTTGAAACAATTTGTTTTGCACTTCAGGAAGACATTTCATGAAGTATTGCACTTGAAACAATTTGAAATGAAACATTCTGCACACCCTTAATAGATACTGATACCAATATATTAAATAATATTTTCTGAGTAAGTTCTACATTTGTCCAACAAGATATTTGTAAGATACCATGTAATCACCACTAAATGCAAAGAACTTCTGCAGGGAGCAGAATATAAAATGTTTTCTTGAATTTATAGAACAGGTGGTACATTATTCATGTTAAAAAATAATTAGTGTACATCATTGTGATCAGTTCACAAAAGATAAACAGGGTATCATATTTTGCTCTATTATAAATATCCTAGACAGAATGTACTTTGAATTTAAGACATAATTTATGTTAGATTGCAATTCTTGACAATAGAATGTACTTTGAACATTACATTACCATTTAACCAAATAAAGTATTTTTTTAAAAAGTCAGTAAAAATATCCAAGGTTCTATAATTATTCATTAAATTTAACTTTATTTTAATAAAGTGATGACTTCTACATATAGCACCCAAGGACAATTTTGTATTAAAGATTATTTTTAACACAAATCCTAAATATATTTTTCCAAAGGAAGTCCCATAAACAATCTGGATATAGTTTGAGCAAGTACACTACAGATAACAGCTTACATATTTCAAACTTTTTAAAAAATCTATTTATAATTGTATAATATTGTTTAAAAATTGTACCTTGAATTCCATTCGATTTTCTTCTTTTGGTCAAGATTACTAAAAAATCTATAATTGTATAATATTGTTTAAAAATTGTACCTTGAATTCCATTCGATTTTCTTCTTTTGGTCAAGATTATTAAAACCAGCTGTTAGCCGTGAAGATATCCAAGAACTTAGCACATGGAAGCTTAGCTGAAATATAGCAAAACTGCTGACAGCGATACCCACATTGAGTTTATTAAAGATAGTCATCTTTCTTCTGCCTAATAAAAACACAATCCCAAACAGAATTCCTCAATTCAGGCATGTGCAAAATACTACTACTACTACTTGTAAAATCAACAATAATTTACATTAAGACTACAATTCTTGACAATGGGCATTGGAGAAGTATATGTGCTGCTGGCAGAGTCCACCTAGATGATAAATTGTGGTAGAATTATTTCTGGCTGCATGCATTGTCTCTTGCACACATTCTGTGGACTGTAAAAGTAACACTTTACATTTTCCAACCCACTTGTAAAAATTAGTCTAAATTTATAGTATCAGAAGAAAGTTAATGAAATTTCCACTAAATCTACAGCCAGGATAGACATGATGCAGTATTACAATTATGCCATCATACTTGTTATATATGAGTGGTAACTATGACAGTGTAAGGAAAAGAAAGCAATAGAATAGCCAGTGTAATCAAAGCCTGCCTTTTGTAGGTCTAAGTCTAGCCTCCAGCTATCATATAGAGTCATACAAATTAAGGTAGATCTCAAGACAATCCTCCAACCATCAGATATATCAGATAATACTGATTAGCTTCCAATTTAATGACCACCTGTACTGTACCAGAAATACCTAACAGAGCAAACTGCTCACATAGGACGATGAAGGTTCTCAGTCATCCAGGTGGAACAGTCTGTAGCTTGAATCATGATTCAATCTACATTGAATCTTGAATCTTGAATCATGATTCAAGCTACAGACTGCTCACATAGGAAGACTACGCCTTCCCACTGTTGTGAGCACCACTAATTTGTTCCTAGTTTTATGGGAAGGAAAGGATAACTATATTCTAGTGACTCACTTATCATTGCAAGATGTAATGCAAATAATTAATAGAAATGAGATGCACCGTCCTGCTGCAATTCCTTATTCTAGATGATGAGTTAATGTAGCTGTTACAGACCTATGAACAGACAATAGGGGCTATAAATGGATTAAAAGAAAAACACTGAATGCATATAGTACTAGCAGACACATGCTATCTCATTAACCAATAATAAGCATCTAGTCCACCTAGTTGCCCATGCTTCAGTCACCACCTATGTGTCTCCCACACCCCTAGAAAAGTGATTGGTATTAAATGAAAGCTGTGATTCTTAAAACGGACACAACTGAAATAATTAAAATTACTCCTTCCAAACTTTTTACTCAGTTCATGTGTCTTTATGCCAAGGCTTTGTGGACCCATTTATCCATGTAGCCCTTGTTTGAAACATCTGTAGAAGAGAATATGCTCTAACAGTTCATAATGCTCCCAGATTTCATTGCTTGGTGAGTTCAACATCACTGGTATCATACAGTGAAAAGGAAAGAACGTAGCAAGGTTTGCCGGAAAGGTAAATCTTTCCTGGTAGCAAAATGCTTGCAGATGTATGTAGAAGAAATACGAACTGGGTTTTGTAATAACAGTGTTCCCCCTTCACAGCTAATATCACTTCCCAACACATACTGTATATACTTCAAACACAGAAAAGGTAAGCAGTACTGTGTACCCTGTACTGTCCACCTGAATTGAGCTATTTTGTTGATCCATGTACATCCCAGCTCCCAACTTCCTGGACTGGATGAAGTAGCACCAAAAATAAGACTCTCCCATCCATGTGAAGGTCTCTCTGCTGATAGTACTCTCAACACATGAATGTTACAAGCGAGACAGAAGATATAAACGCCAGTTCTGAGAAATCTAATTCTCTTAAATCCTTAATATACAGCATTTCTGTTTCATTTTCACATTTCTGTTTCATGTTCACATTTGTGAACAGTCCAACTGTGGGTAAAGGAATCATGACTAAAGATGGTATGGGAGAGATTACTATTGTTGCATTTTTTTTCCCCTATTGCTTTTATAGGAAGGCATGGGAAAAGTAATTGGGATGTCTGGTACATGAATTTTAATAGACAATCTTGTGTCTATGTCACATTTCTTCAGATTTAAAATTATCATTAATTCAATAGAATTATTTTATTATTTCATGTCTATTGGATATGTATGACTATATTAGGAAGAAATTAGTGGGCTCAGCTACTTGTTAGAGATTGGTATTTAAAATGTGATATTGGTTTTCTGATGATCATATGCTATCACAATTCCCTTTGGGGCACGACTAATTTTATATATTATTTTGAAAGGTCCATTATTCTAGATACTTACAGTATATCAATGGTTTGGAAACTAATAGGTCAATATACATGTTTTTATTATTATATACACACATACACACACAAACACCACTGTCTGTCAGTTATACAATCTTTTGAAGAAGTATTTTTTCTCTGAATAAGTATTTTACTGCCAGGTATTCTCCTTAGAGAACTACTTAGAAACATGGATTGTATACATTGTTCATAAGCTTAATTGCCATTTTTCTGTGGTTATTGGATTTAAATGTTTATAATTTAATACAATCAGTTTTGTTTAGTGCCTAAGACAAGTATGTTTTGCAGGATTTTTTTTCTTGTTTCCCTCTCTCTTTTTGCATATAATGAAAATAAAATAGGAAAGATAATCATCCAGTGTAAGTTCTGCCAAAGTGTTGGACATTTTATCTAAATCACAGGATTGTCTTGTGATCTCACAAAAATCAATTTTAAAGAAATCTATTCTCTCTTTAACACCGAAATCTTCCAAAGTTGCTTATAGAAAAAATGTTATTTTTAAATAAAAGCAGTAGTAGTAGTAAAGCAGGGAAAGCAATGCAACTCTCAAATAAAGCATAGATGAGACTATTTATTTATTTATTTATCAATCATACTTATATCCCGCCTATCTCCCTCCCAAGGAGGGACCCTAGGCGGTTATATATTATATCTGAACCAAGTCTTGTCAATTCATAATTCCACTGTGTGGGTACAGGCTACAGCAAAACTACAGCATATTGATGATTACACAGGGGCCAAATGCCTTAGCACAGCATCTGACAGTACACAAAGTCCAAACCAATTATACCATACAGAACTGTTATGGCCAGAGGCTTACTTTTCCTTTTCAGAGAGAAGGAAGTAGTGATCGCACCTCATCATAATCATGACATACCAGTCTTTATACACCAGGGTGCACAATTCCAAGGGGGACTTTGAACCTCTTTTCTGAAGCTATGTGCTGACTCACCCGGATGACGGCACACGGAACAGTGAACCACTTTTTTAGCTGTTGATACTGGGATATCACCAGATTGGAAATGGTCTTTCCAGCTCTCAAATCTTTGCAGTAAACTCTGTCCTTTCAAGGTTTTGATCAGCTTTAAAGCCTGTTCTTTTCCTACTCCAGGAACTCCCTTAGGAAGATAATCACAACCAAGCAGAATTGCTAATCCAATCAGAGACTCTCTGCTGCAGCCGAGTTTCTCTTCAATAGCGGATATCAAATAGCAGTCGACATGCGGGTCCTTGATGTTCATGGTAAAATTTTGGTAAACTGCCTGAGCACCATACAGGAAGATATCTCCATCGTTGGTGATGCACCCATCCACATAGCCATTTGCATTCAGGTAAGCACACGTCGCCTCTGCTTCTCCAGCTGCTTGAATCCATGGGATTCCCAAGCACTCCAGCAGTTCAAGGCACTCTTTCAAAAGAAACTTGAAACGGGATCTCCCCATTCTTGCAATCTCAGGCTTTTTTGATGGCCCAAAGTGAGCTTCTGTTCTCTTCTGCATTGTGCTTGTTTTCAGCTTTGGGGGATCACCCTCCATGACAAACACCAGATGGATCCCCATTCGTGTTAAAGAAGAGACACGAAAATAAAGATTCCTGTAAATTACTGCTGCATTCTATTACTGGATTATAAATGAATAAGTCTGGGCAAATGTAGAATTCTTCACCTGATACCTTATGTTTATTCATCTTGCTCCTTCCTTCTTTCTGTAGTGCTTACTTCTTTAGTTAGGATAAATTATATAAAAGAGCTTTCTCAGGTCACTACATACCTCAATTCTGGCACAACTGCAGAAAGGCATCTGGAAAAGGGCCTCAGATAATAACCTTAATAAATTGCTCCAATGAAATGAATGCAAGTACCAACATCAGCCTGGTTTCCAGATGAACAGGAACTGAATGGAATGTTCCTAAATAAAAGGTGTAACTAAATTCATCTTAATGGAGCTGTATGAAAAAGTTATCAGTATTTTCTTGTTCTCATATGGAATTTTAAAGAAATTATTTCATAGGAAATGTATATAACAGTATCAAAACGGTAATCAGATTCATCAACACTTCCAACTCAACCTCCCCTTATGGAAAAAACGCTGAAGCTGATTAATTGTACTAATTAGCTAAATGTAGTAATAAACTTATCAAAATTGCAGTATGTGCTAACTCTGCCATGAGCATTTAATCTCACAGGGCTTGGATCAGCAGGATTTGTGAGCCCAGAAGAGTGTGTTCAAAGCTGTTTTGATTTGTGCTGCTGGTTACATTCCTTAGGCCTAATTTCCTCCAAGAACAAAAAGTGCATTCTTGTAGGCCTTTATAGGTTTCAGGCCCAGCCCAAGAATGGCCAAGAATCAGTCCATCCAAACTTCAGTTCTTTATTTGCTAACGCCGTACAGACAGAATCTTGCCAGACTAAAGCTACTCTACCTAACCTAAGGGGAAATAACCTGGGAAGGCTCTAGGGCAGGGCTATTCTGAATCTCTTGGTTTTCCCACAACTGCCCCCTGGACTATGTCTCCTCTTATCTCTTCCACCTTCTTGGAATGTGCTCCCTCCTTACTGAGAACCAGTGGCACTGCCGAAATCCATCACATCACATCACCTCCCCCTTCAGAGACACATTCCATAACAATAGGTCATCACCAGCACCTTGAATTGAACCCAGAAATAAACTGGTAGCCAATGCAGCTTGCGGAGCAAAGGTGTAATGTGCAACTGATCTAGGTGCGCGCATAACTGCCCACACCGCCATATTTTGCACTGAAACTCACAGATGCTCTTCAAGGGCAGCCCCATGTAGAGCACATTACAATAATCCATATAGGAGGTGACCAGGGTGTGAGTGACTGAGCGTAGGGCCTCCTGATCCAGGAATGGGAGCAACTGGTGCACAACCTGGAATTGTGCAAAGGCTCTCCTAGCTGCTCTTCAAGCAGGAGTCATGAGTCCAGAAGGACCCCCAGATTGCACACCGCTTCTGTCTGGGGTAGTGCCACCCCATCCAGAACTAAAGATGGTAAATTCCCAGATCCTGGTGGTCCCAAGACCCAAAGCCATTCAGTCTTGCCAGGGTTGAGTTGAAGTCTGTTGTTCCCCATCCAAAGCCCCACAGCCTCCAGGCACTGAGACAGGACATCAACAGCCTCACTTACTTCACAGGGTTGGAGATTTAAAGCTGGGTATCATATGATACCTCACCCTATGGCTATGGATGACCTCACCCAGCCATTTCATGTAGATGTTAAACAGGAGCAGAGAAAGTACCGAACCCTGTGGCACCTCAGTGTAGGGGCCAAGGGTGGGACCTCTCCCTCCCAATCAACACGAACTGGAACCAGCCACAAAGGAAGAAGAACCAGCACAATACAGTGCTGCCCTCCCCCCAACCCTCACAGCTGGTCTAGAAGGATACCATGGTCGATGGTATTGAAGGCTACCATGAGATCAAGTACAGCAAGGACGGATGCACTACCCCCATCCCGCTCCCACCAGGGGTCATCTAAAGGCGCGACCAATGCTGTTTCAGTCCCATACCCAGGCCTGAAACCCGACTGAAAGGGGTCCAGATAATCTGTTTCATTCAGGATCCTCTCTGTGCAACCACCTTCTCAACAGCCTTCCCTACAAAGGGAAGGTTGGATAATAGATTAAAATTGTCCCGCACAGTTGAGTCTAGCAATGGCTTCTTGAGGAAGGGGCGGACCAAAGCCTCTTTAAGTGGCAGAGGAACCACCACTACCATCCTCAAAGAAGAATTTACTACTTCCAAAACCCAACCACGTCGCCTCTTCACCAGCCAAGAGGGGAATGGGTCTAATAAGCAGGTGGCTTATTAGAGTCATGATGACCCTTTCAGTTCCTCAGGTCCAAAGGTCCAAACTCCTCCCAGATAACATGGCTGGACTGCACCCCAGGCACCTCCACAGGACTTGTACCAAGACCGGTGTCTAACTGGGAATGAATCTGAGCAATTTTGTCCAACAGATGCTTTGCAAAATCTTCCGTGAGGCCCTGTAGGTACATCCCTGAGTCCCCTCTACCCAAGAGGCCTCTGGTCACCTTAAACAGGGCTGACAGGCAGCTATTCACGGACGCAATAAGGGCAGAGAAGTACTAATGTTTCACTGCCTTTACCACCACAAAGTAGGGTTTAATAGCGGCCCTAACCTGTGTTCAGTCAAGTTTGTTCTTTGTTGACCTCTAGCAGTGCTCCAGACGTCTCTTAATCCACTTCATCTCCAACTCTTCTGTAAACGATGGAAAGTGACAGGATCTGCGAGAACAGAGAGGCTGCATGGGTGCAATCCTATCCAAGGTCTCCGCCACCGTCTTATTCAGGTGATGACCAAGGCCTCAGTCGGACTATGGAGCAAGCCATCAGGAACAACCCCCAGCTCCCTTTGGAACCTACCCGGGTCCAACAGTCACCGGGGGTGGACCAATCAAATAGGTCCTGCCTCCCTATGGTGGGGAGTACTGCCAAAAAATCCCATGGTTATCAGGTATGATCTGACCATAACAGGGCAACCACAATTCCAGATCACATTGCCACTGGTGTGACAAGAAAACCAGATCGGGTGTATGACCACTGCTCTGTGTTGGGCCCTGGATGACCTGGGATAAGCCCATGGCTGTCATGGAGGTCATGAACTACTGAGCAGCTTCAAAACCTACTCTCAGAGAAGGCAGACTGAAGTCTCCCAGGACCATAAGCCCAGGAAACTCCACTGCCAACCCAGAAATGGGGTCAAGGAGCTCAGGCAGGGAGGTCACTATGCAGGGGGGAGGCTGGTACAGTAGCAACAATCTCAACTGATCCCTAGAGCCCAACTTAATGAACAGGGTCTCACATACAGTAACTTGTGGAACAGTGCCCCCCAAAGCTGTTGGGAATCCCAAATGACTATTGCCATTCCCCCCCTGCCTTAGGTTCTCCGCTGATGCCACATCCGAAACCTGGCTGGGTACATTTCTGAAAGTGGCACCCCCCCCCCCCGCCCCTTTTGGACCCAGCCAGGTCCTGGTAGTACACGCTAGGTCAGCCCTCTCATCCGTGATCAAGTCACAGATGAGGGTAGCCTTGTTACAGACTGACCTGGTGTTAAGCACCAGCGGCTGAAAGCCCGGGCCTCTGAAGGTCTGCTGACCGAGGCATGGGATAGAGCCCAGGGGCTGGAACGCGGCACCAGAATAAGCATGTTGCCTTCCCCTCATTCCATATACAGATACCAACTGAACTGAATCAACTTAATAGGAGTGATAGGATGGCATCTCCCACTGAACTTGAAACAGCATTTAGTTAACCGGCCTCAGGGAAAGGCCATGTGTCATTCACAGGTCTGTCATCCCATGAAAGGAAGAAGCTTACATGCTGGTGTGGCTGCCTCCCTTCCCACCTGCATTACTTCACTCTGCCAATACTGGCTTTAACTTTGCTGATATCTGTTAAATACTATTATCTCAGGTCTCTAAAGATATCCCAGTAAGAGTACGTATAAGCTGCTGTTAAAAAAAATGTGTTCATAATTCCTCAATGATTTCACATGTATTTTATATTCTTTAAGATATAAAATACATAGGTTACAATCTTATGCAGGCTCAACCTCAGAGGAGGCCCCATTACACTTTGCAAGGCTTAATTCTGAGTAAACAAGGATGGGATTGTGCTAAAAAAGATACAAATTGCTTGTACTGTAGTTCTCTCTTGTTTGTGATATATTTCAATAATAAAATAACAGAAATAGATGTTTTTGGTCCTCTTGACTCAAACAAAATGTAAAGCTGGGAAAACCAGTTTGGGAGAGCCATTTTGGTCTAATGGTTAAGGCACCAGGCTAGAAACCAGGAGACTGTGAGTTCTCATGAAAGCTAGCTGGGTGACCTTGGGCCAGTCACTCTCTCTCAGCCCTAGGAAGGAGCCAATAGGAAACCAGGAGACTCAGAGTTCTAGTCCCGCCTTAGGCATGAAAGCCGGCTGGGTGACCTTGGGCCAGTCACTCTCTCTCAGCCCTAGGAAGGAGCCAATAGGAAATCAGGAGATTGAGAGTTCTAGTCCCGCCTTAGGCATGAAAGCCAGCTGGGTGACCTTGGGCCAGTCACTCTCTCTCAGCCCTAGGAAGGAGCCAATAGGAAACCAGGAGACTCAGAGTTCTAGTCCCGCCTTAGGCATGAAAGCCGGCTGGGTGACCTTGGGCCAGTCACTCTCTCTCAACCCTAGAAAGGAACCAATAGGAAACCAGGAGACTCAGAGTTCTAGTCCCGCCTGAGGCATGAAAGCCGGCTGGGTGGCCTTGGGCCAGTCACTCTCTCTCAGCCCTAGGAAGGAGCCAATAGGAAACCAGGAGACTCAGAGTTCTAGTCCCGCCTTAGGCATGAAAGCCGGCTGGGTGACCTTGGGCCAGTCACTCTCTCTCAGCCCTAGGAAGGAGCCAATAGGAAATCAGGAGATTGAGAGTTCTAGTCCCGCCTTAGGCATGAAAGCCAGCTGGGTGACCTTGGGCCAGTCACTCTCTCTCAGCCCTAGGAAGGAGCCAATAGGAAACCAGGAGACTCAGAGTTCTAGTCCCGCCTTAGGCATGAAAGCCGGCTGGGTGACCTTGGGCCAGTCACTCTCTCTCAACCCTAGAAAGGAACCAATAGGAAACCAGGAGACTCAGAGTTCTAGTCCCGCCTGAGGCATGAAAGCCGGCTGGGTGGCCTTGGGCCAGTCACTCTCTCTCAGCCCAACTCACCTCACAGGGTTGCTGTTGTGGGGAAAATAGGAGGAGGAAGGAGTATTAGGTATGTTCCCCACCTTGAGTTATTTATAAAAATAATAAAGGCGGGATAAAAAAATATTTTTAAAAACGTAGCTTCAAAGAGACATATCAAAATGGCATGCAAAGCAACAAGAAAGCCTCAGCTACATCAATAATAAAGTATTTCCCAATTCTGAACATGAAAATAACCGAACACCATCACACAAAAAGATAACTAGACTATTGACAAAAGTAAAGTAGTGGTATAGCAATTAGGAATTACTCTTTTGATCCTGAGTAATAACATCCAGGAAACATTTTCTATGTTATAAATAGCTCTGTCAGCTGTTTAAAATCATTTACATCAATATATATTATAAAATATTTGGATCAAATGTTCAGTGAATATTCTCAAATATGCAAGAGCACTTTCCTAATATAATAGGAACTGCAGCATAGTGTGGGTACTGTTCAAACTAGCTCATCTAGACATATCAATGGGGAAGCTACCATTAACAATCTCCTTCAATCGAGACCCCTGTCTCGCCCATCTTTTTATTAAACTCAGTAAAATTCCTGTTCCTCCTGTTCTCCCATTCATTCTTCAGCTCTTTGGAAGACGCAGCAATTCCGAGCCCCAACCACCAGCAAATAAGCAGCCCTGCCCCCAACATCCCCATTCAATTTTCAATGACTAAAACAAGTCAATGTCATTCCTGATTGGATAATGAGGGGAATGAAAAGCACAAAATCTTTGGAAGTAAGGTAGGTGGGGAAAAATAAAAGGTCGAACTGTAATGAAATGCCTAACATTGGAACTCACGTCCCATTCAGAAGCCTAACTACTACTTCCACTTGCACACATTTGGCCAAGTTAAACATTAAGCCATCAGTAATGGCACATTATTCCTTTTGCTCCCCCCAGGTGAATGGTTTGGGGTGGGGGGGTGTAAGATGGGCAGCAAGCAGCTTTTTTAGTTTTCAACGCTCCCACCCATTCCCGCTCAGAGAGACACCCCACTCCCGGATTGAAAATTATTATTATTTATTATTATTATAATATATTAATATTATTATTACGTATTTCAGCTTCAGATCTCACCTCCACGGGGACTCCGTCCAGCTTCTGACCCTATTTCACCCTCTTCCCCGCCGTGGGTCTGCCCGGCCGCCTCTTGCTCAACCTGGTTTAGCCCAGCCGAGTCCCTGAAGGGAACAGGGCATCTCCTGAGCCGCCGCCATCGGGCCTACGAGTCCTCCTTCCTCGTTCCCGGCTCCCCCGACCCGATTCCCCGCCTGAAGGGGTGGCCGCTTCCTTGTCGCCCGCCGACGCTCACCTGAGGGCTCAGCGCGACCGCCCGGCTTTCCCGCCCATCGCTGCTGGCGAGCCCCTGCAGTCGGGAGAGCCCCGACGCCCGCCCACGCGTGGGCTTCGGTTCTACGGAGAGGCGGCTGTTACGGCTGCTCCTGCGGCAGCGGCAGAAGCCCGAGCACACTGCGGGATCGCGTTTCGTCTCCCCAGCCTTAAAGGAGCCGAGGCGCTGCTGGCCGCTGCCGCTTGGGTTCCCAGAGGCGGCAGGCAAGCCGACCACTGCGGTGACCCCCTCCTGCTGCCGGGTCATGTCCTCGCCCAAAGGCCAACCCGCTGCCTCGTCGGCCCCCCGAACAGCTGGGTTGGACTGGAAGACAGCTGCTCTCCTGCAAAGGCGTGGAGAAGCGCCCTCGTGAGAGACGGGGGAGGGAATGTCCTTTCATTCAGCGGTCCCGCGTAGGGAAGACGAGGCCGGAGATTTTTCACAGGCCTTACAAATGCTTGCTTTCTCTCTCTCCCCTACCCCTAGCTTGGACAGAGGCGGATTCTGTGCAAAGTTTGGCGAAGCTTTAATTACAGTATTTCTTTTTATTTAACATATTTACATGGCCGCCCCTTTACCAAAGCACTTTGGGCGGCGAACATTCATTCATTCATTCATTCATTCATTCATTCATTCATTCATTCAGGGTTTTTTTAATTGTTTTTAATTGTTTTTTTTAATGATTTTGGGTTGTTATTTTTTGGTTATTTTGTTGTATGGTTTTGTGTTTTTTAACTTTGTACCCCACTCAGTGTCATGTATGTGAGATGGGCAGCTGTATACATTTACCAAATAAATAAATAAAACAATCACAATCTGTATCATTAAAAATGACTGTATTTAATGAATCATTAATTTTAACTTTAAATGAAATGAATTTTTTTTCATCCTGTAACACCCAGTTTTGGAGTTAAGACTTCCAGCATAACCCTCAAAGATGAGATGGGACCATCCATCTGGAAAAATTAGAAACTGTTGACTCAGCTCCATATAATGAACAGGTCACTCTCTGTGCTAACCTAGTGCCTTAATTTCTGGTTTGGGGCAGCAGGAAAAGTTGGCTATAGAACTTCATGGGGAATTAATGGATTATGGATATTTCCAAAATAAGGACTACAAAAAAAAATCTGCAACTATTGTTTCTCATCTTGACTTTTTCTGGTAAGAGAAGCAGCAGTCATAGTGAAAATACACCAAAAGATTTCAACCACCTTTACAAATTTGTGAATGAGACAGGATAATTCCATAATAAAATCTCATTTTAAAGCACTTTTAAGCATACTTGTGACTGTATATTCACCTGGTCAAAATACAGCAACAAAGATCTGAGCTCCACCACTAACATAAATCTTATTTGTGTCAAAAATGTTGTGTGTGTTTAAGAGAGAAAATAATTTTCATGCCAACGACATGTAAGGCTCCCCAGATGCTAGATTTGGACTGGTAGGTCTCTGTGGAATTAAATTTGATGTTGGGTGTTACTAAGGAGAATTTAATAATGTAACAGCCAAGCGGGATCTAGTACAGCATGTTCTCACAGTGGTCAACTGGATGTCTATAGGAAACTTTGAGGTTGTGAACACAAGAAGACTGCTTTTTTTTCAATTTTGGGTGGAAATACAACTTTAATCCCATTATTAACAACTTGTCTTCATGTTCAATTTTGTGGTGGAAACAAATTAATCTTAGTCTCATTACTAATAACTCATCCTCAGGTTTCCTAACTGTGGCATGAAGGCATTTTTAAAGGATGACATTGTGTTTCTTTCATCCCTAGCCTACCATGAAGGCAGCTTAATGTTGCCTTCACCTGTTCCAGCTCAAAAGTAATGTTTTCCTTCTCCCTACACAATTTTGGCCATGGATCTAGGATGTTTCAACAATGATGCGGTTGATAATCAGTTCAAGGGCTGGAACTGCCCAGCTCTGTTGCTCATTTCAGACGGCTATGAGTGCACCGTCTCACCTCCAGTCTCTGGGCACTGTTTTCTAGGACTCTTCTATTTTTGTCTGAAGTAAAGTCCAGTTCTTTCAACCAGGCTCTCCCCTGGTACTCACCAGGTCTCCAACTGCATGGAGCTACTCCATGGGACTGGAGACCTGGGAGATAAAGGCCCATCTCCAGTCAGCAGATGTCCAGGCTGCCAGAGCTCAAAGGGGAGACAATAGAAGCAGGGGTGGGGAATCAACTCATTCCCACCAGGGCACCAACAGCCTAGAGCTGCTCCAAAGGATTGGAGACCTGGCAAGTAGAACCATCTCTTCCCATTTCTCCTGCCAGCCTGGGGAAGGTGTGGCAAAAGAAACAGGAAGGGCAACTATTTATGGATCAGATCTCTGATCCATGGAGCTGAACTATGAGATAAGAGACCTTGTGAGCAAACAGTCGGCTCCCAGCAGGTGTGAACTGGCCTGCCAGGCACTGTGCAGGAAGGGACGCACAGTGAAGTGGGAAAGATCCTGCCTCAGCACACAGCCAACTCAACAGCATCCAGACCATTTTTGGACTACTGTTAATTATGACTTTACTGCTCTAAGAACAGCTGATAGGCATGGGGGACAGCACTAGCAAGGTGATGTGGGACGAAACTCCCCACTTCACTTGCAACTGCCACTTGATGTCAGCATTTTTAATTTATTTTTAAACATGAGTTTAGTACTCTTATGAAAGAGCACTAAATCTGTGTTTACAAGTAGCCTGAAAAACCAATGTTCCTGATTCTATCTATCTATCTATCTATCTATCTATCTATCTATCTATCTATCTCTGTTCAATCTTCTCGGAGACTGCCTGGACAAGTCGCTGCAGTTTTCTTGGCAAGGTTTTTTCAGAAGTGGTTTGCCATTGCCTCCTTCCTAGGGCTGAGAGAAAGTGACTGGCCCTAGGCCACCCAGCTGGCTTTGTGCCTAAGGTGGGACTAGAACTCACAGTCTCCCGGTTTCTAGCCTGGTGCTTTAACCACTACACCAACCTGGCTCTCATTATCTTTTAAAGCCTTTTTAACTTATTATATCCGTAGACTGCAATTAATATTTCTGCCCTTTTTAATTCTCTTTTACGGAACCTTTTCTTACATAAGGGGAGTGGTGGCTCAGCGGGTAAGACACCAGGCTTGTCGATCGGAAGATTGCAAGTTCGGAGGTTCGAATCCCTAGCCCCGCGTGACGGAGTGAGCTCCCACACTTGCCCCGGCTCTTGCCAACCTAGCAATTCGAAAGCATGCAAATGCAAGTAGATGAATAGGTACCACTTCGGTGGGTAGGTAACAGCGTTCCGCGCGCGTCATGCCGGCCACATGACCGCGGAAGCGTCTTCGGACAGCGCTGGCTCTTCGGCTAACAAATGGAGATGAGCACCGGCCCCTAGAGTCGGACACGACTGCACAAATGTGCGGGGGGAACCTTTACCTTTACCTTTACTTTCTTACATAGCTATTTTCTTCTATGAAAATACATTCTTAAACAACTTCATATTCTATTCAATTTTCTAGCACTACAGCTCTGGTTATGTTTATTCAAGCAGTTGTGATGTCTGATTGCATTTTGGCTAACTTAGTAACTGATATCTTAATTTGCTACATACAATATTGCAAAGTACCAAAATAAATTTTCTCTACTGTTTTAGTCAAAGACAGATCAATTCTCATTTATACTCAGTAAGTGCAGTCTTCAAACCACTAGTGGATTAAAAAAACAAAGCATGCTAGAGTTATAAATATCAACAAGCATTTTATACACTTGCATATGAGTGAATTCTAATGAGAAGTTATTCTTTATGTAGCATGATAAATAAGGTAATGGTTTGTTTGTCATTACATGCATATTTATTTTACTGAATTACAGTGTTGATTATTATTGGTGAATCTTACACAAGCTTCCCTAGAAAATATTGAATTTCTCCAGTGGTGGCAAGTAGCATAGGTTACATAATTATTTTTGTTGTTCAGTCGTTTAGTCGTGTCCGACCTCATGGACCATAGCACGCCAGGCCTTCCTGTCCTCCACTGCCTCCTGGAGTTTGCTCAAATTCATGTTCATTACATCGGTGATGCTATCTAACCATCTCATACATAATTATAATCAGCACATATTCCTTTAGGCTTCATCCAACAGGTGGGACTGGGACCACTTAGACAAGCTCACAAGAAATCCAAGAACTTATGATCAATAATATTTATTGAAGAAAGTTAAGAAGCCATAACCAAAATAATTTCAGTAATTGCTGTGATTCAAGAAAAGCCCTGTGTATAGAAACAGTGTTCAAACCCTTTTGATATCTTTATAATTGGCTATATAACTGGCTGCTTGGCATTCTCTTTTGCCTGGACTAGACTGTTTCCATCTGGGTTTGCAATGATGAGATTTGCTTTTATCTTGTTTTTCACTCACTGTGTGAGAACTACAGTAACTTTCACATATACCATATGCCACTATACTGGGGCAAATATTTAATATAATATAATATAATATAATATAATATAATATAATATAATATAATATAATATAATATAATATAATATAATATAATAATATAATATAATATAATATAATATAATATAATATAATATAATATAATATAATATAAATAATGGGGGCGCGGTGGCTCAGCAGTTAAGACGCCAGGCGTTCAGAAGGTCGCAAGTTCGGAGGTTCAAGACCCTAGCCCCGCGTGACGGAGTGAGCTCCCGCACTCGCCCCAGCTCTTGCCAACCTAGCAATTCGAAAGCATGCAAATGCAAGTAGATGAATAGGTATCACTTTGGTGGGATGGTAACAGCGTTCTGCGTGTGTCATTTATTATTTATTATTTTTATTTTATTATTTCAATTTATTCCCCGCCCATCTCCCTTGCAAGGGACTCTGGGCGGGTTACAACAATTGAAAGTTTAAAAACTATACAAATGACCGGGCGGGGTTTCTGGGATTTCCGCGGACCGGGGGCCAGAGTTTGCGGGCGGGGGCCAACCACATGACCGCGGAAGCATCTTCGGACAACGCTGGCTCTTCGGCTAACAAACGGAGATGAGCACCAGCCCCTAGAGTTGGACACGACCGTGTGGGGGAACCTTTACCTTTTTTTACTATACTGGACTTGTGTATTTTCCTGACATGTGCATGTACATGGTTTTTTTTTTGCTTAGAGTCACATTTAGAAGCCCACACAAAATGGGGAAAAAAAAACAAAAATCCTGGGAATTTTACACCACCAATGCAGAAGAACAGGAAAGGGGGAAAATCCCAGACATAGAAAAATAGTCCCTGTTAGAGTCTCATATTTTCTAATATCAGTGACATCTTTTCATCAGGAAAGGAATATTCTTCAACCTGGGAACATATCAATGGGTAATCTGAGGAACATAAGGATTTCTGACTTCCAATTGTGTACCATTAACAGAAACAAAATTATTTTTTTCCCCTGAATTACATTGCTGGAATGAAGAACTATGATGGTTTATAATGTGGAAGGACCGCATGGCCCTTCACTTCTGGAACTAAAAGCATATTTCTGGGGTCAAAATTGCTTAGTTAAAACAATTAATTGCCTCTGACTCCAACTGATAGATTCTAGGATTCTACAAAAAAGGAAGTTTTCTGAAGCTTTTATATCATTATTATAGTGAGTAGATTTTGTGCTGGATATCTTTGATAGGAAAAACAGAGGGCCTCAGTTAATCAACGTCCTATAAAAACTAGGCTTTTATTTTGCACATTGTAATCAGGCCTCTCTTACATCAGCTAACAGAAACTAAATTTTGTATTACTGGTCCTGAGAATTGCACAAATATTACTGTACTGAAGAATCTGTTCTTCCACCTAACCTTTGAAATCAACTCCCCACAACCCCCCCAGGGTCCAGGCAACCCTTCATGCTTTCATAGAACTAGAAAGACCTGTCTTTTCTTCTGTGCACTGGGCCAAGATGGTAGTTCTGCCTGTCCTGTTGTGAGAGTGCAGAATTGTTATTCTCAACCTGTTATGTGTTTGTTTATGGCAGGGGTGGGGAACCTTTTTTCTGCCAAGGGCCATTTGGATATTTATAACCGGGGACCGGGGGTGGGGCGGGGTTTCTGGGATTTCCGCGGACCGGGGGCCAGAGTTTGCGGGCGGGGGCCAATCACAAGCACTGGGGGGCGGGGTTTGCGGGCGGGAGCCAATTGTGTGGAAGGGGTGGGGTTTGCGGGTGGGAGCCCCGCGGGCCTTAGGCAGGAGCCCTGCGGGCCTTACATGGCCCGCGGGCCTGACGTTGCCCACCCCTGGTTTATGGGTTTGTTGGTTTGTGCCTTCAAGTCAGTGTTGACTCCTGGCAACAACCCAGACTAGTCCCTGCAGTTTTCTTGGCAATGTTTTTGGAAGTGGTCTGTGTATGAGTATGGTTTGTTAATTTAGTTTTATATTATTACTTATGCAGTTTGGATTGTTTTTGATTTTTACAGATGTATGCCACCCTGAGTCATAAATTATGAGTTGGGTGGCCTTATACATTTCTTGAATACTGTAAATAAATAAATAAATACTCTATTTTATTTACAACTGCAATACTATACCTGGTAGCTTTGTATGATTGAGTAGGCACATAATTTGGGCACAAACTCTATTGGATCATTTTAATTCCAGGAAATTAGTATCCTGGGTCTGCCCTTCCTTGTTTCTCAGTAGACAGACTTGATACCTAGACATCTTTCTATCAGTGCTTGAAAGCTTCAGTTTCTTCCTGACTTCCTTCACCCTGTAATTGCATTTGAATGTGTTAATATAAGAGTAACCATACCTGCTCAGATTGTTCTTGGCTTTGTTCTCCAGGCCATAGACAAGAATCTCGGTTTACATTCCCAACAAGATTCTTTATTACCACAATATTCAAGAAAACATCAAGGGCACACTGCCTCAGCCTCAAGGTAGAAGGAAAATAAGGCACTAAGAAAAATAAGGTAGTGATTCTATCCAAGCTTCCTGGAAGAGAAAAAAAAGAAAACATCAAGGTCTTCAACGTTTTGTTCAGAAATGTACAGAAGTGCCTCAAATTGCTCCGCCCCTGCATTGCATTTCCCTAAAGCCACTTGATCAGAAAATTAGGGAACAATCTTGAATACACTACAAATTTGTCATACTCCTAATTTTATTTTAGGACCTTTCACCCAAAGCCCTGCTTCTTTCTATATGTAGATAATAATGGATTTTGTTTGTTTTTTAAATTACAAACTGAAAAGGAAATGTTTTCTTAAAAACAAAAAATCAAATGTATTCTGCAACCATTGTTTTGGAAATATTTGAGGGAATGCTGGTCTCCTGCTGTTTCTTCCTGTCCCATATGGTCTACGTCAACATGCTGCAGGTCCTATCAATTAAATAATATCACCTGGTGGGACTCAGAAGCGGGCCTTCTCTATTCTGCCCAAGATTTGTATGATCCCTACCCTGGCCTTCTTTAAGCAAGCCCTTAAAACTTGGTCCTGAGTTAGAATGGGTGGTAGACCCCTTGTGGGATGTTTTGATTGTTTAATTGATTTTTATTTTCTCCAGACTTTCTTCGCAGGTTATATATTCTGTATTTTTATTGTTTTTTTACTGTTGTATCCTGTAAGCTGCCCAGAATCATACAGGTTGGGAGGGTATATAAATTTATAAAATAATTGTTTGTTTGTTTGTTTGTTTTATTTATTTATTTATTTATTTATTTATTTTATTTCATCACCGCCCACCTCCCCCAAAAGAGGGTTTCTGGGCGGTTTACAATAAAGTTAAAAAGATTAAAATATAATAAAAATAAGATATATTACATAACGGATAAATATAAAATATAAAATAACATCCAGGATGGCAGTTAAAGTTCTGATTCAGATTCATGGCAGAGCCAGGTCTTTAACTTCTTCCGGAAGGCCAGGAGAGAGGGGGCTTGCCTCACCTCTGGGGTAAGAGGGTTCCAAAGGGCGGGGGCCACGGCAGAGAAGGCCCGCTTCCTGGACCCTGCCAATCGACATTCTCTCATGGACTGGGTCCGTAACATGCCCTCTCTGCATGACCAGGTGGGACGGGTAGATGTAATGGGGATGAGACGGTCCCTCAGGTAACCTAGACCCATGCCATGTAGGGCTTTAAAGGTGATAACCAACACCTTGAATTGGACCCGGAAGCAAACTGGCACCCAATGCAGCTCTCGCAGCAAAGGTGTTACGTGCACCATCCTTGGGGCACCCAAGACTGCCCGCGCAGCTGCATTCTGAACCAGTTGTAGCTTCTGGATACTCTTCAAGGGTAGCCCCATGTAGAGTGCATTGCAGTAGTCTATACGGGAGATGACTAGGGCATGAGTGACTGACTGGAGGGCCTCTCGATCCAGGAAAGGGCGTAACTGGCACACAACACGAAGTTGACCAAAGGCCCTCCTGGCCACGACTGCCACCTGCTCTTTGAGCAGGAGTCGTGAGTCCAGGAGGACCCCCAGATTCCACACTGGGTCTGTCTGGGGCAGTGCAACCCCATCCAGAACTAAAGATGGTAAGTTCCCAGATACAAAGGAGCCCCCAATCCACAGCCACTCCGTCTTACCAGGGTTCAGCTGGAGCCTGTTGTTCCCCATCCAGACCCACACAGCCTCCAGGCACCAAGAGAGGGTGGTCACAGCATCACTTACATCACCCAGGACGGAGATGTATAGTTGGGTATCATCTGCATATTGATGATACCTCATCCCGTGGTGACGGATGATCTCACCCAGTGGTTTCATGTAGATGTTAAAAAGGAGTGGGGAGAGTACCGAGCCCTGCGGCACCCCATAAAGGAGGGGCCATGGGCCAGATCTCTCGCTCCCTATCAACACCAATTGGGACTGGCCCTGGAGGAAGGAGGTGAACCAGCACAAAACCACACCGCCCACCCCCAGCTTCCCAAGCCGACCCAAAATGATAACATGGTCAATGGTATCGAAAGCCGCTGACAGGTCAAGAGGAGCAAGGATGGATGCACTGCCTCCATCCCGCTCCCGCCAGAGATCATACATAAGTGTGAACAATGCTGTTTCCGTCCCATATCCAGGCCTGAAACCTGACTGGAAGGGGTCTAGATAATCCGTTTCATCCAGAATCCTCTAGAGTTGCAACGCCAGCACTTTCTCAACCGCCTTCCCTAGAAAGGGAAGGTGGGAGACCAGATGAAAATTGTCCAGCATGGTAGGGTCCAGCAATGGTTTCTTGAGAAGGCTGCTGGAAACACCCCCTCCCTCAAGGATGAATTCACCATCACCTGGACCCAACCACACATCACCTCCCGAGCTGCCTTCACCATCCAGGAGGGGCATGGATCTAATTGACAAGTGGTCCAGAGGACCCTGTCCACTTCCTCTGGCCCAACAGGATCAAACCGTTCCCAGATAACCGGGTAAGTATGTTTCCCAGGCATCTCCACAGACCATGCCTCACGCTTGGAATCCAACTTGGAACGGATACGAGTGATTTTATCCTGCAGATGCCCAGAAAACTCTGCGCAGCCCTGAAGGTGGGTCACTGGGTCCACCTTTCCCAAAAGGGATTGAGTGACCTTAAACAGGGCTGCTGGGCGGCATTCTGCGGATGCAATAAGAGCAGAGAAATATTGATGTTTTGCTGCTCTTACCGCTACAAGGTAGGCCTTAATAGCGGCTCTAGCTTGTGTTCGGTTGGGTTCGGACCTTGTTTTTCTCCAGCGGCGCTCTAGACGTCTCTTAATCCTCTTCAGAACCCTCAGCTCCTCCATAAACCACGGTGTGTATCAGGTTGCAAGAGAGGTCGCACGGGCGCAATCCTGTCCAAGGCCCCGGTCGCCTCCCTATTCCAGGTGGCAGCCAGGGCCTCCACTGGACCATGCAGCCGATCCTCGGGTATAGCCCCCAGCTCCCTTTGGAACGCCATTGGGTCCATCAGTCGTCGGGGGTGGACCAATCGAACAGGTCCTGCCTCCCTGCGGAGGGGGGCAGCATAGGAGAAATTCAAGGCCACCAGGGTGTGATCTGACCATGACAGAGGGGACAGATGTAACTCTCCCTTCAGATCACGTTGCCACTGCTCTGACAAGAAAACCAAGTCCGGAGTGAGGCCACTGTCCCAAGTTGGGTCCCGAATAATCTGGGACAGGCCCAAGGCCGCCATGGTAGCCATGAACTCCCGAGCCGCCTCCGAGGCAGCTATGTTCAGCTATGCCCTAAAACCCTCAATTTCTGAACTGTTTTTATGGATTAGCAGTCACTTTTCAGCAGAAAACAAACAATGTACATGAACCAGAAATTTATTTCTCCAGACATGAATGCATGATCCATGGCTGTTAACATCACTTACCGGCTAACTAAGGAGAGGCAGAATCAAGTTAATTTCTTTAAAAATATTGTTTGCTTTGTTTCATGAGATGTACACTTTTAAAACCAGAAGCTGGGAATGTGAGAGCTATGGCTTATGTGGGGAAGCACAATTGTTCTGTTCTTCCCATGCATAACCATAGGTGGAATATAAATAAAGTCAATGTATGGCCTTTAGAATACAGAAGCAAAAAAGGGCAGAGCGTACAGACAGCTTCCCATGAACCTTACAAAATTCAGATGATTTATTTATTTATGATTCAGATGATTATTTTATTTATTTATTTATTTATTTTGTTTATAATTGTCAGAGTACGTGGGTGGAGCGGCCTGATCCGTCTTCCTAGACACCAGTGATCCACGTACTGTGCAGTAAATAGACACTCAAACAGAGATTATATAAAATATCCTATTTACTTTATATACATACGTATTACAGATCACTTCCACACGGGTAACAAATGATACAGCGATGAAGTTACAGCAAACGAGAAGAAACGAGAAGAAAGAATACCAGGATTCTTCTGCTTATATATACAAACTGACCAATCACATTATAGGTCACTCTCATCATCTACCACACCCAACTAAACTCTTAGCACCTGTGGTATGAGTCACACACTGACACATCATCCCTACAACAATGGCTGCTAATTGGGTGACTTGCAGAATAATTCCCCTCTCACCTAGATATCAAGCCTCTCCAGTATAATTTATCTAACTGTAAATTCCTGGGTATATACAAACCCCAACAATAATCATGCAAGATCTCAATTATACATACTAATTGTAGATTTGACTTTTATGAAGGAACAGATTCCAATTAGAGATTCAACAGCTATTGACCAAGCCTTAAGCAAGTAGGGCAGGTATTGACAGTCCACACTATCTCAAATCTTGGTCTATTTGTTTTTTTAGAGTAGATTGATGTATATCATATGGAATGAGATTTATCAATGAGGTTCCCCAAATGATTTGTTTTGCCCAGAATCTTATTCAACATAATCTTCCCCAGGCCTAAATGAGATGCAACCCTGGTAGAACTTAAGCAGAGGGTATGGGACTTAGACATTCAGGTAGACAGAACCAAACTTTCCCATCTCTCATACAGATGAATTGCCCTCTCTCTCCTTGGACCCTCCCCAATTACTTCTATCAGATTCCGTATGCCCAACATAGATGGGTCTTCTCCCTAGCCCATACAGATGCTCTCCCTACTAAGGTGACAGCTGGTCAATATGCCAAACTTCTATAGGAAGACTGAGTATGTATTTGCTCAAACATAGAGGCTGAGTCTGTTTCACACATCCTTTTAAAGTGCCCACTGTAATCTCACTGGCAATCAGAGCTAATACACCCGTTCTTGAATCTGATAAACTCCACTCATAAAGAGATTGAGGTATCCTTACTAAATTATCAATATCCAGGCATTCCAAAGGCAGTAGCAAAAGTTTTATTTATAGCCTTACCTTGTTGAAACCATTTGGTGCCTTCAATGAATTGTTAATTTTATAGGGTTTCTTCCTCTTATATATGTATGTATTGCCATGTATGTATGTATGTATTAATGGTGTGCTCTATTTTAAATTTTGTGACCCAATCTTGGACCCTAAACAAACAAACAACGGTGGCTCAGCGGGTTAAACCGCTGAGCTGTAGACTGCCGATCGGAAGGTCGGCAGTTCGAATCCCCATGCAACGAGGTGAGCTCTCGTTGTTAGTCCCAGCTCCTGTCAACCCAACAGTTTGAAAGCTTAGCAAGTAGATAAATGGGTACCACCTTAAGTGGGATAATTTGCTGGCGTCCTGTCGGGGGTCGAATGGAAAGATCTCGTGAATGGCGGCGGAGACAACGGATCCTGAAAAGCAGCAACATCCAGGACGTCAGCAGCCGGCTCCGACACAAGGCATTGTGGGACATGTAGTCCAGTAGCCACGGAAGAGTCGGTTCCCTTACCCCTTCCCTTAGCGCATGGTTTAAATGTATAAATGTATAATGAAATGTATAAGATGTTTGTAAGCTGCCTAGAGTCCTCCGGTAGGGAGGGGATAGGCGGGGTATAAATATAAGTATAAATAAATAAAACAAACCAAGCCTTGAGATCATTCCTGGAGATGCTTTTCCAGGCAATTTCTCTATATGAAGGCCATCAGACGACTATTGGCAGAAGGGCTTTTTTGGTGGTGTTACCCTGCTGGTGTCATACTCTGCAGACAGACCTGCCTCTCTTATGGTCTTTTCAGCACCAAATGAAAGCTTTTTATTTCCCATATATTTTACTTCTCCAGCTTTTGAAATCTATTCAAAATATTTTCTTTTGTGGCTGAAGTTTTCATGCTTTGTGTTTTTGTGTTTTAAAGATTTACAATTGTTTTCACACTTGTCCCTCTCAGATTAAGTGAATTCACTTAAGCTACCACCACTACTGTCATTGCCCTCCACATATTTTGTAATATATACTCTTGTAAGAGAATAATACAGGAATCTGGTGCTTTCCACTGTAAAGTTCTGAAGTTTCTCCTGGTGCTTTCTGGCATCAGTCCTAGTTAGGGTTAGGGTTAAAAGTCAGAAGAAATCTGTTTAAAATCCTGGTGAAGGTCAGAAAGAATCTGAAATCCTCCATGTCTCACACAGTAGATTATGGCGCCCCCTAGGAGCTTAACCAGTGAAAGTCAAAGATATGGAAGAGATCCAAAGTGTGTTTACATAAAGTGAGTGAGATAGCAGACAGTTCTCAAGGGAAAGTGAAAACAGAAAGCTGAAGGTTCAAATCAGCCAATTCAACGTGCAGAAAAATGCTAATATCTTCAAATTTAATACAAAAATAATAATAGGAAGACAATTGTTTACTCTCAATCTTTGGAATTTCCTTTGGAAGGAAAACGAAATCCAAAACTTAAAAGAATTTTTTAAAAAAGTAATCCCAAAAATAACGCTAAGCACCTTGAGAACCAGCTTCTCTTCACTGTAGAAAGCCTCTCTTGGGGTACATATACTTTAAAAAAATACACATTGGTGATTTAGAAATAGGGTGGCCCGTCGTAGTGTCCCTTTAAGGCTGCAGTGCGGCTTGGAAAGTGATGAAATCCCTGCCTCCCAGCTGGCTCTTACCAGTCAACTGCAAAACAATCTTTGCAATCTTCTGGCTGCAAGCAACCATCCGGAGGAAGAATTTATTTCTAAAATATATTAATCTCCTCATACTTATCAACTTTCCCTTTTTTATACAATAAAAATTAGGGAAATTGCAGTTAAAAACATGGGAGGATTACAAATAGATGGTCATGATTTCAAATATCATGAAGTTCTATGAATGAAGCAGCACAGTTGCACAATAAAAGCTCATCATCTGGAAGCATCTGCAGGCACACTATAATCTTCTTTCTAGTTTTTTCCTAACCTATCCTACTCATCATTTAGTATTGTAGTAGACAAATCTGGATTTATACTCAGCATGACACTTCTTCTGCATATAAATGGCACATTGTGTACAGCTGGAACTCCATATTATTTTTTCATTGTTTATGTTCTCCTTTTTTTCCATTATTCATATTCTACAAATAATTGTATCCCAATTCTGCAGTAGTTTAATGTAACTTTAGAATTCCAAATATGAACTATGAATGGGAAAATTCTGAAATATCTTTTTCTTTAACATGTGCCCTTCTGATTCTGTGGTAACCAGAGTACATTACAACTCAAAAAAAACCCCAACTCTATTCAATACTGAAAAAGCACATTATCTTGTGACATCAGAATAGTTGAAATTACTATATATTATGAGAGGTTAAGAAAATGTTAAATGAAGCAAAACAATGGAAAAACTCAGCATTTTTTGCACAAAGATGTCTATTAAAATTATATACCAGAGACAAAACTGCTATAAAATGTATGTACATCATATAGAAAGATGGTGTTGGTTAAGTCTGACTGGACAAATTACAACTTCAAATTTCAATTCCAAAAAAGGAGCAAAGTAGGTAGGTGAGCAACTGGTCTCTTGCAGCAAGACAAGTCAAGAACAAGAGCCATTATGTTACATAGGTCATATATAGAATGTTCATTGAGGACCGCTTGAGCATGTGTATTTGGTAATAGAAGACCCCATTTGAAAAAATCGCTTTACAACTGATAAGGAAACAAGATAACTACAAAAGCAGGCATGGGTATCCTTCACGTAATTAAAGCATTGTAGACACATTCCTTGAAAGGCAACATACTGTGTGGAGCAGAGCTTTCCAAACTTTTCATGTTGGTGACACACTTTTTAGACATGCATCATTTCGCGACACACTCTTACAGCAGGGCATCATTTCGCGACACACTCTTACAGCAGGGCACAAGGCAGGCACTAGGACCTGCGCGGAATCCTGGCAGGGCAGGTTTGGAGGCAGCAGCAGCCGCGACACACCCAGACACTGCAGCCGACACACTAACGTGTCCCGACACACAGTTTGGAAAGCTCTGGTGTAGAGGTTTTGATATAGGACTTACCGCAAGGCTTTACGTGTTATTCCAAAAAGCAGTCCCTGTATTTTAGTATGGAAGGAGGCAGGGAGAGAGACCTAGGCACTGCAGTATTCTTCCTTGAATTTACTGTCTCTGCTTAAGGCATGAACTCTAAAATCATCATGCTACATGAGAGACATGTGAAAAGACACATATGAATACTACTTTTGTTTAAGAAAGCATATAATTTACTTCATCCTGCATTCAGATTCCAAATCCCCACAAATACTAACAGGAATATGATTGAAATAATGTAAATTAAAGGATTTAAAGACATATCCCTATGAAAGCTGGTTAATTAAAATGATTAAACAGTGTGACAATATATCTGATTGAGTTCTCTTGATGATTTTTAAAAATAACATTTCACAATGGCTTAATTAATTATTTGGGCATAAATGAACCCACTGCCTCATTTGCTATGTGAATAGAATAAACAGAAGTGTTAACATGTATAAAATGCAAGTTTATGAAAGGTACAGAAAATAAGTAGACAAACTAAACTTAAGGATATTTGCAAATTAATTACAAGTAATGAAGAATGTTCAAGGATTTGGCCATTAATCTGTGATCAGGGCCAGTTTTTCTACGATGGTAATCTTACAGATACAAGGGGCGTGGTGGCTCAGCGGTTAAGACGTCAGGCTTGTCGATCGGAAGATCGCAAGTTCGGAGGTTCGAATCCCTAGCCCTGCGTGCGGAGTGAGCTCCTGCACTAGCTCCAGCTCTCGCCAACCTAGCAATTCGAAAGCATGCAAATGCAAGTAGATTAATAGGTGCCACTTTGGTGGGTAGGTAACAGCGTTCCACGCGCATCATGCCGGCCACATGAACGTGGAAGCATCTTCGGACAACGCTGGCTCTTCGGCTAACAAACGGAGATGAGCACCGGCCCCTAGAGTCAGACACGACTGCACAAATGTGCGGGGGGAACCTTTACCTTTACCTAATCTTACAGATAAGATACCTACCATAGTTTTTTTGGGACACGGACAAATTAAACAGGACCTTAAAAAATAAATAACTGTTCCTGGGAACAGAGCAAAAAAGTAGGACTAGGGCTGCAACAGGGTAGAAAGTTGAATCCTCTTGTCTTTGAGCTGTTGTTCTAATAGAGATTCTTTTTTCCCTGCACTGCTATTTGCATTG
Organism: Charina bottae; assembly: GCA_023362775.1. Classification (NCBI taxonomy): domain Eukaryota; kingdom Metazoa; phylum Chordata; class Lepidosauria; order Squamata; family Charinaidae; genus Charina; species Charina bottae. The sequence continues at coordinate 27,732,974 of JALMGJ010000003.1, read as the reverse complement.
AGAAAAATATTGTTCCTACTGCCAAGACAACCTTTCTTTCTGAATGTAAATAAAGGTATGAAACAATTTATTGTGATAGTAGCAGTGGAAAAGAGTGAAACTCATCCTCCCCAGTCATAATACTGCTTCCCTTCCTTAAAGCGACTAGTTACACTTTTTTCAAATTGCATGGTGCGTGTCTCTAGATCAGGGGTCCCCAAACTCTTCAGCTCATCGACCCCTTCATGAAGCGTCAGATTGTTCAACTACCCCATTCATTATATGAAAATAATTTAATAAATATTACTTTAACTAATAGAATTACAAACAACAACAACAATAGATAGTTCCATCTACCCTTGGGGGTCAATATTGACCACTTTGGAGAACCCTGCTCTAGATAGAGGAGGAAAGGGCATTGGAAGCTGTCAAGGCAGCTTAAAGTTGGAAACAGAAAAGAATGGGAAAACGCTCAAGTTGCCTGAAAATAAAACAGCCTGAGTGTGATTACTATACTGCCTTGTGATATCAACTGTGATAATTTAACTGTGATATTTAAGGAATACTGTACACTTGCTTGCAAAAGGCTCTCCCTGAATATTTATAAGTATGCTGTGAGGATTTGCTATATACACAAACATCCTATGCCAAGCAAAGAGACAAAGCCAACTGATCTACTTCAAGTAGAGTCACACCAGGTTGTGATACCAGCTGACTACTATAGACTACTCAATCAGCATGTGCAGCCCTGATACAAAGGCAACGTTCCAGGGAGCCCCTGCTTGAGAGTTCACAGCAGTCTCAGGCAGCAGGGTTGTTGCAAGGCTGAGATCTGAGAAGTGGAAAGCAGACATTGATCCAGCAGCTAACAGCCTGCAATGGCAAATTTTTGAACCTAACATCTAAGAACCCAGCCGGAGGCGAAGCTGCAGGCCATCACTGGGGCTTTTGCAGGGTTATACATCTAAGGAGGGCATTACACACAAGTAGACCTTTTGTTACAGTATTGGGAGTCGTGCTTTTGGCTCTTTAGATAGGTACTTCTATATCTGAAATGTAACTGAGCCTGTAAATGCCAACCTTATAGGCCTGGACTCAGCTTCCTCCTTGGAAACGCAGAGGCTGAGGCTTTTCATGTCTTGAGAAGACAACTACTGTATTAGAATACCTTTGTAGCTTTGGGATCTCAGTGCTTAGCCAGAAGGGTTCCTAGGAGCAAAAAACTTCCAGGGATCTCCAAATATTCCAAAAAGCACCCCTGCAGGATGAAGATCATTCAGTGGCCTGTTAGAACCAGTGAATGGAGCAGAGCTTAATGTTGTGTAAACTCGTGGGCAGAAAAAGGAATATTGTTTAAAAACACAGCCTATGAGCACGTTAGAGAAATTCAGGTTCTTATTCTTACACTTTTAGCCCACCCAAGCATAAAGAAACCATGCTTAGACATTGCAGGTACAAAAAGTAAGTACAAAAGAGTTCTTACATTTATTCGGTCCAGGTACAGCCATTTCAGTAGAAAATTGGTTTCAGTTATTCTTCCTGTTCCCTAAACTGTATACTTCTGGCCCTGTTTGCTGCCAGAGGCTGCGTAGAGAAAGGGGCTTGAGGCCTAGGCATGGCCTCTCCATGGACGAGCTAAGGCACGTGCATCCTACCCCATCGGTGAAAGAATCAGAGAGAGAGAAGAGGAAGTGGGAGGGGCAACAAGCAACTTCCTCTAGCACAGAGTTTGCCTCCTAGAGCAATCACCCATATGCTAATGAGGCATGCTTGATTTGCTGAATTCCAACACAGGAGTGGGGCCACTGGAACAGTAGTCAGGATGAAAAAAAAAGTAAAAACTAAGGGACAGGGCTGGTGGATTGTAGCAAGGTTGAGACATCAGGAACTTAAAGAAAAAATGGATATGAGAATATGCCAACACTCAGAAAGATACTGTTGTTTGAGCAAACCTCAATAGGAAAAAAAACTTACTTTTTTTTCCATTCAAAAGGTAGAATTAGTCTAGACCAGTGTTTCTCAACCTTGGCAACTTTAAGCTGTGTGGACTTCAACTCCCAGAATTCCCCAGCCAGCAATGCTGCCTGGGGAATTCTGGGAGTTGAAGTCCACACAGCTTAAAGTTACTTAGACTGAGAAACACTGGTCTAGACAGAGCCTGAAGGGCTCTTGATGTTCCTTGATGGAAGCCATCTGCAGCCACTTTTTGCACCATCAACCATATATATACACCAGTTTGTTTTAAAGCAATACATACAATGTGAAGAAGACACACAGATAGGCTATTGCCCAAGGCACAACTACATTCTACTGTACAGTCTTATATCCTACTTTATGGAACACAGATTTTGCCAACTCTCATTAAAACACTTGAAAAAACAAAAATTATATGAGGTCTCGATGTGTGTCAGAGAGAGAGAGAGAGAGAGAGAGAGTCAGAGAACAACATGGTCCCAAGATCATGAATGCTACATGATTTATAATTGGGCTTGATTACTAGGCACGTAAGGGGGCGTGGTGGCTCAGCGGGTAAGACACCAGGCTTGTCAATTGGAAGATTGCAAGTTCGGAGGTTTGAATCCCTAGCCCTGCATGTGGAGTGAGCTCCCGCACTCGCCCCAGCTCTTGCCAACCTAGCAATTTGAAAGCATGCAAATGCAAGTAGATTAACAGGTACCACTTCGGTGGGTAGGTAACAGCGTTCCGCGTGCGTCATGCGGCCACATGACCGTGGAAGTGTCTTCGGACAACGCTGGCTCTTCGGCTAACAAACGGAGATGAGCTCCGGCCCCTAGAGTCAGACACGACTGCACAAATGTGCGGGGGGAACCTTTACCTTTACCTTTACTAGGCACAAATACCCTGGTACAGGGCAAATTTGAATCCACCAGTTGGTCAATAAGTGAGCACTGGCAGAGCCACATTTCAGTTACTGGAGAGGTTGGAAGTGGCTGGCGCATTTATAGCACAGATAAGGAAAGAGGCAGAGCCGCAGGGTCCAGGCCATAGGGCTGATGCAGAAAAGCAGCAGCAGAGGAACTGGCTGAAAAACCCACGCTACTCATATTCCTCCACAAAGAACATGCCAGCTCTGAGGGAACACATCACTTGTGAAGATGAAGAGCATTCTCATCCATCACTCATCAACGTTGCCTGCTGTCAGGGAGTTGTGGGTACTATAAAAGCCCTATACTGTAAAAGCTGCTGCTGCTGCTGCTGCTCTGTCTGTCACAATCCAAAGAAGTCTGTGGGTAGAGATCAGAGTTAATGGAGTAGGCAGGGAGGGGGCTGTAGTCAGATGGGGGACTGTGTGTTTAAAAGCATCAATCACATGCTGCATATTCAGCTTGATCAGACACAAACAGGTTAAATAGCAGGGATACTGAGGTAGCTTTTAATCAATTTGAAGGGGGAAAGGGAGAAAAGAATCAAAAGAAACCCCAGCTGGATGCTGTTTTTCCTTTTAACTTAATTACATTCTTGTTTCTACGGTTCACGCCACATCTGAGCACAAACAGACAGCTTCATGGCAGAGCCTATAGCTACAGGCAGTTGCACAGTCAAGCAGACAACAAAATGAGGAAAAGTCAAGACTGCTGATAAAATAAATAATTTCCCATATTTCAAGATCTGAAATGTTGCTACTGGTATACTGATTATTTCCTGCAGGAGGGTCAAATACAGAAAACATACCTATTATGTTAAAACACCCATCAGTATTTAGCTCAGAATGGGAAGAACAATTTAACCAAGATGCCTTAATGTATGTAAAAGATTTCTGAGGTAACCCCATTTGCACTGTTGACTGCAGGTACAGGGAGTTGTGTGCAAATTTTGTACGCTTCCCCAGGGAAAAATAGAACTTCCCACTCCTAGACAATTAACATGTCGGAGGAGCCTCTCCTATTAACAATGAAGTGTCCATCTGTGAAGGCTTTTCACTGGAATGCAGGACCTGGTAGTGTTAAAATATGCAAACTCACAGATAGCACACGTCTAGATTGCAGTGGTACAAAAACTTTATTACTTACTTCAGCTGATTGCATTAATCAGACTTAACTAATTGACATTTCCATAAAGTCTCAGGTGTCTGAAAATCCTGTGGGTATCACACCTATTTAAAGCAGGGGTGGCCATCAGCTCCCTTTTTGGAACTTTTTTTTCCTTTTTTTTTAATTCATTTTTATTTTACATAATAATAAATTTTTTGGAACTTTTGAGAAAATTGCTTGGGATGGGAAGGGTAATAGCTCCTCTTGGGGTTGGCTTGCACCGTAGAGTTCTTTTAAATATAACCTCATAGCCTCTTGGATTTTACATATTTATATCTAATTTATTTTTTTAGAGTTGTTATATTGTATTTTATATGTTTTTAATTACTAACTTTGTTGTAAACCGCCCAGAGTCCCCCTTGTGGGGGGAGATGGGCGGTGATAGAAGTTGGACAAATAAATAAAAAACTTAAGGGCCAAAAAGCAAGGAATGCCTCAGACTATTTGTATTGTTGGAAGGTATCGAGGCAAAACCACCCCCCTTTTCTTTCAAACTGCCATTTTCGAACCACGTCTTTCCCCAATAGACACTTCCCACCAAAATACTTCCCCAAAATCGGGTAAGAAGCTGGAAACTCCAGGGCAAAAGACTAAGATAGGAGGGAAATTACTTAAACTTAAAAGATCACAATAGAATAATAGGAGAATACCAGCACGAGCCATAAACGAACCTCCCGATAACCTGATCAAATTCCCCACAAGCCGATCAGGTCAGGAAACAGAGAGGACAAAGGCAGAGAGGCAACACCTTAGAATAAGAAAAGGAAAAGAGGCTTCCCCTCAGAATAACAATAATCTAAACCCAAGGGGCAATAGCCACAGCCCCGCAGAGAGCCTAATTGAGTAAAGAGCAAGAAACTGCAAAACAATAGGGGGCGCGACCACAGGAACGGCTCTGATCTTTAGTCAATTACACCCTCTCAGAATTCTTAGAGAGCACCCCTTCCAGGAAACCAAGAGCACGATCCGGCTAAGACAAAACATCATCTTTCCCACTCTTTTTACTAACAAAAGACCCGCATCCCTATATAAAGGGCTGGTGGGGGAATACAAGTGTGGCCACCTCCGACAGCTGACTTCTCTGTATTTCGCACTCTCGGACAATAAAGCAATCACCTCTGTTCAAGCAACTGCCTGCATATCTTCATTCCCGGCTCGGAATGGACCCTGGTAAGATTTCCTTCCAACAGTATGTTGGTCTTAAAAATCTCCCACTACCCCCTCAAATGGAGGAGAAAAAAAGGCTTCACACACACACACACACACACACACACACCCTTCCCTGATATCATCAGCCAGGCCCAGTGGTCCTTTGAGTTTTTAAAAATTAAAAACCAAAAGTCCAGCCCCAACCACAAAAAAGCGGCATGTCACTGATCTAAATGCATCTCTGCCCCAGCATTTCATGGATTGAATTAACCTGTGTTCCCCAAGAACATGTTTTATTTTGTTTTGTTTCCTGGTTGTATTTAAAGACTGTAACCCTCCAAACAGGACAATCAAGTTACTCACTTCAGTAAAAGTCTGGCTTTCCACTCTGATGTACATCCAGCTCCAGAAAACAGAAGCCTTGTTGTCAACATACGACTACTCAGATCAACACAAAGCCACTTCTGTTGTAATGTCAGACTGCTTTATACAAGAGCTCACAAGATACCCAGTAATTATAGCACATAATAATATATCATCATAAGTTCATATATATAAATAATCTCAGACACACAGACACACACACAGAGACACACATATATATACAGTATCTATGTACATGTATATGGATTTTAATCTTGTTTTATAATTTGTATTTTATCTTCTATGTATATTTTATGTTTTTTGTTTTTATTATTCTGTTGTAAACCGCCCAGAGTCCCTCCGGTGGAGGGAGATGGGCGGTGATATAAATTTTATAAATAAATAAATAAATAAAATATGTATATGTATATGTATATGTATATGTATATGTATATGTATATGTATATGTATATGTATATGTATCCCCTTCATGGATCACTGCCTTGTCGTGGCGAAGGGGCTTGCGTAACTCAATGAAGTCAGGTCAAGAAGAACAGGTCATGACGGAGAGTTCTGACAAAATGTGGTCCAAAACTGGAGGAGGGAATGGCAAACCACTCCAGTATCCTTGCCAAGAAAACCCATGGACAGTATCAAAAGGCTAAAAGATATGACGCCGGAAGATGAGCCCCTCAGGTCAGAAGGTGTCCAAAATGCTACTGGGGAAGAGCGGAGGGCAATTCCGAGTAGCTCCAGAAAGAGTGAAACGGCTGGGCCAAAGCCGAAAGGACGCTCAGTTGTGGATGTGTCTGGAAGTGGAAGGAAAGTCCGATGCTGTAAAGAACAATATTGCATAGGAACCTGGAATGTAAGATCTATGAATCAAGGTAAGCTGGATGTGGGCAAACATGAGATGACAAGATTGAACACGCCAGAGCTTCCTGTTGGCCATCACCACCCCCAGCTCCCCCAAGGTCGAGTCCATCACCTCCAGTATCATCCATCCATCTTGCCCTTGGTCGGCCCCTCTTCCTTTTGCCTTCCACTTTCCCCAGCATCAGCATCTTCTCCAGGATATTCTGTCTTCTCATTATGTGGCCAAAGTACTTCAGTTTTGCCTTTAATATCATTCCCTCAAGTGAGCAGTCTGGCTTTATTTCCTGGAGTATGGACTGGTTTGATCTTCTTGCAGTCCAAGGCACTCTCAGAATTTTCCTCCAACACCACACTTCAAAAGCATCTATCTTCCTTTTACTCAGCCTTCCTTATGGTCCAGCTCTCGCAGCCATAGGTTACTATGGGGAATATCATTGCTTTAACTATGCGGACCTTTGTTGTCAATGTGATGTCTCTGCTTTTAACCATTTTATCGAGATTTGCCATTGCTCTCCTCCCAAGAAGTAAACATCTTCTGATTTCCTGGCTGCAGTCAGCGTCTGCAGTAATCTTTGTGCCTATAAATACAAAGTCTGTCACTGCCTCCACATTTTCTCCCTCTATTTGCTAGTTATCAATCAAGCTGGTTGCCATAATCTTGGTTTTTTTGAGGCTTAACTGCAACCCAGCTTTTGCACTTTCTTCTTTCACCTTCGTCATAAGGCTCCTCAGCTCCTCCTCACTTTCAGCCATCAAAGTGGTATCATCTGCATATCTGAGATTGTTAATGTTTCTTCCAGCGATTTTAACTCCAGCCTTGGATTCATCAAGCCCAGCACGTCGCATGATGTGTTCTGCGTACAGGTTGAATAGGTAGGGTGAGAGTATACAACCCTGCCGTAGTCCTTTCCCAATCTTAAACCAGTCCGTTGTTCCATGGTCTGTTCTTACCATTGCTACTTGGTCGTTAGACAGATTCCTCAGGAGTATTTGTGTTCTGCCTTAAGTCAGCATCTTGGAATATATATTTGAATAATCGTTATGACTGCTTAGGACTGCACTATGTATGTATATACAATTATATACTGGCATAGTTAAGTTTATTATAAAACCCCCAGTGAACTGGATTGTTAATTATTGGTCTTTATTTAGAAGAGTATATGAAATTTATTGTGGCATAATTTTGACATATTTTGATTTGAGACCTTTTGGATAACAATAATAAAACATAAATAGAATATGCAGCCATCTTAATTCTTTTGATGTACACTCTTAACATATTCTTAGATAATACAACACTTTTATAAAAATTGAGCCTACCCATGGTTACTCTTATAGTTAATAGAATTTTAATATAGTTTGCACAGGTCTGCAGTCCAAAGCATACAAATACAGAGTTACTTATTTACTTATAATTTATATGGAATAAGATATGAGATCAGAAATGCTCAGTACTGTACATATCAAAATGTATGTTAATATATTGTATTGTTTTTAATCCTTGTAAGCCCAGAGTCATCAATGTGTAGGAGACCCTAGAAATTTAAATTATAAACAAATAATTCATGCCTCTTCAAAAAGACAGAATAGCCTCCCCAGCCTGGTGCCCTGTTGATGTGTTGGATTACAACTCCTGGAATTCTCAGTCAATCTTTGACCATATTGGCTAGCCATTAAAAGGTAAAGGTAAAGGTTCCCCCCGCACATTTGTGCAGTCATGTCCGACTCTAGGGGCCGGTGCTCATCTCCATTTGTTAGCCGAAAGACGCTTCCACGGTCATGTGGCCGGCATGACGCACGCGGAACGCTGTTACCTACCCACTGAAGTGGTACCTCTTAATCTACTTGCATTTGCATGCTTTCGAATTGCTAGGTTGGCAAGAGCTGGGGCGAGTGCGGGAGCTCACTCCGTCACGCGGGGCTAGGGATTCGAACCTCTGAACTTGCGATCTTCCGATCGACAAGCCTGCCGTCTTACCCGCTGAGCAACCACGCCCCTTACTTAATGGCTAGCCATTACAGAAGCTTTAATTCAACACATCTGTAGACTACTATATATGAAAGGAAGACAATTCAACAATTACAGTTTGGGGAAAATAATAGAGATGGAACCCCTAGAAAAACACAGAACAGTGATTTGAAAGCAACAACTTACAGATGCCCTGCAACAAATGAGTGAAGCATTCTATCCAATCCAAACCAATATCTCCATGACATTTATATTTTAAATGCAATTGTATTTTTAGATAATTGATTTTTACCACTTATATTAATTTTGTGCATAAGATCAATTGATCTTTGCTTACTGGCAAATTTCACCCTTAAACATCATGCAGACAGGCAAAAGTATCTTCTTTTGGTGGCTGCACAGTTTGTGCTACACCATCAGGAACTGAAACTTAAAGTCAGCCTAAAAGCCTACTTCTAATTTTCTGGTCCCTGTTTTTCAAGAACGTTGAGAGGGAGTACAAATTAAACCTCACTGAGCACTTCAGACTAAGTTAAGGAATTACAAAGGTTTTGAAATGGGAAGTATAAATTACAGGTTTAGGGAAAGGGTGTGTAAGTTCTTCAGAGCCAAGGGTTGCCCTTGGCCTTGGCCTAGAAGACTGAGGCAAAAAGTGGAGCAGCCCAAACAAAAGCTGGACTTAAATTAAAACAATATTTAAATAAATTAATTACAATGGAAAGTGTTTAATTTAAATTAATTTAATTTAAAACATTTAATCCCCACATATTTAATAATTTCTATGTTCTGTAATGTTAAAACTAACAATTCAACAGCAAGTGTGGGAGAGCTCTGGGGCTATACCTGAGGCTTTCAAGAGGAAACTATGGGCCCCTGGTGCAGAGCTTAGAAGTCTGTACTAAGCTAAATCATTACATGGTTATGGAAGGTACCATAGCATGTGTCTGTCTGTCTGTCTGTCTGTCTGTCTGTCTGTCTGTCTATATATCTGATTACAGGTCCTCTCACTGGCCATGCTGGCTAGGGGGCAATCAATGTCTTAACACAACAAAAGGAGGATAAAGTGCACTTCAGGCATACAGCTTCCAATTATTTTATTTCAAACGTTCACATGTCTAGCCAAAGCTTTCATTGATCAGCTATTACGATGCATTAAAACAGGGGTCCCCAACCCCAACCGGCCCGATACTGGTCCATGGCCTGTTAGGAACCGGGCCGCACAGCAGGAGGTGAGCGGTGGGTGAGCGAGCAAAGCTTCATCTGTATTTACAGCCGCTCCCCATCGCTCGCATTACTGCCTGAGCTCCACCTCCTGTCAGATCAGCGGCGGCATTAGATTCTCATAGGAGCGCGAACCCTACTGTAAACTGCGCATGCGGGGGATCTAGGTTGCACGCTCCTTATGAGAAGTCAGAATCCAACGCTTATTTTAGTCCACGCGTGGCCCGCCCATTATTTTATTTACCACTTCTGATGGTTTCATCCAGAAACCATCTCCCCCCCCCCCCCCCCCGGTCCGTGGAAAAATTGTCTTCCATGAAACCAGTCCCTGGTGCCAAAAACTTTGGGGACAGCTGCATTAAAATGTCTGTTGTCATAAATGTGTTTGGGTATATGTGTATGTTGTGAATTTTTGTGAGGAAGTGGTATTGAGTAGAGATTTTCTGAACACCACAAACCACTTCCTGTTCTAGAGCGTTGCTGGTGCTCTACGAAGGATGAACTTGACCGAACATGGGTCAGAGCCGTTATTAAGGCCTACCCTGTGGCGATAAGGGCATGAAAGCATCAGTACGTCTTTGCCCTTATTGCATCCATGTATTACTCTCCTACAGCCCTGTTTCGGGTGACACATGCCCTCTTGTTAGAGGGGGCTTGGAGAACCTGTTGCAGGGGCAGGCAGAAGAATTTGTTCAGCATCTATTGGACAAAGTTGCTCAAATTTGCTCGGAGTTGAATGCCAGCTTTGTTGCAGGTCTGGAGGAGATGCCTGGCGAGGAGTTTTGCCTGGTTATCTGGGATCGGTTTGAACCTGTTGGGCCTGAGGAAGTGGACAGAGTCCTTAGGACCGTAAGCTCAGCCACCTGCTCTTTAGATCCATGCCCCTCCTGTCGTGTGAATGGGTTCTAGTGGTGTTGTATGAGTGGGTTTTAGCAGTGGTGAACTTTTCCTTGAGTGAGGGGGTTGTTCCTTTACTTAAGGATGCCTTGGTTTGCCCCCTCCTCAAGAAGCCATCGCTGGACTCCACCATACTGGACAATTTTCACCCAGTTATCTAACCTCCCCTTTCTGGGGAAGGTGGTTGAGAAGGTGGTTGTGCAGCAGCTTCAGAGGACCTTGGATGAAGAGGATTATCTGGGTCCCTTTCAGTCGGGATTCAGACCTGGGTATGGGAAGGAAACAGCATTGGTCGTGCTTTTTTTATTGTTATTAAAAAAATTTATTGAGTTTAGAGCAAAGATAAAAACTACAAAAAAACCTACAGAAAGAAAAGAAGTGAGAAACACAAGAAAAAGATTTTTAAAGATTATATAAGAGGTGACTTCCGACTTTGAACAACAAGAATATATAGCAATTTCCATAATTAATCTCTTACTCTAAGTCTAACCAAGATCACATTATTTCTATAAATCATCCCATAGGCATATAGAAGTCAATAAAAGCAATTGCTTCTTCCCCTTCTATATAAAGAAAAATAAACAAATATATATCCCCCTAAATCAACTTCACCCCCCCCCCATAAAAACCCATTTATAAAATATTTCCCTCCTATCACTATTCTATATATTTCTGGCCACTATATTAACAATCAGATTATAAAAACATTTAAGTATCATTTAAATTATCTACTTTATGCTTAGTACTGCTGTATCAATCTTATCCCTATTAAACCTTAAAAAACAAACTTTAAATCATTGCAGAGAACTTTATATTATTACAGAAAAATAGAATCATACAGCCTTGAAATTAATCCATATACTTATTCTTTTTTTTAATAAGAATTTTTATTAAGTTTATAACAAAGATAAAAACTACAAAACAAAAAACAAAAAAACTACAAAAAAGAAAAAATAAAAAAAGTGAAAAAACAAAATGAAAAAAGATTTTTGGAGAGATTACAAGATGACTTCCAACTTTCAACAACAAGAATATTCAGCAATTTCCATAATTAATCCCTTACTCTAACTTTAAACCAAATCACATTATTTTTATAAATCATTCCATAAACCAGAGCTTTCCAAACTGTGTGTCGCAACACAAAAGTGTGTCGCCACACACAGCGTGGTGCTAATGCATAAAACTTAAACTATAAAATCAAAAGATGATTTAAATATAAGTATTGCCATTTAGCAGTTTTAGGCAAACCAAATTCTTTTTGCAAAACATCACATGTTTTAAATGAACTGATCCAAAATATTGGATAGCAGACAATGAGCTGATCCAAAATATTAATAACTCTTTTTTTGCTCATGAATTCCAGATTTACCAGCAATTTTCAGAGTGGGATTATCCCATAACATCAATCAATCAATCCCATAAGAATTAGAATTGAATTGAATTTCCTTCCCAATATTATCCATATATGCCTTGCAGCCTTTAGTGCAGGAAAAACAACTGACCTATAAACTAAAACAGGAATCAAGTCCCTTCTAAGATTCTAAGGGGGTCAAATAATAAGTTTCTACTTGTGTTCATAATGGTACTTCAGAAACATTATGTGAAGACCTAGCTCTTCGGAGAAGGTTCTAATGCTGGGAAAGGTGGAAGGAAAAAGAAGAAGAGGATGATCAGCAGCAAGATGGATGGACTCAGTTAACGGTGGTGATGGGTGCGCCATTGGAAGACCTGAAAGAACAGGTTAGGGACAGATTGTCATGGAGAAAATGTATCTATGTGGTCCCTAGGCGTTGAAAACAACTTGATAGCACTCAATCAATCAATCAATCAATCAATCAATCAATCAAAATGATATAGCTGGAAACAGGGAAATAAACCAGGTTCAGAAAATTTGAACAGACCTGATCCAGGAAAAAACAGAATGTTCTGGAGAGACAATGGAACATTGGAGTTGGATCACTCTGTTTTTCCCATCTGAAAAGGAACAGTTTTTTAAACAGACATTTATAGATTCTCCACTTTTTTCAGTTGTTTTTAAAAAACGGAACATTTGCAAGCTCTAAGATCACTTTTTCAGGAGCAAATTTCCTCAATTACTACAGAACTGTCTACTGTAACAGTGCACTTTAGGGCTCATCCTTATGGCCAGGTTAACCTGCTAGCCATTAAGCTTTGAGCCAGCAGAAAATCATGCTGCCCCCACTAGCAATCCCTATCTTGCCACAGGTACAATGGTAGCAAATACTGCTGCTTTTACAGCTAGTACTTGTTTAGCAACTGACTTGTTTAGCAACCATTTGTTGTTACGACAGTGATGAAAAAGTAACTTTGCGACCAGTCCTCACATTTACGATCTTCACAGGTCTGTAAAACAAAGGAAAGCTGAGGTAAGATCAGAAGCACAGTTGCAGTTTCACTTAGCGACTGCTTTGCTTAACAACCAAGTTGCCAGTCCCAACTGTGGTCGCTAAACAAGGACTAGCTGTATTTACAGTGTACAAGGCATGTTATGGACAGGGATTGGTGGATTTCCCCAGCTTTTTTTCCCATCCATCCCAACAAATGGTTCTCAGATGACATAAAATACCTATCAAACACTCTCTTTATTGTGGGATTAGTCTAGGATTTAGGGAGGAGGCAAGTTCTGACACATGTCTAGATAGGCAGGATTAGCCATCTTTCAAAAATTACTGTGGTGTTTCCCAGTACTTTGCATAGGTGTATACAAAGGATGGGTTTGGGGCATCTTTAGGGTGCTTGCGAAAGATTAAGGATGGGAATGGGAGGAAGAAGCTTCTTAGAGGCAAGCCACTCCATATTCCTCTGATCCCCAAAGAGATCTAAAATTGCACTTTCAAAATTTGGTTATTTGCTTCTGAGGTGGCACCATTTGGGGGCGTGTGGGTGAGGAATATGAAAAGTGGACATGCGAGCAGCTTGCCTCCCAGAGACCTTCCGCTTCCATTCCCGCCATTTCGCTACCAGAGTGGTAGGAGGTAGCATTAGACCCACAGGCTGTTCATCTGGCCTCAGAAAACCATGACTCAGTAACAGGGAAACATGCTGGAAAGTCCAGAACTTTAGATAGTACCAAATAATAGATAATTTTCCTGGAGAAGACTCAGGTTTTATTTGGGTAACACAAGAAATCTCAGCACAGAAATCTTTTTCATACCTTAAGCAAAACTTGTGGGCTGCTCTGTCTAGATGGCACGCCAATTTGCGGGATAAAGAAACCCCAGTGACTCATTAACCCACTTGTGTGGAAAGACCCTCAGTTCAAACCTTTAGTCTGCTGTTGATCTTGGAGGGTAGTCATGAAGTCTGTCATTGCTGGGTTCATATGTCACACTATCCCATGCTTTTTAAAATAAGATATAGAGACTTGGTTCTCTACAATTCTAAGCTACAATGGCTGGTTTACCCATAGTGCTAAGCCAGGAGCAGACACCCTGAAGTCCCAGAGCCACAGGTAGCCCTCAAGCACCTTTTTATGGCCTTCACAATCTCCTTTATGACTGCTCCCTCTACTCTGAGGTGAAAAATAGATAAAGATTCTTTATTGTGAACCGCCCAGGGTCCCCCGTTTGGGGGAGATGGGCGGTAATATAAGCTTAAATCAGTGCTTTCCAAACTGTGTGTTGCGACACTTTAGTGTGTCGCAACACACAGTTTAGTGTGTCGCGAAGCGGCTGCTCGGGGGCGCGCGCGGTGGCGGTGTGTATGGTGGCGGCGGCAGCGGCGCGCCATCAGCGCTTCCGCGTTTTAGCGAGGCCACCGCCACCGCTGCCGCCACCGCCATGCACGCCACCCCTGCGCCGCTGCCATGCATGTGCGTGCTGCTGATGTGCATGCGCGCGCACCGCTGCCGTGCACACAAGTGCCCCCGCACCGCCGCCACTGCCGCCGTTGGTGTGTCACCAACAGCGGCAGTTTGGAAAGCACTGGTTTAAATAATAAATAAAATAAATAAATAAAGAACATAATGTAAGCCAAAAGCAGGTACATCACAGTTGCAAAACAAACAAAAAAAATGGCCCAAAATCCATCCCCCTCCAACTGTGATGATGTGGCCCAACAAGTTTTGGGCCCTCATCTACATCCTTTTAAGTTCAGCCTGTAGCCATCAAAAGGTGACTCATCACTGTGCTAGGTCTTAAAAAATAGGACTTGGTTTAGGGCCATTCATTATTTCTCAGCATAACCTATGTTTCAAGATTCTTTTAAGGGTAAACTAGAGGAAGGAAGGAAGGAAGGAAGGAAGGAAGGAAGGAAGGAAGGAAGGAAGGAAGGAAGGAAGGAAGGGGCGTGGTGGCTCAGTGGGTAAGACACCAGGCTTGTCGATCGGAAGATCGCAAGTTCGGAGGTTCAAATCCCTAGCCCCGTGTGATGGAGTGAGCTCCCACACTCGCCCCAGCTCTTGCCAACCTAGCAATTTGAAAGCATGCAAATGCAAGTAGATGAATAGGTACCACTTCAGTGGGAAGGTAACAGCGTTCCGCGTGTGTCATACTGGCCACATGACCGTGGAAGCGTCTTCGGACAACGCTGGCTCTTCGGCTAACAAACGGAGATGAGCACCGGCCCCTAGAGTCGGATACGACTGCACAAATATGCGGGGGGAACCTTTACCTTAGAGGAAGGAAGGAAGGAATGGTTTATGCTGTCCTGATCTTCCTGGGGGAAGGACAGGATAAAAATATAATAACAAGCTATCATAAAATAGGTTTGGGTTTATTCCCAGCAAGACAAAATGGCAGTGGCTACAGAAGCCTGCCAATACCAGAATCATTGGTTTTGTTTGGGGTTGCAGCACTCAAGGTAGAGCTAGTTCATAATCTGTGGGTCCTCCTGGACCCTCAGCTCCTGCTTAAAGAGCAGGTGGCAGCTGTGTCTAGGAAGGCTTTCACATAATTACATCTTGAGCGTCAATTATGGCCTTACCTAGACTGGAAGACACACCTTAGCCACCTTTCATTTTGACTATTGTAATGTGTTTTACACGTGGCTGCCCCTGAAGACCGCTAAGGCCAGAATGCAGCAGTCTGAGTAGACATTCCCATGTAACACCTCTGCTTTGAGATCTGCATGGTGCACCAGTTATTTTCAGTGCAATTCAAGGTGTTGACTGTCATCTAAAAAGTCCAAGATGCCTTCGAGCCTGGATATCACTGGGGCTACCCACTCCCACTAGTTTCTGCCCATCCAAAAGATCTGGAAAAGTGGGTCCCTTCTTTAAGAGAATGCCATCTCCAGGGATCCCAGGAAACCGCCTTCTGTCAAAGCTCCCCTTCTTTGGAAGAGCATCTCCCCCCTCTCCCCAAGGTGAGACTAGCTCCTTCCCTCTAAAACAGTGCTTTCCAAAGTGCCGCCGTTGGCGACACACCAACGGCGGCAGTGGCGGCAGCACGGGGGTGCGCGCGGGGGCGGGGGCGTGCACGGCGGGGGCGTAGGGGTGCGCGCAGCGGCAGTGTGCATGGCGGTGGCAGCAGCCTCCGCTAAAACGCGAAAGCGCTGATGGCACGCCCCCGCCACCGCTTCCGGGTTGTGTTGCGGCACACCAAACTCTGTGTTGTGACACACTAAAGTGTCGCGACACACAGTTTGGAAAGCTATGCTCTAAACCAGGGCTTTCCAAAGTTTTCCCGCGGCGGCACACCAACCACCGTTGGTGTGTCGCCGTGGGAAAACCCGGAAGTGCCGTCCTTGCGGCAGCGCGCAAAAACCTGAAGCGCTGCTGCCGCTTTCGGTTTTTGCGCGCCACCGTTGGTGTGTCGCCGCGGGAAAACCCGGAAGCGCTGATGATGATCACCTTTGTGTCGCGACACACAGTTTGGAAAGCTCTGCTCTAAACATTCCAGGAAGCAGACAACGTTTATTGTAATTTGTTGTTTCATTTTGTTATTCCTTTTATTATTTTGATGCATTGTTTGTAATCATCTTACTGCAGAGGGTCCTGTAAACCATTCTAAAGCTCTGGGGATTGCAGAGACGTTAAATCTTAATAAATAAATAAAAAGCAGAAATTTGGAAGGCTGAAATGAAGAACAGCAAATTAGATGAAGATGTAGCATTATGCATAGTTAGTCATATTGAGTTTACACATGCACTAAAATCATTAGGTAGTTTATTTGGTTATAGCTTAGTATAGTACTGTATTCCCTCTTTAATTTAAAGATACTTTTTAGGTATGTTTGGCTCCTGATAACTGCATTCATGCTGTTTTCTTGGTAGCACTAGGAAAGAAGCATTGCTCTTTTCTTTTTTTAAATGACCCTGAAATTCCCAGGTGGTCCACCATCCAAGACATAACCAGAATTAATCCTGCTTAGCTTTGGAGATCAGCCAAGCTCAACTAAGTGCTGCCCTGGCTGGGGCATTTCCTCTTTACTTTAGCACATTATTGCTTTGCTCATCATACACTGTATTTTTACATATGACATGGAAGTGATTGTAAGAATGGAATTAGGACAGCACTGATAACATTTTACATTAAATATACATAATTATAGAGAGCCAGTTTGGTGTAGTGGTTAAGGCATCAGCTAGAAACTGGGAGACCGTGAGTTCTAGTCCTGCCTTAGGCACAAAGCCAGCTGGGTGACCTTGGGCCAGTCACTCTCTCTCAGCCCGAGGAAGAAGGCAATAGCAAACCACTTCTGAAAAACCTTCCAAGAAAACTGCAAGGACTTGTCCAGGCAGTCTCCGAGAATCGGACACGATTGAATGGATTTTAAAAAATGTAATTATAGATGATATCTGTATAAGAACCAGGGAAGATAACATCCAGGAGAGTAACTTGTTAATTTTTATAACAAATCTAAGAGACTCGTGTAGCCCAAACCTATGTCTGTTTACACTAGAAAGGGAGGAAATTACACTGTATTCAAAGGAATTCACTGTAAGCATGCCATCTACCTTTTTAATCAGATATAAGCTAATTGAGCTTAATTTCTGGTAACTATATAAACCCCCTCCATGTAGTCTTTTTGGCCACCATACAAAAATGGTTTGCTATGTTTTTCTGGGACTGTATTTTATAACATCTGGATGGATTAGATGATCTGGGGATATCAAAAGTTTACAGAGTTGCCTTAATAAAAGCCATGCCTTCATATGCATTAACTAACGAGTCAGTATTGCAACTCTATAGCCACTTTATCTCCCATAGAGAAGAGTCTACTTCTCGACTTCCGGGGTGAAGTGAAGACAGCTCTGCAAAAGCAGAGCTGACGACTGCAGCAAAGACCAAGGAACTGGTGAGTAGACCGGTTCCTTGGAACCTCTTTGGATAAAGAGAGGATGGGAGAACACCTACATGTGCTCCAGACTGCTGTTCCCCACAAGGATACCACAGGACAGCAGACGACAGGATTAGCTATCTTGTTTGCAACTGTGGCAGAGCCTTTTAAAGGACACTAAATTTGCAAACCTCACTTTCTATAAGATTTTTTAAAAGATAAGACTTTTACTATAAGATTTTTGAATTAACTATAAAAAATAAACAACTTCTTGGAGACTGCCTGGACAAGTCCTTGCAGTTTTCTTGGCAGGTTTTTCAGACTTATTTTGGTTATCCTGGCAATTATAAGTCATAAAAAAAGTTAAGTGATGATTCTAGAAACTGGACACTAGAGGGGACTAAAGATTTTAAGCAGAAAAAAAAAAAAAAGAATACAAGCCTGATATCAGTTAATACTGGAACTTACAGAATGATACAAAACATTATAACACTGGAAATATTAAAGGAGATATTTGAAGAATGGAGCCAGAAGTTAGTAACTACAATATCAACACTGTCAGTAATGATGTCTGCTTCTATGGATAGATTATGTCTAAAAGATGTTAATGAAGGAATGACAGATGTGGAACAAATATTATCTGATAAGATAAAGTACAGAACGTGCAATTATAAATGACACACCAAGAGAATGATTTGGAGAAGGATGCTTTACTGGATATACAAAAGAAACTGGCTGAAGTTTTAAAAATTAAAAGGGAAATACAAATGATAAACCAAGAGAATGACCTGGACAATGTTTTCTTTTTCTTATTGGATCTACAAAAGAGGCTTGTTAAAGCCTTGAAGAAATCTTTGCGATGGAATAAAGAATTGAAGAGAAATCAAATCCTATGACAATATTTGATTGAATTAAAGATTAAGACTGTTAGAAGTAAAAGGAAGGAATATAAAGTTGGTTTATTTGTTCAAGGTTAAAATAAGACTCTTTTTGGGGGTTTTTTGCAATGTTCTGGCAACCCTTTATGGACTTTTTGCTGATACCAGGATTGAAAAGTTGATGTTTTATGCATTTGCTTATAGATAAGGGATGGGATATGGGATGAAGAGATATCTGTTTACCCTTATGGGGGTGAAGAGTTATTAAATTTGTTTATACGTGTTGTGATGAAGGTTGGAAGTCACTTCTTTATATATTTCTTTTTTTCTTTATTATATTCTTTTTTCTTTTTTCCTGCACTTTTTATTCTTCCTTTCCATACTCTTCTCTAAGTTTAGTTTGTATTAGTTTTTACTATTGTAAGGGGTCTACTTCTCCACAGTCCATTTCATATACCTTGTAAACTACGACTTATTTAGTATACAATAATAAATGTTAAGTATTTAACATGTCAATATTGTGGAGCAAAGAAGTAGCAAAAAAAAACACTAGGAAGGTGTGACTGTCTTACATCTCTAGTAAATTTACCTTCTTCAGACTTATGCTCATAATAAGTTTTTTGTTGTTGTTTTAATTCCACTAAAACACTACAGAACACAAAAATGGACGTTGCTATTCTCACCATAGGCTAACAGAAAAGCACACTTGTCTTACACCTGGAAAAACCTAGGCTCTGCTGTCTGCTTATTAATTTCGAGAATATTTTCTTTTTTGAAACAAGTATTGTAGCTATATATGATCAACGCGACGCTTGAGAAAAACGGAACGGTGACGAAAGCACTTTGATGGGGTAGGAAGAATGAACAGCAGAACGATTCTGCAGTATTTTGAACTGCTTCGGCTCCCGTAATCCCCCCCCCCCTGCTTCCTACAGTAGAGTTTTATTGCGTTATGGCCTGGAAATGGAATGGTTGTTCTGGGCTAACCTGGGCGTCGCTGTCTTCTTTTTCCCTTTGCTGCTTCTTCTCGTCCTGCGGTTTGTGAAACGACGTCCTGTCACTCATAATGCTGCTATCAAACTTCTGGTGGTAGCCGGTTCTGGTAAGACAAAAAACTAGAAATAGTGAACTACCACCCGTAGCTATGGCCATCCGGACTACATTACCCAGAAAGCAAAGCAGCCGCTACAGAAACAAGGCATTCTTGGTGCTGATTGCTGTTCTTGCTAGGCATGCTGGAAATTGTAGTTTCTGTGTAGAGATTTGCGAAATTTTGTTTGGAATTGGTTGATATTTGTCTAGAAAGGAATCGGGTCTTCCGTCGAATATTTTATAGGCAGAATATTACTGTTCCTTTCGTAATTTTAATTCTTAATTTCAATCGTAAGGCATAATTCTTAAGAATAACTGTTAATAGCGTGAGATTGCAACTCAACCCACGAAGTGTAAATTGTAGCAGGTAAAGACTTAGAATTGGGAAAAAGACCCTCAGCCAGGGAGATTTTATTTATCTCAGTTATGTTCTGCTTTTCTCCTAGGAGATCAAAGCTACTGGACCTGAAAGGAGGCAACTAGCTCAGAGTGACCCTGTGAGCTTTGTGACCCAGGGGAACTTGAACCTGGGTGTCCCCAGTTTTAGTCCACTCTGATGCCTTGGTCTAGACTGATACACTACAGTGTACTAAAGTGGAAATGTTGCAATGGCATCTGAGTAGGGGTATCTCTACCTGCTTACCTACATGTTACATTAAATATGTATTTGAAAAAGGATGTTTAACATTGCCCCTTCAGTTGTAAAGGAAACTTGCAGTGTCTCTCTGAATTGGCTAGTGTTCCACCCCACCTAGTAAGAGCAGTTGATGGCAGTTGATGGAATCTGCTTTGCCACCTCTTGCTTTCTCCCCCCCCCCCCTTTGCTCCTCTTCTTCCTACCACACAGTGAAACAAAGCAGGTGAAGGGGGTCATCCTCTTCATTCCCTTTGGCCGAGTCATTCTGTTCCATTAGCCAAAGAGAAAGTGTTAGCAAACAGTGAGAGAGAATTGGAGTAGAAAAGGACAGGTGAGTAACTGGAGACAGTGGCAACTATTACTAGCCTGGTCTTGCTGTTTCATACAATGTAGAGAACCACAAACTAACCAACCACATAGTTTAGCTTGCTGTACAAGCCTGTCTTGTGGTTAGTTTACAGTTCAGTGTCAGGCAAAACAAAGAATTGGGTTAATTAAGGCAAGTGTGCTTTAATTAATCGTGAATAAGCATGGTATGTAAAATCCAGCCAACAAAGGAGTGAGCCTGTTTGGAGGTAAATCAGCAGAATGAGAAAAATTCTCATTCTAAAGTCAGTGTAACTTACATAAGCTAATTCTAACTGACTCTGTATTTTTCAGGAGGACACACCACGGAAATCTTAAGGCTGCTTAACAGCCTCTCCCAGAAATACTCTCCCAGGCATTATGTTTTGGCTGATTCAGATAAGATGAGTGAAGAAAAAATCCGCTGTTTTGAACAAAAAAGAGCTGGAAAATACTCTGATTCCTTGGTGAGTTTTGCTATCTATCTTCCTAATTGTTCATATTTTATTAAATAGTAATGTCACATTTCCTGTTAAAATATTGTAAGTTTTCCCAATATGCACTAAATTTTCATATCTGAATTTTTCACTTTTCTCATTAACCTGGGTTGCCCTTTCCATGCAGGCCAGAGAAGGCTTCACTAAGTGCCTAACTCCAGAGGAAGGGAGCTGGCTTTGAGACCAACCTTGAAGGATCTGTGCCCTCCAAACACTGTATAGCTGTCTTTCTAGACCTTTTGGCTCTGTCTTGTAGCTCTAATCCAGTGTTTCTCAACCTTGGCAACTTTAAGATGTGTGGACTTCAACTCCCAGCATTCCCCAGCCAGCATGGGGAATGGCTGGCTGGGGAAATGGCTAGCTGGGGAATTCTGGGAGTTGAAGTCCACACATCTTAAAGTTGCCAAGGTTGAGAAACACTGCTCTAATCCAATCTGTTTGCATGCATCAGTATGGGGTATGTCTGATCTCTAGGCCAAATGGAGTGAGGTTTCCTATTTAATTGCCAGCTTCTTCCCTGGTTCATGAGTATGGAGCATTTTCCTGAAAAAGTTGTTGCTGGATGAGGCTACTCTTTTTCTCAAGCAAGGATCCCCTTTATGCGTCCATCTCCCACTGTGCAATGAAGCTTCCAAATGATGCTCCTTAGAAGTGCTAGACTTCCATAATCCACCAACATGGCCATTAGCAGATGTTTAGCACAGACTACTGTAACCTGATGAGTTACAGATGAGTTGGACTCCAGCTGCTGTAATCCTCTGGGCAGCATGGCCTTTGGCCATACTGGCTGAAGACGACAGAAACTGATCCACCACATCTGAAGAGTGATAGGTTGAGGTGTATATATTTATCTAGCAGGCCATTGGAATAAGATGTTACACACACATTTCCAGTTTTGTACCTGATTCAACACACATCCAAACTTTTTCTCCTTACAGCCTTGCCAGCAATCCTTTTTTACTTGAATTAATATGGGATATAAAGGTAAAGGTAAAGGTTCCCCCTGCACATTTGTGCAGTCGTGTCCTACTCTAGGGGCCGGTGCTCATCTCCGTTTGTTAGCCAAAGAGCCAGCGTTGTCCAAAGACGCTTCCGCGGTCATGTGGCCGGCATGATGTGCGCGGAACGCTGTTACCTACCCACCAAAGTGGTACCTATTAATCTACTTGCATTTGCATGCTTTCGAATTGCTAGGATGGCAAGAGCTGGAGCTAGTGCTCCGTCACGTGGGACTAGGGACTTGAACCTCTGAACTTGCGATCTTCCGATCGACAAGCCTGGCGTCTTACCCGCTGAGCCACCATGCCCCTTAATATGGGATATAGAATTATAGAAAAATATCAAAAAGAGTGGGTTTTATCTGCTATATATCTTATTAAATGTAAATTAACATACATCTGTTTTCTTTTAACTATCTAACGAGTTCTATGTAACAAAAATTCAAGAATATGAAAGCTGTGTTTCTATTGGACTGACTTCTGAAGTTTCAATTTTTACTATTGTGAAACACTTTTGTGTTTGTTTTTGTTTTCTCTTGAGCAGGCATTATCTCTGCTAAGTGTCTTTTGTAGGATTTTTAAAAGATTTTTTATCCTGCCTTTATTATTTTTATAAATAATTCAAGACAGGGAACATACCTAATACTCCTTCCTCCTCCTATTTTCCCCACAACAACCACCCTGTGAGGTGAGTTGGGCTGAGAGAGTGTGACTGGTATGAGACTGCTTCCCTACTGCCACCTCAGTTCCCTGCCTGATCTAATTACTGTCAAATTCTAAGGATTGTGATCCTGGTGAGAACTTAAATAAATGATCCCCATTACTGTTGTTTCTCAGATATCAAAGATGGGGATTTTGTTCCCTTTGTGGTACTAGTTTTTTTTCCCCTCTCTCTGTTTGGAGACATACTGTGAGTTCTAGTCCCACCTTAGGCACAAAGCCAGCTGGGTGACCTTGAGCCAGTCATTCTCTCTCAGCCCTAGGAAGGCGGCAATGGCAAACCACTTCTGAAAAGCCTTGTCAAGAAAACTGCAGGGACTTGTCCAGGCAGTCTCCGAGAATTGGACATGATTGAACAGATTAAAAAAAAATCCTGCACTGAATCCATAGGAGGTTTACTCTCTCCCTGTCCTCCCACCTTGTCCCTAAAATAGAAAAAAGAATAGTGTCTGAATTACATTAAACAGATGAAAATGTAGGTTTCAGGATACTTAGATATGGCTATATAAGCTGAGGCAAGAGGCAATGCAATCTAGTATTCTGTGTAACCAACCAGGTCCATTCAGGAAGCCAGAAACATGTCACTTCCATAGTTGCTCTACAGCAGCTGATACTTAAAGCATAACGCTTGTGATTCTAGAAGCCGCAATCAGTTGTCAAGATTAGTAGCTGTTGATAGCAATCTAATTTGTGGAAACCCAATTTAGTTCTTTTTTGTGAAAGGAGATGAAATGTGTCTTCTAAAATGGGATTTTCCATGTATGGTGCTTATAAGTACTTGCATCACCAATCATTAACTTTATTTAATCTGCTGCTAGGTTGAGTGAGAGCACAAATTGAATTAATTAAATTGCCTTTGAATCATTTGGCCAATAAAATCAAATAGGGACCTAATATTTGGTGTTCAGGACAGTGGACCACCATTCTAGTGTATGAAAGGTGTTCCACCAAGTTCGGTATCTTACTTTTAATCTTTGCTTTGGATCCATATATACATACAAAAGGGATGCTGGACTGGGAGGAGATAACATTTAGAGTTAAGGATTTTATAGCATTTTTTTCCTCATCAGCATTACTACATTTTCTGTTCATTTTCTCTAGAACAACATTCCAGAGATCGGACATTTTTTAAAATAAGCACAAGGAAAAAAGACTTTGGGTATGAATCAGAGCCAACCACCAAGACATCTTGGATTGCTTGGTGACTTTAAAGAAAGATTAGGTCAGATCTTGGAGACTGGGTAAAAACCAATGGGTCCTAGAGTGCAGGATGCTACAGGATGTAGCGTGGCCCCTGAATATCCACCTGACAATATGTCCTAATTTCCCCGCTTTCTTACCCTGTTACACTCCGTCCTTATTACTTTTATTTTTCATCACTTTGTTTTCTCTGCCTCTTTCTCATCCTGCTTGCACTGCCTGTTCCTTGCTATTTGCCTTCCTTTTAATCTTGCTTTTTAAATCTCTCTTTTGCTCCTGAAAGTGTATTGTCTCGTTGTTGTTGTTTTTCTTTTATTTTCTCACCACACAAAATTTTGGGGCCTCTCCCTGAATTTGAGTCTCAGTGCCATGGTGCCCTCTCCTGAACACAAAATAAGCTATTGCTGTAAAAAATGTACTGTATATACATCCTGGTTTTAAATCTGAACAGAGTGGAAGCTGTGTATGTGTGCGGGGCAGAGAGGGGGGAATAGAGACAAAGGTGAAAAGTTCTTGATTCAGGCGTGACTACCGGTAACTACATGTGCATGTAGTTTTATTGGCAACAGTAAGGAGACAGTTTGCCACTGCATTCTCCTGAAATGTTTTTTCAACTTCCCAGTCTAGCCTTCAGTACTGGTAATCTCCAATCCAATCCTGTTTAGCATTTTCAGTCAACTAAAGTGGATGCATGCTGCCACCTGCAGTAAGTTGGGGAAAAGTAAATTACTATTTTAAAATTATGTTTAAACTTAAACAGAACTGGAACAGAAACCCGTGAAAACTATTTCATAATATGAATAGAGAAGTGTCTCTGTGTCAGGAATGGGTGAACTATTTAATTTTTTGATTTAAAGAAATCTTTTTGGCCTACACCCACTCATTTTTGAGCATAGCCCTTGACCTGCCACAAAAGCTAATGCAGCCTCTTTTCCATGGGAAACAATGTTGAAAGCAATTTAATTAAAAACAGTCAGAATATACAGTAATTGTATAAATTCAACATTCCCCTGATACTATCTCTGGAAAGAACAAAAACATAACTCAAATAACAATCCAAAAAAGATATACTTTATGCAAGGCTGAATGTTGCTGCTGTCTCCATCCTGAAATTTGATGGTCCCTAAGTACTCTTGTAAGTGCAAGCTGGGTTTCGAAGAGGCAGAGGAACTAGAGATCAGATTGCCAACATTCGCTGGATCATGGAAAAAGCAAGAGAGTTCCAGAAAAACATCTACTTCTGCTTCATTGACTACGCTAAAGCCTTTGATTGTGTGGATCACAACAAACTGTGGCAAATTCTTAAAGAGATGGGAGTACCAGACCACCTTACCTGTCTCCTGAGAAACCTGTATGCGGGTCAAGAAGCAACAGTTAGAACCGGACATGGAACAACCGACTGGTTCAAAATTGGGAAAGGAGTACGACAAGGCTGTATATTATCACCCTGCTTATTTAACTTATATGCAGAGTACATCATGAGAAATGCCGGGCTGGATGAATCACAAGCCGGAGTTAAGATTGCTGGGAGAAATATCAACAACCTCAGATATGCAGATGATACCACCCTAATGGCAGAAAGTGAAGAGGAACTAAAGAGCCTCTTGATGAGGGTGAAAGAGGAGAGTGCAAAAGCTGGCTTGAAACTCAACATTAAAAAAACTCAGATCATGGCATCTGATCCCATCACTTCCTGGCAAATAGAAGGGGAGGAAATGGAAGCAGTGACAGATTTTATTTTCTTGGGCTCCAAGATCACCGCAGACGGTGACTGCAGCCATGAAATTAAAAGACGCTTGCTCCTTGGGAGGAAAGCTATGGCAAACCTAGACAGCATATTCAAAAGCAGAGACGTCACCTTGCCGACAAAGGTCCATATAGTTAATGCTATGGTTTTTCCAGTAGTAATGTATGGCTGTGAGAGTTGGACCATAAGGAAGGCTGAGCGCCGAAGAATTGATGCTTTTGAACTGTGGTGCTGGAGAAGACTCTTAAGAGTCCCTTGGACTGCAAGGAGGTCAAACCAGTCAATCCTAAAGGAAATCAACCCTGACTGCTCATTGGAAGGACAGATGCTGAAGCTGAAGCTCAAATACTTTGGCCACCTAATGCGAAGAGAGGACTCACTGGAAAAGACCCTGATGCTGGGAAAGACTGAAGGCAAAAGGAGAAGGGGACGGCAGAGGATGAGATGGTTAGATAGCATCACCGATGTAACGAACATGAATTTGAGTAAACTCCGGGAGACAGTGGAGGACAGGAAGGCCTGGCGTGCTACGGTTCATGAGGTCACGAAGAGTCGGACACGACTAAACGACTGAACAACAACAACAACAAGTACTCTTGCAGGAAGGACAACTTAACATAGATGGCACCAGTCGGCATTTCCCTCTGACCAGCTGGAAATGATCTGGACAGAAGACCAGGGGCCTGCCTCATGGGACTAGCAACCTTGTGGTGGCTATTCTGTTCCCTTTGGAGCTTCCCTAGGCTAGATTCTGGGCAGTAATGGATGGTTTGGGGGTTCAATCTGACCCAGTTACTATATGCTTGATTCGTTTTAGGCATTATTGCAAAGATACAAAGCCTGCTTTGATGTGGTTTTGTTTTGTACTTGGAGAATCTGCCTGAAACAAATCAAAGATCTTCTACTAAAAATTAATCCACATGACCGTGGAAGTGTCTTTGGACAACGCTGGCTCTTTGGCTGACAAACGGAGATGAGCACCGGCCCCTAGAGTCGGACACGACTGCACAAATGTGCGGGGGGTACCTTTACCTTTTTAATGTTCAAAGCTTGGTAGGTACTTCCAAGAGGAGGCTAGAGCAGGACACTTAATATGAACTCAGAAGATTTAGTTTCACACCTTTAATCCAGGAGTGGGCTAAAGGTAGATCAGAACCTACAGACAGAGATTTTTGTAATACTATAGCTCAAAAAGAGTCTTAAACCCCCAAACTTGTTTTACAATAAATGCTCATAGATTTAGATGGGTAGATGCACAAACATACACTACATGGATGTAAGTGTGTATGGAGGGGGGAGAGAGAGAGAGATTAGGTTGCTGAAATGAAGAAATTTCAAGGTAACCCAGAATGGACTTTTTTCTGAAAAACTCTGAATTCACTTCAATTCTAAAAAAAATGGCTAAGCCGGGTGTCTGCTCAGAGATGCCTGATACTTTGATTTTAAGTGTGTGCCTTTGGATGATTTTGGGATTACAAGAGGAAAAGTCTGAAGTCTTGCTAACAGTTGCATCTTATTGTCCACCAGATGGGGCACAAAGCTAAGTCAGTTGATCTAGGGCTGTGTGATACATCTATGCCAACCTTGTTTAAAAGCACTCAAAAGTTATATTTTTTAGTAACCTGGGGAGGCTAATAATATCATACATTCCCGTGTTAGCTACGGGAAAGGTCACTGCCTCCATGGCCATACAGAAAATGAAGTAGGCTAGCAAAAAACCAAAAATAGCTTACTGCCAAGGAAGCTGTTGGAGTTACTGTAATATGTTGCTGAGAAATAGAATCATAGAGTTGGAAGGAACTTTGGTGCTGGGTAGACTTTTCTGAACCTGTGGAAATTAAGCAAACAGCAAGAGATGCCAGCCCAGTTACTCTTTGCAGAGACATTGCTGGTAGCTGCAAGTGAGCCGTTAAATACAAGATTGCTCTATGCTGCCTAGCTCTATATTTTTCCAGGGTTTTACCAAAAGGTTTTTGTTGGATGCCGCTTTGGAGGAAGAAAAGTCTTGCTACAAGAAATTCAGTGTATATTCATATTTTATTTACCTGAAAGGAAGATTTGTTTCTTTTTCAAAGAATGTATCTTTGAACTAGAAAGGTTGTCTTAAATTAGCTGAGATCCCTTCCATTTGGGGGGGGGGGGAGTACCTTAAATATGAAGTTGGGTTTGTTCTCCTTTGGGTTATGCAGAATTATCTCCTGTGGTTCATAACAATTGGATGCTGGAAAGCAGCAAAAATAAGTAGGAGCCCATTCAAATTGGAATTTCTTCTTTATTTGTCACTGTTTATGTAGCTGAGAGTTTTACAGGAAGTATGTTTAGTACCCAAATGATTCTCATCTGCAAATCTGTCAATTCTCCCATTACTTTCCCAGTTTACCCTCCATCGCATTCCCAGAAGTCGGGAGGTCCGTCAGTCCTGGAGCTCTTCAGTGCTAACAACCGTTCGTTCCATATTTTATTCTCTTCCTTTGGCCTTCAGGCTCAAGCCAGATTTGGTACGTAAAGTCGCTAGTGTAATAAAACAGTAAAGAAACTAGCCAGTTCCAAAAGATGTAGCTCAGTGTTTCTCAGCCTTGGCAACTTGAAGATGTGTGGACTTCAATTCCCAGAATTTCCCAGCCACCACATGCTGGCTGGAGAATTCTGGGAATTGAAGTCCACACATCTTCAAGTTGCCAAGGTTGAGAAACACTGATATAGCTACTTGAAAATAACAAGTCTTCAGTACTTACATGGATGTGTTTGGGGCTGATTTTTTGCAGGATTTCCTTGATTGCTGTATTTCAGGCATGGTGAACCATAGTTTATCATGACAAGTAATAAACCTCTGCAAACCTTGGACTCAACTGTGGAAGAAGAACCCTTAGAAGTAGGTTTTAGTATATTACGTTTTACATATCTTCAAATTGTAAATTATCAACAGGACCACCTGCCCCCAGGAGGTGCCATACCTTTTCCCTTCCTTGTATATACTGTATGCTTGTCCAGTGACATGTAGAAAAGTTGAAGCAAATATAGTGAGATTTGTGGAAATAGCCAGAGCCCTGGCCCATCACTCCCCATGTCTCTTCAGAATTGCTTGCTCAACTCAATGACTGCAAAGCAAAGGAGTGGTTTTTGTGAAATCACCTCTGTTCTATTTCTTTCCTCTCTATATATTGATTTTTTTCCTGTTCATTAAAGAGGAAGTAAAATACCTTAATTCCGATTAAAAAGATAGGTTTCATGAGAGAAGTACATTACAGCATTGGCTTGTTACAGAGATGGTTTCATTTAATTAGTATTGACTCTATTGAGCTTTCATCATAGGAGAAATTGTCTGGAAAATGAAATAGGGCATTACTAAGATATGTGGTAAAGTTCAAAGGGAGGTAATTTACAGTAACTTTTTCTTAAAACAATCAATCTTTTGCTTACAGGAGAATACTGTTGTGACAGATGCAAGGAATAGTGACAAAGTTTGCTCAGTGGTAACAGTTTAACTTTTACGCATCTTTTTCATATGAAATAACAGTGCCAAAAAAAAAAACCCCTCAGAGCAGTTGCCAAATGTCAGATGGACTTTGCACTGGAACCTCTTTTATATAGCCACACAGTAAATCTGTATCTGTCATTGTGGTAAGTTATGGGTTTATCAAATTTATTTTTGCTCTGTGTTTAGCAGCAGTAGGTGAAGCAATCACACTCAGGGACCTGGATTTCATTGGATGCTGCACTGGTTTGTGAGCTGGATGTGTGATGGCCTGAAGTCAGTATGAACTGCAGTTCATAACCCCCAATTTAAATCTCTCCTCAACTGCAAACTTTCAGGAGTGGGGAACCTATAGTTCTCCAGATGTTATTGCACTATTTTTTCTAACATCCCTCACTATTAGCCATGTTGGCTGGGACTGCTAAGAGCTGCAGTTGAGACATATCAGGAGAATGCAGGCCAACCACTCCGTAGAAGATAGTCTAGGTGGTAATTGTTAAGGATGGGAAGAGAAACAGCAAGCAGAATCCAAAACAAATCCTTTTTGTCCGTGAGAACTGTTCCTTTTGCCATTAGATCAGGAAATCAATGCTGCATTTGCCTCATGTTCCAGAAAGCCATATCCTTCAGCTAAAGATCTTTGATTTTTTTAAAAAAAAGTTAATTTGAAAGGAGAAACCCCTACTTCCATTTCTGGTCTACTGATTTGCCTCATGAGAGACATTAGCCACTTCCTTTGAAT
Source organism: Charina bottae (assembly GCA_023362775.1). Lineage (NCBI taxonomy): Eukaryota > Metazoa > Chordata > Lepidosauria > Squamata > Charinaidae > Charina > Charina bottae. The sequence continues at coordinate 27,702,896 of JALMGJ010000003.1, read as the reverse complement.
GAAGTCCCTCTGGAGACAGGTCTCATAATAATGGAATGAGAGAGTTATGTAACATTTGATCATACTTTCCCCAAGCATTTGCTGCATTAGATCTGTGTTTTCTTTAATCTCATTATCATATAGTTTAACATTTATCAGAATCAGACTACAGTACTGGCTTTGATCTTGAAAACAGCCTCACATATTAATCTGCCTTTGGGTGAGAGTGTGTTTACAGAACCACTAAGCACCACATTCTTGGCAGACCACCAGGTCCCGTAGGTTTACAAGCCTTTGGAGGAGAGGAACAAAACTTTGGTGCTGAGTTGACAACATTTGTCAGAGATGTCTGCCAGGGAATTCAACAATTAAATGTTTAAAATAGGAGGTATCAAGAAAACCAACAAATGAACCCAAAATTACATAGTTGCCATAATGGAATTTATGGAGAGTTCAGGCATTAATCAGCGTAGGCAGGATTATTTTCCCGTTTGTGTTTCTACTGTATTGTTAATAGAGACCAGTGTAGGATTTTGGAATGCTTTTAAGGAGTCCTTTTATAGATTAACAACTGATCATGCAAATTCTTGTGCCCTCCCAAACTGCTCTTAACTACAGCTGAGAAATCCTAGGAATTTGAGGAATGTAAGGAAGAGATAATAGATTAAATTCTACATTGCTTTCACCTTGTAGGAATTGGGGGCAGAAAGCTTAGCCCACCAGTTTGAGCTTTGCTGGTGGGCTAAGATAATCAGCTACTGGAGTCAGCTGTTGCACAGCCATGTTCATGTCCCAACCACCATTGATTAACAAAACTTAATGCTCTTAAGAAGATTGGTGCACATAAGTATTTATTAATGTATTATTTTTGTATTTGGGTTCATTCATTCATTCATTCATTCATTCATTTATTATTTAAATTTATCCCCGCCCATCTCCCCGAATAGGGGACTCTGGGCGGTTTATCATTTTAAGCCAAAGCCAAGTAATCACATTATGGCTTGGTACACTGTATGAGCCCAACCAACGGCTGCCCAAAAGTCACCCTTGATTGCTTACCTCTGTATGGCAACATGGTGGCCCATGCCTTTACCTAGCTGTTTGTTCTTTCTTGTGTCAACAAAGCAACCAGTCAAACAAGGCTGCTAAAGTAATCTACCAAACTGTTTTACTACCCCATGCTCTCCCTTGTTCCATTCCTAGCCATTTGTAGTTTAATAAAGAGGAGGAGGGAGTAAAAGAAGGAAGGGAAGGGAAGGAAGAAAACAAACATTTCTATTTTGCTGCCTGATCACCAAGAGACCAATCATCTGCAAACTGTCTCAAGAATTGGGATGGATAGACCAAGGTAGATCTAGGTTTTTTTTATTATTATTAAAAACCTCTAGAAAAATCCGTCAGAATTTTACCAGAAGTAAGATTGGACTTACTTTTTAAATAATTAAATAATTTCTGGGGTGGCTAAAGCACCAGGATGAAGCTTCTGCTTTTCAATGAGGCAGGTGCTGCTGTAAGTGCAGAGGGGTTTTTTTAAGATTAAAAAGATAAAGAAGATCCCCTCAGCCACTTTATAAGTGTTAGAAAATAAATACCATCTCCATCTGTTCCTACCACTTTTTTTTCCTGGGAATGGCAAATACTGGGTGGATTTCATTTTGGCCTAGGGTTCGTCCTGCCATGGATGTGCTGGCAGCAAACATCCCAGTTCTTTCCAGAAATGATCTGGAATAGAATTACTTTTAAATTCTATTCTGGAGCCAGAGTTAGGCTCCAGAGAGTGGAGGAAGAAGTGGGAGAGCCAGTGCTGTAAGAAAGATGGTGTGCTTAAAACCTTGACTCTTTCTGTGCTTTGGTGGCATTTTTAAGCAGCCCAAGGGATCAGTTCCACTTCTTCCGTTCTCCTCTGTCTAATCCTTCCTGCTCCATTACATATGCCTGAGCAACAGGTTGGGCATGCATGGTGAGAGACAGAAGTGCCCAGAAGCCAGGTTGATGATGATGAGATGATGATGATGATAATCATGAGATGATGATAATCATGAGATGATGAGGTTGATGATTATGATGATATAATCCTTATACTTAATATTTAATGCATTTTAAAAGGTTTCCTAAATGTTGAGTCAACTATGTTATGACAGCCTTGGAAGCTAGGCCAAACTGTAATCCCCACAATGGAGTAGAGAGAGTTGGATTCAGTGACACTGTCAGAGGAAAAGGCACTTGCCTGTAGGCCTCCATGTAGGTTTGTGCTTTAGGCAAGTTATAACTTCAGGGCTTTCTAACTCATACTCTTCATGGGCTTAATTTTTTAATATTTTTAAAGAAATTCCTTCCATTTAGTAAAAGCTTTCTCTCTCCTCCCCCCCAATACACAGAGAGCTCTTATTTCCCCTTTTCATCGAAGCAGCTTTTCAAACAGGGCATGTGTATGTTTGCAACCCAATCTGCTAAAGTACAAGAAAAGTTGTTCTACTTGATTCTGGTTGACTGCTATAAGGCTCTTCAAAGTTTTCCCACCTTTTGTATCAGAAAAAGTCTGGTAGCACCTTTTCAGAATAACACAATTATGTCTTTTAATAAAATTTGTTAGTCTGAAAAGGTGCTATAGATTCCTTCTAATTTTTGGCTACTATAGACTAACACAGCCCTGCTCCTACAGTGTCTGCCTTCTGTAAATGAAAGAGTGATATAGTAAGGATTACATCTGGTTCTCTGAACTTTCGTGGGTTTCAGACTTGTTTACAACTAGATGGGTAGAAAATAGCCCTCTGACAACAATAATGATGATCAAGGATGCAGCCAAGTCTTTCAGGCCACATGATTACCATATCTCTTAAAGATGTCAGATTAGGTATTGTAAAATGGAAAGATGAGGGAGGTATCCCCATGTTTTTATATCCTGCTTTTGGAGGTGAGTAAGCTACGTGCCAAATTCATGTGCTTATAATCACCGTAACAGCTACATTTTGTTATAGAAGCACTCTATAGACAGCAGAACTATATTAAAAGGGTCTTTATTTCACTTAGCTAAGACTTTCCATTCTCTCTCCAGCTTTCAAAATGTCTTAAGTTCATGGCACTTCAATAGCATGCTAGAACGGATAATGTGGCATTGTTCCTTTATACTATAATTCCTATTAGATGGCCTTTCTTTTTAGTGGTAGAGTAAGACCAATATGCTAAGTTATATTCCAATATATTCTTACTTTCTTGTGTCACATTTCTGGGTTGTTTTTTCACATACAGATACCTTAGATAAGGTGATTTTTTTTAAATTAAAAAAGCATACGTAGACTATATTTATTGGAGGGAATCCCTTGTATGGGTTTCCCCCCCAAAACATCTGGACAATACTTAAATTTTATACTTATTTTCTAGATTGGGGAATGGGCATGTTGTACTTTTTTTGAGAATATACATTTGATATGTACAATTAAATCATTTTGCATTTATAAATCTTGTAACTGTAATTTTGGTCATATTTTTACATAATGCAGGGATTTTTTTTGACATACATGGATATTTTTTCCCTTAACAAAAGAAATATATTTTTTATTTTCACTAAGACACAATATTTTGGGCAGTAGTAGCCTAAGAGGTAAATGGTGGACTCACCACTGGCAAGGAGAACCTTCTGCCATTCCTACCTGCTGTTTCTCTCTATGCCCCTCTTTCCCATTGGCAGACACATCACTATTTGGCCTGGGTCAGGCCAGCCTTATCCGTGTCACTGGAGAATATCCTCAGAATAACTCATTGTGAGGTGGTTGTACACTGCACAAAGTGGATTGCAATTTCTAACAGTGGTTGCTCTGAAGTCCTTCTCACAGTGATACAGTACATATTGTGTGATCTGCTGTGGTAGCAAGCCACTCAGGAGTTCTCCACTCTTGAGGAACAAAAGTACCTGTTCCAGATGTCTTCAGGAAGTTAGCAATTAGATGTTTCGCTGGAATCCACCACCTGACTTGTTCCATTGCCTGAAGTTGGGAGTCTACTATGTTAATTGTCAGGAATCTACTATGAGATTATGGTATATAACAAAATGAGAAATAAGTAAGTGGGTGCTTCATTCCACCTAATTATAGAAATGATCCCATTTTTACACAGAATTCTGACCACAGAATTGCAGAATTCAGAAAGAAAAGGCAGTTACCAAGAACAGAACTGCATTTGGATTTCCATATTGGTTTGAGAAACACAGATTAAATAAGCCTGCCTTAAAATGCTAAACGAATAGATCCCTAGTGTCTAAACATGATGTATAAGATGTGGACAAGCAGTGTTATCTACGAGTGTGGAAAAAATACATCCCAGGATCCTTTACAATGTTAGAGAATTATGGATAAATCAGTAGGTTCCTGCTTAGGTCAAAAACCAGGCAAGAGTGAATATAACATGATAGTTTCAGCAAAGTTATCAGCCAGCATGAGAGGGTGGGTCTTATTCTTCACATAGAAATTCCTTCAAATATATTGGGCACATGTTTGTGGCAATAATAAGAAATGGGTAATGTTAACAAAGTGTTCCTATAGACTAGAGGAAATGGCAAAGTACTCAGTTAATTATTTTTATTTATTTAGTGGATCTATATTCTACTTTTCTGCCAATAAATGATTCTCAAATCCTTTAGCATAAAAATGAAATCAGTATAATAAGAATCACAAGACATTATTAAAACCCCAGTGGTAAAACTAACCCTCCATTAAGTAGGCAAAGCCTTCTATAGCAACTTAAATAAAGCATTTTTGTGGCTGTTGTGGGTCTTCCGGGCTGTGTGGCCGTGTTCTGGAAGTTGTGGTTCCTAACGTTTCGCCAGCATCTGTGGCCAGCATCTTCTGTGCTCCTGCCCTCTGAAGATGCTGGCCACAGATGCTGGCGAAACGTTAGGAACCACAACTTCCAGAACACGGCCACACAGCCCGGAAGACCCACAACAGCCATTGAACTCCGGCCGTGAAAGCCTTCGACAATACAAAGCATTTTTGCCTGCTGATATAAGGATAACAGTGGAAGCTACTAGTTTAAGTTCCCTTATCTGGGAGTTATGAAGCCTGTAACCAATGTTGAGCGTTACTTAGGACTACATGTGGAGTTCTGTATATGCGCACAATCCTTTCTTCTCTGCTTGCACACTCTGACAGTTTGTTCTTGTGAATCTTGTAATCCTCCACAGCAAATTTGGGAGCCAAAAGATCCATTGGTGGATGGAGACAATTGGGTACAATTCCCATTTTAAATGAGCATAATTTAAAGGAGTTAAACTTTCCCATTGAAATCAGTGAAATGTCAACATATTTAACTTTCACTGATTTATTTTAAAATACCAACTAGATTGCTGAGTCAAAATCAATTAGATAACCTGTAATCATTTGAGTTGCAATATTGAACAATCCAGTACTGCACAACAATCCAATAAAACCCTAGATGAAAAATACAATAGCTAATGCAGAAAAATATAAATACCCAGTCACCCATTTCCTCCTGGAGAAAATCTATCTCTATAGTCATTAAGAGTCAACTCTGACTTGGTGGCACATAATTAATCACAAGTCATCTCTATCTTCAGGATAAAGCTCTGATATTTAATATTGAAAAATACAACCAGTTCACAGTCATTCTTAGATCTCACTCAGTTTATTAGTAATAATAATTTGTATATTGTGACTATTTGGGGCAGGGACTAGGACTGAATTTTTATTTGACTGTATTTTAATGGTGAAGTTCTTCTGAACCATTTAACCCAGTGCTACCATTTCAGCTACCACTTTAGCAAAGACAGACATTTGACTTACTGCTGTTCTATGAATGGTTTTGGCTCATTACCTTCCAGTACCTCCCTGCAGTCCCATGCAGTTTCAACTGGTTTTGTACAGTGCTCTCCTGAAGTACAGGGAAGGGGAGGGAATGATACAATCTCCAGAATTCAGAAAGTACACCGTGTGGCTGACAGTTATCTAAGCAAGGATATCTGATAATGTAAGAGAGAGCTGTATGTTCTTTGTTTTGTCAATAATAGAGATTGCATTCTTTGGAATGTTTGCTTTGGAAATATTTAGGCATTCTTTGGCTAGATATTTTTTTAAGGGAAGGAGAGAGCGAGCAATATTTAATTTTCCTAAGTATGGCCATAGTGCACACAATAATTGTGAATGACTATCCAAAGAGCAGCTGAATATAGCAGTAGGGTACCCTTCTATCCCCACCCTGCTCCCTTGGTGTCTGGGGCACTGCACTCTGCCTAGTATTCTGCAAAGATCTAGTTCTTGAAGGGAGAGTCCTCTTACAATGTCACTTTCTAAAATCCAGCCAGTCCCTCTTCTTAGGCTTGCACCAAGTACTTCTGTTTCTACTGATAGTCCCTTGAGCATGGACTCCTAGAGGAGGAATGGAACACTGTGAGTACTGTAGCATATTTCTTGGCTTCAAGTAGCAGGCTTGGCAATGGTAACGTGCATGGCTGAAAAGAAAAGATTAGACTAAAACAGCCCTTAATTTGATTTATTTGACCATCCCCAGAGAACATGATCCTTGCTGGCTAAGAGCAAATTGTAGTTTTACACATGTGGAAGGTCCCAGCTTTGGGAAGGGTGCAACAAAGTCTTCTGATGTGTTCTGTCTATATATAGCATGGAAGTTTTGATTGAAGTAAAAGGTAAAGGTTCCCCCCGCACATTTGTGCAGTTGTGTCTGACTCTAGGGGCCGGTGCTCATCTCCATTTGTTAGCCGAAGAGCCAGCGCTGTCCGAAGACGCTTCCGCGGTCATGTGGCTGGCATGACGCGCGTGGAACGCTGTTACCTACCCACCAAAGTGGTACCTATTCATTTACTTGCATTTGCATGCTTTCGAATTGCTAGGTTGGTAAGAGCTGGGGCTAGTGCGGGAGCTCACTCTGTCACGCGGCGCTAGGGATTCGAACCTCCGAACTTGTGATCTTCCAATTGACAAGCCTGGCGTCTTACCCGCTGAGCCATCGCACCCCTTTTTGATTGAAGTATTAAAGCTTTCTTTTCCCCATCTGACCTATACGTACATTTGCTCTGACTTACACACAGCTACAGGGGGCGTGGTGGCTCAGCGGGTAAGATGCCAGGCTTGTCGATTGAAAGATCGCAAGTTCGGAGGTACAAATCCCTAGCCCCGCGTGACGGAGTGAGCTCCCGCACTAGCCCCATCTCTTGCCAACCTAGCAATTCGAAAGCATGCAAATGCAAGTAGATGAATAGGTACCACTTCAGTGGGTAGGTAACAGCGTTGCGCGTCTGTCGTGCCGGTCACATGACCGTGGAAGCGTCTTCGGACAATGCTGGCTCTTCGGCTAAGAAACGGAGATGAGCACCGGCCCCTAGAGTCGGACACGACTGCGCAAATGTGCGGGGGAACCTTTACCTTTTTTTTACACACAGCTATTGAATTTTTCCCTAAGTAATCTAAGTCTTTATAGCCAGGGAAATCCAGTATCCATCGTGCTTCTCTTTACTATGTATGCCTTATTTTTGATTATCCTCCTGATGATGACATGAATGGGTAAACAACATTCTGAGCAGGGTCTTCCTGGTGCCAGAACAATATTCTTGGCCATTGCTCAATATGTATATTTATGACATCTGGAATATTTATTCAGAACTTCCCCTAACATATTAGTCTGTTCATTAATACTCATGTAGAAAATGTAACATCAGTTGTGACTTGACTTGCAGATTGTCACTTTAATCATCTCTGTGTTTCCTGTTTGTTTCTGTAAGCATTTATATAAAGTTCCCACTGGTGCAGCTTTAGGCCATCGTTCATGAAAAATAATATATTAAGGCAAGCAGCAAAATATTCCCTTAGAAAAGGCAGGATATCTACATATAACTTGTCTATTTGTTGCTCCTTCAATTACTCTTAAAAATTGGTCCAGAATTTGGATACTAATATTAGGAATATGGTATTATAGTTTGCAATTGCAGAGAAGTGCTTGAGGAAGCTAAAAATTTGAATGGCATCCTGATTTCTTGATCTTTCAGCATTCCTGACTTCCTTTTTATGACTTTTTATCTCTTTTGTTTTTGAAGAGATGTGCTGTAATTCAGTGGTTTAGTTCAAAAGGTCCTTCATTTTCAGGCATTTGCAGCAGCAGGTCCAAGAAAGATTTTTGCCTGAGATGCTTTGTAGAATGTTGCCAGTGAGTGGATAAAAAGTATAATAAATATTAAGCATAATTTAGCCTTAGATATTGGTGTTAAACGGGATAGTATTGGACATGATGGATCCACTGGCCTGACCTGATACAAAACAGTTTCATATTTTTATACTGAAGAGGGTCAGCAAGTGGCTGGCAACTTTCGTTGAAGGCCTCCTGTTAATCTAAATAGGGTAGATTATATAATAACCATCATGCAATGGGTTTAAAACTGGCTTACAAATGACTCTTGCCTGGGGTAAGGTAACATAGAGCCCCAGGTGACGACCCAGAATTCTTTGCCATTTTTTCCAGGATAAGTTTGGACCTAGCATGTTAATTAAGTATATGATTTTTATATGTGAAACTTATAGCTTATAATTTTATCACACGATATACAGTGCTATTATGCTTTCCCTTGTTCTTCAAATAGATTGGGCCACAAGTGCTGTCTACCTGTTATGATGGCAATTGGAGTTGTAGACTAATACATGCAGTTGGGGAGGGGCATCTTCTTAGAGAAGGCTGTTGTAGAGACTGCCTTTTTATTCTGTTCTGTACCTGTGGGTGGGTGGGTGGATTACGAACATATATCAACGCCCATCTTTCAGGGTAAGCAATGTTATGCAAAGCACAGAAAGAGTATGAAACAGAGAGCTAAAGAAATTAAAAGCATGAAATAACAAAAAGGAAAGGAAGCATAGTCAAAATCAGTTTGCACCAACACCATTCACTATACCTCTTTGAATCCTTCTAAACCATCCTTTGCTTCTATCATGTCCATACACTAATTCGTATGTTGCCTTTGGTTCATTAAACTTCTCTTTTTCAAGAACTCATCAACTCCATCCAATGACAGTTTTCTTGGACTTTTTTTTTTCAACCATTCACTCTTCCTTCATATATTTGTTTTGTACTTTGATCCTAATTTACATTCTATATCAGGGGTCCCCAACCTGTTAGGAAGTGGGCCGCGGGGCTCCCTCCTGCAAAACCCGCCCCCGGTGTGCGCAATAGGCTCCCGCCTGCAAACCCCGCCCCCTGTCTGTGGTAAAATTTTCTTCCACGACCAGTCCCTGGTGCCAGAAAGGTTGGGGACCTCTGTTCTATATGACCAAACCACCTCAACCTACTTCCTTCATCTAATTTTTGTATTGCATCCATATTATTTCAGCACCCATTCATCCTTGACCCTATCTCCTTATTTTAAGGTAAGGTAAGGTTTCCCCTTCCAGTCGTATCCGGCTTTAGGGGGCGGCGCTCATCTCCAATTCTTGGCCGAGGCAGCCAGCATTGTCCATAGATGCTTCCGCGGTCATGTGGCCAGCATGACTAAATGCCAAGGCGCACGGAACGCTGTTACCTTCCCACCAGAGTGGTACCTATTTACAGTATCTACTTGCATTTTTACGTGCTTTCGAACTGCTAGGTTGGCAGGAGCTGGGTGAGAACGGGAGCTCAACCCGTTACGCGGTGCTTCCGGGTCTCGACCTGCCGACCTGCCGTCTTTTCATTCGACAGTCGGTAGTCTTAACCGTTGCGCCACCACGCCACCTTCTCCTTATTTTACTACTCACAATTCTTAAGTACCCATTCCTGCTGAATTCAACTTTGCTTGATGTTTCTCCTCATATACCCAACTCTCACTTCCACATAACAAAGTGGGCAGAAGCACATTCTTAGAGAGTCATTTTCATGTGTTTCCACAAATATGCAGCAGATGACATAAAACTTTCCATCAGCATTTGCACATTTTAAAAATGTCTCCATCCTTTTTCTCACTTTTGGTAAACATTTTGCCAAGATACATATCTATAGTTTTTCAGCATTGTGTGTATAACTTGCTGTTGTTCATTCCTGATTTCATATGAAACACCCAACCTTGGTCTTTGAACTCTTCATTACATCATGGTCTGTTTAACATTTGCTGCAAATCATTTGAATTCTGAGCCAGCACCATAGCATCATTTGCATACCAAAAGCCAGTTTGGTCTAGTGATTAAGGCTCCAGGCTAGAAACCAGGAGATGGTGAGTTCTAATCCCACTTTAGGCATGAAAGCCGGCTGGGTGACTTTGCGCCAGTCACTCTCTCAGCCCAACTCACCTCACAGGGTTTTGTTGTGGGGAAAACAGGAGGAGGAAGGAGTATTAGGTATGTTCCCTGCCTGGAGTTATTTATAAAAATAATAACAGTGGGATAAAAAAATCTAAAAAAAAATGTATGTATATTTACATCCCCAACCAATACATCACCACAAGTACTATGTATACATTTATCCATAAAAACATTAAACAGCCAGGGGGACATTTCATATCCTTGTCTTATTTTCTGCTCTATATTGAAGCATTTCACTGAGACTCATGCACGTTTTATTTCCATCATATACTGCTCTTACTGCATTCAGCAGCTGACCTTCAGCTGTATATCACACAAAGTTTCCATAATATAGAACTATACGTTTTGTCATATGCTTTCTCTAAATCAACTAACATACAGTTGAAGCGGGAAAACCGCTTTCCCAAGACAGGAGACAAGACCACAAGGTTGGAGAATACAGGTTTATTGCTAGCAATGGTTCAGAGCAATAGCTTGACAAAGTCTGAACCCCGGGCTACTCCCAGAGTCTATCTTTTATAGGTTTTGCAATCGAGATACAGTATACCAAAACAAGATACATTTCTTGTTCTAACATTTCTTTCTCAGTTAAACATTTCTCAGTAACCTTCTGAAAGTAGAAATCTGATGTGCACATCCACTACCCTCCATAAAGCTGCACTGCACTTCCCAAATTTTGCTCATTGTCATCTCTTATACCCTTGCAATGAGGATTCTACCAAAGATCTTCCCAGGGATGCTTGACAAACTATTCCCTCCTAGGTTTTTTTATTTTTTTTATTTATTTTTCAATTTCTCTTACCGCCCCATCTCCCCCGAAGGGGACTCTGGGCGGTTTACAAGACATAACAGTTAAAATAAATAAAAAACCATACAAATACACAATCATCATAAAATACTAATAAATTAAAAATAAAATCCAGGAGGCGATAAGATGGTATTTAAAAGGGCTCTATGGCACCAGCCATCCCCAGGAGGAGCTGTTCCCGTTCCCATCCCAGGCGAGGCGGCAGAACCAGGTCTTTTAAGTTCTTCCGGACTTCACAGGTTTCATTTTCACAGTTGACTGTAAATTGCAGCGCAATCCTAAACGTGTTTCTTTTGAACTAAGTTTCTTTTAAAATCAATGGAATTTATTTTTAATGTGTTTAGAATTTTAATGTCATCTGCTACTGCAGACTTAAAATATGACCCATTCTTTTTACCTGAGCTTACCTGGTTGTAAACCTGACGCTGGTCTTACCTGTAATAAGCTTCAGTTTTCACAGTAAGACTTGTTTTTCAAGTAAGCATATTTGTGGTTGAGCTCTGTGTATCAGTCCAGGCAAAAAAGGAAGATGTTTGTTTATTTAATGTTTATCTTTCAAAGAGAGAAAGGGAGCATTTCTTTTCTGAAGTTACCGAAAGGCAGAAACGTCAGCTATTCCTTTGTTTCTCCATCAGAAGATCTGTTTTTAAGGATATGAAAAGAAAGGACTCGCTTTAATTCGTAAACCTTTTTTTAAAAAAAATTAAAATAGTCCACAGATGTGCAGGCAAGTTTACTACTAAAACTGTGGGGTGATATCCACTGTGAAATTATTTTCCAAGCTTGGATTAGAAATAGTTAGTCTACAGTCATCTAAGGAGGCAAACCATTATTTTATCACGAACTGCTGAAAAAGATTCAAACAACTTCCTAAATTCTACCATCTTCCAGGGGAGAGAGAAGAATGTGCGGTCACTAAAAAGTAGCAAAGAAACAAAAAAAAATATTTAAAGAGCAAGCTCAACCAGAGTACAGCCCAAGCATAATCAAAATTAACAAGTTAAAAATTAACATCATTTAAAATTACAGAAAAGCAGTAGTCAGTTATACACCATGATATATTTACAGTTACAGTAAAAATATCACTTATACAGAATAGAAGTATCAACTAGTATTAATATTGATCATCATGGCTGTATTTGCCCAGAATATTTACCTGTAGCTTACTGAATTCAACCTAATTGCTTGGGCTCACTTGGTACATACACTAACTACATGGGCTGTGTTCGTATAGAGTACTAGATGAAAATATGGTTGGCTAGTTTGTCACTCAGCCAAAATGCAGTGAATAAAAGAGATTAATATGTGCTTTCCTCTTTGCAAGCCATTTTGAAAGTTTATCTTTATTATGACAAAGCAATCTTCATCTCCTTAGATAGCAATTCCAGAAGAGTAAGGATGGCAGAATTATCTTTCCACCAGAATTCTGCTGGTAGTGATGCTGCTGTGGAGTCCTTGGTGCTCTCTGAGCCTTGTTGTTTTCTTGCAGACATTTCATTGCCAGGCTCTTCAGAGCGAAAAGGGAGTGGGACTTCCTCTCAGTTTATATCCCATGGCTTGTCCTGCTTGTGTTGGTGGGGGTGTTGTTCTCTCCTTGGTAGTTCCTTGATTGGGCTGTTGTTTGCTGCTTGGTTGATTGACTGAGTTAATAGTTCCTTGATTAGGGTATATTGTGCTGTTTGATTGCTCCTCTGGTGCTAATCCTGGTGTTAATCTTTGCCTATCTGGGTGTTGATTGCTGGCAAGGAGGCGTTCTGGTCTTTTGGCTTTTCTATTGTCTCTTATGAATGGTATGTAAATGTTGTTTACCTCTATGTGTCTGTTGATGGCTGCTTTGTCTGAGTGCCAAGCTTCCAGGAATTCTCTAGCATTTTTGGATTTGGCTTGGTTTAAGATGCTCACAGTTTCCCAGTTGAAAATCAGTGATGCTGCTTCTGGGTGGTGAGGGCCACTGCTGCACTATTCCACAAATGTAAATTACAAATTTGTTGTTGGAGCCCAAACAAAGAGAGTTGGTAGTAAAACTTTGGAGCCACTCAATCCGTGGCCCCTGCCTTATTTGAGTGGCCCTAGAATTGGGCCCCCTCTATGCCAGTTTTCTTTTTGCCCTCCCGCCACAAAGTAGCAAAGGTGAAAATTAAAACAATAGTGCTTGGGCAGGTTACAGTAAATCTGGTCTAAATGATTAAATTGGTGAGGGTGGAAATGGGAGGGTAGGTGCACAACTCTCCTGATTTCCATTTTTTTTCCATGTGCCCGCAAATACCCTTCAGAGGCTCTGGGATTCAGAGCGTGGGCAGTTTGTGGTCTCATTTTTGCTCTGTGATATCCGTATCCTCCCCACCACTTCCCATGTTGTCAAGGACATTTGGATCTGTGTAAGACTGTATGGTATCCCTAAGGACATTGCCGAGTGGCTGGTCATATGATCAATGTGGGGAAAATCTTCAGTGACCTTAGCATAGCCAATGGCAACCTGTGGCTACAGCTGCTTGCAAGCACTGTTTACATAAATGGAGCTGGGATTTCACCAGTAAGTCATGAGCAAAGAGAGATTATTGGTTCTGCTACTTTCATTTTTTTAGTCCTCTTCAGTACAAGGATCAGATGTTAAAAGAACAGATATTACTCAACTTTGTTGACAGCTGAGCTATAACACTTGCCAGTGCAAGGCAAGTTTTGATGAGTCTCATCTTCATCCAAGTATCATCACACATCCCTTAAAATATAAAAATACCTGTCTGTCTATCTGCTGGGGAATCTTTGCAAGGCTGCTAGAAAAACTCGTTTTTCTGCATCACCAAATAGGGTGAGACTCTTATCTTTGACTTCTCTATAGTTGCTATGACACCCCTTGTTATTATAAATCGATTACCTCTGTGTTGCTGGCGCACCAGCTCTGTAGGCAATAGAAGCAGACTATCCTGTTCCTCTCCTTGTTCCTGAAGCTGCCAAAACCCTCCAGAGTTTTGAAGAGGGCACAGCAGAGCTAACAGGCATCTGGGAAAAGGAGAATGTGAGGCAGTGGGGTGTACGTAGAGAGACCCAGAGACCAGTTGAGCTGCTGGTGCTCAGGCTAGCTGGTATAGGACAGGGTGGAGGGATCAGCACCCTGGGCTAGCACTCCACATCAGAAGTTTAGTGTGACAGAAATTATGGGTTGGGACCCTCTTACCTGTTATCCTTATTTTCTGATTTTTCTTAATGGGTTATTTTGGTCTCTTTTAGCCTGTTTTTTTACCATATTGCATCAGCTCACCAGTGCAAAAATGCCTGTGTCACATCCAGCAGTTTTGTGCATAGTCCTATTACTGTCTGTCTATATGTTCCGCCTTTGGTTTTTTCCAGATCTTGTTGTGGGCGGTTTGGCTTCCACCCAACCATAGGTGTGTATAGATACAGCACCTCTCTCAGGATAATATTGTGACTAGCAAAGTGGCCTGTAGTCGCTGACAGCACACAGCTAGAGCTTTGCACTGCTTTGAATTCAAAGTGCTTTGGGGCCTGCGGAGGTGCAAGTGAAGCACATGCTTGCAATTCATTAAAGCAGCCACGCCTTTCCCCAGGATTACACAGCTGCCTTGTGAGTCCAGGAAAAGATGCACTTGGGTAAGGCATTGCAGACAGGTGCTACCCACATGCCCCTACGCACTCCAAAGCACATTTTTCCTTCATGTTTGCATTTAAATTTAATTTGCATATCCCTACAAATATTATTTATTTATTTGTTATTTAAATTTATATGACCGCCCATCTCCCCCAACAGGGATTATGTGTTTATGTTCAATACCTCTTAAGGACAATTTTAATTAACAGAGTTAACACACACACAGACACACACACACGGCAGAACATCCTCATTGAGAGCTAGTGAGGATTCTGAGCGCAGCAAAAGCAGGAAACAAGTCAGCAGAAAGTCGCAGATAATGGAACACACTCTACCAAAGATACCAGCTTGAGCCTTACTTTGTTACACAGACCTATGTTTGCTAACTGGGGATTATGGCCAGTGGTGATTTTGTTTTTTACGCTGAGGTACTTGATTGATTGATTGATTGATTGATTGGGGCGTGGTGGCTCAGTGGGTAAGACACCAGGCTTGTCGATCGGAAGATCACAAGTTCGGAGGTTCAAATCCCTAGTCCCACGTGACGGAGTGAGCTCCCGCACTCGCCCCAGCTCTTGCCAACCTAGCAATTTGAAAGCATGCAAATGCAAGTAGATTAATAGGTACCACTTCCGTGGGTAGGTAACAGCGTTCCGCGCGCGTCATGCCGGCCACATGACCGTGGAAGCGTCTTCGGACAATGCTGGCTCTTCGGCTAAGAAACGGAGATGAGCACCAGCCCCTAGAGTCGGACACGACTACACAAATGTGCGGGGGGAACCTTTTTACTTGATTCTTGCCTGTATACTAATTTAAAAGCATGTTACACCACATTGAAATGTACATCTTAAATGCAGCTTAATAAATCTTAAGCTGCTATCATGGGGTTTTAGAAAATATCAAAAACCATAGAACACATACAAACACACTCCTTTCCTAAAGTCCAAGAAAAGTTTGGCCAGACTCTCTAAACATCCCACTAAATTTTAGTCCCACTAAAACTAGACATGCGTAACTAATGGCAGGACTGCATTTTAAGCAACCGAGCTGCACACACACCCAGCATTGTAGTTATTTTGCCATGCTGATTCCTTCTGGGAGGGGGAAAAAAACTTGTAAATTGAGCTGTGTCCTGCAGGCAATGAGGGAATACAGAGATTTTGTTAGGTGCCTTTGTGACTTGCTGCCAAACTTCAGGCAATTAGTGGGCTACAAAGAGGCTTTGGCACAGAATGTGGAAATAGATTGTTGCGCTACCAGGATTTAGCTCACAAAGACCAGCCTCTCTAATAGGTCTCTGCTCCAATGAAGACCTCAAGGCTTCCTTCAGCAAAATGGCACTACATTCAAGACAAGCATTTGCTCTAAGGATCTGGGAACAATGTCATTTTTCGGTTTCATTTAACTTGGGAATGTCTAGAGATCTTCAATTTGTAATTAAAACACACTGGATTTTTTTTCATCACACGATGTGTCTGAAAACTAGTGTTCTCCTCCATGTTTAGCCTACTTGGCTGACATTTAATCCCTGCAAGGGTGGAAGCTCTGATTTCTTCACTGGAACCAGTAAATGTCAGTTGAATACATTTGCTACGTTCAATACACTGAAGCAGCTTTCATCTGGAGAGTGTCGAAGTTCATAATGTGCCATGGTTGGGGGCAAGGAGTGAGGAAGGAAAAATGATTTTTGCTACTTTTCCCCAGTCTTCCGGGCAAGGATTAATATATGTTAAAGAGCTGTTTTGTCTTTTGGTTTTTAGGAACTACATTAGATGTGTGCTTATGTATACAAACTTCTGCTCTCTCTATGGGGAGGTTGGTACCCGTAGTTAATTATTTTGGAGTTTTAGGTAGCTCATCCCTTGTGCATGTTTTTTTTCTGAGATAAGTTCCCCTGTATTCACCAGGGCATACCTAATGTTTTGGATTGCAGTTTTGAATGTTCACGTCTGTGGTCTATGCTACGCAAAGAACGTAGGACTTCAAGAGAAGACATGCTGGTGATGTGTAATGCAGTATACTCTGTGTGCAGATGTTTTCATGATTTGTGCATCCTTCATGCACACCTAGTCAGCAGCATGTGCCTTAAAATGCATCTTAAAAAATCAGGATCTGAAATTCAGAATGCGGATCTGAATAGTCAATGTACTCATCAACAGTCAAGCTCAGCTTGAGGGAGACATACCATTGTTATGTGTAAAGGGCTATAGAAGTTTAATAAAAATAGGACCATTGCCTGTGAAATTTAATCCAATGAATTTAAATTTGCATCAATCTTCAAACTAGTCATTCTGAAGATCAAAGGATATTCTTTTAGTATTTAAACGCTCCCTGGACTTGTCACTACAGGTGAGCATTACGAGAAGGATTCCTTTCTGTGTGAGAGCGACAGGAGAATACTTTTTCCCCGGTGGCCCTGCCACCTGCGGTTTCTACAAGTATCTATGTTTAAAATGTGTTGTTTGATTACTTGGGGTGCCTTTTTGGTTAATTTAAAAGATTTTCAGCTTTGACTGAAAGAAGAAAATCCTAGTCGTTTGGAAGAATACTTGGACAAGGTCCTGAAGAGTGGCAGTGGATTTCTGTAATACAAATTGCTGGAGTCGCTATTTTTTCTGTGCATTTTTTTGCTTGTAGGCTGGCAACTGGAGATGGGGGAGGAACGGTTGATACGCTTGCAGAGCAAGATTTGGCTCATGTTTTGTGAGATTTGGCCCAGGGACTGCCAGTTCCTGTTTCATACGATAGATTGTGAAAGTCATTCTGTGGTAAGTTATACTTAGGAGAAAATGTAATTTAGAATGGGTAAATAGCACAAAGAATTCAGAGATAATGCTCTATTGAATTAAAAATAATTCTCAGTTCAGCCTACAGAATAACAATTAATATTGTAGAATTCAAGATACTTTTCCCATTTATTTCAATTGGAGATTGTCATATGAGAGAGTAAGGTAGACTTAAACCAGACCACTGCTGTTTCTTTTTCTTTCTAGCTATTTATCTCCTCCATGACCTATGAATGTAATTTTCTAAAGCCGAATTATAACAAATTCATGGATGACTCATGCTAACCACGTTCACAATTCCTCTTCTTCCCACAGGAATCTTGGATGGTTCCAATGCACCCTGTCCTTTCCCCTGCTTTTGTCTGGAGACATTGTAGGAGGAGAGACGTGTTAGACGGTGGTGGCAAAAATCAGAAGGAGTCTAGGAATACCTTTCCCGGCTAAAATATGTATTAAAAGGCATAAGCTTTTGTGAGGGGCAGCATCTGATGAAATGAGCTGCAGCTCACAAAAGCTTATGCCTTTCCATACAGTTGGAAAAGGTGCTACCTGGCTCCTCCTGTGTTCTGTTTTTGTCTGATAATTTTCTCAGAAATTCACACTCATTAGGCTCATATTGAGGGACACATTCTTATTTGATACTTTCATGCTAAGAGTTTTAGGAAGGCCTGGGTTAAAAAATAGGTGGGGAAACATGCCCTCCATCAAATCTTCAGAATTTGTGACAGAACTAACTGCATATTAAGGGAAGTGGAGCTAGCAGCAGACATTGCATTCCATATTAAGCTGTTCTCCCCCACTCCCCCCAAAACTCCTTGTTGAGTATGTAATAACCTTTACCATCTGCCATGAAATCATGCGGTGTGATTAGAAAAGACTGGCCACAGCCCTGTTAAGTTTATCTTTCTACAGCACTTAATAGTTTGAAGTGATTTTGTTCTACTTAGTTTTATTATGTGCCCCCAGCCAGCCACCCACCTCCCTTTTTCCACATGCAATACCTTCCTCCTTTCAGATGCTTTTCTTTCTATAAGGGAGCAGAATTGGATTTCCTTGCCTCTCCCAAATTCCTTGCAGTATTTCACTTTCTGTCTCTTTCCTCAAAGAAGGGGAGCTCCCTTTTGAATCTTTCTTTTAAGGGGACGTATACTCAGGAACTATTCATCAGGGACCAGAATGCAACTGAGATCTTTTAACTGGAGGGTATTTGAGTAAGACATGTCCTAGAGTAAATATGAACCTCAGAAATGGCAATCACACGTGCCTTAGAGAGAAGGGTTGAATTTACTGAGGGAGAAGACAACCATCATATGTAAAAACATTCATGAAGAACTCAGTGGGAATGTAACAGTAGGTGGGAAAGAGCAGTAAAAGGGGAGGTAACATTCATTGGAGAACTGTTTAATGGGGGAAATGGCATTCAAAAGAAGCAGTACTGAGGGACAACACAATGAAAATATGAAAACATTCACAAAGCACTCAGTAGGGGAACTAACAGTCAGTGGGAAATAGCAATGAAAGGAAACGCAGCTGTCATTGGGAAATAGCATTTAAAACAATAAGCAGTATTGAGGGGATAGAAGTGAACAGGCCCTGGGGGGTAATAGTGGAACAGTCTGTACAATGCAGTTTTAGGAGGGGGAGAGAGTCCAATATATGCTCTGTATTGCTACAGAGAGGGAAGGAGAGAGTAAGTGTGAGTTCTGGAAAAGCCAGAGAAAGGAGAGATACAGATGTCTTGATGTGGGGGATTGGGAGTTCAGAGAAAGAGGGAAAAAGAAATGGGGACTGAGGACCTAGTTATATGTAACAGGTCAAGGGTAGGGGGAGAAGACAACCATAAGTAAGGACAGATAATAGATTAGAAAAGAGGGAGGAAGAGAAAGGACAGGTGTTCCTTTTATGGTATGAGGATTTTGAGGATTAGTGATGGACATAGCCTCCAGACATTTGCAAGAGGAGGAGAAGGAAGGGGGTTTCTATCATTAAGTACTCATCTTTTTGCCTGAGTCAACTCGGTACTCTCCTTGGCTTCCTGAACACACAGGAGCTGTGAACTTGGATTAATTCAGGGAGTAGGCATTGGTACACCGCTCCCTTGTCTAATCTGGGTCCAACTGATGAGGCAAAACCAGCTACGTCTTCCAGACTGTGAAGCCCAATTAAGCAGGACCTGCTCTAGGAACCTGGAAAGGTTGTACTTCTGAGGTGTAAGGAAGCAGCATGCTAAAAGGAGGAAGTTCTTTGGAGGGCCCAGTGACCACCTTGAAGATGAAACTGCTTGTCCAACTCACTGGAAGATCCAGCAGGCCTCTGCCCACTTTGTGATTGCACTGACCAGTCTCAAGTCCAGTCCATTAAGGAGGGGGGACCTCAGGCTGCTCAGGGAGGTTCCCTGGAAGAAGCCAAGGAGGAAGAAAACTCAAGAGCTGGCCATCCAGTGCTATGGTTCATCTCAAGTAACATCAACTAAAGATGAAGATCTCAGCATCAAGTTTCTCTGCCTGGTTGTCCAAAAAGTTGGGTTTTTTAAACTGTGTTTTCCCAATGTGAGTTATTCAGAGGGGCAGTGAATCACCTCCTCACTTGGGCCAAAGTACATAAAAGGCTTCCCAGTTCTGTTTGGCTTACAGATATGCTTGGGACTGCTTATTCAAGATGATCAACATTGATTAAATATTTAATCCAGTCACCTTTTGAACATAATGCTAATGTGCATCTTCCTAATGTGGAAGCTTTATTCCTATGTCATTACCTTTTTATCTTTTCAGTAATTATTTTGGGTTAAATCTGGGTTAGTTTTACAGTCCTATAGAATGTATTGTGCATATCTACTGTATATACGTGCTGCTAATATATTGTTAAGATTTCTGGAGGGTTTAATCAACTCTTTTTTCTTTTTAGGTGCTGTGCAATGGTCCAGGAACATGTGTCCCCATATGTGTGTCTGCCTTTTTACTCAAGATACTGGGACTAAAGAAAATAACCACTGTGTATGTCGAGAGCATCTGCCGCGTTGAAAACCTATCGCTATCAGGAAAGATTCTTTACCATTTTTCAGATTACTTCATTGTCCAGTGGCCTGCTCTAAAAGAAAAATATCCCAAGTCTCTCTATCTTGGGAGAATAGTGTGACATGCTAAGAACAAACACAACTAGTGCCAGTATGACCTCAAACATTTTTAGGACTCCGAATTTCTTTCCAGTATTTCCTGATTCATTAGTTCATGGAAATCAAGCTAGACCTGATAATGGTAAATCAAACAGACTGTATGCGTGTGCCATCCAAGGTCATATAGTTGGCACCCTGGGAACACTACTACTCTGTTGTTCGTTCCTACTTGAAACCTGTCCTAAATCTGTGATGTAGTTTTTTTTTTACTTTCCCCCCGGTTCTACTCTCCCCCATCAGAAAATAAATAAGGCGAATTGATTAATATGACACCAGTGGAACAGTATTGATGTGTATGAAATGGCATTAAAATATGAAAACAGTGCTTGGCATTTGATGTGAACTGAACTAGCATCTCAGAATTGGGAAATTACCTCCCCATTTCTTATTCTTAACTAAACTTTTTTTCCACATACAACTGCAAGGGTTCGACAACAATCATTAAAATGGTGGCATACAGTCCCATTGAGCTTCATGTGGAAAAAGTCAATTGAGAAGATGCTAGTTGGAGCAAGTAGAGCAGTGTTTCTCAACCTTGGCAACTTGAAGATGTGTGGACTTCAACTCCCAGGCTGGGGAATTCTGGGAGTTGAAGTCCACACATCTTCAAGTTGCAGAGGTTGAGAAACACTGAAGTAGAGGTTCTCCCTGCCAATTGTCCCTCATGCCTTCCAGAATAGGACGGTGTTTTAGATTCAGATTGTACAACCTCATTTCAGAGACCAATGATATGTTGGTGTGTGTGTGTGTGTGTGTGTGTATCAGATTTTTATCACCGCCCATCTCCCCTTCAAGGAGGGACCCTATACACACACACACACACACACACACACACACACACACACACACACACACATTCTTGTTCTAGTGTAACAATGCTTGTTTCTTGTGCACAAGCAATAAAATATCTGCTGAATATTTTAAGCATAAAGGGAACAGTCAAATTAACTTGGCTGCATGAGAGTTTTCATTCTGCAGATTTTCCGGAAGCCCAAACTATCCGGTATCCTTTTTTTTCCTTTTGGCCTGTTAGAGTAGCCCTGTGATTTAAAGCGCACTTTTTAAAGCCTTGTCTTTAATTGTTAAGAAATAAAAAGGCAGTGGATGTCACAAACAGATGCATCATTTGTTCTCAAGCGGGGCAAATTTTCCAAGCTAAGCATTAAATCTTTTTAACAGTGTTAAATTTCAGAGAACATACTTCCATTAGATAAGCAGCGAAATTCTTTTAGTGTGCTTGGCAGCCCCATGTGCAAATACTTAAAAGACGGTTAACAATTCCAAAAGGGGAGTGGGGATGAGGAGTGGGGATGAGAAAGAAATGAAAGAAAAATACCACTTTCTCAGCAAACGTGAGTTTTGTATGTTTAGGTTTTGTGTGTTTAATACTTCCAGACACGCTGGGTTAGTACTTGAAATCCTTTCCCTTAAATCAGAAATGGCATTTAATATCAAACACTATTTAAAATAATAGATTTTGGAGAAGACTGAATTTTCTGAAATTTGTTGTAGCTCTTTGAGATTGTCAAGCAAATCGTAATCCAAGATTATTCTGTGTATAAAGCACTGTAAACGTTTCAGTCATCGGCATACAGCATTACATAAGTGAACAGATTTGGTCTACAGAAACACAAACATTGGAGAAAATAATAGAAAGTAAAAACAAATGTGTTATGTGATCCATCCACGAAGCCAAACATTAGCCTAAGGTCTATTTCTACAAGAGTCTGCTACCATTTACTTTTGTGATTCTTTTGACAGAACTAGAAAGACAGTTTCAAAGAGATTATAGTGTCTGCAGTTTACCCATGTGATAAAATCAAGATGTATACTAAAAAAAAATCTGCTTTTCTAGCATGCCAACTTGATGCTGTTGAATGTTAGTGCAAAATTGGCAAGGGAAAGAACATTTTCTGAAGGCATTCCTTAATTTGGTTGCAAAGTAAATTTAATATCCCATGAGATCTGGTTCAGTTTTTTTTTAACAACTTGATTTTCATTTTAACAGAGAAACTGGAAATTGGCATAATGATGATGGCACCATAATAACCAGATTTGGCTTGGCAAAGGCTTCTGATGACACTGGCTTTTTAAAACAAAAAATAACAGTAATACACTTCTGAATCTTCTAGAGAAGGGGCAAGGCAGTTTTGCTGAACTGCTCAAAATTCAGCTAGGGGCCAATGGTGTAATTGAATCTCTCAAAGCGTCTCTTGTAGAGTATTAAGACTAAAGCAAGCAACTCAGTGTTCTCTAGATGTTGTGGACTTCAACTCCCATCAGTTCTCCGCTAGCATGGTCAGTGGGCTGTTTGATTTGCAGTTCAGTCTGGACTGCACTGTGTTGCATATCCCTAAGATAAACAGATGAATTATATCCACTAGTGCATAAGATAATGCCATCAGATTAGACAAAGTATTTTTTTTAAACCCCAGCATCTATAATTTAGAGTTAGCATCCTACTTTACAGGGTTGTTGTAAAGACTGCGGCAATCATAAATATGAAGTATTTTGAGCACTTTGGAAATACATCATCCAACTATTAAATATTCATGATCTACTCATATTCTTTGATTCCCATCCCTCCTTCAAGTGATTCTCATTTCTTCAAGTAATTTAATCAGATGAGTCCATAATCAACAAAGATATCAATCCTAAGAATATCTATTTGAAGTCATATCCCACTTCAGCTAGTAAGTTTTAGTTTAAAAAGAAGAATTAATGTGTAATTGCATGCTTTTGGTTAGGCAGGTGTTACCGTGGGCTGGTCTTGATAAAAGCTAAGCAGGGTTGGACCTATACTTGGATCGGACACCACCAGGGAATCTCCGAGTTACACACTATGTTGGGAATTATTTTTTTTAGATTTATTTTATGGCATACGTATCCCATTCCAATGCATACGTCTATGGAAATATATTTCCTCTGGCTTAAGTAGAATTTATTTTCTAATATGTGTATATAGGACTTCATTTTTATTCTAATAACAGATTCTAAAAATTTGGAATTAGCATTGAATTGTACAGGATCCTATGATGCTTTGATAATTTTTTAAAAAATATTTGAACATTTATACCATCTTTCCTTCAACGTTTTTAAGTTAAGGTACATACTTTTCTTTCATTCTCAGTTTTATCTTCACAACAATCCTGTGAGGTAGGTAAGGCAGAAGGATGGTAACTAAGTGTCAGGAATGAACCAGGATTTAAATCTCTCCTAGCATCGATCTAATCCTCAAACACAAATGATTAATAACAACAGTTATTTGCAGGGCTGTATATCAAGGTAACATCTCTAAAGCTTATCTCTCCAATAAATATTCCTATCAGAGCTACATTTTCTTCATTGCCAGTTTTTGGTTTTGGTGTGCAGGTTGCTCAGGTGGGAAATAACTATACATCAATTAATAGTTTAGCTAGACCAGAACTACTTCTGCAGTGTGCCTCACTAATGAATTCTGTGTGAAAGCTATATAAAGTGCTTTCTTGGGAGCAATTCTGCACAATATCTGCAAGGGGATAAATAACCCTGGAAATGACCTGACCCCTAATTTTGACTCATGTTCTAGCTTTTTGCCTAGTGACTCAAATGGAGGTTACGTTATCACAACTTTCTGTAGAACTCTATATTGTTTAATAAATAAGGAAATGGAATTAATTGTTATGGCTAAAGCTTTCAGTTCCTAGGAACATTCATTAATGAGGCCCATATACTGTATTTAATTGATTCTGCAGTCTAAAAAATGCCTATGTTTGCTACATGTGTAAGGATGTCCATACCACAGCTTTTTTCTGCCCAATGCACCCCAGGTCAGTTGGACCAATATTTTCATCATCCCAAATCAGCATGGCAATTGGATATAATAAGCATTTTAACCCAGTCTATCAAGAGGGCATTGGGTTGAGGAAGGCTACCATAGTATATAGATAAGGGTTGGAGAATATGGTCCTCCGGATGCTGCTAAACTACACCAAACTCAGCATGACCAATGCAGAGGGATATTGGGAATTGAAAGTCAGCAACATCAGGAAGGCAATAGGTATCCCAGGTCTGACATAAGAGGACTGAATGATTTTGGCTTAGTTTTTCTTGTTCCAACTAAAGCATCTTCGTCACAAGACCAAGAGCTCTACTTGACATACTGGAGAGGGCCTGTACATTTAAAGTATCAACACAAGACAGATGGAAACTAAGGATATATCCACATGTCCCACTAACATCAGTTTGAAGATTTATAGAATCATAAAATCATAGGGTTGGAAGGGACCTTGGATATCTTCTAGTCCAACCCCTGCAGGAATCTTCAGGCCATCCCAGACAAATGGCTGTCCAACCTTTGGTTGAAAATCTCCAGTGATGGAGCACCCACAATTCCAGGCAGGGTGTTCTCACTATCAGGAAATATTTCAAGCTTGGATCCCTTTCTGTGAAGCTCCTATCCATTGATTCTTATCCTACCCTTGGGCACTACAGAGAATAAATCCACAACCTCTTCCCTATGATAGCCCTTCAAATATTGGAAGATGGGTATAATGTCTCCCCTTGGTGTCTCTCCCCTAGCCTTAGGGTTAGGCTAAACCTATCCAGTTCTTTTAACTATTCCTCATAAAATTTTGCCTCCAGGCCCACCACCATCATTGTTGCTTCTCTCTGCATTATTTCAAGTTCCTCAGCATCCTTCTTCTATTATGGCAACCAAAACTGGACACAGTAATCCAGTAATCCAGGTGCAATCTGACCAGTGCAGCATAGAGCAGAATTATCACTTTCTGTAATCTTGATTTTACACCTCTGCTAATGCAGCCCAAGTTTGTGCTGGCTCTTTTGACCACTGTAATACACTGCTGCCTCATCTGTGGTCTACCAGGACACCCAGATCCTTCTCACAAGTGCAAGTGCTGAGCCAAGTATCATATATCTTGTACCTGTACATCTGATTTTTCCTACCTAATTGCAGAACCCTGCCTTTCTCGCCACTGAATGCATTTTGTTGGTAATGTTCAAACCCAATATTCAAGTCTTTCAAGTTCCTTTTGAACCTTGGTCCTGTCTTCTGAAGTTTTAGCAGTCTCCCCCAGCTTTGTGCCATCTGCAAATTGCTGAGCATCCCTTCTATCCACTCCTAGCCAACCATTCTTGAAAAACACATCCCTCCTTTCATTCCCAGCCTATAACCGAGGCCAGCTGACCTTTGTTTTTTCTGATCCAATGCAGAAGACATGATTTCTATCTCTTCCTGACACAAAGCTTTCTATATGCATGGCCTGTGTCACTTTGGCAGCAACCATGGCAAGGCTGAGATCTTCTCAGCTACTATTTGCTGCTTTTGGTGCAGTTTCCAGTTGCTTGCTTACTTATTTCAATTTATATGGCCACCCATCTCAAATTAATGACTCTGGACAACTAACAATATTTTAAAACATCATAAAAACATAAAATCAATGAAAAATAACATCACAGCTATAATCTGCATGCGAGGAGGCAAAAACCACCAGTCAGCCTTCCCAGCTAGACCAGATAGGAAACATAACCAGATGAGCTAATTCTACTTTATTGTATTGTAGGCTACATTAACAGAATCTTGCAAGTCTGAAAGTACAATTCTCCCGCCATCTCCTTTACAGCCGGAGAAGCTTGGGAGGGTCCCTTCTGAGCCTCTTTTTCCACCCACTATCCAGCTGTGGGCTATGCCCTCTCTTATCTGATGGTCTCCCAAGGTCTTTCCCACATACCATGACAACACCAACACAAATAAGCACAACCATTGGACAGACTCTGACACACACCTGGATCCTGAGGCCCAGTGACTTCCCTCCATGGCCACTTTGGTTTGTCCTGCTAGGCTGATTTGGCAGAAGAGGAGCAGAAACACCATATTGCTAGGGAAAGCGGTAGAACAGGGCCCCTAAATCAAACTAAATATTCTGACAGATGGCTAAACCCGCTGCTGAGCTATCTGTCAAAACTTGCCTCCTCCCCCGGTCCCAGCCCACATTAAGGGGAGTGATTGATAAGATGTTTTTGCCAGCAGCTGGGGATTCCACCAATCCCTGCACCATAACTTGTCCTGCAAGTTAACTTGCTGGCCTCATTACCAAAGCAAAATAGAGACAGAGAGAATTTAGGCTGACATCCCTTGTGTTATCTCATGGACTGAAACAAACCATATTAACTGGCTGTCTGAATGTGATCTAAGTCAGGTGGTTTCTTTTTCCTCTTTTTTTTAACAAAGTAAATGGATCAGAAAGAAAGGACAATGTGCATTTCCAACAAGGCAGTGAATTTAAATTTAAATAAATAATGAATAAGAGAGACTGGACTGGGCACAACTGCTCTGAACAGAAAAGAATGAACCAACACATGTGTTGAACTGTATAAAGGTTCAATAATATATACCACTATACTTTATTGTATTGTAGGCTACATTAACAGAATCTTGCAAGTCTGAAAGTACAATTCTCCCGCCATCTCCTTTACAGCCGGAGAAGCTTGGGAGGGTCCCTTCTGAGCCTCTTTTTCCACCCACTATCCAGCTGTGGTATACTATATATATATATACTATAGTGGTATAGATGTGTTGAACAAGACACAGTTGGGCAGGTTCACATATAAACCCAGGCGTGCAAGGAACAATGACAAAGAGTTCACAGAACATATTAAAGGCACCTCCACATCGGGGCTTGTTTGAAACCAGTTACTGATTTACCTGATTGCAGAATGTCATCTTGCTTGGAATGCTAGTCAGCGTTTCCTGGCTCTGCACCAGCTTATCTGCACCACTTCGTCTGACTAGAGCCGGTGCTTCAGGGGTTTTGCAAGCCTGGAGTCTGTGGGCAATCCTGTTCAACCAGCAGGAATTCTGACCTAATGCCACCCTCAGGGCTTCTGAACTAAAGCCAGTATTTTCTCCCCCATCTCTAAGGCTTCAGCACCCTGGTCCTATTTTCGATGGGTTAGAATGGGTCTCCAGCTCTAGCTGCGCAGTCATGCCTGCAGCTACTGAGAAAGAAAAGAGTTTGGTTGCAGAAAATGCTGATGTTGTATTATTTCACCACCATAGCTCAGAGTGAATTTTACATACCATGGGGTAATGGTGGCTTTCAGCCCATCATATGAACTGCTCTGATTTTTCAGCCAATGGCCAAACAAATGCACAAAGTTTGTCCTGAAAGTACAGATGGAAGAGGCAGCTCTAACCATTTATTTCAATCCTTTATTTCAATTCCAGGATCGGACTGACTAGCAAGGCAGCCTTTGATCTTTAGGCTCTCCCAGCTCCCTCCAGTGAGCTCGAGGGAGCGGCAACTGGTTCGTGGCCACAGAAGTGAATATGATGGCCGGTCAGTTGCACACTGTTGAGGAGGGACTGAGGAATGCCAGGGTGGATTAGCCCAAAGCAAAGCAAAACCATGAGGTGTGCATTCTGCAATTCACAGGATTTCCAAGGTGATAATATTTTTTTTATTATTGTTAGTCGCCCGGAGCAACTGGTCTGAGATGGGCGGCTATATAAATTGCATAAATAAAATAAATAAATAATTCCACAAGTGCCACATGGGTGGAGGTGAGTTGTGGGGAAGCAGTTGGGACAACAGCTCTAAACTTTCCAGCCTTATTTTCGCCACTTCATTAGTAGATTAAAGTAGTGGAGTCAGGGGATCCTTTCCTGCTTCTTCCTTGCATCTTCCTTCACTGCAAAGGAAAGGTTGGGAACCAGACACGCACGCATCTCACAATTGCCACAAGAAGTGTGGGTGGAGGAGATTACATAAAAATTCAGATACACCTCCTTGAACAACTTGGAGGCAGGGTGGTATAGAAATGCAGTGCAGGTGTGAGACATTGGCTTAGTAAGAGATGAGGCAACATATATTTTTCAGCTTCTGTAATCATGCTCCACCAATGGGTATACTATACACAACCTTATTGTCCCTAGCAGGACTGCCCAGGGCAAGTTGCAGGCTGGGCTTCTGAGAAGTTTTTAATTTACAAAGTCAAAGTCAGACTTTGATCAGCACTTCAGTTTCATAGGCAGGTATCTTACCCACAATTTTTTAAACGGGTTTTTGGAATTGAAGGAAATGACTTGTTTCAACATGTTTAACATTTGCTCTTGAAGATCTCTGATATTTTAGCACATTAACGTTTTACCTAAAACTGAGGAAAATATTTCATTATCAATGAGATAACTAAGCTTTATGAACGGAACAAGCTGTTTCACATCAAGACGTGGCCAGGGCCATTAATAATCTAAAGTAATAGCTGTGCAAATGCACCAACAGATTGTAACTTAGAAAGAATTTTTCTTAACCTAACCTTGATTAGGATGACCCAGTTGCTGCCCAAACCACAAATCACAAGAGGACTTCTGGCTTTGGACCAATCAAAGGTCATGATGTTGATTTCCTTTAAAATTGGAGTGGGGACCTGGTAGCACTCCAAATATTGCACAACTAGAACTCCTAGCATCTCACCATTAGCTGTACTGCCTGGCTGCTATTGGGAGGTGTAATCAGCAACAACTGATAAACCCCAACTGCTCAAGATGTATAAAATAAAACCGCCCAGGGTCCCTCCTTGTGGGGGAGATGGGTGCGATATAAATGTAATAAATAAAATAAATAAATAAATAAATTAAATGTCTCTGTCACTGCTTTTGAATCTTTTGGCACAGAGGTGGTAAAATTAGCATTCATCCCATTATTTTCCAATTACTGTATGGCTCTGCTTTTCGTCATAGAATACAAAGAAGCTATGGTCATTGTAATTGAAAATGCATTCCTTTGCTGAAATCAATACCAAAAAGAATATAGCTATTGTGATATATGATAGGAATAGTCAACGAAGTGAAGTGATTAGCATGGTAGAATTGAACTTAGGAAACATGGGTTCACCTCTGAAATTAACTGGACGGCCTTAGATTTAATTAGCAAACTCACAAAAATAGCTTCTTATTAGCCTGGTCAACCAACCATTTGCCAAACAAGCCATTTTGTTTTTGATTGTTGCCTTTCTCGTAGCAACACTCTGTTGTTCTGTATTTGCTATTACAACTGATAGCAAATACAAGAATCTAGTAGAGTCCAAGGCATAAGCAAGCTAACACCAATAAAAAATAACACACACCCTTCCGGTTTGTTGGGATTATCAAGAGTTAACTCAGCATTGTCTCATAAGCATAATAGGTAGGCTGACCATATTTCCTTGAGGCAAAAACGGGACATTGGGATGGCAAAACGGGACGGGGTGTTATGTAATATTCTGTATTCATGAAAAAGACGGGTCCCCACACCCCGGTCCGTGTGATTGGCTCCCGCCTGCAAACCCCACCCCCCGGTCCACACGATTGGCTCCCGCCTAGCCAATCACCCTCCTCTCCACCTCTCCGCCCTCCTTTGCTGCATGCTGACAGGCAGGAGGGCTTCCTCTTCTGGGCTGCCTCCAATCGGCAGCTCCGGCTCGGATCCTCCTTCCGCGCCATTCCCGCCGGGTTTAAAAAATGGGACAAAATTGAGATTTTTATCAAAACGACGGGACGGTTGAAAAATGCTAAAAAAAGCGACTGTCCCGTTCAAAATGGGACATATGGTCAGCCTACTTTGTGCCTAAGGCAGGACTAGAACTGACGGCCTCACGATTTCTAGCCCATTGCTTTAACCACTACACCAAACTGGCTCTCAATATCCCACACACTGTATAACTAATCTATAGTTATATCTATATCTTTATAGAGAAAGGGACACCACTAGCTAAAACAGGATAAGCCAACCAGGGTTTATGGCCTTCTGTAAATTGCAGGCCCTTTTTTCAAGCCCCACCAAGGTCCCATGGCCAAAATTGCACAGCGAACGAACGGAATTCAGGGGCACATTTGTGCAGGTGTGTGCTTGTTTTCAATGCCCTTCCTCAAAGTGGAATAGGTGCATTAAGAGACCTTATATCCCCTGGAAACTGGAAAAAAAATAGAATTAAAACCATAGCAGCAAAGAGATTGTCTAGCTTTGCGAGAAGGAATTAATGAAAAAGAGGGATGTTTATTTCCCACTCTAGGGTTAAAATAGTTTTTTTCCCCTCCCTTATTAGGACAAGAGGAATATGGAACGATTGCTAGAGACAAGTGGGAAGTTTGCTCAGTTTTTGTTTTGTTTTGTGAGGCTGGCACACTTCCTACCCAGATCATTCGACGGGGCACTAGCGTTTCTCCTAATCTTTTGCACTTGGTGTCCCACCAAGGATTGCAACTGAAGGATTGCACTGACCCTCGAACGGTGCGCTGGGAGGGACACGCTCCAAAAGGAGGGGATGGGGCCTTGTGGAAAGCTCAGATTGCTTTGATGTACATTTAATGGGTGCCACAGATAATATTACTGCCCAGTCCTGAAGATAATGATTTCCCCCTTCCGTCATGTTGACAAGGATAATTGGCTAACCCTTTCTGGAGGTCTTTGCAGGGGACCACCAAGGAAGTTGCATATTATAAACCATGGGTCAGTTGCTCTTTGGATTTAAAGGCAAAAAGATACTTCTAAGAGCAGGTTTAGAAGCTTCCTCGTACCTCGTGATCCAAAGAGCTGCACAGCCATAGTGTACTGCTCTCATATCCTTCCTTCCTCCCTCCCTCCTTTCCTCCCTTCCTTCTTTCCCCTCTTCCTCCTTCCCTTCTCCCTCTTCTTCCTTCCTTCCTTCTCTCCCCTTCTTCCTTCCTTCCTCCCGTTTCCTCCCCTTCCTTCCTTCTGTCCTTCCTTCTCCTCTACCTCCTTCCCTCCTCCCCCTCTTCTTCCTTCCTTCTCTCCCCTTCCTTCCTTCCTTCCTTCCTTCCTTCCTTCCTTCCTTCCTTCCTTCCTTCCTTCCTTCTCCTCTTCCTCCTCCCCTCCCCCCCCTTCCTTCCTTCCTCCCTCCCTCCCTCCCTGTATCTACAGCACACTGTTCCTGATCTATAGCGGCTTCCCAAGCCTCCCTCCTTGGGAGTTAAAGCCAATTCTTTCTCCTCGCCTGACATTTCTGCAAGGGATTAAAGACAGGGAAGCCGGCGGAGGCTGCAAGCAGAAGGCAGCCCGAGCAGCAGTGAGAATACGTGGGGGATAAAAGCGACGTTTGTACTCCCGCAGCTAATCTCGGCTCCTATACAACTTCCCCAGTCATGTGGTCGGATGCAAACCCTGGACGGCACCGGCATGAAAAGCCCCGCTTGGATAGGCTGACCATATTTCTTTGAGGTAAAAAACGACCCTGGAGAAAGTGGGCGCGCATTCGTGCGCGCTTCGCCGCAGGAACTTTCAATAATGGGACAAAATGGGTATTTTTATTAAAATGACGGGAAGCTCCAGAATTGTTTAAAAAATGGGACTGTCCCGTTCAAAACGGGACGTATGGTCAGCCTAGTGTGTGTATGTGTGTGTGTGTGTGTGTTTGTGCGCGATTACGCTGAGCAAGTAATCTGCGCGCACGCACACACACACACACACACACACACACACCCTCTTCCCACAACCTTCCCGTGCCTGCTTTTTCTGGCCTCACCACTGCTGGGCAGACAATCTCAGGATCAGGTAAGGAGGCAGGAACCTGGACTGTGGTGCTGCTTCTGCTGCTGGGATCGCACGTGGCAACTGGGCTTCCAGTTGCCGCACTGATAGGGCCTCTTCCGGGCTGCCTCCAGTGGCAAGTCCGGCTCCAGTCCTCCTTCCTGTCTTCCTGTCCTCCTTCCCGCCAGGTTTAAAAAAGGGACAAAATGGAGATTTTGATCAAAACGACGGGACGGTTGAAAAATGCTAAAATAACGGGACTGTCCCGTTCAAAACGGGACGTATGGTCACCCTAATAATAGGGGGTCTTTCTAGTAAACGCATCTCTATTGTGCTTGTGGGATGTCACATGGGTCACCTGATTTCCTTCTCCTCCTCCTCCTTGGTTTAGGGCAGGGGTTGGCAAACCGCGGCTCGCGAGCCACATGCGGCTCTTTGGCCCCTTGAGTGTGGCTCTTCCCCAGGCAGGCGTGGCGGGCGTGGCGGGGGCAGGCGCGGCAGCGGGCGTGGCAGGGGCAGGCCCTAAGTGTGTGCGATTGGCCCGCAAACTCCCGCCTGCAAACCCCGCTCCTGCGCTGGATTCCCCACCAGCTTTACCGGAAGAGAAGCGACTGGAGCAGTCAAGCCTCTTTCCCTTCTCCTTCTTCCAAACCTCCCCCGCCCCCTTCCACGCGATTGGCTCCCGCCTGCAAACCCCGCCCCCTTCCACGCAATTGGCCCCCGCCCACAAACCCCACCCCCTTCCACACGATTGGCTCCCGCCCGCAAACCCCGCCCCCTGGTCCTCGAGTGATATTATAAATTTTATAACTGTCAAAATGGCTCCTGGCATAAAAAAGTTTGCCGACCCCTGGTTTAGGGGATTAACATTCTCCATTATGCTTTGGGCACACCTGCAAGCAGGAGGGCTGCACCAAGCAGCTTTTGTCCATTCCATCTCGCTTGCACGCAGATCTACTATGAATCTACTCGTATCCAGATCTACTGAATAAATGTAAGCTATCTCTATTTTTCTTCATCTAACTAATGTGTGAAGACTGAATTTATTTCTGAACGCAATTAAGCTTAAAGTACAATTTCCCTGCTGGTTCACGCTTCTACTCTGCAAGATTGTTGTTAGCTGCTTGGAGTTCTTTTATTAACCTTCAAGACTCCATCATGGTTTGCTGCCTAAAAATCCCTGTGTTTGGGTCCCTCTGCAACTCCCCACTTCCCAGTGCAGGTATGATACAACTTGGTTGTTAACAAACCAGTTCAAGAAGTTCTGCTTGAAACTTCATTTTTCTCTGTCTTGTTCACAGAGGTAAAACTAGGTAATTCTAGATCATGGATTTAATGTTCTCACCGCAGAAGAGGGGGGATTTAGATAATCAGATATATTGCTTCTACCATGGAAACTCTTCTTTCTGTGATTTACAACTGCTTCTTTAAACACAATGTTAGAAGAACAAGAAAAGATAAAAATGCCAGGAAGGAAGGGCCTGAGATAGTACAATTTCTGTTTTAAAACCCACTGAAATCTTAGTAACATTATAATCTCGAGAATAAAATATTTTTTTTCTGCTGATCTGATGTGAAACCCATAGCTAGTTTTTTCACAGATCGCTAAGCAAGGATGGCTTCTAAACTATGTTGAACAAACTGTCCTGTCCTGGTTTTCATATAGCAATAAAATATAGTTGACAACCACTCTTGGCACTAGCATGCCCATGCTGGCCATGTGATGATGCTGTTTGCTAATTCCTTTGTCATTTCCTGTTGTCAAGGTAGTCATTTGGGGGACATGACTTGCAGTGGGAACCCTAGACTTTGGCTCTGAGATCCAGCCCCAAATGCACCACCTTTGCTGCCTCCAGACAATAAACAGTATCAGCAACTAGCTTCCATTCCCAACCAGAAGCTCAATCCAGTAAACTGGGGTTTGTTCTTGTTTACAGTGCAAATAAGAGACTGCTCTGCAGCAACCATGGGATTGCTTGTTCTGTGCCATTTCTTTCTCCACCTTAATGGAAACATCACATGTGCTAAACTATCTCAGCTTACATAGCTGTTTCAGAGTCCCAGAGAGAAAGATGCTTCGAAGTAATTGATAGTGAAAAGTCATCTCAAACCAATGAGTCTGTCTTCAGGATCTTCCTGCTGTGTTAATAGCTAAGTAATAGAGCTGTTTCTGGCTAAATATGCCAACAAAGCCAAATTTGGTCCTCCAGGGCTTTTGTTGAAAGTCGATTCAGAGAGGAGAGATATATTAGAAAACTGGGTGCTTTCAGGTGAGGCTTTTATGGTGCAACTACCCTGCCTCAGCCACAGAATGTTATGAGGGACCCAAATGATGTCATATCATCTTCCACTGATAGCACCCTCTGCAACTTTTCCACCATTTTTGCTGTCATTTTTCTTTCCAGGAAAAAAAAAGGTAGAAAAGATTAACTACAGATTGTCTTCGACTAGTGTTATGAGCTATGACGCAGCTACCACCATCTTAATGCAACAAGCCATGTTTTCACTAGTGACTTACAGTGTCTCATGGTGTCTTAAAGCATCTCTTAATATCATCGTGGCAATATTAGTTATATATACATTAGCATGGAAGGCAAAAGGAAGAGGGGCCGACCAAGGGCAAGATGGATGGATGATATTCTGGAGGTGACAGACTTAACCATGGGGGAGCTGGGGATGGTGACGGCCGACAGGAAGCTCTGGCGTGGGCTGGTCCATGAAGTCACGAAGAGTCGGAAGCGACTGAACGAATAAACAACAAAATACATTAGCAATATTGATTAGTGATTTATTGCCCTTACAAAGGCTAGAGGAAATTATAAAACATTACTGGTGGGGAAATAGCCAAATGGTGGAATGCTGGCTATTTTAACCTAGACTTTTTATCATGGCTGACCCTAATTTTGATATTTCCATGACTTTTTAAATGCTCAATGTTGGGATTATCAGGAGTCAACTCAGCATTGTCTCATAAGCATAATAGGGGGTCTTTCTAGTAAACGCATCTCTACTATGCTTGTGGGACGTTACTGAGTCACCTGATTTCTTCTTCCTCCTTCTTGAGTTTGGGGGATTAACAACCTCCATTACGCTTTGGGCATGCCTGCAAGCAGAAGGGCTACACAATGCAGCTCTCTTCCATTCCATCTCGCTTGCACACAGATCTAGAACCGCCCAGGGTCCCTCCTTGTGGGGGAGATGGGCGGGATATAAATGTAATAATAAATAAATAAAAATAAAATCTACTATGGATCTACTCGTATCCAGATCTACTGAATAAATGTAAGCTATCTCTATTTTTCTTCATCTAACTAATGTGTGAAGACTGAATTTATTTCTGAGCACAATTAAGCTTAAAGTGCAAGTTCCCTGCTGGTTCATGCTTCTACTCTGCAAGTTGTTGTTAGTTGCTTGGAGTTCTTTTATTAGTCTTCAAGACTCCATCACTCAAAACATTTTCTCATTCATGCTAGATTAATTCATCAATACATGTCTTTATTTTCTTTCAGGGGACTTCTGAGTCAAAACATGTAAGACTGAACTGTAAAGAAATTAAAATAGGATTATGTAGATGAAGACTATCCACATCCATTGCCTTGAAATACAGGAAATACTAAGAGACACAACTCCTTCGCAAGGCTCTATTTGGGTTTTGCCCAGATAAACTAACTGTATCAAGACAGATAACAAAAAGACTCTAAATGATATTTTAAGAGCAGCTTTCTCAATAAAATGTTCAAGGACTTGAACAAGGGCTGTCACACAGTCTCTTCACAACAATCAAAGTATTGCCAGCAATGTTCAGGTGAGGATCCAACCCCCGTCTTGTCTTGAAAATCCTAAATTCCACACTGCATCTGAGTGGCATTAAATGACTGCAAGATTCTAAACTGCTTAGTGACAAGCTGCCTACGTCAAATAGAGATCCAAGAGAACTTTCTTACCAGCTTCCTTTCTGATATTGTCTTTAACATGTTCTGAATAGATTTTCATCCTTCTCTTGTTTTACTCGTAATTTCTTAATAGAAATATATTGGGATGAATGCACAGGTGCATGTATAGAACCAATTAAATAAATGACAACTGGATGGAGGACATTTAACAAAACACGTGTGGTATAAGTTTAATCATTTCTC
This sequence comes from Charina bottae, assembly GCA_023362775.1. NCBI lineage: Eukaryota > Metazoa > Chordata > Lepidosauria > Squamata > Charinaidae > Charina > Charina bottae. The sequence goes on along the minus strand of JALMGJ010000003.1, from coordinate 27,666,597 downwards.
AATTAATTGATATTAGGGACTTATTGCTTTCTCTGTAATATCCCTAGAGCCATTTCAGTAGCCCAGTAAGCTGAAACTGTAGTGGCAACACAGAAGACCATTGTTATTTCTAGGAATTAAGTGACATATTTTGATTTTCTCCCTCACACGAAGATTAGAGTTTATTTTGAGTTACACTGATGTTTAACTGGCTTGTTTTTATTTCTGTTTGGAATGGAGGGGGAGATAAGGGGAAAACCCCAGATTAAAAGTTTAAACATAAGCCCATTCCTCCTACAGCCCCTCCAGAAAGTATTTCTGTTTGGCATGTGGGGGGAAGATAAGAGATTGTTTTTGTTAGGTACTAGCTTGTCTGTATAGCTTCCCAGTATGTAAGATAAATCAAGGTTAATCACTGGATTATCTGATTATCTGATTTTGACAAAAACCACAAAACAAACTTGATTAGTATACTGAAACAGCCTGTAACCTATCAATCTGTGAAACACTATCAGTCCCTAATTATAGTGAAAGTAGAAGTAATTTAAAGGTAAAGGTTTCCCCTGCACAGTCATGTCTGACTCTAGGGGACAGTGCTCATCTCCGTTTGTTAGCCAAAGAGCCAGCATTGTTCGAAGACGCTTCCACAGTCATGTGGCCGGCATGACTCACGCAGAACGCTGTTACCTACCCACCGAAGTGGTACCTATTAATCTACTTGCATTTGCATGCTTTTGAATTGCTAGGTTAGCAAGAGCTGGGGTGACTGCGGGAGCGCACTCCGTCATGTGGGGCTAGGGATTCGGACCTCTGAACTTGCGATCTTTCGATCGACAAGCCTGGCATCTTACCTGCTGAGTAATTTAGGTAGCCTAAAAGTGTAGAACTGAAATTTTCCATTTTTATTTAAGCAGAAATTTGGATAGGAAAGGCTTATTCAGTATGAATAGTGGCATGCAGTCTGTGGTTTGGTTAACTAACTAAATAATAGGACCAAACTATTGTTGGTTGGCAATAATTTCTAATGCAGCATCCAGAAATATATTAATTCATTCTGCATTTGGCCCCTATTTGACTGAAATAGATTCCAGTCACAAATTAACCCAGGAAAATAAAATACTAGTAGAGAGTAAGCAACTATAGTCCAATACACATATACTTGAGAAAAAGCCTCACTGAACTCAGTTGGACTTACTGTAATCAGAAATAAGCATATTTGGAATTAGTGGCATACACGAAAATGCCTGTAGGGTCCCATCCTGTTTGCAGAAGTGAGGACCGAAGCAAAGGAAGACTATCATTGGCTGATAATTATGATGCCTGTATGTGGTCTCTGAGAGGAGTAAGCATCTCAAAATTAGCTGCTGGGAACATGAGCTGTATTTTATGCTGATACCCCTCTTATAGATTTCCTAGTCATTTAATTGCCTGCTGGGGGAGCAGAAGTATTAAATAAGCAATTGGTCTGATCCAACGTGATTCTTCTTAGATTTTTAAATGTAAATTATTTGTGGGACCGCCTCTGTCCCAACTGTCTCTGCATACCCCACCAGAACCAGCAGGGTAGGCATTCTCCAGGTAGTGCCATCTTGTAGGATCTAAGAGCGTTATATAACATTATGCATTAGTATGATTTTTGGTTTAATGTGTTGTATAAATCTAGCTAACTGTGGCTTATTCTATAACTTCCAGTTAATCAACAGATAACTTAGCATTTGGTACGAATATACTTACACAATTTATAAACTACAATGGCTGGATTAACTAGGCTGACCATATTTCAGGATGGCAAAATGGGACGGTATCTTATGTAATATTCCGTATTCATGAAAAAGACAGGGGTCCCCGCCCCCCGGTCCGCGTGATTTGCTCCTGCCTGCAAACCCCGCCCCCGGTCCGCACGATTGGCTCCCACCTGCAAACCCCGCTCCCCGGTCCACGCGATTGGCTCCCGCCTGCAAACCTCGTCCCCGGTCCACGCAATTGGCTCCCACCTGCAAACCCCACCCCCAGGTCCACGTGATTGGCTCCCGCTTGCAAATCCCGCCCCCCGGTCTGTGCTCCTGCTCGGATCCTCCTCCCGCGCCATTCCCGCCGGGTTTGAAAAACGGGACAAAATTGAGATCTTTATGAAAACGATGGGACAGTTGAAAAATGCTAAAAAAACAGGACTGTCCCGTTCAAAACGGGACGTATGGTCAGCCTAGGATTAACACGTCTCTCTTGGGTTTTCACACAGCAGCCATCCATGACAAGAGCAGTCACTATTTTTTTGCAGAATGAGATGCAGTATCAAAATATAAATATTGTTGTGGTACATAACCAGCAGTCTCACATTTCCTCAAGTTATAAACTCAATTTGATTTTATGTTAAAGGAAAACAAAATAATTTCATAATGGCGAAAGTGCCATATGAATATACAATGTCTACTCTTATGTGTACTGTTTGCTGACATCACCCAGTTGTGCCTCACCTGGGAGGTGGCTGCAGCATCTATCTTTCAAAGACACAACAGGAAATCTTTCCAAACCAAATTAATTAGTATTGTTTTAAGTGGATTTTTTTATTGGTTTAGTAATTAATATTACATGCTCTATCATAACACTATCCAAATAACCTTTGTGTCATGCATTGAAATTTTGCTTGCAAACTAGACTAGTAATTAAATTGGACGAAATTCTAATCTTCATGTTATTCTGCACTACAAAATTAACTTGTCCATTGTGCTGTAGGAAAAAGAAATGATTCAGTGCAATCATTGTTAAACAGGAACTCAGCAATAGAACAGATCCAACATATCACTGACTAGCCAAGTTAGGTAGGTGCAGCACAATCAGCAATGATTATTGTGGCATCTTTAACAAACTGATTACAGCATAAACCTTCATGGACTATAGTGGAATTTGTTGCCCAGATCATCCTATGTGTTAACTATTTTGCTTTGGCAGCCTTAAAGCTACCAACCAAACATTTGAAGGCCGGAGCAATTGACTGTAAATGGGAATCTCTCACATTATGGTAAATATTCTGTATGAACTTCATGAAGATGTGATAGAGCAGGTACTGTAGTTTTGTTTTGTACTTTGCATAAAAAATGCCTGTGGCTACAGACATAATAAAATTACTTGACATGTCTACAGTCAATTTAGTCTATTACCCTGAGATCCGTGTTGTAGCAGAAAAAGAGATTTGGACTGATTTGTTCTATGAACCATTTGTTTGTTTTCTTGACTCCATAGCATTCTCTGGAGTCTTTCCCAACACCAAAGTTCAGAATCATCAATATTTTTTCTTCCATGAAAAAAAGAAAAGAAAAACTAGTTGCTTTTTAGTGATTCATTCTCCCTTTCCCTTCCATTTGTATCCCCAAACACTAGCCACAGTTTAGATCAGAGCTTTCCAGACTTTTCATGTTGGTGACACACTTTTTAGACATGCATCATTTCGCGACACACTCTTACAGCAGGGCATCATTTCGTGACACACTCTTACAGCAGGGCACAAGGCAGGCACTAGGACCTGCTCAGAATCAGCAGGTTCGGAGGAAGCAAGGCACAAGGCAGGCACTAGGACCTGTGTGGAATCCTGGCAGGGTTCAGAGGCAGCAGCAGCAGCGACACACCCAGACACTGCAGCCGACACACTAACGTGTCCCGGCACACAGTTTGGAAAGCTCTGGTTTAGATATTTGAACTTTGCATCAAACATTAGTAATAGTTATTTCTATTTGAGTCCTAAAAACCATTCCCTGGATGTCTAAATCCGGAATAGCTCCCTGCTTGAATATCTTAGTTAACTGTAACATTTTTCACTCATGTTTTCTGGAATTATTTATTTATTTATTTATTAATCAAATTTATCACCGCCCATCTCTACCACGGTAGACTCTGGAATTATACCTAATAGCAATGTTTGTAGTTTCAGTTCAAATTTTATTTTTATAATTTTTGGGGATTTTTTGATGTTTTTCTTTCCAATACTTTTGGATTTTTTTTTGCGTGACCACCATGTGTGGTTATTTATTTATTTTCGTGGCCAGATCAAGCTTTACTCTGCCAAAATGTAGCCACCGCCACAGCTTTGTCATTAGCTTGCTGTAGGTCAACAGTACAAGGCTCCGGCAGTAATCGACACACCATCAGATGCACCATCAGTCTTGGGTTTCTCCGCATTCACATAATACAGTATATTGTCGTCAGCCAACAACCCCCACTTAAATAAATTCGTCTTGCACCTTGGTACCCCCACCCTCATCCTGTTCATTGTCCTCCAAACTATGTGTGGTAAAATGTTCCTTCATTGTTATAGCATTTCCAACATTTGTTGTTATATGCTTTATCTATCTTAGCAATCATAGATGGAGTTATATACCATCTGTAGAACATTTTATACTAATTTCCCCTAAAATTGTAGCTAGAGTAAATTTTATTGATTTCTTTGCATATCCTTTCTGTCTGGTCCACTGTAATTACTTCTCTCAAATTTTGCATCACTTTTACCATACAGTTTTTAATTTGTTTTGTCTCTGTGTCACATTTCAGCAACAATTTATAAATACATCCTAGTAAATTATATTGGTTCTATATATAAGCATTTCAAATTCTGTCATCTTTCTCAAATTCCCTCCTTCTTTTTTGAGATCACTTTTTATTTTTCCAGTTATTTGTCAATTTAATAACCATGGTAAATTACTTCCTTCATTGTGCAGTTCCTGTTGTGTCTTTAATCTGTTTCCTGAGTCCAGATATATCATACTGGCATATGTAATTGAAACTTTTTTACTGAAATTATCCTTAAAAAGCATTTGATGGTGCGGCTAGTGGTAAAATTGTCAGACTTATTTTTGCTTTTAAAAAAATCCAGATTTTTAACAGGCTTTGTCTTATTACATGTCCTTTCAAATTCTTTTCTTCTTTTGTTTCTTCGTACCATAGTACCTATGACAGAGCTTTCCAAACTGTGTGTCGGGACACGTTAGTGTGTCAGCTGCAGTGTCTGGGTGTGTCGTGGCTGCTGCTGCCTCCTGGCTTCCATGCAGGTCCTAGTGCCTGCCTTGTGCCTTGCTGCCTCCAAACCTGCCCTGCCAGGATTCCACGCAGGTCCTAGTGCCTGCCTTGTGCCTTGCTGCCTCCAAACCTGCCCTGCCAGGATTCCACGCAGGTCCTAGTGCCTGCCTTGTGCCTTACTGCCTCCAAACCTGCCCTGCCAGGATTCCGCGCAGGTCCTAGTGCCTGCCTTGTGCCTGGCTGCCTCCAAACCTGCTGTGATTCCGTGCAGGTCCTAGTGCCTGCCTTGTGCCCTGCTGTAAGAGTGTGTCGTGAAATGATGCATGTCTAAAAAGTGTGTCACCAACATGAAAAGTTTGGAAAGCTCTGACCTATGAAGTCCATTAACTTGACCTGCTCCTTCTATTATTGATGTTCAGTTCTTTGGAGATCTTATCTATTCTGTTATCCATGGTAGATTGTACTATTCTACAATCTTGGATTGGGGAATGATAGTCCACCTCTTTCTTTTTAATCTTGTAGAATTTTAAATCTTACTCTTGGTTTTTTTCCTTCTCCATATGAATCTGTTGCTTGTTCTTTGCCAATCCTGCACGTTTTTGTCTGCAATTGGCATTGGTGCCATTTGGAATAGAAAGTTCATTTGGGGTAATATATTCATTTTTATTATTGCATTAAGTCCTAGCCAGGAAAGTTTCAGACTTCTCCATCTTTTAAGATCTTCCTTTATTCTTTCCATAATTTGTTGTACTTGTTTGGAAATATATCTTTATTGCTTCCTGTCAGATGCAGTCCTAGTTAACTGAGTCTTTTGTTATCTCACAACCAGTCTGTTTTTTCACAACATTTTCTTCATCAGAGGTTGCCTTAGTTTTCTTTTCATTAATTTTGAATCCGGAAAAGCAACCAAAGTCATTAATTACTTACATTAGCTGTCATGCAGAGCTTTGTGATTGCATAATTGTTAATACTATATCATCTGCATAATACTTCACCTTATATTCTTCTCCTTGAATTTTAATCACAGTTGTTTGTTTTTTGGATCTTGTTTGCTAGGACTTGCAAAACAATTACAGATAGTAAGGGAGAGAGAGGACATCCTTGCCTTGTACCTTTGCATATTGGGAAACTTGCAGAGAATATCCCATTCACTATAATCTTTCCTGTTTGTTGTGGATATATACTCTCCTCCCAGATTTTAAATTCTTCTCTGGTTTCATTTTGTTTAAAACTTTCAGTAAAAATAACAATTCCAAGTTGTCAAAAGCTTTTTCTGTGTCTAACAATATTACTGTTACCTTGTTTTTCTTAGTACTGATATATTCTAGTGAGTGGTAAATTGTATGTGTATATTTTAGATGTTTTTATATTTATTTTTTAATATGGTTCTCATTGTAAACTGCCCAGAGTTCCCCTTTTCTGGGGGAGATGGGTGGTGGCAAAATTTGAATTATAAATAAATAAAATAAATAAATAAATCTACTCTTGTCCATCATCTTTCTCTTTGGAATACTTCTTTCTTTTTTTCACTATTTTTTAAAAATTCAAATGTAGCAGTTTTATTTTTTATTTATTTTGCTTTTTTAAAAAACTTTCTTTGTATTTCAGTATTTGTTTTTTTCTACTTTCTTTATATTTCAATATATTTTTCTACTTTCGTTATGTTTTAATATTTTAACAATAAACATATGGATTTAAAAAAAATGCTTTCACTTCCTTAGAGCAGGGGTCCCCAACCTGTGGGCCACGGCCTGTTAGGGAGTGGGCCATGGGGCTCCCTCCTGCAAACCCCGCCCCCAGTGCACGTGATTGGCTCCTGCCCGCAAATCCTGCCCCCCGGTGCTTGTGATTGGCTCCCACCCACAAACCCCGACCCCCGGTGCGTGCGATTGGCTCCCGCCCGCAAACCCTGCCCCCCGGTCCACAGAAAAATACTCTTTTGAAACCAGTCCCTGGCGCCAAAAATGTTGGGGACCCCTGATCTAAGGCATCTTGGATGTTGACATCTCTACAGTACAGAATTTCAGTATACTCCGTCCATCTTTGTTTGATCTTCTTGGAATCAGTTTACTGGAGTGACTTGCAACTTTCCCTGCCAGCTTCCCCATTGACTTTGCTTGTGGGAAGCTGGCAGGGAAGGTTGAAAATGGTGATCACATGACCGTGGGACGCTGCAACCGTTGTAAATGTGAGCCAGTTGCTAAGTACCCGAATCACAATCACGTGACTGTGGGAGTGCTGCGATGGCCAGAACTTGAAGGACCAGTCATAAGTACCACTCGTTTAGCCCTGTCGTAACTTTGGTTGCTGAATGAGTGGTCATAACCCAAGGACTACCTGTACTGATTCTTGTCTCTTTTAACAGCTCTCTGAAACTCTTGTTAAATTCCTTCTTGAGATCTTTGTCTTTCTTGGCTTTGGCTTATCTTCTCTTCTTGGCAATTTCCACCATTTTTTCTGGCATCCAGTTTGCTTTCTTCTGTTTTTTTTTCTTTCATCTTTGGCACTCTATTTTCACATTCATCCTTAACAACTTCTTTGATTTCATTCCGCAGTTCCTCTGGATCCCTATCAATGATGTTCAGGACTAGAAAACAATTCCTGATGTTCTCCTTGAAAATGGTGGGTATATGCTCAAGATCATATAATGGAAAATGGTTGGCTTTCTTCTTTCACTTTAGCTTGACTTGGAATTTGCACATGAGCAATTCATGATCTGTTCCACAGTCAACCCCTGGCCATGACTTTGCTGTTATAGCTGAATTCTTCCACTGCTTTGTACCAATAATATAATCAATTTTATTTCTGTGTACTCCATCTGATGATGTCCTTGTATCTAAGTGTTGGTTTGGTTGTTGGAAAACTGTGCTAGTTGTAAAGAAATAGTTGGATTGGCAGAAATTGGTAAGTCATTCTCCTGCTTCATTTTGGTTTCCTAGGCCACAGAATTCAACTAAGTATTTCTCCTTAAGGCTGCCAACTTGGTTGTCTATTCTGTCAATTTCAAATTGTACTTAACCATAAAACATGGTAGCATCAGTGGTTGGAGCATAAACGTGGATACTCATCATATTAAAAGGTTGTCCATTAAGTCTAATTGATATTATTTAGCCATTGATTGCACTGTACAAAAGTACTGTCCTTGCTATATACTTCCTTACTATGAAAGCAATGCCATTCCTTGTTTTTCATGTCTTGAGTAGTAAACACTATGATCTTCTGACTGAAAATGTTCAATTCCATTCCTTTTAAATTTGCTGATGCCTAAAATGTCAATGTGCAGTCAATTCATTTCATTTTTCACCATGTTGAGCTTTCCCATGTACATGCTTCTTATGCTCCACGTTCCCACTGTAATTCTGTCTTTGCTGGTTCAGATTTTCTTTCCTTGCAGGTCAACTAGATGTCACAAAGGCTTTAATCTATCCATCTCATAAACACCATTAATATTCTGAAAGATCCTCAGCTTTTCCTCAGGAGTACGTTGAGTGTCACATGGCCTGAGGGGCCCATCATCTGGCATTATATCATTAATTACTTTATCTTGTCTGTCCATGTGGTTTTCTTGGTCAAATACAGGAGTGGTTTACCATTGCCTTCTCCTGCACAGTATGAAATGTTTCTTTTGCTATTGTCATGAAAGTGATCATTCACTTCCAGCTTATTCTTATACCACTGCTGCCAATATAAGTGCAGGGTTGCTTTAGTTGGACAGTTGCTTCATACCTTGAGTGACCCTGCTGGCATTATATACTCTGTGCATAAACTCCTGGCATTCTCTGCTCACCCCTTCCAGGAACATCCCCCCATCATGATAAGGCAGCACAACAGGAGTTGAGGGGACAGGTTCAATCTAGCACCCTTTAATGACCATATATCCACATACAATACTCCACAGCACCTCTCTTTGTGCCTACTAATCTCCATGCCCATGATTTTCTTCTTTTAGAATGTCTAAATGATAAAAAGAAATAAATGGGAAGTAGTACTTGGTTTCAAAACCAAGTGCCACGGTTAAGCACAATCTTTACTTTCAAGAATGTTTCTGGGCCTGCACATTTATTCTAAAAGCATTCTTAGAAAACAAAAATGATAGGGAGCTGCAGTTTAGGTCTCTGTTTAAAAGTATGCCTAAGTACAGGTAGCAGAAATTATACGACAAGATAATGGATGATGGTAAGCAGTAATCTCCCTAGTTCTAGAGCTGAGTGATTCACCACATCTACTATGGCAGCCATTTTGTGTGGGTTGTGTGCTCTCAGAAGTTAAAATGCATCCTGGCTTCTAGTGGGAATGGTGGACTGAACGGCTGTGCCCACTGAACCTTTTTCAGGCTCAGGCAGGTTTTCCTGAAGCCCAGAAACGTTCTCCGGATCAAGGAGAATACCTGGAATCATCCCATCTGTCCTCCAGACGGCTTGCAGTGCTGCGGAGTATTGTATGTGGATATATGGCTTGCAGCCAGAAGATCGCAAACAGCGTTTTGCATTCGACTGGTAAGAGCCAGCTGGGAGGCAGGGATTTCATCACTTTCCAAGTCGTGCTGCAGCCTTAAAGGGACACTAAGACTGGCCACCCCATTTCTAAATCACCAATTTGTATTTCTTTTTAAGTATATGTACCCCAAGAGAGGCTTTCTACAGTGAGGAGAAGCTGGTTCTCTTGGAGCTTAACGATATTTTTGGGATTACTTTTTTAAAAAAAATTCTTTTAAGTTTTGGATTTTGTTTTCCTTCCAAAGGAAATTCCAAAGATTGAGAGTAAACAATTGTCTTCCTGTTAATAGAAGAGTCCTCCTTCGGGGGAGATGGGGCGGTAATAGAAATTGAAAAATAAATAAAATAAATAAAAATAAATTATTTTTGTATTAAATTTGAAGGTATTAGCATTTTCCTACACGTTGAATCAGCTGATTTGAACCTTCAGTTTTCTGTTTTCACTTTCGCTTGAGAACTGTCTGCTATCTCACTCTCACTTTATGTAAACACACTTTGGATCTCTTCCATATCTTCGACTTTCGCTGGTTAAGCTCCTAGGGGGAGCCATAATCTACTGCGTGAGACATGGAGGATTTCAAACAGATTCTTTCTGACTTTCACCAGGATTCTAAACAGATTTCTTCTGACTTCTATCAAGTTTTTATGCAAGATATCCAGGACATTGTGGAAAATATGAGATCTAAAATGTGCCATCAGGTTGGGGATGTGGTGTATGAAATTGAGGAATTTAAGAGTGATAGAAAGGTTTTTTTTAAGACTGAGATTGGGATTTTTATCAAGATGCTAGATGAAGATTGGATAATGGAGTTGGAGAAATCTAAGGGAGAGAGTGATCCGCAAGCCATAAGTAAAATCGATCTCCTGGTGGAATGCCATGAAAAGAACCTGGAATCTTTGAGGGGGGCAGTTGGGCTGTTTGATTCTTTCAAGAGGAAAGCTCTGTGCACATTGTGGGGATATGTAACTGCTTTGGTTTATTTTGAAGTGGGATAAGGGTTGAAGGGCGTGGTGGCTCAGCGGGTAAGATGCCAGGCTTGTCGATCGGAAGATCACAAGTTCGAAGGTTCAAATCCCTAGCCCCGCGTGCGGAGTGAGCTCCCGCACTCGCCCCAGCTCTTGCCAACCTAGCAATTCGAAAGCATGCAAATGTAAGTAGATTAATAGGTACCACTTCGGTGGGTAGGTAACAGCGTTCCACGTGCATCATGCCAGCCACATGACCATGGAAGCGTCTTCGAACAACGCTGGCTCTTCGGCTAACAAACGGAGATGAGCACCGGCCCCTAGAGTCGGACACGACTGCACAAATGTGTGGGGGGAACCTTTACCTTTAAGGGTTGAAGAATGTTCATCTGGCTTGCTTTAAGGATTTGATTGATGCTATTTGCCTTTAAAGGTTTGGATTTACTGTTTTGAATTGGCTTTGTTTTTTGGGTTTATTAAGTTTAAAATTATTAAAACTGTTGTATTAGGGTTAAAGAATGTTTATCTGGTTTGCTTTAAGGATTTGATTGACGTTATTCCCTTTTAACGATATGGAATTACTATTTTGAATTGTCTTTGTTTTTTGGGTTTATTAAGATTGGGATTATTAAAATTGTTGTACTATTAAGTACAATAGCAGACAACTTATGTGCTTTTTAATTTGATTCTTATTATAGTAGACAGAAATGTATAGAATAGTGGTAGGAAGGGAATAATTAAATATGTTTTATCTTTTGGAGGGGAGAAAGATGTTTAGGTGGTTTATATAAACTTTTTTTTATTTTAATATAAGGGGGAGGAGTAACTGTAATTAGTGATTTTTATTATGTGTTAAAGTAGAATGACTTATAGAAATAATGTGGTGTTTTGGTTTAATATAGAGTAAGAGATTGATTATGGAAATGTTTGTATATCCTTGCTGTTAAAAGTCAGAAGCCACATCTTTTTGTAAATTTGAAAAAAAATTCTCGTGTTTCCGCACTTTTTTAGTTTTTTTTCTTTCTTTGTAGTTTTTTGTGTTTTTTGTGTAGTTTTTATTCTTCTCTTGAAACCTAATAAAATTTACTATTAAAAAAAAGAAGTTAAAATGCATCCTAAAAATTGTGGACTCTTGGCTTAGTATGATTTGCAAACCCAACCATTCTACTTAAAGAACGTAGGTTACATCACTTTCTTTTTTTGGTTTGGCATTTTAAGTTTAAGAGTTTTATAAGTGGAAAGAATCCAGAACAAACAGGGTGGTGATGTCTAAAATTATACCAACTGAACACATTGCAATACCAGAGTCCAAGTAAAAATGCCTCTATATCAGTGTTTCTCAACCTTGGCAACTTGAAGACGTGTGAACTTCAACTCCCAGAATTCCCCAGCCAGCCCTGCAATTTGCACTGCTGTACATAATTACATTTGTGAAGGATTAAATAAACTGTTATCAGAAGACTGTTCGTTCTCCTCCATCTCTCTGGCATCCAGGTGAAAAAGAGTTCACATAGTATAGGGTAATACTGCTGATCTAATATTTTCAGATGTGATGGAAGCAAAAAAGTAAACATTTACCACTGCACTCTTCTATGTTCTAGACCAGTGCTTTCCAAACTGCCGCCGTTGGCGACACACCAGCGGCGGCGGCGCGGGGGCACGCGCATACACAGTGGCGGCGCAGAGGGGTGCGCAGCGACGGCGGCGTGTACGGCGGCAGCGGCGGCCTCGCTAAAACGCGGAAGCGCTGATGGCGCGCTGCTGCAGTCGTCGCTGCTGCCACCGCCATGTACACCGCCGCCGCTTCGCGACACACTAAACTGTGTGTTGCGACACACTGAAGTGTCGCAACACACAGTTTGGAAAGCTATGTTCTAGACTGAGTAGATCCTGGGCCTTCCTTGATTAAACAGGAAAGTGAAATAAAAGAAAAGACAACCAATGATCTGCAGCCCTTTTCCTGCAACAGTATGTTCCATTCACTCATCATCTCTTTCCCTGAATGGTCATTCCCCACCTTTTCCCGTTTCCCAGTCACATTTCAAAAGACTCCAAAATAACAATAAGAACATTTCCTAAAATGTTTTACAATATAAAGGCCCAGCCAATCACAAAACCAAATTCAAATAAATTTAGCATTTCCATATAAACACCCCCACCCCTAAAACAAGACAGGGAGACATTTTCAGCCTTGAGTTTTTTCTAATAGGTTGTATGTAAATTCTATTCACATACAAGACATTTTATGGCAGTTGTCACACAGACATCATAACTTTTTTTTATTTTGACAAGCAAAAATCCAATAAACTACATTTATCTAAATTATATGTATCTAAGAGATGCAGCGGCAGACAGTTGTGTGGTGGATTTCTGTCTGTCAGAAGCACAGGAACCCTGCTAAAAGAACAAAAAAAAGTAGCAATCCTATTTATAAAATCATAATTCCTGTGATCCAGGCAAAGGACAACATAAACACAGATTAAATAATTGGAAGCATTCATATGTATTGTGTATGCTTAGTTTATATATAAATACTGTATAAGTTGAGAAAAAAAACCTAACCAACTATTGATCTAGTTGAGAAACTTTAAAAAAGCATCTGTCCCTTCTGTAGCATGTGTTAAAAATTAGTGACCATTTCAGATTCTTAAAACAAAGTCTCCTGCATGTTATTTTTCCATAATGTTGCTACAAAATTCTGAACAGCAAGCAATTCTTTCCTGCTCTCTTTGATGCTTCTCTCTTGCTTGGCAGAAATGGTAAGCAGACTCCTTTCCAGTCATTAACAACTGCCAATTCTCCCTCCAACTGAGGCTCCATGATCCAAATGTACAGCTCTCAATATGTTTATGTTTATGTTTATGTTTATGTTTATATATATATATATATATATATATATATATACACACACACACACACACACACATACATACATACATATACATACATACATACATACATACATACACATACATACATACACACACATACATACATACATATACATACACACACACACATACATACATACACACATACATACACATACACACACACACAGTAACTTTATATATGTATATAATAACTTTATATATATATAAACAATATATATATTGTTTATTATTGATATTTATTGTTTTAATTGATTTTAAACCTTGCTGTGAACCGCCCAGGGTCCCTACTTGTAGGGGAGATGGGCGGGATATAAATGTAATAAATAAATAAAATAAAAATAAAACTTTTTCCACATCATCTATTCAAATGCACCCTCTTTCTCCTAGCAGCATCCCAAAATTTCCAACAGCCCATTCATCCACAATACAACCTCTGTTAAATGTATATGGCTTTAGATTCTAATATGAATTTGGGGGAGGAAGAATTGCTCCAATAGATATATATATATATATACTTGTATGGGTGGATGCACGGCTAAACAAGAATGAAGCACTTGTTGCAGTTGGGGTGCCGTAACACCCCTATTTGTAAATCGATAACTAAGCATACAAATAATATTTCACATTTTTAAATTGTTTCTGTGTGCATTTTTAAGAGTTTAAAAGACCAAGCTTTCCCGGGTAACTCATCCTAGTTTAGATGACTAAGGATGTAATCCTAAACACACTTGCTAGGTCCTTGCTCCTTAGGAGTCAAAACGTTTAGGAGTGATGTTTAGGATTAGGAGAATGAACAATCGTTCTCTTAATCTTTGGCAGCTCCCCCCATCAGGTGCCCTCCAGTTTGGTGCTATACCACAACACCCATCCTTCCCAGCCAGGCCACTCAGGGAAGGAGTAGCAGCCTAGCACCCGGACCCGCATACTCCCGCTCCCACAACTCCATCCCTCCCGCGAGTGATTAACCTCGGGCAGCATTAACGAGAACGGGCTGCGATTGGTAAATTAGCGCGGGCCGTAAAGGGATTAATTTGACGCGGGGTTAATGAACGGGCTGCGACGATTAAATCAGCATTATAGGGGGTTTATATGGAGCTCACGCAGACGAAACCGCTAGGAACTGCCCGGGTCCTAGAATGCCTGAGGTCTCCAAAAGTGCCGCCGGATAGGCTCAGCGAGCGGAGAGAGAGTTCGTCCAGACCCGTCGCTTGCCCGCGGGGGCTCCACTCGCGGCCGGGAGAGGAATGGCTCTTCGCCTTGGAGAAGGGGCGACAAGGCTGCTCTCTGGGCCGGGGCGGGACTAGAAGTTTCGGAGGCCGTCTGAGCCGCAGCGGGCGCCCTGTCAGCCAGCTTGGCCCACGTCCCTCCCTCTCCCAGCCCGGCCCGCCCTCACGCGCTCGCTCCCCACTGGCAGCGCGGAGCATCCAGTCGAGCGCAGGCAGAGCTTCAGCGCGTTCCCACCTCGGGCACGGACACCGACCCGGCGCCGCTCCCGCCGCCATGACCCACTTTAACAAGGGCCCCTCTTACGGACTTTCCGCCGAGGTGAAGAATAAGGTAAGGCGCCGCCGGGGAAGGGAAGGGCAGTGGCGGAGCCCGACCGCCAGCTCCGCGGCTTGCTTTCTCTCCCGCTTTGTTTGCGCCTCCGAGGGGAAGGCGTGGGGTGGATGGAGGCAGGCGCGGGAAGAGTTGCTGCTTTTAGAGGGAGGGAAGGGGGTCGCGGTGGCGCTTCCCTGCGCTCCGTTCCTGGGTTTGGGGGAATGGAGTCCGGCCACTGCACCCCCCCCCCCTTTTCCCACATAGTTTCAGGTTTTCGAAATCCTATTCCTGTTTCCAGCGCCTTTGGTTTTCCCCGCCTCTTCCATTACTCCCCCCCCTCCATTGTTTGGTTTAAATGGGGTGGGATGTGCGCGAAAGAAAGGGTGGCTTAAGAGGAAAGAGGAAGGTATTTCTCACGTCCCTAACCTTGCGCTTAAAGAAATCTGCTGCTTCTGTCTAGGGGAGGGGAAACGTCCCGGCCTCTTGCTCGGTTTATGGGGAAAAATTCACGCTCACACACACAGGCGCTGAGACACACGGCCCGGGGTCACAGGCAATGCGGGAAAAGCCCTGGCCTTTCCGAGTCTTCCACTCCTCCGTTTCCTCATTTCAGGGCGAAAAATGGGCTCCCTTGTCATCTTTCCCCTTCCTTCACATACAGAGACCCTGCCAGTCTCTCTCTCTCTCTCTCTCGTTTACTAAACGTTCTTCCTACGGGGTTTATCCATAAGCTACGACCAGGCGCACCTTTCTTGTAAAAGATCCAAGACACCAAATAGCGGGGGAAGGGACGTCCCCCGCCTCCCCGATCCCTTGAAATGGAATGCATAGCTCGCTCCGCCGCGTCCGCCTCCTTTTAATTGGAAATACATTTGCCCCGCGATTCTCCCTGGGTCGCCAGCCCTCCTTTACTCTTTGCATCCCCCGCCTTCTCTTCTGTCCCTCCCCACCACCCGCTTTCCTTTTCGGTCTTCGCGGGGGGGGGGGGGACAGAAAGGGGTGATTACGTCCCGTCGGTCTTCCTCCGTGAGCTTTCTGTTGGCTTCAGCCGCGTTCCTCTATTGCGGGTCGCTTTTCCTCGCCCTTCTGCTTTGGCTGGAGAACTGCTCGGCCCTTGCCGGGTCGACCTCGGGGGGAGGCATTATGTTTCCCTTTAACTTTTTTTGGCCTCTATGGTTCCTTCCTCTTGGAGTGGAAAAGTACTTTCCCAGAAGGAGAAGGCGGAGAAAAGGGCCTTTCTCCCTCGTTCCCTCCTTTCTTTCCAACTACTGCAGATGCCGAGGTTAATATCAGCCAGCCGCTCCGTCTGGCGAACCACTGAGGGACAAACTCCGTCTGCTGAGAAGAAAAGGAGACAAAGACAGCAAAATGCTGCTGGCCGGTGGCTTTTGCTCAGGAGTTTTGCTCTCTTGAGACTGTGACTTGACAAACGGGGGTGGGCAAGCCCCCTCCCCCTGTTTGTAGGACTGGCTCTCCTGCTGCTGCCTGTGGGACCCACCCAAGCCCGGGAGACGGCGGGAGCGGGAGGTGCTCCCAGTCTACGTGGCTCCAATCTAGCGCTATCTAGCGAACGCCAGGCTAGGATGGTGTGTTGAGGGAAAGACGGATGCGCGCTGCCTTTCTGTCCCCCCCCCCTCCTTCTCTGTATTTCTGTACTGCAGCACACTTTCCCTTGAGGAACACCAACCGGCTTCCTGACGGCCAGGAAAACGATAAAACAACAAAACGGAGAAAGAGCAAGCACCCAAAGCCCACAATAGTGATTTTAAAAGCACCAAAACAGTTGTCTGTGTTTTTGAGGGCAGGCTGGTTTCTAAAACAGAGGTTACTTTCGAACCATTGTGGTCTAAGGATTGCTGGATTAAAACGCCAACCAGAATATTTTATTTATTTATTTATTTATCATACTTATATCACCGCCCATCTCCCCCCACAGAGGGGACTCTGTGAATATAGTAGGGTGGTTGTTGTGAACTGGTATAGGAGACCTTGCAAAAAACAGCAGGACACTGAACATCCTGTCCCCCCTTTTTTCCAGCAACCTAGCACTGTAACTCATATAATCCTTCCATCATATCCTGCTAGTTCAGGTTTTTTTTTAACCAACCCTTGCACTTTTATTTGATATGTTGCTTCATTTATATTCATTTCCTGTCCTATGCAGTCATAGTTTTCCAGATACAGTGATGTACTGATAGGGAAATTGGAGCCAGTTCTCAAGCTTTTTCAAAGAACCCCTTCCGTCCTAAATAGAACATATAGGAAAAGGTAATGAAACTTGGCAGATATACTAGCTCCATCATGTTAATTTGCTGAACCTATTTGCTCTGCAAAACAGATGAGAAGTGTCACCTCTGTCTCCCTCCCCTTCCAACACTTCCAGCTCAAAACCCCAGCACATTCCAATCACATTACATCATAGGGTACTGGGGAGAGACCAGCCAATCCATGTGGGTGTTGTGCACAGAATGTTCATTGTCTCCATACTGCTGCTCTGAAGTCCAAAGTGGTGGGGAGGAATGGGGGAAGATACACACAAAAGAAGCTGCTGCAGCTTGGGCTTGAGTTTCCCTTAAGTCCCCTGGGAAATGAAGTATTCCGAGACATTCCCACTCTTCCTCTGAAAATAAGTGCAGTGGTGGTACCTAATAACTGAGAGCCAGTTTGGTCTAGTGGTTAAGGCAACGGGCTAGAAACCAGGAGACTGAGAGTTCTAGTCCCACCTTGGGCATGAAAGCCGGCTGGGTGACCTTGGGCCAATCACACACACACAGCCCTAGGAAGGAGACAATGGCAAACCAGGAGCCTGAGAGTTCTAGTCCTGCCTTAGGCATGAAAGCCGGCTGGGTGACCTTGGGCCAGTCACACACACACAGCCCAACTCACCTCACAGGATTGTTGTTGGGAAAAGAGGAGGAAGGAGTATTACCTATGTTGGCTGCCTTGAGTTATTTATAAAAATAATATAGGCGGGATAAAAAATAAATAATTCCTACATTGTAACATGCTCAAGTCATACCAGCAAGGTGACCCTGATACATGGAACAATATGAATTTAACAAAAGTTTAATATTTTAACATTACAAAATGCAAGTCTTTTGGGATAGAACAGAAAACTCAAAAATACTTACTTTATGGTTCTCCAAAACTGCTTGATCCATCTTTAATCTTGGGTCACCCAGTTCTGTGCATGTTTACTTGTAAGTAAACCCCAGTGATTTCAATGGGGTTTGCTCCAAAGTAAGTATGGATAATTATGTTTCCTAACTGAACTTCCCCATGTAGCTCTTTAAATTGTTACCTTTCTGTGATCTGTCATTTTTGTTCTTGTCATTTTGCTTTCTGAGCTACCTGTTGGAACAAACATCACTTCTGCTACTGATAACTTTTAAGATGGTAATTATTTTTCTAATTTCTCTAATTTGCAACTAACATTGCAAATAAAATCAGTTTTTTTTCAAATAGTTGTTCACAAATATAAACTATTTTAAATAATTAGTAATATAGTCTAATAAACTTGTAATTGGGGAATAATTTATTTGTTGGCATGTATTGGAAAAGAAAAGATGTGTTCTCAAACGCTTCTTAAAGGTTAATTCACCTCTGAGAATTGAATGAACACTCTTTTTTTATTATGTACAAGAGGTTCCTAATACATAAAACATGCAGAAAATGATACATGTAGTATTATGCCCCTCCTTTAACTTTCAGCATAGAAATTTAGAGCAGCTACTAAAACAAATATAAAATGTGAATAGGTCAAAATAGACCAATCAACACGGTATTTCTCTCCAGTAGACAGATGGACAGATAGCAGAACTAGGACAACTGCTCAAAAGAAAGTAGTTCAAGCTTTCTCTTTTTTTAAAGTTGAGGGGATGGGCAAGGTGACATCAGAGCTAGAAAGGCTTCTTTTCCTATGCTGCAGATACTTTAATACTCAATTTCTTGCCTATTTTCTTCCATAGAATGTTTTGTAAGATTAATGTTGTGTGGCAATACATCACTGTATCCAAGTATCACTTTTAATAATGCATGTTCATGTTCAATAATTACAAAGCATTGGAATAAGAAAGCACAATATGTGACAATAGTTTTTCTTGTCTCTGCTTGAAAGTAAAAAACAAATTTTAATCAGCCCACCTCAGTGTTGTTACTGTGACATAAACCATAACTGAAGTCTTCTCACCTGAAAAATAGTTTGCCATGTGACATAAAGGGTTGCAATCTTAGAAATTTAACTTACACAACTGGCTGTGCCATTCTGGCAATGTTTGTTGCACTAGGCAACTTTGTTAGATACTTTGTACAAAGAAGCTGTTTCCATCATTATTGGTTTTGAATGAGATGTTTGATAGAGTAAGAACTGTATATTCATGCAGGAACAACACTTCATATTGTCTTTTGCACTTAAACTATGGCCTTTCATATTTTAACATTATAGATCACTCCTGTTTAGTAGATCTCTTTGTTTCAAGGGGGTTTATTCTAAGAGGAATTTTGAATCCCAGTGCAAACGGATTTGCTTGGAACTAGATTCATTAAATGTCAATAGAACTTAGAACTAGGTGTGTTAAAAACTACAGTCTTAGTGGAATTTATCCTTTTAACTTGTTAATACCTATGCATATTGGCCTTATTCAAGTGTTATCCTTCTATAGCTAGCTTCTAGTAACATTTTTGCAATATCTTTTAAGAAGCTGTGCATTTTGATCTTGCTGATTTTGATTACTCTATTACAGATGGAGAACTGCAATCCCATATAGTAAGGCTGACCTCAATGTGAGGGAAGGATACTACATATGTTACAATTTATTCCCCATTTATCTCTCTCTTTTTTGCTTCAAATACTGTCTTTCTTAACTATTTTGAATTCTAAGAGACATAAGTCTGATGAAGTTTACATTTCATGAGCTATAATTCAGATGGGATATTTTTCTGACATCAAGAAGTATGTTTCTGCTCCAACAGCAGACAAAACAATAAAATAAAGGAGAAGCGGAAAAGGAGTTGTTTAGGTTCTTGCCTTAGTTGCTTGGATATATTGAAAGTTTTAATAGTTCTAGATAAGAATACACGGGTGATTTTTTTCTCTTGAGCAGTACAGGCCATAAAGTTAGATTTGTAATAATATCTGAGAAACATCTTATGCTTCATAGTTTTAAAAGGTACTACTAGACTCTTTCTGATTTTGTGGAAATACAAGAAAATGAGAAAAGTCAGAATGCATTTGCTACTCCATTCCTAAAATAGAGAGACTCATGCCATTTAAAAATAAACAAAAGGATTTCCTATGCAATACATACCACAAAATCATAGAAAACAGGAAGGGACCATCAAGATATTGGAGAGTAAGAACCATATCCTCTCAATCTCTTTTTAACAGAAAATGGTATCTAACTATAAACAATTCCTGCCTTTATCCATTTGTGAAGGATTCTTAAACAGGGTAAATGTATATGCATCATGTATATGCGTGGGGACGCTGTGACGGTCGTAAGTCGTTTTTTTCAGCACCATCATCACTAAACAAATGGTTGTTAAGCAAGGACTACCTGTACATCAGTTTAGGGAGTAGTAAGCATCAGGGTTATCATTCAAAACCTGTCTCTTAAGTCGTCCTCTTTTTTTTTTTAAGTACTCAAACTTATTACTAGTCCTTTGGGATGGAAAAGGGGAGCAATACTCTGGTTGTTCTCCTTAGCATTGCTGTACAGTATTGTTGGTTTTTGCTTTTACCTGATTTATATATACACAGGGGGAGGGGGAAGCAGGGGTCTACCACGCTAGACAGGACTCAAGGTGAAGACTGTGCAGAGAGGCCTCAGAGACAGTCCAACACATAGTGGCAGGGTGTAAGATGCAGGCAGGAACAGCATACACTGAACGGCACAACTAAGTAGCTTCCATTGTGTACAGGAACATCTCCACAGCGTATGGGCTAGACCCTCCAAAGTCCAGATGGGAGATTCCACAGAAGGTCATGGAGAATGACAGGGCTAAGATCCTGTGGGACTTCCAGATCCAGACAGACAGGCAGGTACTGGCCAATCAACCAGACATTGTGGTAGTAGACAAGGACCAGAAGATGGTGGTGATAGATGTAGCGGTGCCAAGTGACAGCAACATCAGGAAGAAGGCGTATGAGAAGCTGGAGAAGTACCAGGGCCTGAAGGAGGAACTAGAGAGAATGTGGAAAGTGAAGGACAAAGTGATCCCAGTGGTGGTAGGGGCACTTGGGGCTGTGACTCCCAAGCTGGGAGAGTGGCTACAACAGATCCCAGGAGCAACATCAGAGCTCTCTGTCCAGAAGAGTGCAGTGCTAGGAACAGCTAAGATACTGCACAGAACCCTCAGACTCCCAGGCCTCTGGTAGAGGACCCGTGGTTGAGGAAGACACATACCAGCCATAGGGGTGAGAAGGGAATTTTTTCATACATACATACAGAGTGCGTGTGTGTGTGTGTGTGTGTGTATAAAGAGAGCACTAGATGCTGTATAGAACAGAAAAATCTCACAATCCCTTTCCAGACATCTCATAATTTTAATAATTTGCAAATCTAAAGTTTGAGAAGTTGTTACAAGGATATTCATTTGAAGTATGGTTGTGATACTGTAATGTTAGGCCATATTGTCGTAAAAGACATGGTGAGTCCAAAAAAGAGACCGTTTCATGCCATGTAGGTTGGATTTTTTTTTAGACTAAACTATTGGCTGAGTCCCAACTACACACAACTAAACCAGGACCTTCTCCAGTAAAATCAGCCTGTCCAAGCTATTCTTCCCTGGAGAAATTGCCAGTCGTTCTCTACTTTGGTGAGATGAGGGGGGCCGAGTCCCAATTATGCTTCTTTTCAGTGCTAACCCCTGTTCTATTGGAACAGCTTTCCTCCAGCAATTAGATGAGTCCCTTCTTTGACTGTCTTCCAGAAAATGTTGAAAACAGAGCTTTTCCAGAGTGTTTTCACAGTAGGATGACGCCATCTCTGTGTTTTTTGTTGATGAAGCTCTACTATATTTATTTTGATTCTAACTCTAATTGAATGTAATTACATTGCTGTTTCCTGTGGGTGTTTTCATTATTCTGATGTGTATATATATTGTTAACTTTCAGGAGTTCAAGTAAATTGTGGCAGATTACAAGGTTGATAAATAAAAATAATAATTTTCTGATATAACATGAAATGTTGGATATTTAAATATGTGCAGGTCAATAAAATACCCAGTACATACTTTTAAATAATTGTACATATTACAACTAGGAAACATCCAGAAGGCATTTAAAAAGGAAGGTAGTGCTACAGGTAAGAATATTGGCTTGCCATCATGGGGGTGGCTGGCACCATGATCGTGCCAAGGATAAGATTTTATGCCCATCTTGAATTTTATATTTTATATTTTTGTATTTTTTATACTTGTATTTG
The DNA here is from genome assembly GCA_023362775.1 of Charina bottae. Lineage (NCBI taxonomy): Eukaryota > Metazoa > Chordata > Lepidosauria > Squamata > Charinaidae > Charina > Charina bottae. The sequence continues at coordinate 27,644,292 of JALMGJ010000003.1, read as the reverse complement.
TTTTTACGTGTATTTATACTTGTGCTGATATTATATTGTAGTGTTTTTATTGACTGTCATTTTATTATCTGTAAGCCGCCCAGAGTCGTGGTACATGAGATGGGCGGCAAAGAAATTTGACAAACAAATAAAAGTAGACCATTTTATAGGCATCTTATATTGCCAACTATGTGATATTTCCTTAAAAACCACAAATGTTTTTTTGAGGAAGTAATGATACAATGTTGTCTAATTAAGGAGCTGAGTTTTTTTCCAGAATAACCCTTTCTAAATAATAGGGATGTTAGCGGAAGTATTTAATCATTTGCTAGCAACTTGTGAGGTTACTCATCTTTTACAAGAGAATCTACATTCTTCAGCTGAATCCATATATTTAAATACTCTGCTGATTGGTGTAATAATCATTAGATTGGATAATTATGTAGTTTCTTTTATTTTTGTATGTCACAGTTGAAGCCTCCTGCTTGACCATCATAATAAGGCCAAATGTCAAAAGTGATTGTAGAACTAAAAGGGATTTAAAGTCTGATGGCCCATTTCATCTATATTATAATGTACAGTGAATGGAGAGGACTTTATACATCAATGGATTGAGAAGTTGGTACTAGGAAACATCCTGCAGCATTTGCTTGATTGGGTAGTACAGGGGTATGTCTTCCATATTATTTAATAGGGCTACAAAAGGACCACGTAGCTTGCTTTGTGGCTGGATGATTGACTCCAGAAGAAGCTCAGGCTAGACTACAGGTAGTCCTCACTTAACAACCACAATTGGGACCAGAATTTTGGTTGCTAAGCGAAGCAGTCATTAAGCAAGTCCAACCTGATTTTATGACCCTTTTTGCAGTGGTTGTTAAGTGAATCACCATGGGTGTTAAGCAAACCATGTGGTTGTTAAGCAAGTCACGCAGTTCCCCATTGATTTTGCTAGCCAGAAGCCGGCCGGGAAAGTCAGAAATGGCGATCACGTGACTATGGGATGCTGCGATTATGTTAAATGCAAACTGGTTGCCAAGTGCCCAAATCATGATCATGTGACCGTGGGGACGCTGTGACGGTCGTAAGTCGGTTTTTTCAGCACCATCGTCACTAAACAAATGGTTGTTAAGCAAGGACTACCTGTACATCAGTTTAGGGAGTAGCCTGTTCTAAATTGTTTCCAGTTCAGGAACTTGATCCAGAAAATTGAACTCTACCAGTAGAGCTTTTAAAAAAGCTTGTCAAACTAAAAAAAAATCCCTTCAGGATTGTGTCTTTCTTTGTTCTTTAAAATCGCTTCAGGATTGTGTATTTCTTTCTTTGTTCTTTAACTCAGAAAATAGTCAGGCCCAGGCACTGATCAGCCACCAGGTTCCTTTTCATTCCCCTGTCCAACGCATACATACATTTGCCAAGCGGCCGGCTATTCAGAATTTCTGTAAAATTATTTCGATATAGAGATGCTGATCTGGAGTTTTCTTTTTACAAATTGTCTTCTCTATATGAGAATTGTCTTCTCTATATACTCTGCAACCTAACTAGCTCCAGGTCTCTACAGGTTAGTCATTTTCAGAGGGATGGAGGAAAAATGATATCATCCCAGATCCCCCACCTGGATGTTGTGACTGAGGAGACAATAGTTTCACAGTCTCCAAACCAGACCATGACCCTTTTTTTCCACATGGAAAACAAAAGGAACAAAAGGAACAAATCTACACATCTGGAGTAGTAGTTTAATAATTATTTATTTTCCTCCAGACAATTGGTTGCCTTTTTACAATTGCCTTTCTCTGCCTGATACTAGGACTGGAAGTAGCACCCAATGTGTGCAGAGTAGTGATCATATCAGAACATGTCTAGAGACGGGGGAGACTCATGAGACTCAAGTCACCACTCAGTCATGAAGTTCACCAAATGACTTTGGGCCGGTCGCTGCCTGAGCCTGACCTAGCAGAGAGAGTTTTGAGAGGATAAAATTAGAGTGGGAGTATTATGCATGTTGCTTTTAATCCTAAAGAAAGGCAGAATATAAACACAACAAATAAGTCAGCTCATTAGAGAGTCCAGATTATACCCTCCTTGGACCTGCCTCAAGAACTTTAAGTACAGAAGATGTTCTCTGGCTAGAACCCCTCTTAACAGTATTAATTTACTGTCCTAGAAAAATTACAGATTTCTAAGCTGCACTATGTTTTGGACACCCACATGAGTTAAGGGAACAAACAACTATTCCCTGTAGTTTCAAATATGCATTTACAGGCCAGTAGTGATAACCTGGCTAGGGGCGTGGTGGCTCAGCGGGTAAGACGCCAGGCTTGTTGATCAGAAGATCGCAGGTTTGGAGGTTTGAATCCCTAGCCCCACGTGACGGAGTGAGCTCCTGCACTAGCCCCAGCTCTTGCCAACCTAGCAATTCGAAAGCATGCAAATGCAAGTAGATGAATAGGTACCACTTCGGTGGGTAGGTAACAGCGTTCTGCATGCGTCATGCGGCCACATGACCATGGAAGCGTCTTCGGATAACGCTGGCTCTTCGGCTAACAAATGGAGATGAACACCGGCCCCTAGAGTCGGACACGACTGCACAAATGGGCGGGGGGAACCTTTACCTTTTTAGTGATAACCTGTTATAGTTTTAATCTTCATATCCATATATATTTACCCATGGAATGTAGACCTTTGCTCAGAGCAGAGTTCTCAAGGTATCCTAGTTTCTTCCCGCCCAAAACAGGGAAAAACAAAGGAGAATAGAAAATGGACTTCCAAGACCCCAATTGTATTCTGAAAGAAGTTTCACAATTTATGCCCCAAAAAGAAGTTGGTTCAGGAAGAGAGGTGGGTGAAGAAGGACCAGTGATGGACTTGATATAAGAAAGAAATATATTTACATAATTGAGTCTGAAGGAGGAGGAATGCAGAAGCAAGGGTATGAGGGGTAAGCATAAGAGAACATGGTCATTATTCTTAGTAAACTTCTTTTCCCATGGAGTCTTAAGTACCTGACTGTTCAAAAGTCCAATGTGAGCAGTATAATCTGGATCAGCAATCATGGTGTATACTTCACTATTGAGGAAGGAACGGAGGAAGGAATGGGTCCTAGCTTGATTTTACTTGTTTATCTCAGGACTACAGAAAGTGGCCATTAAATGCAGTACCTCTTCCCTCAAGAGGTATTTTCCTATGATCCTAAAGACTACAAAACAAAGACAACAAGGAAGAGCAGCATGTTCCAATTAATCCAGTTGGAACAACATATGACTTGGGGATTACAGGGGCTCTGTGCTTTTGTTCCTGCCTGTATGTCTAACTTACAGGTCTGATGTCTAGTGGGTGGGGGAGAAAGGTTCAAAATTTTCTAGATTTTCAAAACTAGGTTGAAAACCCTATAATAAGTGAAGCTTCTGTTACAGCATCCAAATCTAACCTAGCAAATCTTGGTTCTCTTTCTTTCTATTTCCTATAGAGTAGCTGCTGTTTACACTATCTTCTCTTCATCTAGTGCAGGAAAATAATGACAATTAGCTGTTCCATGACTATCTTTTTTCTTACTGTATATTGAGAATGCTGTCAGACTTCAAACTAAGAGTAGTTCATTCGAAAGCCAGCAGGCACTTGACTTTGCTTTGGCTAGGAGGCACTAACAGAGGACATGCTTGTTTTATGATAAAACCCTAGACAGCTACACTGATTCCCAATGTATTTTTCTTCCTGACATAAAGCAGAGAGATGGACTTTTAAAGTTCTAAACATTTGGGCTCAGGTTATATAGACTCCCTTGTTCCCTCTTTTTACTCTCTGCTTTAAAATTTTGTTGGATTTTAAATGAAGTTTCGCTTCAGTGGAAAAATGGGAAGTAAATGTTTTAATAACATTACCATGAATGCAAATGCATAACACATCCTAGAACAGAGCTTTCCAAACTGTGTGTCGCGACACAAAAGTGTGTCGCCACACACAGTCTGGTGTGTCGCCACACGATGATTGTGTGATGATCAGCGCTTCCGGGTTTCCCCGCGGTGACACACCAACTGCAGCGTGCAAAACCCGAAAGCGCAGCAGTGCTTCCGGGTTTTTGCGTGCTGCCGCACTTCCGGGTTTTCCCTCGGCGACACACCAACGCCGGTTGGTGTGTCGCCGCAGGAAAAACTTTGGAAAGCCCTGTCCTAGAATAAAGAAACTCTCAATAATAAGAGTTACACAAATAAAAGAAATGCATTCTACCACCATGAATGGCAACACATCAGTGGCTCAGTAAACTTACTGGTTCCACTTCTACTTGGTGACAGTCATCGACACATTAATGTGGCTACCATGTTGCAGCTGACTCAGTGGATTACAAATTATGTATACCTGAGATATTATGTAAGTATAAGCCTATTTTACACAACCACAATTTTAATTTGTAGTTATCAAGATAGCTGTGTGGTTGCCTACACGCCATAGTGTTCTTGAGTGCATTTGTGGTACATCTGCATGTTAAAAGTAATCACATTTAACTTTATATAGTTCCTCTCTTTAAAAGTTTTTCTGAGTTGTTGAAGAGAAACACAGAACCTCCTTGATGTATTTGTTTCTGAACTGAAGGAGGATTATCCCTCTTGAACTGGGTTCTTTTGAATAAGAGTCCTACACATATTTATGCTACCCATTTAGTGTGGATTCCTGAAAGCTGGCAATGAGTATGTGCCCAGTATTGCCGGTTTTCATACTTTCAGTGTAGCTTCAATATAGAAATTTCAGAACAGTCTCAAAATTAATAGAATGTGCAAAATGGTATAAAGGGCGTATCTCAAACGAAATGCTACTTCCAAAGTCATGATCTTGCTTGACTAGAGGAGCTGAAATACATCGCACTGTTACAGATAGACTAGAAATTATTTGGTGTTAGAACAATACATTAATAAAGTCTATTCTGCCTTGCCCCTAGTAGCTTGTTTCTATTCTTTATATCGCAACATCACATTCAAAGCACTATTTCTGTATCTCTCTCATGCCCATTATGTGAGCCAAAACATCAAGAGCCACTGTTATATAGTGTTTAAGGTATTGGACCAGGATTAAAGAGAGACGGGTTTAGATCTCCCTGTCGGGCATGGACGTTTTGGGCTTTTCTCAGTCAAGCATCTCACAAGATTGTTGTTGTGGAGATAAAACGAAAGGAGATCTCCATGTAAGGCACCATATGCTCCTGTAGGAAAAAAATGGGATATAATTCTAAAAAATAATAATTTTTAGAATTCTTTAATAAAACATATGACGAGTTGTAAGAATTCAATTGCTTGTCCATGCTTTCATGATATCTTGACTAGTTTTAATAAAGATATCCCACTAGATTAGTGTTTCTCAACCTTGGCAGCATGAAGATGTGTGGACCTCAACTCCCAGAATTCCCTGGCTGGGGAATTCTGTGAGTTGAAGTCCACACTTCTTCAAGTTGCCAAGGTTGAGAAACACTGCACTAGATGTTTTCCAGTTGATTCCTATGTACAACATAGTTATTACAGTTTTGTGTCATTTACCCAAAGTTTGTGTTTCTTATTTACCATTTTCTTTTTCCTTCAATATGATCTTATTTATTTTGGGCACTGATGGCATTGCTAAATCTTATGTGGAACCTTCATTAACTTTCCTCTTGTTGTCATTCAAGTTGTGATTAAGAGATGAGCTTGAGATGTACTTCTAATTCTGACTTTTACAGGGAAGTCTCAACTACAATAGATCAACCTTAATTTCAGTTTAACACTTCAAGTTGTTAGTGTTGGAGTTTTCTAAATAAATGCATGCTTCTTTTACTTTCTAAAACGGTCTTTTTAAAGTTTATTACAGGGTTTTGGTTTTTTTTAATGGTCTGACTAGACCACCAGTATATTGGTGGAGTACTTTTTATTATGTCAAACTTGATCCTGAAAAAAATGTTACCCCTTTAAGAGTCACATTAAATAGAAGCTGCTTTAGTGATTTGCTTCATTAAAGAAGTACAATCTTTTTCTCAGGCTTATTTGAAAGCTTGAAAGAGACATGCTATAATGAATAGCAGAGACATGCTGTGTTCATGAAAGAAAGTCCAAAGAAATTCTTCCAAATCATTTTCAAAGTGTGCACAGCCTTATTGTCTGCAACACTTTAATATTATTAATAATGCTTTCAGGTTTGCATTTGTCTGATATTGCTACATATTGATGTATTTGGAAAAAGGAGAATCACTATTACTGTCTATTATATAACTATTAAGAGTCAAATCTTTTTAAAAACTTAAATGCCACACTTGACCTCTCTGAATGTATAGGCCAGTGATGCTGAGGGAATGTTGCTTTTGTTATTTTAGTGTGCAGACAGACACTTTTCTTTATAACTAATCCTCTGGCCTGAGGTAGACTGATGAAAAAGTTATGAAGTGCTGTAGTCTCTAGTAGAGGGGTGTCGATCTGTTTGTGGCCAAGAACGTTGCTTGATATTTGGGGGGAAGCTGGTGGCCTCAATGTGGGTAGAGTCATATCACACAAAAATTAGAGCTTGTTTCTTTTCAGGGACTTTGGTTTGTTTGTTTGTTTGTTTGGGTTGTTTTTCTCTCTTTCTCAATATGCCTTTTTGGGGTTTATACCGCATCTGTTTCTCATCCCAAAATGATAAGAAATTGTTTCATTGGTTTTCAGCATTCATGATTAGGGAAAGGGACTCAAGGGCCACCCTGTTGGGACCTCAGAAATATGGTTTTATTAATTACTTCCTTGTCTATATTTTTCTTTATTGCTTGTGCATCATAGGTATGCCAACATCATAAAAACAAGTTCTGCACAATATGTTCTGCCATATTTTAGGTATAGCACTATGTAGCTTCAGTTGAAAGGGCAGTAATAATTCACTAGCTATAACCTCTGTAAAAGGATAGGAAGCACTGAGGAAACCTTGGAGTTTGGAGCCAAATGATCCAAAAGCTGGATCATTAAATTTTTGTACAAGATAACTGTGATGGATCACAAGGAAAGTTTCTAATGTTTTTTTTTTTTAAAAAAACCCCACAAGGTACTCTTTTTAGTAGCATTTGCTTTGATGTTGAAAAGTGAAATTCAGAAACATGTTGCATCAAATCTGATATCTCATGTGTTATATTTGTGAGGAAGGTTTAGAATAAAATACTGATAGGCAAAGTGATTAAACAAAAATGGTTAAAGTAAAAAGCTGTTCTGAAGGATGGGGAAGACGAGAGGTGATTTTGACCAACACCAAGTAAAAGGGGTTAAATGGTCTGATTCTAATTGTTTTAGTTCAGTTGAATGTTTAAAGGTTTTACATTTTGTTAATGTATTGGTTAAATTGATTGGTCAGGAAGGGAGTTCTCAGTGTTTTTCCTTAATCGTACCTTAATTTTCAAAAACAACATTATTTGTTGTTAGTGCTTGAGGATAATATTTGGATGCATTTTATTCTAGGATCCTGTTTGGCAAAATCGGGTTTTAAAGTTTTCAAATGATCTGATCTTGGACATACCTATATGTAATTTTCAAGTAGTAAATGTTGGTTCTTGCAGATATAATCCGATAGTAGTCTTAATTCTTAATTTTGATTAAATGTTAGCTTTATAAGAAATTGTTATCTTTGCGTCTTAAAGGGAAAAGGAAGGAACTAAATTCAGCCTTGTAGCCTATATGTTTACCTTTTAATTATCTTAAATAGCAATTTTGTGCATATTTTTAAGGGTGTGGTTGATTGTGTTATAGTGATCATTTTTGGGAGCCAAATGGCAGATTTTGATTTTAGGGGGATGGATTCTTCCCACACCCTCTTTTGACCACTTGTGTTTTGCATCCTTCTCTTCCCTAAAGTTCCAATGCTATTTATTTATTTATTCCTCACATTTCTTCACCGCCCATTTTGCCAAAGCGACTCTATTGGCTGTTATCTCCTATTGGTGATGTGGGAGAACCTATGCTTGGAACTTTATTTTGACCACTTTGTTGCTATTAAGTGTATCTTATCTACTTATTTTTAAAAATTATTCTGGAATGTGAGGTCAGAGATGAGACTTGAGATCTTGAGATCTCACCTCAGATGCTTCCCACATCTGATGGGCACACACACAGACTCCACACAGCTTCTTGGTACTTTTACAAGATAAGATAATTGTTCACATTATGTTCCTTTTTCACACAAACATTAACAGAATTGGTCATGTTACCAGTTACATGGCAACTAGCTCATATGTTTTTGGCAGGATTATTTTGACCCAAGCTCTTCTGGATGTTTTTCTAGTTGTCATTTGAGTAAAACTAACTGAAAATTGTATGAGGAAAAATAAAGATGTTTAAAGGGAAACGTCTGAAATATCATAGTTAAGTTCTAATATAGAAGATGGTTTTTCTTCAATGCTTCCAGGGTGTGGTTGACACTGTACTGAAAAGTGAGAAAACACTCCCAGAAATTTAGATATGAAAGCATTAATCAATTAGTCTAGAGAGGATGCAGAGTCCAGCTAAGCCTGGGAAACTCAAACTTGAAGAAACTGGTAAAAAATAGGAACTTTTTCCCTCCCTCTCAGGCAAATGTTTTAAAGAGGAAGGGGGCAGATATATTTTTCCTTTGGTTTTTAGTCATGTTTTATTGTGCTGCTGACTATACCAGCACTGGAGATTTGCACTGCTTTATCTACTCCTTGTAGAGCCAGTTTGGTGTAGTGGTTAAGGCAGTTTTTTTTTCAGAAGTGGTTTGCCATTGCCTCCTTCCTAGGGCTGAGGGAGAGTGACTGGCCCAAGGTCACCCAGCTGGCTTTGTGCCTAAGGCAGGACTAGAACTCTGTCTCCTGGTTTCTAGCCCGTTGCCTTAACCACTAGACCAAACTGGCTTTAATAGTATAAGTTAATCTTGATCCCTTCAACTGCATATTTGCCCTAGCTATCTCACCACCTCCTCGTAATTGGCTTAGTCTCTGCCTATGAGCTTGGGCAAAATGTTCAAAACATTGACCATTTGTGAACAACATTGTGTAGCTATTCCAGCTTTTCTTCTTTAATCAGTTTTCTATGTTAAGGAGAAAGAAGCAGTGGTACAAAACCAGACTGATAGACAATAGTTTCTAGACACGCCTGTTCCTTAAAAAAAACTAGATCTAGACTAGATCTCACGGTCTCCCAGTTTCTAGCCTGGTGCCTTAACGGCTACACCAAACTGGCTCTCATTCTTGTTATACGAGAACATTTATTTTGCCAGGAAAATAGTTAACACACCTTGCAGCTTTGACACTATACAAACAAAAGATGGAATAAAACAGGAGGATCATTCTGAATGAAATAAAGTACAGGGGGAAAATGTGTTCCTGGATGAAAGCACTAGTGGTAGCCTATTGATAGACTCCCCAGATTGTGGGAGGTGGCAATGCTCAGGATTTAGGGACCCCTGTTTGAAGGAGTCAGAAGGGCTAGCCTACCACATCTCTGCACATGTGTGTGCAAACGTGTGCTCCATTTCAGACACTATATATTGATTGAGGTTTAATATATAGAAAAAATACAAGATATAACCATTTCATAGGATTTATCATGTATTCATTTCTTCATAAGTGTCTAGGCAAAAATATAGCCATCTACAAGTAGTTTAGGGCAGCCAAAACCTGGGCAACCACTAGATGACACTAGAAGAGATACAAGAAATCTCTAACTCTTTGCTGCCATGTAATGGTTCTCTAGATCAGAGTTTCCAAACTTTTAATGTTGGTGACACACTTTTTAGACATGCATCATTTCGTGACACACTCTTACAGCAGGGCACAAGGCAGGCACTAGGACCTGCGCGGAATCCTGGCAGGGCTCGGTGGCAGCAGCAGCCGCCGCGACACACCCAGACACTGCAGCCGACACACTAACGTGTCACAACACATAGTTTGGAAAGCTCTGGTCTAGATTTTTGCAGATCTAGTAGGCTGAAGTAGTTAGCAAACAGATCTTTGTGGGATCAAATAATCTCTTCTACGTGCTAAAGCACTAATTACCTATCATCATACACTAATTGTAACTGTGTGCAGTGCAGCATTTAATCTGCAAAATTAGTTGGTATTTCTTGGTTTTTAGCCTGGTAGAATCACAATTTAGTTATAGCATATGTTCCACCAGATTTTTAATAAAGTCTTTGTGTGCTTCATTTGGAAAAAATAAATAAAGCTGGATACAGTACAAAGGTTTGCAATGTCAAACAAAGCAGGAGTTGAGTGCGTAACTCTCATTATGTTGTACTAATGCTTCTATAATCCTTTACAGTTGGGCACTATACAGTATTCCCAGATAGTTAGAGGTGCTAAACTGGGGAAATGTGGCCTAGTTAATTTATAGAAAGTTAATGCACTTTGTATATTAACTACATGGCGATACATTTTTGTATATAAATACAGTAAGCTTTTGGGTTACTAGAACTTGATTTAGCAGACTTTGGATAAGTAAAGGTAAAGGTTCCCCCACACAGTCATGTCCAACACTAGGGGCTGGTGCTCATCTTCGTTTGTTAGCCAAAGAGCCAGCGCTGTCCGAAGACGCTTCCGTGGACATGTGGCCGGCATGACGCACGCAAACGCTGTTACCTTCCCACTGAAGTGGTACCTATTAATCTACTTGCATTTGCACGCTTTCAAATTGCTAGGTTGGCAAGAGCTGGGGCGAGTGCGGGAGCTCACTCCGTCACATGGCACTCGGGTCTCGAAACTCCGAACTTGTGACCTTCTGATCTACAAGCCTGGCGTCTTAACGGCTGAGCCATCGCACCATTTACTCCATTTGGACACCACCAACATTTTATTAGTGAATTATAATGACAACAAAGAATACATCAGTGATAGTACAATTTTTAAAAAGCTACATACATTACAGGGATTAAAAGAATTTAAACCTAAGGGGCGGGGGGAAACTAAGAAAAAAAGAAAATAATATTAAAATATAATCAATTCCATTCTTAAATTTAGACCATATGGAAACATATTACTTCATCTTCTCATTTTTAGAATATAAAGACATTGCAAAGATTGATATTGTTATTATGCAAATAATGACAAGTGCCATAAGTGACAAACTGTATTATGCATACATAATATAACAAATAATGTAATTAAGACACACAATGTATTTTCTGTACTTAACAAACATTCAGGAGTAATGGACACTTGTTTCACACATCCCTGAATGGTCTGATAAAAAAGGTAAAGGTACCCCCCGCACATTTGTGCAGTCGTGTCCGACTCTAGGGGCCGGTGCTCATCTCCGTTTGTTAGCCAAAGAGCCAGCGTTGTCTGAAGACACTCCCACAGTCATGTGGCCGCATGACACGCGCGGAACACTGTTACCTACCCACCGAAGTGGTACCTATTAATCTACTTGCATTTGCATGCTTTCGAATTGCTAGGTTGGCAAGAGCTGGAGCTAGTGCGGGAGCTCACTCTGCACGCAGGGCTAGGGATTCGAACCTCCGAACTTGCAATCTTCCGATCGACAAGCCTGGCGTCTTACCCACTGAGCCACCACGCCCCTTAATGGTCTGGTAGACCAAAGGTTTACTCTATTTTCAGATAAGTGTTATACAAAATATTTTTTTTATTAGCGATAATGAAGAATTCTTCAAATACAAAACATTCTGGCTTGAAAGTGGCCACTTTGGGTGTTCCAAGCATGAAACAGCTAGGAGTGGTGGTGCTCCAAGTGTTCTGAGCACTGCAATTTTTTCAAATTGTTTCCAACCTCACCAGCACAAAGAGTAGGACCAGTCTTGTCCCTGTTTTTGCCAATTTAGATTGGATGGCTGATAAAGGCTTTGAAAGAAAAGTAGCAGTGAAACATATGGCCAGACTGAAGAAGACCCTTACAGCTCCATGCCTACCAGTCTGCCTGACAGAAGGTATCTGTTAAAGCAACTGCAGCCTTAATATGGGGAAGTTAGAATTCATGTGGATGGATGGATGGATTGCAAGTGGTGTGCTGTGTTTTTGTTTTTCAGGCAGATAGTGCAAAGATGTTTGTATGCATACACTACCATACTTCACACTCAAGTGTTGCTAATGTTACCGAGGCTGTGTATGTGCAGACTTACTACAGTGTTGGTTAAGTTTTGGTGTCCATGTGACATCTCTGCATGCTTTTGCGTTAACTGGATGTTGAGCTTCAGAGGACATTAAAAATACAATGATTCTATATTGACTTGGGCTAGTTTATTGAGATGCATTAATAGAAAAGAATATTAAAGTGATTAACTTGTTCTGTAATCTGTTGAGCAACCCAAAGGGTTTCTTTAAAGAAACTGAAAAGCTTGTCTGTGCTCTCTGTTGAGAAGGTGGGGAAGGAAAGGTTGAGAGCAGTTTCTGATCCAAACAGATGTTTTCAGTAAATGAAAGCAGAGCTATATTAATATTGTTTCCTATGTGAGTTATTTTGGTGTTTCAAAAATCTTTTTAAATTAATCCCTCTGGCCAAATTTCATGAATTTCAGATACTAGATTGCATTTGAAATGGACTTCAACTGTACCTACTCTTATGGCCCTAGGGTGAAAACAAGGGAGCTGTAGTTGGTCCCAAGTTCCCATTTCTTCATATGGAACTTAAAACCTTCCCAGTTTTTGTGAGGTGGGCACAATCCTATGAAGAATGATTAACAGAACTGGATCAGTTTAGCTTAAAGAAGAGAGGGGGCTAAGGGGAGACATGAGAGCGGTCTTCCAATACTTGAAGAGCTGTCACTGGAAAGATGGTGTGGACCAGAGTTTTCCAAACTCTGTGTCGCGACACATTAGTGTGTCAACTGCAGTGTCTGGGTGTGTCGCGGTGGCTGCTGCTGCCTCCGAGCCCTGCCAGGATTCCACGCAGGTCCTAGTGCCTGCCTTGTGCCTGGCTGCCTCCAAACCTGCTGTGATTCTGCACAGGTCCTAGTGCCTGCCTTGTGCCCTGCTGCCTCCAAACCTGCCCTGCCAGGATTCCACGCAGGACCTAGTGCCTGTCTTGTGCCTTGCTGCCTCCAAACCTGCCCTGCCAGGATTCCGCGCAGGTCCTAGTACCTGCCTTGTGCCTTGCTGCCTCCAAACCTGCTGTGATTCCGCGCAGGTCCTAGTGCCTGCCTTGTGCCCTGCTGTAAGAGTGTGTCGTGAAATGATGCATGTCTAAAAAGTGTGTCACCAACATGAAAAGTTTGGAAAGCTCTGGTGTGGACTTATTTTCTGTAGCACCTGAGGGTAAGACCAGAACCAACAGATGGAAGTTTTCCAGAGAGATCCAAACTCAAAATGAGGAGTAATTTCCCGATCACGAGAGCTATTAAACAGTAGAATAGACTGCCTCCTGGAGTTATGGGTGCTCCATCACTGGAGGTTTTCAAACATTGGGCAGCCATTTGTCTGGGATGGTCTGAGGATTCCTGTGCTGGGCAGGGGCTGGATTAGAAGATTTCCAGGGTCTCTTTCCAACCCTCTGATTCTATGGTTTTGGTTGGATGGTCTTGAAATAAATGGAGAAGAATTTGACTTGGTTAGTACCACCAGTAAATTTAGGGCTGTAGACTAGAAGCATCCTGAAAAGAGGCAGCACTTAATCACTATCATATTGTTGCCAAAAACACAAGGTGGACATGTCCATTTTGTCACTTGGGGTTCAGCTTGATTTCAGAGTTTAATTTTTTTACTGACAAGATTAATAAAATGTGCTGACTACAACAGGGCAGCTGTAGTGTATCCTATCAGTGACATTGCCAATAGAGTGGAATCATGCCATCCTCCTAAAGATAATAGTACCATACTATATTTCTTATTTGCAGATTAAGCTTCTTGGTAACTTCATGATTATATCCATCCAGTATATCTGGGAATATACTGAAATTCCAGTATAAATTTAATTTGTTTATTATTATTTTTTAAAAGACAGTGTGCATGTATATGAAGTATCGGTGCATTGGTTATGCAAATAGTACATTTGGAAGAAAAGTTGAGTTAGGTGGGACAAGTATTGAGAACTTTTGCATATATGTTGTCATGACTTACCCAGTGGCCTTGATAAAAAAAAATGCAAATAAGTTTCCAAAGAAATAATGAGCATAATGGGAATGAATGCCTTGGATGTTATGTTGCAATTCCACAGACAGGAAAGCAGCAGCATAATGCAAAAAAAAATAAAAAAAAAATCCTATACCGAGGGCAACAATTGTTTTGTGAACATTGGAGCCTCTGAAGTTCCAATAGAAAAATTACTGAAGTTTCACAACACATAGTTTGTCTGATACTTTATAGGAAGTACTATATAAGTCCCCTAGAAACATTTCAGCAATATTGTAGAAGAAAAACAAATTCATATATAAAACTAAAATGAAGAGTCCTCCGTTAGGGAGGGGATAGGCGGGGTATAAATACAATCAATCAATCAATCAATCAATCAATCAATAATTGGAGCTTTTGGTAACATTCCATATGATTAGTCCAGCATTGTTATCTTTATTTGTTTATGTTTTACTGATTTTATTGTAATTCCTATTATAGTTGTGAGCCACCTAGAATCATTGAGAGTCGGGTGGCATACAAGTTTAATAAACTATTATTATTGTTGTTGCTGCTAGAACACTGTGATGATAGATGCATTTCAAGGCAATAAGCATTTTATTCCATGACTTATTATGAAAATACTGAAGTTCTGATGCACACCAAAGTAGCAAAATGAACACTGAAAAAAGTTGATTTTCCCAGTAGGTAGGTAGGTAGGTAAGTATATAGAATTGATTCCTGCCTTTGCTGTACTAGCCTGATGAAAACATTTGTGGTCTCCAATAGAAGAATCAATTTCCTTCAAAATGCTTCTTGCGATGACGTTCTCTTTTAGCCCTATATCTGTTTTATTAAAAAGATTCCAAGCTGATAAAGTAATATTGAGCTCAGAGTATATTTTTAAAGACGTTGATTTCATTGATTTAAAAGAATTATACAGTGGGGTTCTGAGGGACTTCACCCTCAAAATAGGAACTGAGATTCATTGACTATGAATGTGGTTTTCTAGTTTTTATATTCACTCTTTCTGTATTCACTATTTCCCCCCCATATCTGTGTATATGAGAGAAACTTGGTAATGGCTCCTTTTAGAAGCCAAAGTGCATTCAAGATCAACTGTAGAGAATGCAAGAAGTAAAAACTGGATTACTTGAGGGACATAAATATGAACAACTGGCTGGCTTGTTCTATGCCAGAGCTTTCCAAACTCTGTATTGCGACACGTTAGTGTGTCAGCTGCAGTGTGTAGGTGTGTCGGGCGAACGTAAGGAGAAACCTCTGAGTCAGACGCTCAGAGCCTCAAGCGCCTCGCTGCTGCCGCCAGGATTCCGCACAGGTCCTAGTGCCTGCCTTGTGCCCTGCTGTAAGAGGGGAGCTCTGTCCATGCCTTGCCCTGCTGTAAAGGGGAACTCTGTTTTCATGAGATATGTTGTGTCCCCATACATTTCGCTATTACAATTTATGTATGTGTCCATATCTCTTATAAGTTAGTTTAACCTCTGGTTTGCTAGTAAAACTGAATTACTGTGTCATGAAATGATGCATGTCTAAAAAGTGTGTCACCAACATGAAAAGTTTGGAAAGCTCTGTTCTATGCAAAGAATAGGAGGTCCAGTTACAATGAAATGCTTGAGTGTGATGGCGTGGCTGTGATTTTCTTCTCACAGAAGGGTCGGGGGGGGGGGGGGTAGAAGGCTTCTGCATGGCTCCAATGAAAATCCATTTTGTCTGTACAGTTCACTGAGGAAGAGGCTGTTGTAAAGAAGCTCAAATATGATAGCTCTCTGTTTACTTACATTTTAATGCATTATTTTTTGCTTAGACACTACCCAAAAACCTAGGTTCAAACTTCTCAGTTTGCTCTGGAAAAGACATCTCAAATGGGAGTAAGTCGGCAAAACTGCCAAGAGCAAAAGGTGTTGATTGCTATTATGCACATATTCCTGTTGTGCATTAAACTAAGGATGTGCATTTTAATTTACGATAATTTCAAGGTGGGATAGCAAAATCTTAATTAAATTGAAAGGATTTTCCTGGGGGATAGATATGCTGTGCCAGATTCTATTAATTAGAAGCAATTATCTGTGAGCCCATTAGGGGATCTTCTAAATTGCTTAATCCAGCTCCTCACCCCCTATAGGAAAAGTAACAGTCCTGAAGCATTACAACTTCCTAACAGCCATGATGTTTGGAATAGTGTTTGATTGTCACAATGGTTTCAGTGGTTCTTTCTATTTAGCAGTCTTTTTTTTTCCAGCAATCAAGTTCTTTTTCATCAAAATGCTCTCCTGTTGTTTTTTCTCGTGACCCAGGCTGAGCAGAGCCAGAAATAGAAAGCCCTTTAAAAGTTTCGTTAACATATCTGTGTGCCCATGAATCTGGACAGCCATCTTTTTTGGCCATTCCTTGTTACCTTGCTATATCCACTGTGCCTAGTGTAGACTGAAAATCGGATGCCCTGATAAATTTGTGAACATCTTGCGGCTACTCCATGACGACATGATGGCAACAATCCTGAATAACAATGGCTCTCAAAGTGATCCATTTAAAGTGGAATCCGGCGTTAAACAGGGATGTGTTATTGCTCCAACCTTATTCGCTATCTTCATCGCTATGATTATACACCTTGTTGAAGAGAAACTTCCTACTGGTGTAGAAATTATATATCGAACAGATGGAAAGCTTTTTAATCTTAGTAGGCTGAAAGCAAAAAATAAGGTAATTACAACTTCTGTTATAGAACTTCAATATGCTGATGATAACGTAGTCTCTGCACACTCCGAAGAAGATCTTCAAACTATCCTAAACATCTTTGCAGAAGCATATGAAAAGCTCGGCCTCTCAATTAACATTAAAAAAACCAAAGTGCTTTACCAGCAAGTTCGAACCAATCCCTCCGCAGCGCCATCAATCCAGCTTAAAGGTGTGTCACTAGAAAATGTCGACCACTTTTCTTATGTCGGCAGCCATCTATCTACAAAAGCCGACATCGACGCTGAAATTCAGCATCGCCTGAGCTCTGCGAGTGTAGCTTTCTCCTGAATGAAGCGTAGAGTGTTTGAGGATCGGGACATTCGCAGGGAAACCAAAATGCTTGTTTAGAAAGCCATTGTACTACCAAGCCTTCTGTATGCCTGTGAAACATGGACCCTCTACAAACGCCACCTCCAACTTCTTGAAAGATTCCATCAACGCTGCCTCCGAAAAATTCTGCAAATTACTTGGGAAGATAGGCGGACTAATGTTAGCGTATTAGAAGAAGCGAAAACCACCAGCATTGAAACAATGATCATCCAACACCAACTTCGCTGGACCGGCCATGTTGTTCGAATGCCTGACCATCGTCTTCCAAAGCAGCTACTTTACTCCCAACTTAAGAATGGAAAACGGAATATTGGTGGACAGCAAAAGAGATTCAAAGATACTCTCAAAGCTAATTTAAAAAAATGTAATATCAGCATTGAGAACTGGGAAGCCCTAACTCATGAACGTTTCAATTGGAGGTCAGCCTTTATTAAAGGCGCTACGGACTTTGAAGAAGCATGAGTACAGGGCGAAAGGGAGAAAAGAGCTAAGAGGAAGGCACGTCAAGCAAACCCTCATCATGACCGTCTCCCACCCGGAAACCTATGCCCTCATTGTGGGAGGTTGTGCGGATCCAGAATTGGCCTTTACAGCCACTTACGGATCCACTGTTAAAATTTTACCCTTGGAAGACAATCTTACTCGGCTACGAGTGATCGCCAATGAGTGTAGACTGTCAGCAATTTGTTTGTTTGTTTTGCTTTATCATCTTATTAAAAACCTGCTGAGTTCTGGTCCTGTACAGGATGTGATTTAATTACCATTCTTGTGTTTCTTCTGCTGCCTGCTAGGGTGCCTTTCCCAGGTGTGTTATAATAATTCTGGTAGTTAGGGAGGCAAATCATAATGGTACTACTTAAAATTCTTAGCCAATAACTATATTTTGTCCACTTTTCAATCAATTCAAGGCAGATTTTTAGGTCCAAGTTCTCTAATATTATTTAGCTTAGTTTCCTCATCATCGAAAGCATTGAAAGGAATAATTCTTTCTGAATACAGTAATACTGCTCTCAAATGCAGTTGATCTCATTGATTCTAGACCTGTGGTGGGTAACTTTTTTTTTCTTTTGAGAATGTTGCCTTGAGAGTCATTGGAAAGGGAACACACAGCAATGGTGGGTGCGGGCTTCAGCAGTAAATGGAGGGAACCAGAGCCAAAAATGAGTGGAATTGCCAGCAGTTTCCACTCTGTTTCTGATACCACCTTTATGCTTGAATGCTTTGTAATGCTCTGCTGTTTCTCTCTCCCTGTCGTCCTATGCAGTAAACTAGGAAAAATAGAGGCTTTTGAAGTTAGGCCAAGGGCCCTATGTAGAGCAGAGCTGCAGTCATCTGTCATTAATTTAATTCAGCTTAAGGTTGGAATTGGTTATCAAAATGGCCACTTCCAATTTATGCACACCATCAGCTGTCAAGGCCATAGCAAGAAAATATACAGGTTTCATGAGATACAGGTCACATTTTTATTTCATTTTATTTGAGGATGAGAATCAGGCAGGTGCTTTTGCCTTATTAAGAGGAACAGGTCAGAGTTTCTGATTTGGCATATTAGCTAAATAAACCATAGGCAGAGCCATACATGTTAGTTATGCTTGCTTGTGAGCGGAACCTGTGGGTATACTCAGAAGAGTTTATATCAGCATAATACAGACTGGCTTGCTATCATATAGTCTAGCAAACCTGATTAAGAATGAAGTGAAAGGAAAGAATGATATGTGGTGTTTTGAACTCTTAGAGGAAAGCCAGGACATAAAATATCAACTTTTCATATAGTTTAGAAAAAGCTTTAAAGATAATTAAACATTTATTTTTATATAGTAAAATTAATGATTAAAATAACATGTATTCATAAAGGTGTGTTTCTCAAATGTAATTGCTTGAATTATGTGAAAGTACTTTAAGTAAAATTACAGAAGAGACATTAATTCTTTTATTTTTTCCTTTGACTTGCAGATTGCTTTGAAATATGATCCACAGATAGAAGAAGATCTCCGCAACTGGATTGAAGAAGTTACTGGCATGAGCATTGGACCAAATTTCCAGTTGGGCTTAAAGGATGGCATTATACTATGCGAGTAAGTAACATTTTTTTTCTCCTTCAGGTAGATCTGTTTAAGCCTAAACTAGCAGCTGTCAGTTGTTCCAGGCACAGAACAAAATTTATAGTTTCGATTTTTAAAACATTATATACGCATTTCTATGTCTTAGAAAGGCTATGTATGTTTTCCATAGACATATAAGTTATGTAATTGTTGAAAGTGCAGGGTTGAAGAACTGTACCTACCAAAACAAGTCTGTAGTTCTTGAAGATAACAGAATATAGTTCCCCTTTGTAACTGTCTCTTTCCTTTCCTGGCTCTCAATAAATCTTAATCAGCTGAATTAACATTATCAACCAAGTGCATTTTTTGTCATTCTTTATGAAATAAGCTTGCCTGTTGCTAAAATACCCTATAATTTTGCTGTTGGGTTTTTAAAATTTGGAACGTCAGGAAACTTCTAATATTTTGCATACAGGAAACTGCGATATAATGGTTCAACAGAATTATAAGGTAGACAGTCCGTTGAAAATGTAAAAATTATGCAACTTGTACCCAAGATCATTTTCTTGCATGAAGAAAACATAAAACTCCTTTGATAGCAGCATTAATACTTTTCCAGTGGGACACTAAAATAGATTATGGCTATGAAAAAAAGAAAGAAAATAGAAAAAGGCCCTTTATTTCATCACTTTTGCAGGCTTATCAACAAACTCCAGCCAGGATCAATAAAGAAAATCAACCAGTCCAAACTAAACTGGCACCAGGTAAATTATGTTTTATTTTCTATTTGTCTCTTCTTTAAGGAGAGTTGTAATGAATAAAAGTTAATGGGCAGTGATTTTCAAAAGGAGGCCATCAAACGGTTTATTTCTCAGGAACCATAGATGGTTTATTAAGTAAAGCACTAACGTTTAAGCAACAGGATTACTAATTTCAGTAATTAGAAGGTATCATACCTGTACATTTATTTCCTGAGAATAGAAGAGCAGGGAGGAAGATAGTTCTTAAAGAAATTAGAGAAGTAGAGGTTTTGTTGAGTTTTCTCAGGGTTTGGAGAAATTTCTATCCCTTGGCAGATTTTCTCTAAATTTTCCTAGCTCAAGGAATCTGATACTATGTACTCACTTTCCAAATAAGGGGCCCTGTGGTACTACAAGAATGAGAACAAACAACTGCATCTCCTTTAAATTAGAAGTTTGCCCCATTGCTTCTAAAGGAGATGGTTTTTCACATTATATGAATAAGGAAGGAACAAATGGATCTACGCACCCAACAAAATGAACCTTCAAGTAGAACAGATGGTGAAGCAAAAGTATTTTTTGCAGTTTTGAAACTCTATTATAAATAATATGGATGCATATTAGCCGGGGACTACAGGATCAAACTTGAATAAAATAAAACGGCACTGTTCCGATAGTGTGTTAATCACTGAAGTATTCTCTTCCTGTTTTCTGTTATGCCTGATTTGTAAGCTTCATTTAAGTACCATTTTCCTCAGTTAAAATTATCTTGACACTAAGAGCCTATAAAGCACTATTTGCAAATATGTGTACGTGAATCACAACCACCATTAAAAACAGCCGGGACAGTGATTTGAAGCAGGATAGTGGTGGGTGAAGAAAGGATTAAGCATTCCTCCATGCCATTTCTCACTTCCAAGTCAACTCCACCTCATTTGGCTTTTCTCAAACAATACCCCTCCACAATTAGTAGTTCCAAATAATGTATAGCTCCATTTTAAGTAAACAGAAACATTAACAAGTCCTAAGAGAGTGACTTCCTACATTTGTTTTTAGCTGGAGAACATTGGAAATTTTATCAAGGCCATACAACAGTATGGCATGAAACCCCATGATATTTTTGAAGCAAATGATCTCTTTGAGAATGGAAATATGACCCAAGTTCAGACATCGCTGGTGGCACTTGCGGGCCTGGTAAGTATATTGATCTATGGAGTCTCATGTACAATTTACCATGCCTGTCAAATAACAAACCTTATAACAGCCACACCAGGATAAAAGAACATGAAAGACACTGCAGACTACAGCAACCTGAAAAATCTGCAATAGCTGAACATGCTCTCAAACAAACTGGTCACCAAATCTTATTTGAAAACACAGAAATACTGGACAACACTAACAGCCACTATGTTAGACTATACAGAGAAGCCACTGAAATACATAAACACCAACACAGTTTCAATAAAAAAGAAGAAAGCTTAAAGATCAGCAAACCCTGGCTGCCAGTCCTGAAAAACACAGCTTGCAAAAGGTCAATGAACT
Organism: Charina bottae; assembly: GCA_023362775.1. Taxonomy (NCBI): domain Eukaryota; kingdom Metazoa; phylum Chordata; class Lepidosauria; order Squamata; family Charinaidae; genus Charina; species Charina bottae. Next base: position 27,622,918 of record JALMGJ010000003.1, on the reverse strand, counting down.
CTACTCAACCACAGAAATATACAAACGACTCACACAATAGATGTGCTAATCCCACACAGGACAGCACCACACCCCCTAATCACTACAATAAACCCTCTCCTAATCTCTTGTAAATGACCCACAGAAGACACACACCCTCTCAGCAGCTATACACACCAGCAGGAACACACACACCCTCCACTTGGGCACAGAGAGAATCTTCTAGCTGTGCTCCTGTCCTCTGAAGATGCCAGCCACAGCGACTGGCGAAACGTTAGGAACCAGAACTGCCAGAACACGGCCACACAGCCCGGAAAACCCACAACAACCAACAAACCTTATAACATTGGTTTACATCATTTGTTACCTAAAGAAATATAAAATAGGAATGCCATAAATTTCATAGTTTGAATTTGTATTAAGATAATAAGATTAAGATGGCTGTCTTAAGAATTAAGTTAATGAATCCCAAGCCTTTTTCTACACAAAAGTCATCACCTTGCCATATAGCAAAGCAAGATCTCAAAATGTCAAATCAAGGATCTGATAAGCGATTTCAAATAAACATTGTATCAACCTTCATTCTTTCACAGGGGCTGACAAAGTGTGTGTGATGACATAATCATACAAATGCCATGCTATACATACTGAAGTTGGCTATTGTGAGGCAAGGGTGTTTTTGTGGCGTTTGTGTGATGCCATCATCCATGTCATAATTCAGTCGTTATTGCAGTTTGTTACAAGCACCACTGCATTGGTTATTTTTATGCCACAATATTCAAACGATTAGAAACAAGTACAAGAAATACTAAGTGTAATTTTAATCTCCATCTAGGCAAAAACCAAGGGTTTCCACACTACAATTGATATTGGGGTTAAATATGCAGAAAAACAAGCAAGAAGTTTTGATGCTGGAAAGCTCAAGGCTGGACAAAGTGTGATCGGTTTGCAGGTAAGCAAAAAAGATAAAGTGTACTAAATTAACATGCAGAGCGCGCTTTTGGGATGTAATTGCCAGTGATTCATACTGCATTCCAAAACAAATAATTGGAGCAGTTCTCCCAATACAGTTGAACTACTTTTAGGCCACACTTGGCAATAAGGTAACATTTCTCCAAAGGTCCTCCAGGTAGGGTCCTCATCTCAGGAAAGACTTGCCATAGTAAAGCAGCTGTTTTTTTTCCAGCTTAGACCACTTTATATGTTACTGTCAGCCCATCAAGGTAGACCAGACTAGGAAACCAAAGTTATGAATGCAAATACTACTTTTATTGTAAGATTACAGTAATAGAATCTTGCAAGTCCGAATACTCTCCTTCCTCCCCCCACTTTATCTTCGTGAGAACTGGAGAGAGTCACGTCTGGGGCGCTTTCTCAAATTATATTTCTGCCCCGGACTCAGATTTCTATTATCTGACTTGGTTGAAGCTCTTTCTCCTCTTCCTCAAAATATATCCAAAACAGATTTTGCCATAACCAGGAAAAATTCCAACATCATCACCAAGATGTGAATTTTGATGGGTTTTTGTTTTGGTGTCATTAGGTAATTGTGTGGCCATGAATACCATTGTTGTCAGCTGCCAAGCATTCTGATTAACTGGGAGGATGCATAGTCCGTAAGTCATTTTTAGAAAATAAAAATGACAAGTAACTGAAGCCAAGAACGTTAACTGTCCATCCCAGAGAACAGAAAAGCTAAATTGAGTAATGGTGTAATGCTTTATAGTAGAGGTGAGAGCATCCTGAAGTATTAGGATGGTGGACATGGCAGGGGGCAGGGTTTGTCGTCTGTGGAGATCTTATTCCAGCCTTGAAAAAAGATAGGATGGGTTTAGTGTGGTTTCTTTTTTGTCTTTTTTTTTTTTGTATTTGGCATCTGTGACCTATTTTGTTTCTATTACTGTGTGTGTTATATTTCGCCTGGATTTTTCATACATGGGTCTTTGTTTTGCCTTGGTTTTTGTGGATATCCAGTACATATTTGTGCATATTTTTTCTAAACATCAGTTTTTGTTAAATGAATTTCTGGGCAAGGCAAGTATTTGGGTATCATTTGGGGTTGAGATCCCACCCCTATCTTAAATTCAGGTACCTTGGGTTCAAGTTCTTTTAGCTCTACCAGTTTACTCTCTGAAATGGATGCATATTTGGATATTAGTCCTGCCCATCACAACAAACATTTGGGGACTATTTTTTTCCTTTGAATTGTATTCTCTAATTGACTGTAGATGGGGACTAACAAATGTGCCAGTCAGGCAGGAATGACAGCTTATGGAACTAGAAGACATCTCTATGATCCAAAGATGCAAACAGATAAGCCATTTGACCAGACAACAATTAGCTTGCAGATGGGGACTAATAAAGGAGCCAGTCAGGTAAGAAATATCTACTCTCTGATCTAGATTTCAAAACCTCCTTCTGAATTGTATTCAATAGTTGTAATTGTTGGAAAGGTGAGAAATTGGTTAAGTCTCAGTCCACTTTTAATCCTTCAATTAAATCTTGGGAAAAAGCGGAATATTCTGAAGACTTCTCTTTGTATTCACAGTAACTATATGGCAGAGCTCCACACACAGTCTGGTGTGTCGCCACACAACCCGGAAGCGCTGATCATCAGCGCTTCCGGGTTTTCCCGCGGCGACACACAAACGGCGGCGTGCAAAAACCGAAAGCGGCAGCAGCGCTTCCGGGTTTTTGCGCGCTGCCGCAACGGCACTTCCGGGTTTCCCCGCGGTGATACACCAACAGCGGTTGGTGTGTCGCCGCGGGAAAACTTTGGAAAGCCCTGCTATATGGACTGAAGCAACAAGGTCCTAACGAATTAGTTCCCCTATTTTGCAGTCAGTCATGTTCTGTGTGTAAAAGTATTGAGAAGCACTGTTGAATGAACTTTAATTTTGATTCACATATACTGTATCCTAATTGTACCATTTATTGCTAGGAGTTACTGTAATCCCTGAAATATTTGTTTTTTAGGCAGGGATGCTTGCACCAGGAACAAGACGAGACATCTATGACCAGAAGCTCACATTACAGCCCATGGATAACACTACAATTTCACTACAAATGGGCACCAACAAAGTGGCTTCACAGAAGGGGATGAGTGTGTATGGGCTTGGACGGCAAGTGTATGATCCCAAGTATTGTGCTGCACCAACAGAACCTGTCATTCATAATGGGAGCCAAGGAACAGGAACTAATGGGTCAGAAATCAGTGATAGTGATTATCAGGCAGAATATCCAGATGACTATCACGGCGATTACCAAGATGAATATCAGAGAGATTACCACGGTCAATACAGTGACCAAGGCATTGATTACTAGATTTGCCTCAAAAGCTCAGTATTAGTTTATTATTTTATTCAAGAAAAACGAAACTAGCCTTGTGGAATTGTTACCCATCCTTTACACATTATGCTTCATGTACTTAAGGAAATATTGCCTTACATAACATTCCTTTTTCCTTTCTCTGCCCTTTTCTTCTCTAGTTGCCTTTAGTGCTGTAACGTTTGCAGTCTACAGCATAACCAATAACAGCATATGAAGTAAAAAGGAATACTGTGAAAGGGAAGTTCTTCTATACAGTCAAGTCTTTTAATAATAAGAAACTATGCATTTTTTTTACAATCTTGTTCTGAGATAGGCATTTGACATATCATACCAAGCTTTTCCTGTTATTTTTAAAAGGACTTTTATTTACAGCTCCATTCTGTGGAAGACTGTAGAAGTCTTTATTCATAAAGTTAATTCTGGACCATGCCACCAAAATAAAGATTGTGGCTTATTAGTTTAAAATGTTGGTTATTTCGTTAAGTACTTCCTTGCTAATCTCCTGAAGTCATAGTAGAAATAATAAATGTGCATTTGTGATTGTGTATGTTTCATCCCAATGTCTAAATTCACCAAAATTCTAGGAAAAGCTTTCTTTCTTAGAAGGGAACTAGTATTAAGTTCTGAGCCCACAAAAATCTCTACATTTTGAAGGTCATTGACTTTATTTTCTGTGCCATAATATATCCATGTAGAATTGCCTTTCCGTTGAATTGTATTTATTGCCACATTTCTCATCATCAACTGATCTTGTTGTATTTTTTATAAATAAATGTTGTTTTCTTGAAGACATAGAATAATTTGTATTATTAAAAACAAATGCTACAGAAGCTATCAAAGAGTCAGTTGGAGCCAAGCAGCTTCAAAATCAAATAAGTAAAATTGTAACTAACAAGTCAAACTAGTAGAAGAAAGGGTAACGGATAATCAATGTGAAAACTAGAAAAGTAAAAACCTCAAGTTAGAAGTACAACAGCGAAATAAGATTCTACTTAACTAACATTGCTGCTGATTAAGAGGTCACTTTTCCTGTTGGAAATTACTAATCTAGTTAAGTCACAACTACTTTAAAAGAGAGTAGCCTTTCATACCATACCGTTCTACTAGTGTTGGATGTAGGGGGGGCACACAATCAAACTTTATAATGCCATTTTCTCTTGCCGCCTCAGGATTTCTTAAATCTAGCAACCATCCTTTGGATTCAGTTACAAGTTTAATAGAAGACACATTTATTGGATTCTTATGGTGGTTTCAGCTTATTATATTGAAAATTTGAAACTAGTATTCCAGAACTACTATATAAAGTACTAAGGGGGTGCAAATACCTATTTTTGAGCTTTAATTCAAAGGCAATTTTGATTCCCTGAATTAATGGACATTCCAAATAAAGCTGGATCTTCCAAATTGATTTGATGGAGTTTTGTGTGTACGCAAGTATCTTTTTTCCAAATCAAAACAGATCTGACACACAAATCTATAAACCCACCTTTCTTACAGAATTTCAACAGAAATGCTATCGATTCCTTTCAGACTTTATTACAAGTGTATCATTTTCTTTATCAGATTGTTCAAGGGAAAAAAATAGTCAATCTTTTGGGAGGAAGGGATTGGCACATGTGGACTTTTGGGAGCATATTTGTGGGACCCTCACAAAATGGCTGCTGGGATGTCAAAAATTACCCATTTATTAAAAGGCAAGAGATTGCTTTTTTGTTCAGTTTCTCACCCTCCTCCCCACTGCCCTGGTTGTCGGGCACATTTCCAAGTATAGTAAAACTTCAGTATAATGGACCATTCACAGGAAGGAGGGGATATAGGTTAAATCTAGTTAGTGTGAAATCTAACTTTACATCATTTGCCTAATTATGTGGTTGAGGTAAATAGCATCATTTGTACTAAAACTTGTATTTAACAGACAATGCTTTCATAATATCTGAAGTCTGCCAATCCAAGGACTAAACTAAGGATTTATTTTAGAGAGCTGCAGTCATCCATGCTTTATTTTCTACAAATGACTTTGGGGTCACTAAGGATCCCATCGGCATTCTTGTAAAAAATGTGTGTTTGGCATCATACCAGGTTCACATTTATTTATTATTTATTTAAAATATCTTTACAATACACAGGAAGCCCTACCCTAGGCATTCCTACAGTGACTTCAATATTTTCTCAGCAGAAATTCATATATAACCTATTTTTGCAATTCAGAAGTTTCTGGTACTTCTGTACATGTCTTAGAGCCTATGCAAAATACATTCCTTTTCAACTGAGTGGATAATTAAGAAATAATTGCACAATCATCTTGATTTTACTTGCTGCTTAGTAAGTTTTGACAAGGACTTTTTCCCCAAATCAAACTTTAGAATTGAAGTAATTGCAAATACTGTAAAGTACATATTTGAAGTGGGCAACTCAAGGGGTATTCCCAACCACATACCCCACCATTTTTTGCTGTTACCAGACCTGCCTAAGAACATGCCATTGACATTCGGCATCAAATCACCCATTTTTGGTGGGACAGTTTTCCTGCTTTGTTTGTTTTTTAAGCCTGCATGTAGGGTATTTGGTAAGACTTGAAAATTCCATACTCTCCAAAGATGTTGCCATTCCAAAATACTTCCTATGATCCTTAGAAGCTGAAAAAAGGTTGTCTACTCTTGATCTATATACACAGCTGGATTATTTTGTCTCTTTTCTGCAGTTACAAATAAGAAATGTAGTGTCTCTCTCTCATAACCTTGGAAATTAGGATTTGAATTTTAATAGTGACGTATACAACTACATTTAGGGGCGTGGTGGCTCAGCGGGTAAGACGCCAGGCTTGTCGATCAGAAGATCGCAAGTTCGAATCCCTAGCCCTGTGTGCGGAGTGAGCTCCCGCACTAGCTCCAGCTCTTGCCAACCTAGCAATTCGAAAGCATGCAAATGCAAGTAGATTAATAGGTACCACTTCGGTGGGTAGGTAACATGACCGTGGAAACGTCTTCGGACAACGCTGGCTTTTCGGCTAACAAACGGAGATGAGCACCGGCCCCTAGAGTCGGACACGACTGCACAAATGTGCGGGGGGAACCTTTACCTTATACAACTACATCTATACTCAAAAAAAAAAAGGAATATGAATAAACTCACTACCTTTGTGATACGAAAGAACATGATCCTCCCCACGTAATATCTCTTTGCTTATAAAATGTATAGAAATGTGATCAATAAGTACTTTGTATACTCACATTCTTGGTTTTTAACATTAAAAATCTCTTTGAATTATCCATCGTTTTCATTTTCAGGATGTCTGAAAATAAAACTATAATCTTCAAGGTTCCTACTGAGCTGTTAGCTTAGAAATGCACTAAGCTAGTCACAAAGATGTGCAACAAAAAGAACTGTACTATATGGTCATCTAAAAAAACTCTTGATTTCCCAGTGCATTCTTTAGCAGAATAAAATGGTTGCTGTGTCACCTTTGTTTTTTCTTAACAGTTTAATACTGGACAACGTTTTATTGTATCTAAATCATAGGCAGCCGCAGAGGAGGGGAGAAATTACAGAAATTGTGTTGCAACACAAACCCCTCCCCTTATGTACTTGGGTGCAACGTTGCAACTTAAGTAAGAGATGGTGGAACTTGTGTTGTGACATTGCAACGTATGTGTAGTCATTTTCGCACTGTGGTTAAGAATGGATGCCTAAGATCTAAATGAAGACATAAAATTTACAGCATAGTTGGTCATTAATATACTTTAATTAGAATACCTTAAATAAAATTTTAACAAAACCATAAATGCTGAAGACATTTTTTTACAAAGAGAGAGTGGACCGAATCATCTCTTTTAGTGCAAAATATACAAACCAATTCAGATTATTTTTCTTAAGATACTGGTAGTCTTCATCTTATCTTTGCTGCATATCGTATTAAAGCCATCTCAATTTCTGCTCTACAATAAGGAAGATAAAGTATGAAATTAGACATGATAACAGAAGTCTGTAAATAATAGGGAAAAAAGTTTAGTATAAAAATATTTTTTTGCATTGTATCAGTACATATGTAACTTTCTGAGGGTTTTTTGGGGGGACAGGAGGAAATGCACAAAGAGCTCCATATGATGAATAAACCAAGCAGAGGCATATATAAACATAATAAACTTAAAACCACAGATTCTAGGCAGCACAACCCGCATATTATTTCCAAAGCTCTAAAAAAGATGCAAAGACCTAAGCCCGCCCTAAGCCCGCCAGACTGTGCAGCATGAACAAAAATGCAGAAATATGACCCCTACGTGCAGATTTTCTTTTCTGGCATGAATTATTTTGGCAGAAAAATGATGGCTGCTACTGTAAAACCTCTGACAGCAAAATGATACTTTGGGAAGCATCACAATGACTTATTTTGCTCAAATGCCAAAAATGCTGCACAGATGCTATTTTAAAGATTATGTTACTGTTTTACAGTGAAATTATCTATTTAAAGTAGACTCTATGACACTTGGGAAAAGATTAGTGCAGCAAGCAGTGCAGTGATCATAGCAATATTAATTTTAACAACTTGATACTACACGTAGTCCTCACTTAACAATTGAGACCAGAATTTCGGTCACTAAGTGTTGCAGTCATTACGCGAGGCATCACATGACCAGACCCGATTTTACGGCCATTTTTTACTATGGTCGTTAAGCTAATCACAGTGGTCATTAAGCAAATCACGGTGGTCGTTAAGCAAATCAATGGTTCCCTAATGATTTGGCTTGTCAGAAGCCAGCTGGGAAGGTCACAAATTGCGATCACGTGACCACAGGACGCTGCAGCCAGTCGTAAATGCAAGCCAGGTGCCCAGCGCCCAAATTGCGATCACGTGACTGCGGGGTGGTGTGACGGTTGTAACTTCGAGGACTGGTCATAAGTAACTTTTAGCCCTGTCGTACCTCCAAACCGTTAGACGAATGGTTAAGCGAGGACTACCTGTACTGTCTTGCTATTTTTTACCTTCTTGTTCTAATGTATCTCTCATAACTTTCCCCAAATATGATGAAAAATCAGGGGATTCTCCTTCCCATTCACCCCAGTGGGAATTCTTTCTACCAGATACCTAGGTTTGGTAATTCTGGTTAAAAATGTAAACTGTAGTGATTTATTTAAAAACATATTCCCATGTTCTGCTCCATCCCGATTTCAGATGAGGGGCAGTAACTCCGCATACAAGAACAGACACCGGCAGCCTAACTCTGTGCCTGGGTGGACTTCTTTCACCTGGAAAAATAGCTGCATCCAGGCCCCCTGGCTCAGAGCAAGATGGGGCAGGAAGTGGAGATCCCCAAAATGATCTGGCAGGCTTGTGTGGGTGTTTGTAACAGATACTCCCACCGCCTCTCTGCTACTGCCCCACGTTTGGTTTAGGGGGCTTTTAGTAACAGGACTTCTGTTATCAAACGTTTAGCTGTAGTGGAAACAGTGCGGTTCTGTGCTTTATGCCCGATACAATTTGCCTATCACAGAATAAGCCGTACCTACTGATGTTTGGATTTGGTTTGTTTCTTACCACAGGCTGCAGTTCAGTGCTGTATTCGTTGTTATAAAATATTTTTTTATTTCTTTGTTTGATCTTTGCAAGCTTGCTGTTCTGATAGACAAACTTCTGCAAATAATAGCAATACATTATTCGACCCTATTATATTCAATACTATTATAATTTGAGCAATCTCAAGTCAAGTCAATAGATTAAGATTAGCAACCCAGTATTGAATTTTAACCTAAGCTTATTTGTACTCTGGGATGAAGCATATACCCTATAGTAAATACAATTATATATTCTTGATAAATAAAAAAGGAATACCTGAAATAAAAATAGTAACAAAGCTAATTTCCTATAAAATGCTGTTTTATTTGTCCTGCAAAACAATTACATATGACATATTTTATTGTGCAAATTTAAAACTAAGATAACTTCAATATAGAAAATATGTAACTAAAACCACAGTTCTAAGTACAGTGATTCAGACTGATTAAATCTATAGGTCTAGTCTTGCAAACATAGGGTTGGACTTTAAGAAATCCTAAGCATACTGAAAAAAGAAAGTCCCCCTTAGTTAAGTGGGACTTACATGTTATTAATGCTGTTTAGCATTGCATTATTATCTTGCAAACTTTAAAACATATATAAACATTTAGAAAATCACATTAAATGCCTAGTCTACAAAGAGACAGCATTTGACATCAGCAGGAAACACCTTTTCATTAATAAAAATGTGATGCATTTGTTTTAAAAGCTTTAATAAAAGATGGCCCAGTTATCTGAAAAAATGTTAAATATGAAATCCTGTTAGTTGACAATGGCAAACTTTAGATTTAGGGGAAATTATCTAAAGGAATGTGAGATGGGAAGAAAATAGTTGTGACAATTGTGACTGACAGGTTTTTAAGCTATATTTTAGGGGGGAAATTCTTGAAGTTTACCTTTATGACAATCACTGAAGCATCTAAGAAATTTTAAAAATCTAGAAACGAATACTCCTATTAGAAACTAGAGTTAAGTTTCACAACATATTTGCCACCATGTTTAAACTGGACAATAGAGTACTAAACCACATAGGAATACAGTTGTTTTCTAAAAATATTACTATCAACCCTTTGACATAATTACCTCATTTTAAAGACTTAAGACATAAGAAAATTACATCTGAAACACAAATTGTCCTAACTGCTGAATTCTTGCCTTAAATGAATTCTAGTTGTCATACAGCAAATTTAAAAAGGACACAAAAGTGGCCTTAAAAGAAAGATAACTTGGCCATTGCTTATCTTCGGTTAGATAGGCTTCTGGTGAATCAGCAGGGCTATGGTCTTCATTTCACCAAAGTTAAAGTTGGAAGTTTGCTTTTGGGAGTGCTTACCATTAAATCTTGATCCATTAGGTAGGGTTTATCTAGAGACCCATCATTTGTTTCTACATCAACAGCAAAGCAAAGGAAAAGAACATCCACTGTAGTCTGAAATACTGATAAGACGTTATGGGCAGTGAGGTAAGCCAAAAGAGCAACCAGCAGTAGTGGCACGGCCCAAACGTGTAGTTCCCGGTGGTAGTTAAATGCCATCAAGCCCCCAAAAATGGTGAAACATGCTACAAACACCTATATTAAAGTAAAAGAATATATTTTTTAAAAGGTAACTCATCCAGAGAAGGTAACAACTGTATGGAAGTGCTTAGTACTAAGATTATGACTGTTTTCAAAAGTCTGCTGGGACATTTTCACTTAAAACGTCCATTTTGTCTCAATACAAGATAAACACTGGTTGACTATTTTCTTCACCTTTGATTGGCTTTTTAGTCCTGCCATATGTTGCCTAAAATTTACTGAAGAAAATATCCTCATTGTTTTAGTTCATTCTATGAATGAATCTTGGTTTCCCATGAAGAACCATCTCTTTTTCCCTTCACTTGAACAGTTGGATATCTTCTTTGGTTTTTCTAAATCCACAGCTTGCCATTATGATAGAAGCAGCTACACTGTGGTGCGGGAACTACTGTAAGACACAACTGGATGCCACAGTCAACACATGGTATGTACCAACTATAGTGGGTCTAATCTGGCTGCAAACATGTATTTTTATCCATAGTTCAATGGATAAAAAATCAAGGGGGTTGCAAATGGGAGGACACAGGCCTAACCTAACTATATGTAATTACCAGCCCAAACTGTACTTCTGTGTTTGTTCAAAGATCAAGTCCTTGTATTAAACATGGTCATGAATATTATATATATATTATTGACTTGCAGGGGACAATTTAATTTCCATAAAATGAGAATTAAACTTTGAATCTATACTGCTACAACCTAATGGAGCAAACAGGATTTTCATTGAGAAAAAAAATTATTTACAAAAATTAGTTTTACCTTCCCAAGAAAGACAGCGAAGTCACTGAAGCAGTTGATTGTCATGGTGCTAGTTACATTTTTTGATAAAATAACATAGGCGTCTTCAGCTGAGGTACAAAAATTTGTCCCATTTATGATAGTTGCCGCATATGCATTCTGTAATCAGAACATTAATTGGTAAAATAACAGAAGTAACAAAAAAAAGTAGGAAGTACTTGGTCCAACTTACTTTTATAATCTCTTTTGACAAATACCTATATTCTATATTATGGAAATGAAATGACTTGCATAATTTTTCATCTAATTGTCAAAACCGATGTATCTTCTCAATTAAAATTAGTTTTTTTAGTTAAATTTCTTACTATGAGGACACCTGTTTTGCATACTGTACTGTATGTGTGCTGTTGTGTTGGATTCTATTCAGGGAGTTGAATAATTTTGAGACTGGAGAAGTCATTATAAGTTGCATTTTCACTTGAATCCGGGGACACCACTTGAAGCATTCTTTGGTTTGAGCTATTTCAATTGCTTTTGTTTGATTTGTTCATTGCAAACAGCTGAAAGTCTGTAAATTTTGACAATAAACCTCATTTGCAATGGGGGTTGAATAATTTCAATTGCAACTGTATATATCACTCAACAACATTCCTCATGGGAGGAATTTTCTAGAAAGAAGTTTGTGGTTTTTTGTCTTCTTCCCAGTGCAACTGCCTGCAATTTACTCCCAAGGGTTGAGAACATCTTGAACATTACAGGACGGGGCAGAGGATGAAACAGCACACAAGGGACTTCTTTCCCATTTGAGCCAATTTTCTTCTCTCTATAGCTGCCTTCTGCATCCGAGTTCAAGCCCTCACCCTCAGGAGCAGATGCCAGAGTGCAGTCTGAAGTAAAGAAAACGCAGGAAAATCCTAGTATTCAAGTCCTTGAACTGAGAATTCTTAGGAACACTATCTAGTAGTATCTACAATACTCTAGAAATAAAAACATAAAGTGGAACAGCAATCAAGACAAATAAGTAATAAAACCTGATTCTCCTGATAATTGACTAAGTTAAGGACACTTTGTTAAGATTTAAATCTTTCCCTAATTCATATATCAAACCTAAATCTCTTGATCCAGGGAACACCACAACTTCAGCACAAACTAGTAAGCCTCAGATATTGAGAGTTTATATTTGGATTTCACTCTGGTTATTTTGTATTAATATGCATGGGAACCAAAGAAACAGATAAATAAGGAATGGGATTGTTTACATACTTCAAGCTTCGTAGGCGAAGAAAATATTTAGGAAAAAATACAGCTACACTTCCCAACGCAGACTGAATGTCAAAGATCATGGAAAAACTGACCTGTTAGCTTCGTGAGAAAAGCCATGTGGCACAGGTCCAACACTTAAAAATCCTTCTTGTGAAAAATAATTGCTACTTTGTGTAACAGCCAAATTCAGTCTTCCATTCTAAGATTCTAAAAACGAGCCCAGTGAAAAGAGGACCGCCATAGCAACAGAACCTTCTTTTGAAAGAAACCAAAACCAAGCCAGGCACAAAACTATACCCAGCTTCCACAGCCTGCCTGCATTTTTCGAGTGGCTGGCCAACTCCCACTATATAGAGAGCGCTCTCCCAGAGGCCTAATGGAGCAGCAAAATGAAAGAGCAATGATCCAGAGACCATGACAGATGGAAGCTGTAGCAGGTAAGTAGGTTTTTTACAGCAGTAAAGGAAAATATTAATGGGATAATAACATAGCCTCTTTCAGATATGCTACCCAGACATTCAGTCAAGCCGTGAGCAGGGAACAAGACTGCTTTAGCTTGAAATAGCAGGATTGACTGTCCGGCCCCTCTGCATACAATGCAAACACATGCAGCGCTATGCACATTTCTTAATTGCATAATCTGGCTTCTTTTAAGAGTCCCTTCCTTGAGTTTGTAGAGATGTCACAAAGTAGGGATATTTGGAGTGTATGACATTGGACACTGGAAAGAATACCAGTCAATACAGCTCGCCAAAGTACTCATGAGTTGGTAGACTGAATTGCAGCATTACAGCTAAGAAACCCCTCAAATTAAGAGAGAACAAAACAATTGCATCCATAGAACAGCGGTAAAAAAACAAGTTATACATTTGTAGCATTTCTACATGCTTACCAACCAGTAGCATAGTGAGCTCTCTGTTTTGCGGTAGCAATTAAAACTATAGGACTAGGATCAGGTTATCTAAATCTATGTCTATTCAGTCACTGAGTTCACCAAGCAACTTTAGTCCACTTACTTTCCCAGCCTGTTGTGTTTTATACAACTATTATGTGAATTAAAGAGGTGAGAATATTTTGATTTATAAGCTCCGCTGAATCACTCGCACTGAAATGGAGTGGAGATGCCAGAATAAAAATGGTTCAAACAAACAAAAAATTCAATAATCTTTCAGAAATCCATGTGTAGCACCATGTTCTTGGGGACTAGCTGGAAGTGAATCAAAACCTGACAGGCAAAAGTAAAATGTTACTTTACCGGTAGAATGAAGTAACTGAACATGGCTATAAAGTACAAAAATGGTTCTCTAGTGGCTTATTAAAATTCTATTGCAATAAACAGAAGAAAACTAAGGTGGTCACAGCAGTGTAAGGAAAAGTCTATTACCTACGAAGGTGTTTCTTTCTATGAAATATTAATTATAATTAACTTTGTACACCTAATGTACTATCAAAAATACAATGGTGCAAAATCTTTAATTAAACCTGACAAATTAAAAGCAAGATAATAGTAATTTTGTATTCACTGAGATATACTCCACCTTTCTTTTAAGGAAGCTTAACATCTTGAATGCTATAAACAAACATATCAAAATCACATTTCATAAAACATTTCAAGTTCTGATAGCAAAATAAGTAGACGTGTGCTTAAATAAATGCATGTTCATATTTCACAGCTTCAAGTATTTAACATAACAACAGCCAAAAACACAACACAACAAACAAACAAATAAAACCCTATAAGCATATAAAGGGCTGTAAAGTCTAAAAGGCTGTAATGTTTTTAGGACTAATCTGTCACTGAGGTTGCTACCAGAGTCAACAAATTCTAAAATGAATGGGAAAGATGAACAAAAATCCACGTAGCAGCATCAACCAAGCACTTACAGTTTTGAGATTTCAAATGTAGATTCTTCTAGTTAATAATAATTAAATTCTAAATAATTCTAGGAATATGTGCATTCCCTCTTAAAATGTTTCTATTCATTAATTTCATTCAGGTGACATACATTCTGGTAATGCACAGCTGTAACAGTGATCAAAATAGCTACAAATTTTGAATTGTAACTATAATATTTTCAAATATTTTGCCTATGGTATATACAGACTTGTCCTGTGATTGACCCACAGTTTTCAACTAACACCTGGAAGATAGGCTGCTTAGACAAGGTAGCTCTTCCTATTTACTCTTTTGAGCTGTGAGATAACCAACATTCTGCTCTAACCCCAATTAGATAATTGTTTCCCTCTTTTGTCTTAGCAGGCACCCAATACCTGCTAGACACTTAATTGACATTAATATGTAACCTTCCCTTGCTGATGCCTAAACTAGGCAACTCCAGGGGCAGAGGGAGGTTGAAGGGCTATAAATCTTGCTCAAGTAACCCCTTTGTGAGTCGAATTCTGGAGACCGTCCCTGCTGCTTGGACTCACCACGGCAGATTCAAGTAATTAATGGGGACAGTTTTATTAAACATGATTCAGTTTATGGCTGTCCTGGTGCCTCCTTTGATGTCCTCCTGCTTCAGTATCTGTTCTGCAAATTCTAAATTAGCTGGCAACACAAAAATTTCAGAAAGCAAGATTAAATGATCTAACTCATTGGGCTGTCCTGCAGATATCCAGGGGCCCAGCCATAATGGGCTTTATAGGTTAACACCAGCACCTTAAATTGTACCCAGAAACCAATTTGTAACCAATGCAGGATCTGCAAACTTGGTGTTATATGCTCCTAATGGTGGGAGCCAGAAAGCATGCAGGCCACTGCATTTTGCACCAATTTGGTTTCTAAGAAGTTTTTAAAGGCAGACCCAAGTAGACCACTTTACTGTGGTCAAGCTAGGTGGTTACTGTATCTATATATGTACATAAAATCCTATGAATATGGAGCTAGAAGCATCCCCCAGCCATGAAACATCTTTCTTGAGGATGGGGGAGGGCAGTACAAACCCTTTACAAAAAGTACGACTCCTCCACACAAACCATCCACTAACTGAACCCCTTATCTGGACTGAGTTTCAGTTTATTGTCTTTTATAAAATCCATCATATGGCCAGACATTAACTAATATTTCTATCTGCAGGATAAAATCGCTCGGATTCGGTCTAAGTTGGACTCCATGCGTGAAATGCAGTCTGGGGAGATGCCCGGAGAATGGTCTTGCCCTGTTATCTGGGAACAATTTGATCCTGTTGGACCTGAGGTGGTGGACAGGATCTTTCGAATTGTTAATTCCACCACATGTGATTTAGATCCCTGCCCTTACTGGCTGGTGAAATCAGCCAGGGAGGTGACATGTGGATGGGTCCAGGCCATGATTAATACATCCTTGGCGGAGGGGGTGGTTCCAACTGCCTTTAAAGAGGCACTGGTGCACCCCCTCCTCAAGAAGCCAGCCCTGGACCCTACCATCCTGGACAATTTTCGTCCAGTCTCCCACCTCCCCTTTTTGGGAAAGGTGGTTGAGAAAGTGGTGGCGTTGCAACTTCAAAGGACCCTGGATGAAGCGGATTATCTAGACCCTTTTCAGTCAGGTTTCAGGCCGGGATATGGGACGGAGACTGCATTGGTCGCGCTTACGGATGATCTCTGGCGGGAGCAGGATGGTGGTAGTGCATCCATCCTTGCTCTCTTGGATCTCTCAGTGGCATTCGATACCATCGACCATGGTATCCTGTTGGGGCGGCTTAGGGAGTTGGGGGTGGGCGGCGTAGTTTTGCGCTGGTTCACCTCCTTCCTCCGAGGCCGATCCCAGTTGGTGGTAATAGGAGAGGAGAGATCTGACCCTCGGCCCCTCTTGTGTGGGGTGCCGCAGGGTTCGGTTCTCTCTCCTCTCCTATTTAACATCTACATGAAACCGCTGGGCGAGGTCATCTGACACCATGGGATGAGGTATCATCAGTATGCGGATGATACTCAATTGTATATCTCCATCCCTGGTGAAGTAAGTGATGCAGTGACAACCCTGTCCCAGTGCCTGGGGGCTGTGAGGGCCTGGATGGGGAACAACAGGCTACAATTGAACCCTAGCAAGACCGAGTGGCTGTGGATTGATGGCCTAGCGTCTTCTGGGAAATTATCATCTTTGGTTCTTGATGGGGTAGCACTGCCCCATTCGGAACCGGTGCGCAACTTGGGGGTCCTTCTAGACTCACGACTCCTGCTCGAAGAGCAGGTGGCAGTCGTGGCTAGGAGGGCTTTCGCACAACTTTGGTTGGTGCGCCAGTTGCGCCCATTCCTGGATCGCGACGCCCTCCGAACAGTCACTCATGCTCTCGTCATCTCCCATGTAGATTATTGCAATGCGCTCTACATGGGGCTACCCTTGAAGACTATCCGGAAGCTTCAGCTAGTGCAGAATGCGGCCGCGTGAGCAATTTTGGGTGCACCAAAATCTGCACACATAACACCTCTGCTCCGCGAGCTGCATTGGGTGCCGGTCTGCTTCCGGGTACAATTCAAGGTGTTGGTTATTACCTTTAAAGCCCTACATGGCATGGGGCCAGAATACCTGAAGGACCGTCTTATCCCCATTTTATCGACCCGCCCCACCAGGTCATTCAGAGAGGGCCTGCTACGAACCCCATCAATTAAAGAATGTCATCGGATGGGGTCTAGGAGGCGGGCCTTCTCTGTGGTAGCGCCCACACTGTGGAACATCTTGCCCCCAGAGTTGAGGCAGATCTCCTCCCTCCCGACCTTTAGGAAAGAGCTGAAGACCTGGTTCTGCCGCCTGGCATGGGAAGGAGGAAGGGATAGTTCCTCATGGGGGTGGTTAATTCCTTAATTTATTGTCCTTCATTTAATTCCATCTCCATCTGGATTTATAATTATTTATTAATTTTATATATTGTACATTGATGTTTTATCCTGTTTTAATCTATTTTATTGTAAACCGCCCAGAGTTCCCCGTTGGGGGAGATGGGCAGTTATATAAATTTAATTAAATAAAATAAATAAATAAATAAAATATTATTTCTACTGCTTCAACTGAAAGCAGTGCTATGGAATGCATGATTGGGCTCCCCCCCCCCACTGATATGATTTAAAATTACTTCTTAGCTTGCCTCATCTTGCAACTGTCATCTCGCCTGCTTTCCTTATTGCATTAGGCAGAAAATGTTTCACTGAATGCTCACAAATACTGCAAATGCTATTTCATTGCTTTTAATTTCTTTCCCACCAGAAAAAGCAACTCAAGAATGTTTCTTGTACGTCTAGGAATAGCAACCAGCAGTCTTTAGTCAAAATAAGAACTGAGGAGGGCTTGCAGCAAGCCAATGTGCCCACTTGTAAAAATCAGGACTCAAGGCAGTAATTATAGATTATACTGATGTGCATTCCACTGAAATCTAAAATAATTCTGGGGAAACATATATCTGACAAAAATGTATGGGACAGTAATATATATTCCCAGGTTAGAAGAGCTCAGGGTATTATAGAAAAAATGCCATGAATAACACTGATTCCAACCAAGGAATTTCCTTTTAGATTCTTATAGAACCTGACTATATTCTCATATGGTACAATATAATTCACTAGGTGCTTATGTCTGGCCCAATAAAATAATCAGATTTAGAAGTGCTATAGTTTAGTTATGCTAGTTAAGTTGGTCATTATAAATCATAGTGGCTATTCTAACCCCATGTGTCTATGAATAGGCCTATTGAACTCATTTGGATTTATTTTATCTAAGATTTATAGTACTGCATGTTTTCTATAAAAATCAGTTGGAATGAAAAGGGTAATAGGTTCTTAAATAAAGATAATCTTTCTTCACTGGTTGTCACAAAACGGGGACAGTAACTGCCTTGGAAACATTACTCATCAGCATAGCATTTATTTTTCATATGACTTTCATTTTTATGTGTGTGATATTACTCAATTTATGTAACATACCTGGTTTAAATATCCAAGACATCTTTCTAGGCACCAGAAACTGCAAAAACAGCATTTGAAAATATACCTTGCACATGTATTCTCCTGGGGGAGAAAACACAAGTTGTAATTAGTCATCAAAGGTAGCAGAATTAAAAAGCAAGTGATTCAGATTCTTCTAACACTTCACAATTCCCATGCACAGAATACAAGATTCATATTCATGTGTCATGTTCATGATTCATGAATATGAAGTATTTGGAAAAGATCTTGCTATTGGTCCTTTGGACATTAAAGCTTCTGCATTGATAGACAGCGGCAATGGTATTTTAGGAACACAGGATATTTTTCAATCTCAGAAATACATAAAATATCTAGGATTACTCAAATGTAATTTTCCTTATTTCAGGACTCTCATTTTCAGAGATAAGTGTGAAATTTCTCTGACATAAAATTATGTCAGCAGCATATTTACCATTCATCAATGGTCAATTACCCAAACTAGATACGTGTCTACATTGCAGCCATACTGAAGAGTCTTCTGTTTTGATTTTTATTTATTTATTTAATTTATCCCCGCCCATCTCCCCGGATAGGGGACTCTTTTTAGATTAATAGTAAGCCTTAAAGAATAATATAGAATTTTTTTTGCCCTGTTCACTGCCACTGCTTTTCCTGTCTAGGAGTGCTTCTGCAACATTTAGTTTTTGCTTCTTTCTTCTGTCTGGGGAAGTAAATACAAACAATTCCAGGCAATAAGCAAGTTTTATGTTGTAAATGGGTTAACACAGTCAGGTCTGATTATGGGGACATCATTGAGGGCAATCAAAGATTAGGTGACAGAACATGAAACAGCAATGCACAAGAACAGGTAAATCTGTTCACAGCTATTTTTGAAAAATATTGATAGTTAAGGAATCTGTATCTGTTGAAAAGTTTCAGCACTATAGTGAATAATTTTGGCTCTTCTCCAAAACATTTCACTCCCATTTGCTACTGAACCAGAATAAAGGAATACATATCTAAAATACTATCACCAAACAAGTTAAAAGCTTCATACATAACTCACTTATGAAGGGTTATGAACCCAAAGAAATAATGGCCAAGGTCATACAGCACATTCATTGGGGTTCAGGCTAACCATAATCATGGAGAGCAACAATTGATAAAAGGTAAACCATTCATTGTCTGGCCCACTTCTTCCTGCTGGCATCTCAGTAAGCTTCATGAGCTCGGTCCAGCAGCTCTCCCCACTTAACTTTTTTAAAGCCTTAAGAAATAGATGCAGAGTGCCCTGATTACTGAGAAGGGAAAGAGAAGGGCTAATCCTTCCTTCATTTTTTTTCAACTTACAATTTCCGTCCACATGCACTTATGGGAAGTTCTGGTATGGTGAAGGGGAAGGAGTGGTTTTGGTTTGTCATGCAAATGCATCCAATGTAACTGAATTCTTTGTTTTGCTAAATATTATCAAAGCATACTTGTATTTCCTTGACACCTAAATTATAGCTGAGCACAACATGAACGAGCAGGAATAACCAAGGCAAGATGCAAGCTTGTACACTCTCCTGCTACTTTCTGGTTAACCTGATCTATAGGTTCAGTAACAGTGGCCTGAAGTTGGCTTACTTAAAACTATACTCAGTTGATCACAGTTTGTTAGTCTGGATGACAAACTGTAATTAGAATAACTGAGAAGGAAGGGTTGTACACTTTTTTTTGTTAGCTTCATGAAGGAAAACTATGAGAATATGTAGTTTGTGACTTATTTCTGTGTTTATATTGCAGCACATCATGATTTAGCACAAGGTGGAATCTGGCAAATAAAGAAATGCACAGGGATATTACATTCCCAATTACATCAAAGCTTGCTAATTTTCTTGAGAGCAATAAAATTCTAAAGAGAAGAGTAAAAGAAGACCGTCACATCATATCAGGCACTAAAGTCCTTTGATTAACCAGTGATTTCCAATCTATTGAAGAATCGTTGTCACATTTTGTATAGAAAACAAAGCCACATTCATTTAAAACAGTATGTTTCCATAGGAGGATGGGGGGGGGGGGGGAAGAGAGAAATGATTGGTGTGCTAACATCATCACACAAATGCCATGACTTATGTACTTACACCAGATATCATTATACAAGTATAGTATATAATCTTGGCATTTATGTGATGGCATTATTTCACGTGTATTGTTATTTTGACATCATCATGGTTTGTTACAGATGTTATTAAGATCATGAATTTTCCTTCAGAAGTAGAAAATACATGCTACCCTTCATAAAGCTAAAAAGTTCTACGTAAATGATGTGATAAAGTAAATGTAAAATATTTATTTATGCACTGTTTTCATAAAGCTAAATATCTGACAATTTAAAATTAATATTTTAAAAATATACTACATTTAAAAACAGGAATCAAAAATTAAAATTGATTTTTGTACCAACAGCTTTTTCTTAATTCAAGAGATTCAATTAACCCCATGCTCTTAATGTTCCTTTCCCCTGTAAGGTATTTAGATCTTCTGCCTACAATATGTTTATTATTGCAATATATATATACTAGTATCTTAACTTTCAGCCTCCCATTTAAATATATGAAGCTCTGAAAATCTTTCATTATGTCTCACTGGAACCTTAATTCGTCAAGGGGTATCTCTCAATGATACTTTACAAGAACATCAAGAGGGTACAAACACCCTCCATTTCTGATCCACTCACAATAGACTTTTCCATCTTACCTTCAAAGATGGGTCAAACCTTTAGCCTAAGCAAACTTTGTAGTTTGTGTATAGGTAAAGGTTTTCCCCTGCACAGTCATGTCCGACTCTAGGGGCCGGTGCTCATCTCCGTTTCTTAGCCGAAGAGCCAGCATTGTCCGAAGACACTTCCGCGGTCATGTGGCCGGTATGACACGAGTGGAACGCTGTTACTTACCCACCGAAGTGGTACCTATTTATCTACTTGCATTTGCATGCTTTCAAATTGCTAGGTTGGCAAGAGCTGGGGCGAGTGCGGGAGCTCACTCTGTCACGTGGGGCTAGGGATTCGAACCTCCGAACTTGCGACCTTCCAATCGACAAGCCTGAAGTGTTAACCACTGCGCCATCGTGCCCCTCCCATTTGTGCATAGTCTTGTCAAACCTCCCTTTTCTTTTCTGGCTGTCAGGGATTAGTGATTAATCATCAGAGTATGAAGCCTTTTCATAGTTAAGTCTGTTACAATGGAATTTACAGCCTTTTAAGCTGTTGCCTGCTTTGCAATGAGGCTAAGTAATAAAGTCCAATATAAAAATAAGCAAATAAAGAAAGACTGCATTTGTACCTCTTGCTTAGATATTACATTTCTACATTTTCTTGCCCAATTGCTATGCTATGGTGTTAGAAAATGAAAGTAGGAGCCTACCTTTTTTTTCAGAATGTTATAAACAGACAACAGAATAATCCTTGGGACTCTCATGATTGTGATTAAAAGGGACCCTTTCACAACTGTTCCCAGATGATAACAAAAAAGAACTGATATGGAAGACAGGATTGGATGACTTGGTAGTTTACTCTTATTTCTACAAGGAAAAATAAGCAAGCATGTAAAACTGTACAGAAAATGAAATATAAGCACAATATAACTATCAGAATCTTCATCCAATAGTTTGGAAATCCTTCCAGGTCTTTACAGTACTCCAATTTCCAGTGACCTCCAAGAATGAAACAGAATTAAGTCCAAATATTTTATTTGATCAATTTAAAATTTATATCATGATCATTTGTATTCATTCAGTCAATTCCATTTCAGAAGCTCCACTACATAATGTAAGGACTCTGTTGCTTTATGCTGGTCTTTGGCCATAATAAAGTTTTTGTTTGTTTGATTCTGCTGTTCTCAAAAAACATGTGCTATACCAGGAGATGCTCATAACTTCAATACGTGAATTTGCCTTTATACATACTCATAAGATTCCACTGATGAAAGAAATGTGTTGTAACTGCTACTTATGCACAGTGTCATGACCTTAGTAAGGGGAAATCTGGAAAATGGCTACTTACTCTGAGTTAACTTTTTCTCTTAAGGAATCTATGGGGCATTCCACTTGTACTTAACCATGACGCGAACATAAACTGGAAATAATTGTTTTCTACTGTGTCTCCATGATGCTGCCTTAATCTCATCCCCAGCCTGTAAGACAGGCTTAAATCGTCCTTAGCTACAGTATACTGATATTAGAATAGTATTCCTCCCCTTTTTCTGACACACCCAAAGCAAGCCTCAAAGTGTGTGAAAATCTGTTAAGGTTTCTCATCTATTACTTTGGAATGAAGTTGGTGACAGGCAGTGATTGAGAATAAAGGCAAAAGAGGCAGGGATCATCAGTGGGAACAGCAAAGGACATGCATATGGTTCCAGCCCAAGTCTTGGTGGTAGCACTTCAGTTCAGTGGTGGGGAAAGGCCCTAAGAGAAACTTCAAACATCTAAATTTGCTATTTCTAGTAAAAAGGGAGGCACTAACATACTGGAATCAAATGTGTATAAAAAGGTAAAGGTTCCCCCCGCACATTTGTGCAGTTGTGTCCGACTCTAGGGGCCGGTGCTCATCTCCGTTTGTTAGCCGAAGAGCCAGCGTTGTCTGAAGACGCTTCCACAGTCATGTGGCCGCATGACGTGCATGGAACGCTGTTACCTACCCACCGAAGTGGTACCTATTCATCTACTTGCATTTGCATGCTTTCGAATTGCTAGGTTGGCAAGAGCTGGAGCTAGTGCGGGAGCTCACTCCGTCACGCGGCGCTAGGGATTCGAACCTCCGAACTTGCGATCTTCCGATTGACAAGCCTGGCTTCTTACCCGCTGAGCCACCACGCCCCCTTTGTGTATAAATAATGTGTATAAATAATGTGTATAAATAATCACAAAATACTGCAAAACACCTCAAACAAGGACAAACTGCTACAAAATTTGAAATGCATACACAATTGAGTGAAACGTTTTCCTCTTTCAAATTCACTTCCCTATCTGACACATTTTGCAAGATGAAAAAATGCCTATACTGCTCAAGACTGATTAATATTTTAATTAAGGAAGAACATCAAGCTTTCTATTAGCTAAAGGTAAATGAAATGGAAACCACAAGAAACCAGTTATGACAGAGCTTGAATCTGAATTCAAATCTCTGTTAATTTGAAGCCAGAATTCATGAGAATTACTTTTTAATCAGGCTACTTGGAGTCCTTCAATTATCCTCTGTTACAACCTCTCAGAGAAGGTACCTGTTTCTAATAGAACAGAACAGATGAGTGAAGCTGGAAAGTAAAATTTTGCAAATCTAATTGTATTAAATGTTTACCTATGCAGGACTACTCCATGCATACTGTAACTATGTTAACACAGGTATCATAATACTGTAGCCCCTCCAGCCCCTCCAAGCAGAGAGTCTGCTGTCACCCATACTCCCTAGCATCCAATCCCCTATGTACCCACTAAACATGTTATACTTTTGAGCTAGTAAGCAGAAGCCGAGTGTAGGAGTAATGCACCAATTCTCGTAACTTCCCTCTGGAGCAGGGTTTCCTAAACTTTTTGCCATCACACCTCCCTTTAGTGTAATCTTAACGTACACATCTCCCCTAAAAATCCAAACACAAAAATGAACACAAATGAACAATGAAAAAATACAATGAAACTTTGTTTTTAAGAAAGACATAAAAAGTTAAAAAGCAAAGGTTCTTCACACCCTTCCCTGGACTCTGTCTGCACCTCCCCAAGAGATGTACACCTCACAGTCTGGGAAAACCTGCTCTAGAGAGTATTTTCCCATAGGAAAGGGGGGCTATTGCTCAGCTGGCACGAAGGAGGAGAAAAATGGAGACTTAAAACTGAAAGGATTCTGAGAAGAAGAAAGGAGGGGAGAAGAGGTGGAGGATTAATGGCTAGCAAACTAAGATGGAGCTAGACGGTACTGATTATTGAAGATTTGCGGTTTCCATCAAACTACCATGGGACAGATCTACCCTTCACAGATAGTTTCCATGTAAAGGCTGAAAAGAGGGAGAAAGAAGCCATGTGGAGAGAGCAACAGCCAGGCCAAGAGAGAGAAAAAATGCCAGCTAGAGTAATCTGCCCTCACTTATCTCCAAGTAGGAAGCAGGAACAGAATTTAGAAGTAACCACACTTATATTTAGCCAATGCTCAAGACTGCACACATAACAAAGTAGACTTCACTAGATGCAGGAAACCTAACTTTGCCAGGAGAGAAAGAACTCCCTTTAAAATGCCTGGATATTCATTCTTAAATCAAATCCCAAGAACCCACAAAAACTTCTTACTGGTACACTACAGCTAAATGGCTATATTGTATACTTGTGCTTCAGTATTTTCAATAGGAAGTACCATAAAAGTGGTATGCATATATTTTAGTTATTCAGGCCAGGAGAATATTTATGTGATGATCCCAACAACAATGCCCTAATAAACACTTCTCAATGCAGTTCAGTGAAATGCAGATAAAGCTTTATTCAGGATACATGTTAATTGAAGCACTCCTAAAGATCTGAATGCGGATTCCCGCCAAACTACTCTCTCTTAACTTTCCCCCTTGCGCGCCAAATTACCAACCGATGATCTCATGCTGCAAACGTTCCCATCTCCACACTCCTGCAGGTGCGTGTCCTTGACCAAGCCGGTTCCAGCCTCGACCATCAGACATAACACTCAACTGCCAGTCCCGCTCCCAACAGCTCTAAACGCATCTCTAACCAGGCCTAAGCCCAATGGCAGGATTCATAGACATGAACCCTGACAATTTAGGGGTAACTACTGGACTTTTGTATAAAATAAACATTAACGTACTTCAAAGAGTTACAATTCTCTGTCTGAAACAGATTTTTATCTGTTTCAATTTCGATAAATCAAAATGTCTCCTAATAAGCACTCACATTTGAAACTTCTGGTAACATCTGAAGGTGGTATGATTTCATAGAGTGTGGTGGATTCCGACACTGATGCTGTTTCCCAGGGGAAGAGAGCATTCCAGACTGATAAGAGACTTCACAGCCCGGACTCTGTTGCTGGGAAGGTTAAGAAGTTCAAGGAAGCCCCTCCCTAGAGCCCTTTTGAGTTATTTCCCTTAGCTTAGTGTAGGTAGCCTCAGTCTGGCAAGATTCTATTCATAGGGTAAGAACAATAAAGAAACTAGAGTTGGAAACCCTTCTCAGTGTGGTTCTTGTCCCCGATTCCCTGACACAGAGTTAAAATTAGTACAAAAACCAACTGTAAAATGTTTGGTACAACAACGATTATGCCTTCCTCAGTTGTTAATTTCTTACAGAACCTAAGAGAAGAAACTGTCCTTGCACGATTACCTTTTACTTGTAAGAGTAGATAATTAATGGGTGCAAACGGTACATTCTGAAATATCTTTAGGAAAAGCTCTAAGAAATTCTTTAAGTGATTCTAGCCAATAATTTCCTTGCCTGTTTCTCGGCAAGGAAAAATGGGAAAAGACCTGATATTCTTCCTTGTATCTAAAATCAAACTAAATATGCAAAAAGTATAAAGCACCCAACACTTACCAAAAGCAGTATGACTTAAAGAATGTCATCAGCTGATCCACTGACATATAATCTTCTTAGAATTATAGATTCAAGGTCATATAATATGCTGAGACTAGAAACTGGAGCAATTCTCATGGCATTTCTAGTAGTGTAATCATGTAAATATTGCATGACATTTAAGAGGGATTGAAGGAAACACTGTTATTAGCAAATGCTACTGTATTAGCAACATTTTTCTGAACTGTATTCTTCTTTCTTGATATAGCATAATTACTCTCACATGGGCTCTACTGTTCTTGCTGTTAGGATTTTTTTAAAAAATACATTAATAACAATTATTTTTTTTCATCTGAGAATTACTTAATTCCATAGCAGCAGCTTTACAAATTTAAGGACATCTTCCAGTACCCCTACTACTGATTTTAGTGGGAGAGAATTACATAGTGCTTATTTCCCTCAGAGGTCCTTAACAATCAAGTGGTACTTTTGCTACAAAATAATAGTGGGAAGATTATTATTCAAATGTTAGAGATAGGAGAGTGGTGATACAGGATGTCTTCCCCCAATGATAGACAGTGAATATGATGGCTGAGCTGGGATTTTGGTGCATGTTTACTGAACTATTCTGCCACTCAATTGAATTTCCAAAACTCCACTGCATTACCTCTTAAGATAAAGTTCTAGTTATATATTTGAATATACAGAGCCCTTTGCACAAATCATACAGCATACTGTTTTCTGAACCCCTCTTCCTTTTATTAAATTATTATAGTTCTAAGGAATGCATCTTTCATCAAAAATAAAAGAAAGCAAAGTGTGTTTCGCTGTTACTGTTTCGGGCCAAACAGATGTCCCCTGAAAAGGTAATCCAGCTGAAACAACTCGCAACCCTCCCCGGTTTAATTATGCTTACGAGAAGACGGCAGAGTGCCTAATGGACTGTGTAGTAAGGAAGCAGATTTGCAAAACTAAAGTCTCTCCAATTTCCTGTAACTGCTTACTAGCTAAAGAGGAAGGCTCTACACAGAATACAACAAACAAAGCTCTCGTCCACGTTCCTCCCACAAAGTATGTGAATAACACTGTTGTTTTTCTCTTCTATATTTATGACATTGTTCTACTGTATTGATTCATCTCGTTTTCTACATGCTGAAAAAGCAAGTAATAGGAAGAGAGATCAACATCAGGGGACTGCACATTTCCCTCTGGAAGCAAAATGTTTTCAATAAAAACACCTATCACGTAACTTTTAAAATTATCAGTAGTGTTAAGAGAGTAAGGTTTAGTTCTGACATGATGGAATCATATTTGAAAGATATTCAAACAAATGGCAAATACAGAAAGATATTAGGGGAAATAATGGTCAAAACAATATTTCTTGCTGGAATTAAATTAGTCCAAAATGATTTATCCCATACATTCTGGTCAAAAGGAGGGTAATACAGATGCAATGTTAAAAATTAACAAAAATTATGAAAATTTTGCTGTCAATTCAGTGTGTTCCAAATGTATCTCACACAGTATTTGTCCTCTATAGATACTCAGACTCTAGCAAAGGAGATCGTTACCTTGTCGTGGTGCTGGAGCTTGAGCACCTCAATGAAACCATGAGCTAAACCGTGAAGGGACACCCAAGACGGGAAGGTCGTGGCAGAGAGGTCAGATTAAATACGATCCCTGGGGAAGGTAATGGCAACCCACCCCAGTATTCTTGCCGTGAAAACTAAATACAACCAGAGATATGTCGGTATACCATCGGAAGATGGGACTCCCAGGTCGGAAGATGGTCAAAATGCTACTGGGGAGGAACAGAGGATACGTTCAACTAGCCCCAGATGTGATGACGCAGCTAGCTCAAAGCCGAAAGGACGGCTAGCGGCCGACGGTGCTGGTGGTGAACGACGAATCCGATGTTCTAAAGATCAACACACCATAGGAACCTGGAATGTAAGATCTATGAGCCAGGGCAAATTGGATGTGGTTATTGGTGAGATGTCAAGATTAAATATAGACATTTAGGTGTCAGTGAACTGAAATAGACTGGAATGGGCCACTTCACATCAGATGACCACCAGATCTACTACTGTGGACAAGAGGACCACAGAAGAAATGGAGTAGCCTTCATTCAGCCTGGATAAAGTAGTGCTTGGATACAATCCAAAAAACGATAGAATGATCTCAATTCGAATTCAGGGTAAGCCATTTAACATCACAGTGATCCAAATATACGCCCCAACCACAGATGCTGAAGAAGCAGAAGTAGATCAGTTCTATGAGGATCTGCAGCACCTACTGGATAATACACCAAAAAGAGATATTATTTTCATTACAGGAGACTGGAATGCTAAGGTGGGTAGTCAAACGACACCTGGAATTATAGGCAAGCATGGTCTGGGAGAACAAAATGAAGCAGGACATAGGCTGATAGAATTTTGCCAAGACAGCTCACTGTGCATAACAAACACTCTCTTCCAACAACCTAAAAGACGACTTTATACATGGACTTCACCAGATGGTCGACACCGAAATCAGATTGACTACATCCTTTGCAGCCAAAGGTGGCGGACATCTATACAGTCAGTAAAAACAAGACCTGGAGCTGACTGTAGTTCAGATCACAAACTTCTTATTGCAAAATTTAGAATCAGACTAAAGAGAATAGGGAAGACCCACAGATCAGTTAGATATGAGCTCACTAATATTCCTAAGGAATATGCAGTGGAGGTGAAGAATAGATTTAAGGGACTAGATTTAGTAGATAGGGTCCCAGAAGAACTATGGACAGAAGTTCACAACATTGTTCAGGAGGTGGCAAAAAGAACGTCCCAAAGAAAAAGAAAACCAAGAAGGCAAGATGGCTGTCTGCTGAGACACTGGAAGTAGCCCAAGAAAGAAGGAAAGCAAAAGGCAACAGTGATAGGGGGAGATATGCCCAATTAAATGCAAAATTCCAGAGGTTAGCCAGAAGAGATAAGGAATTATTTTTAAACAAGCAATGTGCGGAAGTGGAAGAAGACAATAGAATAGGAAGGACAAGAGACCTCTTCCAGAAAATTAGAAACATCGGAAGTAAATTCCAGGCAAAAATGGGTATGATCAAAAACAAAGATGGTAAGGACCTAACAGAAGCAGAAGAGATCAAGAAAAGGTGGCAAGAATATACGGAACATCTGTATAGGAAGGATAATAATATTGGAGATAGCTTTGACGGTGTGGTCAGTGAGTTAGAGCCAGACATCCTGAAGAGTGAGGTTGAATGGGCCTTAAGAAGCATTGCTAATAACAAGGCAGCAGGAGACGACGGTATCCCAGCTGAACTGTTTAAAATCTTGCAAGATGATGCTGTCAAGGTGATGCATGCCATATGCCAGCAAATTTGGAAAACACAAGAATGGCCATCAGATTGGAAAAAATCAACTTATATCCCCATCATCATTGGCGATCACTCGTAGCCGAGTAAGATTGTCTTCCAAAGATAAAATTTTAACGGTGGATCCGTAAGTGGCTATAAAGGCCAATTCTGGATCCGCACAACCTCCCACAATGAGGGCATAGGTTTCCGGGTGGGAGACGGTCATGATGAGGGTTTGCCTGACGTGCCTTCCTTTTAGCTCTTTTCTCCTTTTCGCCCTGTACTCGTGCTTCTTCAAAGTCCACAGCGCCATTAATAAAGGATGACCTCCAATTGAAACGCTCATGAGTTAGGGCTTCCCAGTTCTCAATGTTGATATTACATTTTTTTAAATTAGCTTTGAGAGTATCTTTGAATCTCTTATGCTGTCCACCAATATTCCGTTTTCCATTCTTAAGTTGGGAGTAAAGTAGCTGCTTTGGAAGACGATGGTCAGGCATTCGAACAACATGACCGGTCCAGCGAAGTTGATGTTGGATGATCATTGTTTCAATGCTGGTGGTTTTCGCTTCTTCTAATACGCTAACATTAGTCCGCCTATCTTCCCAAGTAATTTGCAGAATTTTTCGGAGGCAGCGTTGATGGAATCTTTCAAGAAGTTGGAGGTGGCGTTTGTAGAGGGTCCATGTTTCACAGGTGTACAGAAGGGTTGGTAGTACAATGGCTTTGTAAACAAGCATTTTGGTCTCCCTGCGAATGTCCCGATCCTCAAACACTCTACGCTTCATTCAGGAGAAAGCTACACTCGCAGAGCTCAGGCGATGCTGAATTTCAGGGTCGATGTCGGCTTCTGTAGATAGATGGCTGCCGACATAAGAAAAGTGGTCGACATTTTCTAGTGACACACCTTTAAGTTGGATTGATGGCGCTGCAGAGGGATTGGTTCGAACTTGCTGGTAAAGCACTTTGGTTTTTTTAATGTTAATCGAGAGGCCGAGCTTTTCATATGCTTCTGCAAAGATGTTTAGGATACTTTGAAGATCTTCCTCGGAGTGTGCACAGACTACATTATCATCAGCATATTGAAGTTCTATAACAGAAGTTGCAATTACCTTATTTTTTGCTTTCAGCCTACTAAGATTAAAAAGCTTTCCATCTGTTCGATATATAATTTCTACACCAGTAGGAAGTTTCTCTTCAACAAGGTGTATAATCATAGCGATGAAGATAGCGAATAAGGTTGGAGCAATAACATATCCCTGTTTAACGCCGGATTCCACTTTAAATGGATCGCTTTGAGAGCCATTGTTATCCAGGATTGTTGCCATCATGTCGTCATGGAGTAGCCGCAAGATGTTCACAAATTTATCAGGGCATCCGATTTTCAGAAGGATGGTCCAGAGAGCAGTACGATTTACAGTATCAAAAGCTTTAGTCAGATCAATGAACACCATGTACAGAGGGCAGTTTTGCTCCTTGCATTTTTCTTGAAGCTGTCGTGCAGTGAAGATCATATCCACTGTTCCCCTGGAAGGGCAGAAGCCATTTTGCGTTTCAGGGAGGATGTCTTCTGATACAGATAGGAGACGGTCTGCGATGATCTTTGCCAGGATTTTGCCTGCTGTGGCTAGAAGGGAGATGCCTCGATAGTTTCCACAGTCTGTTCTATCACCCTTTTTAAAGAGAGTGATAATTATGGCATCCCTAAAGTCTGCTGGAATCTCCTCCCTCATCCAGATTGTTTCGATGAGCTTATGAAGTTGTTGTGTAAGTTCAGGCCCGCCTTCTTTAAAGACTTCAGCAGGAATCCCATTAGGTCCACTAGCTTTGTTATTTTTCATTTGTTCAGTGGCTTTACTGACTTCCTCCAAACTAGGGGGTACTGCAAGCTCATTTCTTATTTGTTTTTGCAGGATTTGCAAGAAGACTTCATCAGCCACAGTAGAGATGCACGGGGCTTTTTTAATGCCATAAAGGCCATCTATGGACCAACAAACCATGGTACAAATCCCTTACGCTCAGTAGATGATGCTAAACTTCTAAAGGACAAAGAGTCTATTGCACTGCGCTGGAAAGAGCATTACTACAATCTCCTTATATCCCCATACCAAAAAAGGGAAGCACTAAAGAATGTTCAAACTATCGAACAGTGGCACTTATTTCACATGCCAGTAAGGTAATGCTCAAGATCTTGCAAGGTAGACTCCAGCAATTCATGGAGCGAGAATTGCCAGATGTACAAGCTGGGTTTAGAAAAGGCAGAGGAACTAGAGACCAAATTGCCAATATCCGCTGGATAATGGAGAAAGCCAGGGAGTTTCAGAAAAACGTCTATTTCTGTTTTATTGACTATTCTAAAGCCTTTGACTGTGTGGATCATAACAAATTGTGGCAAGTTCTTGGTGGTATGGGGATACCAAGTCATCTTGTCTGCCTCCTGAGGAATCTGTATAACGACCAAGTAGCAACGGTAAGAACAGAGCACGGAACAACGGACTGGTTTAAGATTGGGAAAGGAGTACGGCAGGGTTGTATACTCTCACCCTACCTATTCAATCTGTACACAGAACACAACATGCGATGTGCTGGACTTGATGAATCCAAGGCTGGAGTTAAAATCGCTGGAAGAAACATTAACAATCTCAGATATGCAGATGATACCACTTTGATGGCTGAAAGCGAGGAGGAGTTGAGGAGCCTTATGATGAAGGTGAAAGAAGAAAGTGCAAAAGCTGGGTTGCAGTTAAACCTCAAAAAAACCAAGATTATGGCAACCAGCTCGATTGATAACTGGCAAATAGAGGGAGAAAAAGTGGAGGCAGTGACAGACTTTGTATTTCTAGGCGCAAAGATTACTGCAGACGCTGACTGCAGCCAGGAAATCAGAAGATGTCTACTTCTTGGGAGGAGAGCAATGGCAAATCTTGATAAAATAGTTAAGAGCAGAGACATCACATTGACAACAAAGGTCCGCATAGTTAAAGCAATGGTATTCCCTGTAGTAACCTATGGCTGTGAGAGCTGGACCATAAGGAAGGCTGAGCGAAGGAAGGTAGACGCTTTTGAACTGTGGTGTTGGAGGAAAATTCTGAGAGTGCCTTGGACTGCAAGAAGATCAAACCAGTCCATACTCCAGGAAATCAAGCCAGACTGCTCACTTGAGGGAATGATATTAAAGGCAAAACTGAAGTACTTTGGCCACATAATGCGAAGACAGGATACCCTGGAGAAGAAGCTGATGCTAGGGAAAGTGGAAGGCAAAAGGAAGAGGGGCCGACCAAGGGCAAGATGGATGGATGATATTCTGGAGGTGACGGACTCGACCGTGGGGGAGCTGGGGATGGTGACGGCCGACAGGAAGCTCTGGCGTGGGCTGGTCCATGAAGTCACGAAGAGTCGGAAGCGACTGAACGAATAAACAACAACAAATAGATACTCAGAATCCTTAGTATGTTTTATTTATCTTACGCAATTTCTAAAAGAATATGTTGTAACAAAACTGTTTTTTCAGACACAAGAGATAAAATTTACATTACTTTGCAGATTGAATTCAAACTAAATTACCTATTTGTAGCATAACAGAATTAAAATATACGCATCACTGGATATAATTACTGTGAATTCCTTCTTTTACCTCACCAAGCTACTGAAGTGAAATGATTACACCATGTTGGCATTTTATGAAAATTATGAAAGAAAAATAGATTTAACCAAAATCCTTCATATCCAACAGAGGTGGGGACACCCCTGCTATAACTGCTATAAATAGAACTGAAACTTCATGAAACAATGATTCTATAATACATGAGCTCAACTCCTGGGGCATTTCACACGGAAACATCGACCCGTCCCACCCGGTCACGCAGAGAGGGCATGCTACGGACCCCGTCAACAAGGGAATTTCATCTGGTGGGGTCCAGGAGGTGAGCCTTCTCAGCAGTGGTGCTCGCCCTTTGGAATCTTCTGCCCCCGGAGGTGAGGTGGGCCTCTGCGGTCCCGGCCTTCCGGAAGAATCTGAAGACCTGGCTCTGCCGCCTTGCTTGGGATGGGAATGGCAATAGCTCTTCCTGGGGGTGGCTGGTGCTGTAGTGTCCTCCCTACTGATCGCCACTTGGATTTTGTATTTATTTATTTTCTATTTATACTGATGGTGTGATTGTATTTTAGGCTTGGATGGTTTTAATTCTTGATTTTATTGTAAACCGCCCAGAGATGGGCGGTGATAGAAATGTAAATAATAAATAAATAAACAAACAAACAGACAGACAGACAGACAATAGCAACAATATAGAAGCACTTTACCAGGGCCCTCTTCTGGGTGTTTTCTAAACTTTCCAGTCTAGTTTACAGTCCTGTGATTGATTGGTGGTTCCCACTCTGAGTATGAATGACCCCCAAACCTGCTTAGCTTTTTCAAGATCAGCTAAAATTAGCTAGGTGCTGCCATACAGAAGAGTATATTGCATTATGAGCCATGCAGGAAAATGTATGGATTTATCTGCCAAATGAAACTAGTGATCATAATCCAACAAATCAGTTCCATACAGACTAACCAGGTAGTCTGTATGGGCCAGGCAGGTATTTCAAATACACAAATCTGTTTACCTTTGCAAGAGGATCAGGAACACAGGAGAAAATCCAAATCTATTAATACAACTTAAAGCACATCATAAGAAAGGTAAAGGTACCCCCCGCACATTTGTGCAGTCGTGTCCGACTCTAGGGGCCGGTGCTCATCTCCGTTTGTTAGCCGAAGAGCCAGCGTTGTCCGAAGACGCTTCCACGGTCATGTGGCCGGCATGACGCGCACGGAACGCTGTTACCTACCCACCGAAGTGGTACCTATTAATCTACTTGCATTTGCATGCTTTCGAATTGCTAGGTTGGCAAGAGCTGGAGCTAGTGCGGGAGCTCACTCCACACGCAGGGCTGGGGATTCGAACCTCCGAACTTGCAATCTTCCGATTGACAAGCCTGGCGTCTTACCCGCTGAGCCACCACGCCCCAAAGCACATCATGCTATTAATCAAATAATATATCATAAAAATTAGAATTCCAGTTCTAATTGAAGATAACCGCAAAATTTTGTGAAAACAATGGAGAACTGGGAAACTTTTGAGGGTATAGAATATTTCAGTATTGTTTACAATATTTAATGAAAAAGAAGCTTTTAGGGACTCCCATCTGATGAATTCTTCCGATAGTATATAATTCCTTCCTGGCTAAAACTCAATAAACCATTGCTTGGACTGCAGTTTAATTGGTGCCAGAGGCACTGATTTTCCTGTATCGTTCTGATAGAATTTCTAGGACATACAGCCTTATCACCCACATTCACTCTCTAATGCATTTATACACATACACAATACATGCTAAAAAAACAAGTAATTCACCATACATTAAACAGACTATTAGAAGTAATGTAGGTTTTTGCTATTTTTTAAAGCTTTTATACAGATCTTTTAAGGTATTAAATGTGCTTTACATTCAGTGGCCTGGTTCACGCATAACATTAAGCTGTAATATGATTGGTTTGTTTTGGTTTAATGTGTTACATAAACCAGGCTATTATGGCTTATTCAAGAAACCATGCTCAAAAAGAAAGTACTGGCTTAACGTTATGTGTGAACCACATCACCCTAATCCCAACAAATTTTATAGATTAGTTAAATATTATTATTTCAAAATGAAACAGAGCAAACTTGATTGATTTTAATATAATTCTAAATCACTGCTTAGTATCATTTATATGAGTCTGATCTCCCATTCCACCTGTATATTAGAAGCATCGACTTTGGTTTTCTACTAACTCTTGTGATGTGGTTCAAAACAATCTGCAATTATTTAACGATGGTTTAATAACAATCTTGGATTACAAAACATGATTTGAGCTTTATGGATGCAAACAAACCATTAATTTAAAGCCAGCCCTAGTTTGTATCCAATGGTAAACTGCTGTTAGTTAAAAATAGCAAATGTTTCTCATCTTTTCCCTAAAGTCATGCTGGAGGAAGAGAAGTAGTGTGGGAAAGTCCAGAAGTCAGGATCCTGTTGATGTACTACTAAATTATAGATTGTGTCATGCATGAATGCAGCCACTGCATTAATGAGACAAGCAAGATTTGAAAGAAAGCTACTTAGTTCACAGAATAGAACATTAGCCAGTAAGGTTCAACTGCTCTTGTCACATTCCTCAATAATTATACAATCCTGTATATATTTACAGAGAAGGGAATCCACTGACTTCAAGAGGGCTTGTTTATACATACTTATAACATAGTGATAGGATTGTGTGATTGGGTGTTTTAAGTCCTTAAAAATACAGTGAAAGTAAGCTAAGAAACAAGCTTTTGGCAATTAGATTAAATAGCCAGTTTTGGTCTAGTGGTTAAGGTGCTAGGCTAGAAACCAGGAGACTGAGAGTTCTAGTCCCGCCTGAGGCATGAAAGCCGGCTGGGTGACCTTGGACCAGTCACTCTCTCAGCCCAACTCACCTCACAGGGTTGTTGTTGTGGGGAAAATAGGAGGAGTATTAGGTATGTTCGCCACCTTGAGTTATTTATAAAACTAATAAAGGCAGGATAAAAATTAATTATTAATTAATTAATTAATTAATTAAACAAACAAACTGTTGTACATACCGGTTGAAGAAGCAAGTAACTATAGCCCCAGCCACAGTCATCTGCTGACAAGCTAGAATAAATTCACTTGTCCAGATAAGCCCCAGTAAATGATACCACCACATGTAGCGGATTCCAAATCGTATTTTGTATTTCACTTGACCTCCTGAAATGACCTGTGCATTGCCTAAATATTTAAAACACAAGGAGTAGATATCAATATTCTTCTAATGCCCTTTTTTAGGTTGGCCAGCCTTTATTCAAGTGATTGTTTATCAGATTTTGGAGATAATTTGTAATGAAAATATTTGGAATTGATTATCTGACTGATGGTGAAGTTAAAAAAAAATAAGATAATAACACACAACTAAAAAGGTAAATGTCAGACTAAGAAATAATGTTTATACTAAAAAAATAAAAACTAGGGATAGATAAAAACAAGGAACAGAGTGCAGCCCCAATGTTTAAGATACATCAAAATAAGCTAGAACTATAACATTTTTTTAACACTGAGACAGCTTTTTATATACAAGTAGTCCTTGTTTAGTGACCACAATTGGGATCGGCAACTCAATCGTTAAGTGAAGTGGTTGATAAGTGAAACCGTGACTGTGCTTAGGATCTTAATTCAGCTTTCCTTTGCTTTACAAAGGTCATAAATGCAAGGACTGGTCACAAAGTTACTTTTTCATCACCGTCATAACTGCGAATGGTTGCTAAATGAGGCAGTTGCTGAATGAGGACTACCTGTATCAGCTATAACTTAAGATATTGAGTAGATCTAACATAAAGTTCAACATTCCATGAAGAGTAAAACAAAGAGTTTATAGAATTAAAAGCATTCCAAAAGCAGACAAGAATGTGCATCTATATTAGAAAATACATACATACAGAGAAAAGGGTAATGCATTCAAGAAATACTGTCATTTTTTTCCTGAATATCTTACCTTGGGAAAGAAATGCAAAAAGAAACAAGGAAACCTAGAAGAGTTCTAACAGATCTAATGACTGTTACCATTCTATCAACTTCAGACATTAACATGTCCATTACGAATTAGAACCTCTAACTGCTTCTAAATGGATGGCTGGGCAGGGACTGAAAGAGAAAGAACTTTATAAGTATTCTAAGTGATGTACATTGTCTAGGACAAGGGTCGGAAATGGCGGCTCGCGAGCCAAATGCGGCTCTTTGGCCCCTTGAGTGTGGCTCTTCCGCAGGCAGGCGTGGCGGGCGTGGCGGGGGCAGGCGCGGCAGCGAGTGTGGCGGGGCAGGCGCGGCAGTGGGCATGGTGTGCGTTGCTGTG
Organism: Charina bottae; assembly: GCA_023362775.1. Lineage (NCBI taxonomy): Eukaryota > Metazoa > Chordata > Lepidosauria > Squamata > Charinaidae > Charina > Charina bottae. The sequence goes on along the minus strand of JALMGJ010000003.1, from coordinate 27,585,783 downwards.
GGCATACCCCTGGCAACCTAGGCCCAGCCTCTCTTTTTCCTCCGGGGACGGGCTTCACACAGTCTCGCGGGAGTTTGGAAGCCTCCGTCTCCGGCAGCCATCTTGACGACGGGCACTTGCCCATCGCCTTAACCCAGGGCTTTCCAAACTGTGTGTCGGGGGCCCCCAAGTGTGTCGCGTGACAAGCCGGAAGCGCTGATGAAAATGCCCTCGGCTCTGGCAGGGAGGTGAAAATCGCGTGCGCGCGCGCTGCCAGGCCACCCGGAGTGGAAATTCTCTGCGCCAATCAGCTGTGCGTCGGGAAGCCCGGCAGCCTGCACGCGCGATTTTTGCCTCCCTGCCGGACCCGAGGGCATTTTCGGGGTCCCCGGAGTCTGCCCTTTCGAAGGGGCAGCACTGCTGCTGCTGCTGCCGCTGCCCCTTTGAAAGGGCAGGCTCCGGGGACCCCGAAAATGCCCTCGGTTCTGGCAGGGAGGCAAAAGCCTCCCTTCCCCTCCCCGCACGCACACGCTGCCCTGGAGCGGGGTGGAAGTTCTCCCCGCAGAACAGCTTGCGCAGCTTGCGCGCAGCCTCCCTGCCTAAACTGAGGGCATTTTCGGGGTCCCCGGAGCCTGCCCTTTTGAAGGGGCAGCACCTCGGTTTAGGCAGGGAGGCTGCGCGCCAGCAGCGCTCAGCTGTTCTGCGGGGAAAACTTCCACCCCACTCCAGGGCAGCGTGTGCGTGCGGGGAGGGGAAGAGAGGCTTTTGCCTCCCTGCCAGAACCGAGGGCATTTTCGGGGTCCCCAGAGCCTGCCCTTTCGAAGGGGCAGCACCTCAGTTTAGGCAGGGAGGCTGCGCACAAGCAGCGCTCAGCTGTTCTGCGGGGAAAACTTCCACCCCACTCCAGGGCAGCGTGTGCGTGCGGGGAGGGGAAGAGAGGCTTTTGCCTCCCTGCCAGAACCGAGGGCATTTTCGGGGTCCCCGGAGCCTGCCCTTTCTAAGGGGCAGCACCTCAGTTTAGGCAGGGAGGCTGCGCGCAAGCAGCGCTCAGCTGTTCTGCAGGGAAAACTTCCACCCCACTCCAGGGCAGCGTGTGCGTGCGGGGAGGGGAAGGGAGGCTTTTGCCTCCCTGCCAGAACCGAGGGCATTTTCGGGGTCCCCGGAGCCTGCCCTTTCGAAGGGGCAGCCGCTGCCGCCGCAGCGACAACCTGGAAGCACCGCCACCGGCGCTTCCAGTTTTTGTGGGCTGGCCGTTGGTGTGTCGCCAACGGCAAAAGTTTGGAAAGCCCTGCCTTAACCTCTTCGTTGCTGCTCTGCTTACTCTTTTTCTCCGTGCAAAAGCAGCACATTTCCACCCCACAGCCCTAAGTGTGCGCAATTGGCTCCCGCCCGCAAACCCCGCTCTTGCGCTGGATTCCCCACCAGCTTTACTTTGCCTGGACTGGGAGCGTGAGCGGCTCCGGAAGAGAAGCGACTGGAGCAGTCGAGCCTCTCTTTCCCTTCTTTTTCCAAACCTCCCCCGCCCCCTTCCACGCGATTGGCTCCCGCCCGCAAAACCCGCCCCCTTCCACGCGATTGGCTCCCGCCCGCAAACCCCGCCCCCTTCCACGCGATTGGCCCCCGCCCGCAAACCCCGCCCCCTGGCTCTCGAGCACTTCAAAATGTGCACGAGCATGTCAAAATGGCTCCCGGCAAAAAAAGTTTGCCGACCCCTGGTCTAGGAAATATGTGACCTTCAGAATCACACTCCTATGTACAAAGACAAGCTCTCTTTTCAAGGTTATAGAAAGTGTTTCCTTGTAACTTAACAAAATATTAGCTATTAGCTAGGGTCAGCTAAAGGAAAACCATGCAGGACTATTGATAAAGGCAATTTTCTTTTTCTGTCCCACTCATATTTCCAAACTAAAGTGACAGAACACAATCCATAGAGTATTATATAGTCATTTTCAATATCTACTAGAGATTTAAGTTGTAGAACAGATAGGATAGAGCAGCATTTAATCTCACACCATTGATCATTTCAGAACTCCCACTTCAAGCAATGGTTTGACTTAGATTCTAACTCATACAAGGAAGAACAAGTCAGTTCCATTAGATTTGTGGCACTGAGTCCACAGCTACTAGAATCCTGAAACCTTAACCAGCATCATAATTAGGTTTGGACTGGATCAGAGCAAGGCAAGGCTCACATACCACTAAATGTCGAGCACTTTGGATCAAAGACCAAAATTTTCCAGGAGGACGGTATCCGCCAGGCATAAACATGGAAGTAGGTTTCACTGTCACATGAAAAATAAATTTCCATGCTATTTGACCGATCACCCTGATTTCATTATTTATCTTAATAATTTAAATAAAGGTAAAGGTTCCCCCCGCACATTTGTGCAGTCGCGCCCGACTCTAGGGGCCGGTGCTCATCTCTGTTTGTTAGCCAAAGAGCCAGCGTTGTCCGAAGACGGTTCCACGGTCATGTGGCCGGCATGACACGTGCGGAACGCTGTTACCTTCCCACCAAAGTGGTACCTATTTATCTACTTGCATTTGCACGCTTTCGAATTGCTAGGTTGGCAAGAGCTGGGGCGAGTGCGGGAGCTCACTCCGTCACATGGCGCTCGAACCTCCGAACTTGCGATCTTCTGATCAACAAGCCTGGCGTCTTACCCACTGAGCCACCACGCCCCTTAATACAGAGCACAAAATTATTTATAATGCTTCACTTCAGAAGTCAAATAATTTTCCTTATGGCTTTTACTCTTACAGAACTGGCTTATTATTTAAATTTGTATTTAAATTCTAGCATCAGTAACGCCGGACAGGGAGATACATTCCTTTGGAGTGGGACAAAACTGCACCATGTAAAACTAACCAGCAGGGATACATCTAACTCTGTCTCATGAAAATGTAATTTTAACAGAGGAAGGTGAGGAAAAATATTGACACCTCATATAGCAGAAACAATACTAATGGGCATATCTGTTGATTCAATTGCAATGTTTTGATAACAGAAAGGCATCACTGTGACTTTATCCCTCAATGCTTTTCTATACAGAAGGGTTTGGGAATATACATACATCAGCTGAATAGTTTTTCAATTATTTTTTCATTCTAAATTTTTGCAAATAGAAGCAAAATTAAATGATAATGGCTTCCTTCTCACTAAAGAGGCAACTAAAATATTTATATTATAGCACCTATTTTTGCATTGTACTTTGCAATCAGTATATTGAAATAAATCATTCACAGACAAATGGAATAACTGATCACTAAACATCAAAGGGCATCTTGCTCTATTTGGAAAGAAAATGTGAATCTGCTTGCAACAACTGACTGTTAAATTCTGCATTCACACTGTACATTTGTACTCACATTCATCCTTACCTTGGGTGTCATCTGAGGACTTTGCATCCTCTCCTTTATTTCCACAGCAGAAACAAAATACTCCCTTTGCAGGTATATTAAACCACACAATTAACATTATTAAGCTTTCTTATTGCAAGCAATACTACACATTCTGAAGACGTATGGATTTACCAACTTTGCCTTCTTGACTCAAGACCATACCCATCCAAGCCTCTTTAAATGCAACTAAGAGAAAATATGTTTTTTTTCTAGGAAATGCTATTTTTATCTTAAGGTCAAATAACAGCAGATCAAAAGAAGTAAATACACATAGCCAGGATAAGCTCTTCATAAAGTAACAACTTAAGCCAATATCTATGATAAACAGGTAACAACCACTTTAGAGTCTAGCATGATTGGTTCTACATCCTTATGTACTTTGCAATACAAGGACATAAAAATAACACACACATGCTCAAACATACATACCTCCAGACAATTTGAATAACCTTTGACCATCAGGAAAAAATAATATATTTATGTAGCAAAGTGAATGTACTTAACATTACTGACCTGCAGTTCCTAAGCTAAGTAGCACAGCCACCCAGTACACCCAGAACGAAATAAGTATTACAAAAGTCCAAACAGGCTGAAAGTACAGAAAAGGGGTTTTGCCAATTACTTTATTGGCAGCTTGAAAGAGTTGTATAATCAAGTGAATCTTCTTCCTTAATAACACTATCAGGAAAATTAGGATCACCTATGAAAAGAAAAATAATGCATTAGAATGTTTCTACTACCAAATGAGAAACAGTCTTTTGCTTGGTTTTAGGTACTGTACTTAGTTTTTAATATGTACACTGACCACAGTAATTTTGAGATGGGTAGTCTTACAAATCTACATTATAAATAAACCAACACACAGAGTAAGATTTCAATACCATATTACTATTTTGCACCACACTTCTGCCTCAGAAGATGTGCAGAAGATACACTATGAAAACCATGGATCCTACACAGAAAGGGCTCAAATATAAATTCAACAAGGACTGGCTGCTCCCATGATGCCCTCCTTGGTATTAACATCCATCGCCCTTGGATTTCATATTCATTTATTGATGATGATTTTGTATTGTATTTTTATCCTTGTTTTTATTGTGAACCGCCCAGGGCCCCCCGATTGGGGGAGATGGGTGGTAATATAAGTTTGAATAATAAACAAACAAACAAACAAACTTTTGGTTGGGACACTCATTTTTTTTAAGTCTTCTTATTGATTTGAGTATGAAGTGTTACAACTATACTGCAGGAAGATGCAACAACATAGAGACCAGTCATATCTATGAATAAAGATTAAATAAGGTGCAGCTTATTTGATCTGTTACTTCTTGTACACTGAAAGATCCCTGTCTTAACAGAAATATGTTGGATATGTAAAGAATGTATATTTTATAGTAATTATGGATTTTTATTAGTATTTTGTTTGACTGAAATTGTGAGTTAAAGAATGTATATTTTATAAGAATGTATATTTTATAAGAATGGGTATTTTATAGTAATTATGGTTTTTTATTATTATCATTAGTATTTTATTGCTTGAGTGAAATTGTGAGCCAACTGCAACGAAATTTCATTCTATTGTGCACTTGTATAGTGTATAGTGGGATGACAAAGTTATTATTCTATTACTAAAAGTGTTGTGTAAAGAAGTATACTCAAAATATACAGTACTACTGTATATTTTATTGTAATACAGCTGTCTTCCTCGGTATATCTGCTGCCCTCTTGTGCCAGCAACTGGGTATAATGATTCATGAGACACACACATTGTTACTGACTCTTGAGGCCCACAAATCTGTATTAATTGAAGCTGATGATGGACCACAAAAGCCTAACACACATTGGTACAATCCATAGGTGCAGCAGCTCTATGCTTTCTCTCTCTGCTACAGCCTAAATATGTTCTATTCCACTGTAACCTGACATTCATTAACTGGTAGAATCTATCAAGTAGTTTGATTTAAAAATTTAGTATATTCCTAGCCCTATACATACAATGTTTGAGACAGTCTTGCATAGTGTATTTTAAATCAAATTCCATTATTGACCAACTAGATCTTCTAATTGTCTTCACAAAAGGTTCCAAGTTATAGATTAGGTTCAAAGCAAATGAGCTGCATCCAGGCATCCCTGAAATCTGACTTATTTGGCTATGACTGATGTAATTACTTTTCATTTATCAGTGCTCTGATGTCCTTAAATAAAACCTTACTAGCAATTTGTATAAATCGTAAGAAGGGTAAAGAAAAAGAAATGTTTCAACCAAGTATCATCTGAAAAGTTTCAGACTGATGTACATGAGACATATTTGTGGCTTAGAACAGCAACACCTTGTGTGGATCAGGTATTCACAGCAGGATCCAAGGGAATAGGGCAGCCACCATCTGTCCTAGCATTCACTGGTGAGCAACAGCCATAAGAAAGGAGGTGCACATTTGTATGTTATCATGGTTCAGGAACAGCCATATCAAGGAAGGATAATTCACCTGGTACAAATGCTGGTGTGTGTGTGTGTGTGTGTTCGTTCAACTGCACTGCCACTGGCTTTTACACTATCTCATATAAACCTGCCAGAAGCAATTTTAATTACATCTGCCAGAAGCAATTAAAAATAGGAAATTAGCTGTAGGCTTTCAGTTTAGCAAATACTTCTGACAAAGTCCCATCTTATCCTATACTGAATAAATTACCCACAGAATATAAGTGACAACATGCATAAATGCCTTACCGCAGCAACTGTAGATATAACAGAAAGTCCAAATAATAATTTCATATTTTCCTTTTCAGTTTCTAATTCTATGCTGGGCTCACTGCTGTAATTGTAATAAAGCCACCACATAACACCTGAGACAACTAGAACAAATACAAAAATCAAGCAATGTTTATTTAATTTGAAAGACAAGCAACAGCACTGGCATATTAAGCTTATCATCAAGTATCTACCCAGCATGATAATTCAACTGCAGTTCCAAAGAGACTAAAAAATTAGGTTAGTACAAAAATGGTAACACAAGACTAAAATTCTACTCTAGTTTGCAGTTTTGAGAGAAAGTAATGTTGATGCATATCACCTTCTACTCCAACTACCTGCTAAGGATGTTTGACTGCAATTGGGTTCTTTGGTTATGAATGAATTAGTACACATGGGTTTGCATCTGTTCAGAGCAGGGGTACCCAACCTTTTTGGCATGAGGGACCGGTTTCGTGGAAGACAATTTTTCCACAGACCAGGGGGGCGGGATTTGCAGGCAGGAGCCAATCGCACGGACTGGGGGGCAGGGTTTGCAGGCAGGAGCCAATCATGTGGACTGGGGGGTGGGGTTCAGAGACCGGCATGGCGGCCCGGTTCCTAACAGGCCACGGATCGGTACCGGTCTGCGGCCTGGGGGTTGGGGACCCCTGGTTTAGAGAATCTTCTAAGGCAGAGCTTTCCAAACTTTTCATGTTGGTGACACACTTTTTAGACATGCATCATTTTGCGACACTCTCTTACAGCAGGGCACAAGGCAGGCACTAGGACCTGCGTGGAATCCTGGGAGGGCAATTTTGGAGGCAGCAAGGCACAAGGCAGGCACTAGGACCTGCATGGAATCCTGACAGGGCTCGGAGGCAGCAGCAGCCGCGACACACCCAGACACTGCAGCCGACACACTAACGTGTCGCGACACAGTTTGGAAAGCTCTGTTCTAAGGAGAACTTCAGGAAATTTTTAAAGCTGAAGGGGAGGGGAAGCCTGGCTGCTCCCACTGTACGTATGAGTGAAGCTCACACTTTTCCCATCAGAGGAACTTTGGAAACGCAGATGTCCACAACTGTAGGCATAAGCATCCTCAAAGGGAAAGGAGAGTTGGTTCTATGAACGCGCAGATGTTTGCTGGAATAATGCCAGTTACAGATCACTCTTGAGTAGTAGAAAGATTGTTGTAAAGATGGTATAAAGAACCACCAACTGATTTAAATGGAAATCCAACACAACTTTTGAAAGGAAACTTTGGACAGAGAACCACTTCTTCTCGTTGGATTGTGAGGAAGGAAACTATGCATGAGCAACTGAATGTCTACTATTGTTAAATATTCAAAAGGCTTCTGGGATAGAGTGGTAAACATAGATGTTAATTGGAGAGGGGGCAAGGAAACAAATAAAAACATGCAGTGTTTACAGCAAACTGCCACGACACCAAAATGATACATGTACAATGGTATCATCACGCAAATGACATGACTTAATACTTGTGTCAGTTATCAGAATACAAATATGTAATGATGGCATTTGTGTGATGGCATCATCACATCCATATCACTTTTGCGTCACTGTGATTTGCTGAAGATAGTATGGCAGTAAGTACCATTGAGAAGTTCCAGGCCAGACCTGGAGACCAAACTGAACAGAGATTGTAGAAGCTCTTTAAAAACTGAACAGAACACTGAACTGATTGATGAGGTGAACGTTGATGGCGACTGGAGCTAAGTTCACAAGTACACTCTTAGAAAAAAGAAAAGACAATTTCCTGACTCTTTAACAGAAATTGGAATACTAGATCCAATGCAAAAATGGCCAGACCCCTCTCATCAGTAGATATGAAGGTGGGAAACAGCCCACTTCTGCCAATATAAGCATGGAAAGTCAAAAAGCAGTTGTTAGCACTTCCTGGACTAGGCTGGGTAACAAATCTCCCAATGAGGCTGTAAAAGTTTCTCATTTTAGGTAACATTACTTTAATCTTCTACATGGACTCCATATTACCTGATGCATTACTGAATAGCACTCCTTATCCAGTTGTACATTTCTTGGCACAAGAGCCACACCAGGTGATTGTTCCACATTGTGCTTTACGCTTTGCAATATTTCTTTGCTGCTGGGTAATTGGCTAGTTTTTGTCAAAAACATGAGAGTAAAAGCTTTTTCATCACCAGGTAGGCAAAAAAAAAAAAAGCAGCTTTGTCCCATGGAAAGTGATTATACCAATCCAGATAGGTCTGGTATGAGATCCAAAAGCACAATACAACTATTGTATTAGGATAGAACCTGTAGCAGCCCACTATGTCCAATTTGTAGCTCTTTCTATCACCAGGGGTAAAATTAGTGCGTCAAGATTTGCCCTGGGAGGCTGATATGACCAGGGAGTTGAAAAGCTGTCACCTACCCTCTCAAATCATGTGTTCAAGGCATTTAATCACTGGGGACATTGGCCCATATGTGTAGTGTATGTATAGTTCACTGCAGTGGCGCCCGCCCTTTGGAATATCCTGCCCCTGGAGTTGAGGCGGGCTCCCTCATTCCCGGAAGAATTTGAAGACCTGGTTCTGCCGCCTCGCCTGGGAAGGGAGGGATAACAGTTCCTCCTGGGGGTGGCTGGTGCCGTAGTGCCCTCCCTATTATATGAAATTTTATCATCTCTTGGATTTTATATTTATTTTATTTATATTGGGTTTGGATTGTAATTTTATGCTTATATGCTTTTAACAGCTGATTTTATTATAAACCACCCAGAGTCCCCCGTTTGGGGGAGATGGGCGGTGATAGAAATTTAGATAGATAGATAGATAGATAGATAGATAGATAGATAGATAGATAGATAGATAGACAGACAGACAGACAGACAGACAGACAGACAGACAGACAGACAGACAGACAGACAAATAGATGAAAGAAAGAAAGAAAGAAAGAAAGAAAGAAAGAAAGAAAGAAAGAAAGAAAGAAAGAAAGAAAGAAAGAAAGAAAGAAAGAACCTGGAATATGAGACTGTCCATTAGCTAACATGATTGATGAACATCTACACCTAGTGCAAATAACCAACACAGGACTTGTTATTTTCTTTATGCAAAGATCTGGACTGATCACTAACCACTGAGTCCAGAAACACATTAGAAAGTTTTGAGCAGATGCTACGTTTATTAGACTACTAGCTGCTGTGGAAGGGGGTTAGGTTGTAAGCAAGGCCACAAGAGTATTAGCTTCATGGTTGCCTACTAGTTAAAGGAGGCAGAGTACATTTCTGTCTTTTGATAGAAGTTTGCTGCCACACCAAGAGCAACTATAGAATGGTGCCCTACAAGCCATATGCAAAGATGTGTAGTATTTCTGTCCTCTGTTCTTTTCTCTTTAACAAAAAAATTAACAAGGAGTGTATGGCTTCTGGAATTCTTTCCAACCTCCTTACCATCAGTGGCTTGTAGGAGGTGTCTGTATTTTTTTTTCCTATCTAACAAAATAAAGAGTTGGGTGTTGTGTTTTCCCTTTTCCTCATGTTGTCTGTGTATTTGAGTGCACATCTGTGCTGGGAAGGCCAGGGCAGGCTGCACGTGCTCCACTCTGGGAGGGGGACTTAGAATGGAGCAGTCAGCAGCATTCTGAGCCACTGCTCTACTGCCTCTTCCATAGAGATGCATTGGGGATCTTTTTCCTGGAATTTCTTCTCTCCAGACCCCAAGCTCAATCCAGCCAATTTTCTCATTCAACCTTTCTTGTGCTGGCTTCTCCTGCCATGCCAAATGTACATTCTACATTTGGAGAATCATCATCCTGCTAATGGACAAATGGACAGACAGACAGGCAGGTTCTTAAGCCCCTTTGCATAATTTATTTCCAACTCTCCATTGGGCAGGAAAGAAGAAAAGAGACAAAGGAAGTTAATTAATGACAGAGAAAAGGAAGACCACCAACCTCAGCTAGGTTGTAGTGAAATGGAGAAAATTCCAGTGATGCTACTGTTGCAGCAATCAATAAAGAACTGATGGAACACAAGCATTCGTAGTGGGGTTGGCTGGGCTTCCCATCTAAATTCTCCTCAGTTTTAGAAAGTTTGCAACATTTTTTGTGCAGCTGCAACCCTTTATAGGCAATGTGCTAAACCCAGATAATTAAGTTAATACACTTTCAAAATGTATACTTTGGCTCAACAATATTTATACTGAGCCTTATTATTCAGCATAAATGTCACTGATATTTAATTTATGGTCATTAAATAAAATAAAAATTGAAATGACCTTCAAGTCCAGTGTTTAAAACGAAAGGCTATTACAACATGGGCAGAAAAACACTGCGGCACTAAATTACAAAATAAAAGTGCAAAGTCATTCCTGAACAAATTGTCAAGAAAAAAAAGATATGGACTAGCAAGCTTAAAGCAAATAGCTACATCAGATGATATTCCATACAGTCTATGGCAGTTGTCTGGAAAATGTATGTCAATATTCTAAATCGGAATAGCAAATAAATGACTGTAGTTTGATTTGTTAATAAGAAGCAAATCCATGCAGAATCTGAAAACTGAGACAAGAGCTCTAGTTAATTCTAGGCTTTAAATTATGGTCAGAATAACAAATAATGTGCATGTTCTTCTGTCCTATGCTTAACATAGAAACTGTGCTCTGATAGGATTTGAAAATATGCCACTGAAACAAACATGACTTGACAGTCTAGGTCTTGGAAGATCCAATCTGAAATCTTTTAAATATTGCTTTGTGGAACCATCAAGTTTAACATTAGAAAACACAAGGAAAACTGGCAATGTTCATGTGAGTTTCAGTAAAACCATTTCCCTCAGTTTCCTACAGTTCTTACTGCTATATGTGTTAGTTTGTTAGATGTTTTTTGGACCCCAGGAAAGCTGGTATTAATTCAGAATTTAGCAGTAAGGGAGAGATTCAAATTTCCCATTTTACTGCACAGAGTACTGAACAGGGTGATCTACCTTATGCTGTGAATTTCCTTGCATTACTTGAATAAAAGGCAGATGATCATTATTAGATTTTTCCTCAATCTCAACATTCTGGACAAGAATAAATGATAACAAAGAGATCAGAATATAATCAATGACACTTTCTCCTTTCATAGATGCACAACTACACTGATCTATATGACTACCACAACAATTACCATTCCAAACTCAAGGTTGATACCTGAAAATATAGATATACACCTTTTACTTATCCAAATATACCTCTTAAGATTATATTCAAAAAGATATGTACAGCTTCCCAAATGTATTTGGCGGATTCATGCAGGCATTGAAATATCCTAATAGTACCATTAAGGTATGCAGAAAGAGAACATTATAGATACTTTACTTATCTCACCCGAGAAAGTTTGTCTTCTGTAGGAGGGATGTAAACTTCGACACAATATAAGATAGTGCCCATTTGTCCATTTTAATAGGAGAATTTGAAATTAATTCTGTGTTTTTTTGATGCTAGGGTCTGTACAAAAATGGATGTTTTCCGGGAAACTGATATAGATGTCATTCCTAAAAATTGAACATCCCAACACGATTCCCATGGGTATTAACTGATTGTGGACATCTGTCCTAGAATTGCTAAACTAGATACCTTCCCTGAAATTGCCAGTTTTATTTCCAATAATTATCAATGCCCCTTTAGTTTTGCTTCTGTAAAATGGAGCAAAATAAATACACAAATAAAAATAAAATAAATGGCCTGGGGTTTGGAACTTCATTCCATCTCTGCACTTCACTAATTAACTTACTTTTCTTTCTACATCAACTGTTTGCCTTTTGGAATATGGATATTTTTTACTAATCCACCCCCCCCCCCAAAAAAAAACCACTATTTCAAACATGTTCAAAAGAGTCAGGAATGCCTGATTAAACAATTAAGAGAGGCAACAAGAGTTCTCCAAGATCTAATACAAAGTTTTCTTGTGCTTCTGAGTCCCTTTCAACTTCAGATGTCAGAGACTTCAATATTCAAAGTACATGTTTGGCTACTAGCCTATGAATCCTATTGAAGGTATTTTTAATTTGCTAGTAAACTAGGTGTCAGAACAATCAGATCTCTTTTTTTCATTGTTGTTGTTGTTGTTCAGTCGTTCAGTCGTGTCCGACTCTTCGTGACCTCATGGACCATAGCACGCCAGGCCTTCCTGTCCTCCACTGTCTCTCGGAGTTTACTCAAATTCATGTTCATTACATCGGTGATGCTATCTAACCATCTCATCCTCTGCTGTCCCCTTCTCCTTTTGCCTTCAGTCTTTCCCAGCATCAGGGTCTTTTCCAGTGAGTCCTCTCTTCTCATTAGGTGGCCAAAGTATTTGAGCTTCAGCTTCAGCATCTGTCCTTCCAATGAGCAGTCAGGGTTGATTTCCTTTAGGATTGACTGGTTTGACCTCCTTGCAGTCCAAGGGACTCTCAAGAGTCTTCTCCAGCACCACAGCTCGAAAGCATCAATTCTTCGGCGCTCAGCCTTCCTTATGGTCCAACTCTCACAGCCATACATTGCTACTGGAAAAACCATAGCTTTAACTATACGGACCTTTGTCGGCAAGGTGATGTCTCTGCTTTTTAATATGCTGTCTAGGTTTGCCATAGCTTTCCTTCCAAGGAGCAAGCGTCTTTTAATTTCATGGCTGCAGTCACCGTCTGCGGTGATCTTGGAGCCCAAGAAAATAAAATCTGTCACTGCTTCCATTTCTTCCCCTTCTATTTGCCAGGAAGTGATGGGACCAGATGCCATGATCTGGGTTTTTTTAATGTTGAGTTTCAAGCCAGCTTTTGCACTCTCCTCTTTCACCCTCATCAAGAGGCTCTTTAGTTCCTCTTCACTTTCTGCCATTAGGGTGGTATCGTCTGCATATCTGAGGTTGTTGATATTTTTCCCGGCAATCTTAACTCCGGCTTGTGATTCATCCAGCCCGGCATTTCTCATGATGTACTCTGCATATAAGTTAAATAAGCAGGGTGATAATATACAGCCTTGTCGTACTCCTTTCCCAATTTTGAACCAGTCGGTTGTTCCATGTCCGGTTCTAACTGTTGCTTCTTGACCCACATACAGGTTTCTCAGGAGACAGGTAAGGTGGTCTGGTACTCCCATCTCTTTAAGAATTTGCCAGAGTTTGTTGTGATCCACACAATCAAAGGCTTTAGCGTAGTCAATGAAGCAGAAGTAGATGTTTTTCTGGAACTCTCTTGCTTTTTCCATGATCCAGCGAATGTTGGCAATCTGATCTCTAGTTCCTCTGCCTCTTCGAAACCCAGCTTGCACTTCTGGTAGTTCTCGGTTCACATACTGCTGAAGCCTAGCTTGTAGGATTTTGAGCATAACCTTGCTGGCATGTGAAATGAGCGCAATTGTACGGTAGTTTGAACATTCTTTGGCATTGCCTTTCTTTGGAATTGGAACGTAAACTGACCTTTTCCAATCCTGTGGCCACTGTTGAGTTTTCCAAATTTGTTGGCATATTGAGTGCAGCACTTTAACAGCATCATCTTTTAGGATTTTAAATAGCTCAGCTTCCTAAGGCCCACTTGACTTCACTCTCTAGGATGTCTGGCTCAAGGTCAGTGACCACACCATCGTATTTATCAGGGATATTAAGATCTTTCTTGTATAGTTCTTCTGTGTATTCTTGCCACCTCCTCTTAATCTCTTCTGCTTCTGTTAGGTCCCTGCCTTTTTTGTCCTTTATCATGCCCATCTTTGCACAAAACGTTCCCTTGATATCTCCAATTTTCTTGAAGAGATCTCTAGTCTTCCCCATTCTATTGTTTTCCTCGATTTCTTTGCATTGTTCATTTAAGAAGGCCTTCTTATCTCTCCTTGCTATTCTCTGGAATTCTGCATTCAGTTGTTTATATCATTCCCTTTCTCCCTTGCCTTTTGCTTCCCTTCTTTCCTCAGCTATTTGTAAAGCCTCATCAGTCAGCCACTTTGCTTTCTTGCATTTCTTTTTCTTTGGGATGGTTTTAGTTGCTGCCTCCTGTACAATGTTACGAACCTCCATCCATAGTTCTTCAGGCACTCTGTCTACCAGATCTAATCCTTTAAATCTATTCCTCACTTCCACTGTATATTCATAAGGGATATGATTCATAAGGGATATGATAAGGGATATGAATATGATATATTCATAAGGGATATGAAAAATGATTTTTTCATTAAATGACATTATTTGTGATTTTTGAATGAAATATAGAAAGAACCATTAACGTTCAAAGTTTTTTTTCCTGCAGGCTGCTTTTTACACCATAAGACTTCTGATTATGTTTTTTCAGGGAATGGGAGATTTTCACCAGGATGAAAGGAAGAGAAAAGCCCTCATGTTAATGTGTAACCAATATGACACTTTGGCATGAATGCCAGTTTTGCTAAATAGATATCAAAAGGATAAATACTTACATAATAATCCAAATACAAGTAGTGTGAGAAAAATATGGACCACAAGTATATTGATGAATCTGAAGGCTATCATCATTAGGACAGAGAAAACTGCAATGAAAATAATGGAACAGACAATTTATTTTATCAATAATGGAACAGACAATAATGGAACAGACAATTTATTTTATCAAGCTAAATGGATTACATTTCCTTTGTACCTAGAGATGGCAACTGCATTCTTTGCCAATTTAATTGCCAAATATTAAAGGACCCAAAGGCAGTCTCATTGTGTACATGCTGTCCTTGATGTTAGCGATAACTCTTATATATAGGTCTTGTAGGTTTGGTATAGAAATTAATTCAATTTCCCTTCCAATTCACTTCCCAAGTGCCATATTGTTATTCAGATTCTACTACACTCATTATTGGTTGCTTATATTTAAGGATACATGATCAACTTTCCATTTTTCTTACGTTGTTCATTTCATTTTCACTGCATTTGTATTCAGAATTATTTTCTTCTTTTGCTAAAAAGTGAAATATGTAATTTTCAAATATCATGTATTAATCTTTCTGAATCAACAGAAAGTATACACAATAATCGTTCATATATATGTATGTGTGTGTGTAAAAATCATATATATGTATGTATGCATGCATGCATGCATGTATTTACATTAGCAGATTATTAGTTGCTAAATTCTGAAAGAAAGTAAAGGACCTAATTTAGAAATAGGTCAGAATTCCTGAAATTTTAATAACGATTAAACTACAGGTAGTCCTCACTTACTGATGCTAATTGGGACCGGGAACTCTGTCACTAAGCAACGCAGTCATAAGGCACGCCATCACGTGACTGCACCAACTTATGATGGCGGCTCCAGCAGTCCCAGTTGCTGTTGTTAGTGAATCCTGCACAGTCACAGCAACCTGCAATCACATGATTGCCATCTGTGACCACCTGCTGGCTTCCCCATTGACTTTGCTTGTTGGAAGTCAGCAGTGAAGGTCGCAAATGGCGATCATGTGACTGTGGGATGCTACAACCATCGTAATTGTGAGCTGGTTGCCAAGCGTCCGAATCACAATCATGTGACCGCAGGGACGCTGCAACAGCTGCAACTACAAGGACCTGTCGTAAGCCTCCCTCGTTCAGCGCTGTCGTAACTTCGAACGGCCAATAAAGGAGTGGCCATTAAGTGAGGACTACTTCGAATGGCCACTAAACGAGTGGCCATTAAGTGAGGACTACCTGTATTCACTTTCCTGAAAAGCAAGAATATTAAAAACACAACACTCAGTTCTTGGGAATATTCTTATTATTACCAGTGTAATTTTCTTTACATTTCATTAGCCCCATTTATAGCTTTTGTTTTATTTTTAATTAATCATATCAATAAATATTGAAATTAATGTGTTTTCTTACTTTACTTTGATATTTATACTGGGAAACAACTGCATGGGACTACATGCTCACAAGCACTTTCTGCTACTTTTCCTACTAATCTCTATCTTCAAAAAGCAACGGTTAAAGGATGCTCCTTAGCAGGATTCCATGAAGGCAAGGGCAGCTGTCACTGAAAGCAGAAATGTGTGTGGGGAAGTACTGTAAGTTTATACCTGAATCTCATTTGCTTCTCACTTCGGAATGTATGTTAAAACGGGTATTTGTGACGGGCAACTATCATGACATGTCATAAACGGTGAAATCCTCCCCAGCTGCCATTTTATGAACAGGTATTGTAAAAATTCCATATGAGCTCCCATTCTTCCTTCTCTATTCCCCGTTTTTTGTAATATAACATTCAGAGAAATTTCTGGAGAATTCAAAAGCTTGCACACCTTTTTGTATCTATCTGATCGGTCATAAAAAGGATTGGCATGATTTTGGATAGATTTTGATTTTTCCCCCCATTTGTGCAACATTAATATGGATATTTTTTCTTTAAGAAAATTATTCTGCATCTTTCCTACATTTTAGTAAGAAAAAAAACCCTATTACTCACTGAGATGCATTAGTGATGTGTAGAATGGAGAACTTTTAAGCTAAATTTATGATCAGAGATACCCTTCTTAATACTCCAGGAAATCAAGCCAGACTGCTCACTTGAGGGAATGATATTAAAGGCAAAACTGAAGTACTTTGGCCACATAATGAGAAGACAGGATACCCTGGAGAAGAAGCTGATGCTAGGAAAAGTGGAAGGCAAAAGGAAGAGGGGCCGACCAAGGGCAAGATGGATGGATGGTATTCTGGAGGTGACGGACTCAACCATTGGGGAGCTGGGGATGGTGACGGACGACAGGAAGCTCTGGCGTGGACTGGTCCATGAAGTCACGAAGAGTCGGAAACGACTGAACGAATAAACAACAAAAACCCTTCTTAACTTTGCCTTTATTTGTTTGAAGAACTCATCAGAGCAAAGTTGCATGTATCTTGTAATGCACTAATAATACAGTATATTTTAAAGATAAATGTAATTAATTTTTATATGAAATAAATTCAGACTCAACTTACCTAATGCAAGGATGCACAGTCCTGTTACTGTATCTCTTCCTGCCATAAGCCCACCCAAAACACGATGAAAGATGTCCACCTCATTTACCACATCTATCAGTACAGATGCAAACTTGGAATAGCATTCAGTGTTCCGTGGAACACATCGATTAAACAGCGGAAAAGATAAGCTGGATGATTAAAATATATATATATATATACAATAAATGTTAAAAAGAGAAAATGCTGGAATGAAAGTTTCAACTGCATTGTAGAGCCAGGGAAGGGCAGGGAGAACTACTATATAGACTGGATTATCCCAACCCTAGATGTCATTAGGACTGTAACTCACAGAATTCCTAGGTGGAATTCCAGATTTTCAGCAATCTGGATAGTGTTTGGGAAAGGCTAATGCATAAAACAGGTTTCTGTAGTGCTTAAGTTTTGAAAGCAAACAGCAGCTTCAGTGAGAATGGTGACTGCACATACCACCTGCAACTCACTAAAGTTGTGCAGGGCAGTTGTGCAATTGGAGAGAAAGACACATCTGCTTTAGGAGTGCTATGTACATATCCTCCCCATGCCCCAAAGCAGCTTTTACTTTTGAGTGCAAAGCACTGCTTAGCCTGAAAAGATAATAATAGATTTACTGTGCTATTTTAAGAAGGAAGCCTATCAGGAAAATAATTCTCCCAAGGTAATATAAAGAACCCCTTCTAAGTATATTTTTGTTTGTATTGGACCAAAATGTACCCATCTTAATCCAGAGGCTTTTTGTCTTCCAAGGGAGATTTAAAGGACATAGAAGCAACATCATTTTGTCAGGGACAACTCTTTTATGCAATATAAGTACCCTACCATAGAGCTGTTGTTGATATGGTTGGGCAAAAGCACATAGTCTTTCAAGATTGTAAACTCTTGATTTTTGAGGGCATGCTGTACATGCCAAAGAAATACTTGCCCATTCAAAAAATATATGCCACAGTTTGTGCACAGCTAGTCATAAAATGTGATTTGCCATTACAAAATAGGTGAGGATTCTCCTATAATCATCTGTAGCCTCCAAGATGACCCCTACCACCATCCAGTTTACCTGGAAGTAAACATGATTGTTAAACAATCACGTTCTAGTTACTCATGCAAGAGTTACATTTAAGCAGCAGGGAGAGCTTGGCTTAAAAATTATTTTTCAAAATTATTTGTAAACTAAACAATCACAAACCAAATAGGAATGGGAACATGCACAGTTGACTTGGCTGGCTTCTGCTGACTGAGCTGCTTAAAATGATAATTTAATTACAGGTAGTCCTCGACCTACGACCATTCGGTCAGCGACCGTCCCAAATTACAACAGCGTTGAACAAATGGTGGTTACAACTGGTCCTCGGAGTTCCAGCCATCCCAGCATCTCCACGGTGACATGATTGCAATCTGGATGCTTGGCACCCTGCGATCACGTGATTGCCTCTCACGCAACCCCTCGCACCCTCCCTGACCCACACAGCACCTCTCGTGCACCCTCCCCAACCCTTCCCCACACCCGACAGCAGCCACATACCTGCCTGCGGGCCTGAGACTTGCAACTTCCTGCTGGCTTCTCCACTGACATTGGTTGTGGGAAGCCGGCAGTAAGTTGTCTTGCCTAACAACCGTGGGATTCAGTTAACGACAGCAACCAGGACTGCAGGGATTGCCGTCACTAAGCGATGTGGTCACACTTTATGACCATATTGCTTAGCGATGGAAATTCTGGTCCCAATTGCCGTTGTAAGTTGAGGACTACCTGTAGAGTGCTTGGAACAGACAGAACATTTAAAATATTCCTTCCTTGATACTACTGAGTTTGTTCTGAAAATGAGCAACCAATACCTTTTAATGTAAAACTAGTAAACTGAATGCAAAATGTGTTTAATAATATCCACAATTGTTCCTACCTCGGTGGCACTGGTAGGGTAGGACAAAGTTCAGTGGCTTTGGATCTGTGTATACAGCTGGTAGCATTCAAATTGTATGCACAAAGGCAAGAACCTACAGAGAACAAACCCATAGAATATGTTCATAATTACACACGCATGCGCGCACACACAGTATTCAGAATTAATTTTACTGATTTGTTTTGTTTTTTAGGAAATTGTAGATCACATTTCATAATTTCTTAAAGAGTAAAATTTCAGCAAAACTGAAAGATAATTAAGAGACATAGAAAATGAAAAAGGGAGGAAGCAAAATCAGTAAATTGGGCAAGATATCCATTTTATTACAAAAATCTATATATATTAATAATTTTAAAGCCCATGTTAAGTTTTGGAAATTTTAATAAGCAATTGGTTCCATAATTCTGACCATCTTCAAGAAACTATTCTTCATTAGGGCTACAATAGCTAGGCTGCAAAAAGCCAGCCTACCATTAGACAGCAGTAAGAGTTAAGAATTTTCAATATCTGTTTGGTCCCATTTAGCATGCATCAGGATTTTTGCAGCTCACTTTGCAAAACTGTCTTTCCAACCCTGACTCCTTAAAAGGCCTTCTTTCTAGGTATAAAATTTTAACTTCAGAAAATGGAAGCAGTTATATATGAATTGGAGGAAGCATTTCTTTAGATTAGAATTCATACTTGCAAATGTATTTTCCTTTTTTATTAAAGCCCTGCACTCTTTCAATGGGAAACTACTGCAAAAGACAATAGTTGAATTCTGTTTGTTCTGGGTATGTGAACTGAACTGAATGTGAATGGAGTATGTGAACTGAACACAGCTCAATCCTGATTATCCCAAGCTTTCAGTTATGTGATTTAGAAAGTAATTTTGTTGTTGCTCTTGTTAAACTACTGGGAGTTAGCAATTCTTGCTGAGCTATAGCCAATAATGAGAGATAAATCATAGATACATTCTTATATTCTGCCCAACTCTGCTTTAAATCCCTGATTCCCAGGCTGTCAGGACCTAGGACTCGGCATTTTATCAAAATATAGGCCAACAGCCAATATAACTGATTACACTGATCTGAATATGCCTAGTAAGTTTGTATTAAATAGCAGGGGATTATTTACAAAGCTCCCCTGCTGGTTGGGATTATGAAAGTTGAGCTCCAACACATATGGAAGATACCATATCTTGGAAAGTATGTGAAGAAATGGGGGAAGGGAGGCAAGGATACAACGGCATAAAATGGTTTCAATATGTTAGTGAAAATTCCCAATACAATTTTAGAGTTCATCCCCTATTATTTTTTTTTCTACTGTTACTTTCCTATTTGGCTTAGGTTTTGCTTGGGCAAATCATCATGTTGTTGGATGGGGAATGACATTAATACTTCATGTAAATATACAGTACGTTTGTACAGTACCCTATAGAGAGCCAGTTTGGTGTAGTGGTCAAGACATCAGGCTAGAAACTGGGAGACCATGAGTTCTAGTACCCCCTTAGGCACAAAGCCAGCTGGGTGACCTTGGGCCAGTCACTCTCAGCCCTAGGAAGCAGGCAAGGGCAAACCACTTCCAAAAAACCTTGCCAAGAAAACTGCAGGGACTTGTCCAGGCAGTCGCTAGGAGTCAAAAACTGACTCAAAGGCACCAAAAAAATTAAAAAAGCAGTACCCTATAACTGTTCCATTTCAGAAGGAAATTATTACTCTATTATCTCAACATTGAGACAAGATTCTCATATGTTCATATTCTGTCCCGGTCATCCCAAGAACAGAGGCAAGTCAGTGTATTCAGACTATCAGTTCTTTATTTGCATAACCATACAGACAGAATCTTGCCAGACTGAAGCTATCCTAACTAACCTAAGGGGAAATACTCCAGGGGCAATAGGGCAGGGCTACTCTAACTTTCTTTGTTTGCCTGCCAAGGCTCTCAAGGCTGTGAGCCCGTTTATCTCCTTGGAATGTGCTCCCTCCTTCCTCAGCTCCGAAATCCATCACATATTCTTTTGAACTGTATCCTTAACTGATCTTGGACAACTGATCTTGGACAAAGGAAGTGGATTCTCTGTGCCCTACTTATAGCTAAAAGACCACTTTTTAGCACTGGAAAGACAAATAGAGCCAGTTTGGTCTAGTGGTTAAGGTGCTGGGCTAGAAACCAGGGGTCTGTGAGTTCTAGTCCCGCCTTAGGCATGAAAGCCGGCTGGGTGACCTTGGGCCACTCACTCTCTCTCAGCCCAACTCACCTCACAGGGTTGTTGTTGTGGGGAAAATAGGAGGAGGAAGGAGTATTAGGTATGTTCGCCGCCTTGAGTTATTTATAAAAATAATAAAGGCGGGATAAAAATTAATTAAAGATAAAGGTTTTTCCCTGCACAGTCGTGTCCGACTCTAGGGGGCGGTGCTCATCTCTGTGTCTTAGCCGAAGAGCTAGCGCTGTCCGAAGACGCTTCCGTGGTCATGTGGCCAGCATGACGCATGTGTGGAATGCTGTTACCATCCCACCGAAGTGGTACCTATTTATCTACTTGCATTTGCATGCTTTCGAATTGCTAGGTTGGCAAGAGCTGGGGCGAGTGTGGGAGCTCACTCCGTCACGTGGTGCTCGGGTCTCGAGTGAGTGAGTGAGTGAGTGAGTGAGTGAGTGAATAAATAAATAAATAAATAAATAAAGGCCCCAGCTATTCAATAGTCTGCAGATTTACAAACAAATCACTTCTCAAAGTAGATTAGCAAATAAATAAATAAATAAATAAATGGCCCCAGCTATTCAATAGTCTGCAGATTTACAAACAAACCACTTATCAAAGTAGATTAGCTATGGAGGATTATAATGAAATACAACTACCACTGAAATTCTTATGTAGAACTTTGATACAGGTAGCTAAGTTTCCTAAGGATCTTTAATAGAACTGCAATGATGGACACTGGAATAAAAAACCTCTAATTTTACACAAATGCCAACGGTATCTGAACTGGTGACAATTAACCAGAAAAAGTATCCATATAGATATCTATCAAAACATATGCTCTATAATGTACAATGGCAATAAAATAATGCTGAAGGGCAAAAAATATTTTTGACCATGTATATATGAAGTCAATCAAATCAAATTTATTCAAGCCTTTATCGATTAAGCAATTAGATTTTTTATCGGACTTCAAAAGATAAATATATACACAAAACCATGCATATAAAGGAATCCATGTATTTGGTCTCATACCATTGTTATCTGCAAATAGCTGAATATCTTCTGAAGAGTTCAGTTGCTCCTGTGGACAGCTTGATACACATAATGCAGTTGAATTGATATTAAGGTTTTTTATTTCCAAGCCACATGAATTCAAAAAGAACACAAATCTAAGGATAAGAGAGAAAATCTCTGTTTAAGAATCAAATGTCCACTTTGCTTCACCAACAATTTTCACCTAGCCATTAAAAGCAGCAATTTTTAAACTGAAACCAAAAATGAAATTCTATCTTATATGTTTCACACTGCATAACACTGCAATTTTATTCTGATTTATTCAATATATAAGATAAACTCTAATATTTTATTAAACAGGAAGACAATTTTAAGGCTTAGAGGATTTCCTAATATTCTTGGATCTTAGCAAAATATTGTTATATATAGTTGTTGCTTTAGGATATTTATGCGTTCTTTTCTTAATGTAAAATACCTGTTAGCCACACCAATTATGGATTTCTGATGGATCAAATTTCACTTGCAATATATGGAGGTAATGTTAAAATAGTATGAAATAACAACTTGCTCACTTTTTGTTTCTCATATCTTGTCCTGACAAGGGTGCACCGACCACAGGAGTGTTCTTCCGACCACAAACATTTCCATAGCTATCATATCCAAATATAAGCCTTTCTGCAGCTCCAGCGGTTACAGCATAGCCTGTTATAAACATCTGTAAGAAAATGCACACTACCTTATTCTTGGAATTCACATAAATCTGCCACACTATGTCATTCTTTCTAGTGAACCTTACTGGTTATCTATTTCAATGCTTAACTTAAGTATATTTATGATTCCTTTATAATGCAATGAGGTCTACTGGAGCATTTATCAGAAGCTGTAACAGAACGTTATATACAGTGCATTTGGAAAGTATTCAGACCTTCACTTTTTTCAATTTTATTATGTTGCAGCCTGATACTACAACAACCGTTCAAATTCATGTTTTGTCACAGTATTCTACACATAGTACCCCATAATGACAAAGTGAAAACAGAATTTCAGAAGTGTCTGTAAATTTATCAAAAAGGAGAAACTGAAATACCACATGTACGTAAGTATTCAGACCCTTTACTCAGTACTTTGTTGAAGCACCTTTGGCAGCAATTACAGCCTCGAGTCTTTTTCGGTATGACGCGACAAGCTTTGCACACCTGGATTGGGGGATTTTCTGCCATTCTTCTTTGCAAATCCACTCAAACTCAATCAGGTTGGATGGGGACCGTCGGTGGACAGCCATTTTCAGGTCTCTCCAGAGATGTTCAATAGGGTTCAAGTCAGGGCTCTGGCTGGGCCACTCTAGGACATTCACAGAGTTGTCCCTAAGCCATTCCTGTGTTGTCCTGGCTGTGTGCTTAGGATCGTTGTCATGTTGGAAGGTGAACCTTCGGCCCAATCTGAGGTCCTGAGCGCTGTGGGACAGGTTTTCATTGAGGATATCTCTGTACTTTGCTCCATTCAGCTTTCCCTCAACCCTGACCAGTCTCCCAGTCCCTGCTGCTGAAAAACACCCCCACAGCATGATGCTGCCACCACCACGCTTCACTGTTGGGATGGTATTGGGCAGGTGATGAGCGGTGCCTGGTTTCCTCCAGACATAACGTTTAGAATTGAGGCCAAACAGTTCAATCTTGGTTTCATCAGACCAGAGAATCTTGTTCCTCACAGTCTGAGAGTCCTTCAGGTGCTTTTTTGCAAACTCCAAGCAGGCTTTCGTGTGTTTTGCACTGAGGAGAGGCTTCCGTCTAGCCACTCTGCCATAAAGCCCAGATCGGTGGAGGGCTGCAGTGATGGCTGTCCTTCTGGAACTTTGTCCCATCTCCACACAGGCGCTCTCGAGCTCAGTCAGAGTGACCATCGGGTTCTTGGTCACCTCTCTTACTAAGGCTCTTCTCCCCCGATTGCTGTTTGGCTGGGCGACCAGCTCTTGGAAGGGTCCTGGTTGTGCCAAACTCCATCCATTATGGACTTATGGAGGCCACTGTGCTCTTGGGAACCTTCAGTGCAGCAGAATTTTTTTTGTAGCCGTCCCCAGATCTGTGCCTTGCAATAATCCTGTCTCTGAGCATTGCAGGCAGTTCCTTTGACCTCATGGCTTTTGCTCTGATACAGTTCGCATTGTCCGCTGTGAGGCCTTCTATAGAGAGGTGTGTGCCTTTCCAAATCATGTCCAATCAATTTGATTTACCACAGGTGGACTCCAATCAAGGTGTAGGAACAGCTCAGCAATGATCAAGAGAAATGGGAGGCGCCTGAGCTAAATTTCGAGTGTTGTTGCAAAGGGTCTGAATACTTACGTACATGTGGTATTTCAGTTTCTCCTTTTTGATAAATTTACAGACACTTCTGAAATTCTGTTTTCACTTTGTCATTATGGGGTACTGAGTATAGATTAATGTGACAAAACATGAATTTGAACGATTGTAGTATCAGGCTGCAACATAACAAAATTGAAAAAAGTGAAGGGGGTCTGAATACTTTCCGAATGCACTGTATGTATTTAGTGTATGCTTTTCCCTTACCTTCTGCTTTCTTCAGGAATCATATGCTGCTTTTGCCCACTCAAGTCCACAGGCCACTGAGTGACCTCAGTGGCTGATAAGATCAGCTTAAAGCATCCCAGATCATCACAAACAGCAAACTTACTGACAGCTGGATTTTTCTCAACTATTCCTGGGAGTCAGTGATTATACTTTTTTCAAACTATTTAGCTTTACGTACTTGCTAGCACTTGCAATTCCATAGACTCTTTGGGTGAAGGGAGGAAAACAGAGAGGAAAGATGAGGAATTGTTCTGCATACCATTATAGGAAGATGTAAGATAAAGTCAAAACATATTCCTCTCTGCTAATATGGAGAACTTTAAGATGTCAGGAAAGGCAAAGAATATTTACTGATACCCATAAAACCTCTCCTCCAGATAAAGAAAAATAAAATGTTCAAGATTAGTAACCAGCCCCAGTTTAAGGGAAAGTGATGAGCAGGGAGCCTTTTTTCCTTTCCCTTCCTGAGCTTGCCCCAAATATGACCTTCTGATTATTCTAGTCTATAGGAACCTGGGGGAGAGGGAAGGAACTATTGCTAAAAGCTGGATTAAACATTCTAATACCAAATTTGATTTCCCTACAGGTAGTCCTCACTTAACAACCATTCATTTAGTGATGGTTCAAATTTACGACGGTGCTGGGAAAACTGACTTACAACCTCACAGCGTCCCGTGGTCACATGATCGCCATTTTTTACCTTCCTGGCCGGTTTCTGGCAGGCAAAATCAATGGGGAACTGCATGATTCACTTAATAACCATGTGGTTCGCTAACGCTTGCAGTGATTTGCTTAACGGCCGCCGCAAACAAGGTCGTAAAATCAGGTCAGATTCGCTTAATGACCGCTTTGCTTAGCAACCGATACCACTCCAAATATTTCCTGTTACACAATATTTGTTAGTCAAAGTATAAAGAAAATCTAACCCTGAATTTGGTCAAGAAAGAGTATATTTGTCTATTTGCAGACAACACAGCTATTTTTCTTAGGAGAAACATATTCAATTGTAGTAAAATACCGAAACACCTATGCCAGTACAGCTCGCTATAACATAATAGATATACAGTTGCAAAACCAGTTTAACATGATATTGTGAAATTTTGCTTCTAGAGAAATTGTTATACTCAAAGATTAACAGCTGCAGTTGAATAAAGCAATATTTTTATCAGATTATTCACTAACAATTTCAATCACTTATCATTCTTTCCAATACATTTATTTCAACAGGAACTCTACTTACCAAACCTGCCCAAAACAGGAAAAATATTATCAACCAAAAGCTGTCCGTGCATTTCCTATATATCACTGGTCGCCATTTTCTTGATTCAGGAAATCTATCTTCAGAAACCTAGAATTTACACATAGTATATATTTTTAAATGCATTAAACATTAAGGATGTTTAGACAGACAACATATTTTTTGTATGCCACACAATGGATAGCTCTCTGTCATTCATCTTAAGTTTAATCTGCACAAAGCACACAAGCATCAGATTATAAACTTCAAATAATTAATTTAGTAGCATGGGTTTCTGAATACCTCCAATCTGGAAACATACTGATGGAAAAGTTAGAACAGGGCTTTCCAAACTTTTGCCATTGGCGACACACCAACGACCGATGCGCAAAACCCTGGAAGTGCCGCCGCCATCGCGGTACACAAAACCCCGGAAGTGCCAGCAGCGGCGTTTCCGGGTTGCCGCTGCCGCACTTTTGGGTGGTGGCGGCAGCAGCACAGCGGCGTCCTGGTGTGTTGCGCGACAACCCTGGGGCCCCCAGGCAACACAGTACTATGTCGCAACACACAATTTGGAAAGCCCTGAGTTAGAAGGTATCAACAGAGATAAAAGGCATGCCCCTGTGAATCAGCTATTCATAGATCAAATAGAACATTTCACCACATATAGTTCCTCACAATGCACATAGCAACTGTCTGGGCCTTCACCTCATGATGCAATGCTATTTTCTGACCTGAAGAAGAAATGCAACAGGCCATATAGTTCTGACAGGAATGGTGTCACCACAGGGTTTCTCTTTTGCAGTGTTTTCTCAATTTTTATAGGCATACATATCTCAAATGGAAACCTGATTATTTATGTTTCGGCATAGGATTGGTCAGAATATTTGTTCTGAGCTCCAAGTCACTGGAGAAAACCTAACAATGTAAAGTAATATTAAAGCGATATGCTTTTATTCTCTTTAAGATGTCTCTATTTTAAGTCAACCCACGTGCACCGAGGACGTACCCCCCCCCCAGTTCTTGTTCACACTAAATATTATTTCCAATTCAAACGGACAAGAATATATATATACAATATAATATTTCTTACACTATAGCTATGCTTTCCAATCTGCCACCGTTGGCGACACACCAACGGCGGCAGCACGGGGGGGGGTGCGCCGCGGTGTGCACGGCAGCGGCCTCCACTAAAACACGGAATCAGCTGGGTTTCCAGCATCTCTTTTGAATGGCATTCTAAGGGCCCTACTTCAAAAAGTAGCAGGCGATTACTTCCGACTATGCAGCACTTTTAATTTGACTCCAAAACTGTGCTTTGGAAAACAAAGGAATATGTTTTCTTAGAGGAAACTATAGAGGGGAGCTCAAACTTTGCACAGCCCTGGTGATTACTTTAATTAGGCTGCAAACATGTATTAATTGTCCCCTTCTAGTCAAAGCTTTCGGGGATGCATACATGCAATGGCAATCTCCCGTTTTGATTACTGAAATGTACTTGGCAACATTTAAAATAGCTTGGAAATTTCAGATAGTTAAAAACAAGGTGTACTGTATTGACTACTAAATTAGATTGGACAATGCAATCACATTATGCCAGTGTTTTGCCACCTACATTGGTTGGAAACCATTTCTGAATGAAACATTTAAGGGTATTAACAAAGGAATTAACTTTAAATCCCTAAATGGACTGGAGGAATTACCTGAAGACATATCAAGATCATTGCTGATGTCTACTCTTTGGCATTGTGTTAACACACACCTGAATGCTCAAGACCAGCAAACTCCTAAAACTTCGGCTTTTATAGAGGTGGTCACGCTTGCTGATGATCAATTAATCAAGGGCATTGATTAGCAGCACCTGGCTGCTACTTCTCTCTTAATACCTATGGAAGCAGTAAGGGTGTACTTAGTTTTTCACACATGGCTTCTCCATTTTGTCTTTATTTTTGTAAAATAAATAATTACACTGTGTAAATGTGTTGTTGTTCATCTGAGGTTGTATTTACCTAATTTTAAGACCTGCTAAGGACCAGATGATTTTTATTATGTCCTGATACGTAAAACCATAGAACTCAAAGAGGGTGTACTTTCACACGACTGTACATATACAGGCAGTCCTCACTTAATGACCATTCATTTACTGATGGTTCAGACTTACAACAGTGCTGAAAAAATTGGCTTACAACCAGTGCTCACACATACAACTGTTGCAGCGTCCCTGCAGTTACATGATCATGATTTGGGCCCTTGGCAACCGGTTTGCATTTATGACCGTCGCAGCATCCTGTGGTCATGTGATCGCCATTTTCAACCTTCCTGGACGGCTTCAGACAAGCAAAATCAATGGGGAACCACGTGATTTGCTTAACCATGGTGATTTGCTTAATGACCACTGCAAAAATGGTTGTAAAATCGGGTCAGATTCACTCAATGACCGCTTCACTTAGCAACCAAAATTCTGGTCTCAATTGTGGTCATTAAGCGAGGACTACCTGTATAAATGACCCATGAACATTGTCACTAACAACATTTTTTATTGTTGTTGTACCATAGGGCTAAGCAAAGCATGAAAAAGAGGTACTCCACATTGAGCAAGAGTATACACAACTCTTTATATGGCTCTTATGCAACCTATTCCTGGCTGATTTCATGTGCATGTATACAGCAAAAATTTTGCTTTTCTCACCTGCAAAGCAAACTTGCAGAGACATCTGGGAAGTGCTTAAAGCAGCCTTGCAAAACATGTTGCTGCTACAATGATTCAAAGATTTTTTTTTTGTTCCTACTCCTGCATGTTGCAAAGCACCTCTTTCAAATGCTTTGAACAGCTTTATTGCATGGTTGCTCAATATACGTTATCGAAACAAACAAAAAATTACTCCAAGGATAACCCTCTAGGACTCAACTGATTTGACATCAAAAGAATTTTTTTAAAAAATTACAGCAATTATATGGCACTTACAGTAACTGTTTTGACTAATGTAAGATTTCAGGGCAAATTACTCTGTTTCCCACTTATGACCCTAAAGGGCTGGAAAAACTCAGGTTCGGATTCCCCTTTAGCGTTAGGGTAACTTGGAGCCAGTCACTAACTGCCAGCACAACCAACTTTGGGGAAAAAACTGGATTAGAGAATGTGATTTCCAACACCTTTAACTCCTGAAGGAAACATGGGATATACACTTAATGGATAAATAAATAAGTTACACGGGTCATGATCTGAATGGAACAGATGCAAATTTATTACCAATTACATTATATTTATACCCTGCCTTCCCCCCCCCCCAAAGAGAACAAGGTAGTGTACGTGGTACTCCTTCATTCTCCATTCTATCAGCACAACTTTGACGAAGTCGTTAGTCTGAGCATTAACGACGGGTCCAATGTCATTCAGTGACTATCACAGCTCAATGGGACCTAATCACGGATCCATAGAAGTGCACGGAGTTCAACCCCTCTGGGCAGGGCTGAGCAAGGCAGGGATCCTTATGAAAGAATCT
This sequence comes from Charina bottae, assembly GCA_023362775.1. NCBI lineage: Eukaryota > Metazoa > Chordata > Lepidosauria > Squamata > Charinaidae > Charina > Charina bottae. The sequence continues at coordinate 27,556,329 of JALMGJ010000003.1, read as the reverse complement.
CTGAAAAATGGTCGATCAGCCTGTGCTTGTTGCGCCCATTGAGATACGGAGAACCTCGCTTTTCCTAACATTCCCTCAACTTGTCTGTAGCTTGAATCATGTCAACTGGATTTCTATTTTCTCAGTGGAAACGTTTCGCTCCACCTGGATGACTGAGAACCTTCATAGACATTCCCTCAACTTGCAGACCAATTCGGTTGTCCCTTCCTCCTCCGCTACAAATGCGCCAGAGAAAAACTCGCCGTGGAAAGAGGCCTCGTTACGGTGGAAGCGATACCTCCCCTTCATGCACCTGTCGGCGGGAGGCAACGCAGTCCGCCTTCGCCGGCAGCGCCGCCTTCGCGCGTAACTTTAGGGGAAGGAAAGGCGACTCTCCCCGCGTCGTTAGCGTCATCCCGAGCTGCTGCCAGGCGGCCTGAAGCCGACTTTTCCTCTCCCCCTGGACTTTCCCAAAACGTTTCCCCCACGACGACGAGAGGGTGGCCACCCCATCTAGCCATCCCTTGCGCTCATCGCAGACCCCTCACGGAGGGCGGTTTCTTACCGAGTACTCGCCCCTGTGGCACGGCATGCTGCTCCCTTCCCGCCTCCGCCGTTTTCGGTGCTGGGGCGGCCCCTTCCTGCTTTGCCAGCCCGGGGAAGCGAGGCCGTGAGGGCCGGGCCGCGCTGCAGCTGGGCGCGGACTGCAGGTTTAGCAAAAGTCTCCCAGCCTCTGGCTCGCCCGCTCCCCTCCTGGTCTGCAAACCGACGCTTGAGGGTTGAAGCGCCGCCCTGCACAATCGCCGCGCGCGTTTGCGCCTGGGTTTCTGCACGCTTTGCCTTTGTTTTCCTTTCTGGGAAGAATGTTCTCGCTGGGGGTGTAGAATTTCTCCCGGGAGTGAGCAGAGTTTTTAGGAACTCCACGCGCAAGAGAGGCGCGCGCACGGAGCCAACTTCTTGGCGAAGTACAAAAGGTAACGCGTTTCCCATTCTCGTGTGGCTCGACCTTACGCATCTTTCGTGGATAAGCCAAGTCCTTTGGCATGGAAGATGCCCAGTTCCGGTGTGCGTGTGATTGCAGCACCTGAGCATGTTGCGGTGAATTTTTACCCCCTGGCGTGGAAGCGACAAAAAAAGAAAATGCCCACCCAGTTAGTAAAGAAAATCCACTCATGGCCAGAAATAAGCATTTCTCATTGTGCCATGGATAAAAACAGGCCTTCTGACATAGTGATGGTAGGCCAGCCGTTCTTAACCTTTTGACCCTGGAGGAACCCTTGAAATATTTTTCAGGCCTCGGGGAACCCCTGCACGTTTAGGCTCAAATATAGACCAGAAATTACAAAATTACTAATTCGTTTCATGTGAGGGCCTGTATATATGCATTATCAGAGTTCTTTTTTATATAAGAATTTTATTAAGTTTGAAACAAAGATAAAAACTACAAAAAAGAAAAAAACTACAAAAAGAAAAACTAAAAAAGTGTGAAACAAGAAAAAAGAATTTTGAAAATTACATACAGAAGTGACTTCCAACTTTCAACAGCAAGAATATACAGCAATTTCCATAATCAATTGCTTACTCTATATCAAACCAAGATCACATTATTTCTATAAATCCTTCCATTAGCACATATACAAATCACTAATGCAATTGCTCCTTCCCCTTATATAAAAAAAGAAATATACAGTGTGTGTGTATCTCTCTCTCTCTCTCTCTTTCTAAATCAGCTTCCCTCCCCCAAAAGACAACACTTATTTAGTTATTTCCTTCCTACCACTATTCTATATACAGTATTTCTGTCCACTATAATAAAAATCAAGTTATAAAAACATATAAATTATCTACTTCTATAAATAATAATACTACAGCAATTAATCCAAATCATTAAAGAAAAATGAAATATAATAGCCTCATTGTCAATTCAATTAAACATTCATAAATTTTATCCACTATCATAAAAATCCAATTATAAAAACATATAAATTGTCTACTTTTATAGTTAATAATACTACAACAATCTTAATCCTACTAAACCTAAAACCCAAGGAATTATTATTATACCTTATAGCAGAGCTTTCCAAACTTTTCATGTTGGTGACACACTTTTTAGACATGCATCATTTCACGACACACTCTTACAGCAGGGCATCATTTTGCGACACACTCTTACAGCAGGGCACAAGGCAGGCACTAGGACCTGTGTGGAATCCTGGCAGGGCAGGTTTGGAGGCAGCAGCAGCTGCGACACACCCAGACACTGCAGCCGACACACTAACGTGTCCTGACACAGAGTTTGGAAAGCTCTGCCTTATAGATACCTTATAAATCTTAAAAATCAAACAAACCTTAAAAAGAATCAAATAAATCTTAGTCCAAATCATTAAAGAGAAATGAAATCATAAAAGCCTCATTATCAATCCAATTAAACATTCTTAATTTTTTTACCCCACTTTGAAATAAACCAATAAACCATAGCTTTCCAAACTGTGTGTCACAACACAGTACTGTGTCACCTGTGGTATGCAGGTGTGTTGCGTGAAAACCCGGAAGCACTGATGGCATGCCATCAGCGCTTCCGGGTTTCACGTGACACACCTGTACATTGCCGCCGCACCGCTGCGCACGCCACCATTAATCTATGTCACCAACAGGAAAAGTTTGGAAAGCTCTGCAATAAACACACATTAGAAATAATATCTTCCCCAGTGTCCCGAATATTCTGCAGAATAGCTTGACAGACATCATCAAAAAACTGTCTAAAGATCTGTTTAAAGTCAGAGCGAAGGTCACCAAGGAACTCTGAGAGAGTCTCCTAGAAATCTTCCACGCTTCAGGCAGTAGATTATGATGCCCCCTAGATACTTGACTCACGCAGATAGGTGATAATGAGTTAATAAAAAACTATATATATATATATATTGAGTGATTTAGAAATGGGGTGGCTCGACCTAATGTCCTTTTAAGGCTACAGCGTGGCGTGGAAATGATGGCGTCCCCGCCTCCCGTCATCTCTTACTGGATCGTCACAAATGCTGTTTGCGATTCTCTGGCTACAAGACGGCGTTTTGGAGTACAAATGGGATGATTCCAAGCGTTTTCTGACCGTGAAAACACTCTAGGTCTGCAGGAAAAGCCTGCCTGCGCCCCCCAAAAAAGCTGTATTGTCAGATCTGCTCGCGGACACAGCTGGTCAGTCGGCCATGTTCCCCACCGAAAGCCGCATTAAATAAAAATAAAGAAAAGCTTACCTCTTTAATGTGAAGTTGCCCAAATTTGAAATAATTTTTAAAATAAATCGTGATCTCCCAGGGAACCCCTAGTGACCTCTTGTAGAACCCTGGTTGAGAAACCCTATGGTAGGCAATAGATAAGGAAGGGGAGCTGCTACAGCTGCCTAGCCTTTCCTCCTGAACTTGAATCATGTCAACTGGATTTCTATTTTCTCAGTGGAAACGTTTCGCTCCTTATCCAAGGAGCTTCTTCAGTCTGAGCAAAGTTGGTAAGGGAATCCTAAATATGTTTCTAGGTAGCTGTGGGTCACATATTTAGGATTCCCTTACCAACTTTGCTCAGACTGAAGAAGCTCCTTGGATAAGGAGCGAAACGTTTCCACTGAGAAAATAGAAATCCAGTTGACATGATTCAAGCTACAGACAATTCCACCTGGATGACTGAGAACCTTCATAGACATCTTTCCTCATGAACGTTTTTCCATTCCTGTCATTACCCTTGTAATAGGGTAAGAGGAGAAAGAAAGCCCTGTGCAGTCCTACAGCTGCCTAAGTATATGCCTTCTAACCTCTTTTTTTTTTTTTTAGTGCTTTTGAGTCAGTGTTGACTCCTGGCGACTGCCTGGCCTAGTCCCTGCAGTTTTCTTGGCAAGATTTTTTGGAAGTGGTTTGCCCTTGCCTCCTGAGGGCTGAGAGAAAGTCACTGGCCCAAGGTCACCCAGCTGGCTTCGTGCCTAAGGCAGGACTAAAACTTACAGGAGACTAGCCTGGTCCCTTAACCACTACACCAAACTGGCGCTCTCTTCTAACCTTAGCTTGCTGTTTTCAAGCTTGGCAGGAAAATGTTTCCCACCAGAAGTATTTAGAGAAGATCCCACTATACTTCTGCACAAAGGTCCGTATAGTTAAAGCTATGGTTTTCCCCGTAGTAATGTATGGCTGTGAGAGTTGGACCATAAGGAAGGCTGAGCGCCGAAGAATTGATGCTTTCGAACTGTGGTGCTGGAGAAGACTCTTGAGAGTCCCTTGGACTGCAAGGAGGTCAAACCAGTCAATCCTAAAGGAAATCAACCCTGACTGCTCATTGGAAGGACAGATGCTGAAGCTGGAGCTCAAATACTTTGGCCACCTAATGCAAAGAGAGGACTCACTGGAAAAGACCCTGATGCTGGGAAAGACTGAAGGCAAAAGGAGAAGGGGACGGCAGAGGATGAGATGGTTAGATAGCATCACCGATATAATGAATATGAATTTGAGTAAACTCCGAGAGACAGTGGAGGACAGGAAGGCCTGGCGTGCTATGGTCCATGAGGTCACGAAGAGTCGGACACGACTAAACGACTGAACAACAACAGCAAATAAACAGTAGTAAACAATTTTCCCACCAGCATTGCTGTTTTTTAACACAATTCCTATTCTTTTAACTGGATTTATTTTAAAAAATGGTAGCTCAAACCCTGTGTTCAGAGATAGGGGGTTTGGAAACAGTGCTCATTTTTGACTAAGAATATACTACCAGTTTCAGGTCCTGGAGCATGCTAAGACAAAGATCGTATTTCTATAAAACAATTTGCCTATATTTATTATCTCCTCTGTACTGAAGCACATTTTTCACCTCTGTTTCTTGAAAATTGTAGTGTAATAAAGGATATATCACAGCTATAATGAAGCTATTCACAAAACAAGGTTGCAGCAAGGCAGAAACGGTCTGGAGTAGCGAGACAGATAGCAGCTGGGCTGAACAAATAAGTTGCTTTTTGTCTGTGTCACACAATGCAAAGGTTAATTTAGTTCTATCAATCCCACAGAGAGAGTCGTTGTTTTGTACTGTCACAGCAAGCATAGGATGTTCCGGCAAAGAATAACAAAAACCTAACAAAAAGAGGTGCTCTATTTCTACCAGTTACCTTCAATCAAATGAAGCATTGCTGATGAAGTTCTTGAAGAGAAAAGTATCACGGTGGCACTGTCCTCAAGGCAAAGGTCAAAGTGATAAATACTGGAAATGGATGCCCCTGTCACCTCTGATTTTTCTAATTGCTGTTACTGGAGGCTAAGAAGAATGCCCAAGAGTCATAGGTTATAGTGGTAGCTCAGTACTGCAAGGTTTTACTGTGACCCTGTAAATCAGTGCTTTCCAAAGTTCTGCTGTTGGCGACACACCAATGACGGCAGCGGCGCGGGGGGCGCGCACGTGCACGGCGGCGGCCCGGGGGTGTGTGCGGCAGCGGTGTGTGCGGCAGCGGCCTTGCTAAAACATGGAAGCGCTGATGGCGCGCCGCTGCCACCGCTGCACACACCCCTGCGCCACCGCTTTGCAACACACTAAACTGTGTTACGACACACTAAAGTGTCGCGACACACAGTTTGGAAAGCTATGCTGTAAATGATAAATGAACTTATGTGACCTCTGTCCCCTGAATAAAATTAATGATTTTATTGGGGTTAGAGTTGGGCAAGAAATAAGTATACTGCTTAATTTAATGATTCAAAATTAATCTGTATTAAAAACAGGGTTTTTCAAACTTTGTGGTACTGCAACTATCTGCTGCAGTCTTGTATAGGCAAAGTGGTGAGAGAAGCCTAGAGGGAATTTTGACAGTGTTCCTGCAAGCCTGATCAGTTTTTTAAAAAAAAAATGTGATCACCCTCCTCAGTTACTTATAACCCACAGTTTGAGAAACCCTGCATTTACTTGGATTCTGCATAATATTTTCTTCAGTTTCATCTGTCTAACTACACAACTGACTTTACATATAATTGCATACAATTACCTTTTGACACTATGTTTTTCTTGAAAAGTTAAATTCTAAAAGGCAAAGTAAGGAAAGTGTCGCTCTACAAAACTGTTTCTCAGCCTTGGCCACTTTCAGATGTGTGGACTTCAACTCCCAGAATTCCCCAGCCAGCAATTTGAAATTATGTAACTTGATCATGAAAGCATTTACAACTTGTAGATATCTCTCAGTCAGAGCTAGGATCTGTCTTATCCAAATACCCTCCCAGAGTCAAACATTAAGATGTTTACTTATGACTCAAAACTCCATGAAGTATATTGTTTTATATTGAACTTTGACATCATGTAAAAGAAAGTGGAATAGAGGCAGACCTAGGACATTCAAACTGCATTCTGGTTATAACCTTTCAAGCTAGAGTAAAGGTATAGCCCTAACTTATGCACTGCTTTATAACATTAATCTTTGCAGTTACCAAGCAATATAGCAAAACAATTATCTCTGTTGCTTGTTTAACATCAAGGTACTAATCATGCAATTTAAGCAGAAACCAAAACTTTGCAAATTATATCTATGAAGGTTCTCAGTCATCCAGGTGGAATTGTCTGTAGCTTGAATCATGTCAACTGGATTTCTATTTTCTTAGTGGAAACGTTTCGCTCCTTATCCAAGGAGCTTCTTCAGTCTGAGCAAATTATTTGCAAATTATACAATTCAACATACTTTGTAAAAAACCTATTTTGATTAAGATGCATTAATTTTAATATTAGATTTTATGATTGTCATTTTACAGCATATCTAGCAAAGCATGTTCTGTAGTGCAATCCTACATTCTCAGGAAAATGTAGAATGTTTTCCTTTTTTTTCTGAATAAGGCAAAAAAACCAAAGATTTAAAAGAAAGTAGAAAAGGCTTAATGCTGGGAAAGGTGGAAGGAGAGAAAAGAAGAGAATGACCAGCAACAGGGTGGATGGACTCAGTTACAGTGGCCATGAGTGTACCGTTGGGAGACTTGAAAGAACAGGTTAGGGACAGATCATCATGGAGAAAATATATCTATGTGGTCGTTAGGAGTCAAAAATGACCTTATGGCACATAATAAAAAAAGATACTGTACATGTTTGTAGCCTAAGACCCATTGAAATCTATGGAAAGATAGTTATACATGCAAGTCAAATTGATTTCTACTGTTTCTGGATTCTGCCCAGAAGATCTTTTCTGTCATTGCAAGCTTTGAATTAATAGTACAGCTAGTGAAATGAAGTAAAAAATATGAAATATTTTCATGTTAAGAACATATCTCATTCAGACTCAACTTTGTAGAAAACTGGACATTTCTAAATGGTGCACTTTTATGTAAATGTAATTATTACCATGCTGTTTATTGGAATATGTTTCTGGTAATACCATTATGTTGAGATCTTTCATTTGTAGCTCCCAGCTAGATAAGAATGTGTTAAAGAAGAACTCACAAGTTTCGTAAACACATGTATGCTGGGCTTTCTACCACAAGGTGGTGCTATCTATCATACAATATATAGCTGTTTAACCAGGTTGGCAAACTAAAACAGGATTTTTTTTATATACCAATACTAGGATCACAAGACTATGTTCAACATATTTAGGAAGGATACTGGTCTGCAAGGGGGAACAGATCCATTCTGCTAACAGATGCTGGTCCAGGATAGACAGATTTCCCGATGCAACCCATTGCCCACAATATGGCATAAAATTAAATAGACATACGTAATCGTATTGATTTTGACTCCCCTGGGTTATGGACAGTTGCTTGAAACTAATTTTCTACTTGCCTCTGAGTTCTGATTAATGGAAGCAATTTAAAATGTTGATGTCTTTCATGGAGTTTTGAAGACCTGTTCCGGACCTTATTTTCCAGGTTATATTTGAATCTGTAAATATCATTAGCAGGTGGTAGGAAGAAAGTTGGTAGGAAGTGGGTGGTAGGAAGAAAGTTCAAGCATGGTTCTGACTTGGAAAAAATTCACAAGTAGGTTTTATGATTGAAAGGTAAATGCTTCAGCAGGAACCACCCATGCATACACAGAAAGTTAGGGTTGAAGGTTTTATTGCACCAAGCTGCATTGAGGTATGACTTGTATTAACTTAAGTAATGTAATTTACGCAGAAGAATTCTGTCTAAGCAAATGGGCAGTAATCCAATATTGAAAGTGCCGTCAAGTAACTGCAACAGGCTGAGAGAGAGCAAGCTGCTTGTCTTTGGAGGTCCTCATCTCTTTGGGACTTGGAAGATATGGGCTTTTCCATATTTTGTTTACACAAAAGCTGTTCTGTTGATAAATATTATTTATATTGTATTTTAATTCTAATTTTTATTGTAAGCCTCCCAGAGTCCCCCGTTGGGGGAGATGGGCGGTCATATAAATTTAAATAATAAATAAATAAATGATCTCAGAAAAAGGTGCCGCTCAGAGCTGCAGACAGGAGCTACATTCATGGCCTCCCTGCTTTGAAGCATGTTTTTGGAACTGAATTCAAAACCCTGTGCAGCCCTCAAATGCACTACAGGTAAGCTTCCCTCCTTGCAGACAACATGCATCCTTCACATTCCTGGCCTAACAGTCTCTACAGTGACTACAGAGTAAGTAGTGTTTTGCACCTGAAAGGGACTGCGTTCCAAGCAAGCTAATGGGATCGGCCGCACTGAGTGGTCGAGTCTCATGTTTCTTATTTGATACATTCCATTTTTACTGTGTTTGTAAGCTGCTACCACCATTGTTTCTAGAAAACCATCGTGTTAATACCCATCTTAAAACTGAAAACTTTAAATGGGAAGGGAAATGAACATGCATGCAGATTAAATATAGTTGGCGGCCAAGTGAGATGCAAAGTCTGTACCCCTGGAGACAGCATCTTTCAGTATGTCCCTAAAGACTGCCCCCCCACCTCTCTGAATACAAGTTGGAAGCTAGGACGATCTTTAATATGCAAAGGTGCATGTGGGAAAGTGACCTAGAAAAGAAGCCAAAAGAGGCAGGCAACTGCCAAGTGAAAACCAGCCACCAGCACATTCTCGGACTATATCCATGATACAGGACAAGGCGTTCTTGTCTGATAATGAGAAGGGCTTCTGGAAGCCAGTACCTATATCAATAAGTATTCATCTCAAAGGAATGCAGCTGAACTGGACAAGCACCAGCTATTAGTGGCTATTTCTTAAGTAAGAAAACAAACAGGGGGAAAGAGATCCTGTACTTAAACGTAATGATTTTCATCCTTAGAAACACATCTTTTTTCCCTTAGGTGCTTTTATCCAATGTCTTTTTGCACATGAAAAAAATGAACAATTCAAAGCAGTAAAACTTAGCTTATAAAACATTTGTGTCAATAGAAACACCACTTATTATCCGGTAAACACTGTTGTGGTTATAGACTTTCCCCAGAAGGGGCCAGCACAGGGTAGCTTTAATCTGTAATGTGATTACTGTGCAATTTTGTGAATAGCTATGATGACAGGACATCTATTTAAGAAGACAAGAAATATTCTTAAGTTTTCCCCATTTTTGAGAATAGAACTAACTTTAAATTCAGGAACTATGAGGTCAGAACCTCACATTTGCTAAATGAAAGGAAATAGCAGGGGCAGGGAAGGGTCACTTAAGAGTAGAGATTAGTGAACAGAGAATTTATCTACTCTGGCTCTTGCCTAATCTTTCCTAAAAACCACTATTCCCCCAGGCCAAGGTTCCGTGGAACCCTAGGGTTCCATGAGAGGTCACTAGGGGTTCCCTGGGAGTTCACAATTTATTTTAATAATTCAAATTCGGGCAACTTCACATTCAAGAGGTATGTTTCATTATTTTCAGTTTAAGAACACGTTAACGCATATATACAGGCCTACACATGAAACTAATATAATAATTTTGTAACTTCTGGCCTATATTTGAGCCTGAATGTGCAGGGGTTCCCCGAGGCCTGAAAAATATTTCAAGGGTTCCTCCAGGGTCAAAAGGTTGAGAAAGGCTGCCCCAGGCCGTTGTATCACCAGGTAGACTAGTCTCTGATTCAGGTACAGTACCTGACCAGAGTAGGGGAAAACCTTTCTAAATAAGGTACCTAGAAGAGTCCCTCCTTCAGTAGCAGCCAATCCACTGATTGAGACCAGCAACAAGGTCCTACTTGTGATTGAATTTGTGGGTCTGACCCTGAATGTGGTGACTCAAGATAAGAGTCTTGCTGGTAGTAAGGTAAAGGTAAAGGTTCCCCCCGCACATTTGTGCAGTCGTGTCCGACTCTAGGGGCCGGTGCTCATCTCCATTTGTTAGCCGAAGAGCGAGCGCTGTCCGAAGATGCTTCTGTGGTCATGTGGCCGGCATGATGCACGTGGAACGCTGTTACCATCCCACCGAAGTGGTACCTATCCATCTACTTGCATTTGCATGCTTTCGAATTGCTAGGTTGGCAAGAGCTGGGGCGAGTGCAGGAGCTCACACCATCACGCGGGACTAGGGATTTGAACCTCTGAACTTGCAAACTTGCGAATCCCTAGCCCCACGTGACGGAGTGAGCTCCCACACTCGCCCCAGCTCTTGCCAACCTAGCAATTCAAAAGCATGCAAATGGAAGTAGATGGATAGGTACCACTTCGGTGGGAAGGTAACAGCATTCCACGTGCGTCATGCCGGCCACATGACCGCGGAAGCGTCTTTGGACAACGCTGGCTCTTCGGCTAACAAACGGAGATGAGCACCAGCCCCTAGAGTCGGACACGACTGCACAAATGTGCGGGGGGAACCTTTACCTTTTTATATTATCCATACCTTAATACAATATATCCATAATATATCCATGATATTACATTTTTTTTAATTAGCTTTGAGAGTATCTTTGAATCTCTTTTGCTGTCCACCAATATTCCGTTTTCCATTCTTAAGTTGGGAGTAAAGTAGTTTCTTTGGAAGACGATGGTCAGGCATTCGAACAACATGACCGGTCCAGCGAAGTTGATGTTGGATGATCATTGTTTCAATGCTGGTGGTTTTCGCTTCTTCTAATACGCTAACATTAGTCCGCCTATCTTCCCAAGTAATTTGCAGAATTTTTCGGAGGCAGCGTTGATGGAATCTTTCAAGAAGTTGGAGGTGGCGTTTGTAGAGGATCCATGTTTCACAGGCGTACAGAAGGGTTGGTAGTACAATGGCTTTGTAAACAAGCATTTTGGTCTCTTTGCGAATGTCCCGATCCTCAAGCACTCTACACTTCATTCGGGAGAAAGCTACACTCGCAGAGCTCAGGCGATCCTGAATTTCAGCGTCGATGTCGGCTTTTGTAGATAGATGGCTGCCGAGATAAGAAAAGTGTTCGACATTTTCTAGTGACACACCTTTAAGCTGGATTGATGGTGCTGCGGAGGGATTGGTTCGAACTTGCTGGTAAAGCACTTTGGTTTTTTTAATGTTAATCGAGAGGCCGAGCTTTTCATATGCTTCTGCAAAGATGTTTAGGATACTTTGAAGATCTTCTTCAGAGTGTGCACAGACTACGTTATCATCAGCATATTGAAGTTCTATAACAGAAGTTGTAGTTACCTTATTTTTTGCTTTCAGCCTACTAAGATTAAAAAGCTTTCCATCTGTTCGATATATAATTTCTACACCAGTAGGAAGATTTTTTTGAGAACTTGATTTCTCAAAATTGAGAACTGGGAAGCCCTAACTCATGAGCGTTTCAATTGGAGGTCAGCCTTTATTAATGGTGCTATGGACTTTGAAGAAGCACGAGTACAGGGCGAAAGGGAGAAAAGAGCTAAAAGGAAGGCACGTCAGGCAAACCCTCATCATGACCATCTCCCACCCGGAAACCTATGCCATTGTGGGAGGTTGTGCGGATCCAGAATTGGCCTTTATAGCCACTTACGGATCCACTGTTAAAATTTTACCTTTGGAAGACAATCTTACTCGGCTACGAGTGATCGCCAATGATGATGATGAATATATCCATGCCTTAATGTAAATTACTGCTTGATGCTGTACATTAAACCTTACCCTACTTGGTATAGTCAGGATATTTTGGACTATAACCCTCATGATTATCAGGCAGCATCACCATTAGCCCAGACTGGGGAAGGCTACTATACTTGGTATTACCTATGAATGCTACCTAGAAGCTTCAGCTAATTCCAAATACAATAATGAAGGTGTGAATGAGGGCAAATAGAAACAGTATTGCAGAGAAGCAATAGAGCCAGTTTGGTCTAGTGGTGCTGGGCTAGAGACCAGGAGTCTGTGAGTTCTAGTCCCACTTTAGGCATGGAAGCCGGCTGGGTGACCTTGGGCCAGTCCCTCTCTCTCAGCCCAACTCACCTCAAGGTGGTTGTTGTGAGGAAAATAGGAGGAGGAAAGAGTATTAGGTATGTTCGCTGCCTTGAGTTATTTATAAAAATAATAAAGGCGGGATAAAAATTAAATAAATGTCTATCATTTTGCACTGCACAGGAGATTATACTGTTTGAATTTCCACTTGTGAGTATTAGTTTTGCGTGATTCTAACAAATTTTGGAGTTGTTGTGAATGACGCTAGTACACCATGTATTTTACAGGAAGTCTATCCGGAGAGTAAGATTTTCTAAAGAGGAAGTTCTTGCCTTCAACAATCATAGTGTGCTTTTTAATAGATGGATTATTTTGATAACAGGATATTGCGTTGCTTTTTAACCAACATGTTAACCCATGGCAGAACTCTACAGCAATGGTTACTGCATTGCCACAGTCTTGGTCATGTCATCAGAAAATGACGTTGATAAACTGCTGAGAAAACTCAGAAAACCAGTAACATTAGAAACCTCATAAAACCCTTGGACTCTATTCTTAATCATACTAAAGTTTGTTGTGAAGGAAATCACTCCATTGCTTTAGACGTTTATGGGAAAATGAGTGGCCTTCATGAACCCATTCAACTGTGCAAGTGCTAATCATGGGATTCTTGCCATACATTCTACACACGTAGCCCACTTTTTCTACCCACTACTTTTAAAGTGGGGGGGGGGGGTTGTTAACATTTCAACACAACAAAAAAAACCCACCTAATATCCTATAACTTAGCTCTATAAATAGAAAACAAACAAAACATTGCCACTCTACCTGGGCACAGAGATTTCGCTTCTGTCTGTGCTCCTGCCCTCTGAAGATGCCGGCCACAGATGCTGGCAAAACATTAGGAACCACAACTTCCAGAACTCGGCCACACAGCCCGGAAGACCCACAACAGCCACCATGAAAAATGTTGGTTAAAAATTTGAGGGTCAACTTATCCGCAGATGGGCTTATCCGCGAGTATATACAGTATATACAGGTGCTTTAGAAAAATATCACCGTATATACTTGTGGATAAGCCTATCTACGGATAAGCCGGTCACACTCTCTCAGCCCTAGGAAGGAAGCAATGGCAAACCACGCCCGAAAAACCTTGCCAAGAAAAATGCAGAGACTAGTCCAGGCCATTGCCAGGAGTCAAAAGCTGACTTGAAGGCAGTATAGTCAGTCAGTCAGTCAGTCAGTCAGTCAGTCAGTCAGTCAGTTGTCAGTCAGTCAGTCAGTCAGTCAGTCAGTCAGTCAGTCAGTCAGTCTATCTATCTATCTATCTATCTATCTATCTATCTATCTATCTATCTGGCTTCCACCTACAAACCCCGCCCCCCAGTGCTTGTGATTGGCTCCCGCCCGCAAACTCCACCCCCAGTCCGTGGTAATCCCAGAAAACCCGCCCCCCACCCCACCGGTCCCCGGTTATAAATATCCAAATGGCCCTTGGCAGAAAAAAGGTTCCCCACCCCTGATATATAACATTGGGGCCTGCTAGCCTCCCTGATCCATCTAACGGTTCTTTCAAAAACAAACAAATAAATAGGAAGCTAGCATGCAACAAGCAGAGCACCAACCTCTAACATGTGCAGCACTGACCTTATGAGTAGCAGCCACTGGAAGGCATTCAATCCAAACTACTGTAAAGTAAATGCTTACAGCAATGCAAGCTAGAGTGGTAAGGTGCTATTGTGCATCTACAACTGGCCAGCATTAAATTCAGTAGCTGCCCATTGCATCTACTGCCACCCAGATGTGTATCCAGGAAGAATAGGTAATATGGCAATTCTTCAAGTGTCTTCCTATGCCCAGAGGGACACATTTGTTTCTCGCAGTAACAATTTGACTGGGGCTTCAGCCCAACCACGTGAAAGAACCACAGTGCTAAAAAACACACCATGCAAAAAATGGAATCTAGAGTCAGACATGACTTGGGAAGACAACAGAGAAGATGACACAGATGCCAAGGTTTGAGTCTCTGAAACTGCCTGAGAGCGTGGCTCTAGTATTCCTGTGCAAGTCCACATGTACAGTATGTAAATCAGCTTATATAAGCAGCCGTCCCATGTCAGTCTTTCACAAACAGCAGAAAACTAACAGTACATTTACAAAGGTGCAGACTCATGCTGCTGCCTGTCCTGCACCCTCCTCTAGATTAGACTTAGATCCTCTAATACAAGATTGAAGGTTCAGATAAAAGCATCAAAGGAAGACCATGCTGCTTTGCAAAAGTATGCTTTGAGAATGCATTTGGCCCCCCAACTCTATCCAGCTCTTTCAGGGAGGAGAGAATGGGGGTGGACGCCGTGCAGGAACTGGAGGTGAGAGAGTATGCCTGCATCAACATGAAAGCTAGCTGATCCTACCTGCTACAAGTCATCTGACCTTGCTACTGATGGTGTGGTTGGTGAAACACATACAATTTTATAGACCTTGCAACTGCCACTGAATGCTGTAAGCTTTGGGGGGGGGGCAATAGTCTTTTGATATTAATACAGCTGAGAATGATTTAAGGCTATCTTCTTCCTTGGCTGAAGGGAACATGAAGGCAATGTCATGGGAACAAAGCAGAAAAAAGATGTACCTGGCAAGTTTGTACCACGGGTAGCAGGGTGACAGATTCGGGCTGCAAAATCCAGAGTACATTAGACAACAGGAAAGCATTATATTTTCCTATATATCTTTGCAGCCATTCAGTGGTTACTGGATTTATGCAGCCCAGATATGGTAGCCTTAACGCAGTGCTTTCCAAAGTCCCGCCGTTGGCGACACACCAACGGCGGCAGTGGCGGGGGTGCGCACGGCGGGGCCGTGCACGGCGGCGGTGGTCTTGTGTTTTGCGCTAAAACCCGGAAGTGCTGATGGCCTGCCACCGCCACGCGCACCACCGCTGTTGCCGCATGCGCCACCACAGGGGCGGCAGCGACGCGCCATCAGCACTTCTGGGTTTTGTCGCGACACACTAATGTGTTGTGACACACAGTTTGGAAAGCTATGCCTTAATGGTTAGCTGCAAGTGGAGAGAGTCCATAATAAGCACAATTAAAGGTAGTTTTGGAGGATTATTCTTTAGGAAGGTCCTTAATATGGAAAGCTGAGGGTTACAGATTCACCATCTCCAGATGGAAGTACAGTATTAAGGAAGGACTACCATAAACAATGGAATCAGATGACTATTCCATTTCCTTTCTCTTAAAGCCCAGCAGACAAACCCAGACTCTTCTGCCCAAAATTTTCTTCCCACAGTCGAAGAATCTAGTGCAACAAGACCTTGGGGGAATACATCTGGTGTGGTTAAATATGATACTTTAGTGTTGACACAGCTGCAATCCCTGAAAGAGCCTTAGAACCAAACACTTTCTCTCTACACTGTTCATCACTCTCTTTATTCATTGTACATAAGCAACAATCAAAGCAGGGTCCAAAATAAATATGATGTTAGCATCTCTTCAGCAATATATATATATGTCTGCCTACCATATCTGGGCTGCATAAATCCAGTAACCACTGAATGGCTGCAAAGATATATAGGAAATATATATATATATATATATATATATATATATATATATATATATATATATATATTCAGCATGTAGGAAGCTAGCTGAAAGAAAGAGTTGTGGTTTGCAGTTGAAATACTTCTGCTAGATCCTGCTGTGCTTCAGATCTCTATAGCAGAACCCACCCCACCCCACCCCCAGCTCTCCTCCGAAGAATAATAGATGTTAACTACCTTGAGCACTACTAATGAAAAGAAAGGATATAATTTTACTAAGGAATCGTACAAATTGAGATGAATGTATACATTTCATAAAATAGTGGCAGCATTTTCACAACAGATTTAGGGGAGGAATGATAAAGAATATGTAATTGTCACAGACAATATAAGCTCCGTGTCTCTCTCCCGCCTTTTGTCATCCATAGCAACTGAAGTGCATATCATCATCCAAAATTGCATTTTTAAATGTATTACTTTTACTCTGTCCTTCTGAGGCAAATGCCAGGAGCTCTCAAACTTTCTGATGCCATCGTTCCCCAAAATAATGAATGAATTTGTGTGATTCCAGACTGCGCTCCTGTTCTGCCAGGACAATTGCCCAGGCAGACTGGCAGCAATTCAGCAGGGCATGCGCAAGCCAGATTTGTGCACACAGAACTGGATTGCTGCCAGGACTTGCTCCCAGGACCAGGGCTGGCCTTCAATGACCTCAGTGTTCACAGCAGCGGTTCCTGGGCACCACCCAAGACAAGTGCTCTTGTCCAGTCTCACTTCCCCTCTTGTCCAAGGATGGCTCTTCTAGGGCTTTTTCTTGGGTGGCATCACGGTGGGTCCCGTCTCTGACCTGCCTGCCTATTCCAGGCAGCCTGAGCATGGCAGGGTGTAGTCTTCCTGCAAGAAGTAGAGGAAGCTCAGCACACAGACTTCCTCAAGCAGGTGCAGAGGAGCAGTGCCAGGACCCAGCACTACACTAGAGAAAGAGAAATAGGGGGCCAGCATACATCCACTATTTTCCTCTGCTCTTGTAGATGTATTTTGCTTGCAACTTTTCATTTTACTTTGTATTTGAGCATACTGTCCTTTATACTACGTGTGCTTCCCTGAAAACTTTACTTAGAGGGTGGCTCCCATTGAATGAAAAAAAATGAATGACTGTCTCTGTGTGTTTACACACGCACTTAGGAAGGCTCCACTGCCAGCTTTTGACTCACTAAAGTCGAACAGTTTATTCTTCCAAACACAACTAAATTAAAATTTAAAAAAAACAGAGAAGAGGGTAGATGAATGGTGGCCTTCTCAGATTCCTTTATTCTTTCAATTGAATTCTTCCTCTGGTTAGGTCTCTAGGAGCTTTCTGTCAAAAGAAAAAAGAAGGATTCAGTGGAAACAAAGAAAACAATGGAGGTGAGGAGGTGAAATGGATGGAAGGGATTGACTCATCTTTCTCCCGCCCCTTCCTTAAATAAACCTCTAAATACAAATAGTATTTTAAGAAGTAAAACTTGCAAGTGCTGGATCATTTATGGGATATTCTGTAGCTCATTTACTCACAGCAAGACAGAAAACCTGGAATCAATATTCAACCATATATGCAATGTTTAACGTGCTTGTCTTTAAATAGTTACCCCCTAATGATGTGCATGTACAGTGAAGATAAAGCCTATAGAATGTAGGCAGTTTATGACCCCAGTAAAAATCCCCCATCTGAAATTATTCTTTTCAATGAAGGGGAAAATTTCAGGGAAGTCTAGCATGGGCTGAAAAATTAACCCTTTATACCCCTTCAGCCACCCAGGATTTTAAGTAGAACTGTTTGGAAATGGACATACAGTATGTCATTTGTGTTGCTGTTAAACAACGCTAAAGCCTCTTTTTATATGGTAATGTGTGTTGCTTTAGTTCAGAGCTTTCCAAACATTTCATATTGGTGACACACTCTTAAAGCAGGGCATCATTTCGTGACACACTCTTACAGCAGGGCACAAGGCAGGCACTAGGACCTGTGCGGAATCACAGCAGGTTTGGAGGCAGCCAGGCACAAGGCAGGCACTAGGACCTGCGCGGAATCCTGGAAAGGGCAGGTTTGGAGGCAGCCAGGCACAAGGCAGGCACTAGGACCAGCGTGGAATCCTGGCAGGGCAGGTTTGGAGGCAGCAGGGCACAAGGCAGGCACTAGGACCTGCGCGGAATCCTGGCAGGGCAGGTTTGGAGGCAGCCAGGCACAAGGCAGGCACTAGGACCTGCGCGGAATCCTGGCAGGGCAGGTTTGGAGGCAGCCAGGCACAAGGCAGGCACTAGGACCTACGCGGAATCCTGGCAGGGCAGGTTTGGAGGCAGCCAGGCACAAGGCAGGCACTAGGACCTGCGCGGAATCCTGGCAGGGCTCGGAGGCAGCAGCAGCCGCAACACACCCAGACACTGCAGCCGACACACTAACATGTCCCGACACACAGTTTGGAAAGGTCTGCTTTAGTTAGTTCCAAATGAGCAGGACAGTTGAAATGCAACTCGCATAAAAAAGAGGTGGGGCTTTGATCATACAGTCACAGACATCTTGACTTTTTTTTGACATCTCCCCCACTAATGCCCTTGTTTCCACTCATTCCACTCATTCTCATAACTGAGACTCTGAGTTTCTGTCCTAAAGTTTTATCCTGACAGTAATGCTGAGTGTAATACAATTCTAGCACCGATTTCCTATTGGTAGTTTATATATAAAAAGTATTCATTTAGTGTCACTTAACCAAACCTGGCATTTTTCAATCACTTTATCATGCAATTTCAACTTCATTATTACATTTTACTCTTGAGGTTATCTTTGCACTGGTTCAAAACCAACTGTGGGAGTTGCCTTTCTGCCCCTCTCTTCATTCAAGATTACTTTTAATCACAGAGTTAAGGCAGTTTGCCCATAAGACCTGTAGGAGTAGCTGACTGAAGATAACCTCAAGAATGAAATGTAATAATCAAGTTGAAATTACATGACAAAGTGATTGAAAAAGACTGCTAATTAACTTCTTTCCTGGAAGAAGTAATACATTTTCCCCCCAGATAACTTTGAAATGCCAGATGCGCTTTTGGATTTCTAATTACCAAAAAATACTAAGTGTAACATTTGTCTGGTTGGGTAAACATTTTTTTAAAGTAGTAGTTGCTGCTATAACTTTGCATGTGAATCAGCATAAAACCTACATCTTACAATCGCACGTTTCATTAACTCTTCACCCCTAATTCACATGGGCATAGTCTTCGAAGGGTGAAAGAAAGTAGAGTTAAAAGCAGAGTGGCTACAGGAAGAGAAGTACGAGTCCTGTAGCAAAAAATACTGGAAAACAGAATAATT
Organism: Charina bottae; assembly: GCA_023362775.1. Taxonomy (NCBI): domain Eukaryota; kingdom Metazoa; phylum Chordata; class Lepidosauria; order Squamata; family Charinaidae; genus Charina; species Charina bottae. The sequence continues at coordinate 27,537,199 of JALMGJ010000003.1, read as the reverse complement.
TCCCAAAAGAATGAATGGAAAGTAGCGGTAAGGAAAACAGATGTGGGAGATGCTTGAAACAGAATTACATTACAAAGTGCCATGAAAATGGGTGGAACCACAGTAGTGGGGAATTTATAAAAAGATGCCTGGGGAAATGGTAAAGATATACATGGCAGAGAATTATTGCTGCAAAAATGAGAATGAGAGTAAGATATTGTATAATGAACAAAGAGGGGAAAAGAGCTGCAAAGAATATAGCCAAGAAGGAAGAATAAGGCTTGGAACTCATAAAACCTGAGTATTGAGCAGCTGAATTCTTTGCCTTCTGTTCTTACTCCTGTCAACCTTCGAATTGGGCTAGTAAGGTATCTAGGATGGCCCAACAATTTGTAGTTGTCATTTTGCTGTTGTTCCGTTGTAGTTTTCTTGGCAATGTTTTCGGAAGTAGCTTGCCTTCTTCCCAGGGCTGAAAGAAAGTGACTGGCCCAAGGTCACCCAGCTGGCTTTGTGCCTAAAGCGGGACTAGAATTCACGGTCTCCCGGTTTCTAGCCTGGTCCCTTAACCACTACACCAAACTGGCTCTCAGTTTCTAGGATGGCCCAACAATTTGTAGTTTGTCATTATTACATCTAATAAAGCAGTTGTCTTTGGGAAGAATAGTTGTCCTTTCTGTCAGTGTGCTCTAGATCTTCTGAAAATTTAATTCAAGCCTGGGCATTTAGAATATATTGATTTCACAAGCCAAAGGGGTATGGAGGGCATTCTGATGCAGTTAACAGACAGAATTTGAATGTTCCTCAAATTTTTATTGGAAAAAACTGGTGGTTTACAGATCTGGTAAACAGAAGTGGAGAATTTCTCCTTAGGTTAAAAACAGTTGGAGCAAAGTGAAAAGTGATGATAAATGTAAGCTGGGACTACCTTCATGTTGTGCCCACAGGACTTTGGACATGAGATTAGTTGCCTACCTCTTCTTGTCTTCACCTATTGTGTATTTCTGAAAGGGGGCAATAAAAATAATGGAGAGTTCTAGTTACTGTCTGGTTTCTAGGATACAGATTTAACCTCCTTTGATATCTCCTTAGTATGATTGTTTCTCTGCTAATAAAGTGCTGATGTTCAGAATGGATCAGCTATTTTTTTTGAAAAGCAGAAGGTAGTTAAAGAGAGCAAGAACTGATTAAGCTGCAGAGAAAATTCAGCACAATCTTGATGGAAATAAAAACTGTTTTGGATGTGCTTGAAGAGGGCTAAACAAGGAGCCTCTTAGCCCAGTAAATAGAAATAAAAATAAGACTTTTAGACCAAATGTTACTATAGAAATCAGAATACCATGTTTTAGAATGAAACAAAAATCATAAAAAACAAACTTCATAATCCAGCAGGTGTTTCAAAATCCATTCTTGTCTTCATGAAACAGACTCAACATCTTCCAGTAATGATTGTGATAGTGCAAAATATTTGTGATTTTCCAGATATTTCACTAGACTAATTCTTTAATTTAAAAAATTACATTTTTTCATTGGGGCCAGCCCAAACATTTGCTTATAAGGAGGAAACTTAGCTCTGCATGACAGGTAAGGTTAAAAGACAGTTCAATAGAATATGTGCAAGTAGGTGGTAACTTCTAGCACGGATAACATGAATAAAGTAAACATCCTCTTTACAACAGCTTAGCCGGATCACAATATTATTTGATGCTTACTATTTGCTTTTGCCAGACAACATACTAATCTTGGTAATAAAAGACTTGCTCTATGTTGGTGGTATATGGGAAGCCCCAGTACTGTTAAGATCTGAGTGAATATTTTCCAAATTGTAGGCTGAATTGCTCATATAATGACTTCTTCCCTTGTACTGTGGTTACTACAAAAAACCTATGTGAACTTTTAATGTGGGTAATAAACACATGGTAGTCAATTAAATTAGCCCATGCACTGAGATCCTGGCTGTGTAATACTGATAGCATAGGAGCCAAGCAAACAATCCAGAAAATATGAAAACCACAGACATGTCAGCCTTAATAAAAATGAATGGTTAATGTAAGTCACGGAGAATTTGTGGCTAGAATTCAAGGACAGATGGTGGACATGAACAAGTACTTCATTAGTAGTTAAACCAGATCCAGAATTAAGACTCATCAAAAATTCAAAGTGTTTTTTATGATTCTGCTTTCAACCATTAGTGTAGCTGAATAGAGTGCTTTGGGCTAGCTTCAATTCCACATTAATCATCCATTTCTTTGTTCGCAATGGTACCGTTGTGCCTTAAAGTTCCAGGGCCTTAAAGAGGCCCAGAGGAAGTGATAAATACCTAAGTTGTATCCCATCTTTTCTCCAGGAACTAAAGGCAGTTTTCAAGTGGTCTCCCTTCATTTTGTCCTCCCATCAACAATCCTGTGAGGTAGATTAGGCCACGAGAGAGTGACTGGCCCAAAGTTTTCATGTCACAGGGTAGACTTGAACCTGGGTCTCCCAAGTGCAACTGTTAACCACCATGGCTCTCACAAGATTTTATTTTTTACACACACACACACACACACACATATATATATAATTTATTCCCCGCTCATCCGCTCATCTCACTCAGAGAGCGACTCTTTCAAATATTCAAATATCCAACTGTGGTCTTGTCAAAGCAAGCACCAGCTCAGGTTGTCTTTAGGAGCTTACTTTTAAAATCACTCCATATCTTCCTTTGCACAAAGAGATCCTAGACTTATGGGATGGGCTACCACATGGAATAGTGTATATACACCAGACATTTGGATCCCAGTAGCTGGCACACTGTGAAAGATTTCTATTTGAGACCTGGGGGAACAGGTATCAGTGGATTGAGATAGATCACTCTATGGGGGGCAGGGTGGGGGGAGAAGTTGTATATTCAACTTCTTGCTACCTTGTTAACTTTCCCTATGAAAAGTTATGCTACCATGAGATCTGCTAATAAGGTAGTACCCAACGAATGTTTGGCTACTGATACATGTACAATAGAATTATATTATCATCTCATTTTCTCACGGATTGCTCGTCTGAGGATTAAGCTGGGTACTGATCTAGAATATCCTTAATCCAAAACGAGTAACATGGTTTATATAATTTAATCCCTGGATATATTGGAGTATAACTGACTTTAAGTGCTTCAACACAACCACCGTCCATTCCTAAATTTAGATGAGTAGCACAGTCTTCACCCACTGGCAATATTCTTGTCCCTTCCTCAGAATGAGTTTTCTAATTATGAAAAGTTTCTCTGAGTTGCCTATCTTCATTATGTGAATATTTAATCCACTTGGGTACAGTTATACTGTTATCAGTGCTAAGTATCTAGTCCAGGGCTTTCCAAAATGCTGCCGCTGGCGACACACCAGCGGCGGTGGTGGCGGCAGCACGGCGACGGCGCGTGCGCGCACGGTGGCGGCGCGGGGGGGGCGTGCGGCGGCGTGCGTGTGCGTGGCGGCAGCGGCAGCGGCAGCAGCCTCCGCTAAAACGCGGAAGCACTGATCCCGCGCCGCTGCCGCCATGCACGCGTGCGCCGCCGCTTCCGGGTGGTGTGGCGACACACCACGCTGTGTGTGGTGACACACTTTTGTGTCGCGACACACAGTTTGGAAAGCTCTGATCTAGTCCATTAAAAAATACTTTAGTTCTATAATTACACTAACAACATCAGTGTTTAGGTAAACACATGCATTGTTAGGATGAATATATACTACTTTGTTTTTTTCTTTCTTAAGAATCTGAAGGAATTTGAAAGGATAGTTCTGGGCATGGGTTTAAGCAAAATCCTCTGGCTACATAGCAGAAGAATTTGTTCACAGAACAGTCACAAGAAAAATTACATATTCATTTGACGGAATGAGTAAGCAGACAAATGTCTAAATGATTCCTGATGTTTAAATACCAGAAGATTTCATTGCATACAGTTTTTCTCACCAATTTAGGGAAAAGCCTGCAAAAATTCCCTGCGTGGGTAAAGCCTGCAAAAAAAAAAACATGCATTCTCATTTAAATAGTGAAACCAAAAGTATTTTAATACACATCGCACTTCCTGAAACAGTAAAGAATTTCAACTGTGGGGCATATATGGAGGATTGGCTCTTCCTTTAGATCTCAGGCACCAAGATTTAAGGTATTTTGTAATATGTTAGCTTATTTACAAATACCTGTATTGATAGCAGGCAAAAGCAGAGCTTGAACATTCCAGTAAGATAGCCAAATCCACTCTTTCACATCTAATAGCCACATAGTGACTCCCAGAAAATGCTGCTGATTTATAGTTCTGAGTCCCACCTGAAAGTTACAGGTTTCCCCCATTTCCTTCTTAGATACCTAACCTATTCTTGTTTTTACTGTGTAGACCCAATTTTGCCCCATTCAGAACTGAAGAAAGATTAGTTTCCATAAATATGTAATATAAATATCTCAACTATTCACATTCCTTTGAATCTAAGGTTCTGCCAAGGCATTGTCGAAGAACAACCCAAAGGATAATTCTACTCATGTTCTGGACATGAAAATAATCCAGAAATAAGGTAAAAATACTTTATTTAAAAATAGAAGATCTGACTTCACCACACTCACAGCCTGTCCACACATTTCTAGATCCACTTCAAGGTAATAATTTGGTCGTCATAATTAGGGGCTGGATAGCTGCAGAATCATTTTTCTTCCCATTTACTTATCTAGACCCAGCAATCTTCTCTGGAAGCTGGAGAATCTCTGCTAAGCAGCAGGGTGTGATGATAGAGGGAAACAGTTCTTTGGTGCTGGAGGCCAGGCTGTGGAATACTTCCAGAGATATCCTAATTTGGAGCCCACCTAGATATCTTTCTGATACCAGGCAAAGATCTCCTATCTTCCCAGGTCTTTTAATTTACATTTGCTTTGAATGGTTTATCCTTTCTGTTACTATTTGTCTGCACTAGTTCTAATGTTTCATTTCTTTTAAAATAATTCTGTTGTGAGCTGCTTTAGACCTTTCTTTTGGAGAATCTGTATATATATAATAAAATTAATAAGGACAATTTTAAACAAAAAGAATTTGATTTCTACTTTGAGATCAGGAACTTGAGAATGCCTCCATAAGCCAACAAAGATAAGAGGTACAATCATCCATTCCAGTCATGACAACACATCAACACACAACATGCCCAGCCATATAGTCAGAGATGTAAAGCAACTGGCAAAGCACAAAGCATCTGCAGTTCTTTAGATGTTTCTAAAGAATCAAGGTAATAGCATGAGCTTACCAACCCTATACTTGAGTTACTTGCCCTATGCAACATGGTTAATGTTGCTTTCTACTATCAGCAGAATCATATAGTAAAAACTAATCCTAGATCCATTTTTTTAAACTGTGTAGGTATAACTTCATACTCAAAACTGATGCACTTCATCTGCAGCTTCCCACAAAAGATCATTTCCCACAGAAGATAGAATACTAATGTGGGGAACTGTTCCTGTATCTGTAGCTGCTGCTTGGTATAAAATGTTTGGTGGTTTGAAACTGAAGCCAAACTCTTAATGATAGATTGCACAATTGAGTGATTCAAAACCATCTGCAAAGTCTCTTATATACAACCACCCACACAGTTATTTAAAAATCAAAACACACAGTAGCCAAATATACAAGGAAAAATGCTCTGGGAAGCAAGGCAGAAGACTCGTGTCTATCAGAACATGAACCATGTTGTGTCATCTGACTCATATGGAAAAGACAAAAATGGAAGTGAGAAGTGAAATCAGTACATAAGGGATTATTCAGGTGTAGACATCTACTACATTAGTGAATGATACAGCCAGATAAAGCATAAACAGAATCAGTCCTGTCCTACTTGGACCACATGTATTCTCCAGATAGCTTTCCAAAATCTATATACATGTTTTTTTGGCCATCTTAGAAAAGGAAGTAAGCAGTCCAGGTCCATATAAAATATCCTGTTGCTTCCTGCCACTTTGCCTTAATGTAGCTTGTTCTCTCTCAAGTTTGTAATTATGATTGAAGTACACATGCAGCTCCTGAATGGAAAGATGCCCAGGCAATCAAGACAGAAGGGGAGCAGCACTAATATTTGACCAGCACAATCAGAAGAAAGCAGTGCTGGTATGCAGCAGATCCAGTAGTTCTGTTATCCTGCTCAGCTTCTAACAGCATTGATAGAAGTGTGAGTGGAGAAAATCATATTTCTGAGGGACCTGCTTAATCTTCAGCAACAAGCAATTTAGTTCTTTTGAACCTATTAGGGTTCTGAGAGCAAATATGACTCAAACAATGTGCGTCAGTGTGGAGAACCTGAGAACATACCCATTGATTCCACCTGGCATATTATCCTGTGCCAGCTGAGATGAAACAAAAAGCCAGACAAATACTGTACATGTTTGAAAGAGTTTATTACCATGTCAAACTTCCTGATATTAGTCAGGAATTGGGTGAGTAATTACCAGAGAGCAATTAAGCCTTAGAAGTTCACAGAGATCACAACTTGACTTGTAACTTGAACAGTTAGTGATCTCAAGAGTTGTCTGTAACAGTCCAGTTTTGAGCACCAGGAAATTCCATGAACTGGTCTGAATGTAGGAAAGAAGCAAGAGTGATAAGAATGCAGACCCATAAGGCAAAGAGTTCTTTTGTTTTTGTTTTTCCAACAGAGGTACAGGGGTCTAGAAGCTGCTGTCCTATAACCCCATATGCTGGCGTGCCTTGATTAGAGACCTTGCTATCTGCTTCAAGGAAATATGCTGATTGCCTTTGTTCAGCCCAACTACGTGCCTGCCAGAAGCTGACCCCAGTTAACTGACTCGGGTCTCACCTGCTCAGGCTCATTGTGGCTTGATGCTGCTGTAGGTGTCAGATGACTCGCTGGCTCTTCAGGTTGACAGTCTGTCTGATTTGTCTCTTCAGCTTCTAAGTCAGAAAATTCAGATGAGACCACAGCACATGTTCTGAACTGACCATATACATTTATCAGCTAGTTCTATCTATGAAGCCTTATCCATCCAGTCTGCACTCTTGGTTGTATCTGTTGCAGACGCTCATCCAGGGGACAGTATTTGGCGGCACAACTCAGGAGACTGATTGGTGCCAATGCTTTACCTGCAGCGTCTCTGTCTCCTAAATCTGATCCTTACCAGATCTACAGACCCTGCAAGTGGGAGGTGGAATTCCTGAAAAAAGGCTGTTTTCGCATTGCAATCAGGGATAGCTTATGATGCATGGGAAACACAACTGGAGGCAGTTCCCCACACTTCTCTGTGATCTCTAGAGTAAATATAACCTGCATGTGGAGGTTGGCAGCTGGGCTCTGACCTCCTGATCCACCTTTCATGAGTGATTGCACGTTATTTGAAATTAATGGGTCACATACACATTTTAGAATTTAAATATGTTCTTTGCTCTCACATAAAGCCATTAATACCAAAACTGCTAATATTTCACTGAAAACAACTGACTAGTTCAAGGTGGGTTGTGGCAGGGAGGATAATGATTTCTTGCTCTGGCCTACTTCCAAACATTTTAAATAGCTATACTAATATTTAAACTATGAGGATTGTTTGGGAGTTTACATATTTATGTGTTTCAATATAAAATGGCCAGGATGACCCACAAATAAGGAATGAGAGAGGGACACTAAAGTTTTAAAACCAACATTGAATAAATTTACATAGTATGGAATAAAATAAGTAGATAAAAAGCGTAGGACCCCTGTAGAATTTTTTGCAACTCAAAACATTATTATTAGCCATTGTTCTGTCTTTAATTATTATTGGTATTGTTCCTTTTTAATTTTATTAGTTTTTATGTTTAATAAAATTTAATATTCAACTGCATTTAAAGTAATGTTGGACTTTGTATTTAGAGCAACGGTAAGAACAGACCAAGGGGCGTGGTGGCTCAGCGGGTAAGACATCAGGCTTGTCGATCGGAAGATCGCAGGTTCGGAGGTTCGAATCCCTAGCCCCGCGTGACGGAGTGAGCTCCCGCACTCGCCCCAGCTCTTGCCAACCTAGCAATTCGAAAGCATGCAAAATGCAAGTAGATGAATAGGTACCACTTCAGTGGGAAGGTAACAGCGTTCTGTGCGCGTCATGCCGGCCACATGACGATGGAAGCATCTTTGGACAACGCTGGCTCTTCGGCTAACAAACGGAGATGAGCTCCGGCCCCTAGAGTCGGACACGACTGCACAAATGTGCGGGGGGAACCTTTACCTTTAAGAACAGACCACGGAACAACAGACTGGTTTAAGATTGGGAAAGGACTATGGCAGGGTTGTATACTCTCACCCTGCCTATTCACCCTGTATGCAGAACACATCATGCGACATGCTGGGCTTGATGAATCCAAGGCTGGAGTTAAAATCGCTGGAAGAAACATTAACAATCTGAGATATGCAGATGATACCACTTTGATGGCTGAAAGTGAGGAGGAGCTGAGGAGCCTTATGATGAAGGTGAAAGAAGAAAGTGCAAAAGCTGGGTTGCAGTTAAACCTCAAAAAAACCAAGTTTATGGCAACCAGCTTGATTGATAACTGGCAAATAGATGGAGAAAAAGTGGAGGCAGTGATAGACTTTGTATTTATAGGCGCAAAGATTACTGCAGACGCTGACTGCAGCCAGGAAATCAGAAGACGTCTACTTCTTGGGAGGAGAGCAATGACAAATCTTGATAAAATAGTTAAGAGCAGAGACATCACACTGACAACAAAGGTCCGCATAGTTAAAGCAATGGTATTCCCCGTAGTAACCTATGGCTGCGAGAGCTGGACCATAAGGAAGGTTGAGCGAAGGAAGATAGATGCTTTTGAACTGTGGTGTTGGAGGAAAATTGCCTTGGACTGCAAGTAGTAGGCTGACCATATTTCCTTGAGACAAAAACAGGACATTGGGATGGCAAAACGGGATGGGGTCTTATGTAATATTCCGTATTCATGAAAAAGACGGGTCCCCACCCCCTGGTCCACGTGATTGGCTCCTGCCTGCAAACCCCGCCCCTGGTCCGCGAGATTGGCTCCTGCCTGCAAACCCCGCCCCCCGGTCCCTCCTTTGCCGCACGCTGATAGGCGGGAGGGCTTCCTCTTCCGGGCTGCCTCCAATCGGCATCTTCGGCTTGGATCCTCCTTCCGCGCCATTCCCACCAGGTTTAAAAAACGGGACAAAATTGAGATTTTTATCAAAACAACGGGACGGTTGAAAAATGCTTAAAAAACAGGACTTTCCCATTCAAAACGAGACATATGGTTAGCCTAGCAAGAAGATCAAACCAGTCCATACTCCAGGATATAAAGCCAGACTGCTCACTTGAGGGAATGATATTAAAGGCAAAACTGAAGTACTTTGGCCACATAAGTAGAGGCGGGCGCTCTTACTCCTGGCCTTCCGGAGGTCTTTAAAGACCTGGTTCTGCCACCTTTCTTGGGACAAAGGAAGTAATAGTTACTCCTGGAGGTGGTTAGCTTAGTAATATCCTCCTTTTAAGATCTCACCATCCTCTGGATTTTTTATATTTATTATTATATTGTATTTTAAGATTTATAGGTTTTTAATTTTAATATTTTATTGTAAACCGCCCAGAGTCTACTGCTGTAGAGATGGGTGGTGATAAATTTGACAAACAAACAAACAAATAAATAAATAAATAATTAGAAGACAGGATACCCTGGAGAAGGTGCTGATGCTAGAGAAAGTGGAAGGCAAAAGGAAGAGGGGCCGACCAAGGGCAAGATGGATGGATGATATTCTGGAGGTGACGGACTCAACCTTGGGGGAGCTGGGGGTGGCGACGGCCGACAGGAAGCTCTGGCATGGGCTGGTCCATGAAGTCACGAAGAGTCGGAAGCGACTGAATGAATAAAACAAAATTAATGTAATAATGCTAATTGAGCTTTTAAAAATTATAAAAAGCAAACCAATTTGTGAACTGGCATACAGTTTGATTATGCAAGAGAAGGCTACTAAGTGGTTCAGTAAGCAGACTGACATGCACATTGTAAGAGAATGATTCATACCCTTGAGGGAGACTTCTGTGAATGAATCGCCCATCAGACTTCTATGCAGCAACAGTTGCATGCAGGGAAGTATCCTCTGAAGAGAACGTTCTCAGGAAAACATGTTCCCCTTAGGGTGTGTGTGTAAATACTGAGGGGATGGTTTCGCTAGGATAAAATATGATGTCCTCCAGATGTGTACATTTCCATCAGCCTTTTCTGTGAACTGAAAGTAGACTCATACTTTACCTTATTATCCAAGGCTGTGCTCAGAGTTATAAATAAACTAGTTGCTACTAAAAATATCTCTAACTATGGTAAAAGACTACTGCTATTAGCTTGTTACTTTTCAAGATCATGCTTGATTCATGTAACAGTTTCTAGAGGGATGGTCAAGATACTTGAAAACACAAAGCCAAAAAATCTTACTGAAAATACAAAGCTCAGTAGCTGAGTGGATTGTAAAGCAATGCTGTGTGTGCTTTACAGTCTTAAATATATATTGGGGACTAAGGGTATCTGTAGGGAAGTTTTAAAAAGTCAAGATAGTACCTATGACCATGCAATCAAAGCTTCACCCTCTTTGTATGTGTGCATGTTTTGACAAGTGCAGGAGAATGCTATTTGGATTCTTTGTGAAATTCCTTCATCTTTACTATGAAGCATCTTAGATGTAAATCATGAATGACGCAACAAAAGTTGCCAGCTGGGGTTGGAGGCTATACAGTTACATACTTCCATTTGCACACGTATTATATTCACATACATTAATCTCTTTTCCTTCTTCATCCCTATCTTCCTCAACTGTGGATCACTGGTTTCCTTCTGCCATTATAGCAGGAAACTAGCAAAAAGGTCATCAGCTCCCTTCTGAAGACTGAATTACTTAGGAGGAAATCAGCCCAGCAAAGTGGGGGGAGCAATCCACTAAGATCATCTTTCTGGGTCCAGCTAGATTCATCAACTTTCTTGGAAGATAAGTAAGCCAATGAATTTCGGAAATTGAGGACATCAATCCCAATACCAGAAGAGAAAGAATAGATGCAGCCTGCATTATTCCTAACTCTGAAGTGGAAGCTTTGTATCTCAAGCTGGAACCAAGGCCCATCTCATCAGTGGTGGTATGTAGAGAGTCATGTTGACATTGTTTTCCTTCTAGAAACTAAGAGTTCATACTGAAGTCTACAATGCATCACTGAATTAAATTGAAGGCTTCAAATAAAATCAAGTTCATTATTATGATCAAAGATCAACATATTAAAAAAGAAAAATAAAATTAATGAAATAAAATTTTATTATGAGTATGAGTCCAGACAGAAAAAAATGTCATATTTGTACCAGTTGATCCGTGTTTTCACTGCAGCTGCACAAAATTTGGCTACTGTGTGGGTAGTAGCACAGCTGGAGTCTCAAAAGAAAAAGATGAGTGTAATATGCTTCTGTCCTTCCTGGAAGATGTTACAGCAGGGGTAGTATATAATCTTTGCACATATCCCTGTCTTTACACTGTATGTTGTAGATGACTCCTGTTTTTTCTTCTTGGGCTAATGGGTCTTTTGGTTTACTTAAGATGTTTTGGAGGGCTTTAGTTGGTTTGTGTGCTACGGTGATGCCGTGTGTTTGTAATAGTCTGTTGGTTATTTCTCAGATGTTTTTGATGTATGTTAGTGTTATCCTTTTCATAGCTTGTGTTGGTTGTGCTGTAGTGGGTTGAGTGGTCAGGCACTTTTTGATAAAGTTGTGTGGGTATCCATTTTATTGGAAGATGTAGTATAGGCAGTCTGTTTCCTTTTTCTGGTGTTCTGGGTTGCTGCAGTGCATTTGTACTTGTCTGAATAATATTCTTACACAGCTCCTCTTGTGGGAGGTTGGGTTGTTACTTTGGTAATGGAGCACTTGGTTAGTGTGGGTTGTTTTTTGATAGACTCTCTCTCTCTCTAGTACAGTGCTTTCCAAACTGTGTGTCGCGACACAACCTGGAAGTGGCGATAGTGCGTTGCCGGCGGTGCACGCGGCAGTGCGCGCGGTGGAGGCGGCATGCACGGCGGCAGTGGCACGCCATCAGTGCTTCCGGGTTTTACTGCAAAACACGAGGCTGCCGCCGCGCATACCCTCGCGCACGCCCCCGCACCACAGCCACTGCCGCCGTTGGTCTGTCGCCAACGGCGGGAGTTTGGAAAGCACTGCTCTAGTCTATAGACTGCAGTCTACAGCCTACAGTCTACACCATAGCTTTCCAAATTGTGTGTCGCAACACTTTAGTGTGTCGCAACACACAGTTTAGTGTGTTGTGACACAACCCGGAAGTGGACGTGCACGGTGGCGGCACGTGGGTGTGCGTGGTGGTGCGTACAGCGGCGGCAGCGATGACGGCAGTGGCGCGCCATCAGCACTTTCGCGTTTTAGCGTAAAACACGAGGCCGCCATCGCTGTGCATGCCGCCGCCGCGCAGACCCCCACGCCACCGCGCTCACCCCCGCCCGCGCCACTGCTGCCGCCAGTGGTGTGTCGCCAACCGCGGCAGTTTGGAAAGCACTGGTCTACACTGTACACTCTACAGTCTATAGCAGCCTTTCTCAACTTTTTGACCCTGGAGGAACCCTTGAAATATTTTTCAGGCCTCAGGGAACCCCTGCACATTCAGGCTCAAATATAGGACAGAAGTTACAAAATTATTATATTTGTTTCATATGTAGGCCTGTATTAACAGTATTCTTAAACTAAAAATAAAGCTACATATATTCTCTTCTATTTGAACTTTTTTAAAATTGTGATCTCAGGCTGACTTTATTACCTGAACCAATAATTTCTTTCCAAAATAAATTTATTGTATACTGGAAAGGAAGGAAGGAAGGAAGGAAGGAAGGAAGGAAGGAAGGAAGGAAGGGAGGGAGGGAGGGAGGGAGGGAGGGAGGGAGGGAGGGACATTTTTGGACTCTCCATATGTTGGGAAAGCATTTTTTTTCTTTCAACATTTCATAAAATAATCAAAGGATATTAGTTTCCATAAATATCATGTCTTTGATAGATTATGTCTCCATTAACAGCAAGAGCCAGTTTGGTCTAGTGGTGAAGGCAACGGCTAGAAACCAGGAGTCTGTGAGTTCTAGTCCCGCCTTAGGCATGAAAGCCGGCTGGGTGACCTTGGGCCAATCACTCTCTCAGCCCAACTCACCTCACAGGGTGGTTGTTGTGGGGAAAATAGGAGGACTTTGAGTTATTTATAAAAATAATAAAGGCAGGTTAGAAAATAAATAAATAACAATAAATAATAAACTCAGTTTTATTTTGGACCAACATCAGAGCTAGTATTACATTCCTTCAATTGTATTTGAATACATTAATGACACAAAACTACTGTTCCTTCTTTTTTTATTGAATGCTGATCATTGCTAAGGAAAAAAAAAACCTTGGAGATTTGCTGTTTTTGCGAAGAGTCAGTGCTGACTGCATGGAACATAATCATCCTCAGTTCAGATTAATAAAGGCAGGAGTTACAAAGAAAATCTAAAAACCTGCATTCCAGATATCTTTATTGAGCCATAGGAAAAATTGTACAAGCTTTAAAGTTTTTCAGACTCCTTTTCAGGGCAGAGAGAGGTGAAACAGAAGCAGGACATAAAGGAAACACACACACACACCCCGAAAATTCCCTTATTGGTTTTAGATATTCTATCTGTGAGTCTGCAGTTTAGTTTCAAGATGGACATTGCAATCGGTGTATATTAGTCACTAATAAGTTAGTAGTAGTAATCAGATTACACCTAGCACTTTATTAATTTATTTATATCCCACCTTACATTCAGGAGTTCAAGGTGGCATCCTGAGCACTCCCTACTCCTACTATTTCCACAACGTCATCTGAAAACACACAGTCTGACTGCTTCTCAGTTCTGCCCTTTGTCATGGGCAAAGCATCTCTCATGGGATGTTTTAACGTGATAGCTGACACAAGTTCATGTCTACATTTTTAGGGAGTATTTTCAGAAATGGCAATGAAGAAAAGAAACTGAAACAATTGAAATATTGACAAAACTTCCAAAAATTGACCTTCTTAGAGTATCAGTAACAAGTATAGAATTATTTCTGGTCTGAATTATTGGGTGTGTCCAAAACTGAGGGGCGGGGGTGAGGAGGAAAACTATCTTGAAAAATGTTTCCAGGGGGCACTGTTCCAGTGGAAGAAAACTCAAAGCATTTCAAGGCACCATTTTTAGCTCTAGATCTACATCTTTATTAGAATCAATGCAAGGTCCACAGGAATAAAGTTGAGTGGTAATCCATTGTTAATGGATGCTATCTACCATCCAACTTATTGGCCATGAGAATAATTTTAAAAATTAAAATTTAAGAATCACCATAGGTTGCAAATGTCTATTGTTTCCATTATTTGCTATAGGAATTTAAAACATAAATGGGTTTATATAAAGTAGTTACCTTCTTCCCATGAAATAAAAATATTTACTTCTTAGTCTTTTGACCTAATCAATAACAAGCTGGCAAAGCTATAGATACAGTGATTGCCCTGGAATAAAATCTCTGTTAACTCAAAGATTTGCTCTGGCATATCTTTAGTCATATGGTTTAAATAAAATAAAATCAGTGTAATGTCAGCATATCTAATGCATTCTGACCATCTACTCTTGTAATAGTAAATACTGCTTCATTACAAATTCTATTCTATTCTAGAATATTATTGTCATTTACATTTCACAAAATAAGAAAAATTGCATATATATATATACTGTGTGTGTGTACATATACATATACATATACATATACATATACATATACATATACATATACATATACATATACATATACATATACATATACATATACAAATTATTTTCTGTACGTAAAGGCAATTAGTCATCATCATTAGCTGTAATGAGAGAAAAATGGTTTTTGTATATGGGGAAATGATGTGGAAGTTTTGTCAGACAGACCACACACTTCATTTCAACTTCGTTCATATATCTGGTATCTAAAATGTATTTGTCCCTCCTTGCTGCCAGTCACCTGATTTCCTTTCAAGATCAAACACAACAAAGTGTAATAGATTTTACCTACCTTGCAGCTAGGCTTTGGTGCTCTTGGAATAAGAGGAAAATGCTACTTTGGCAGTGGTACAGCTAAGGATGATTTAAGCCTGTCTAACTCGTGGGCTGGGGATGAGATACAGACATCAACGTGATATATTAGAAAAAAATATATTGTTGGGGCGTGTTTCTGCCATGGTGTGGAACAAGTGGGGGAAAGCTTTTAGAAGAATATTGAGTCTTTCCACTACATCAGTGCTTTCCAAACTGCTGCTGTTGGCGACACACCAACGGCGGCGGCGCGGGGGTGCGCACAGGGGGGTGCACGGCGGCAGTGGCGTGCACGGCGGCGGCCTCGTGTTTTCTGCTAAAACGCGGAAGCACTGATGGCGTGCTGCTGCTGCCGCCGCCATACACGCCGCCGCACGTGCCCCCACACCGCCACCTTGCACGTCCACTTCCAGGTTGTGTCGCAACACACTAAACTGTGTTGCGACACACTAAAGTGTCGCGACACACCATTTGGAAAGTTATGCACTACATCCTCAAATGATGGATAATGGACGAAAGCAAGAGGCCTTTTCCAAATAAATCTCACTGGCTCTGACCAATAAATGTTGCTCGGCAAATTTGTTTTTTAAAAACAGTCATGGGTCAAAGGATATTATCATCATTTCCTAGAAAAGTAAAGCTTTCCAGTTAATGATGATGGTATGTTATGAAGGCAAATGGTATTCTTCCTTCTGCTTGACTAGACACTGCGCATTGTTCTCTGTTGGAAGTATAGAGACACTCGTGGTTTTGCAAATGCAACAGCTTGTTTACCATTAGAGTCATGCAGGTCATCCCACCAGACAGCAATTCTGATTGTATTTCCTGAGTGATAAGCTCATCTGCTTAGAAAACAGGAAAATTTCCTGTTTTTCTCCTTCATACATTCATTCTTATTTAAGTCTTTGGATTAAAATTGAACTACACTGACTCCAAGATGGAACTAAATAGGGGTGTTGCACAAAACAGAAAATGTGTTTGTCTTGAGTTTAAACAAAACATTGCATCCTGAAAGTGTCACTGAACCAGTTGGCCATGGTTTAGCTTAGCAGAACAAAACTTTTATCACTTGGGGGGTGGAGGTGGACTATGTTTATCAAGACTAAATTTTGAAATTTGAATGGATGGATGGGGCAACAAGCACTCAACCCTATGGTTCACAACTATGGTCACCTCATCTTCCATATGAGCCATATCCAGCAGGGCCCACCAGTGCCTGGATCCTGGGAAATGCTGAGGCGTACTACAGTAGAAACTCCTCGTTTTCACCCAACCCCAATGCATAGTGAGGAAGAAGTAAGAAACATGCACACATGACTCAGGGAAAGTACCATCTGCTTGCTGAAGGTGGTAAATGAGGGGATCTGGTAGACAGAAAACCAGATGGAGAAAAGCTGGAATTCATTATCTTCCAACATACTGAATGGCTGTTAATGCAAAGCCATCATCTAAGCCAGAGCTTTCCAAACATTTCATGTTGGTGACACACATGAATGGCAGCGGCGGCAGCACTAATTGGCGGGGGTGCCGCTCCTTCCCGTTCCCCCCATCAGTGCTTCCCGGTTTGCGCGCGACACACCAAGACACGGCAGGCGACACAGTAGTGTGTCACGACACACACTTTGGAAAGCTATGATCTAAGCGGTAGCATGCGTCACATCTGATATCTTTGGACCATCTAGCCACTTGTTGCCTGATGGCTACTTCAGCCTTTGCTCAGAAACCTTACTCTGCTTGCCTCTTCCTCTGTTTCTTAGGACACCAACTCAACTGGGTCATTCTGAACCAGTCACTCACCCACTGGGATGAATCCCGGGCTTCCATCAGCAGAGAGATGCATATGGATGAGATCCACATGTCTCACCTGGCTATTTCCTTCAGTTCAGACTGTGAACTGTGAGGCTCCCTGTTGCTCACCTGTAGCCTCTTTCAGTCTCTGAGAAGTGAGTTAATCTTATCTTCAAAAGAACTATCAATGCCCTTTGCTTACTTAAGGCAGCCAAACGGAAAAAAGGGGGTGGGGAGGCAAAACTGTCTGTTGCCTGAGCTGGTAGGGACACCTTGATGATGTCCAAACAGATCCTTCAACTTCCTCAAGGACAAAAGACGCCTCATGTCCTTTCCCCTGCTGACCCATGCCATGCAGTTGCTGCAGACTGCACAGTGTGGGCTTGAATTCAAGTGCAAGTTTGGAATGCTGCCATATCATGCTGCCTTTGGATCCAGGGGAGGGGGACAGCTCTTCCTACTCCTGATCTTTGCTCTCAATTCCTGGGTAACTAATGCAGGGGAGTGGCCTGAACTGTGCGATGTACTCTTTAAATGCCTGCTGCTTCGCTCTGAACTTCACCCCAGATTGCCCCTCACCCAATAGGGTTAGAGCCAATAGCAGGAGGGACATAAGCAGCCCAGAGAGAAGAATCCAAAGATAAAGGAAGAGGCAAGGCAACTTCCAGTCACATCACCAACACCTGATCACACTTTCTACCCCAAGTAGCCACATTTTGGCTTGCATCCAGAAGAAAACACAATTGCTTTGGTTCATTTTCAGACTAAAGCGACACCACTGCTGCGCAAGCTGCACTGGGTACCGGTTTGCTTCCGGGTCCAATTCAAGGTGTTGGTTATCACCTTTAAAGCCCTACATGGCATGGGGCCAGGCTACCTGAGGGACCGTCTCATCCCCATAACATCGACCCGTCTCACCCGGTCATGCAGAGAGAGCTTGCTATGGACTCTGTCGGCAAGGGAATTTCATTTGACGGGGTCCAGGAGGTGGGCCTTCTCTGCAGTGGTGCCCGTCCTTTGGAACATTCTGTCCCCGAAGGTGAGGTGGGTCCTTTCGCTCCCAGCCTTTTGGAAGAATCTGAAGACATGGCTCTGCCGCCTTGCCTCGGATGGGAAGGGCAATAGTTCTTCCTGGGGGTGGCTGGTGCCATAGTGCCCTCCATATTGAATGAGATCTTATCGTCACTTGGATTTTATATCTATTTATTCTCTATTTATATTGGTTGTTTGATTGTAATTTTATGTTTGTATGGTTTTAATTGTCGATTTTATTGTAAACCGCCCAGATTCCCCCTTTTGGGGGAGATGGGCAGGGATAGAAATTTGAATAATAAATAAATAAAATAAAGCATCTTAAAGACTTGTTCCATTTTGTACATAAACCACTCAAACCAGCTGTTCCATTCTCAAAAAGTCCATATTTGAATTGCTTTGCATATTCTTAATAATAAGTAATGTGGTGTTGCTGCATATTTTAAATCAGTAACCGTGTAGCTCTTTTATGTTATGCCTTTAATGAGGGACATTTTTTTTTTGAGGAATTAATGTTGGTCAAAAGAAGAGGCAATAGTTGTGTATAAGAGCATGTTTCTGCTCACTATCTTAATGGATGTGATAGTTGAGTTTATCAGGTAAAATGTGATAGTTGAAAGTGGTGGGAATGGGCTCCTTAAGAAGTGTGTGTGGTAGAAGAAGAAAAAATAGGGTCAAGAGTGAATAAACAATAAATGAATGCCCATTGAATACAACCATTAATGACCAATACAAAATAAGTATTTTGAGTTGGATTGGTCAGATACAGAGAAGGAATGAGGACTGAATTACAAAACAAATACGTATATAAAAGAAGAGTGAATGGGTTGAGAGAAATGGAAAGATGAAGGAAGTCATGACTGAATCAAATTGATGAGATCCTCAAAAGGAGAAAGGTGGTAAGTTTAAAAACAAAAGTCAGTGTATAAAAGTGTGTATGGATGTGGTGAAAGCAAAGATGATTGCAAGAATGTAAAGTTATGGAACAGTATAGAGAATGAAGTTGGTGTAAACGAGATGTAGCTATATTTCCATTTTTTCTCATCTGACATTTTATTTTTTTAATTCTCTTTTTTAATTCTTTTGCTTAGTATTTCTTAATCATTTTCTGCACTTTGCAAAACTTTGCTTACTCTGAAAAGGAATAGTGTGATGGGTGTAAGGGTACAGTAATGAGAGGCATACTTTTCTAATAGAAGGCAACAGACTCCTCCTTCTATTGGCAACTATTAGTAGCAATGCTGTCTGATTATTTGCTCATATCCTGCAATAAGAGAGTGCATCAGGTGGATATTTCAAAATGTGGCATTTCTTGGAAGAGGTGGCAGAGAAAAGAAGCAGAGGATGTGTGACAATTGCCAAGGTGACAAGGGGTCCTGCTACCTCAAGTGATGGGTCCCATTAGACCACTACTGGCAAACATTACCCTCCACTTGGGCACAGAGAGAATCTTCTAGCTGTGCTCCTGTCCTCTGAAGATGCCAGCCACTGCTACTGGCGAAATGTTAGGAACCAAAACTGCCAGAACATGGCCACACAGCCCGGAAAACCCACAACAACCATTTCCCTGCCTACTTGCATGGAATCAATTCTTGATCATTAAAGGTAAGCAAATACATAGATATTTACAAACCTGGTTTTAAAGCTTTCTCAAACTATATTTGACTGCACACTTCATGTGAGCGTGCCATTTCACAGGTTGTTTTGAAAAATATAGCTTGATGAACCACTTGCGGAAGATCAGTGACAGCATTTCCTTTTGGAAATTTACACATCATAAAACATAAAGAGGAAATATTATTAATAGGCACAATGTCATCATCACTGTTGGGGTTTTTTTAATAGAAAATATTTCCTAGATGTGTTAATATTTCAGAAAGCTACAAAGTAATTCTATGTAAACACACACATACACACAATTGCACACATTTGGCAATTTGGAAAATAAACTAAATATAAGTCATAGGCTTCTGGAACTGACTCAAGGCTGAATGGAAAGCAAAATTTGGAGACTCAAAACCTTTGTACCTCTCTTTAACTATCATGCAAAACATTTAAATAGTTAGACTTTTATTGTTGATCTATTTAATGCCTACTTTTAATAGGTTTGTGAGAGATTTCCAGGAACATTTGAGCTTTCTGAGAAAATACAACATTTCACAGATAGATATATACTGTGCTGGATGTTAAATTTCCTTAAATGTTTAATTTTTTCAATAAATAAATAAATAATAAAAAATACTTTTTGATGTATTTTGACAAAATGACGCTAGGGCGTTTTTGTAAAATGTCATAAAATTTATTGTTGGAGTAGAAATGGAGGTGGGTGTGGTCCTGGAACCCCTTCCCAAATTGTCCCTGCTTTTTGGTGCTGCAGCTGCAGGTGCAAATGTTGTTGCCATTGCCAATGTTCTGCAGAAAGTTTGTGGCCACGTTATTACTTCTGTTTCCACAGCCTGCTGTAAGTCCTATTCAAATCAAATCAAACCTTTATTAAGGCCTTTAGGCTAGAGAATACTACAATAAAAATACATAAACCTGCAATTATTAATAAAGTTAAAAAGGAGATATAAAATACAATAACACTGCATAAAAATAAAATAATATGGTAACAATAATACAGATAACAGTGGCAATCACCAAAATTTGTACTAATCTTCATGTGTAGGTTGGACAGATATGGCACAAAATTGGGCAACCTGGAAAGTTATGTCAGGGTCCTGGTCAGATAGAAGAAGTGACAGATAAGCATTGTGCTCTCTACCAGGATAGCTCTTTAAAATGGGATTGATATATGTCTTCTGAGATTCCCTGTAAAGAGAGCCACAAAGGGGCACGTGGCTTAGGGATTCCACCGAGCCATCCCCACATGGGCATAAACACTGCCCCCTGGACTGTGGAGTGTAATGCAGCCAAAGTGAAGGCCCAATGAAATTTCAGAAATAAAATTGAGGAGAGATAAGATGATGGCACATGCCCATTTGAGAAAAATTCCATTCTAGAGGTTGGTAAACACTTGATTACCAGTTTACCAGTAAATTTGGTGTAGTGGTTAAGGCACCAGGCTAGAAACAAGGAGATTGTGAGCTCTAGTCCCCCCTTAGGCACAAATTCAACTGGGTGACCCCAGAAGTTTCTGTGCAATGAGGAAGTTGAACTTCTGTGACTTCTAGACTATCCACAACAACCACCTACCTTTTGAGGAAGCAGAACAACTCCAGCTTAAAATATCTGCAGCTCTGTCCAGTGCTCAACCTCCTCCCCCCAACCTTACCGTCCAAGAGAGGAGAGCCCTGACAGCCCTCAGCAAAGATGAAACCATCACCATTTTACCTGCTGACAAAGGAAGATGTACAGTGGTTCTAAACACTGCAGACTACCACAATAAAATTACCTCACTTTTGGAGGATCACCATACATATGAAAAACTGAAAAGAGACCCCACCAACAATTACAAGAAAAAGGTAATAGACAGTTTGAAACAATTGGAACATGATGGCTCCATCGATAGGATTACCTACCACCGTCTGTACCCTGGAGAAGCCATCCCCTGCATCTACGGACTTCCTAAGATCCACAAGGAAGGAACACCCCTCCGACCCATAGTCAGCAGCATTAATTCGGTAACATACAACATTGCCAAACACCTCTCTACCATACTAGCACCTCTAGTTGGACACTCTGAACACCACATCCATAATTCGGAAGAATTTGTTTCCAAAGCAAAGATCCTGAAACTGGATACAGATGAAACTATGGTCTCCTTCGATGTGTCCTCCCTTTTCACCAGCATCCCCACCACTCATGCTCTATCCACTGTCAGGAAGAGACTAGAAGAGGACAGCACCCTTGAAAGGAGAAACCATCTCAACCCAAACCAGATCTGCCATCTTCTGGACCTGTGTCTTAACACCACTTATTTCTCATACAGAGGTGACTTTTACAGACAAAAACACGGCTGTGCCATGGGTTCTCCTGTGTCACCCATTGTGGCCAATTCATACATGGAAGAAGTGAAGAAGAAAGCACTCAACACCTTCCAGGGAACGGTGCCCACCCACTGGTTTAGGTATGTGGATGACACCTGGGTCAAAATCAAGGCCCAGGAAGTACAGGCCTTCACGGACCATATAAACACTATAGATGCCAACATTAGGTTCACCAGAGAAGACACCAAGGACAACAGACTGGCATTCCTAGACTGTGAAGTCCTCATTGGGACCGGTGGCAAGCTAGAAATAGGGATCTACAGGAAACCCACACACACAGATCAATATCTGATGTTTGACTCCCACCATCCACTACAGCACAAACTAGGGGTCATCAGGACATTGTCACACAGAGCAGAAACCATCCCCACCTCCATGGATTTCAAAAAGAATGAAAATCAGCACCTGAGAACAGCTCTGAAAGCCTGTGGATATCCAAATTGGGCCTTCACTAAATCTAAATCTACCAGACCTAAAACAGCAACAGATAGGGCTGAGACTCAGAGTAAACAGAAGAACCTGGTCATTCCTTACATGGCTGGCATGTCTGAAAAGATAAGAAGGATATTTGGCAAACACCACATACCTGTATATTTCAAACCCACCAACACACTGAGACAGAGGCTTGTACACCCCAAAGATCAAACTCCAAAACACAAGAAAAGCAATGTAGTTTATGCAATCCAGTGCAGTGAGGAGTGCTCTGAACTCTACATTGGAGAAACCAAGCAACCTTTGTACAGGAGGATGGCCCAACACAGGAGAAGTAACACCACAGGACCAGAGTCAGCAGTTTATCTTCATCTAAAGGAAAAAGGACACTCATTTGAGGACATTAATGTTCACATTTTAGACAGAGAAGATAGGTGGTTTGAGAGAGGGGTCAAGGAATCCATTTATGCCAACTTGGAAAATCCTTCCTTGAATAGAGGTGGGGGCCTCAGGCACAACCTTTCCCCTATTTTCCTTCCTGCTTTGTCTTCTGTGCCTAGGAAGGTTAAGACCATTTCGCAAGCTCAACAGCAGCATGGTAATCTTAACGATCCTCCTTTAGATGATAAAGGGACTTAGAAATAACATCTCAAAAATAACCATGACCTAGCCCCAGGTGCAAGGTCACACAGCCACCTAGAAACATATTTAAGGATTCCCTTACTAACTTTGCTCAGACTGAAGAAGCTCCTTGGATAAGGAGCGAAACGTTTCCACTGAGAAAATAGAAATCCAGTTGACATGATTCAAGCTACAGACAATTCCACCTGGATGACTGAGAACCTTCATAGACATATAGACTATTAGAAGAACTCACATGCTTTATTTTACAAAGGTTTATCATCTATTTAAAAGATGACCAGAATGGAGAGCTGTTAAAGTATCCAGGCGAAGGCCTGGGTAAAACTAAAATATTTTAAGGACACAACACAGGACTCCTGTCAGCAGGTGGTAATGCAGGCCCATAGTTTAAAGTTCATCAGTCATGAAATCTCAGAAAATTGGGTTAACTAAGCCAATTATGGTTACATTAAACTCGGGCAGTAGGCTCTCCCTGCCACGTTTCTGGTGTCTGGGACTGGTTGTGACAATGTAGTACACGCTGAGATTTCAGAGATTTTCTCGCAGAAGTATTAGCAGGAATCAAGTGTGTTGAATCAACCTTAAAGCTGCAACCCACTAGATCACACACTGATTCCTGTATGTGAGTTTCTCTCACATCAAAGCTTGGGCAAGTATGACATAATGGTTTTAAATGGCAGTCCCCCTACTATATAAGGGACGCGATGGCTCAGCGGTTAAGATGCCAGGCTTGTCGATCGGAAGATCGCAAGTTCGGAGGTTCGAATCCCTAGACCCGCGTGACGGAGTGAGCTCCCGCACTCGCCCCAGCTCTTGCCAACCTAGCAATTCGAAAGCATGCAAATGCAAGTAGATAAATAGGTACCACTTCAGTGGGATGGTAACAGTGTTCCGCATGCATCATACCGGCCACGTGACCGCGGAAGTGTCTTCGGACAACGCTGGCTCTTCGGCTAACAAACGGAGATGAGCACCGGCCCCTAGAGTCAGACACGACTGTGCAGGGGAAACCTTTACCTTTACCCCCTACTATGGAGGGCAGTTTTCATGTGAATTCTTTATACTTCTTTACTACTCAAATACATCAGTCTTTTCAATTCCTCCTCATAGAGCAGAGAGGTCATTAACAGTCACCCCTACAAGGTAGACCAGACTAAAACCAATGCCATGTAGGTCAGTATTATTTTCATTGCAACAGCTATAATAACAGAATCTTGCAGGTCTGAATGTGCTTGCCTCTCCCTCCCTTTATCTCCATGTGAATTAGGGAAGGCTTCTCTAAGATGTTTTCTGAAGTTACTTTCTTGGCCAAGGCGCAGCCCCCTTTAACTGACCGTTGCCTTGGAAGTCACTCTTCCTCCTGTCCTTCAAGGCCATTCCCTCTATCCTTTACATTAATGGCCCAGCACCAATCTCTTTATTCCTTGGGAGTGGCTTTTGCTAGGATACAAATGCATTTGATGCTCCCTCTTAATACAGGTTGGGTTTGCATATTACAGCAAGTCAAAATCTTTATCCATGGCTCGTTGAAAAAGCCACCATTGGTTGGGTGTGCATAACTTGCAAAATATAAACTGTACTTTAAAACCGCAATGGGCACATGTTTTGGAATAAAACCATGATATATGAACTATATATAAGCAGTGACAGATTTTATTTTCTTGGGCTCCAAGATCACCACAGACGGTGACTGCAGCCATGAAATTAAAAGACGCTTGCTCCTTGGGAGGAAAGCTATGGCAAACCTAGACAGCATATTAAAAAGCAGAGACATCACCTTGCCGACAAAGGTCCGTATAGTTAAAGCTATGGTTTTTCCAGTAGTAATGTATGGCTGTGAAAGTTGGACCATAAGGAAGGCTGAGCGCCGAAGAATTGATGCTTTCGAACTGTGGTGCTGGAGAAGACTCTTGAGAGTCCCTTGGACTGCAAGGAGGTCAAACCAGTCAATCCTAAAGGAAATCAACCCTGACTGCTCATTGGAAGGACAGATACTGAAGCTGAAGCTCAAATACTTTGGCCACCTAATGCGAAGAGAGGACTCACTGGAAAAGACCCTGATGCTGGGAAAGACTGAAGGCAAAAGGAGAAGGGGACGGCAGAGGATGAGATGGTTAGATAGCATCACCGATGTAATGAACA
Organism: Charina bottae; assembly: GCA_023362775.1. Taxonomy (NCBI): domain Eukaryota; kingdom Metazoa; phylum Chordata; class Lepidosauria; order Squamata; family Charinaidae; genus Charina; species Charina bottae. The sequence continues at coordinate 27,512,111 of JALMGJ010000003.1, read as the reverse complement.
TGAATTTGAGTAAACTCCGAGAGACAGTGGAGGACAGGAAGGCCTGGCGTGCTATGGTCCATGAGGTCACGAAGAGTCGGACACGACTAAACGACTGAACAACAACAACAACATATGAACTATAGCCTATTTCTGAACTGCTGATACAAAAGAAGATGATGGACTAGTAAATACTTCAAGTCTCTCTGGTTTTCTCTGCCAGAAGAAGCAGTAGGTACAACAGATCCTTTGTGGTTCCAAATCACTATATTGGGGCTGGATTCCAAATGGTAATTTTTTCGGAGCACCTTACAAACCAGTGATTAATGAACTACAAAGCTTTGCTTAACAGCAGCTTTACGTAAATCACGGCAACTAAAATATAAATTTTCTATTTGACTCCTCTTCTTCCAAATAAAGATCTGTTGCAATATGACCTGTATAAATTGGTTTTCCTAATGGCAGAGCACATTTTCTAGCAAACACTTTTCCAGTGAAAACTTGAACAGTGTGTCATTAAGTAATAAAGTAGCATCTGTCACACTTTGTTCTCAGAACTTTCAAACTCTTTCTAATGATCCATATACAGTTATGAGAATCTCACAGGTCTTATGGATTACCAAATGGAACACATAACATTTTTTAATCTAGCACCTATTGAGGCATGAGCTCAATCTGAATATTAGCTCAGAGATGCTGTAATATGATAATATCATTATTTTGTCACATTGGTTTCGATATTTCATCATATTGTTTGATCACTCTGAGCCAAACAAAACTGCCATCTGCAGAATTGCACAATTGCAAGGATGGCTTTTTAAAAGCAAGTGTTGCAGGCAAGGAGGACCGAATCCAGATCGGATCCTGGCAGATCAGATTAGTACTTGGTCGGGAGACCACCAGGACATCCTTGGCTCACTGAGAAACTGAAAAACCATCCCACCTTCTGGGATGATTTGCTGCCAAAAAACAAAACAACTTGAATATATCTGTGTAGTACAGAGCTTTCCAAACTGTGTGTGGCGACACAAAAGTGTGTCGCCACACACAGTCTGGTGTGTTGCCACACAACCCGGAAGCGCTGATCATCATCATCAGCAGCAGCAGCAGCACTTCCGGGTTTTCCCGCAGCGACACACCAACAGTGGCGCGCAAAAACCCGAAAGCGGCAGCAGCGCTTCCGGGTTTTTGTGCGCTGCCGCAACGGTGGCACTTCCGGGTTCTCCCGCGGCGACACACCAACGGCGGTTGGTGTGTCGCCGTGGGAAGACTTTGGAAAGCCCTGGTGTAGTAAGTAGACATTGGTGTAGTAAGTAGACATTGAACTCAACTCAAAGGAGTCTTTACCTTTTTATGGAGGGAAATATGTTTTTAATTCTTTGCCAGTGAGAGATTTTTTATTCAGTGAAAATAACAGCTACAGAGGCCTGATCATGGCCACAGCAAATCAAATCCCATCTCTGCAAATCAGGAGTGTCTGTGTTTGCAATTGGCTTCCATGCAGTTGTTAACTGCGTTATTGACATCTCATCTAATTTGACCCATGATGACCTTTGCTTTGAAAACTCAAACTGAAAAAGCCTCTTTGGGGAACTAACCTGAAGGCTATTTTATTCTGACTCTATGATGAGATGGTAAATTTCTATGGACCCACAGAAAACAAAAATCAACGTTCCTCAATAGATTAGAAACCCTGCACCATTTCATCCTATTGCTGCAGAATCTAAAATCTGCTTCTGGTGACAGAAATATATTTTTAAAAGATACCAGCAAATACAAGACAGATAAGGATTCATAGGCAGGTTATACAAGGAATACAGTGATGTTGAAATGGATTTGGAGATTAGCATGTACCAATCCATAATTGGATTATAGCAAATAGCAGAGAAGCTTGGGAAGGCTTTGGAACAAAAAGGTATTAAATCCATCTGAAAGTTCAATTTTTCCCCAAAGTATTTATTTCATTATATTTTTAAAGACCCAAAGTGCATATTTTTGTATTACTATTTTACTCCATTCAGGTTGTTCATGTAACAAAATATGAAAACAGGAACCTGTATCAGGTGGTCCACATGCTGCCCGAGAGACTCTAGTCCACTCACGATGTCAGAGTTTCAAATATTAATTTTCGTTACATGAATTCAGAAAATTATTCTTTACCCTTTGCAACCTCATCTATTACGATAAAGGTGTTGAGTTTTGTATATACTGAAGATTATATTTTTTAAAACACATCTTAGACATAATAATGCGATCAGCAGAGTTCTGTGTATATCCCTGAAATACATGGACTTAATGAAAGAAAAATTATTTAATTTGCAATCATAAATCATTCTAAAGAGCATGGGAAAATTCTGTAATTAATTTACTCTTGCCAAATGAAATGTCTCAAGTGGGAGAAAAATAGTGGGAAGAGAGAGAGAGAGAAATGTGACCAGGGTCAATTTTGACTGCCCAAAAAGAACTGAACTGATATTCTATCCCATTCCCATCCCATTTCAAGTATGGATTATATGATAATATCAAGGAATGCGGGCATTTGTAAAATTTAAAGATGAGCATGTAAGAAAGGAATAAAAGAAAAAAAAAGTATAATTAATTTACTGTTGCACATACTGTGAACACCAAATAATCCTCCACCCACCCAATATACTTATTTTTCTCAGCTATTCTCAAATTGATCTATGTAGCATGTTACTTAAAATGTTTAAATGCCAGTGAAGATTTGGAGTAATTATGATTTTATGTAAGATAAATATTTTGGAACTTTATTTATGAACATACCAAAAGTTCAGAAACAATAGCTTGGCACTAATCACAGACATAACAGATATACATGCACTACACAAAAATCACAGTTTGAGGAGGTCGTTTAGACCAGGGGTCCCCAACCTGTGGGCTGCAGCCTGTTAGGAAGTGGACCGCAGGGCTCCCTCCTGCAAACCTCGCCCCCCGGTGCACGAGATTGGCTCCTGCCTGCAAACCCCGCCCCCCGGTGTGTGTGATTGGCTCCCGCCTGCAAACCCCGCCCCGCCCCCCCGGTCCGTGGAAAAATTTTCTTCCACGACCGGTGCCTGGTGCCAGAAAGGTTGGGGACCGCTGACGCAGAGTCTAACTCTATGACTAGTTTAGAAGTCCAAATTAAAGCATCACTGACAGATCAGTGTCTAACCTCACTTGCAAAAGGAGCCCCCACTTACCTGTTTTCAGTTTTGAACTTACTGTTCTTAGTGTTGGAAAGTTTTTTGAACATTTAGTGAAAAGCTGTAACTTGAATTCATTATTCTCTGTCCTGCACTCTGGAATTATGGATAATAATTCTTAAGTATTCCTGCCAAAACCTTACAGGTATTGATAAATGTTATCACGTACCCACTCAGTCTTCTCTTCTCAAGACTAAATAATTTCCAGTTCCTTCAATGTTTGTTCATACAACTTAGTTTCTAGTCTCCTGACCATCTTTTTTGTTCTTGCCTTAACTTGTTCCAATTTGTCTGGATCCTTTTTGATGATTTTTGAGTCAGCTATGTAGCCACTTAAACATCATTCCATCCAGCCCATACTAGCTTGCTATTCAAAGTATGTAATAGCATACTTTGTTAATGCTTTGCTGCAATCAAGGTATATTTTATCTACAGTATTCCCACAATCTACTAAAGAAGTTACCCAATCAAAAATAAGATAAGGTTAGTCTGCCAATATTTGTTCTTCAATATACCTATGTTTTGACAAACCCATGCTGACTTTCCACATTCTTTTCAAGGTTGTTACAAATTAATCTCTTTTATGATCTGCTTTAGAATTTTCCCATTTGTTGATGTCAAGCAAGCTTACTTGCCTGAATTTTTTCTCCTTTCTGAAGACATGGATAATATTTGGTCTCTTCCAAACATCTGGCATGTCTTCTGTTCTCCAAGATTTCACAAAGATAAAATTTAAAATCATAGTATATATTAATATTGTAATATTAAATAGCATTTAAAATTGCAGCCAGGCCATCGTCTTTCAGTATCCTAGGATCTAGCCTTGGATATTTAAATCCATCCCTAATTTTTGCTGATCATGGCTCTGTCAATCTCAAGCTTCAGTCCCATCATTCTGCTGCCCACAACTGTATGATGCAAAGCATATCCTCTTGTGGGAGAAGACTGGGAAGAAAGAGGAGTTGAACAGCTCTGCCTTTCCTTTGTTACCTGTTAGCATATTTTGTAATACATTACTATGGTAACATAATCATTTTTTTCTATTATCAGAAATATTTATACAGAGACAACACATACTTCAGAGCTATCAGTTTAACATATCTTTATGCCACATTTCTTTTTTGGTCACATTGCTTTTCCTTGAAGAATCCTAAATCAAAAGAGGATATGTTCTGATATATGAAAGTAAAAAAATCTACCTACAGTAGCTGATACAAAATGAAGAATTGCTATCTGATTAGTAAACATACCTACAGAGAATTTCTACTTACAATTTTTTTCATTCAGTTACTGGGGAGGGGGGAAGCTTTTTCTGTGATAGTCAAGAAACATTCTAGTGGAAGGGAAGGATCCGCTAAGCGACAGTTCTAACAAGAAATCTTCTATTTTATAGTTCTGTATATCACAAGTAAGTTTATATGTACATACTGTATATGCCCGTAAAATAAAATGGAATTTTTAAAGCTAGCTGTTCTTATGTATGAGATGTTATCATTCACTGTTGAATCCCATAAAAGAGGAGTGGGGGAATCTCTTTTCACTCAAAGGTTGCATTATTTCCTGAAGCCACAGTAAAGAAGATCAAAGCCAAAATGAGGCAGAGTGAAAGTCACATAAATATTGCATAGACCAGGGCTTTCCAAAGTTTTCCCGCGGCGACACACCAACCGCCGTTGGTGTGTCGCTGCGGGAAAACCCGGAAGTGCCGTCCTTGCGGCAGCGCGCAAAAACCCGGAAGCGCTGCTGCCGCTTTCGGTTTTTACGCACCGCCGTTGGTGTGTCGCCACGGGAAAACCCGGAAGCGCTGATGATGATCAGCGCTTCCAGGTTGTGTGGCGACACACCAGACTGTGTGTGTCGCCACACACAGTTTGGAAAGCTCTGGCATAGACACTCAGTCTCTCTTTCACACACAGAGATCTTCCCTCAACTCCAGAATTATCAGCAATTAGACCTGAACAGGCTCAGCACTGAAACGTGTTGGTCATCTGCATGGTTTCTTCGTGAGTTTCAACCAACACAGGAACAGAAGAATAGCTCTCCCAGGGCCCATCTCAATCCAACATTTTGTTTCCCCCAGCGTTCAACCCATTTGCTAAGCAGTACTCATAAGCAGGAGATGAGGATATGCATGGTTTTAAAATACTTCTAATAAATGCAAGCATAAATTTTGACTTATGCCTTTAAAAGGATTTTGCAAGGAAAAATGTTTGTTTTACTTGCGGTCAATAGTTACCACACACTGGTTTATATAACCAGAATTTCCCCACCTTCCGAATCTTGAAAATATTTCAGCCTTCTAAAGAAACACTTGATCCTAGTGAAACTAGTTGAATAATGCTGATTTTGTTTGTTTTTCCTCTGTGACAAATGGATTAGAAGTGGATTTACTGGGTCTAGCAGGAACAATCTTTAAAAGTTTACTCAGTTTTTAAAATAAATAAAATAAAGCAATTTTAAGTTGAATTCCAGCATATCTGAGTCATTATGTGATCATGAACTAAGAAGATTATGCTGTAGTCTTAAACACAATAACCCAGAAGTATATTAATCAATTACATCTATACTGTAATGTAGGTTTAAGACTTCAATCCAAAAAGGTTGCTCCAGCCCTAGGCATACTTTCTAGTGAAACCAGATGAACTCAAATCAGTTCAAAATAGCATTGCAAAGTAATCGTGCTTAAAATTACACTATAGGGTTATCTTACAACAGCATTTGGGGACAAAGACTTAAATACAATAGGTAGGAACCAGATTTCATTTTATCAAGAAAATGAAAGGTTATATGGGAATTGGTTTCATATACACACATACAACAAACCAAAATATAAGGAGTAGAATGAGTTGAACTAGTATATTTGCATTCAGAAGCAACTAAGAAACATTAAATTTACAGAAGTGAAAATATAGGTCTACCAAATCTGGGCTAAAAAATCTAGATGACCATTGGATGGGAGCAGAGAAAAACTGAAAAATTAAACTCCTTGTTGCCATCTGGTGGTTGTTTGGATTTTCACAGCCCAGATCTGATGAGCTTAGTGAAAATAGCTTCCGTCTACAAATTATTAAAAATTGTTATTATTATATAGCTTTGCTGTTTTCATTTAATGCTGAATTTCAAATGTTTGTAGTTGTTTTTTATAGGTCAGCATTTAGACTAAATTACTCATGAGAAATACCACTTAATTTTCCATTACTTTCAATGGAAGTATCTGACTAGTCATGAAATCTAGAAACTAGTTCCTTAGAAAAGCAGTCTTTAAATATATTGATTAAATACATTTAATTATGTACAATATAGATTAATAAAGTAACATAATTCTATTCTAGTATGATAATCTATTAAAGTCTGAAAAGACATTCCCTAATTTGGGATTATCTCCAGGTAGCAAATCTAGATTGCATACCCTTATTGTAGACACTTTACAAAATCAATTTCTAGAGCTTTGCCCTTTAGCTCAATAGCTGTAGTGATGCAAATTCTTCTACCAACTTGGCAGAAATGTCATCCTTCTTCTAAAATACTTCCTCCTTCTCCACAATAGCCAACATGTGATTGGTCTAGACCAGGGCTTTCCAAACTTTTGCCCTTGGCGACACACCAATGGCCAGCGCGCAAAACCCCGGAAGCGCTGCCACTGCAGTGCGCAAAACCCCAGAAGCGCCGGTGGCAGTGCTTCCGGGTTGCCGCCACCGTTGCCGCGCTTTCGGGTTTTTGCACAACATGGCGTTGTCCTGGTATGTCACGCGACAACCCGGAAGCGCTGATGGCAATTGTTGATGGCAATCCAGGTTGTCGCGTGACACACTTGGGGCCCCCAGGCGACACAGTGTTGTGTCGCGACACACAGTTTGGAAAGCCCTGGTCTAGACAGAGAAAAGGTGGATATCCAAATAATACCAATTTTTATGTAGATCTTCTATATGAATATTTGTAATTTTTCACATACTTAAGGACAATGTCTCTAGTCACTATGCTACCTTTTTGATTCAAAGTTTTGGTGCAATAAAATTCCAAGTTACCTATTCTTCATTATAAGATCATTCATTATAAGATCATTCATTCACTGTTAAAAATTTTTGGTCCTGTTTGTTTGTTCGTGTGTGTGTTTTCCTGGGACCTGAAGTAGGTTTAAGGTAAAGTAAAAAGGTAAAGGTACCCCCCGCACATTTGTGCAGTCGTGTCCGACTCTAGGGGCCGGTGCTCATCTCCGTTTGTTAGCCAAAGAGCCAGCGTTGTCCGAAGACGCTTCCACGGTCATGTGGCCGCATGACACGCGCGGAACGCTGTTACCTACCCACCGAAGTGGTACCTATTAATCTACTTGCATTTGCATGCTTTCGAATTGCTAGGTTGGCAAGAGCTGGAGCTAGTGCAGGAGCTCACTCTGCACGCAGGGTTAGGGATTCGAACCTCCGAACTTGCAATCTTCCGATCAACAAGCCTGGCGTCTTACCCGCTGAGCCACCACGCCCCTATTAAGGTAAAGTAGATAAGCTAAATCTAGCACAGTCTTAACACAAGTATTTTACCCTTTATTTAAATAAATTACCCCTATCACCTGCTTGGGGGAACCTGAAAGACACAAAAATGGGTCAATTCATTGTGTGCCACTGGCAGCTTAAAATTGCTCAATTTTGTTATAGGATAAAGATGAGAATAAATGGGTTAATTATTGCACTTTTCATTGAATTATCTTTACGATCATTCTCATCATTATTATAGAAAGCATTGACACAGGGCTAAAGGCGAATTTGGAGTAGAATCCAACAGTAGATGCTTATTCATCAGAATGTCCTCTTGTTCCCTGTTCTCCTGGCAGATCCCCAAGTGCCCTCAAAATTCACAGTAAAGCAGGAGATCCTCCAAAGCACATTCTGGGGTTGTATCCCAATTCCACCAGCAGAAACTGCTTTCATGGAAACAGTCATAGTATTGAATTGCTTCATTTATCTTTATTTTCCAAATCCATGCAACTACTAAACATGTCTTTGCTCAAATTCTGATTTTTTACAAAAATAAGATTAAACAGGAGTATATTACATATTATTTTTATAAGCTTATATCCTTAGAACACCCAGGTGCTTTAAACCTATTTTCAACCTGATATCAAAGCCTCCGTAAGTCAAATTCTTGGTTTCAAATTATCTTTAATGTTTGTACTTAACGTAATTCTGAGATAGTATTTTGGTCCCAAAATGAGGGCACCAAAATATAGCTCCTTTTCAATAAATGCATAGGTAAACTTTACGTGATTTATAAGCATCAAATCTAGTCTCCAGTTCACCAAGTTAACTCACTAGCTGCTGAAATCTTTCAGTCTTTAGCATGCTAAATTCCTAAAGTGCTATATTGCTCTGATTTATGTCAACATAATTTCAACAAGACGCCTGAAGGCATATTAGTATTGATAACAGATACCAGTGTCAACTTTCTGAAATTCTTAAGCAACAGCGTTTTTCAGCTTGTTTCAACTTAACATATTTCCTCAAGTAGACTGTGCTTACGAGATTTCAAAAGAGCATACTCAACATTTCTCATAAAAGCACACAACACAGCCAGTGCACGTTGTAACTCATTGTTTTGAACTTTATTGCTATGCTGTCTGTGCTCTCCAAATATATTGGAACCATAACTCCAAGAATTCCTAGTCAGCATGGTCTCTAACATCTGGAGGTCACCAGGCTAGGAAAGGCTGTTCTATCTGCAGCCAAAATAAATGTGCTACAGAATTCTTTTTCCTGTTAAATGTTGACTTTCAGAGCAGAAACATGTGTTGTCCTCAAGAGACAAGTAGCTTATAAGTTTATTCATCATGTATTTGTTCGTTACATTTGTATCTTGATGCAATCAAATTGACTCTTATCCATACCTTTATGATGTGATATAATAAATGCACTGTAATTACATTTTGAATGTCTGTACCCAACATTCAAAACACAACGCTCATTCACTAACATGGAAGAGGAATGGAGGGATATTTGCTGAACATGCAGCCAACCAAAGTTTGCCCTTGCTATCTTTAAGCTGACCTCAGCGTCTATTAGAGGTTCCTTCCTTCATTAGATCTAAAAATGAGCAGATTCTGAAGTGACAAAAATCCCTTCATTCCTACTCTCTACAGTAAGATAATTTGCTAGCTGTTTGCTCCCTGCTTCTCTGATCCCTACATTTACCATCTGTAAGCAAACCACAAGGCCTTCAAACCAGGTAAGAGATAGAACATCTGTCAGCTGTACTACATGCAGAAATGATATGATGCAGGCTTGATTAGATGGGGCACACCTAGGCTGACCATACGTCCCGTTTTGAACGGGACAGTCCCGTTATTTAAGCATTTTTCAACCGTCCCGTCGTTTTGATCAAAATCTCAATTTTGTCCCATTTTTAAACCCGGCGGGAAGGAGGACAGGAAGGAGGACTGGAGCCGGAGTTGCCATTGGAGGCAGCCCAGAAGAGGCCCTATCAGCGCGCGGCAACTGGAAGACCGGTTGCCACGTGCGAGCCCAGCACCAGACACAGCACCACAGTCCAACCAGTTCCTGTCTCCTTACCTGATCCTACTGGTGCCGCTTGCTCCGAAGCCGAGATTGCCTGCCCAGCAGCGGTGAGGCCAGAGAAAGCAGGCACAGGAAGGTTGTGGAAAGAGGGCGCAGGGTGTGTGCATCCATGCAATCCCTAGGAAGCTGAGGAAAGTGGGTGTGGGGTGCGTGTGTGTGCGAGTACTTGCTCAGAGAGGCCAGGGAAAGCAGGTGCAGGTGCATTTGGTCACAGGGAGGCTGTGGAAAGAGGGTGCGGGGTGTGTGTCCATGCAATCCCTAGGAGGCTGAGGAAAGTGGGTGTGGGGCGCATGTGTGTACGTGTGAGTACTTGCTCAGAGAGGCCAGGGAAAGCAGGTGCGGGTGCATTTGGTCACAAGGAGGCTGTGGAAAGGATGCGGGGTGTGCATCCATGCAATCACTAGGAGGCTGAGGAAAGTGATTTAGGGTTAAGGAATGAGGGTTACACCGAGCTCCCAAGGAAGGGCATCGCCTGCCACAGTGACAAAGGGAGGATCTGTGCCCATGCAGCCAACAGGTGCCTTGCTGAGTGTGGGCAGCTCCTTAAGAGGGCTTCCCGGCAGGTCTTAATGGTCAGAGGGGTTCATATCCCAATGAGGCTAAGATGTTTAGGGTTACAGTAACTTGTGTGGTGGTCAGTGAGTAAATGAATTTGAATAAACCATATAGTAGCTGCACAAACCCTCCCTCCCTCCCTCCCTCCCTCTGTTCTTGCTCCCCGGCAATCTCCAAGCCAGAGATGGCCAAATCTGAAAGCTGTAAAATGAGTTGTGCTGAGCTTTGCAAGACTTTTTTCCCTGGAAAAACTGCCAACAGATTGACCCACATTTTGACATTTGTCTTCCATTGTGAACTGTAACTGGGGGAGGAGGCCTGTTTTATGACAAGTCTGTGGGTGATGCTTATCTAATAATGATGCAGATAATTAAAGATGTAGGGTGATATATGATTTCACAGCACTTATAACTGCTTAATCTTAATCTTATTATGATTTTATTTACAAAATATAATATTTATACACTGGTTATTGAACTCCCACAAAGAATTTTTAAATACTTAATAGGGTTTGCAGGCGGGAGCCAATTTTGCGGACCGGGGGCGGGGTTTGCAGGCAGGAGCCAATCGTGCGGATGGGGGCGGGGTTTGCAGGTGGGAGCCAATCGCATGGACCAGGGGGCGGGGTTTGCAGGTGGGAGCCAATCACACGGATCGGGGGTGGGTTTGCAGGCAGGAGCCAATTGCGTGGACCTGGGGGGCAGGGACCCCTGTCCCGTTTTGCCATCCCAGTGTCCCATTTTTGTCTCAAGGAAATATGGTCAGCCTAGGCACACCAGAATGAAATACTATTTTTCTGTGAATGGACTGTCTCACCTGTCTTCCAACCTGGCCAATTGCCAGCAATCCCTTCACCTCCTTTCCTTACAAAGTTGGAAATACAAGCCCTTTGGAAGCTAGCTAACAAAGTGAATGAAACACTGTCTGGATGGCTGAACTACTTGCGGGAAAGAAATTATATAGGGTACAAAGAAATCTGGATGGACAGGGAGTGATTTTTTTAAAAATCCCCCTAGAAAAAAATTACAGAAACCTACACTGAAAGAAAAGCTTTATAAATGGAATTAATGGAATCACTGTGGGAATAGTGAGTTCTTAAGGGTGAAAAGGGGCGTGGTGGCTCAGCGGGTAAGACGCCAGGCTTGTCGATCGGAAGATTGCAAGTTTGGAGGTTCGAATCCCTAGCCCTGCTTGCGGAGTGAGCTCCCGCACTCGCCCCAGCTCTTCCAACCTAGCAATTCGAAAGCATGCAAATGCAAGTAGATGAATAGGTACCAGCGTTCCACGCGCATCATGCGGCCACATGACCATGGAAGTGTCTTCGGACAACGCTGGCTCTTCGGCTAACAAACGGAGATGAGCACCGGCCCCTAGAGTCAGACAGGACTGCACAAATGTGCGGGGGGAAACAGACTCTTTCTAGTAGAAGCCCTCCTATAAATGTATTTGTAGTCTACACAAAATGCTTACTGAGAAATGCAGCACAACCCTATATAATGCACATTTACTTAGAAATAAATCCCATTGAATTCCAAGTAAGTTAATTCAGAATTCATAAAAATTAAACAGTACTAATATTATAAAGCATAATAAATTTATTATGGCATATCCTTTCATGGATGTAGTCCACCTCATTAGAAGTCATTCTCCTTTTGTAATGAAATGCAAAATGTGTAACTTATGAGTATTTATTTATTTATCTGTTAGACTCATATTTGAAATTTCCTTTAAGAGAACACTGAATAGAGTACTCTCTCATCCCTTTTTATCCTGACACAACAATGCTGTGAGATAGTAATAGCTTGAGAATTATCTAGTGAGTTTCCCTGAGGGTGGAGCTGCACCTGTGTTTCTCCAGCATAATTCAGCACCTGAACTATTAGATCATGCTGTCTTTCAGTTCAGTTGAAAGCCAAAGAAGTGCAACAATAATTAATAACATTGCATAAGTGCAACAATAATTAATAACATTGCTAACACCAGTAGTAATTTGGTGACAACACAACCATCATGTAACAGAAACGGAATCCAGTATCTCTATTCATGCCAACTCTCTAGAATCAAATTCTTGATTAATTCTAATTCTGATTCTGCAGTTTCACACCCATGTCTTTGTTTAAATCTCTCTTGTGGCAGAATTCCAATTTTCAAATTACAGTAGAGAAGTGGGAGACTGAAATATTCTCTTGGTGGTTTCAGAATATTGCCATTTCTGATTTCAAATCTGTAGCCAAAAAGCTAAGTTGGGTCAGACCTGATTGTTACTTGGATTCTGATAGGAGATCACGAGATAGAAGTATTCCTATGTCCTGGTACTTCTCACAATGAACATGCTAATCACGCTCAGCAGCCACTTGTTAACATTTCAACACAACAAAAAACCCCACCTAATCTCCTATAACTTAGCTCTATAAATAGAAAACAAACATTGCCACTCTACCTGGGCACAGAGAGATCGCTTCTGTCTGTGCTCCTGCCCCCTGAAGATGCCGGCCACAGATGCTGGCGAAACGTTAGGAACCACAACTTCCAGAACACGGCCACACAGCCCGGAAGACCCACAACAGCCATTGAACTCTGGCCGTGAAAGCCTTCGACAATACAATTTTCTGAGAGTTTTATAGCTATCACTATAAATCACCATCTATTATTTCCTCAATAAGTGAGATAATGTATCTGATTTTAAAGACCAGCAATTCATGGGAATGTTCACCTTGACCTTTAAAAAAAAAAAAACCCTACACCACTCCCATGCAGATGTAGCAGTACCAATCACCCAACTATGTCTAAATGTCTTGTGTTCCCTTTCTCATTCTTCAAATCATGGTTTCAAACTAAGCTTAGTGAGAAAAATGTCCTTCTTAGCTTTAGCGCTAAACCATAGCAAGAAGGGAATCTTTGAAAGGGGCCCAAAAGAGGGGAGAAAGAGAAATGCATAAGCTTGAAGCCTGCTCTGAGTATTTTAACTATGGATAGGAGATCATGAATAGGCTCAACTACACGTAATCTCTTCTAGGGCTTTGACTTTCAATTGAAATATTTAATTTCTGCCAAATTAATCCAGAATCCCCCCTCCTGATTTGCTCATTTAGGTCATCTAGTAAAGAGATTAAAAATTATGCCCAAATCCTGCTAGCTTTGCTAAAAATACTACTTTCATAGATAAAACACAGAACTGTTAATAAATTAGTCCATATGGGCTAAGAGATATTTAATCATTTTAGTCTGACTCCAGAATTACTAGTTTACTGACTAAAGAATTATTAGTTTACTTTCATGAAATATAGTCATAAAAAAGGAAATAAAACTTGTGGTTATTATGGTTAAGTGTTTCACTTCATCATGCTAGAAATCTTACTTCCTGCCAGACAGGATAAACTGTCCTGTATGTGCAAGCACGTAATTTCTAATATTTGGAATGTTGGAACAGTTTTCTGAAATATATTTCTGCACAACTGTCTTTTCGAATCATTCTTTCATTTCCTCTCTAGTTCTAGCTTTTATCAGCACCTTATTCTAGTAGACACATTTTACAGTTTTAAAGGGAAACACATCAAGAGTGAGCAAAGCATCTTCAACTAATGTGATTTCATTGTACTTTTGGTTAATTATTTTTTATGGAAAAAAATTGTAATAAATCACTCCGTTCAGCAAATATCTTTTTGCATCAAAGTTTCTTCATTCTCTTTCTGTTTTTATAAAATTACCTTCACACCCCTATGGGTGGTATGTGTCTTCCTCAACCTCGGGTCCTCTACCAGAGGCCTGGGATTTTGAGGGTTCTGCGCAGTACCTTAGCTGTTTGTAGCACTGCACTCTTCTGGACTGAGAGCTCTGATGTTGCTCCTGGGATCTGTGGAAACCACTCTCCCCGCTTAGGAGTCACAGCCCCGAGTGCTTCTACCACCACTGTTACCTCTTTGGCCTTCACTTTCCACATCCTCTCCAGTTCCTCCTTCAGGCCCTGGTACTTCTCCAGCTTCTCATACTCATTCTTCCTGAGGTTGCTGTCACTTGGCACCACTACATCCATCACCACCATATATATAAGAGGCAGGAGCCATGTAATTCATTTTGTTAAACAGTGAGCAACTTGAGAACACTCAAGGAATGTTTGTGTCAGCAAAAACGTTGTCAGAGGAAATGTATCCAAGACCAAGAAAGAATGACTGTGAAGCAGTAAGCTTTTAAGAAAAATCAATCAGAATGACAGTGTCATGAGCATGAGCAGAAAGCACAGGAATCACCAGATACAGAGACAGAAATAATGGTTTCTAAAAATAAAAGCAATGAATATACCATTCCGTAAATATTTGGTCTTGACAGAGTTAATAAAGGGAAAGGGAAAGATTCCTTCAGGTTGAGCTCAGCTCCTGGTGATTAATGGATGTGTCCGTTTAGCTTTCTTGGCAATAGTCTGGAAGTAGTTTGCCTCCCCTTTCTTCCTGCATGCTTTTTTGACTTTCTGGCCTAGTTTCAAGCCCTGGAATGCAGTGAGGGTCTCCCATATAAGTACTAACCAGGGTGAACCCTGGTTGGCTTTTTTCAAAATCAAGTTTGGATGGCAGCACCTGATCTCATTAAAAGCTAGGTCCTGCCATCCAAACAAAACTTTTCAGAATGTGGGGGGGGGGGCATTCCAAATTTCAAATTGTTTTGCTACTGCAAAACTCATTAAATTAAGCAACATGTTCCAAGTTCCACATTCTTCAAGATGGAGGGTCAGAGTGATAATATTTTATTTATTTATTTATTTATTAAACAAATTTATCACCGCCCATCTCTACCGCAGTAGACTCTGGGCGGTTTACAATAAAATATTAAAATTAAAAAACCTATAAATCATTAAAATACAATATCATAATAAATAGAAAAAATATTTATAAAATAATATTGACTATAACTTGTACCTTTACCTTTACTGCTTAATTTTTTTTCAGTTCTTTCATATCAACCTAATTTTTACTTTCCATTCCTCCAGTTTAGAAATATTTTCCTGTAGCTTTTCTACACTGTTCAAATAGTCATTTCTCTAATCACTTTTTGGTGGTGAAAATGAAATACTTTCCATTACCTTCTTTAGAATATAGGCAAACATAAACAAAAAAACACAAAACAGAAGTGATTTTCCTTTTAACAACAAAGCAGAAAAATAGAGATTTCAGGAAACAGATTGAAATTCGAACACATTTCATCCCATCCAACCCTAACAGCATCCAAATACTGAGTCAAGACAATAGCATTTCCTCACGGGCCAGGTGATGATATAAAATTGGATCTTTTCAGCATACTGATAATATCATACCCCAACCAACAGATTACCTGTCCTGGAGTCTTCATGTACCTGTTAAAAAGCAAGGGAGAAAAATCTGAACTCTGTGGCACCCCACAAAGAAGCAGTTGTCAGGCCAGCCTCTTCTCCCTAACAAAGCAGTAGAACTACTGTACAAAAGGTTCATCCAGTCCCCAACTCTTGCAGGTGGCTCAGAAGGACACCATGATTAATGGAATCAAAGAATACTGATAGATTGAAAAGGAGCAGGAATGGTGCATACATGGCAGAAGAATAGATATAAAACTAAAAGCATAATTGATCTGATTGTTTATGATTAAAGACTGAGAGAATTGGAGAAGGATACAAAGATGTTCTAAGTATGTTCTGAATAGGGGACAGACAATTTTTGGATCCTAGGAAAAACAGGCAAAAAGTTAAAGAAGCTAGAGTAAAAGTTGTAGAGGGTAAAGAAGATGACCTTGATGTAGACATGCGGGAACCGTTGCCTAGGTAAAAGGGGCTGAAACATTTTTTAAGTCCAGAGCAGACATGCAGAAGAGGCTCAGGCAGATACCTCCCTGATTCACTGGAGTATAAGGAGGAGGAGGAGGAGGAGGTACAGCACAATAAGACTTGCAAGATTTTGTTTTATAGCCAATCTCAATAAAAGTAGTTTTAGCCTTCCTGTAAAGTTGATTTCCTGGTCTGGTCTATCTGGGGGTGGGGGGCTGACTACGTAGAATGGCTACAGGAAAAGAAACTGCAAGTTCTTTATAGAGGAAGTATTAAAATGTAGATTTATTTCCCAATATGATTAATAGAAAGTGGATGTAAAGAAAGAAGATGTGGAAACTTCTTGGAAATAGTGAAATGAATTATATTACAGTGTGTCACAGAAGTGTGTGGAGCTAGACTAATGGGAAGTATGAAAAAAGGTTCTTGGCGCAATTCTGAAGTGAGATAGATTATAGATGAGAAACCAAATGTATATAAGAGAATGACTGCTGAAATAAATTATGAGGGAAATAGATTGCATAATGTGTATATAAAAGAAAAGTATACTTGCAAAGAACGGAGCAAGAAAGTGTTAAGATTCAGAGAGGTAGGGAAAAATGCAGATTTTATTTTGATAGAAATAAAAAACTGTTTTGAAAATGGCTGAAGAGAAGTGCTTTCAGCAGAGTGATTGGAGTTAAAAATAATAGTCATTAAATTATTTGGGATGAAACTGCAGTGAATGCTGGAAGGAGCACTTTAGAGATTTGTGTGGGAATGGATATGATATACCAAAAAGTGCAACTGAAACTAAGACTATTAATATTAGTGTCCAAGAAAAAAATTATGAAAAGTAATAAATGCCCTGAGAATGTTGAAAAAATGATAATTCTGCAGGTGTGGATGACGTAACGAGAGAAACTTTAAAATATAAGTACAGTTCACTTATGGAATCACTGTGCAACTTGTTTAATGTATTATGAAGATTGCAACTATGCCTATTATTGAGAACATGCAATTACTGTTCTCCTTCACAAAAGGAAAGGTAGAAAAAATGAATGTGAATGGTTTAGTTTGATAAATGCACCTGGGAAGGCGTTTGACAGAATTCTGATTGAAAGGGTACAAGAAGTGACAACAAGCAAAATCTAGGAGGTGCTATTTGGCTTTATGCCAGGCAGGGAGTGTCCAGAACAAAATTTTGCTTGTCAGCAAGGCATTGGGAAATGCATGAATGTAGGAAAGAAAGGTAACTGTATATTTGTTGTTTTAGAAAAAGTATATGATAAAATGAACAGGACTGAATTATGGAATGTTTTGTGTGAAGATGGAGTTGAAAGGTAGATGCTGAATGTAATAAGGATGGTATATGATGGAAGCATGCAGGAGAATAAGTAAAATGTGGTGGTATTAGAAATGTGTGAGTTGAATGTACTTTATATGCAGATGATGCCTTACTGTTGGCTAAGAAGCCAAATTATTTCCCACAGGTAGATTTTATGATGCAAGAAGAACAGATAACACATGAAAGGCACTGGTACTTTTGTTTAACAAGGAAAAACTGAATGAATGATTGCAAGTAATACATAAATGGATAAAAACTACAGCAAGTAGATAAATTTGGAAAATGTTTACTAAAGAGGGGGAAATGGTTGGAGACAGTTTCAAATGTTGGTAGAAAGGTACAGGAAAGTGAGAATTGGGTATGTCAGGAAGTTTGGTCTAGTGGTTAAGGCAACGGGCTAGAAACCAGGAGACTGTGAGTTCTAGTCCCGCCTTAGACATGAAAGCCGGCTGGGTGACCTTGGGCCAATCACTCTCTCTCAGCCCAACTCACCTCACAGGGTTGTTGTTGTGGGGAAAATAGGAGGAAAGAGTATTGGGTATGTTCACCGCCTTGAGTTATTTATAAAAATAAATAAATAAAAAATTGAGTTATTTATAAAAATAATAAAGGCGGGATAGAAAAACAAACAAACAAACAAACACACACACACATACATACATACATAAAAGTATGTTGAATGCAGCTGGAATGGAGTACTTAAGTGTGTACTGTAAAACAAGAAGAGATAGGGTCCAGAATGTATGAATGCTGAATGTATGTGGACTGAATATGAAAGTGAGTGATTGTCATGAAAGAGGTACAATGAGGTGGTTCTCTATAAACATATAGAGAGAATTAATAAAGACTGAATCACAAAACCAATAGATGAAGGAAGAATGAATAGGTCAAGAGAAAGGCGAAGACTGGGAAAGTCATGGGTTGGATGGAGTTGATGAGATCCTTAAAAATATTTATTCTTTTATTAAAGAAGAAAAGGCAGTGTATGGATGTGGGGGAAACACAGCTGGTTTGTTAAGGTCAGAAAGATATGGAGAGGTATAGGGAATAACGGTGGCACAGACTAGATTTAACTATATTTTCTTTTTTATTTTCTTACTTCATATCTTTACTTTTTGGGGTTTGCTATTTCTTACTCCGTTTTATGCATTCTGCATAATGTTGCTTACCTGAAAAGAGAATAGCATATGGATATGTTTGCATGTATGTAAGTATAATGGCTTGTTGCAGCTAGGAAGTAACAAATTAAATGGAACGTGAGAGGAGGTAAAGAAGCAGAAGAGAAAGTGTGTGAGACTCATTGTACCCATGGTTTAATACCTTGTTTGAACTGACCAGATATCTTTTATTTATACTTACTACAAACCCTTCCATATTTTCCCAGGGTGGCTGGCTTCATCTAACTTGTTTTGATGATAGTTCAATTTAAAAAACATTGCAATCCCGCCTAAGGCTACAATCCAGGGCAGGCTGACTTGTAAATAAGAAGGGATGTGACCATGCTGGGATGAGTGATTTCATCGTTTAGAGGATCTTCCCCCTAGGGTAAACAATTTTGTAGGATAATATGCAACAGCAACAACAAGAAACAAGAAATTGCCAATAATATAATCTGCTCAGAGAAAGGGTGTATCATTAAAAATTGAGCAGCGTGACAGGAAAAAAAATAACAGCCAGCTTGTATTTATTCTTGGCAGGAGGCCTCCTTGGACACAATTTCATACCCCAACCTTTGCTAGGCTGCAGCATTTATATTCTTGAAAGAATGTGCCCTCACAATTCTGTCTCAAAAACAAATTATCTGGAATGCCACAGGTATTAATGCGTGTCAGAATGAATACATCGTTCATCAATATACTGTTTCTGTATCCTCTAATAACCAAACTCCATTTTGTTTCCTGTGGGGACTACTTCATAAGCAAGTCAAATACCAACGTACATAATTCCGAAAGACGTAACTCTGAAGCCTTTGAATCCAAAGAACTTTGACTTTTGTTTTTGTGCAGAAAAACTTTCAGTAAAGTGCAGTTCACAGAAAATCTGTTCGGAAGGGTAAGGAAGCAAAGAATAAATATTCCTTGAACTTTTAAACTGAATGCCTCCTGCAAAGAAACAAACAATCCTCCTCCGAACCACAATAGCCTGAAAGACACCCTAAAGGACAGAGGGATTTAAATCAAAAGATGTCACTTTCAAGCACTGAACATACTTTCACACAGTCAAAATCATGACCAGTCTAGACGTGAAGGGGTGGTAGATTCCGAACTCTCCTTCAAATCACACCCTGAGTGTAGTGATTAAAGGGAAATACACCATTTCCAAAGGTTTTATTTTTCTTTAAACTGTATCTTGTTTCTGACAACTGAAAAGTGTCTTATTCATGAGAACTTTACACATACCTAGCTACTGATATTAATCAATTATATTTACTGTCAAGTCACATGCACAGGATAATGCTGTTAAAGGCATAGAATAAAAGAGAGAAAGCTGAAAGCAGTATTTTTGTATGCATTCGCTAAAGCTAAATTTTCATTTTTTTGAAGAGTGGCAGGGAGCATGTGATCCTCAGATTTGGTCAACTACAATTTCTAGTATCCCACACAATTAACCATGTTAAGTGGGGCTTCTGCAGTTCAGACATATATAATGTAATATCCAGGACAACAACAGAGATATAGATGACCAAATGTATCACTACAGTGTGGAAGGAGCAATGGTGGGAACTGTCCATATGTATATGATCTGCATCAGTACCAAAAAACCATTGTGTTCTTTGCTTTCAAGGTACAATGTCATCTTAATACTTTTTAAAAGAAAAGTCTGGCACATCAGAACATTGGGGGTGAAAGAGAAAACTCAGCTCCTGTGATTTGGAAGTCTCTGAGTTTGTAATTTAGTATTTGGAAATTTCTGTATTTGAACAATAAGTTCAACCCAAAATTTTAAGAGTTGCATTCTAGATCCCCCATTTCCAATACCTCTATATCAGAGCTTTCCAAACTGTGTGTCGGGACACGTTAGCGTATTGGCTGCAGTGTCTGGATGTGTCGTGGCTGCTGTTGCCTCCGAGCCCTGCCAGGATTCCGCGCAGGTCCTAGTGCCTGCCTTGTGCCTTGCTGCCTCCAAACCTGCCCTGCCAGGATTCTGCGCAGGTCCTAGTGCCTGCCTTATGCCTTGCTGCCTCTAAACCTGCTGTGATTCTGCACAGGTCCTAGTGCCTGCCTTGTGCCCTGCTGCCTCCAAACCTGCTCTGATTCTGCACAGGTCCTAGTGCCTGCCTTGTGCCCTGCTGTAAGAGTGTGTCGCGAAATGATGCCCCGCTGTAAGAGTGTGTCGCGAAATGATGCATGTCTAAAAAGTGTGTCACCAACATGAAAAGTTTGGAAAGCTCTGCTCTATATGCTGGAAATCATGCATAATGTACATTTGCATATGGTACCATTTGTATGATTTACAGTGGATACAGGGTTCCCATCTTAACTTTTGGCTTACTGGCTTCAGTAAATATTTTTGACAAGTCTCCTTGGTAGTCTTGGGTAGGAAAAGAAATCTTTAATATTGTGGTTTCTCAGGGTAACCTTTGCTTGAATCTTGAAAAAGTAAGACAAAAATCAGGCAGTAGATATTGAACACAGACCATCAAAATAATGACTTTTGTATAATCCATACACTTTTATGGGAAGGAATTAAGAGAATAAAGTTCTTTCTTTTTAGTCCCGCTAAAGGCCTCATCCTCAAGATTTGGAAGAGAAATATAGCAACATACCAAACTGGAACAAATCTGTCTATGTGAAATCCAGAAAATAGAGACAATCGTGCATGTATTACCGCCCTTCCCCTTTTTTATTGATTACCTCTCTAATGTGCTCTTCTAACCAAATGTCACGGTAAGACAGAGAAGGATTATACAATTCATCTATTATAAAAACAATCCCCATTTACTCCAAGTTTACTAAATTCTCTTCCATTGCCATCTCAACATGTGTTAACATGTTAAATATGTTTTCGTATTTTTTTTACTGTTGCAATTTTGATTCCTTGTGGATGCTAAGATATGAATAGTATTGGTAGTCATTTAATCTGTGCTGAATTTCAATGTTAGATAAATTGGTCTTATATAGGGGCCATAAGTAAAGAATATGAATATATATTATACAGTACCAGATATGTTATACTGTATATTTATTAGAACATAAGCATTTTAGTATATTAGTATGCATATTAATGTTCATGTGTAAATGTGTGCAAAAATACTATATAGAGTATAAGTGCATACACAGACATACACTAATCAATACAGGTACAATCCAAGTAAAATGCAATCCAAAGAATGGAAGAATGCTGTCAGTATTTTTGATGGCTAAAACAGAAGTGAGTTATAAGGCTATAGTTCTTAACAATTAACAGTAAATGAGCATGTATAAATAATCAATTAACTATTTCATTAAAAAACAATTTAATATTCTCAGGACTTCCGGGGAAGAAATTGCTTGTTAACTGCTTTTCAGCTATTAGAAATTATTTGTGAAAGAGGTTTTAAATACAAGTTTAAGGACTTAAAAAAAATGAGGGGGGGGGAATAAACAGCAAAAGGGTGATTAGAATGCTGTTTTTGGAAAGTTACAAAGGGACTATGGCTCCAGATGGATTTGAAATAAGATTTTGAAATTAATTATAAGAATCCTTGTTTTTGTTTTGAATTCTTTAAAAAAAACATGATGGGATGGGACTTTATAACCAAAATGTTATAAATGCACATTACAGTAACTGGTGTCTGTTATCATTCATTTACCTAATTTGTACGATGACAAGATACATGTTTCTAAAAAATATTAAGAATGTTGATATACCAGAGAAAAGTGTATAGCAATAAATAATAGCAGTCTAATTCTCTGCCATTAAGATTCAATAAGGTAATCCTTTTTTTCTTAATCTATTCAATTGTGTCTTGAACAAGTCCCTGCAGTTTTATTGGCAAGGTTTTTCAGAAGTGGTTTGCCATTGCCTCCTTCCTAGGGCTGAGAGAGAGTGACTGGCCCAAGGTCACCCAGCTGGCTTTATGCCTAAGGTGGGACTAGAGCTCATGGTCTCCCGGTTTCTAGCCTGATGCCTTAATCACTACACCAAACTGGCTCTAAGGTAATTCTAGTGAGAATTAAATCTCATTTATTTTCAATAGGCCAATTCTCAGACAGGACTGCAGCATTAATATCCCAAAATTATCTACATTATCCATATTTTGGAAATGTAGATTCTAGAGCAGGGCTTTCCAAACTTTTGCCGTTGACGACACACCAATGGCCGGCGCATAAAAACCTGGAAGTGCCGCAGCGGCAGCGGCGCGCAAAACCCCAGAAGTGCCACCGCAGCGCGCAAAACCCCTTATTATATATAAGGATATAATTGAACCAAGGTGCAAATTGTCTGTATTAAAAACAATGCAACTAGAAGAAATCATCACAGTTTTTAAAAGAAAGAACACACTATAGAATTATCAGTTCTGTAGATCTTTGTGAAATAAATGATGGCAGGAAACATGATTTGCAGGATGCAATTCCATTCCTAAAAGTACTGCAGTAGCACTTAATTCCTAACCAGATTTTGTTCCTAGCAGTTACAAAAGCAACCACACTATGATTACAAAAGGAACAAATGAACAAAGCAGTGTTTAGAATTTCTCTCTACAGTTCCTAAAACAGAGTTAATCAATGTCAGAATGCTCACTGTTTTATTAAGCTTGTTAGTTAATATTTGTTTAGTTCACCTCCACACATTATATACATTTTAAATATTAATATTGATTTCAGAACATGTACGAGTTACACAACATGATGTAATACTATACATTAACATTTCTCCTTGACTTTATAAAGTATTTAAGATAAAAATATTAATCTTTGTTGACACTTGTTGTTAACTAACTGGATTTTTCTCTTGTGGTTTCTTTAGAAAGAAATAAGGTACCTGAGGTGAACTTTAAACACAGAAAGTAGCCTTGCCCTGTTTTAAAGATAAATTACAAAACATGTCACTGCACAGTTATGGATCATAATATCACACCTTCCCCAATCTGATTCCTGTCAGAGATGTTGGACTATAATTCCTTTTATTGTCTCCTAATATTGTCATTTACTGGAGATAGTGAGAGCTGTAATCCAATATACAGTACTTTAGTAAGTGTTAGGTAGAAACACAGGCATAACATCAATAGTTATTCTCCGTATTCATAGTAATATTTAGCAAACACCTGTATCTATGTAACTATTTTGCAAATTAGAAAGGGAAGGAATTGCTGTACTTACAACTTATTGGAGGAAAAGATACAAAGAAAAAGAAATGATAGCACTGTTTTATTATAAAGAGCTACAACTGTGCTCAAGAGGAGTAGAGCTTAGTATTTGCCAGCATGAAAGATACAATCTCACTTCCGCAACTAAATCTATTGTGCTTTTAAGAAAATCACCTTGAATGTCTTGGGATCAGACAACCTGAAAAGCCACCTTTATATATGACCCTGACCAAATTTTGTGATACTATTTGGAATCCCTCTTTAGCATTCCCACTCCACAATGTGAAATCAGTCGGATGGTCTGAGAATGCACACGTGGGCAACATGTATTTTCCCAACATAGATCAGCTTCAACTCTCAAGCCCTACTCAATAAGATCAAGGGTAAGATATGGTGGTATGCATGAAGATACAAGTTATCATCTCGGTGATTGGTGTTCCAAGAGAAGAGCAAGTCCAAACCCTGTGGACTTCTACAAATAGCAAGTCCAAATACTTGTGCAAGGTGTCTAGATTCAGATGGCTAATACAATACACTGCTGAATAAGACTAAATGATTTTCCAGGCCAGCATTTTATTCCCACGATTAGATGCCCATGAGAAAATGAGATAGTTTCCTACTGCTCATGATCCCAAGAGATACATGATCTCTGATACTAATGTATATTCTTACTCTCTAGAGATCAACACATTTTAGTAGCAGAAATTTGGGGAAGGAAAGGAAGAGAAATTGCATAATAAATGTGGTGTCCTACAAGTAATTATGCAGGATATTTACCACCTATTTCAACATTCTCCGCATTCAACAGGATATACTTTTACAAAAGTCTATTAGCTATGTATTAGAAGCAGGATGTAGGAATAAATGTTGAATGCTTTGTCACAAACTCCCATTTAAAACTACCCTGAACTTTCATGACTTGACATAGACAGAATTCACACATTCCCGCCTTAGGCATGAAAGCTGGCTGGGTGACCTTGGGCCAGTCACTCTCTCTCAGCCCAACTCACCTCACAGGGTGGTTGTTGTGGGGAAAATAGGAGGAGGAAGGAGTATTTGGTATATTCGCAACCTTGAGTTATTTGTGAAAATAATAAAGGTGGGATAAAAATTAAATAAATAAATAAATAAATATATTATAATGAGCCAAGATTTTTTAATCATAGTTTTGTTAATTAACCAAGCCACAATTATTTCGTTTCCATATGATGCTAAACTATAATGGCTAGGTACTAACCAGGTGAGCCTCTGTGGTTAACACTATCTAGGATTGCACCAACATTTAATATGCTTAGAGCTATATACTTAAACCAAATAATAAAAACTAGATCTATTTAGCTTCTATATACTTTATTATTTTTCTGGAACCTTTCATATGATTCCCATACAACTCTGCTTTATGACATTCAACAAACAAGAAAATACCAAAGCCACTATTCCAAAGAAAAACTAAATTATTCAAGTCAAATTGTTCTTTATCAATGGAATTATAAAATCAGAGTATTCTCATTTAAATATCAACCCAGACAAATAAAGCAAGTGAAAGCATAATTCTGATTATTTCTGTTGTCCTCAGCTAAAGAAGTAAAGATCCTGTAATTTTTCAATGAGAAATCTTGCATACAAACTCTGTCCTTTGACCTGTAGTTCTGCTTTAGGAAAAAATTATTCCATTTACTTCTTATTTGGCTGGTAGAATAACTGACAAGTTCCTGCTTGCTGCAATATCAGGAAGCTCGTCAATTTTTGCAAGCATTCAAAAGTTCCTATTCTAGTTACAAATAAATCTTGACTCGTAAGGCTACTAAATAGCCCCTGAAAATTTCCTCAGAAACTATATTATTCTGCACTAGAATCTGTTTTTCTTATGCAACATTAACTATCTATTCAGCCAGCCAGCATTTGGAGTCTGATGAAACAGTACATAGCTGAAATCTCTATCTTTCTCTGTCTCCAACTTGTAGCAAAGATAAAGTAAAAAAAAAAAGTATGGAATTTTTACAACAGCAGAATAGCAACTATGCATTTATTGGATTGGATATAGAGTTTGCTCCCAAGGGCAGATATACTCTGTCTGCTCAGAACAGAGCTCTAAAGAGTCCCCAATTCTCCAGAGGACCCCAACACTCCAGGGCACGAGAGGCAGGGTACAAAGGTTATAAGAAGGGGTGGAATGAGCAAAAGCACTGGATCTCCTTGTACACTGGATATGTTCTGCTGGCTGTCGCAAAAGCAAAAATAAGAAGTTTGAATCTAAATTATACTGCCTTGAAACAATTCATTAGCCAGACTGATGAAGCAATGTAGCAGATACAGATGTTTAGCTAATAGGGCCATTCAAAGATCCAGATTCAAAATTCATGGGATGCATACATATCACCTATTAGGAACACCTTAAAGCAAACATACCTTTTCCTGGGATCATACATCAACTAGTTATCGGTATTCATGACAGGTGCTAATCTGTGCTGCAAATCACATTTTGATATTTGAATCTGGATCCCGGCACAGACCCATTAGTAACAAAATGATATTTAACTTGAATTAAATTACATTCTGTATTATATATTAAATATGTATTCTGTATTATGGGGCTTGGTGGCTCAGCGGGTAAGACGCCAGGCTTGTCGATAGGAAGATCGCAAGTTCGGAGGTTCGAATCCCTAGCCCTGCGTGACGGACTGAGCTCCCGCACTAGCTCCATCTCTTGCCAACCTAGCAATTAGAAAGCATGCAAATGCAAGTAGATGAATAGGTACCACTTCGGTGGGCAGGTAACAGCATTCCGTGTGCGTCATGCCAGCCACATGACCGTGGAAGCGTCTTCAGACAACGCTGGCTCTTTGGCTAACAAACGGAGATGAGCACCGGCCCCTAGAGTCGGACACGACTGCACAAATGTGCGGGGGGGGGGGGACCTTTACTTTTTAAATTACATTAATTGGGTTTATGTTGGATTTTTAGAATACTTGATCAGAACATGACTGAGATTATGTGCCAATAAAAATTAATTTACATATTACTCTCTTAGTGGATTACAAAGAACTGACTAAAGGAATTTATATTAATTGTGCTGAACCAGCAGATCAAGAACAAACATGAAGCACTTCAAAGGGGTTTCAGGCAGACACCACAGTTTACTTTCCTTCTTTCTCCTCCCCCACATTCCAGGAATTGAAATGTAATTAGCTTATTTTTTTCCAAATTGGAGCTCATACAATCTTCATATAATTATCCTAAGGTTTTGGTCCCTCACCTTTCCCATATGTTCAGTTGCAACCTTCTTTGACCTGATGCTCTCCAGATATTGTGGAACAGGGATAATGGGAGCTGAACTCAAGGATATCTGGAGGACATAAAATTGGGCAAGGCCATTAAATGTTAAGTGATGCTTTTTAGATGTTTAGATTGAGATTTTATATTTTAATGCACATATTAACTTGCATGTAATCTTCTTCATAAGAATTTTTTCCAGCACATGGACATTATTTGCATATGACAACAGTTATAAACACACAAAGTGCCTCCAAGAAATCTGACTGAGTTAAATACAGTCATTCTTATGTTAGACACAATATATATTATTACATTTAAAAGGTTAAATTTACAAGGTTGTGAGACTGACTATACATAAATGCCATCTAGTTTTTCCATTGTTCTAGTATTATAAAGCATATGTTATGAATTCCAGATTATTTACTCTATGAATTTTGATACAGAGAATCAATGAAAGATGCCATGAGTCATCAGATTTCACATATATCTGATGAAGAATAGCTGAACATCATACTAGATATGGCATTAACTATATTAATGTGTATAATGCACATAAATAACAGTTGTAAGTTTGAGCAATACAGTGAACATAGAGCACATGGTCATGTTCTTAGCAAAAATCTGCTCCAAAGTTGTGCAATCCACCCAACCCACCCAAATTATTTCATTGTTTAGGGTTGAGCAAGAAATAAATATACCACTTACTTTTCATAATTAAATTTAAATTTATATATCAAAGTAATGACATACTATGGTTTTATAAAATGTATTTAATTAGTTTGATAATTGGAGTTCTTGTACTGTATATTGCTCCAATCTTAGCAGACTCTGAGCACTAAAAGTCTGCTAAGTGCAACACAGTAGAAGTCAGAAACATCCTAAAATGTAACAAACCTGTGGAAGGAAAACCTCACAATAGTTAGTGTGAACTGCTCTTTCCTCTCTCCTCAGTGCCAGATCTTCTAGACTAGTTGGAGTTACAAGTTACCTTCAAAGGTAACTACATATGGAGAGCACTGTAGTAATCCAATTGCGTGGTGATCAGGGCATGAATTACCGTTGTGATGCTTGCTAGTCCAGGTAGGGCCATAACTGATAAAACAGCTATGGTTGGGCAAAGGTGCCCATAGCTTCTACCTACTATTCCAGCAGGGGCTGAAAGTCCAGGACTTTTTTCCAAAAGGAAGACCTATTCTTTCAAAAGAGTAGAACCTCATCTACAGCAACTACTGGGGCCAACATTCCCAGAGAACTCAGATATTTATGCAGCAGAATTTAGTCCGAGCTTGTTGCTGTTGATGACACCCAACCAATGACTCATTCAGAGGTTTCATATAATTGTTAAATAATATTGGGGAGAGGACCAAGTTCTGTGGCTCCTCCCACTGGAAGAGCCAAAGGATCAAGCACTCATCCTCCATGATTAGCACCTGAAATTGCCAGCTCAGATTGGATAGAAACCAATGTAAAACAGTTAGCTATACTTCCAACCCCTGCAGATGGTACCCTGACTGAAAAGGATCAAGATAATCGATTTCCTCTAGGATCTTCTATAACTGAGTTCCTACTGTTTCACTGGAAATAAGAAAATAAAACTGTATACAATTTAAAGCCATATTTTAATGGAAATATGAGTTTGCTTGCTTTCGCATAATTTCTGCAATCTGGAATTCATTTTGAAGACAGCTGCTCTCACTCCACTAAAGACAGGAGGGAGAAAATAAAACAGTATGTCTTTGCCTTAAATCAGTTTCTTTAAATGCCGCAGCTTGCAAAGAACTGGCTGCAGTTAAGTTGCTTTGTGGGCTCTCTCTCCAGCATGGCTTCATGGTGATAATAGTCAGGGCCCTTGCTTTTTTTTCCATCCATAATAATTCCCTCTGCAGAATAAGCATCAAGTTAAATGGTCAGAGCTTTGAATAGAAACCAAGTGTCCTCCAGGAATCTTCCTCTGAAAGGCAAATATGTGTGTGTTTTAAAAAAATCTCAGTCAAGCATCTAATAGGACTCTAGAACTCTC
Source organism: Charina bottae (assembly GCA_023362775.1). Classification (NCBI taxonomy): domain Eukaryota; kingdom Metazoa; phylum Chordata; class Lepidosauria; order Squamata; family Charinaidae; genus Charina; species Charina bottae. The sequence goes on along the minus strand of JALMGJ010000003.1, from coordinate 27,483,111 downwards.
ATACTGCTTTGCATTCAGCATACTTTTGCATCAAATGTGCCACCCACATTTTGAGAAACAGTGCATTAACCTTTAGCTTTTTCACTATTGGTGTACATCAGTGTTTTTCAAACTTGGCAGCTTTAAGATGTGTGTACTTCAACTCCCAGAATTACCCATGTTTGAAAAACACTGATGTACACCAATCTCTCTAAACCAGATTCCCCAAGCTGGTGTCCTCCAACTGTGTTTCACATCTCTTTCCAAGTTTCTAGCCAACATGAGAGATGTTAACTGGGAATTACAAGAGTTGCAGTCCCATCTGCCAAGGCATCAGGTTGGGGAAGCTGCTCTAAGCCAAAAGAAAAGTCAACATAACATGTGGTAGCCTCTATATCAGAGCTTTCCAAACTGTGTGTCGCGTCACGTTAGTGTGTCAGCTGCAGTGTCTGGGTGTGTCGTGACTGCTGCTGCCTCCGAGCCCTGCCAGGATTCCGCGCAGATCCTAGTGCCTGCCTTGTGCCCTGCTGTAAGCATGTGTCGCAAAATGATGCATGTCTAAAAAGTGTGTCACCAACATGAAAAGTTTGGAAAGCTCTGCTCTATATCAAGAATGACCTCTACAGCAAGATTGTGCTGAAAAGCCAAGGAAAAGAAGTGATTTCATGTGGAGTGTGTTTTCCTGCTCACAAACAGCATTTAACTTACATTTTTTTGTTTCTGATGCATCAATTAATTTCTGAGAACATTACCTTTTCTATGGCTGTTGTGGGTCTTCTGGGCTGTGTGGCCGTGTTCTGGAAGTTGTGGTTCCTAACGTTTCGCCAGCATCTGTGGCCGGCATCTTCAGAGGGCAGGAGCACAGACAGAAGCGATCTCTCTGCACAACTTCCAGAACACGGCCACACAGCCCGGAAGACCCACAACAGCCATCGAACTCCGGCCGTGAAAGCCTTCGACAATACATTACCTTTTCTCTTAACCCCTTTTAAACAAAGTAATCACAGAGCCAGTTTGGTGTAGTGGTTAAGGCACAAAAAACCGGGAGACTGTGAGTTCTAGTCCCGCCTTTGGCACAAAGCCAGCTGGTTGACCTTGGTCTAGTCACTTTCTCTCAGCCCTGGGAAGGAGGCAAGGGCAAACCACTTTCAAAAAATCTTGCCAAGAAAACTGCAGGGACTTATCTAGGCAGTTACCAGGAGTAAACACTGACTCAAAGGCACACAAAAAAGTGTCTGATGGAGAGGACATAGACATAAACAATCAGAGTAATAGTAAATGGCCAGTAATTTTGCCATCTGCAAAACAGATGTCATACAGTGCTACTTAAACAAGTTTTTATGGAGGCACAAGGAACTACATGATCCCTTGAATATCTTCCCAGCTCAGATTTGTCTGAAACTACTGCCTTATTTACATAATCAAATTTTATTAAAAATATTAATACAGAAAGTTTTTTCTCTCTCTTACTGCCCCCCCCCCCATATCTCAGCAGTATATTTGAAGAAGGGCATCATCAGAAATTATCTGGACACTATTCAATAGGATTTAAACACCCAATGATGTAGTAGTCTGTTATCTGACAATTATCATTAGGCTTAGCACTAGATGCATTCTCAGAAAGGAAAACCAGGGTTGGACCTACATACTATTTGCATGAGAGACCACCAAGAAATAGGCTAGAGTGGGATGTCCAAAAGAAAAAAAACCCCAACCAAAACACAGACACACGCACAAACCATGGAGTAAGGCAACAGCAAATCACTTTCATATTGTTGCCAAGAAAAGTACATGGAAGTGTTGCCTATGAAGGTTCTCAGTCATCCAGGTGGAATTGTCTGTAGCTTGAATCATGTCAACTGGATTTCTATTTTCTTAGTGGAAACGTTTCGCTCCTTATCCAAGGAGCTTCTTTTATCCAAGGAACTTTGCTCAGACTGAAGAAGCTCCTTGGATAAGGAGCGAAACGTTTCCACTAAGAAAATAGAAATCCAGTTGACATGATTCAAGCTACAGACATGGAAGTGTTGCTGAAGTCACCAGAAGTCAAGCTTAACTTGAAAGAGAAATTACCTTGTTATAGTTACCATGGCTGTACATTACTTCAGATTTGATTTTAGAAATGTCCTTTGGAGCATGTGGGGGCAAGGACCACCTGTCTGAAACTCTTTAAAGCAGCCACATCTTTGCCCTATATTCTACAGTAGTTGCAGAGGGAAAAGACAAAATAAGGAGCTATGTTTACATCTCTAAGAGTTTTTGGAATCACGTCTGATGTATTGCACAGCCCTAATAGTTGTCATTGCATTGGACATATTTTTGTACCACACTCATACAAATTTAGCAACAATGCAAAAAACAAAACAAAAAACGACACCAAACAAACCTTGTCTTCCTTAGTTTTGTAATAGTTTGCAACAGTAATAATTCACTGTTCCAGTCTGCACAAATATACTAAGGTTCCTCTCTCCACTTTTAGATGAAAAAAAAAAGAGATTAAATCTTACACAGATATGAACCCAGGCTTCCTAGAATGAAATCTAATGGCTGATTCCAAATTGAAGTTGGATCATATTTTCTATAGCAAAAAAATATTTGGTATGAATGAAATATGAAATCTTGAAGACCCGAATCCAGGGCTACATGTAAACAACATGCAAATCCATGTTAAACGAAATGTGGTTTACTAAATCACCCCAACTGCTTGGGTTCACACAGCACACCGAACCATAAACTAACCATGCTGGCAGGCTTTGAACAACAGACTAAACTGTAGACTGACCAATCATACATTGTGTCTCATGTATCTACAGTTAGAAGAAAGTGGTTGGATAAATACTACAATATAAAATAAACATAAACCGCCCAGGGTCCCTCCTTGTGGGGGAGATGGGCGGGATATAAATGTAATAAATAAATAAATAAATAAAAATATAGTGTTACTGGTTGCTTTAACCATTATAATTAAGAAATTCTTGTAGACTCCCTCCAGTTTCCCCAGAAGTACTGTAATTAATGCAGGGGAGGGAAGAAAAATACTTTATGAATTCTCTTAGATTACAATGCCTCTTTTTTCTCTTAACAAGATGCCTCCTTTTTAGTACCTACATGACAAGGATAAATTTAATCTGTGCAACTTTCTCCAGCATGGAAATGCAACACAATGCTGCAAATCCCTAAATAAAAAATTATCTTACAGTATAGTACAGTATGAAGTATAGTACAGTATAAAGGGGCGTGGTGGCTCAGTGGGTAAGACGCCAGGCTTGTTGATCGGAAGATCGCAAGTTCGGAGGTTCGAATCCCTAGCCCTGCGTGCGGAGTGAGCTCCCGCACTAGCCCCAGCTCTTGCCAACCTAGCAATTCGAAAGCATGCAAATGCAAGTAGATTAATAGGTACCACTTCGGTGGGTAGGTAACAGTGTCCGCGTGCATCATGCTGGCCACATGACCGCGGAAGCTTCGGACAATGCTGGCTCTCCGGCTAACAAACGGAGATGAGCACCGGCCCCTAGAGTTGGACACGACTGCACAAATGTGCGGGGGGAACCTTTACCTTTACTTATAGTACAGTAGTTCCTGAGTAGCTATGTGAAAAATCTCACACTGGTCTCACTTTACATTTCAAACACATATAGACATATAGACATATATACATATATATACATATATACATATATACATATATACATATATACATATATACATATATACATATATACATATATACATATATGCATGCTACATTTGAGAGAAGGTAGTGTATTTTGTATAAGGGGTGTGGTGGCTCAGCAGGAAAGACGCCAGGCGATTGGAAGATCGCAAGTTCGGTGGTTCGAATCCCTAGTCCCGCGTGACGGAGTGAGCTCCCGCACTCGCCCCAGCTCTTGCCAACCTAGCAATTTGAAAGCATGCAAATGCAAGTAGATGAATAGGTACCACTTCGGTGGGAAGGTAACAGCATTCCGCATGTGTCATGCCGGCCACATGACCGTGGAAGCCTCTTCGGACAACGCTGGCTCTTCGGCTAACAAACGGAGATGAGCACCGGCCCCTAGAGTCGGACACGACTGCACAAATGTGCGGGGGGAACCTTTACCTTTACCTTAGTGTATTTTGTGGGTCTGGGTAAAAGTTGTGATTTTTACATGAAATCCACTTGAAAGCCCCATCAGATTACAGATCACATCTGCCAACATAAAAATAGCCAAACAACTATGAAGCTGATGATTGTTAATGCCAATATGGTGCAAACATCTGGGTCTCATGAAACTGTGGAGTGAAATTATCTTGAGGTTTATTTGAAATGTCATCCCTACATGGATGTCAACCCATGACAACCCTGCCTATATTTTTCATCTTGACTATAGCACATTAAACTTTGTCAGATTTATAACTGTTACAACTCCAAGATCTGTGATTTGATAGTAGTTTTAGATGGAGCTCGTATAAAAGTAATAAAGATTCATGTTTTTGCATTGTGGTAGAGCCAAAGCTATAACTTATTGCATGAAGACCAAGTCTAAACGGCAGTGACTTAAGGTGAATCTTTTATTAAAAATAGCATGAAAACAAGAAGATTTATATTTGATTTCATACGTTTGATTTTTAAACACTTCTTCCTGTGAGTTGCATTGGCAGTGGCAGAAGAAACGTACAGTACTTTGAGATTCCCTTCCAATTCTGTGATTTGGATCCACATTTCATCAGAATTGATCTACCGAGATCAATGGGGGTTAGGGGTAATGTTTGTTGTTGTTCAGTCGTTCAGTCGTGTCCGTACACCCCCTTGATTTCAGTGGGGTTTCTTTGTTCCTCTAAACATCGTTAGAAAAGCAGACCCCGCGCACTGGAATTATCAACGCGCCTTTCCTCTCGCCCAGCTGCCCCCCCCCTCCCGCGGCCCGCTGCAGATAGCGGCGGCGATTTGCGGCTGGCCGGTTGGTGTCCGCGTCGTGTCCTTTCGTTCCCGAGGACCGCGGGGCGGAGCAAGGGGGAAGCAACCTTTACCCCCTCGAGGCTGTGGCTCACTTCACCGACTTCTTTTCCCTCCGACGTCGGCTGGTATCCACCCTAAGATACCTGGGCAAAAGGCAAGACGGCTCCTCCCTTTTCTCCGCTGCTCACCTGGCCCAGAGCCTTCGGAGGTAGCGACAAAGAAGGAGCGGTCCTCCCGGTCGCGGACTCGCGGGCGTGAGAGCTGAATCACAGCCAGCGCCTGGGTGATTCAATCAGCCTCCAGCCATCCGCCGTCTGTCCGGAGTTTCCGGGAGGAGGGGGGGGATACTATAAAAGAAGGAACCGCAAGCCATCTTCTCAGTTAACTCCACTCTCTCGCTCACTCGCGCACACAGACAAACGCGCGCGCGCGCACGCCTTCCCGCTCCCTTCCGAGCCTTAGACGAGCCATGGTCCGACGGTATTACTCAGCGGCGGGAGCGCCCCACGCTCCAGCATTGCTGCTCTGCGCGTTGCTCTCTCTGCTTCCCTCCAACTCAGGTGAGTGAACGGCGCGCACTCCGAGATGCCGCAATGGACTGAGCCCCTTTTCGCGCCATTGGACTTGAGGAAGCCAGGGCCGTCTCTGCGCGGTCTGCCTTCTGCCTGGAGGGGTTCGCCGGAAGAGCGCTGGATGTTTCTTGTGGGTTCCCGTCCTGGCATTGACAAATACTTCTGAACCAGTAGTTTCTCTTCTGCCTGTCTGGTTTCCTTAGCCATTTCCCACGGCTTTGTTGAAAATTAGTTGTTGAAGTGGACTAGAAGTCATCCTTGCGTTCTGACTGCAGCGCGACGGTCCTAAGTAAGCACAGCTCGCTATAGAAACTAACAGATGGACTAAAAAGTCTTAAGCTAGCTAAGTAAAAGCGATGAACCCGGGAGAATAAAAGTGCCTGAGTGGTGGAGAGGGCTCATTATAATGGGCATTTTGGAAAAAATTGGCAAGAAGCATGAGAAATACCAGCAGGAAGCATACTCTATTAAGACTTGCTGAAACGTTATTTGTATATATTTTTCTCTAATCAAATTTGAGTTTATTTTTCAAGTGCAAGCAGAAGAATAGCATGATTTAAGTGTGTCCGTATATTCTGAATCCTTTTATAAATTAAGTATGAAGTTTAGTGGAGATATTTATCATCTATTCCTAACAATAGGAAAAACTAGAATGTTTTTTAAAGGAATTAAGTGTATTTGTAAATATTGTGCAATATTGGTACAATTATAAATATTGTGCAGTATTGGTACAATACATTATTGGTGCAATATTGGTACAATTGGTACAGTATTAGTATCGTGGTGTTGCATTGAAACAATGCGTTTTCTTAATATCAACAGGGTATTGATAAATCTATTCCAGAAAAAATGTTACAAGCAGATTAGCTAAGCAGAAGGGCTATGTGCAGTATGAAAACGATTGGAAATGCTTTGGAGATCACATAAACATAACGTTTACCTGGCTTTCAGGTAACGTTTAGCCTGATCTTTTTTAGGTTTCGGTGCAAGCCTGATAAAAAGTTGAAGCTGCTTTAACAGTTGCACTGATATTAATAAACCATTTAAAGCAGCTTCTTATGAAAACCTGCAAAAAAGCTGGACTACTTTACTGAATAGCAGAGAGTTGCAGGAGTTGTACTCATTCAAGGTTGGAAGCACTTCTTTCCAATCTGTGTTTAAGTGTGTGTCTCTCTCTGTGTGTGTGTTTTCTGCCATTCAGTCATGTCCAATTCTCAACAACTGCCTGGACTAATCCCTGCAGTTTTCTTGGCAAGCTTTCAGAAGTGGTTTGCCATTGCCGCCTTCTTCCTAGGGCTGAGAGAGAATGACTGGCCCAAGGTCACCCAGCTGGCTTTGTGCCCAAGGTGGGACTAGAACTCATGGTCTCCTGGTTTCTAGCCTGATCCCTGAACCACTATACCAAACTGGCTCCCATTTAAGTGTGTACAGCCTTACTAAGCCATAAATCTCCAATATAAGACGAGAGATTCATATTTACACATAACTGTTCGCCTGAAATTTGTTCATATGAGTGAATGGGCTGCTTCCTTATCTCCATCTGATATGATTAAATGTAATATGCAAATGCGGAATGGGATTTTGGTACTAACTGGAATTTAAAACTGATGTGGATGTAACTGGATATGTTGGCCACATTTGCACTTCTTGCTTAACAGAAGAGCCACTAATTATGGTTGAAGAACTGTGCAGGACAGGAATAAGAAGGCAACACACACATTCACATTAACCAGCTGGAATGCTTTTAATATTTAAAACGAAATTGTCGTCTAAGTGTAGAATAACTTCTCAGTGATACTGATGAAATTAGGTATACAAAACTAGGATTTAATCTATTACCACTGAGAAGCAAATCAAATCTAAATAATTGCTTTGAAGAGCTATAAAGCCTGCCAAAGAAGGTTTTGTCACACGTGACCATGTTTTCTAAGGAAGGAATGGAACTTTAGGGAACATTTCAAACTGTTTGTTCAATAATGCCATAATGTAGTTGGGTAGCTTGCAGCTGTGAGGAGCACATAACTGCAGTGAGTATAAAAACGGTCATAACTGGAGCATAAGGAAAGAAATCATCTATGCATTCTTAGAATGAAAAAGGTTTCCCCTTTTCTCAAGATACAAACATAAGAGTCAACTATCCCTTGAGTTCAACATCCTTCTTTTCTACAGTGATTAATCTTGGAAAGGCCCACAAACAGGGCATATATGAAATAAGCCAGACAACTAAAAAATGGCACCAAATAATTAGTATTTCTGTACTTCTTGGCTAGCATTGTATGGTTATCCAGATTTTTGCAGAAATTCCATGTGCCCACCATAACAGGTAACCATTTCTTTGTATATCCGCTAGCATAAACAAAATTACAGTGTCTTGGTTCACACAGTATAACGTTCTAGGCTAACAGGAGGTTAGATGGAGCATGGGAGAGCATAGTAGGAACCTAGACATTGAATTAGCATGTTGGGTGAACCACTCCAGCACATTAAGACGTAATGTGGCTTAGATGTTTGGGTCCAGCATCTTAAATTCTATTCTCTTCGATTTATTAAATTTGTTATGACTGCCCGCTCTGTTAGACTCTGGGTGGCTTACAAAATCAAAAAAACAATTAAAACGGTGAAAAACACACATAAAAAGGCAACCCTGACTAAAACAATCAGAACAATAAGCAGTACAAATATGACAGGGGTCCCACAAACTCACTAACTCCAGGCCTGGGAACCAAACTAGGTCTTAAGGGCCTTCTGCAACCCTAGAACAGTGGGTGCCATCCATATCTCTGTGGGGGGTGCTGTTCCAGAAGGTGGGGGTAGTGACAGGGAAAACACACTTCCTTGGACCCACAAGGTGGCAGTCTTTAAATGAAGGGACTGGATTGAACCCACTCTGTCTTGGTGGGCAGAAGCAATTGGAGATAGGTGGTCCCTCAAATAACCAGATAGATAATCAGCTATGCCATGAAGGGCATAGGTGACGACCAGCATCTTGAATTGCATCCAGAAGCCTACTGGCAACAAATGTAGCTCATGTAGTGATGCATGGGCATAATGTGAAGTGCCCATTACTGCACTTGCATTGTTAAGCTGGGTTAAACATGTTGTAAGAGCCTAGCCAATGTGTTGGCACACTTTCCTTATGCAGAATCTCTTAGATATTCTAAATCTTCTCCACAATTGTGATTTTCACATATTTTGAGTTATAGCTCCATGGAGAAGTTAGATGAGATTAAAGGAGTTAAAGTCTACTAATTACAGAAGACTGCTTTATGCATACAGTAGAATACAGATTCAACCAGGCTGAATGGTTGATTCAAGTGCTCTCTCTCTCTCACTCTCTCGCTCTCGCTCTCGCTCTCGCTCTCTCTCTCGCTCTCTCTCTCTCTCTCTCACACACACACACACATACACATGAGGGAATAATATATCTCATTATTAAATTTTGGATTAGCATAAATTACAGTAAACTACATGAGTGGTGGCTCAGCGGGTAAGACACCAGGCTTGTTGATCGGAAGATCGCAAGTTCGGAGGTTCGAATCCCTAGCCCTGTGTGCAGAGTGAGCTCCCGCACTCGCCCCAGCTCTTGCCAACCTAGCAATTCGAAAGCATGCAAATGCAAGTAGATGAATAGGTACTACTTCCGTGGGTAGGTAACAGCGTTCCGCGTGCGTCATGCGGCCACATGACCGTGGAAGCGTCTTCGGACAACACTGGCTCTTCGGCTAACAAACAGAGATGAGCACCGGCCCCTAGAGTCAGACACGACTGCACAAATATGCGGGGGGAACCTTTACCTTTACATGAGCTATAACTCCTGCAATACCTAGCCACTATGGACTTGCTTGCTGAGAGGTTATGCAAGTTGGAAAAATATCAAGTTGGGGAAGGTTTTACTTATACTCCAATTTCAATGAGACTGTTTTTAAAAAGTACATGAGAAATTATTGTTTATAATATCGTTAGAGCCTTAAACAATTTATAGTCCATGTAGAATACTTTAATATGTGGAGCAACACCTACAGTAGGTCATACTCTTCTCTATACCATTTTCAAACAGGTAGCTCTACAGTACGGACAGCTGTTAACGTTACTTGGTCATCGATCAATTTTAAGACTCTGCTCTACTGGGATCCAAAGCCAGTTGGTTATGTTTATACAGTTGAAATGGATGGGTAAGTTAATGTTTGGAAACACACCAATTTCTTTTTTAAGGTATCTTTGTATTTTATTTGTTGGTAATGGAACAGTTTGAGAAATAACAAGAATACATACATGAAAAACATCTCCATATGTAGGTTGATATTGCTCACATTGTAAATGAATACCGTTGGTTTCGTATAATGTTACAGCTTGAAGCATACCTGCTTACATAAAACATACAAGTGTACATTGTTGGAAGAAGAAATCTGATATTTTCTCATTTAAAATTTCTTAAAGTCTCTCTAGATAGTTTTTAATTTCATTCCTCTTGTGGTGTCTGCCCAATTTGGCCTGTTGGGACTGTTCCAATTTCAGGGGGGAAATTCAGTCATACCACCTCAATTTGAAGTGTTGAATCAGGTGGCTGCTTCAAACTTATAGAAGGTGGCTTCTTTAATATCTATGACATGCACAGATACAGGGCCCAGATTGAAATAAACAACCACTCTGATCTTGTGATGGAATGTGTTCCTGAAGGAGGGGGTGATGTGGTGGATTCCAGCGCTGCCACTGGTTCCCAGGGAGGGAACACATTCCAGGCTGATAAGAGGATTCTCAGCCCAGACACCATTGCTGGGAAAGTTAAGAGGTTCAAGGTAGCTCTGCCCTAGAGCCTTCCTAGGTTATTTACCCTTAGGTTAGTTAGAGTAGCTTTAGTCTGGCAAGATTCTGTCTATACAGTGAGAACAATAAAGAACTGGAGTTGGAATTCACTGACTCGGAGTTGCTCTTAGTCTGGCCCTGACAGATCTGGTGTTTCAGAGGGAAGTGCTTTGGTTAAATATGGTGCTTCAGGTGGAGCTTCATTGAATCAATCTATAGTATAGATTGTTACTCTTTTCCTTTAATGTACTTACATTAGTTTTCATATCAATTTATTTGTAAGCAAGTTAAGTTTCATATTTATATGTTTTATCATTTTTATTTCTCTTATTAACTTTGTGATACTATCCATAATTTTACATGACCTGTATTGTTGCATTTCTTAGTACTTCTAAGTCTGCTGTGAAAGCAGCTATTTCTTATTCGCTGCAGAAGTACAAAATATTCAAGGGCATAAAATCCATTTCATGTTTTCCTAGTTACACTGTTTATCTCATTAACATGGACAAGATTACTGCTGACCTTGAAAAAAATGTTTTGAAAAACATTTTGCTTTTTTACTATATGGATCAAAGTGAAAGTTATATATGTGGCCAGGATGGGATGATACCCATTTTCTTCTGACCACTGTAGTGCATGTATGTACAGTATACCAATCATACTCCTCACATATATACATAAAACGCCTGATTTACATTCTTGATCTTAATCTTTACAGGGACCAGTTAAGACGGGAAAAAGTATGCATTCATACTGATAGAACTGAATGTGATGTTACTAATGTGGTGCTACAGAATTTAAAAGATACCTACATAGCGCGCATATATTCTGAAATACCTTATGATGAAGACAATTTTGAAACACCTCCATATGAAGTTTCTCCAGAATTTGTACCTTACACACAAAGTAAGTATAATAAATTAGATTTATATTTCACATCTTTGACATTGCTCTATACACAGAAAAGATTATGTATAAAGACTTACAAAGAGTGTGTTTTTAAGATCTATAGGAAGGCATTACTTCTTCCTGTTAATTGTTCAGTTTTGTAATTTAGTTCTAAAAAACTAAATATTTGATATATAACATATATCCATGGATCTTCCAAGATTTAATGAAATGCTGCAAGGGAAGGAAGCTAATTTATTCATTTGGATCAGTAGGGCATTAGATTTAATAATTTGCTTCTTTTTGACCTATTGATGGGGAACTTGTATCTGTACAACTGTCCAGTATATGTAAACAGCATTCCGCGCATGTCATGCTGGCCACATGACCACGGAAGCGTCTTCGGACAATGCTGGCTCTTCAGCTAACAAACGGAGATGAGCACCGGCCCCAAGAGTCAGACATGACTGTGTGGGGGAACCTTTACCTTTTTATATGTAGACATAACAGTTGTATTGGTTTGGAAAATGGTACAAGAGAGTAAGTATCTGTTTCCCTCCCACTCCAAAAAAATAGGCAATCCCCCCCCCCCCGAAACATACACACAATTGCTTTTTACTTTCAAAAATATTGAAGGATCCGATCACATTTCTCTTACATAATGTGTGGATTGTCCTTGTTGTTTCTGAAATCTATTTCAGATCAACGTTTTCTTAGTTATGTGATACAGGATGCACACTTACATGAATCTATATTTCTGTGTCAGAGTGAGAAACCTTTTGGGAGTCAGAAAGCCTGTATAACAATTTTGAGAGGCCCAAGGACTACACTGTAAGGGGCAATGATAAAAAGTTGATGGGACCAAAATGTTTTGGGCAGAGTTCTTTTTAAACTATATGAACCTCATTTTTAGACTTGCACCATACTTTTTGTATGTTTTCTGTATCAGAAAGGTAGGAAACTATACCACCAATTTTAGCAGTTAGGGTAAAAGTATTTTACAGTTTTACAACTGCTATTGTAAAAGTATTCATTTTTTTTGTTCGTTGGGGGGGGGGGTTTGCCTTCAAGTCAATGTTGACTCCTGATGACTGCCTGAACTAGTCCCTGCAGTTTTCTTAGCAAGGTTTTTCAGAAGTGGTTTGCCATTGCCTCCTTCCTAGGGCTGAGAGAGGGTGACTGGCCCAAGATCACCCATCTGGCTTTGTGCCTAAGGGGGAACTAGAACTCACAGTCTCCCGGTTTTTAGCCTGGTGCCTTAACCACAAACCACTTCATCCACACACAAAAGTATTGTATATGACTAAAATGGGCAAGGTATGACTCCCCACCTTTAGTCATATACAATATTTTTATAATGGCAATTATAAATTGATGGAAGAAAATCAGAAATAAATAAATGTATGTGGTTAGAACTGTAATGCAATTTTTCCCAGCTTACGATAGGAGGTTTTAAAAAAAGGGAGATAATTCCTTTTTTTGTTCTTCCCTGTTCTATACAACCCCCTTTGCCCAGTCTTTGCCAGGGACTTATAATATTCCTTTGAAAATAATATCTTGATACATAACATTTTGTTGTGCACTTCTTTTATATTATAAGAAAGTCTGTCTTACTAGATAACATTTCTTTTTTAGCTGAGCTTGGAACGCCAACAATATCACATTTTGAACAAAAAGATGTAACTCTGAAAGTAGAAGTCACTGATCCATTAACACCTTACCGAGTTAATGGTACCTTGCAAACTATCAGGGACATATTCAGAAATGATCTGGAATACGTATTATACTACTGGAAGGACCAAAGTACAGGCAAGGTGAGAACCTAATTTCTAAGAATGTTTAACTTTTGCTGATCTCCATTAATACTTGCCTTTTGAAATGCACTTGAATGTAATAGCTGTTCTATGCTGTTTAAAATTGATTGATTGATTGATTGATTGATTGATTATAAGCCTCCATGGTAATGTATTTGAAGGTGGGGTATAGTTTTCAAAAATAAAATTGAGTGGAATAAATAAAGCATAATTAATGAATTTGTAAACATTTAGATCAGAGCTTTCCAAACTTTTCATGTTGGCAAGACACACCAAAGGCGACAGCGGCACGACCTGCGGTGTCTTGGTGTGTCACACGCAAACCTGGAAGCGCTGATGGGGGGAACCGGAAGGAGCGGCACCCCCGTCAATCAGTGCTGCTGCCGCAGTGATGGCGGCAGCAGCGCTGATTGGTGGGGGTGCCGCTCCTTCCGGTTCCCCCCATCAGCACTTCCGGGTTTGTGCGCGACACACCAGGACACCACAGGCGACACAGTAGTGTGTTGTGACACACACTTTGGAAAGCTATGATTTAGATTAACTCTTTTCTATTGTGTCATATTAATAGCAATAATCATAACAGTACTGCTATTTCTACAGTAGTAGACTATAATTTACTAAGCTGCTGTGTGAAGAACTAGAATATCTGCAGATAACTCTTTAAATAACCTTTGTGTTGCTTTCAGAAATCATCAAAGACAAAAACCAATCAGTTTGAAGTTAATGTTGATAAAGGAAAAAGCTACTGTTTCTATGTTCAAGCTAATATCCCAAGCCGCGTAAATAACCAAAAAAGTCAAAAAAGCATTGTAACATGTACCAGCGTTCAAAGGGAAGATTTGGATGGTATGTATTATGTGACTTCATAACCTTTGCCTTTAAGTGTACAAACAGTCGTGACCTCACTTAACTTAGATTGCACAAGAGACGGTCATGAAATGATACTATTTTTCTTTGATTTCGTTGTTTCATAGAGTTTGTACCAACATTTTTTCCTCTAAGAATTGAACTTGATATTCAGAAATATCACAGATCTATGGGGACTGAACTATTCAGAAGAAATAAAATATCTCAGAGAATAATAATCCTCCTTGTCTAAATACCTACTGTAGTTTGTTAAGCTAAGGTTATTCTTTGGATCTACTAACTGGGTAACCCAATTCTGTGCAAGTTTTCTCCGAATGTCAGTGCCTCTGGAGCAAATCTGTATTTCATGTTTCCTTCTGGTTGGAAGGAAATGCTTTGTGTTTATTACACCATTTAATTACCCATTAATGTTGTATAGTTTCAGTCAGGACAAAGTTCAAATAAATATGAGTTCAAATAAATATATCCTGCCCAGGGTCCCTCCTTGTGAGGGAGATGGGCGGGATATAAATGTGATAAATAAAAAAAATAAGGCATACATGTACTTAACTGACATTGCATTTCTTTTCTTCTCCAGCTCTTGATTTGGACAAAATCCTCATAATAGTAGCTGTTGCTGTTGGAGTCGTCATTCTAATTATTGTTTTATCTGTGGTGGTGTATAAGTGTAAAAGGGCAAAGGGCAAATCATCAGAAAAAGAGAATATGCCTCCAAATTTGTAAGGAGTAAAAACTCAGCCCTGAATGATCATGGGCTTGATATGCATAAACATTGCAATAATGCCATGAAAAAGAAGTCCCCTCTGGAAGCAATGATTACTGACTCTTCAATGTACAAACATTTATGGTTTCTATGAAACATTTGTTTTTAAAACACTATTTTAAACCCGTTTTTTCATGTCGCTGTTAAAACTATGAGAACTGTTTGAAATATATTAACTGACATATGTGATGAAATGCTACTGTTTCTACTGCACTTTTGGTAGTATTTTTTTATATTGGGTGTTCTGGGTACATCAAGTGGTGATAAAATTACAAGAATGGGTTTTTAGCAGTCTGATTTTGCATAAAACATATGGTACAAATTGCTATTAAACATTAGAATATGCTGCAAGTAGATATCTGATAAAAAGGGAAAGGTTCCCTTGATCTGAACTGGACAATTGGCCACAGCATGGAAGTGGTTCAGAAATGCCCTTTTTTGGGGCAGATATCTGACACCAACTTTTTAAACAGATTATTCCATTTTAAATAAAACTGGGTCACGTACTTCAGTTGATAACTTGTGTTGTTGGCTGTCATTGCCAGAACATAGCACTTTAAATGTGTATTGATAATTAACTGCTGGACAGAAAGAAACCTAACTTTTTAAGAATTCCATATATCTGTAGACACAGGTGGTGTGAATTGAGGTTCTTCATGGTACTACAATAACTTAATGTATTTATGAATTTTATGAATGAAAGTATATGTGTATATATTGCATTAATTTATTTAATATTAATAATAAAGGTGAATGGGAAATAACAGAAGTATGTTTCTTGATTTGGGGCAGATGGCATCTTTCATTATCAAATGTTTTGTCAGTGCCTGCCAAAACTGTGCTTGTCATTGTACATTTTAAAACTCAACAAGTTTACAGTTTAAAACTCAACAAGTTTACAGCTAAACCACAAGATTGAGAAATTAGAGGGGGAAAATATTTCCCCTTCAAGTACCAGAATTAGGATTTGTTTTAACACCTGGATCGTTTGTTCTTCCCTTCATTTCTGTACTATGGATACTCTGCTTTCTATACCGAACTAATGCCAGTGGGGCAAGGGCAGCCTTGCAGAAATATATTTAGATTGTACCAACATTAACCCGCTAGCAACGCTAACCTTAGCTCTACCATCTCACAGACACATATGTCAACCATGGTTTGCTGATGATTTATAAGATTCATAGAATGTTCTCTATTTGAAATGTAGAATGCACTCCTGATTTTAGAAAAGGTCCTGGTTGTAAACTGTTCTCTGTATGTATTATAACAATCAATGTATTTTTTTTGCAGGTGGGGGATATATGTGTATATAAAGCTAGGGTGATACAAATAACTAATTGTAACTATCCATATTCATAGACATTAACATCTTATTTAAAAACAAGGGAGGTTAACTAGTATATTTCCATTATAATAAGCTCAGCTGATGAGGCTAGGCTGCCGAAAGGTATGTAAGGAATGTAATTAGGAGTTTAACTTAGAATGTGGCTCTTGTGACTATTTGAATAAAAAGCTTATGACGTTGCACAAATGTCATGCAGTGCAACATTTATTCTGATCTTTTCACCTCAATGACATTCCTAATGTTAAATATTTAATGCAATGATTAGATTGAGATAGTAAAGTGGAGTTTTAATACAAAATATCTATTAAGCCCAAATGCCCTCAAATAATTTAAACAGTAGTCATAAATCTTATAGGTAGACTACATTGGGGCAACTGAGTTGTTCTCTTACAGCAATTGCCTTGTACTGCCTCTAGTTTAGAATCAGTCAAGAACACCTATTCCAGAGGTTCTCAAACCTTGTGACTCCCTAAAATAATTTGTGTAACATTTCCCAACCCCCAGTAAAACTGATTTATTTCCATTCATATTAGGGTTGTATAAGAGATAAATTTACTGCTTTTAATAAGTATTATCTGTAGATCATAGGGCTCCTCCAAATTTGTAGTACTGGAACTGCCTATTGTGGACTTGAACAGGCAGAGGGGTAAGAGTGCTCTTGGGCTGCCAGTGTGAGATTGATCAGGTTAAGTTGTTTATGATCCTCCTGGAGAGTTTGTGAACCCCTGACCTCCTTTATTGCTAAAGCCTTTCTTCCATCTATCATGTTTGATCTTATCTTTCCACAGTACACTCACTTCCCAGCTTCTTCCTTTCAAATCCATGTTGGTTACTTCTACAGTCTATGATCTAGCCTACCTTTAGGAAAGAAAAGGCAAAAATTACAGTACATTCCCAGCATTCAGATCATTCAACTCTACACCACTCTAGGGATAGTTCCTTAGTCCAAAGGTAGTAAATTTCCATGGTTCCCCAGTCCACATATTGAGATGGAAATTCCAGTTTGTTTGTTTGTTTTATCTACAGCTTTTCCTACCTGGTTTAGGGGACTAAAACTCAGTAATGCATGAATACCTTTTCTAAGAAAGAAATGATCCAGGCTAGGGATTGCATTGCATTTTTGACAATTTGAAAGTGTGACCATGGATGTTAGGAGATAGCTATAGATAGCTATTCTAAAAATAAATATTTGGGGGATTATTTAGGCCAGACCTTTCCAAACTTTTCATGTTGGTGACACACTTTTTAGACATGCATCATTTCGCGACACACTCTTACAGCAGGGCATCATTTCGCGACACACTCTTACAGCAGGGCACAAGGCAGGCACTGGGACCTGTGCGGAATCACAGCAGGTTTGGAGGCAGCAAGGCATAAGGCAGGCACTAGGACCTGCATGGAATCCTGGCAGGACAGGTTTGGAGACAGCAGAAGCCGCAACACACCCAGACACTGCAGCTGACACACTAACGTGTCACAACACACAGTTTGGAAAGCTCTGATTTAGGCAATCATTCATTTCAGTACTGCAAAGGATGTGATATTTAGGACAAAATCAAAAGTGATTGGGCAGCTATTCCAATTTTTCCTACTCAACCCCATTTTTAAAAAAAATAAAATTAACTAAAGGAAATATAGGAAAAGATGGGGATGTTACAGATCAAGACCACCTTGTAGAATTCCATTAATAGGACAGGGTAAATGCATCAATAAAACATTGATGTGGAAGTACTATTTAGTTTCAGAACATTTGCTCTTTTCACATTATGTGTACTGTGGAGTCCATGGTGCTCTCTGAGCCTTGCTGTTTTCTTGCAGACGTTTCATTGCCAGGCTAGGCAACATCTTCAGTGCGAAAAGGGAGTGGGACTTGCTCTCTGTTTATATACCCTGGCTTGTCCTGCCTGTGTTGGTGGGGGTCTTGTACTCTCCTTGGTAGTACCTTGATTGGGTTGTTGTTTGCTGCTTGGTTGATTGCCTGAGTTAATCGTTCCTTGATTAGGGTCTATTGTGTTGTTTGATTGCTCCTCTGCTGCTAATCTTGCTGTTAATCTTTGCATATCTTGTTGTTGATTGCTGGCCAAGAGGTGTTCTGGTCTTCTAGCTTTTCTATTGTCTCTTATGAATGGTATGTAAATGTTGTTTACCTCTATGTGTCTGTTGATGGCTGCTTTGTCTGAGTGCCAAGCTTCCAGGAATTCTCTAGCATTTTTGGATTTGGCTTGGTTTAAGATGCTCACAGTTTCCCAGTTGAAAGTATGGTTAAGTCTGTCCATGTGTTGTGAGATTAAGGAGTTTTCATCATGTCTTCTGATGGCTAGTTGGTGTTCATGGATGCGTTCTGCTAGTCTTCTGCCAGTCTGTCCTACATAGTGGCTGTTACAGTCCTTACACTGTATGTTGTAGATAACTCCTGTTTTTTCTTCTTGGGCTACTGGGTCTTTTGGGTTACTTAAGATGTTCTGAAGGGTTTTGGTTGGTTTGTGTGCTACAGTGATGCCGAGTGGTTGTAACAGTCTATTAGTAGTTTCTGAGAAGTTTCTGATGTATGGCAGTGTAATCCTTTTCATAGCTTCTGTTGGTTTTGCTGTGGTGGGTTGAGTGGTCAGGCACTTTTTGATAAAGTTGTGTGGATATCCATTTTGCTGGAAGATGCTATATAAGTGGTCTGTTTCCTTTTTCTGGTGTTCTGGGTTGCTGCAGTGTGTTTGTGCTTGTCTGAATAGTGTTCTTACACAGCTCCTCTTGTGAGAGGTAGGGTTATTGCTTTGGTAGTGGAGCACTTGGTTAGTGTGGGTAGATTTCCGGTAGACTTGTGTTTCTAGAATGCCATCATTTCCTCTACTGATGAGGATATCCAAGAAGGGTAGTGTGTTGTTGTTTTCTTCTTCCCTTGTGAATTTTATTCCTTTGAAGATGTTGTTGATGGCTTCATGCGTTTCCTCCAGTTGATGCTTTTTTATTATGACAAAGGTGTCGTCTACATACCGGATCCATACTTTGGGTTGTATGTGTGGGAGTGCTATCCTTTCTAGACATTGCATTACTATCTCTGCTATGAGTCCTGAGAGTGATCCCATAGGTGTTCCTTTGATTTGTTGGTATATTTGTCCATCAAACTGAAAGTAGGTGGTGAGGCAGAGGTTGATGAGGTCCATGATTCTGGGTATTTTGATCTTGGTGTATCTAGTTAGGTCAGGTGTGCTACGTAGAACTGCTGCCATGGATTCAATCGCTAGTGCTTATGTGTACTGTTACACAGTGTTGAAAGCCACAAATGACTTATCATCTCTTGAAGAGTTTTAGAGCTGTATTCTCTCTTGCATTAAACCATTCTGCTGACTTCTATTCATTTTACCCCAAAATACCAAACATGTGATATAAGACACTGAAATAAGTGAGTCATTTTCCTAAAAATATATTAAAAGAGAGATACCCAGGAAACTAAATTTTGTATCCAGTATCATATTTCGTGCTTTCTTTTGGAGTCTGCAAAAACAGCCCTGGTTACTATGTAGCACATCTGTTGCACACATTTCTATCATAAGCACACTTTTTTCCCCTAAACCAAATGTGACTGATTTTTTTCTCATTTGGGTTTTCCGCACAGCATGTTCTGTTCACTTGCTTTTAATTGTTAGCCTTCCATCTACAGTCCAGTTCAATCCAGTCCAGTCCAGCACAACCAACAAACCTCCTTAATGACTATTTTTTAGCCATGACATAGACATAAATCATGCTTGAGGGAACTAATTATTGATTGCATAATTTCAGAATGGGCTATCCAAATTTGGCCTTTCCTGTGAATTCCCGCAGCCCAGGCTGCCCTAGGTTTGATGATAGCATACAGTATGTTTTTGGAAACTTACCAGGACTTTTTTGGAACTGGAATGAAAGAAAAGTGCTGTATCAGTACTTCACACTGATGTTACAGACAGACTACCACAGACAAACTAGTGCAGTTAGTAGACTTAACTGTACCCCACTGAAGCAGACAACTGTTACAACAATAATTCTTATAAAATATGCAAGCCTCCCACCATTAAAAATAAGGCTTAATGTCCTCTGAAGCTTCTGAACAGATTTTTTCCCATTCAACCCTTCTTTTGCACTTTAAAAGTTTGCAGATTATCATTCAATTTCATTATACTTTATATACTCAAATCAATATACTTTTAATCCCTTAGATTTTTATCTATTATTTATTATACTGGTTAGACTGTAACTTATGTTTACTGGTTTTTAATTGTTGACTTTGTTGTAAACCGCCCAGAGTCCCCCGTTGGGGGAGATGGGCGGTGATAAATTTGAATTATAAATAAATAAATAAAAGTATAACAACAATTGGAAAGTAACAATTAAATTGCTAGTAAACTACAATTCTCTTAGTCACTGCCCATAGCACCTTCAAGGATATAGATTTACAAAGACACACACGGTGTTTTCCTTGGATATTGGATTTGGAAATGTAAAGGATATAAACTTCAGAGTAAGGGGCGTGGTGGCTCAGCGGGTAAGACGCCAGGCTTGTCAATAAGTTCAGAGGTTCGAATTGGGTCCCCTCCCAAGAAGTTTATTTTATTTATTTACTAAAGAGATTTATATGGCTGTCCAACTCACTCATGGTGACTCCAGATAGCTTAAATAAAAGTTCCCAAAATAATTACAATAATTCCGAGGCCATTTCTGAGGATTGTGGGTGTTGAAGCCCATACATCTTCCAGTTTTGGGAAAGCTGTTCCAGAGTACATCATTTTTCCTCTTTCTGACAAAAGTAACACAGACCACAATCCCTTCTGGTAAGAAAATTTCTGGGAAAGGAACAAGAGTGAGGAATTTCTGATCTTAAAAATGATGTTGAACCACTATTTCTACCATGGTCCTAGGTAATTTGGTGAATGGTGAAGGATGCTAAGAGTTGTAGTTCAGCAACATTTGGATCATCATCATCATCATCATCATCGTAATAATATACTTCTAAGAATTATTACTGTGCATTCGATGGATGGATGGATGGCAGTGGAAGTGTTGCCCCCGTTGCCCATTACATTGACATGCGTATCTACAACAAACTTCTGGGAGGCAACAGAACTCTGGGGAACATACAGATTTCATGCTATCAAGCCACTTAAGGAATTGTTATTCATCATCCACTCTTTTAGAGGGACATTATATCTGAATAGCTAATACACCTTTTGGAGTATCAGTCGGAAACTGATAGTCAAAACTTGGGGAAATGGGTGGAGAAATGTTAAGATGGAATTGATGGGATTTTCAAAAAAAAAGAGAAAAGTTTACAGAACAAAAGGGAATGTATGAATTGGTGTACGGACATGACTGAAGCAAGGATGGTTTGCAAGGATAGAAGGATATGGCATTATAGTTAGTAGTATAAACTTGTTTTAGATTTCCTTTCCTTTTCTTTTACCTTCTGTATTTAATTTCTTTTCCTGCAATTTGCATAAACCTGCTAATGCAAAAGGGAATCGGATGATGATGATGATTTATTAAACTTGTATGCCACCCGGCTCTCAGTGAGTCTGGGTGGCTCGCAGTAATAAAAAAAATTAAATAAAATCAGTAAAAAATAAAAAAATAAAGATAAGAGATGGCAAGTGCAATGAAGTGAGGGGTCTCCCTCCCCCTCACTGAAGGCCTGTGTGAAGAGCCAGGTCCTCATGGCTCTTCTAAATAGCAACGGCATAGCGGGGGCCATCTGGATCTCAGGGGAAACCTCATTCCAGAGGGCAGGCGTTGCTACAGAGAAGGTGGGCTTCCGGAGTCCCAAGAGATGAGATTGTTTTATCGAAGGAACCTGGGGTGCACCACCCCTGCAGGATTGAATCAGCCAGGCAGATGTTATGGGAGACAGGCAGTCCCTCAAGTAGCCAGGCCCTATGCCATGTAGGGCTTTATAGGTAAGAACCAGCACCTTGAATCGCACTGGAAGCATTCATATGTATGAATGTATTAACTGTATTATGTATATATTAACATAGTTGTTGTTGTTGTTCAGTCATTTAGTTGTGTCCGACTCTTCGTGACCTCATGGACCATAGCACGCCAGGCCTTCCTGTCCTCATATATTAACATACAGCTGAGCAATTTTCATAGAATCAAGTGCTGTATTGTCTTCATACAGTAGGGCTCTCGGTAGATACAGTGTAAGGGCAATAGACAGTAGATTCCATCATCTCATATATACATGTATGTATGTATGTATGTATGTATGTATGTATGTATCTCATATATGACTGTTGTGTGGGTTTCCCTTCTTTCTGCATACAAAGTCTAAAAACTTTTAAATGTATATAAAAAGGTACAGTATACGCTTCTCCAAATGAACCCCTCAGCAATAGAGTTCTTCACCATATATAGAGGGATAAGATCTTCGGTCCACTGAATAATAGGTGGAGAATGAACATTCTTCCAGCCTTACAGTATTGAACTGTAAAGTAGATTTTTGCTGTCCATCTACTCATTTCCAAATAATTTGTAGATAGTTTTTTTGAATTATACAAAACCAGTGAGTCAAGGGAATTACTATTACATGACTGTATTATATGGAGTGGAGTTTTGCAAGTCCTTCAAAAGAGGTGCGTCAAAATGCAAGGGAGTGCCTACAAAGCACCTCTTTCACAGTGGAAAAGCGGTGTCTTTTTCCAAGGTCACATGCTCCACTTTACCTCTGCACACATATGGAGCAGCTTCTGAAGGAGCCACATCAGCCTAGAAAAGAGAGGCAACTCCCTTAATGTTTGGACACTCCTGCATGTTACAAAGCACCTCTTTCAAAAGACTAGCCCAGCCGTATTATGAACTCATGTTGCATTTTAGTACCGCCACACCAATAATTAGCTGAACTCAACAACTTCTTTTCAGCCTTTCTCAACTTTTTGACCCTGGAGGAACTCTTGAAATATTTTTCAGGCCTCAGGGAACCCAAGCACGTTCAAGCTCAAATATAGGCTAGAAGTTACAAAATTATTATATTTGTTTCATATGTAGGCCTGTATATATGCATACCAAAACATTTCAGTTGGATTAACTGCAATTTAAACTAGAAATATGACATATAGATATCAAAATGGCCTTCTCTTGATGTTTATGTACTGGGTTTTCTAACTATTTATTCCATATTGCATACTCTTAAATGTCTTATTTGGTATCTTCTGATTTTTTTATGTAGCTATTCTAGACTTATTTGTAATATTTAACATTTTTAGTGCTATGTCTACTAGTCCATACACTGATATCAAAGAGTGTTTTAGTGAAGATACTGCTGCACTTTTGGGCAATTAATTCTTACACTGCAATTCCTCAAATAACAACAAGAAGAAAAATAATTATCAGCTGGTTGAAACTGATATTTGATCACCATAATTTTTGGGTGGGCTGGCTGGCACACATACACAGAGAGAGAGAGAGACATAAACAACACTTAGGAGTTAATAGTATGTGATCTAAGATTAAAGCTTTATCCATGTGTTTTAGAGAGTTTATTCTTTGAGGCAATCATTGGCTTGTTATACATGATTGGGATTAACTGTAGCTCTTAGGGAGACTAGGACCACAAATTGTCTCCATCTGCTTAAGATTGCATGTTGTCAAATCTCATACGGCTCTTATGAACTTCATACTAGTTCCTATCTTAATCCATATTACATACAAATGCCAAGATGGGATGTGTAATGGTTTAAGCAAAAGAGACATGTACAATTTTTTTGATACAGGAACTAGCAACCTTTTCAGATGCTAGACCAGCCTTTCTCAACTTTGTGACCCGGGAGGAACTCTTGAAATATTTTTCAGGCCTCAGGGAACCTAAGCACGTTCAGGCTCAAATATAGGCTAGAAGTTACAAAATTATTATATTCGTTTCATGGGTAGGCCTGTATATAGGCATTCACAGTGTTCTTAAACTCAAAATAAAGAATGAAACTTACCTCATTAATGTGAAGTTGCCTGAATTCAAAATAATTTTTAAATAAATCATGATCTCCCAGGGAACCTAGTGATCTCTCGTGGAACCCTGGTTGAGAAACCCTGTGCTAGACATTGTCAGGCCTGAATATAAAATAAATATTTAAGAATAGCCCACACATCATTAGTTCATCAAACAGGACAGGATTTCCATTAACTAAATCCTGAGATTTTATGTTAGAATTTTGAAATCTAAGAAGATTCATCTATCATATGTGATCTCAACCATTTAAAAATTATTTGATTTAGGGTTTATATGGACACTATCTATGAGTATCACTCATATAGCATTGATGACCTTGGTTTATACAGTACAAAGCAGTGTTCCTTCCCTTTTTCTAGAATTTAGAATCTGGGAATTAGGCTTTATTTTACATCTGGTAAACTTTTTATGGGAAAGAACTAGGATGTATTAACATTCCTAGGGTTATTAGTAAGATTATCCTGCCTTCATTTGCTGGAGAAGCTGCAGCCTGCAGAGAAAAAAGCCCTCTTAAATTCCCTTTATAAACAAGTTATCTAGCTCTATTGAATGCTTTAAACAAGAAGTCCTTGTTGAAATGGCAATTGTGCAATTTCTCAATTAATTTCTTTCTGCATCTCCACAGAGTGTTTTACTTTCATCTCCCAGCATTTCCTGTTTTTAAGCTCTGATGATGGGGAAAAAGCAGCTTTAATCAACAAAATGCAAAAATTGTATACCACTAAAAACAGACATAGTAAACTTTTTTTGTGAAAACAATCCATTATTTTCTAGAATTCTTTTTCCCTCAAGGATATTCATCAGTGACGGAATATCCTAAGAGTTGAAGGGTTTCCTGCTTGTTTTTTGGATAATGCCACTTCAGATGTTGGGTTATATACATTTATTCTTTTGCACTCACCCCAGAAAGTTGTCTTACATAGAATGCATTAGCACATACTGGAAAATGATAGCACATATCATATTGGAAGATGAGTGGATATTATGGTTAATAGAAACTGAATTATTGTTGCCAGAGAAAGATGGAGACAGAGTTGGCTTCTGGGTTTATGGTAGAGAATGGCCCACTTTGGCAGTTGTTCATCAGCTGATAGACACTCATATTGACCTGCCACTTAAGAGAGGTGGAAGGAAAGCATCAGTGTCCAACACAGGTTGTAGATCACTCTTTCTTACAGTAAATTACTTCTGCCACCAGTCTAGGACTCTCTGGGGTTTCTTTTCCTCCCTCCTTCACTTCACTTGCTTACTAATGTTGGGTGAGAAGTGCCTGATTTAAATTTTACTTGTAAACCTCTGTCTAATGTCTGAACAGATACAAGCTGTGACACTTACCTTACCTGAAATCCAAGATTTTTTTGTGGTGAATGTTCAGTAGAAACTAAAATCACATAAATATCTGGAGCAATTTGTTCCTCTTAGGCATAATACTTGTATGTACTATGTACTTCTATAATATCTAGGATGTACCAATCGAAGAGAAATAATATCTCATCCTAGATAATATAATATCTAGGATGTGAATATATTGCATGGAATAGCATTAGTTTAGATTGATGGTATGTCTGTATTTTTAAAGTCACCTATAAAATGGATTTTTTTTGCCTAATCTAATTATTAGCAGTTTCAGAGTTAGATCTCAATTCCTATCATCCCCATTCATCTCAGGCAAGAGCAATTTGGTTGCCTAGCTATGATTTGATGTGAATATTGGCAGATCTACCTCTCTGATGGATAAAATATTATCTGAAGAGGCTATACCACTTGATTAGAAAGGAAAAAAGTCTACAAGAAGTGGAAAATTGTCTGAGATCTCCCATAATTATCAATAAAAAACCAAAAGTGAATATGTTTAATACAGTAAACAGAGAAATAAAACCAATATTTTCCCTTTTCTTCCTGAGACTGAGGATCAATAGATTTTACACTTGGCTTTTCCAGCTCCATTGGATAATCTGCCAATGCAAGTCCTTTTAAAATGAATGGGAAACTGCTCCATTATAACAAGCAGGGCCTTTGAACAGACAAGAACAGGCAGTGTTTTAACATACTTTGAGTGTGTTGTCTGAAGACAACACATGTGGTCCTTAGGTCTTTCAACAGCAGGTACAAAAGGGCTTCAATCAAAGCCCGTTTGGGTGATGATCCCAAAATTTTAAAATGGGTCCTAAAACATGCCCCATCAGAATTTTGATACTCCTTTCCTATTCTAAATAGCAGAACCAATGCTTCATATTCTGAAAACTGCTTGCATAAACTGTCATTGATTTGATTCCAAATAGATAATTTCTCCCGCTTACGTTTACTAGCTGTGCAGTTCAGTGCCAAGTATTTACAATATAAACCTGTCCTCTGCAAGTCTGCTTTATCTCCCATTATGGTAATAACAGACCAAAGGGGACTTAAGATATTTATCAACAGCTTTTCTGTACTGAGATCATGAACACGTAACTCAGTGAGGCTATTGAAAAGTTTCTCACATAAAACAATCCCATTAATTATCCCCCAAACTTTCCTATCACTTTGCTTACTGGTTAAAAAACAAAAAAAGGACTATCAAACGTTATGTGTGTACCTTTATATATGCATACATACACACATACGTGTGTGTGTGTGGTGTAATAGCTTAGAAGAACTGATTTTTATGTCTAAGAAATGTAGTAATGTATGTGGTGTGAGTGAAGAAAAGAAAAACGGTTATGTCAGCCGTTGTATGTTGAAACCACAGACTACAATGTTCTAGTTGGTCATAAGATATAAAATGTCAGCTACTTAAAAAAATCTTTTTAACAATCTCTTTTAGGCCAGGTACTAAATTAGCAGTTTAGTCATGCCCCTTACTGGCAACCACAAGTTGGTACAACAGGTGTAATCAGAGAAGCCTTTGTAAATTACTTACTAAAACACACTTAACATACTGGCTGGTTCAAAGATTACACTGAACTATGGTTTAATGTTTTATGAAATAAACCCCAATGGCTGAGTTCAAGCAACATGGAAATAAAGCCAAACAAACCACATTACAGATTAGCACAATGTGTGAAATTGGTTACTGTGTCTTTAAGGATTAGAGCAAAATATGTTCTTAGCACGCAGAAGACAGCTGGATTGATGTACACCCACATAATATACATTTTCCAAGTTCTAAGTTCCTCTCTCTTTTTTTTTTTTTTACCATGAAGCAAACAAACAAAAAACAGGAATTGGGATCAGACTGGAGAAAAAAGCAGTCTTGAAACAGAACCAAAGCTATTTATTTTACAGTAGGTTCTTGGTTCTGTTGACTGGATCCCATGTTAGAAAGCTTTAAAAACAGAGGGCATGTGCACACAGAAATTGGGACTCCACAATGTTTGTAATTTAGGCTTGATGCAATAACATGTGAAATAATTTTTCATTTTAACTGGGATCAGCCCCTAAAAATATGAAAGATGAAGCACTATATATGGCAATCAATTGCAGAGTTGTGAAAACTTTTCATATGACACCAATTAAAAAGAAAAACCTAGGTGGTTATATGTTTCAATTTTATTATTCCAGAGGCACTTATATAGAAAAACCTTACATATGCCTTTCCTTCTAATTGACTTTACAAGCTATAAAATATTAAAGTACAGCAATTATTTCCCACTGAAACAAGAGTCTCTTGTGATCAACTACAGTACCAAGTACTACCAGGCTAAACTTGGTATAAGATATGGTGATGCTTCATTCTTGCTGACTTCTACATCATACCAAAATTTCCAGTTTAATAAATCATTAACAGTATCAGTTGAAACACACGACCATAACAAGACCATCATGGCTGATCTGTGGATCGTTTTGCATAACATTTGAACAGTTACAGACTAAAAACATAATCTTAAAAACTCTTCTCCCCTTGAGCACTGCTCCGGTTACTTTTACCTTCATACTAGTTTTCTCATGGGGCAGATTGATCTTTGATGCACTCTCAATAAAAGTATGAAGACTGGAGCTTAATGAAGTCATCTAAAACCCCCATTTCCCATTAGCTTCTCATGTAGCACTGAAGTAAATTAACTGGTATCATCGATTAATAGTTACTGAAGTTAATCAGCTCCTTCTGATAGACATCATTTAAAAAATTATGCCCAGTGGCTAAATTCAGTGGAGAGTTTCTGCAAGCAGAAATGCTTTTTCTGTTCACAGAATATGGGGTTCTCTCCAGCAGCATAGATCCCTCAGAATCTGATCCTAGATTCAGAGAAGATTTTAGGGATGTGGGGGGGCTGAAGGGAGTTTGAAGAACAAACAATTAGCCCTACCCCACAAGCAACATTCTGCTTGCATAATGTTAGATTATTAAAATGTTGATATTAAACAATCCTGGATTTTTTTTTTACAAAAGATGCTATATGCATACTGGTGCTTTCCAGTTAGTAACCAAAACATACATGCCATATTTACTATTGCTCACTTCTAGCCCAGATTTACCTGTAAAGGGATATACATATTTTTAAAATAGCAGTTTTCCATAGGAATTTCTTGAGAAAGCTGGTCTCAGTAGAATAGCCACAAAAACAAAAAAGGAAAGGAAAAAAATGATATATGGAAAAAGAAGTTTTCACTAGAAGTATAGCAACCAAATTCATCTCAGAGTTTCATTTCCTCCTGAAGTCAGATTTCTGTCCAGTCTGAAACAACCATTCCAAGCAACATATCTATGCTAAATTGATATCATAGTCACGTTGCTTGGAATGGTTGTTTCAGATTATGATATATCCTGATGCATTGTCTGTAAGCTCGTATCAGCTAGCACAACCAGTCTCAGCTTTTAGGGGGAAAAAAATAAAACCAAAACAATTATAAAGGGCAATTCTTTGTTAAATATGAAATGGCAACAAACTGAAAATAGTTCTTTAACATTACTTTTGCATTTCTCAGATAATTTATCCTAATCTAGCTCTCCACTGATTTACCAGGAACACAGGAAGACAATAGCATTTAGAAACACTGACTTTTGGGAACAATACCGAACTTGATTAGCTATTTGGAAGTTTGACAAATTACAGGTTTCCTATGAAAGAGGGATAATTAATGATTGATTAACCATTAAGAACACATTCTGATTTTAAGCAAAGGGCAAAAAAACAACAACCACATTTATTTTGTATGTAGTGCATGCCATCATGTTAAGTGCATGTAGATACTATATTATAGGGACAAAATCACGTCATACAGCACAGCTTTTAAGGATTTCTTATAGAATGAATGGTAGTCAATTGCACAGCCAGCCTAACCAACTCACATCTTCCAATCCCATCTAGGTCACTAAATCTGGACAATAATTTATATCATCATATGCAACTATTACCACATACCAGTTTCAAAAGTGCTCATTTATGGTTAAGCAGTTAAGTTATCATTTAAGGTTAAACAGTTAAAATTCATAGGAAGCCAAACAATTCTTCAAGTAATAACTGTAAATTAGTTCTGAAAGACTCTCAGCTGTTCCTTGGTGACTCTGAACTGCTGTGTCTCCGGCATTACACATTTTTCATTCTTTTTAAAAATCATACATCTACGTGCCAGGTAGAAAAATGTCCAGTAAGCAAATATCTTCTCTGAAAAATCCAAATCCTTGTGGCAGATATGTATGGCATTTCATTTAGAACTTGCATACTACTTCCTACAAATTACAGAGATCAGACCTCTCGTAAGCAAGAACGTCCATGATCTTTATTCCAGAACAAGGATTTGGGTTCCCGTTTTTTAATTTTGTTTTCTTTCCTCTTCACTTTTCCCATTCTCGTTCCTCTTATTTGTCCTTCTGATATTGGAATATAAAGGCCAAATGGAATATTGTTACTTTATTTGTGCTGAGCTGGAAAAACAAAGGGAAGGATAGGATCAAAGAGTAGTGAGCAGCAATGGCCACAGGATACTGGATTGAGTTCACCTCTTTAGAGAGGAATTCTAGGGGTCATTTCTCCCATCAGTCCAGCATTGCTGCAAGCAGAATGTCTTCACAGCCTTGGCTAACAGAAAGGGCAACTGCCCCGTACCATGTCGCAGTCATACAACACGTTCTACCCTGAAAAGAGTACATATAATGGACTGATGTATTAGGATTTGATGTAGAAATTCATGTCTATTGTAATGGGCACAGAAGAGGTAGTGAATCTAACTTTAATAAGGGCCTTCCCCATAGGAAGTATGGTCAAACAGAAGTCAAATTAGTTGACTTCGGACTGTTTACATCCCAGGATGAATCAACATTACAGTGATTTAAGCCCAATTTAATTTAGGCAGATTTAAAAAAAAACAACACAAGAATAAGAACATTCTTAGAGCATATTAATAATTAAATCAACATGAACACAAATTAGTAATATTCTACATAATAGTAAATGTACTGACAGCTTGTTATCATATTCCTAGTAATCAGTGTAAAGAATAAGTCAAGCAGCTTTGTTACGTCACAATGTATGTTGCCTTTCCATGTCCAGTATTGTTAACAGTCATGGTTGTTGATGGGGGGTGGGTGGGTTATGAACCAAATTCAACTGTCTCTTCAGTAATTTTCTTGAACTCATAGTTTCCTCTTCCGTCCATGTGAAGATAAAACTGAGGAGAAAAGAAAACAGAATTAGCAAATCTGGATGTGAAAGAGTGAAAGTATGCATCTGTTCAGATAAGGATCATCTACAGGAATTCATATTCATACATCTCTTCTGGGAAAAAGAGCTCTGTAAAATGCGCACATTTGATCACCATCTGGTGGCCATAATAGTTCAACTACTGGCCTAATTATCCTCCTAACTCCAAAGACGTATTCAATGTTTTTATTACTGAAACTCAAAAATTGTCAAAACAATCATCCTGAATTCTTCAAATAGTGATTATAGACAATGGGTATTAAACCAAGCGATTTATAAAAAACTCAGCCACACCATTCTGACAAAAGTGACATCTCTTAACTGTTAAACAAAGATTTCATTTTATTTATGGGCAATCACTATGGGCAATATTAGCACAGAAACATCGACAATCTTCTTTAGTTATCCATGAGCTAAATGGACAAGATTCAGAGAAGTATAAAATTGGTTTTATAAGGGGGAACACTCTTCCATTTCTCTAGGCTAATATATAGATATAGCTTTGAAAGGAAGTTTCAACTGCAGTTATAATATGTTATATGACTCTGAACTTAGACATTTAGAAGAAAAATCTAATTGAGATAGCAGAGTCTAAGCAACCCCCTGCCTCTATTCACTCAAAAATAAGGGGAAAATATTCAGTGTATTTATCCATTTATCTACTTATAATGTCACTTTCTAAGGCTGCCCACTTGCTAGTGACACTGGGCAGCTCACATGAGAGTTAAAAATAATATAGTACATTAAAAAAATAATACAAATGGCTGTGCCAGGAGGAAAAAGTCCACAACAACTAAAGTCGATGAAGGTTCTCAGTCATCCAGGTGGAATTGTCTGTAGCTTGAATCATGTCAACTGGATTTCTATTTTCTCAGTGGAAACGTTTCGCTCCTTATCCAAGGAGCTTCTTCAGTCTGAGCAAAGTTAGTAAGGGAATCCTTAAATATGTTTCTAGGTGGCTGTGTGACCTTGCACCTGGGGCTAGGTCATGGTTATTTTGAGATGTTATTTCTAAGTCCCTTTATCATCCAAAGGAGGATCGTTAAGATTATCTTGCTGTTGTTGAGATTGCGAAATGGTCTTAATCTTCCTAGGCACAGAAGACAAAGCAGGAAGGAAAATAGGGGAAAGATTGTGCCTGAGGAGGAGCAACACCACAGGACCAGAGTCAGCAGTTTACCTTCATCTAAAGGAAAAAGGACACTCATTTGAGGACATTAATGTACACATTTTAGACAGGGAAGATAAGTGGTTTGAAAGAGGGGTCAAGGAATCCATTTATGCCAACTTGGAAAATCCTTCCTTGAATAGAGGTGGGGGCCTCAGGAACAATCTTGATTCATGTAGAGTCCCAGCACAGTTCTGTGGGAAGAGCCAGATCTTTAAGGTTCTCATAAAAGACAGCAAGATCAGGACCATACAGATCTCAAGGGGATTCTGTTCCAAAGGGCAACGACAGAGAAAGCCCACCTACTGGATCCCCTAAGATGAGATCTGAAGCATGCTAACTGTACTGGATCTTATGAGACAGGCAGAAACAACCGAAGCGAGACATTCCAGTGAACATTCACGCCCAATGCCATGTAAATATTAATCTGTTTAAAAGCCGGGGGATAAGTACGGTGACTGTATTTTCTTGGAAAAATAAAGGACAAACCTGAAAAAGGGGCAAATCTGAAAGAGGTTCATAAGGATAAAAAAAATTGTTTATGTTTATAACTTTGCTTTACAAAGGAAAATTCAAGAGCAAAACCAGGAAAAACTCCACAAAACACATACTTTAATAAAAATATCTAAAATCAAATAGTATATGTAAATTTAATTAAAAATACAATTTAATTTCCATATTTTTCACATGAATGTAAAAGACTGTGCATTTAGTGGTACCATTTGTATGGTAAAAGTTAAATAAAGGACAAAAGTGAGTTTTTGAAGAATAAATAGATCTAAAGGACAGCTTTCTGAAATAAAGGATGTATGGTCACTGTAGTGATAAGGAATGGCAAAGTAGTTGTACTGGATGCTTATAAGTAATACTCTTCAAATTACTTACCTTTAAATGCAATCCTGATTCCCAGTTTACTGATAAATTTGAGGTTGACTCTACATTTTGTGTTTTTATATACTGGAAATTGCCTTACGGAATCCTATTCCTAGAAGGCAGCCTGAAAGCTCTTAACTTTTCTCAGGCCAGGCCTATTTCCTCTCTGACAAGCCATCACTATCAGATATGGAATTACCAGCTTTCACAAGGAATGCCATGCAAGCAAGCATGCAGGCTGGTGAATATACATGACAGCTTGTTCCATATCCCCAGTGCCAGCTAACTGGGTTTCCCTGTTGGCTGTGGAAAAGTAGGCTTCCTGCGTGGTATGCGGACAGACGGTTCTATCAAGCAATTATATAAGTTCTAGAAGATTCTAAATGGGGATATAAGCAGGTGCGGAACCTACATGACTGAATCACAGAGACCATGATGAAGAACTGTTGATCTGAAATGCTGCAGCCAGACACTTGATATGGGCCATATGTAGTAGGATATATACAGTACTTATTAAAACAGTTGTAGTACCTTCAAGCTAATTTCTAAGCTCAAAACATTAAGATTTGAGACCAGAATATTTAAAGAATAAGTCTTCTGCTTGATTCTGCCCTATTTAGATGATAAGACCTCCTATGTATATTATTGTTCTCAATCACTCAATAACATACCAAGCCGGTCTTACTCCCTTAGTAAGCATTTACATTGTGAAGTATGGATTTTTATACATTAGAAAAAACAGTTAAATAAAATAAGCCTTACATCATGGTGCTTCCAAAGTGATTTTCTGTGAGAAACAGTGAAGAGAGTGATGCCAACCTGAAATGCCAAAACACAGTTTAAGATTATAGTAAGCTTTCTGATGCTAGACATCAATCAGGACTGATGCATGCAAAACAATCAAAAAGCCAACCCATATATGATCTAGAGAAAAATAATCCAATTTTCCAAAGTTTTCTAAAAGCAGCTACTGGGAGAGGGAACCATTTGGAACAGGGTTACAGTGCTGGAATGAAACCTTTTGCTCTGTTTAATTTTAATGATGCATAATCCTGTCAACCCAACAGTTCGAAAGCTTTGCAAGTAGATAAATGGGTACCACCTTAAATGGGCTAATTTGCTGGCGTCCTGTCGGGAAGTCGGCACCACCGGAGGAAAGGATCGGAGGAAGATTGAATGGCGGCGGTGACGACGGACCCGGATGCAACAGCTACAGGACGTCAGCAGCCGGCTCAAGGCATCCTGGGAATTGTAGTCCAGAGCCTGGAAGAGTCGGTTCCCTTACCCCCTCTACTCACGCGCGGTGAAAATGGTGATTTATAAAAATTGTATAATTAATGTATATATATGCTTGTAAGCCGCCTAGAGTCCTCCATTAGGGAGGGGATAGGCGGGGTATAAATGCCACAATAAATAAATAAATAAATAAATAAATAATTCTCTTCTGTAACTAACTGTAACACCTGTAAGTTTTCCCTACAATAAATAATAGCAGCTTGGAGTGGGGTGACTTGGAACAGGGAAGCATAAGGCTTCACCCCCTTCTCCTAACCCTGGTCCCTCAGTTTGCCTTTGGATTAAGAACCAGGTTATATCTAACATGTCATCTTACATATGGATTCCCAATTTTAAATCCTCAAGAGATGAAAGATGTGCAAATCTTTTTCAATGAAATCAGCAGAATGGAAGACTGAGTTTAAGAAACTGCTTCATAATTCCATATCTGTATTTTAACCATTTTTAAGAGTTTTATTCAAAGACAAAGACACTTGAATCCAATATATGGGAAAATATAAGCGTGGACAGTCAACTCCAGCTTCAGCAGCTGCACAATTCTTATTGGCTTTGTCACAGCTCTGGCCAAAAGCAAGACTAAAAAACTATTCAGGGGAAGGACCAGACAAAACTCAGTTTCAATAGTCGCGTAGAATTGCCACTCAACCCACTTACTGCTATTGCATTATATCCCTCCACCCCACTCTCCGGTAGAGGCTTCCCTGGTTGAAAGGGGAGAGTTGATTCTATCAAACCCCCGTTTTTGGCTTCAGCCACCATCTCCACCTCTCTTCCAAAGCAATGACCTGTATCAGAGGGTTACTGCAAGCAGTTGTAAAGGGCAACTCAAAATCAATGACATAAATCACTCTCGTCCTTTAACTCAGAGAAATGGCCTCCAGGTTGGAGGGACTTCCATGAGTAGAGGGACACAATTAGTTATGTTCTATAGAAAATATAAGATAAGAAATTTGCCATAGGAGACTGTCCTACTCTTCGTGTGATTTATCTCTTTACTGTTTTATTTTGTCTTCTTTAAAAACATATTCAAGTTAATATGTTACAGTTAGGGCAGTGCTTCTCAACCTCAGCAACTTTAAGATGCGTGGACTTCAACTCCCAGAATTCCCCAGCCAGCATGGCTGGCTGGGGAATTCTGGGAGTTGAAGTCCACACATCTTAAAGTTGCTGAGGTTAGAAACACTGGGTTAGGCTCTCTAGGCCTAGAGTTACTACAGTAATATAGTCATATTATTTTCTTCTTTTTTTACATGGCTTTAAAGCTAGATCTTAAACTGTCAATGCAAGGACATCCATAGCAAGACGTACTTTCCGACAATGGCTGTAGATGTAGCCCTCTACATCAACACTAACGGCACTAGTACATTCATCCAGAATTGCAAACTGGGGTTTATGGTAAAACAATCTAGCCATCTGCAATGCAAAAAGAAATGATAAAGGATTACCATACAGTCCATACATACGAAGAACATTAAATTAAGGGTTTTTAAAAATCTAAGATACCTTTGCAGTTAACCATAAAATATAAGCCACATTATATGATGGGAGAGATGTTCAAAACACGGCAGTACTATACAGATGTGCATTAATTCCACTACACTCATATTCTCCAGACAGCCTCAGTATCCAAACATTCTTTGTATGCAGTCCTCTAGTAAACATTAAACAAAGCAAATTTTATACATGGTGCATTTTCTCTTTTCTCTTGAAATAGATGCAAAAATTTCATTCTGTTGCCATCACACAGAATTAACTGAAAGTATTTTACTAAATTTCTGGCTTCTTAAAGGTAGCAAGTAATGAGAGACTCCTATCTATGACCAAGAACTGCTGCCAGTCTGAGTAAATCCTAGATTAGAAGAACAAGTATTCTGAACTGGAATTAGGCAGATTCCCAGGTTATTATTCTGAACTGTAAGTAGTCATCTTATTAAAAAAAAAAGCTTACTATCAAAAGCAGGCATTGTAACACACTTTGTTTCTATTTAATACTAAATAATTAACCAGCAGGTAGAAGGATCCAGGATGATGGCGGGGCATCATTTTGCTTAGTTCAATTCCTTTCAGCCTGCGACCTCCAACGAAGTGGATAGGGTGCTCTCTAAGTTCTCCTCAACCATCTGTAGTTTGGATCTCTGCCCTTCCTGGCTCCTTCGGGCAGCTAAGGGAGAGGCAATTTCTGGATCTGGATCTGGATCTGGGAGAATGCTAATGCTAATTGAAGGACAGGATGCTACTGGCAGCCTTGAGGGAAGCTGTGGTACACCTCCTCAAGTAGCTCTCTCTGGATCCAGAGGTCCCTTTTTGGGAAAGGTTATTGAGACGATGGTAAGGAATCAACTATGGAGCACCCTAGAAGGAATGGATTGTCTAAGGACTCGACACTCAGGATTCAGGCCCAGATATGGAATGGAGACGACACTGGTTGCGCTAGTAGATGACCTTTGTTGGGACCTAGATGGAGGAAGTGCCTCTATACTGGTCCTTTTAGACTTCTCAGCAGCCTTCAATACCATCAACCACTGTATCCTTCTGGACCGCCTTCGGAGGTGGGGATTGGGGGCAATGTGTTGCAGTAGAACTCCTCTTTCCTTGGTGGATTGTTCCAGTTGGTGGTGGAGGGGCAGAAGAAATTAACTATTCCCTCATGGGGTGCCATAAGGGAATAAGCCTCCCTCCTATTTAACATTTACAAAATGCAGGGAGGGGTCATCTGAAGGTTTGGGGTTTGCTATCATCAATATGCTGATAATAGTCAGCTTTATACTGTTACCCAGGCCAGACTGGTAATGCCACTGAAGTTCTGCCCCAGTGCCTAGAGGCAATGAGGGTGTAGATGGGAGAAAACAGACTTACATTGAAGCCTAGTAAGGCAGAGTTATTATTTGCCATTAGGGTTCTCTCTCTGTTCCAGTGGTGTCTCCTAATCAGGTGGCATTACCTTGAAGGAGGTCTGTGACTTGGGTTTCTATTAGACTACAGCTCCTACTAGAAGAGCAGATGGAGGCTGTGACCAGGGAGGTCTTTTCCAGCTTCAGCCGATACACCAGTTGTGGCCCTACCTGAAGTGGAAGGATCTTGCTGCAGTGACTCATGCCCTCATCACCAGTTAGATTACTGCATCACGCTGCACACGGGGCTGCTAAAGCTCCCTTGGAAGGTGCAGTGCAGTGGCCCATATACTGACCGATGTTTGCTGGGGGAAGCATATTGCATCAGTACTATTAAGTCCTGCATTGGTTGCTAATAGGCTTCCGGGTGCAATTTTAAATGCTGGTGCTAACCTATAAAGCCCTCCATGGCTTGGCACCAAATGATCTGAAGAACCGCATTCTCCCACTGGAATCGGACTGGTCACTTCGAGCTAATCAGGAGAAACTATAAACGGTGTCCCCCTTCAGGGAGGTGAGCGGGGCCAAGGCTCAGCAGGGCTGTTTTTCAGTGGCCGTGCCAATCCTTTAGAGCAGCCTCCCAGCGAACATCTGGTTGGCTCCCACCCTGACTGCCTTCTGGAAGTGTATCAAAACAGAGCTCTTCTGGAGGACATGTTGGTCTAGAATTAGTTTGGTTGATTAATTTAATTTAATGTTGTTTTCAGTAGTTTGTAGACCTTTTACTGTATATATACTTTTGTTCATTATATATTGTTTTTTGTGTACTTTTCTTGTAAGTCATCAAGAATCCCTAGGGATTTGGTGGTCTATAAATGTAATTAATAGTAGTAGTAGTATTGGACCAGAGTTTTATTTAAACTATGTCAACATCTTCAATCAAAAGAGGTGCTGGGAAATATACACACTCTGTCAAGTGACACTGTGAAGATAACATACCGCCATTCTCTGTTTCTCTCCTCCACTGAGAACATCCATCCAGTCTTGAATGCTATCCCAGCCTCCTTCACGTTCCAAGATCTGACCCAACTGGACATTATCTAAATACTCCTTTAGCACCTGCAAGCAAAACAGTAAACAAATATTTCTTAACAGCTTGCAGATACGTTTACCTTCCTGTCAATTTATCTAACAGATCCCTCTCCCTGAAAATTTAGATTGGTTTAGTTCCAAATGCTTTGTCCTGTAATTATACCAAGCAACAGTATTAAATACTGCAACTGAGCTGGAGTATGTAGTTTCACTTGGCACTGAAGTACATGGTAAATGTTATTACTGATTATGCAGAACTCGCATACAGTTGGCCCGGAAGCAGTTCTGATTTACTATCCTTCCCTTCCCATTAAGATAGACAACCTAAGTAACAGTGTGCTGTCTTTCTACAGAACTATAGTTTTTTCTCCAGTTGCTCAGTGACAGAAATAGCCATGGCATTATTATAGAACCTGGCATTCAATTCAGGGAAGCATCAGGGCAGAATTGAACAATTTGTATCTATTCTTTTTTTCTATATAGGAAGCAGAGTTTTGGGACTTGAAATCCATGTGCAGAGTTACAAAATTCTGATAAAACATCTTGAAAGCTTAGTAGAAGTTAAAGCAGAAGTGCAAGTACTGATGAACTGATGCATCTCTTCTTTATTATATTCATGCTTTTTAACTGTATCAGCAGACAGAGAGCTACATATGCACCTGACTTTTCTGTCCTATAGCATCAGGATGCTCATATACTAGCACATTTGCCTATCTGCCAAGTGGCAATGTCTACAGTAAATTCAGAAAATTAGCTTTTATGATGACACTTCTATACTAGTTCAGAATTCTAACTGAGCAAATTAAGGCTTGTGTGATCAATGTTATAATTAACCACTTGATTGAAGCCAAGACAAGAATCAACCTAGGAATATCTGAAACACAGATTCCACTATAACAGCAAATGTGAAAACAAATGAAATAATACTCTCTCCAGAAGCCTTATTCTTTTGGCACCGTTATCTATAATATGTACATATTTACTTTTTAAAATATTATATCTTTCTTAGAGAATGAGAAATCAAAATGTGTAGAAACATTTGTAATTTTCTCTCCTTTTTCTCTGCTCCCATTAAAGGTTATAATAAATGCAAAAGTATCAACTCATAGAGATTGTGGGCATATGCGCATCTCTTAGGATGTACCAATCTAGCTGTTGCAATATGGCTTATTTGTTCCCAAAAGTTAATCTTCCAAGACAGGAAGTGGTTTGTGTTGTTTGGGATACTGTCTAGCCCAAAACCACACAATTTTGCATAACTAGGAGATTTACCATTCTGAAATTTTATCATCACTGCTTGAACAAGTTGGCTTTGGTTTCAACTAAATAAGATTTAGTTGAAAAAGAGGGTATATATAAATGTAAATATGTAAATACTGAGACAAAGCTTGTTTAAATACTGTGACATCATTGGCATTTCAAATTATTACAGGCTTTTTAAATTTACAGTGATTTCTGTCCTTTCATTTTTACTATGTATCTACAGTAAATATAATCTATAAAAATGTAGGAAGAAAAATGCAGTTCACCTGATCAGAGATCCCTTTCCTTTTTTGATCTTCTATAGTGTCTGGATAGATTACTTGGTCTCTCAACGTTCCAAGTGTCATATAAGGTCTCTGAAATTAAAATGATAAGGGATTAAAAAAATTGGACATTCTTCAGAGAGAAGAAATGTCAATTGTCCTAGTGGTTTGGTTTACCTGGGGAACATAAAACAACTTTCCTCTCTCGGGTTTAGTTAGACAGCCACCAAACAGAGGCCACAACTGCAATAAGAACACACAATTTATTAGAAAAGAAATGTAACATCATTCTTTTGCCCTTAAAATCAACCTTAATTTGACCTTTGCTTACTTCACCAAGGACACGGAAGAGAGAACTCTTTCCACATCCATTTGGCCCACAAATCAGAACATTTGCACCAGATCGCACCTGGAATGTAAATCAAGAGAAAATATATTTAAAGTTTTTGAAAAATTAAAAGCTGTATGAATTTCATTCATAATGCATGAGGTTAGCTTCCTTAACTTGGCAAATTTGGCAAATACTTTCTAGATATTCTTTTAAACATGAGCACTCAAAAATATTCAAACACAGAAGTGTTTTTAAAATAAACAGATTTTGTTAACGGAAGTTAAAATCCTACATACAAATTTTGGTTCAGAATGGGGTATTCCTGTTTTTTGAGTACTAAAATGTTGAGTTAAATTTACAAGTTAAAAAAAAAATCTGAACTAGACATCTGAAAATGAAATGCAAGATTCTGTTATTATAGTCTGTCTCAATAAAGTATAGTTCTGGTCTTCCTGCAGAGTGTGTTTTCTGAACCGGTCTACCTTAAAGGCCATCCTTCTGGCCACTCACTTGTGGAATGTCACAGAGATTGGTCCTCTCCCCCTTACTCTTTAATATTTACATGAAGCCACTGGGAGAAGTCATGCAATGATTTGGGGTGCTGATGATACCCAGTTTTATGCCGCCACCCAAGACTGAACTGGAGATGCTGTGGAGGTCCTTTTCCTTTGTCTGGAAGCTATAAGGGTCTGGATGGGACAGAACAGGCTGAGCTAAAACCCTAGTAAAAGAGTCTTGGAGCTACTATTTAAAAAATGTTCTGGTATGGATATGACACGCGTTCCGTGCTTGTCATGCCGGCCACATGACTGCGGAAGCGTCTTCGGACAATGCTGGGTCTTCAGCTAAGAAACGGAGATGAGCACCGCCCCCTAGAGTCGGACACGACTGTGCAGGGGAAACCTTTACTTTTTATGGATATTCTGGTGTGTATTATAACTACCTACTAGAAACAACAGCCTGATTCATGTATTGTTTAAAATATCTACACTAATGTATGAGCAATGACTAGGTCCAAGGAGAATAACCCTCTGTTCATCAAATAGCCCTTCCTCCTAATTTCCATGAGTACAGCATGATTATCACCAGCAAGAGGAGGTTTCTGCAGACACTTAAACTGTACATACAGAAGTTGGGAAAACTTCTTACAATCTACTCCAAAGTTTCTCATATAGAAATCTTTCCTTTTCCTTCCTCTTGGCACTTCTCCCAAGATTTAGAAGACCCCCTTGATTGTCTGTGGAAGGGCCCTATACTGAGGAGATATTACTCAAAATTGTGTGGACTTCACTGGCCAAAATACCTCCAGTAATTTTGGGTAATTTTTCACTTTCAAGGCAATCTCCATCACCATCATAGATAACTCTGTTCTGGAATAATCTTCCAAAGACACTGCTTTGGGATTGGAAGAGGAACAAAACAGATTTTTATTCTCACCCAGCCAATTATTTCAAGATAAAATTGTGAATGTTGCAATGTACCTCAAAGTTGAGATCTTTAATCAACATATCGCCATTTGGTGTTGCCAATGGAACATGATCAAACCTTCAAGGAAAACAGACATACCACCATTAATATACAGAGATATTACTGTTACAAAAGAGGACAACTAGTAAAATGTCTACTAAATTTAGTAGTAAACTACTGCTAAACAAGACAGTAACATTTTCAATGTGCTTGTAACTTAGCCATACCACAAAATAAGCACAATTAACAAGTGCAAAAAACAAAATGTGTTTTTGAAGTAGAGAATGGGAAAATATATGAAAATCTACAAAACTGAAAATATTGATACTGTCATGTTTCAAAAGCACTAGTCTCTGCCCCTCTTTATTATATTTGTAGGTGCTATTTCTTTCCAAAAATGATATAGTCCTTGAGATACAACCATTCGTTCAGTGACTGTTCAAAGTTACAATGGCGCTGAACAAATGGTACTTACGCCTGATCCCTGAAGTTACGGCCATTGCAGCGCCCCCGTGGTCATGTGATCAAAATTCGGGCACTTGGCAGCCTGCTCGCATTTATGACTGCGACA
Organism: Charina bottae; assembly: GCA_023362775.1. Classification (NCBI taxonomy): domain Eukaryota; kingdom Metazoa; phylum Chordata; class Lepidosauria; order Squamata; family Charinaidae; genus Charina; species Charina bottae. The sequence continues at coordinate 27,441,400 of JALMGJ010000003.1, read as the reverse complement.
GTTCAACCCCCCCACCTGCCTATCTCCCCCCATCTGTGCCCTTTTGGCCCCCTGCACACCACGGCCCCCACCTGACCTTTGCCATTTTCTTGCTCTCGCTGCCCAAGCATGCCCGGCCTGGCCCTTTGCAAGGCAGCCGCTGGCCACGCAAGGCTTTCTTCCCGAGGCCGCGCACAGCGAGCAGCTGCCTCGCGAAGGGATAGGCCGGGCACACCTTGTTAGCAGCGGGAGCTGTAAATAAAAGAGAACTAAAGGTGGAAACGTGACGTTGAACGTTAAATTTTGAAAGTCTGGATATGTATGTACGGTAACCGTTCAATAACTTTTTGACCCTTGTTTTATAAAGCTTGTTTTATATTTTTACTAACTATAATTCTCGCCCTCAAAGGTTCCTGCAGATCCAAGAGATGGCAATATCTGTTCACAATTGGAAGTAAAATGTTGATCAATATAAAACTGCTTTCTTAAAACAAGTCAGATCATTAGTCAACTCTGCCAACTGAACAAATTGTACCTTGTGATACTCATTCTTTAAAGATTTCAAATGTAATGCTGTTTGCTACTTAACTCAACTCAACTGATTGAATCCCATGAGCTAAGTCTGATTGCACAAGTTCCAAGATCTGAGGAAGCATACCCATACAGAGGCCTACATGATTAGGTTTCCTGCATTCAGAAGTCCACAATGGGGGTGGGGGAAAGAAAAAGAAGGGCAGGAAGCAATTGTAGACATGGCCTCACAGTCACTTCTTCTACAGTTTACTCTTGTGAGCAAGAGGCATGTGCAGAGATCTACAACAAATGCTAAAAATTCAAAACAAAATTTAGATAGCATGGATGGGTATGTAGAAGTGAAGAAAGCTAATGGGATGTCCTAGCAAGAAATGAGGGATTTTACCTACTTGATAATGTTATCTGTTATGACAATCTGTCCCGTACCAGGAATCAATGGGGTAGCTTGCTTTAGATCTAATTCTTAAATTAAAAAGAAGGACAAATAAACAATGGCAAGGTTATTATGAGTTTTTGTATTAATTCCTTAATTAACATCAGGGCATCACAGTTACCTTTTTCTTGTACTAGCATGGTTCGTTGATATTTCCCACTGTTTAGTTCCTTCAGAACTTGCATTAATTCTGTAATTCGAGCTGTGAAGCTAAAGGTTATAAATTTATTAAGCTAACAGACTTCAAGAATTTTTCTTCAAAACTGAATTTTCATCAAAAATAAATTAAATCGACATTTTAAAATGGAAGGCAAAATAATGCATGTCACAAGAGCACATTGTAATTATTTAGAAAGTATTTTTTTCTATAAATTATGCTTCAAGCTTTGTTAAAATGCTTCATGTTTTATATATCAAAACTGAAATTTATCTCAGTTATCTCAATACTGAAAATTAATACAGAGTTTGGGCTAATAAGGAGGATAAAACAAATTTATTTTATGAAGGCAGATAGGATTACACATTGTTGGTCAATCTTACCCAGCCAATCGAGTCATTTCACGACCAGCTAGAACTATTCTGCCAAGGGCTTGAGACATTCTCAGTAACATTCTTCCACTTTGGTAGTAATCCTTAAAACAATGAAATATGGGTTTGCTCAAAAATGAACAAGCAATATGTGTGCCATTTATTATAACTACTACAGCAAATATATTACTCACCTCCAAAAGTTCTGCATGGCTACTATTCTGATGACGAGGATGAGACAAGTTTAGAAATGGACGGCTAACAACCAAATAGCCAACAACAGTAGCAAGGTCTATAAGATTTGAAGGAAAAAAAAGTATTTCTAATTCTGAATTATTATTTTAAATGTGGATTGATCCAACATTCAGACAGCAATTTCATAAAGCACTATTTTATTCTTTTCAATTTAATACAGGTAGTCCTCGTTTAGTGACCAGAATTGGGACTGGCAACTCTGCCTCAAAGTGAAACAGTTGCTAAGGGGGGAATCACATGACCGTGACTGCGCTTTCCAGCTTGAAACTGACAAGACTAATCAGTTTCACACGTTGGCTTTTGTTTGCCTCTTAACGACTCCCCCACCCTTTGGAATGCCCACCCCGGCACTGGGATAATTAACAAGAAGGGAATTAATGTTTGAATTTATATTCATTGGGGAGGAAGGGATTGCAAGAGAGTAAGCAGGCACACAATGGGGAATACACATCAAAGGCAATGTGCTGGCGCCAGCAGCCATGAGCATGCTATGCAAACAGCCCGGTGTATTCCCCATTGTGTGCCTGCTTACTCTCTTGTAATCCCTTCCTCTCCAATCTCTCTAATCTACAGGGGGGGCAGGACAGGTCAGGCACAGGAGAGATTGCCTACAGAAATTGCTTGTTTTTTTTCTCCCCCCACCTCACAGAACGGAGAGATTGGAAAGCATGGAAAGGGATTAGAAGAGAGTAAGCAGGCACACAATGGGAAATACACTGGGCTGCCGGCACTAGTGCACTGCTTTCGATGTGTATTCTCCATTGTGTGCCTGCTTACTCTCTTCTAATCCCTTCCTCTCCTATCTCTCTGCTCTGCAAGGGGGGGGGGGAGGTCAGGCTCAGGACAATGCATACTGACTGTAATGGCGATCATGTGACTGAGGGACAGCACCATCATAACTTTGAACGGTCACTGAACAAGGCAGTCGGTAAGCGAGGACTACCTGCATGCTAAGTTCTTTCAATTAAATACACAGGTTAAATAATGGTCTAGGGTCAACAAAATGTAATAAAACTTTGTGCCTTTGTGCCTTTCCCCCTCTCTTCTGCCCATGACTGGGGAAACCTCTTAAATGGTATAGGAATTAGAAGGGAGAAAGTATGGAAAACAAGGGTGGGAGAGTAGAGTAGAGGTGAAAAACGCTACTGTGAAGTCAGGAAGTAGATACTGGGACTATGGAATTTCATATGGCAAAATGCCTGCTTTGTGGAATCTACCACACAGTTCTGTAACAGTTTAAAAACAAACATAAAAAACAAAGGACTGAACACTTACATTTAGCAATGATGGTATCTATAAAACCCATTGTAAACCGGAACAAAATGAAATTGTGCAGGTGCTCTACCTAGTGCAATGAAAAATTGGAAAGTTATATATATGGTATTTAAATGTTGGACTAAAAATAACTTTGTGTCTCAATCAGTCTCTACTAAGATGTATTTATTTTATTGGGAAACAAAAAACAAAAACGTTGAAGCATTCTACAACATACAGGAGGGAAGTACTTATCCAAGAGTTGAAAATGCATACAGTAAGCAGCAGGCCACTTTTGGCAAACCTCAATTTTTTGTATTAAAAAAAAAGGGTACAATCTTTTACAGGTCATAATCTTCAGAAAACACATGGCTGATTATAGTGTTACATTTTTTAAAAAATTGTAATTTCAAGGAAGATTTTATTAACTATTTTCATGAAATGTATATACTTTTTATATTAGATGTCAGTAGAAGAGGGAATTATGAACCTTTTCAGGCAATGGAGATCACTGTGTATTGTTGAGTGTGCCCAGAAATAGAAATTAAAATAAAATGGTCAAAAATCTCATGACATCTCCTGCAAGAACAGTAATCTTTACAAAATTTGGCTCATTTTTTGTAATTTCACTGTATATGCCTCTCAGTTGGTATCATGCAGGCAACAGCACGTTGGCTTGCAAGGTAGTCTCTAGATCAGGGTTTCTCAACCAGGTTCCGTGGAACCCTAGGGTTCCATGAGGTCAGTAAGGGTTCCCTGGGAGATCAGGATTTATTAAAAAAATTATTTCAAATTCAGGCGACTTCACATTAGAGAGATAAGTTTCATTCTTTATTTATAGCTTAAGAACACTGTTAATGCATATATACAGGCCTACACAGGAAACTAATATAATAATTTTGTAACTTCTGGCCTATATTTGAGCCTGAATGTTCAGGGGTTCCCTGAGGCCTGAAAAATATTTCAAGGGTTCCTCCAGGGTCAAAAGGTTGAGAAAGGCTGTTCTAGATTAAAGATTGTAGCTTGCATAGAATAGCATAAGCATGCTTGGATAAAATGGGGCTTTGGTTGATTTTGTGCCACACTAAGTGTGCCAAAATTGACCAGTACTGTCCTCACTGTTAATAAAACATGTGGCATAGGTCAAAAGTAGCTGACCCAGTCCACACCTTCTCCATCTTATGATAAAGCATTAAGTGAAAGCTTAGATGGACCAAAGCCATAATGGACTGTAGGTCATTCTTTATTGGCCTATCTGGGGGCCACCATGGCATATGGAATCAATACAATCTGGAATATAAGAGGAGTAGAGCATAAAGCAGCCAAGAAAATAAACAAACGGATCACCAAACCAATAATCCCATAGTTCTCACTCGAGGCTCAAATGACCAGGCTCAAATTATCATGCTCGGACACATCATGCAAAGACCTAGTTCTCTGGAGAAGGCTCTAATGCTGGGAAAGGTGGAAGGAAAGAAAAGAAGAGGGCGACCAGGGAAGGAGACATTAAGCAGAAGAAAACCCCCTGACAAGATTTCTGGAGGGCGGATACAGGCAAATCTAGGGAGACAAAATCCTTACTATCACTAAAACATTCAGAGGGCCAGATTATAGGAAAGTTCAATGTCCTACATGTCCCTTCCTTTTTAACGACATCATTTGGCAGTATACTCCACATAGTCCTTAGGCATTGCTTGCAGGAAAATATAGTTTCTCTCACTCATTGCTTTTATTTTCATTAAGTGGACATCTCATTCAGATATCCCTCTAGTACAGAAAGCTTTTCATAAATCTCTAGGATCACTGCTCCAAATGTTATGGATTACTTACATTACAGAATGGTTTGATGCTAACTTACCAGTTTGTGGAAAGCTTTGTGAATTGTTTGTTTTTCCCTTTGATTCCCATTATAAAAAGCAATTTCTTCACTATAGGAAAAAAAAAAAAAGTCTAATCAACATATATTCACAAGCATGATCAAGCTACACAGCAGGAGAATGAGGTGGTGTTGTCTAGAGGTGACGAAGTGTATGGCACCTACCATTTCAGACAGTGGGTTGGAAGTCACAATTTTAAATGCTCCCCCAATCTCTTTCCCTGCTTACTATGCATGTATTAATCCTGCCCTGTAGCACAGAGTCACACAGGCTATTTCAGCATTTCATGACTCTTGTTCTCCCACGTCTGGACCAGATCTTGAAATGACTAAAACATGATTTTGCAACTACCAAAGAAGAGTTTGCTGCAACATTAAAATTAGCAAAATGTTCTTGTTTAAATGACCAAACAAAATAATTCAGAATGTGTGCATCCTTCAATTCTTAGTTAAAGCCATACTCTTGATTCCTTAATAGAAGTACCAACAACTAGTCCTGATTTTCAGTGTTTCCTGACAGCAGGTCACATTAAGCTATTAACAAACTCATTTTTTAAAATTAAAATGGGTATTTTAAGAGGTTTTTCAGCACACAGCAGCCATCTACCTTGGGATGTGCTTCCTAAAACAAATTAAACTAAATTAGAACAAATTAAGACAAGTGAAACATACATACTGTACGTATCATTCAGTTTTCAGACTAAGATAGTTTGTTTTTATTCTTTGCCAACTGATATAGAGAGATTTAACATGAAGCCTTTTAAAAGTTTTTAAAAATAAATAACGACATAAAGGACCTGATTTCTCCTGCAATATTTGGCCTAATGAACAAGTTTGTCCTGAAACCATCTCGTACCTGTTTGTAATGAGCCGTGAATTGACATATCTATACTCTCCTTCATATTTTTGTTCTGTAATAGTCATTTTACCAATAGGTCTTCTTAAGCGTGTAAGGAAAAAGCCTGAAAAAATCAAGTAGGCCATCATGGACGCAGGGCCCTGAAAATACCAAATAAGAAAGTAAGATACAACTTCCAGGATAAATCTATTAACGATATTTTCTTTTTCAAAAAGGATGCAGCTTGCAAACCATCCACGCAGGGGCTGGTTACAGGGAAAAGTATCACCTGAATACAGGATAAAGGTTACTTTTAACTGCAGAAAAATGTAATCAACCTTACAGTAAGACCTGACAATTCTGAAATTAAATAACAGTTAATGATTTTTTTAATGAATGCAGCTTTCAAATAACACTTAATAAAATTTGTTTCTGAGTAAATATGTGTATGGCATTTATAAATCAAGGGCTCATCTATGATGCAAATCTTTTCTGACAGGCTATGATACGATGACTCTTAACTTGATTTTTGGGTTTCATTTTTGAGTGGTGACAAGAAACAGTTTATAGTGGCTTGTTAATACATTAGCTTCTATTACAAGAAACCCTTTGAGTCAGCGTTGACTCCTGGCGACTGCCTGGCCTAGTCCCTGCAGTTTTCTTGGCAAGATTTCAGAAGTGGTTTGCCATTGCCTGCTTCCTAGGGCTGAGAGAGAGTGACTGTGGAGTCCTTGGTGCTCTCTGAGCCTTGTTGTTTTCTTGCAGACATTTCATTCCCAGACTAGGCAACATCTTCAGTGAGAGAGAAAAAAGAGAGAGTGACTGGCCCAAGGTCACCCAGCTGGCTTTGTGCCCAAGGCAGGACTAGAACTCACAATCTCCCGGGTTTGAGCCTGGTGCCTTAACCAGTACACCAAACTGGCTCTCTACAAGAATCTTAATCTATGTGAAATTCCAAAATGCTCTTATCTTTCTACGTACAGTACCGTATCATCAAGACATTGTTAAAAGAATATCCCACATTATATTTATCATCTGTTTACAGAGTTTGTAGCACACATTAATTTTGACAGATTATAATGCAATGGTTGAAAATTTCTAAATTTCTTGTAGTTCTTAGTTCCAAATATTTCTCAATATTACATCCATAGAAAATTCTCAAATAATTCATTTCTCCTATTGGAGAGTATGTAATTCATATTTAAAGTACATAAATAAAAATACAATTTTACCTGTGCTCCTATTGCACTTGTTAGCTTGAAGATATATAGAACGATATCCAAAAATGGCTGCAAAATAAGATTTACTTGTAAATATTGGCCATGGGAGAAAACATGCAAGGAAAAAAATTATTTAAAAGGATACTTAAAAAAAAAGATGCCAGGTTCTTTAAATAAAATAAATAAATAAATAAATAAATAAATAAAATAAAATAAAATAAAATAAAAGTCAACGTCACTTTAGAACCATCTGCCTCTTGGATTTTATTTTATTTTATTGTAATTTATTCTAATTCTATTTTTATCATAGTTTTTATTATATTTTGTGGATATTGTGTTGTGAACCGCCCAGAGTCCCTCCTTGAGGGGGAGGTGGGCGGTTATAGAAATTCAATAAATAAAATAAATAAAAATAAAAATAAACACAGATAAAATGTATCATTGTAACTTAGTCTCTCAAAGGTCATAAACATTCTGATTCAATTTAAAAAAATAAAGAGCTGCATTTAAAAAATCTCTAGGGTAAATCACAGCGTCTTATGAATTTTTGTTCAACAGTTTTTTAAAAGCACAAACAAATCTTGTACCTAATTCAGCAGTTTTCCAGTTTCATGTTGAGAATGAAACAAATATATTTAAAAAATCAAGCTCTGAATGTAGCTTGACAGAGAAAAGATACAAATTAGAAACCTGATACGGCATGTCAAATGAATCGACACTTTAATTAAAATAACTTCAGACGCATGCAATTGGGAAACACTAAACACTTTTATAATAGCTGCCTACAAAGAGGTGGAGGAGCCTAACTCAATCCATCTCCTGAACTTAATTGCAGAGTTGCTAATGCTTCTATTGAATGGCATTAATTATATTAAAATTGCTAATATTTAAACAATATTTAGCCATGCAGATGACCACATAATCACTTTTTTTCTTCACTCTTACCTTGCTGAGGTTTGAATATAGGTCAACTACACTGTTACAAAACTTTTCCACATCTTGTGTAAGTAGCTGATCAGGATTACCTATTCTGTTGTCTAGATTTCCCATTTTGTAGTATGTGTAACTCCTAAAATGTCAGGAAATCAGTAATTTAATACAGTACTTTTACTGAATTATTAATGACATTAAAATGTACAAGAACTTTAAAGGATTACAATTTATTTAATTTTAATTGAAGTTAATGTTAAAAACTAAAAAAAATCACTTACTGTAGATACTGCTCATAAAGATACTTGGTAAGTCGGACACGGAAACACAATTTAAGTTCATTTAGCCCATATTTCAAGAAGTTATTCACTAGGGAAATCTATAAATAAGAACATATTAATAAGAGCGCATAATCTAATCTGCTTAAAACCCACCAACGCTTAGATCATAACAGATGGCAAACTAAAATCCAATTTAAGATTATAACCCACAAAACGTTCATCTGCAATCCTATAAATGTTTATTTGGGAATAAGCCCCAATAAACTGAATGCAATCCTATGTAAACTTGCATAGGATTGGGCTTTTAATCCGTTTTTTAGAACTTCATGAAGAAACACATGCTTAGATACAAAGAACCAAGAGGAAGCTTTAAGTGGAATAGTGATTGCTGCTCTGTGAACTGTTTTACCAGATGGTGACAGGTTTCTCACAGTGCAGTATCACAATATACTGGGGACGGTATAAATTACAGCATGGTGGTGAGTTGGGTTATGGTATAGCAGAAATTAGCAATATTTTATTTATAGGGGCCATATCATTCATTCAATATATCGCTACCACAAAGAAAGCAGCAGCAGTGGATGGGGCTCCCTCATACACATGTGTGGATCTGGACCTTCTAATTCTTTCTTTGGTTTGGAAAGATGTTCATTTTTTTCCACTTCTATGTTAGGGCTTATTCTGCTGGTTTTCCTACACAAAAAAATGGTATAAAGTCCTATATAGCTTATTACTTCAACTATATAGCTGAACTGGCCCATTTGGTATGTTCTTCCTGGAAGAAGCTTCTGCATACATCCCTCTTTTATGAGGTAAAGGGAATGGAGGTCAAGAGGTCCTATTTCTCTGGCCTTATGGAATAGTCTTCCCTTGGAATTAAGACTGACACCATCCCTCTTAACATTCTGGATGCTGCTTAAGATAGAATTCTTCCCCAGAATGTTCAGGGACTAGTTAAACTATTTCAATTCCATTTAACTGTTGTGTTCCATTTTTGTCTTATATTTCAGTTGTGTCTGGTTGTACTATTTATTTTCTCTATTATTATTATTATTAATAATAAAAATAAGAATAATTTTATGTTTACAACTTTTATTGTAATGATGTTTACTATAGATGTTTTTATTGGCTGTATATTTTACTGGATTGCTATAGACCAGTGTTTCTCAACCTCAGCAACTTTAAGATGTGTGGACTTCAACTCCCAGAATTCCCCAGCCAGCATGCTGGCAGGGGAATTCTGGGAGTTGAAGTCCACACATCTTAAAGTTGCTGGGGTTGAGAAGCACTGCTATAGACCATTGTGAGTCGTTTTGATTTGGCAATATACCAATAGAATAACTAACTTTTTAAATGATGGAAAAGCATCTCTCTGATTTTCAACAACTGTAATGGGAACTGCTGTGAAAAACTAGGGGGAGGGGTTGGGTCCATCTAAGGCCCTGTGACCTCAGAATGCTTGCCCCACTGCTAATCCATAGAATTCTTGTGGGCCATAAAATTATTTTGGGAAATGTCATATATAAAGATTTGGATAACAGTTTGCATATATAGGAGCAGATTGGGGACTTCTAGGGAAGAAATTGCGAACTGAAGATAGCTCCACAAAAGCAGAGCTGACAACTGCAGGGGAATGAAGAGCTGGCGAGTAGACCAGCTCTTCATAGTTCCTCTCTGGACAAGGAGAGGACTTAAGATCACCCACAAGTGCTCCAAAAGTTGCTCCTCGCAAGGAGGCTGCAAGACAGCGGTCTCCGCCGGGTTTAGAGCTCTGGGAGACGAGGGAATAGCCACCTTGCTCAAACCACAGTTGGCGCCTTCAAAAGGACACTGGGTTCACATACTTCCTTTTCTTATCACTTTTGGAAATTGCTTGCTAACTGCTTTTCAGCTATTAGGAATCTTTGGATCGACAAGTCTGAAAACAACAGGTGAGTTTCCTTCAATTCTTAGCGAAAGAAGTTTTAAATATAAGTTTAAGTTTTAAATACAAGTTTAATTGGGGGGGGGGATAAACAGCAAAAGGGTGATTAGAACTTAGATTTTGGAAAGTTACAAACAGACTAAGGGTCCAGATGGATTTAAAATAAGATTTTGGAATTAATTATAAGAATCCTTCCCATGGGAAAATGCTTTTGTTTTGAATTCTTTTAGGAAAAACTTGATAGGATGGGACTTTGAAGGTTGGACACTAGAGGGAACCAGAAGGAACTAAAGATTACAATTAAAGGAGAAGAACACTTAAATTTGACTTACTAATACAGAAGTGAGCAAAATATTTTAACATTTGACATACTGAAGGATATTTTTGAACAATGGACCCAGAAGTTAATTTTAAGAGTGTCTACCTCTATAGATAGACTGTGTTTAAAAGATGTTACAGAACAAGTTTTCCTGGACAAGACTGAGACGGATTTGAAAGTGGATTTAAAAATGACAGGCTACAAGAATGATATGGAAAAAGATGCTACACTGGACATACAAAAGAAACCAGCTGATGTCTTAATAATTAAAAGGGATATACAAATAACAAACCAAGAGAGTGACTTGGATAATTTTCCTAAATTGGATTTACAAAAGAGGCTTGTTAAAGCTCAGAAGAATTTTGTGAGAAGAGACAAAGAAAAAATGAAAAGAAATCAAGTTCTAGGACATTATTTGAAAGGACTAAAAATCAAGATTGTTAAAATTAAAAGGAAGGAATGTAATGTTGGTTTGTTTGATCAATGCTAAAAGAGATATATTGTTCTCTGGTAACCCTTAATGGACTTTTAAGGACTGGAGTGATGAGGTTTTAAGGATTTGTTTATAGATAAGACATGGGATATGGGAAGAAGAGATCATTTGTTGTATTTTAAGAGAAGGTGATAAGTTATTAAACTTGTTTATAGTTGTTGTGATGAAGGGTGAAGTCATTTCTTTATATATTCCTTTTTTCTTTTACTCTATTATTTTTTCTTTCTTTTTCCATTTTCTTTTTCTTTTCTGCATTCTATTTTTTCTTTTTATTCTTTTATTTTTTTTAGTTTGTATCAGTTTATCATTGTAATTATAATTTTTCATAAAATTACTATAAAAAAAGGAGGAGCTTGGATTGGGAAATCACTTTTGTCATGTCATATTCCTTCAACAGGGAGGAAAAGAATTGGCAAAGTACCAGTTTTGAACCCAGATACTTTTGAATTTTAAAAAGGGTATCAGGCACTTATTGACACCACCAAGCTTAATTTCCTACCTAGCACATTCTGCTCAATCACAAATAAAATCCATTTGGCTCATATCTGTCCTAGCTCTTACCTTCACTCTAGAGAAGGGGTCCCCAACCTGTGGGCCGTGGCCTGCTAGCAACTGGGCCGCGGGGCTCCCGCCTGCAAACCCTGCCCCCTTCTGCACGATTGGCTCCCGCCCACAAACCCCACCCCGGTGCTTGTGATTGGCTCCTGTCCGCAAACCCTGCCCCCCAGTGCACGTGATTGGCTCCCGCCCGCAAACCCTGCCCCCCGGTCCGCGGAAATCCCGAAAACCCCGCCACCCCCGGTCCGCAGAAAAATTGTCTTTTGAAACCGGTCCCTGGCGCCAAAAAGGTTGGGGACCCCTGCTCTAGAGCAAAAGTTTTTTTTTAAAAAAAAAATATCCACCCTTGCATAAAACACTTCCCCCATCAGAGTTCCATTAATAAGATGGGAAACTACATAATTCTGTTAATGATAAGGGGAAAAACTACACAGAGATTTTATATTGTGTTTCATGCACTTTAATTCAAAACCAAAATGAAATGACCTATTAGCAGTTCCTTATCTTAACTACTGTTTACATCAACTTTTAAATATTTTGTGCACTATTAAATAAGAACTTTCACTATGCTGGTATACTCTGGATACAGAATATTTCATCCCTCCTGTTTCATTGTACTGGACCCCACTGATATTAAATGTATCTTTCAAATTAACACTGAGATTAAGGGTAGGCAACTTGGAGCTCTGCAAAGAGTTTGGACGACACTTTCCACAATATTGTGCCATTGGTCATACTGGCTTAGCCTGATACTGTAGCAGTCCCCGTAACTTCTGGAGTTCACTACAATTTTTATCCTTAACCCAGGCACATAGTTAGAGTAGGAAAAAATGAAATACAACAAAACAGTAAATTTCCTCAGTGTAAGAAATTTCTCAGGAGTACAAAGTGGCCAAATGTTATTTGAAAAGTTGTGATTGAATACCTTTTTGTTTTACCAAAGGGATGTCAACAACAAAAAGCACCACTTACAGCAGGCATGGCAGCGATGAAGTTGAACAAGTACCTCTTGAAATCTTTTCTACTGCGGCCAATGATAGCACTGCAAACCACCACATGCAAAATGTTAGCGGCAGAAGCAAGACCCATTCCACGATGTTTCCACAAGGACACGTGGAAAGCCGTGGAAAGGAACACAAGAGAAGATCAACAAAAGAAGCAGCAATTTACACCATATAAACATTTCAGATGTGCTCCCACATCTGTTGACAAAGCGACAGCTGATTCAGTGAAACCCATCACCTCCCATTCTACTCTGGCATTAATGGAACTAATTATACAGGCTGTTAACATGTGGTGGGTTTTAAACTTCCAGATACCATTGCCCATCTCCTTGGAAGGCACCACATGTTACAAAGAAAGCTATCACCAAACAAGCCTACTGTTAAATTCCATGCCTCCATAATGCCTAGTTAACTCACACTTGCATCCTGATGTCACTTAAGATATGTATTTTCCCCATTTCTGCTGGCATCAGGACATGGGGTAAGCAGGGCCTGCCTTTATAAAAGGCAGTTCCATGCTTTTTGTAAAAAAACAAAAATACACCAGTATCATTACAACCAGCAAATGCAAATTTTTAATAAATAGGATTCAAACTGAATAAAAGCCAGCATAAAAATATATAGAGAAAAAACAAGAATAGGGCTAGGAAAAAAAATGATATCCAGGAAGGTGAAGAATTCAGCAGAAAGAATGGCAATGGTTTAGAAACAGAGAAGGAATGAGATGATGATCATCCAATGATCTGTAATCTTCCTAAATGTGCTGGTCCTGCCAGTTCCAGAATTCTCAGCCAGCATGGCCAAAGCTGGGAACTGCAGTCCCAGTGCATCTACTAGGAATTAGGCTGAGAGCAATCTAGAACAAGATTCAAGGTGGTGGTGGTGGCGGCGGCAGTTGGGATTGTTTACTTTGACCTACTAAATGGTTTTCTTTGGAGTAACAGAAAGCAACAGTGAAAATCACCAACACCATATGGTACAATTTGTAAGAATACAAATTTTGAAGCAATTAATAAAGCTTTAGAAAGATTATAGAGTATACAATTTAGCTGATACTGTTCAAACTAAATCTCCAAAGTTATTAAACCACTGGAAATAAAAAGCAATTGTTTCATTTATGCATCAGTTATGAGCATAAACATTGTAGATGCATGCTAATATTTATGTCTATTTACCAGTGGAATGGAAACTACAAATTTAATAAAGAATTTCTTGAATAGCGACAGATCCCTGCTTACGATTGCACTGCAAGAAAAAAAATGTACAGAATTTAACAATTTTTTCTTCTGACTATGCAGAGTAACCATTATATACTTTTATTGTACAAAAATAATGGACAATTACTACTACAGAAGTCTAATAAACAACTCTACTCAATAGACACCAAAATATGTAAGATAAAAATTATGTGTTTCATAGAACACAGTATTACTGCATGAATCTCAAAATGGAAAGCATAAAAAAAGTCTCCTCTCCACAAAATTGGATCTTGAAGCTTAGAGCAAAACTCTTGATATTTCAAGAATATTCATCTTTTTAAAAACACAGGTTAAATCATTTGTGCCCACAAGATTGCACTGTATTTATACTGTACACGGCATAGGAATAAAGAATCATGTATTACCTCTAGTAGATATATGCGGTGTACTGACACACGTAAGATACGTTGAAATCCCAACTTTTAAAATTCCCAGTCAACATAACTTATGGTCATGGTACTAGGGAATTCTGAGAGTGAAGTTCCAACACATCTGGGGGTACCAGTTGAAGATAGTAGTTTAAACCATGATTTTTGCACATCTGGAGGGCACCAGTTGAGGAAGGCTAATTTAAACTATGGTTTTTGCTTGTCTACGAGCCAAACTGGTTAGTTTAAAAGTGGATGCTTCTTCTCCAGGCAGTTTCAAGAGAGATTAATAGGGTAGAGGAGAACCTGTGGCGTAACATGGCGTGTTCTCATAGAAATATTGATTTTGTATTATACTTGGACTATGCCATCATATTTACTCATTTAAGCCAAATATCATCCATTTGTGCACAAACTGTGTTCCTAAAAATAGCAGTATTAATTTCTGATACAACATAGAACAACGATGGTAGGAAATTGGCTCTGAACGTATAAATGATGCTTACCTCTCAATAACTGTTCCATTCTGAATCATCCAAATGTCACAGTATGTGCGAAGTATCAACATAATGGCAATAAGTATCAAATAACCTGTCTATTATGAGAAAAGTAGAAGCAATATTTAGAGATTATATTTCTTTTAGGAGCTTTGTACAGAAAGCATACAGATCTTTCCCAACCACAAAGAACCAGCACAAATTTAACTTTAAAAAAAAAGCTAATCAGTTCCAAATATGAAGTATGCTACAGATGCAGGCATTATCTTTGCTGCATTACATATCTAAGCAATTCCAGGGAGCTGTAGTCCAGTTGCACTAGAGAAAGAAAATTTCATTTGTATTATTTGGCATTCTAATTAGGCATTTCAAGTTTGTGAGGATGTAAAGGGGATAAGATGTATAGCCACAGGAATCAGGACACTATAGTCAAGCTCAGTGTCTTTTTATATGTACTCTAATAAAATTCAAGTAAATAACAGCTTCTACATTTTTTCTGAGCATAAATGCAAAGCAGAACAAGAGAACAAACATAAGCAGAGTCCAAAATGCAACATGGCTGGCTGGGGAATTCTGGGAGTTGAAGTCCAGACATCTTAAAAGTTGCCAGGGTTGAGAAACACTGTTATATAGCATGTTTAACACAGTATTATCTTCACTAGTTTTTAATTCATATCTAAATGGTCAAGGTAGAAAAAACATTTGAAACCGGATCTTTGCAGAGATTGCACACTGGGGGGGGGGTTGTATAAAGTTTATTTGCATGCATTAATTTTTTCAAGGTAAGCTGACTACTAGTCCTAACGTGATTGTTACACTTTAATCATGGCTCTCAGATGGCTGACTTGCAGAAATTTAATGCAGCATATTAATATAGCATATAGTGCTGAAGCAAACAAAACATGCTAGATTACTCCCACTTCTAACACTACTTGTGTTTGTAAAAACAGAAACAAAAGTCTACCTTTGGGACCCAATTTGTATTTTTAACAAACAGATTTGCAAATCTCCACTGTCTATAAAATAAAATCTGAAAAAGTTACAAACTTTGTTAAAAAGAATACCAGTCTAAAGGAACATTCTAGAACCACATTACATAGCACTTATTAATACCCAATGCATTTTCCCATAGTGATGAGACTTAATGCTGACAGCAGACTTGTTATTCTTGATTACTGCATTGGATTCATTTAAGAACATCTACAGCAATCAAATTATATGGTTTCAACATTTAACAAATTCAAGTTAATAAGAATAACCACCCACCCAAATATTGTATTATTAAGTCTAGGTTTAAAACTGGCGATCATAAAAATGTTCAGGAACCAATTTGGCATAAATGGCAGTGGAAAATTACTAAATTTTCAGTCTTCTAATGACTGAAATGAACAGCCTTCATGTTGACTGGGCATTCTGGAAGTTACAGCCAAAATACATCTGAAAGACAACAGGCTAGTATGGTTTCCGAAGAGAAATATTAGACTGATTATTCTCTATTTGAAGCTTACCTCTTTACAAAATGTCCTAGGGACCATAATTTTCAGGATTTGACAAATTCTTGCAAGAAATACTCTGTCTACCACAGCCCGCTCTTTCTTGACTTCTTTCTGCATATTAAAACATTATATGAGGAAATGGTCTCATCAAAACAAGTCTATCAAACAAGACTTCAGCAAAGCTGAACAATTTCATGTGAATTACTCTCAGAATCCTAGATCTGTCAAATAAATAATATATATGCTTTTGCTTTGCAAAAGAAACAGGGTTTACCATTTTCTTTATTATATTAATGTTATATCTTTATTTTATCAATGTTTATTCCTGCATCAATCAAGTCGGTAGGTTGTAAATCCTGCCAGCCACGATAGATCAAAAAGACTGAACTGGGAGTTGAAGCAAGTAGTATGTGGCTTTCCTTCCATCTCCCACAGCAAATTGGGTTCTTATTTGCAAGCAATTTTCCTGTTATTTCCAAGTGAAAATAGAGAAGGCAAAACATCTCTCTTTCTCCTAGATTATACTCAATATTAAAAATGAGGCCTTATATATCTTAGCAGTACATGTGAAATTGCTTACGATTTGGTAGGATATTTTACAGTGATGTAGAACAGATCGGTAAATACAGTGACGCATTGAAAACAATAAAATACTAGCTTCATTTAGGTTGATATAAGTCATGTAGAATCACTTCTGGTTTTACAGTGAGACTTATTTTTAAGCACTAGCACAATGCAAAGAATCCTAAAGAGGTGTTTTACAAAGTGTGAATGAAGCCCCTCTCTTTGGAGCATTAAAGCAGTCACCTCCTTGCCATGTACCTGGGGCTGCTTCAAAGGCTGTCCCTTGTCTGCCTGCATGCAAGCACAGCCATCAGATACAGGCCCAGGCAAACAAACACAGCCCTGGAAGTAGCTGCACAAGCTTTGCAAAAAATGCAGTTGCTTTAACCTTTCAAAGAGAGGAGCTTCATTTGCACTCAACTCCTTTGAAAAGTACTTGTCAATTGTTTTCCACATCCCTATTAAGTATCTACTGCTCTCTTCATCCACATGTGTGTCCAGTTCTTAAGATCTGAAATGTACATAGTATAGATTTAAAGAAAATATTTTAACTGTTGATATTTTTTGGTCACAAAGAAAAGCTATTATAACATACTTTAAGAAACGTACTTATTTAAAAACAGCCCACACATAAGCAATACCAATTGAGTCCACTATGATGTAAATACTGCAAAACAGAAAGATGCCATCTTAAAAGACAGCTGCATTGTTTAAAACATTTCATGTTGGTCAATATAAATAGCCCAGTTATCACCTTGCTTTTACTAACATTAGTGGATATAAACTTTTTTCCCCAAATTTATTCTAGTGGATGGAAGCTGTAGAATTATTAAATCATATAATGTTCTACAGCTTCTTCCACACAGCACACTTAATATTACTCCAATTTTTAATCAATTCCCTAAAAGATCTATGGACTGGTATTTTATTTCTGTATTAGCCAATGTCAAAAGAAGTGTGATTCTTTCTTTGGCCAGATTATTTTGCTCCTATATAAATTTGTAAAAGGATGTCCCAGAGTTAATTTGTTCTGCTTTTATTTTTATTGTATGTTTTGTGTTTAGTCTTCTCTATTATAATAATTATTTGATTTTTACGTGATGACAATTTGCTCTGTGGAGCCATGGTACAATTTGATTTTTTGTGGGTGTATGTCCATATTATAAAAGTAAAAGTAAAAGGTAAATGTATTATAATTATTTCAATTTCTAAATGAATCTACATAGAAAAAAAAATAGTAGGAACAGTATTTCCTACTATTTCAAATGACTCAGTGCTGTTATATCACAATGATTTATTTATTTGCTTGGAAATAAGCCCCACTGCATTCAGTGGAATTCCATATATAGGATTATATAATCTACATCACTTAAATAGGTACTCCATTTTCCCACTGTATAAGAGAAAATATAGATAATCCACACTCTTCTAACCTATTCTTCATTGTATTTAGCATATTACTACACACAACATAATTTCATGGAATTTCAGCAACCATCTCATCTATAATTGATAGAGTAACTGTAGTAAAACTCACCTCATTGCTGGGTAAATTTTTTCCATTTTTCTTTCTGCAAATAATAAGTTATTTTAGTTTTATTCTTTCTTACAGAGTTCTTTACAAAATTAAAAGAACAAATTCTTGAAGTTGTTTCTTTACCAAATAAAGCAAAAACAGATGTAATTTTAAGTTGCGCACACACACTAGACAGGATCTTTTTAGGGTTAAATAAATATTAGCTAATTTTGTTTTATTCTCTCCTGGTATTATAATCTTCAATAGGATTACTGTTCCTGTATAATTTAAATGACAATCCACCTCTGCCTGAAACCACAACTCTAAAAATATTTCCCAATGCTATTTGAGAGAAATAAAAACAGAATTACATAGTTTCAAATTACATAGCAAAGAAAGACGGTTTATAACCCAGATAAAATTAGGTACACCTAGCTGGTAAAACCAATCCATAAAATTAGCTCAATTTGCACAGACATTCTCTTTAATTTTCATTGGATGAGGGTATCCGTCTATAATTTATTTTAATAAGATTAGGTCAACATATTTTAATATCATTTATGTGAAATAGATTGAGGTTACTTTCCTCCTAAACCAGGAATGGAGAACCTGTGTCCCTTCAAATACTTCCAAACTATAGTTTTCAGTAGTGTCAACAGCATGGCAACTGAGAGTTCCTAGGTGTTGTAATTCAGTAATAACTGGGGGCCCTATACTAAAAAGTAAAGTACTTTTGAGAGCCAGTTTGGTGTAGTGGCTAGAAACCAGGAGACTGTGAGTTCTAGTCCCGCCTTAGGCACACAGCCAGCTGGGTGACCTTGGGCCAGTCATTCTCTCTCAGCCTTAGGAAGAAGAC
This sequence comes from Charina bottae, assembly GCA_023362775.1. Lineage (NCBI taxonomy): Eukaryota > Metazoa > Chordata > Lepidosauria > Squamata > Charinaidae > Charina > Charina bottae. Next base: position 27,422,418 of record JALMGJ010000003.1, on the reverse strand, counting down.
AATGGCAAACCACTTCTGAAAAACCTTGCCAAGAAAACTGCAGAAACTTGTCCAGGCAGTCTCCAAGAATCAGACACGATTGAACAGATAAAAAAAAGTACTTTTGAGAAATCAAGATGCAATCAGAATATTAAGCAGTACACTTAGAAAATATAACTTATCTGTTGCATGCCCATATGAAAAATGTAGATGTTACAATGATTAAATGCACACCAATTTATAGTAATTTTTACATATCTGAAAACTGACAAACTTTTAGTCACCATACATATTTACTCTATTTGATTCAAATACTGATTAATACTGTTTTTTGTTTTATCATTATTTATTTATTAAATTTCTAGGCTGCCCAACTCCAAATGACTCTGTGAGGCTTCACAGAGTTAGAAGAACAATTCCAAAACAAACAAACATAAAACAATTGTCCAAATAAATAAACCCATCTTTCCACAACTCCATTCAACTTGAAGTGGCCGATGCAACCCGCTTAACCCAAAGCTGGGGGAAGAGCTAGGTTTTTAAAGATGGGGGCCATATGGATATGCACTTCTAGAACACAAATATTTAGTAGAAGCAAAAGCAACATTCTACTAGACAAATATGTTACCCCAAACTCCATACTGACGTATATAAATATCTTTTGTCTTAAAAAATTATAGGGAGCCTATTCTGATTTTACTCCTTTACTGCACTACAAAAAAAGTTACTAGAAGTGTCCATACAACTTATATGGCTTTGATGTTTAATTTTACCGAACAAGTATAATAGCTAAAAGAATACATCAGGATTTTAATGATAAAGATAAGAACCAGCAAGACAAACATTTTTTGTTAGATTTTTTTATCCCGCCTTTACTATTTTTATAAATAACTCAAGGTGGGGAACATACCTAATACTCCTTCCTCCTCCTATTTTCCCCACAACAACCACCCTGTGAGGTGAGTTGGGCTGAGAGAGTGTGACTGGCCCAAAGTCACCCAGCTGGCTTTCATGCCTAAGGCGGGACTAGAACTCACAGTCTCCTGGCTTCTAGTCTGGTGCCTTCACCACTAGACCAGACTGGCTCTAATGTTATGCAAACATTGCATAAAAGAACATAATAGGAATCTCTGCTTGTAGGTATTCAGGACAGGAGGCTGATGAGACAGAGCACAAATTAGCATTGTACCCATGGCTTATTTTAGGTTCATTCCACAGGTTGATGGCAGGAAGAAATCAGAAGTAGACAATACAATTACATTTTAAAGAAAACAAAAGGTGCACACATTCAACACAAGAAGCCTTTAAAAAGCCAGTGGTGACCATAGGAAATACCTGCAGAATAGCAAAATGAGTGTGATTAACTGCACAGATGGCTAATCAGAAATTATTTTTCTTGTTATTTCAAATGCAGCCAAAAGGAAGTTAAGAAATTATTAGCAAAGGGAACAAACCAGCTAGAATTAATGATTTCATGTTATTTTGATTTTTCACCATCCCCACACCTTCATAGGCTACATCTACAAAGGCAGTTTATACATAGCATAAGGGTTTTTTTGCCGTATTTCCAAAACTGTGCAATATCAGACAAGCTGCTTTCCTGACTTCCATATGTTAAGCTATGATCAATTATGATTAATTTTTCTACAAAAGTATTTGCTGCTATATTTGATTGGATCATGCCCAAAACCTTTTTGAAAGGACAAATAGAATTAAAATAAATCCATTAACTAAAAGCAAAGCAAAATTATAGATAACAATAAAAGGTAAAGGTTCCCTCCGCACATGTGTGCAGTCGTGTCCGACTCTAGGGGCCGGTGCTCATCTCCGTTTGTTAGCCGAAGAGCCAGCGTTGTCCGAAGACGCTTCCGCGGTCATGTGGCTGCATGACGCACACAGAACGCTGTTACCTGCCCACCGAAGTGGTACCTATTAATCTACTTGCATTTGCATGCTTTCGAATTGCTAGGTTGGCAAGAGCTGGAGCTAGTGCGGGAGCTCACTCCATCACATGGGGCTAGAGATTCGAACCTCCAAACTTGCGATCTTCCGATCGACAAGCCTGGCGTCTTACCCGCTGAGCCACCACGTCCCCATTGCATGCAAGACTGGTACCCCATTGCATGCAAGACTGGTACCCCATTGCATGCAAGACTGGTACCCAGTTTTTTTTTAAAAAGCATTATTTTGGAATTTTTACTCTTGGAGAGCTCCATAATGGCTCCTTTTTGGAGAAGGACCCTCAAGTAGCCACAGCTTGACTGAAGAACAGTAGAGCAAGAATATGTAATTCTTACTTTTGGCCAACAGCTGCACATGGCCTTTGAGTTGCTTGCCGGGAAGCTGTACTGCAAAGAGTAAGTGGGGCCAGAATAAATAGGTGGGGAAGGCTAGGAAGAGAACTAAATTTGATTTCACTTAAACATTAACTACAGTTAATTTAAAAATTAACATTTTTTGTCCCGCATGATGAAGTGAGCTCCTGCACTAGCCCCAGCTCTTGCCAACCTAGCAATTCGAAAGCATGCAAATGCAAGTAGATGAATAGGTACCGCTTCGGTGGGTAGGTAACAGCGTTCCGCGCGTGTCATGCGGCCACATGACCGTGGAAGCGTCTTCGGACAACGCTGGCTCTTTGGCTAACAAATGGAGATGAGCACCAGCCCCTAGAGTCGGACACGACTGCACAAATGTGCGGGGGGAACCTTTACCTTTTACCTTGCATGCAATAAACTTACACATGCTCATAAAATGATGCTTACCCTTTCAACGGTTATTTTCTTTCTTTTAAACACAAACATGAACATTTAGCATAGGTATGTGTGGGATAGATATTAGTTCAGATCTTGAGCCTATGTATTTCCTAACCTGTTTATGCTACATTTGGCATAATGGTCACATTAATCCCTTTAAATCCACTTATTGGCTAAATGATGCAATTTAGAATTAGACAAGTAAATGATTGCCAAATGAGTATCAAACAATTCTACTGTTACTCAAACCAATCATTAAAAAAGACATAACATAGCAAAAAATAATAAAAAATAAAAAACTAACACTAATATAATTGGTCTTATACTAATTTTTTTACTGAAAACTATATTGTATGGTGCATACCAGAGCCTTGGGCAGGCCCTAAGAAGCTCAAAGATGCCAAACAGATGTATAATGCCTGTGTACTGATGAAAGACAAGATCTCATCCAAGAGTTTAATAGTAGAAGCTTTTGCCTGATCAGAGTAAATAATTCAGTCATGCCGGCGACATGACCGCGGAAGCGTCTTCGGACAACGCTGGCTCTTCGGCTAACAAATGGAGATGAGCACCGGCTCCTAGAGTCGGACACGACTGCACAAATGTGCGGGGGGAACCTTTACCATTTTTATAAGAAGGTATTCCCAAATGATTCCATAAATAGAGAAGGCACTAGAAGACAGGAGAACCAGAGCTAAGACGACTTCTAAGTTCTCACAACAGATCTCATTATTCTCTATGATGACTAAATGACTTCTAAGTTAACTCTTCAGATAGCAATCTAAAAGGCTAAGTTCTTCTCACAGCCCCTTCAGAGGTTTGATTTCACAAGAAGCTAAACTTCGAAATATCTTGTCTGGCTACTTTTTCTGCTGTCATTGCTCTTTCTCCACTCAGCAAGTTCTTGGAATATCAAGGATGAATTGACAAACAGGTGAAACTTCCTTACCTACTGTACTTTTCCCAGATTCTGCTCAAATCATCACACAAGATCAGAGCAGATCTCTTCTTTGTCAGTGGGGAATTGCATTTGCTTTCATTGTGTTGAAAGGATAGAGCTGTGAGAGTAATTTCTCACACTGATAAGAAGCCTAGCAACAATTAGGAAAAGAATCAAAAGAGGCAGACAGCCATGCCTTGAAAAAAGAGACAAGCCTCCTCTCCTTTACAGCAAAAGAGGATGAGAAAGTGGACCAGAATTGTGCCACCTTATACTGCCTATATATAGGCGAGAACTCACTGGAATTCTTGTGCTAAACCTTAACCTTCTTTCTAATAACTATTACTAAACAAAGCTCTTAAAACACTTGGTTCTTTGGGTTAACTGTTTTCAATCCACACTGCTACAAGGGAAGCCTGACAATCACTCATAATCCTAGACTTGAACAAAATGAAAATTTGCAAATATATCCAAACTGACCAAATTCATTTCTGTTTTTTGCGTTTTGTAACTCTCATTTGTAAGTTAATGAAAATACAATGTGTTTGGTTTTCCACATTTATTTTCTGTTAATTGCCAATAAGGATCAAAGTACAAAAGTGATGTAATAAAGTAACACAGTGACTTGCTCTGAAGGATATGTTCTATGTCAGAATAGTAAAATTGAATGCTGCTTCCTTTCAATTATTGTAAAAAATATTCTCTTTATTATTTTTACTATTTCACTGCAAAATTCAGCCTCTTGCTTTTATGCAACAGTAGCAAAGCTATAATAGCAAACAAGTAAAGTTCTAAGTCTTCTGCATTAGTCAAGTCTCATGATATTCACTTGGGAGAAACTACCAAAAGAATAAAAGATGAATGATTCCACATTCCAGATGGTCGTTACTGTAGTCACCTGGAAATAATCTTGACTTAAGGGAGCATTTATGTTTGGCTTCAATCCATTTCTTTGTAAAAGAATATTGCCTCCCCTTGACTGAGGTAGTTTTATCATAGGTTTAGTTAATATTTATTTATTTATAATTCAATCTATATCACCGCCCCATCTCCCCCAAAGGGAGAGTATATCTTTCCTTGGTGGTAAGATACTTGTAGAAGAATCCTCCAAAAAGTAGCATTTGACAAATTCAACCAGACATTCTCTAAATCTGCAATGAGGGAATGATGATCTTCCAAAACCTATTAGCTGGTATATTATGGGAGCTTAATTCAGTAACATCTGGAAGAATGAAGTTTCTCTACCTCTGTTCTAAATACTATTATAGTGTATATAGTCTTTCCTTAATTTTCATCTAGCTTCCTAGTACCTTTGGATATGGTATGACTCAAATATTTCTTTAGTTGAATAATCAAATATCATTTATCTCAGTAGAACAAAGGCTAAGAAGTCTATCTGTCCTTGCAACATAATCCTACCGCCTACAAAACCCAGTAATTATGGTTGCCAAACACTGTGCTATATACTGTGAGTGTAAAGCCTTTTATAATACATGGGATAATATGTTAATATCAAAGCTAACATTTGAATCTTTCTGAACTATACAATTCATTTTCGGAGAAAAATAATTATATATCATTAACCAAGTTAAAAGGTTTATATCAAAACATTTCCAAATATATGTGTTAGTACATCCATTCATGGAGAGCAAATTTCATTTATTTAAGCTTTCTATTTTTCTATGCAGAAAACTGATAATTTCACAATTGTTGTAATTTTGATTTGATTTGATTAGAACTGCCTGGGTATATTTCAAGGGTTGTTCCATTTAAGATGAGATCATATCAGTCCATCGTGGTGCATTTGCTTATCACTCTGCTGGCACAATACAAATAAAACCGTAATGATACATCACTAGAATTCCAATAATCCTGTTCTTCAGCACATACCCATCTGATTTACTATAACTTCATGTATGCACATACACAAACATCCTGTTGCTTACTTTACTAGGCTTGCTTTGAACATTAAGGTAGGGATAATTGATTAATTTTAACCAAGTAAAGTTAACCAACTAAATCATTTAACATGAACTGCCTGAAGTTAACTGGGAACCCAAAGGTCATTTAATGGAATAGGAATTTCCATCAAAACACATTCATCTAATGTATCTATATTTGGGATAAAGATATAATGCTAACTAAATTTATTTTAATATTCAATGAAATTCTCCAGAGCAGATTTGAGAGGCTAAAGAGGCAGTACTGGAAAAAGAGAAGAGGGAAAGAGTTTATTGTGTGACTGGAGGATCACTGGATTTCACCATAAGTCTATAAAATATGTGGCAGCCGTGGCTAGGGGGCTTTTGCACAGATTCGTCTTGTGCACCAATTGCGCCCTTTCCTGGACTTGCTCTTGGTCACTCATGCCTTGGTCACTTCCCTTTGGATTACTGCAATGAACTCTACGAGACTGCACTGGTCCAGAATGTAGCGGTGTGCGCAGTGTTGGACACCCCTAGGTTCACCCACATTACACCTCTGTTGCATAGGCTGACCATACATCCCGTTTTGAATGGGGCAGTCCCATTTTTTAAGAATTTTTAAACCGTCCCATTGTTTTGATAAAAATCTCAATTTTGTCCTGTTTTTTAAACCCAGCGGGAATGGCGCGGAAGGAGGATCTGAGCCAGAGCTGCCGATTGGAGGCAGTCCGGAAGAGGAAGCCCTCCCGCCTATCAGTGCGCGGCAAAGGAGGGCAGGGTTTGCAGATGGGAGCCAATCGCGTGGACTGGGGGTGGGGTTTGCAGGCGGGAGCCAATCACGCAGACCAGGGGGCAGGGACCCCTGTCTTTTTCATGAATATGGAATATTACATAAGACCCCGTCCCGTTTTGCCATCCCAATGTCCTGTTTTTGTCTCAAGGAAATATGGTCAGCCTACTGTTGCATGAGCTGCACTGTCTTCCAGGGTGCAAATTCAAGTTGCTGGTTATCATATTTAAAACCCTACATGTCATGGGACCAGGTTATCTGCTGTATCACCTCTCCCTGAGGGTATCTGCCAGTCGCAACAGAGCAGATTGAGTGGGCACGCTCCAGGTCCCTTCCCTTAAACATTGCCATCTTACTGACATCTTCCATTGCAACCTCTGCCTTATGGAAGAGAGATCAGACAGGCCCCCACCCTTTTAACCTTAAGAAAATGGGTAAGACCTGGCTCTTCCACCAAGTGTTGGGATAGGGTGAGGTTCAAGTGGGAAGAGAATATTGGAAGTTGCATCAGGTAAGTGTGGTTGTGGCACATGGTTTTTGGTTCTACTGTTTCTTTTGTTTTTATTGTTGCATATATTGTTTTGAGACAGTTTGGTGTAGCGGTTAAGGCATCAGACTAGAAACTGGGAATCTGGGAGTTCTAGTCCTGCCTTAGGCACAAAGCCAGCCGGGTGACCTTGGGCCAGTCACTTTCTCTCAGCCCTAGGAAGGAGGCCATGGCAAACCACTTCTGAAAAACCTTGCTGAGAAGACTGCAGGGCCTTGTCCAGGCAGTCTCCGAGAATTGGACACGATTGAATGGATTTTAAAAAATGGTTTTATTTTTTCAGTTGTAAGGCACCCAGAGTTTGGCTTTAAGATGGGTTAGCTGCTATACAAATGTTATAAATAAATGAATGAATGAATGAATGAATGAATGAATGAATGAATGAATAAATAAATAAATAAATAAATAAAGTTGCATCTCAGTAAATGCAACATGCATTAGAAGGTATATAGGAATGATCTGCTTGTTAAGTAACTTATAAAATATACAAAATCTGTTGCCAAATCAAAGGAGTATGATACATCACTTCATTTAACTATTAAATGGTATTTCAGGAAAACAAAATCATGCTCAAGGTCTAAGGGTACACTGAAGATAAGGTAGCTATTGGATTTTTCAACTGGATAAACTGCTTTCCTTGGTTCTGGCAGCATATAGTGTGTGTGTGTGTGTGTGTGTGTGTGTGTGTGTGTGTAACTCATGTGAAAACTCAACTTGCTTCTTTGAAGACAAGCAATTAAACTGACTATTGTCTGATTATCACTTTAATGCTGGGAGATACCAGTCTATCTGGTATGAAATTGTTGTTTAACTGCTAAGGTTTTTTTAAAAATAAAAATCTACTACCCAAACTATTAACTTCAGCTTCAGTCATCACAGCTGCAAACTTGCAAGACATGTAGCAGCAATAATAGGTTCACCCAAATTGCAGTGTCTCAACAGCGTATCTTATAAGCTGAATGATATGAAACATATTTGTTAACTATCCTTCAGAAGATTCAGCTTTGGGAAGATTTTTTTTCCTTCATGGGTCCATACATACTTCATGTTTCATATGGGATAATCTGTCACTTTGCCCCCTGAAATTTGTGTAAATTAGATCCTTTGTATAAAAGCCACTGAGTATATTATGAAGGGTAATTAGTATGACTGTTAACGGTAAAAGAATATAAATATATTTTCAAAGTAATAAAAGAAAATACTCTTCTGCCAAAGGAAAATGGGTGGAGACAATCAGCTATGTTTCCAGATTCAAAAGACAAGGGGGAGCAAACACCAGTATCAGTTAGCAAACAAGCCACTGTAAGTCCAAGATGGATGTAATAGCTTTGATTTATCTTGCAATCTGGTCACCGTTGCTGAAATCAAACCCATATAAATCTTGGAACACTGTAAAGCCGTACATAAACACTACACCTACTATTTATGCTCTCCAATTAATTGGATTTCACAGATCAGAAAGAGATAACAGGTGGGCTATTCAACAGGTGTGCCTTTGGGGGGGGGATGTTATTTGTTTGATTTTGTAAATCTTGCTCTTCCTTCATCCCAGCGAGTCTCCCTTCCAAGCTCTGGATCTTGTCCTGTACGATTTGAACTGTGCTAAGTCACCAAGTGATCCCAGGCCATCTTGGGCTGCACTTTATCAGTCCCCTTCGGGGGAGATGGAGCGGTAATATAAATTGAATTAAAAATAAATAAATAATGGTTTGGACTGCTCCTCTCATCATCCCTCACCATTGGGCAAGCTAGCTAGAACTGATAAAAGGGCAGCCCAAGATGGCCTGGGATCACTTGGTGGCTTAGCACAGTTCAAATCGTACAGGACAAGATCCAGAGCTTGGAAGGGAATCTCGCTGGGATGAAGGAAGAGCAGGATTTCCAAAATCAAACAAATAACATCCCCCACCAAAAGGCACACCTGTTGAATAGCCCACCTGTTCCCCAGGGGTCAGAGGCTCAACGACGCCACTTTTATTGACCTATGCAAAATGTTACGAAATTCCTTTCAGACTTCCCTTCCCTTCCACCTTTCGACCTGGAACTGGCTCTTAGGTAACTGGAGGACAGGGAAAGATTACTCAACCCAAACCAGACAGGGCGATCTTCCACCTGGAGAATCCAACAATTTGCCCTGTCGCCCAGCGCCCGCAAAGCATCTCAGTCGCACTCGCAGTCCCAATCCCAGCCGGCCCCCGACCCCCGACCCCCGTAACTGACCCGTGCTGGGCGGCGGCGGCTGCTTTCCGCCGCTTCCTGAGCAGGCAGAGCAGAGCGCAAGCGGCGGCGGCGGTGCCCGCCATGGTGGAGTAGCGCGCGGTGAGGAACTTGCTGTAGGCAGCCATGGCGGCGCAGCAAGAGGGAGAACGGCAGGCGCAACCCGAGCAGCAAAGCGGCGGCTGCCGACCGGAGAAGAGGCTCGCCGCAAAGAGGGACGTCGGGAAAAAAAGGTGGCGTCTGTGGGCGACGGCGGCTCGGGCCTTGCCCTCTTTCTGGCAACCCCGCCTTGGCTCCTCCTCACCCGGCAGCCGGGCCCAAGCAGAGCGAGCCGGCGCAAAACATCAAGGCCGGGGGGAGAATTTACCACTATAGAAGCGGTTGCGTCGGAGTAAGCTTAGACACCTGCGAGCTTGCTTGGACTGGAAACTAAGCAAGGTAGTACTGGAATGGAGAACCAGCAGGGAATCTCCTGGCTCAGAGCTAGACTCGGAAGCCCCAAAAACATCCCGGAATAAGGCAATAGCAAGACACTTCTGCCTTCTTGGCAAGGAAGCTTAGCCAGAAGTCTAGCTCAGCGCAGAGACTTTATCTTGTAGTCTCTGTTTCAAGGGCAAGTGTCATAGCAAGTGTACTTCCCGAAGTAGCTGTTGTTCAATCTCTGTGCCTCATCATGCATGGAGGCTTTTGAAGTGAGGAGATTAGCTTCTCCTCTAACTGTGACCCTGCGGACTTTTGCAGATTTATTGTCTTTTTTCCCCCCATGCCAGAGAAAATCTGTTAAGGAGGAAAAGGCGAAAAATCTATCTGATGGCTCTCTACAGATAATCGTAGTAGCTTGCACTTTTAATTCCACCGTCCTTTCAGTGCGTTCCTATGTGCATACTGTGTGTTTTTGCAAAATGTGAATGAAGGCCTCTAGATTTCTTAATCTAATCTTCTGCCCAGAAGTTTGCAGCAGGTGTTAACACTTATATTTAACTTACTACAGTATGTTTGTCACTGCAGGAGGAGAGTTGTGTGAATCTATGGTGGCAAAAAATCCACCATATGATTTTGATGATAGCACCTTTTTTTTTTATAGCGCCTTTTCCAACTACAAAATTTTATTAAAAGACGTAAGATTTGGTGAATTTATGTTTACCCCTGTTTCTTTCAGCATTTTTTTCTTTCTTTCTTTAAAATAGCTATGAAGGAAGAAAGGATGAAATGGCAGTCCCTTATGATCAAGAGCACTAAGAATGTTTCATTGAAAAGGATTAGTAGTAGTTAATCTAAATTAGCAAAATATTCATTGATACAACAGATAAATGTGCACACACATTCTGCAAGGATGGAGGATTCTATAAACATCTTTGCTCGGTTATATAGAGACAATTGGATCTATCTGGGAACTCCTGTCAGTGGGTCACAAATGACCAGCCCTAACTGCAAGAAGCCAAATGCAAGTTTTGCTATTAATGCAGTATGTTTTTACCATAGCTTTTCAGATGACTTGCAACCTAAGTTAATGTATAAAATTGATGATTAATTGGAGTTGGACAAGCAAGCTGCAAAATAAACCAGATAAAATTGGTTAAATTTTGATAGCTGAGAGAATCAGTTGTTCAAACAGTACTTGCATAGGTTGTTGTAATTCTCTAAAAAGTCACTTTCAGAGTTTGATGATGCTGTTCAGAAAAGATAACCAGGAGCACCTTTTAATAGTTTAGGATAGTATGTTAACTTCAGAAGGAGTCTGGTAGCACCTTTTCCTACCAAAAGGCATACATTATATTAAATTAAATATTAAATTAAATTATTAAAAGGCATAAGCTTTGGTGAGCTTATGTCTTTTTGTTTGTCAGAAAAGGTGCTACCAGACTCCTGATTTTTTTGCCACCATAGACTAACATGGCTCTCCTCTTACTACGCTAATTTCAGTCTCTTTGGAAACCCAAGATCTGGTTGCTATTGTTATATACAAGTACACTACACTAAAATGTGCTCTATATGGAGTTGTTTGGGGGAGAAAATAAAAATTACAAGTGCAGAATTCAGTTGTAATTCACCAGTTCAAAGTGCTATTTTTGACATTGAAAATTATACACTTTTTGAAGTTTAGGGTACTGTATGACTGTCCTCACCTAAAAAGTCCTCTCTGGAACTTAGTGATGTCTTATTTCATGTTTACCTTTGCTGCCTGGTGTGTTCAGACAATGCTTTTTCAGTAGGGTCTGAAATAAACTAGTAAGAAAGCCAGTTTGGTGTAGTGGTTAAGGCAGTGCTTTCCAAAGTCCTGCCATTGGCGACACACTGGCGGTGGCGCGGGGCGGCGTGCACGGCGGCGGCGTGGGGGGGGCGACAGCAGCGGCCTCGTGTTTCGTGCTAAAACACAGAAGCGCTGATGGCACGCCACCGCAGGGGCAGCGGCGACATGCCATCAGCACTTCCGGGTTTTGTTGCGACACACAGTTTGGAAAGCTATGGGTTAAGGTGTTGGCTTGGAAACCAGGAGACTGTGAGTTCTAGGCCTCCCTTAGGCATGAAAGCCGCTGGGTGACTTTGGGCCGGTCACACTCTCTCAGCCCAATCCACCTCACAGACTTGTAGAGAAAGTAGAAGGCTTTCTACTTTCTTGTAAGGCACTCCATCCGATATCTGTAATCTCCCTACTCTAGAGTAACTCACAGACGCATGAGTTCTTAGAAGTAGGATAGTTTATTACAGGATACAGAAGCTAGCACGAACAAAGACTGGAATGGCGATTCTGGGAACAAACAGCATATTTAAACCTTTCCCTCCCCCAGGGTCCTTTGCTGCTGACAAGTGTGGTCAGGTCTACCTGGTTGCTCCGGCAACCGCCTCCCAGATGTGTATTCCCGTGCGTCGGGTGGATGTCAGCTTCGCACCACTTCCAGTCTTCTGAGGGGCCCTTTGTCTGCCTGCCCTTTTGGCAGAGATCGGATGATCTCTGACATGCTCCCGCCCCAAAACTCACCCCCCCGGTTCAGTGGGGTTTGTCTGGGAATTCTTTATGGAACTTCTTTACTAATTTAGGGGCGCGTGTGTGTTTGGCGCTGACCCATTCCTTGTCTCCAATTGGTAGGTGTTGCCACTTCACTAGGTACTGTAGCTGCCCCTTGTGTCGTCTGGAGTCCAGAATTCTATCAATCTCGAAATGTGGTTCGCCCTCCACCAACAATGGGGGGGGTTCCTCTGGTTCAGGGTGCCAGTGTTGTGAACTGTGGTGTTGTTTCAACAAACTGATGTGGAACACAGGATGCACCTTTCTTAGCGCTTTTGGCAATTGTAATTTTGCCGCTACTGGGTTGATGACCTCAATGATTGGGAATGGACCTATGAATTTTGGTGCCAATTTCCGTGCTGGTTGTGTTGTCCGCAGATTTTTTGTTGACAAATACACCTTGTCTCCTACTCTTAATTCCCATTCTTCCCCCCTCTTACGGTCCGCATATTTTTTGTAACTAGCTTTGGCTTCCTTCAATGTTTGCACCATGACTGGCCAATTGCTGCTTAGTTTCTCTATCCATTCATCCGCTTTTAGGGGTTGTGGCAATTCCGTGTTGTGTGACATGGCCAGTTCGGGGATAGTTACAAAGTCCTGCCCTGTGGCGACTTTGAATGGTGAAAACCCCGTGCTTTGATGTACCGCGTTATTGTAAGCAACCTCTGCGAACGGCAACAGTTCCGCCCAATCATTCTGTTGGTAGTTAGTGTAACATCTAAGGTATTGCTCCAATGTAGCTTTCAGGCGTTCGCTCGCACCATCTGTGCAAGGATGGAACGCACTGCTGAGCCCCTGTGCCGCTCCAATTAAAGTCAAAAAAGCCCGCCAAAATTTGGAAGTAAAAGTGCTGCCACGATCGCTGATTATGCGTTCCGGCGTTCCGTGGGCTCTATAGATGTGTTGTATGAACAGTCTAGCTAGTTTTTGAGCATTCGGTATTCCTTTGCATGCAATGAAGTGTGCCTGCTTGGAGAATAGATCAGTGACTACCCAAATTGCCGTGTTCTTTTTGCTCACCGGCAAATCTACTATGAAGTCCATGGCAATTTGCTTCCATGGCTGTGAGGGGTTTGCTACTTCCTGCAGCTTCCCTGTAGGTTTCCCAATTTTCCTTTTGGCCATTGCGCACACTGGGCATGAGCGCACATAGTCTTTAACATCAGTGCGCAAGGATGGCCACCAAAATTTGCGTCGGATTAAGTGTAGCGTTTTTACGAAGCCTAAATGCCCTGCCGTTTTGTGATCATGATGCATGGTTAAGACCTTTTGCCTTAAGGGCTCAGGGACATAGGCTTTGTTGTCCTTCCACCCCACTCCATCCTTCTCCACTAGGTTCTGTTTGTTCTCTCCCCACCAGGTGTCCGTTACTGTTGCCGCCCGCAGCTCGGCTGTCCACGGGTCGCTTTCAGCCGCACGCTTCGCGGTGCTGCGGGTGATTGCCATGTTGCCCTCCCCCCTCCCGTCTGTTATTGCTGAGTTCTGTGCCTCCACTGGCTGGGAGGGGATGAGGGATTCGATGACCTCTTCCATTTTGCTCTCATGTTGCGGCAAGCGTGATAACGCGTCTGCCAAATAGTTTTTTCCCCCAGGAAAATACTTCAACGTGAAGTTGAATCTGCTAAAAAATTCTGCCCACCTGAGGTGCTTAGGGTTCAACTTCCTGGGTGATTTGAGAGCTTCCAAATTTTTATGGTCCGTCCACACTTGGAACGGCTCTGCTGTGCCTTCTAAGAGATGTCGCCACGTGCTTAGGGCATGTTTGACAGCGAAAGCCTCTTTTTCCCAAATATGCCATCTTTTCTCCGTTAGGTTAAACTTTCGGGAAATGTACGCGCATGGCCTTAATTTCCCCGTGTCATCCTCCTGCAAGAGTATGGCCCCCACTGCACTAATAGATGCATCTGTGTGTATCACAAATGGTTTGTCAGCTTCTGGGTGCTTGAGTATGGGTTCTTTTGTGAACATTTCTTTTAGGCTATCAAACGCAGCCTGGCATTCCTGCGTCCACACAAGTTTCGTGCTCGGTGATGGGGCTTTCGCGTTTGCTCCCTTGCCTTTTGTCTTTAATAGGTCAGTCAGGGGCAGTTTGCGCGAAATTCTGAATAAATTGCCTATAGAACCCCGCAAAACCGAGGAACGCTTGCAGCTGTCTGCGAGTGCGGGGGGGCTGCCAGCCCAAGACCGCTTTGACTTTCTCAGGATCCATCTCGATGCCCTCATGCGAAATGCGATACCCCAAGAAGTCTAGTTGTTCCCTGTGAAATTCACATTTCTCAAGTTTTACATAAAGCTTAGCCTCGAGTAATTTCTCAAGCACCCTCTTAACCAACTCCATGTGTTCCTCCAGATTTTCAGAAAAAATCAGTATGTCATCCAAATATACAATTACCCCTTTGTACAGAAATTCATACAATACTTCGTTTATGAACCTCATGAAGATTCCCGGTCCCCCCGCAATCCCAAACGGGAGCACCCTGTATTGGAAGGAACCCAATGGGCAATTGAATGCAGTTTTCCATTCGTCCCCCTCCCTTATGCGAACACGATAGTAAGCTTCCCTAACATCTAGTTTTGTGAAAATTTTCCCCTTAGATAGCTGAGCTAACATGCCTTTCAGCAACGGGAGAGGGTACTGTCTCGTAACCGAAATTGCATTAAGACCCCTGTAGTCAGTGCAAAGCCGGAGGGACCCGTCTTTTTTCTTCCTGAACAATACCGGGGCTGCAAGGGGGGAGTTGGCTGGCTCAATGAACCCCCGTGCCAAATTTTTATCTATGAATTTGCGCAATTCTTGCAGTTCTTTTTGCGTCATGGCATACATCTTGGGCTTGGGAAACGGTGCCCCTGGGATGAGGTCAATGGTTGCGTCTGACTGCCTATGGGGGGGTTCTTGCTCACATTCCTTCTTATCGAATATCTCTGCTACCGGGAGGTATTTCTCCGGAATTGTGCTTGTGAGTGTGCCACCCCCTTGGTCCTGCTCCCCCTCCTCAATTTCCATCCCCGTTGCCCCCAGCTCAATGCCGCTAGGTGTGCTCTCATTGTCCATCTCGTGATAAGTCCCATCCGTAAAGTCCAAATCTCCTGAGACCCAATCCACCTTGGGGTTTCTTGCCCTCAACCATTTCAGTCCTAACACAATGGGTCGTGTTGCAATGGGAGCCACTAGGAACCGCAAAGTCTCTACATGAGTCCCCAAAGTCATTTGCAGTCCTTCAGTGTAGAACTCCACTGGCCCCCCCTTCAGTTCCGACCCGTCCAATTGGCAAAATGTGATGGGCGTTTTGAGCTTAAACAGGTCCAGTCCCATCTTTTCAGCTACGTTTGGGTGCATTAAGTTTCTAGAGCAACCTGAGTCTAGCATTGCAACCCCCACATACTTTTTCCTCCCACCCAAAGTCCTCAACTGTACCTTTAGGTGCATTGTTGGGGTGTTGCGACTACTTCCTTTGCGCCCCTTTGTGGAGGTCTGTCCTGTGGCGCTCATCAGAACAGACCTGGCTCGTTTCCCGCCGTCTGGATTTCAAAGTCAGAGTCATCGCTGTCTTCTTCTAGGCCCGGATTCTGCCATGGGTTCACGGTTGTCGCAGCCGCTCCTTTTCCCTTGATGTGTGTTGTTTTGAGGGTACATCTGTCAGCTGCCTTTTTCGCCGGAGGTTTTTCCTTAACGCTTGTTTTCCCCTGAGGGCAAGCGCTAATTCGGTGTCCCTCCTTCCCGCAGCGGAAGCACAGTCCCTCTCTTGCCCGACGGTCCTTCTCCTCTTCCCAATTCCGCTGTTTCACGTTCGAGCGGGGCTGGTTAATGAAAGTCCCCTCGTTCCTCTGCCTGGATTGTACGTTTCTGATACTTTGTAACTGTAGTCTGTTACTCTCAATTTTCCCAGCTAATTGGATCCACCCCTCTAAAGTTTCAGGGTCATCTCTATCTAAAGCCTTTTCCAGTAAGTCCTGTTTTAGGCCATATTGAAAGTGTTCTATCTTTATCGATTCTGGCCAGTCCGGCAGATAGGATAATAATCTTTTAAAGTCCATAGCATATTCAGCTACTGTCCTAGTTCCCTGCCTTAAGTTCCGGAGTCGGGCCCTAGCTGAGACTTTGGTCAGCGTATCTTCAAACCGTTTCCGGAGGGCATACATGAACTCTTGGAAGTCCCTTAGTTCCCTAGCCCTCCTGTCATGAAGTGTTACCAGCCAGTCCCCTGCCTCACCTTCCAGAAAACTGGAGACATATCTAATTTTGCTCTCTTCCGTTCGGAAGGTGTATTCGAATTCGCTCATGAACCCTTGTACGTGAGTCAAGAAGCATGCTAAATTCTTGGGGTTGCCGTTGAATTTCGTTTTTAGTTCACCCATTCCAAATGGTGTATGTGCCCCCCCTGGGGTCACGAACTGGTTGTATGACGGGGTCCTGGGTGCTCTGTTGTAGGGGTAAAATTCCTCCTCTTCACTTTCGATGTCTCCCTCTCCCTCGGGTGGCCCCAGGTTCAATTCCCGCCCTTTGGGTTTATCTACATTGTCCATTACTTTCCTAAAGGCAGCGCCCAATGAGTCCATTTTATTCATCAACCTTCCTATATTTAACTGCACATTGGACATCTGTTCCTCCAACCTTACGATGCGCTGGGTTGGGGTGACCTTCTTCTGGTTTCCTTTTGCCCCTTTCTCTGCTAGCCCTTTGCCTACAGCTACGGACCATCCCTCTAGCTCTGGTTCGGTGCTGCTTTTCTGAATAGGGGTATTGGTTACCTCGATATGCTTTTCTTTGCTCTGCGGTTTTCTGCTCTCCATCCTCTGGTTGCCTGCGGAGCTGGGTCCCGCTTCTTCTTCGTAGGTTCCTGCCACCTCTGCCGGTTCCATTGCTTGCCGGTATCCTCTGCCCACTTGCAGCTTGGGGGCGCTGGTCGCTGCCGCCGCTTTTCCGCCACATGGTCTCCGCCTCGTCTGCCGCCGCGTGGGATGCGCTGCCCGCTTGCCCGCCGCTGAGCTCGCCGCCTCTCCGCTGCTTGTGCCCGCCGGCCTCCGCTGCCGCTCCTCCGCCGCCGCTCAGCTGCCTGGGAAAGCCGGGGAAGCCGGACTCCGCCTCTGCCGCCGCTCCCACCGCTCAGCCGAGGGACCGCCGCCTCTCGCTGTCTGGCGCTGCTGCCGCTGCTCTTCTGCTGGGAAATCCGGTTCCTGCTTCTGCCGCTGCTTCCGCCGCTCAGCTGAGGGATCGCCGCCTCTCAGCTGTTTGGCGCACTGCTGCTGCTCCGCCGGGGAAATCCGGTTCCTGCTTCTGCCGCTGCTCCCGCCGCTCAGCTGAGGGATCGCCGCCTCTCAGCTGTTTGGCGCGCTGCTGCTGCTGCTCCGCCGCTGGGGAAATCCAGTTCCTGCTTCTGCCGCTGCTCCCGCTGCTCAGCTGAGGGATCGCCGCCTCTCAGCTGTTTGGCGCGCCGCTGCTGCTCCGCCGGGGAAATCCGGTTCCTGCCTCTGCCGTCGCTCCCGCCGCTCAGCTGAGGGATCGCCGCCTCTCAGCTGTTTGGCGCGAGCTGCTTGGGCCGCCGGTGTCCGCCGCTGCGCTCCTGCCGCCACTCAGCTGTTCCGGATCACCGCCTCTCAGCTGATTAGCGCGCCGGCCTCTGCTGCTGCTGGGAAAGCCGGTTCCTCGCTCACCTGGTCCCAGCCGATTAGCGCGCCGGTTTCTGCCGCTGCTGGGGAAAGCCGCCTCCTGCTTCTTCGCTGCTGCCAGGGATCCCCGCCTCTCAGCTGTTTGCGCTGCTGGGGAAGCCGGTTCCTCGCTCGTCTCACCTGGTCTCCTTCCGAAAAATTTTTTTCCCCAGGTCTCTGCCCAGTGGGTGTAGAAGCCGGTCTCGACCGTGAGCTGTTGGTTTCGCTCCCGGGAAAACCGGTTGGTTTTTTCATTTCAGTCTTTATGTAAGGCACTCCATCCGATATCTGTAATCTCCCTACTCTAGAGTAACTCACAGACGCATGAGTTCTTAGAAGTAGGATAGTTTATTACAGGATACAGAAGCTAGCACGAACAAAGACTGGAATGGCGATTCTGGGAACAAACAGCATATTTAAACCTTTCCCTCCCCCAGGGTCCTTTGCTGCTGACACGTGTGGTCAGGTCTACCTGGTTGCTCTGGCAACCGCCTCCCAGATGTGTATTCCCGTGCGTCGGGTGGATGTCAGCTTCGCACCACTTCCAGTCTTCTGAGGGGCCCTTTGTCTGCCTGCCCTTTTGGCAGAGATCGGATGATCTCTGACATTTCTTTAGGTATGTTTGCTGCCTTGAGTTGACAGATACATCTATCTATATATCTCTATATATCTATATAAAGGCAGTATAAAAATCTAATAAAAATAAGACTTGCTTGATCCATTCTTTGCTGAATTTTAAGCAGCAAATTTGGGATTTAATGTTTGAGAGATTTTTTGGCTTATTCTGTGATTACTTTGTCCCATGTGATTATTGTTGCTCTTGTCATTTTATTGCTTAAATTGCTAACTCTTTAACATCTTGTTGTTGATTTTGCTTGTTTATATTGTTAAGCTGCCTTCTTAATCATGTTGGAAGGGTAAATAAAGCATGCTTAAGAACACTGTTGGAGTAACAAGCTGAATGTATCCTTGATGACCCAATGCAATAAACCGCTTAGAGATATTTTTATTTATTTAATTTTTATTTGCTGGGATGGAGAAAGGAGATCATTTGGAATGTGGAATCCAGAAGAAATAAGTTGTAGAGAGAATATAATGAAAGTTGAAGTCATGATGAGAACTGTGATTACTTGTGATTTTGGAGAAGAGATTGGTTGGAGAATGGAAGGTATTAGAAATGGTTAGTAAGAGTGCAAGTTCTATTCATATCCATCCCACACTTCAGTTTATTGTTAATTTGCTTTTTTTACTTTTCAGATAAAAACATTATTATTAATTCTGGATAAATGTTAGTGTAACCATTGTTTAAAATATCTGAATATGTCTCTTACATAGTACTGTTAGCAGAGTAAGACTAGGAGATATGGCAATGTTTCCAGCTTTGATAATCAAAGCAAGTCAAATCAGCCAACCCTACTGTTTCAAGGTCTCTTCTAATAATAATGAGTCAGAGGTTCATTTATACTGAATGTCTTTATTAGCTAA
Organism: Charina bottae; assembly: GCA_023362775.1. NCBI lineage: Eukaryota > Metazoa > Chordata > Lepidosauria > Squamata > Charinaidae > Charina > Charina bottae. The sequence continues at coordinate 27,403,129 of JALMGJ010000003.1, read as the reverse complement.
TAACTTCCACATCCAGCCTCCTGCTCTAACTACTTGTTGAATAGCAAAAGACGAAACTACTTCCCGGGCCAAAGGCCGTACTTCCCAGCAGAGGGCGTGCTTCCCCACTCTGAGTCCTTCCTCTGTTACCAACTTTGTCCTCCTGACTCTACCACTTAGTTCCACCTATTGATACACCTACCTCTTTACAATTATTCTAGCCTGTATTGCTTAGTTATGCTGGGGTGCAGTGGGAAATTATATGTGATTATAGGTCAACTATTTGTGGGACAATATTTATCTTAAATATGTGTCAACAAGATAGTAACATATTTTAATGAAGACAAATATGTTTTTCCTTTTCCTGCCCCCCCCCCCCCCCAAATCTGAAGTACATTAGGCTAGAACTTTTAATAGGACCAAAGTTTCACAAAGTTATAAGCAAGCTTTCAGGATTCTAGAAATCTTTTTGATGTCAGGGGTAGAGGTAGAAAAAATAGGCCATTAAGTTAAAGGCCTACATCTGTTGTTTGTAACTATATTGAGATGGAATTTTAAAGGAACGTTTTGGATTGTAACAGCTTTCAGTTTTATCAAAGACTAGTTTTCTTGGCAACAATATGGAAATGGCTTGCCTTGCTTTCTTCCATGATGTTTTTTGGCTTCCAGTCTAGTCTACATTCCTTGGAATTTCTGGTGGACTCTGGTCCAAATACTAAATAGGTGTGACTTCACTTAGGTTTTTGAACTTGGCTTTGGTTGGTCCTGCCATCTAGCTGGACAGATACTTTATTACAATACCTTAAAATTATACAACATCAAGTTTTGGGGCAGAGGAAGAATTTCATTTGTCATACAGGTTTTCTTCAGTTTTTTAATCTAGAAAAATTAGTAACTGAATTAAGTAGTTGATCTTGTTTAGCAAGAAATTCACATTGTTGCTCCAAGGTTTCAAGACCTGGTGAGTGATCATTATTGCTCAAACCCCCATTAATCTTGATGTGCTTTGCATCATATGAACCTGCTACAATCAGTTTCATGGTCATAATTAGTATCTACCATTGCTTTAGAAGGCCAGTACTGCTGCATATATAAACCATAGCCTTAAATTAAGATGTCCCAATACATTTGCTTTTCTTTATTCTTTTTGTTTAGGAATCTCCATGGCTTTTCTGAAAACTCCCAATAACTTATTTTCTCTCCACATTTTCTGTTCACTAGTTCATGAGATATCTAAAGGTCTGGAATGTCTTATTCATCTTAGGTTTTGTATCTCTTAATCTTTACGTAATTTCAACCCCCATGGGAACTGAAGCCAGGCATTTGAATTGAGAATAAGCTCTTAAGTTGTGTGTGTGTGTGTGTGGGACTCTTAACAGGCCAAAGCTTGGGAAAGAAGGTGGAGTGAACATTAGAAGTTGAAGTAAAGAAAGTAAGAAAATGTAAGCAGAACTGTGTAGAGTAGACCCTTGGAGGCTGAGTTGTAAATCTTTAGCAGAGAAGGGGAGAAGGCAAGGGAATAATCACATAAGAGAATGGCATAATATAAAGAACAAATGAGGCAGGAGGTTATAGTACTTACATTCTGGAATATACTGTATAGAGGGGTTTGCAAAAAGTCAAGATCAATAAGGTAATTTATTAGCTAGTTTTAACTGCAAAAAACGGGGAAAAATGTTTTTACGATGTTCCCAAGGAAAGGAAAGCTCATGACATAAAGCAACAACTTAAATTTACAAGAGTGAGCAAAAACTATCAGGACATACAGTACAGGCTTTGAATCAGATTAAAATATGTGTTCACTTGGCCATCAAAGTGAAATGTGAATGAAATATGAAGAAAGATGTATTGGGGGCATCTTGTAATGGGCTAAGGAGCACAGAATATTCAGTAGAGTTCAGTAGAAGAAGAAAGTTACAACCAACAGTTCGGATTTTGGGACAGCTGTACTTTAGTTACTGTTTTATGCTACAGTTTCAGTTGGCAATCAGACAGTTGCAAGCTACACAGAGGTAGAGACCTGATGGTGAAATGTTTTTCTTTCTATTAAGTGGTTTATGTCATTTTTTTAAAAAAAGCAAGTATGACAATATGAGATGTTAGGGTTTTTGCAATAATATTCTGCTGATAGGTAAGCAGCTGATTTACTGGAGGGAAGTAGAATTAGAAAAGGATATACAGTATATTGAGACCAACAGTGCATTCGGAAAGTATTCAGACCCCCTTCACTTTTTTCAATTTTTTTACGTTGCAGCCTGATACTACAATCGTTCAAATTCATGTTTTGTCACAGTATTCTACACTCAGTACCCCATAATGACAAAGTGAAAACAGAATTTTAGAAATGTCTGGAAATTTATCAAAAAGGAGAAACTGAAATACCACATGTACGTAAGTATTCAGACCCTTTACTCAGTACTTTGTTGAAGCACCTTTGGCAGCAATTACAGCCTCGAGTCTTTTTCGGTATGACGCGACAAGCTTTGCACACCTGGATTGGGGGATTTTCTGCCATTCTTCTTTGCAAATCCTCTCAAGCTCAATCAGGTTGGATGGGGACCGTTGCCATTTTCAGGTCTCTCCAGAGATGTTCAATAGGGTTCAAGTCAGGGCTCTGGCTGGGCCACTCTAGGACATTCACAGAGTTGTCCCTAAGCCATTCCTGTGTTGTCCTGGCTGTGTGCTTAGGATCGTTGTCATGTTGGAAGGTGAACCTTCGGCCCAGTCTGAGGTCCTGAGCGCTGTGGGACAGGTTTTCATTGAGGATATCTCTGTACTTTGCTCCATTCAGCTTTCCCTCAACCCTGACCAGTCTCCCAGTCCCTGCTGCTGAAAAACACCCCCACTGCATGATGCTGCCACCACCACGCTTCACTGTTGGGATGGTATTGGGCAGGTGATGAGCGGTGCCTGGTTTCCTCCAGACATAACGTTTAGAATTGAGGCCAAACAGTTCAATCTTGGTTTCATCAGACCAGAGAATCTTGTTCCTCACAGTCTGAGAGTCCTTCAGGTGCTTTTTTGCAAACTCCAAGCGGGCTTTCATGTGTTTTGCACTGAGGAGAGGCTTCCGTCTAGCCACTCTGCCATAAAGCCCAGATCGGTGGAAGGATGCAGTGATGGCTGTCCTTCTGGAACTTTGTCCCATCTCCACACAGGCGCTCTCGAGCTCAGTCAGAGTGACCATCGGGTTCTTGGTCACCTCTCTTAGTAAGGCTCTTCTCCCCTGATTGCTCAGTTTGGCCGGGCGACCAGCTCTTGGAAGGCTCCTGGTTGTGCCAAACTCCTTCCATTTGAGAATTATGGAGGCCACTGTGCTCTTGGGAACCTTCAGTGCAGCAGAAATTTTTTTGTAGCTGTCCCCAGATCTGTGCCTTGCAATAATCCTGTCTCTGAGCTCTGCAGGCAGTTCCTTTGACCTCATGGCTTTTGCTCTGATACAGTTTGCATTGTCCGCTGTGAGGCCTTCTATAGAGAGGTGTGTGCCTTTCCAAATCATGTCCAATCAATTTAATTTACCACAGGTGGACTCCAATCAAGGTGTAGGAACAGCTCAGCAACTATCAAGAGAAATGGGAGGTGCCTGAGCTAAATTTCAAGTGTTGTTGCAAAGGGTCTGAATACTTACGTACATGTAATACTGTATATACTTATATACTTATGAGGCTGGCCCCCTCACTCCTGACCTTCCGGAAGACTCTTAAGACCTGGCTCTGCCGCTTCTTGCCTGGGACGAGGGAGGTAAATAGTACCTCCTGGGGGTGGCTGGCCCATAATGTCCTCCTGATAGCTGATTTTACCATCTCTTGGATTTTTACCTATTTTATCTATTTATTGTTTTATTGTAATTTTATATGTATAGGTTTTAACCATTGTTATCCTCTAAACCTCCCAGAGTCCCCTATTCGGGGAGATGGGCGGGGATAAGTTTGAATAATAAATAAATAAATATACAGAGGAGATATTCTTCATACAATCACAATAGTCATTACTCCTTTGTATCTTCCTATTGTGGACCACCATTTAAGAAAGGTTGATTATAGTGAATACTCACCACAGACTAATGTTAAAGAGTGCCTATGACCTGAATCAGTGACCTGTTCCATGATCTTATATGTTCAGATATCCTTATAAATAATTTATTTAAACATGCTGGAATTCTGGTTTCTGAAATAAAATCTTTTATATTGTGCTATAGCAGGGTCCCTTCCTCAGAAATTCACTCTCCTACCTCATCTATCTTAGTTCCGGGGTGCCTGGGTGTGGCTGTTCCCCCAAATAAAAGAGTTCCACCTGGGCAGATAATTAAGTAGCTATCACCTGTTCTTGAATGGTCAGGTCCCCCCCCCCCCCTTTGCCTAGAATCTGGATGGGGCCAAACAGGAAATATCTCTTTTCCAGGGCTACACTTGTAAATAAAAGACTCTAGTTTCTCATAAAGGATTTTCGTTTTAATAGATACAACTAAATGCTTGGGAAATAAGACAGCAGCCAGGTTACAGGAGGCCTCCATTTATACAGGTAGTTCTCGCTTAACAACCATTTGTTTAATGACGGTTCAGATTTACCATGGTGCTGAAAAAACCGACTTACAATTGTTCCTCACACTTATGACCACCGCAGTGTCTCTGCAGTCACATAATCACAATTTGGGCACTTGGCAACCGGTTTGCATTTATGACCGTCACAGTGTCCTGTGGTCATGTGATCGCCATTTTCAACTTTCCTGGCCAGCTTTTGGCAAGCAAAATCAATGGGGAACTGTGTGAGTCACTTAACAATCACGTGGTTTGCTTAATGCCTGCGGTGATTCGCTTAACATCCACCGCAAAAAGGGTCGTAAAATCGGGTTGGATTTGTTTAATTACCACTTTGCTTAGCAACTGAAATTCTGGTCCCAATTGTGGTCGTTAAGTGAGGACTATCTGTATATAAAAGCTAACCATATTAATCTACCAAAAGACAGGGACAGAAAATGAGAGCAAAGTTAAACTATGCAGTTGAGCAAAGCAGCCCTGAAAATAAATACAATAAGTTGACATTTCTGCCTGTACTTTTAAGTTTACTTTAGTGATTTCAGTTCTCCCAAGGCTTTGAGGCAGATGTCTTGAATCCCTGGTTCATTCCTATAGCCCTTGTTCCTCTCAGATCTGCCATCCAGTCAGACTGGAGAAATAGAAAAAGGAAAGGAAACTTCTCACTGCTTTCCCAGCCTGAATCCCACTCCTGTGCTCTCATTGGAAGTGGATGGTATAACTCTAAAGAATGATAAGCACCAGCTGTAGGTCCTTAAATTCACTATAACATCCCATACAAATGGAGGAGAAAGTGGACATGCGGAAGATTGGCATCATACAAATGATGATTTTAGAGGACTATATATATTAGTATACTTACTTCAGGATGAAATGAAGCTTCAATTTTGTAGGATATATGTATATGTATATATATATTCTGTACTCTTTAATACTGTATCCACTTTTTGAAAATACACTCACGTGCACAAAAGGCTAGTGTAACATGAGCAACATCACACAGATTTCCCATAACTGTAAGGAAACAGGGAATCCATCCTTAATGCATGCATTCAGTTACTCAATTTTCACCGAGGGAAATTATTATGCATTAGATTCAGGGCATTACATGTTGCATCATCTCCAATTAGCGTAGGACGGCTTTCAGCTTGTTCCCACAGCATAACCAGTCCCAAAAGCTCACCCTCCATCTCTCCCAAATTGGGCTTGGCTTCGTGAGTAAGCAGGTTTCAGTTTATTTAGCCTTCACTGGAAGCCAGATGAAAAGAAAAACCCTAGAATTAAAGAAAAGAAAGTTTGGAACATGCTTTGCATATTAAGGAATTTGGTTTTAGTATCAAGTTCTTTTAGACACAAATTTATCTGAAATCCATGTCAGAAAAATAATTTTGTGGTTTTAATAATCAAATTAGAGTTGGAAATTCTACGGCAAATCATTCAGAGATCTTCAGTAGAGCTCAGTCTAGCTTTTGCCCATTTCTGCCTTGTGTAGTCCTCCACTTTGGCCCCCAAAACCAGTAAGGAATATGTGGACCAGATATATATTTTTCAAGTAAACAAAAAGGGGGGGGGGTTTAAGGCATCAGCTTATAACCTGAGGGTGGACATTTGTTGTTTATTCGTTCAGTCGCTTCCGACTCTTCGTGACTTCATGGACCAGCCCACGCCAGAGCTTCCTGTCGGCCGTCACCATCCCCAGCTCCCCCAAGGTCGAGTCCGTCACCTCCAGAGGGTGGAAATATCAACATGGAAAATTTGTTCTTTTAACACTAAATAGGAAATACAGTGTTCAGTGAAGCTAGCTGGAATTTTGGCTGTTCATATTGATTTCTATGAAAAATAAACTATTTTTAAAGTTCTTCAGAATCATCTCTCAGGTTTCTACTTACAAGTCACCTGAGCTGCTGAGCCTAATTTTTGAGGGGATTTTGATACATGTGATTAGGACTCACTCTATAATAATCTGATTTTGGCAGATATTCAAACCATTGTCAAGATGGTTTTGCAAAGAGAATTAACTTTAAAGATATAATGTTCTGAAAATGTGGAATTTATCAGTATATGAACTTTGGATTTATGAAGCTTGGAGGATATCCAAGAATATGTCTTTCCTTTATTGGAAAATAAAAAGTTACTCTGGATTTAAAATTCTGGATTGAAGATTTGTACTCAGTCTCAGCCTTTGAATTGGTTCTTTATCAACACAAACAAAATACTGATCAATACGGATCATTATGGGCAAGGTTTAATTTGTTGTTTAGAAACAGTGTCACCATGAAATATTTATTGTAATATGTGTAGTATTCCTTTTCTATGTGTGTTATTTTGTGGTTTTTCTAGGTTCTGTTGTAATATAAATATAAAACATTGTTTTATATTTTATGAAGTTATTTCTTCCTTTTTTTTCTTAAAAAGGTAAGGGTTCCCCCCTGCACATTTGTGCAGTCGTGTCCAACTCTAGGGGCCGGTGCTCATCTCCGTTTGTTAGCCAAAGAGCCAGTGTTGTCCGAAGACGTTTCCACGGTCATGTGGGCACACGACACGCGCGGAACGCTGTTACCTACCCACCGAAGTGGTACCTATTAATCTACTTGCATTTGCATGCTTTCGAATTGCTAGGTTGGCAAGAGCTGGAGCTAGTGCGGGAGCTCACTCCGCACGCAGGGCTAGGGATTCGAACCTCCAAACTTGCAATCTTCCGATTAACAAGCCTGGCGTCTTACCCACTGAGCCACCACGCCCCCTTTTTTTTTCTTAGTCATTTGTATAATATAGTACCATATATACTCTTGGATAAGCTGAGAATTTTTGGTGCCAAAATACACCCCAAAAATTGGGTTTCGCTTATCCACGGATGGGCTTGTCTGCAAGTATATGTGGTTTTACTGTAAACTGCCCAGAGTTCCCCCTTTGGGGGAAGATGGGCGGTAATATAAATTAAATAAATAAATACTTTTTTTAAAGTACCCATATGTCCCGTATATACTCACAGATAAGGTGATTTTTGAATTTTTAACCAAAATACCATGAAAAATGTATAATCCATGGATTACCCACGGATAAACCAATTGTGAAAATTAAAACATACAAAAATTTCAAGGGTTGGTTTATCCATGGGTGGCACCTTTTTCATGGTTATTTAGTTAAAACTTTGAGGTTTGGCTTATCCATGGATGGGCTTATACACAAGTATATACGGTAATAATATCTAAAAGACCCTAATTCTTAAAACATATCTAAGTAATTTTGGAATATGATTTGAATATCAAGCTCAAGGAAGGGCAATTTGTTTGTAGCAAATTTATTTATTTATTTTTTATTTATACTTATATTTATACCCCGCCCATTTCCTCCCTAACGGAGGACTCTGAGCGGCTTACATATATTGTTATACATTTCCATTATACAATTTTTACTTAATCCGCGCGCAAGGGGAGGGGGTAAGGGAACCGACTCTTCCTGGCTTTTCCGGACTACATGTCCCAAGATGCCTTGCATTGGAGCCGGCTGCCGACGTCCTGCAGGTGCTGTTGCTTTCTGGGATCTGCCGCCATTCGAAAGATCTTCCATCCGATGGAAACCTGACCCCCGACAGGACAGGACCCCAGCATATTTTCCCACTTAAGGTGGTACCCAATTTATCTACTTGCAAACTTTCGAACTGTTGGGTCGACAGCTGGGACTAGCAACGAGAGCTCACCTTGTTGTGCGGGGATTCGAACTGCCGACCTTCCGACCAGCAGCCCTACAGCTTCAGCGGTTTAACCCGCTGAGCCACCGCGTCACATAATTGCTGAGGCCTGCAGCATAGAAGGCTGTAGAAGTTCCAAACTTACTCTCCCAGAAGCCCTCTGCTGCAGAGTCCTCTGATTCTCATTCAGAGGTTGAAGAACAGACCTGATGGATTGTCAACCTGTAGAACTAGCAGTATCCACATAACTTGCAGCTCCCAGAGAGGATAAGATGTAGCAGATGGGGCTAACTCAGATAATGAGGGGCCAGATCCAGAGTGCAAAGTCCAAGAAGACACTGGCAACTAAGGAGAGTGGAGCAGACATGATCAGCAGGGTTTTTCAAGAGGAAAGGGTGACAACTATGCTTATTAAGCCTGTCAGCAACTTGGGCTATTGTAATGGTATGTGGGAATGATCTTGGGAGACAGGAGGAAAAGACGCAGACTAGACAACCATCATGCAAAAGGTATCTCAGCCCACAGAAGCAAAAGGGGCGTGGGAAGTGTCTCAGAAGGTATCCTATTTTCTGGAAAGTAAAAGTTGTTGGAGATTCTAGCAAATCCAGCATGCCTCATCAGCATATGGATGGCTGCTCTAGGATGCAAGCTCTCCATGCTTTTGAGGGAGATGTTTGTGGCCGCGCCCACTTCCTCTTCTCTCTCTCTCTCTCTCTCTCTCTCTCTACTTCTTGAACCTGGAGCAAGCACATGGCTGTGTGCTGCTCCATTCTAGGCCATGGATGGGCCTAGGAGATTTTCCCGCCTTTCTACATGCAGCCTCTTCCAGCAATCAGGGCAAGAGGTATTAAGTTTAGAGAAACAAAGAAGAAATGGAACATTTATCTACCAAAAATGCTGTACCTAGAATGAATAAACGTAAGGACTTTTTTATACTTACTTTTCATACCTGCCACGGCTAAGTGCGTGTTTCTTTATGCTTGGGTGGGCTAAAAGTGTAAGATTAACCTGGATCTCTCTAATATGCTCATGGGCTCTGTTTTTAAACAATATTCTTTTTCTGCACACAAGTTTAGCAGCTCTGCTCCATTTCAGTAGTTCTAACAGACTGCTGAATGAGCTTCAAAAGTAAAGGAGGGGAGAAATGTTTCAGACTTGCAAGATTCTGTTACTGTAACCTTACAATAAAGGTAGTGTTAGTACTCATGGTTTGTGCTTCTTGGCTGGGCTACCTCAAAGGGCTGACAGCTATGTAAGGACAACCTTCATGTTCTCTCGCCTTCTTCAAAACATTTTTCCTGCTTCAGACCTGTGTTCCTGTGATGTCCTGCCCCAAGTTCCTCCTGCTTCTTTCCCAGTGATCAGCCCTTCCGTTTGACACTTGGACCAGTTTGCAGAGCTCTTTCAACCTTTGAACTGTTTGAGACAACTCTCATGCCTCTGCCTCTGAATACTCCTTGCTAGGAGCTGGAGAACTGCTTAAGTTACAAGATACCAAAAACTCTCTGAACTCAGAAACGTTGCTCATTTTGAAGTTGAATGGAGTATATGGACCATCTGATCTGCCTCTAAATCAATTTGTGCAGTCGGCAGATATTTGTTATGGACTTCTTTAACTTCAAGATTGAAGAGGAGAACCTAGTAGACTAATTGAAGAGGCAACAAGCTGGCAGCCACCTAGAAATGATGGGTATGGCACAAGGTAGCTTGTAATAGCTTGTTCTAACAGTAAGGAGTCAGAGAGTGCCGATCCCTAAATCATACTGCCAGCTGAAGAGATCTGAGCAGCATGGATAGGAGAAATTACCTTGTCTTCAACCTGTAGATTGTCTTGGGCACCTCTTGGCATCCTTGCCTCTGTGAATTCTTCAAACCAGCAACTTGTGACACTGGCATAATTTACAAGGCAGGCTCTCTTTGAACTCTCAAAGTCTACATGATCAGCTCTTGTTTAAATTATCAGCTGTGTCTTGGCTACAGGTAGAAGATTTACAGACCATTAAATCAGTTAACTACTCAAACTTGTAACTGCCTTGCTTTTTGTTCACATCAGTCTAAGGCTTGCATAGAACAATATTACATACTGTGATGATGTACAGCCATTATTGGATGTTGCTCCCTTCTTATTTTATTTACTTACCAACTTGTTTGCTGCTTCAGTCACCAAAGTAACTCTAGGCAGCTTACAAATTAGGGTTGAAATAATACCTTAAAAATAATAAAAGAACAACAGCCAATAAATACAGAGCATCAGAGGAAAAGGATAGTCATAATCAAAGACCAAACTTACTAGAGAGTGGATCACGTCACTCTACCACTGTGCCAGAAAGAGCCAGGTTTGTACAGCTTCACAAAAGCACAGCAAGGTCAAGGCCATACAGACCTCAGGGGCAATGCTATTCCACAGGGCAGGCACAGTTACAGAAAAGGTGCATCTCCTAGGTCCCACAAGGTGACAGCTCTTTGCAGCTGGATCCTGGAATGCACTGACTCTTATCAGATATTGCCCATCAGGCAGAAACAACAGGAGAAAGGCAGTCCCAAAGTCAACCAGGTTCTAAGCCATTTAGGTCTTTACAGATGACAAGCATTACTTTGAATTGCACCTGGAAGCTCACCAGTAGCCAGTGCAGCTCGTAAGAGTATATGTGCTACTTGGGTGAAATGGGGAACACCCATAACTATCCGTACAACCACGTTTTGGACCAGTTGTAGCTTCTGACTGATGTTTAAAGGTAGCCCCATGTAGAGCACATTACAGTAATCCAGATGGGAGGTAAGGCTGTAAGAAGGGCTGCCCGGTCCTGGACAAGTCATAATTGGTGCACAAGATGGATTTGTGCAAAGGCCCTCCTGGCCATGGCTGCTACCTGCTCCTCCAGGAAGACCCCCAAACCACATACAAGTTCCATCTGGGAAAGTAAGACCCCATCAAGAACCAAGGATGATAAATCCTTATGATCAGGATTCCCTTATAATCAAAGCCATTCAGTCTTGCTATGGTTGAGCCTAAATCTGTTTCTTCCCATCCAGACTCTTACAGCCTCCAGGCATTGGGATATACCCCATATGACATCACTTGTTCAGCCAGGAGTTGAGATGTAAAGCAGAGTATCATCTGCATACTGATGATACCTGATTCTGTGCCAATAGAAGACTTCACCCAATAATGATATAATAATAATTATTAATTATATAATAATTATTAAATTTATATGCCACCTGACTCCCAGTGACTCTGGGCAGCTTACAATTTGTTAAAAACATTTAAGAGTGTCACAGGTTCGTTTGATACTGTTAAAAGGAATCTTACCAAGGTTCATCCCAAGCTGGGAATGAATAGACGCAGGCAGTTGCTGGAACAGAGGTTTGCTGGTTTATTTCCCAAGAGCATATACAGAGTACAAAGTACAGGGTATGCTGGTTGGAAGGTGGCCACACTTGTATTTACCCCACAGGTCATTTATATAGGAGAGCTTGGTCATTGCTATGCAAAGGTGTTCCCGCCCCCTAGGAACTTGAGAGAAGTGTAATTTTCTGGATTTCAGAGAGGAGGCGCTCTGTGGTTGGGCCCCCTGCTGTTTGTGTTTCCTGTCTGTGTTCCCTGCAGGCTGTGGCTTTGTCTACTACTTGGAATGTGCACCTTGGAAGGAATCTTTTGTTATTCCTTATGGAGATCTGTTTGGCTGGGGAAGAAGGTCTACCTGAATGGGCTGGCTAAGTTCTGTGAATGAGCTGACCGTTTGTGTTCCAAGGTTTCTGATTGAATCGGAAGGGAATCTTTTGTCTAAGCAGTTGGCTTCCTTTTATATTTTTAATCTCTGGCATCCCCTTTTGCATAGAACCCATTCTATTTGTAATTTTTAACCTTTTACCTTGCTCAAGGAGAAGGCAATGTTACATGGGAAGAAAATGGAGGTTTGCCAAGGAAAAAATATGGAAGGGGGGTGCATTTGTTTGAAATCTTCTAACAATACCCAAGGGTTGTCTACTCAGACTCACTCAGATGTTTCCCAATGAGACACTGCACATGAAAATGGTAAAGGTAAAGGTTCCCCCCGCACATTTGTGCGGTCGTGTCCGACTCTAGGGGCTGGTGCTCATCTCCGTTTGTTAGCCGAAGAGCCAGCGTTGTCCGAAGACACTTCCACGGTCATGTGGCCACATGATGCGTGCGGAACGCTGTTACCTACCCACCAAAGTGGTACCTGTTAATCTACTTGCATTTGCATGCTTTCAAATTGCTAGGTTGGCAAGAGCTGGAGCTAGTGTGGGAGCTCACTCCGCACGCAGGGCTAGGGATTCGAACCTCAGAACTTGCGATCTTCCGATCGACAAGCCTGGTGTCTTACCCGCTGAGCCACCACGCCCCTAAGGGCACTACTACAAAAATTGTAGTTCTCCCCTTTTTCTATTGGGGGTTAGTTTACTTAGAAACCCACCAGTTGCAGTATAAAAGTGCTCTTTTTACCCAGGTGACCCATTAGTACAAGTTCCAGCTAGCCTATATTCCTATCACTATTACTACTGTAAACTATGTCTATTCTAACTAATACATATAGGTTACTATTCTATTACTATAACTATTAAACACTACTACTAACTCCAGGATCCAATGCTTCTTTAAAAGGACAAAGTCTCACTTGCTCCTGGTTTTTCTACAAACCTTTACTGCTGCACTCTCCCTAGCTTTCTCCTTTCGACTGTTTCTCTCCCACACACCCACGCAGCTGATCCAAACACAGGGCTTTTTAACAATCTCCCTGCTGTCCTGATGCTGAAAGGTTTTTGGAGCAAAGGGGAGGAATGCTATCCCAGCTGCCTGCAATTTAGGACACAGCCTGTCCTTCCACAAAGAGCAAGAAACAATACAAAAAAACACAAAAATTTCCCAGTGACTCGCGGCAGTTTACAATTGTTAAAAACATTTAAGAGCTTTATAAATGTTTTCAGTTCAGTTTAGTTTATTGTGGTCTTCGACCAGTACAAGGATAATGTTCTGTGAAATATACATAGTCTATCTTAAAATGATAACGTGGGATAAAGTAGGAAGATAAAAATTAAAATTAAAATACATTTATAGACTATCTAACTAGACTCTATAAGTGCAATCTAAGATACAGCCTATACTAAATGAGAATATAGACATTAAGAATGTATTAAACTTAAGAGCAAGAAACAATACAAAAAACACAAAAACAGCACAATAGCCTCAAGCAGATGTTGAACAGGAGTTTGAAGAGTGTTAAGCCCTGTGTGACCCCACATAGCAGGTGCCCCCCCCCACCTACCAACACCAACTGGGGCTGACCTGGAGGAAGGGAAGAACCATGGCAATACAGTATCCCTCCCCTTCCAACCTCCTGAGATAGTTGAGGAGTATTGAATGCTGCTGAGAGATCGAATAGGATCAGGAGAATCGTTCCACCTCTACCTCAGTCCCATCAGAGGTCATCCACAAGCATGATCCGTCCTATCTCAGTGCTGTACTGGTGCATTTATAAATGTCACTACGTCTCAAAGACTGCCTGAACGAATAAGTATGTTTATATAATAGAGTGGTCAAGGCTGTGTTCAGTTTGGCAAGGATGAACATTTAATAATAATCAGCAACCCCTTTAAGTGCTATTTACTTCCTTGAGAGATTCCTATGCAAAATGTCAGGGTCCATCTGGATTCGCAGAGATAAGTTGAAGTAACCCAGGAAGTTCATGGCTGTGTTATGTCCCACACTCAACGGTTGCTGAGACAATGGTCACAAGGGACAACATTAGCCAGCCTGTAAGTCCAACCAGAAATTACAATACCGGGTTCCATAAGGTAAAGCAAAGAGATAATCCATAGCAGCCGGCACCAGGTCCAACAAACCAAAATGATCCAATCAGAACAGAAGGGGCATGAAATAAATGTCTCCAGCAAAGTGGTTTGACTTCCTTTGTTGCCTTTTGATGCCCTTTCCTTTCCTCTAGCCCAAGGGTCGGCAAACTTTTTGAGCCGAGAGCCATTTTGGTATGCTCGTGCACATTTTGAAGTGCTCGAGAGCCAGGGGGCGGGGTTTGCGGGCGGGAGCCAATCGCGTGGAAGGGGGCGCTTTGGCGCGCGCTGATTGGTGGAGGCTCAGAAGGAAGGGCGCTGCCACCAATCAGCATCTCCGTTTCTTCTCCAGGGTTCTTCTCCTGTAGAAGAAACAGGGACGCTGATTGGTGGAGGCTCAGAAGGAAGGGCGCTGCCACCAATCAGCATCTCCGTTTCTTCTCCAGGGTTCTTCTCCTGGAGAAGAAACAGGGACGCTGATTGGTGGAGGCTCAGAAGGAAGGGCGCTGCCACCAATCAGCGTCTCCGTTTCTTCTCCAGGGTTCTTCTCCTGGAGAAGAAACAGGGACACTGATTGGTGGGGGCGCCCTTCCTTCTGAGCCTCCACCAATCAGCGTCTCTGTCTCAGCGTCTTCTCCAGGGTTCGCGCCGCTTCCGGAGACCGGCTTTCTGATGTCGGTCGGCAAAGATGGAAAAAGAGCCAGCGTCAGGAGGCCAAAGAGCCAGATCTGGCTCGCGAGCCGCCAATTCCGACCCTTGCTCTAGCCATTCCTAACCCAGTTAGTGCTTCTTAAGTCCTAGGCAGCTATTTCTCTGTGGTGGAAAATTCAGTCCCAAAGCACCAATGACTGGAGAGGATCCAAGCAATTGTTTTATTAGTACCCAAACTAGCAGGTTACAGTGAGTCACTGGTCTCTTGCACCCAGACAAGCAAAGAGCAAGAAACACAAAATTGTAGAGATCTAACATAGAATGTTGATCAAAGTTCACCCAGGCGTATACATTAGCAGAAGATCCCAAATGCAGAGAGAATTGCTTTACAATTGATAAGGAAACAAGATTATCCACAAAAGTACCTTTCACAGAGTGAAGTCATTAAAGCCACCTTCATAAAAAAGAAACATAGTAACTTTGATATACGAATTGAGCCAAGCCTCTAACTCTAACAGGGGCGTTTACAGCCAGAAAAGACAAGGTGGCACTGCAACATATATCTTCAGTTTAGCCTCCTTTCAAGGCATCAACTCAATAATCACTCAGTCACTACCAGACACAGGCAGAATAATAAAAATTCCAGTCTTAAAGCACGTTAAATGTGGGATACAGCAAAAGGTATTAAAGGAACATTTACCTAATATGCTGTATTATACTTATACATTTTATTTTATTTTTCATTTATACTTCAAATTTAGCCACTGCCCATCTCCCTCAGAGTGACTCTGGGCGGTTTACAGTAAAAACAAAAATAATCATTAAAATGCAATAAAAACAATATTCTTAGATAAAAATACAGCCCAAGACGGAGGTATTAAAAGATCTTAATTTATGGGAGCATCTTCACAGTGCTAACCACCCTTGGGATTGGTTGCGCCTCCTCACACCCTACAAGAGCTGGCAGAGCCAGGTCTTCGCTCCTTTCCGGAAGCCAGGAGAGTGGGGGCTTGTCTCGCCTCTGGGGGGAGAAGGTTCCATAGGGCGGGGGCAATGGCCGAGAAGGCCTGCTTCCTGGACCCCGCCAGTCGACATTCTCTCACGGATGGGGTCCGTAACATGCCCTCTCTGCCTGACCGGGTGGGACGGGTCGATGTTCTGGGGATGAGACGGTTCCTCAGGTAACCTGGACCCATGCCATGTAGGGCTTTAAAGGTAATAACCAACACCTTGAATTGGACCCGGAAGCAAACTGGCACCCAATGCAGCTCCCGCAGCAAAGGTGTCACATGTGCTATCCTCGGAGTACCCAAGATTGCTCGCGCGGCCACATTTTGAACCAGCTGTAGCTTCTACATAAGCAAACATAAACATGGTTACAAACTAATTCAACCCCAGTTCTTACTCCAAGCCACCACATTTTCTCAAGGGGCCTTCCTCTTTAATCTTGAGCTCTGCCACCTGCTTCATCTTTTTTCCTTCCATTAAGCAGCAGTGGTTGAGGCTGCTAGGATGGGGTTCAGGATCAGGGGTCTGAACACCATCTTTTGTCACTGCCTTAACTTGAATGACAGCAGAATATTATAAATCAGCATATTTACATTTGCAGATTAACTTTGCAGTCTTGATACTGTCTGGAAATGCTGAAAGGTACATTTCCACTTAGGCTACTCTCTTAGAATTACATATGGAAAGGGCTTTGGGGACTGAACAGTAAAAGAAGCTACATTCATTTTCCCTGTGATTAAGAAAGCTTCTCACTAAAACTCTGGTTTTGTCCTCTTTCTTCCGCTTTTCAAGGCTTCTCATCTTGTTCTTGTCTTCATTCGGCCACATTTTGCATTAGGTTTTGCCTCACTACAAGACAGTGAGCTGCAAATGGAGAAGACTCAAGTTGGCATTGCAGATAACTTCAAAAAAGAAGCATTATACATATGTCAAAGATGATAGATTTTCAGATGATCCACTTGATCCACAGTGAACGTTAATGTTACAAATGTCTAACTTTACCAGCTCAATATCTACTAGATACTTGAGGCACAAATTATCTGGCTCAACGTATCAAATTTTGGACACGTGCAATGTGTCTCTAGACCTAGCTATCTAGAGAAGTCTATAATGCTGGGAAAGGTGGAAGAGAAGAGAAAAAGAGGACAACCAATAGCAAGGTGGGTGGACTCTTACAGTGGTGTTGAAAGACTTGAAATACCAGGTTGGGGACAGATCATCTTGGAGAAGATCTATCCATGAGGTCACTAGAAGTGATGGCACACAATCAATCATAAAAATCTATTAGAGGAGAACACAAAATATTGTAATGAGAGAAAAAAACTTTTGAACAATGTGTATGAAATAAACAGGAAGTATTACTGGTATGCTATAGCCAACAGCAAGGAGAAATGGTCAAGGGAAATAATGTCTTCATAAGTAGGCTGACCATATTTCCTTGAGACAAAAACAGGACATTGGGATGGCAAAACTGGATGGGGTCTTATGTAATATTCTGTATTCATGAAAAAGACAGGGGTCCCCGCCCCCCGGTCCGCGCAATTGGCTGAGAACTATTTGTGGCTCTGGAACATTGGGAGCCATGTTCAAGAAGTGACCAAAAGCAGGACAAAAACATGAATTTACATTTAATTAAGAATTTTTTGTTGTTGTTCAGTTGTTTAGTCGTGTCTGACTCTTCGTGACCTCATGGACCATAGCACGCCAGGCCTTCCTGTCCTCCACTGTCTCCCGGAGTTTACTCAAATTCATGTTCGTTACATCGGTGATGCTATCTAACCATCTCATCCTCTGCCGTCCCCTTCTCCTTTTGCCTTCAGTCTTTCCCAGCATCAGGGTCTTTTCCAGTGAGTCCTCTCTTCACATTAAGTGGCCAAAGTATTTGAGCTTCAGCTTCAGCATCTGTCCTTCCAATGAGCAGTCAGGGTTGATTTCCTTTAGGATCGACTGATTTGACCTCCTTGCAGTCCAAGGGACTCTCAAGAGTCTTCTCCAGCACCACAGCTCAAAAGCATCAATTCTTTGTCGCTCAGCCTTCCTTATGGTCCAACTCTCACAGCCATACATTACTACTGGGAAAACCATAGCTTTAACTATACGGACCTTTGTCGGCAAGGTGATGTCTCTGCTTTTTAATTATGTTGTCTAGGTTTGCCATAGCTTTCCTCCCAAGGAGCAAGCGTCTTTTAATTTCATGGCTGCAGTCACCATCTGCGGTGATCTTGGAGCCCAAGAAAATAAAATCTGTCACTGCTTCCATTTCCTCCCCTTCTATTTGCCAGGAAGTGATGGGACCAGATGCCATGATCTGAGTTTTTTTAATGTTGAGTTTCATGCCAGCTTTTGCACTCTCCTCTTTCACCCTCCAACTGTGGTGTTGGAGGAAAATTCTGAGAGTGCCTTGGACTGCAAGAAGATCAAACCAGTCCATACTCCAGGAAATAAAGCCAGACTGCTCACTTGAGGGAATGATATTAAAGGCAAAACTGAAGTACTTTGGCCACATAATGAGAAGACAGGATACCCTGGATAAGAAGCTGATGCTAGGGAAAGTGGAAGGCAAAAGGAAGAGGGGCCGACCAAGGGCAAGATGGATGGATGATATTCTGGAGGTGACAGACTCAACCATGGGGGAGCTGGGGATGGTGACGGCCGACAGGAAGCTCTGGCATGGGCTGGTCCATGAAGTCACGAAGAGTCGGAAGCGACTAAACGAAGAAACAACAAACAAACTTTCACCCTCATCAAGAGGCTCTTTAGTTCCTCTTCACTTTCTGCCATTAGGGTGGTATCGTCCGCATATCTGAGGTTGTTGATATTTCTCCCGGCAATCTTAACTCCGGCTTGTGATTCATCCAGCCCGGCATTTCTCATGATGTACTCTGCATATAAGTTAAATAAGTAGGGTGATAATATACAGCCTTGTCGTACTCCTTTCCCAATTTTGAACCAATCGGTTGTTCCATGTCCGGTTCTAACTGTTGCTTCTTGACCCGCATACAGGTTTCTCAGGAGACAGGTAAGGTGGTCTGGTACTCCCATCTCTTTAAGACTTTGCCACAGTTTGTTGTGATCCACACAATCAAAGGCTTTAGCGTAGTCAATGAAGCAGAAGTAGATGTTTTTCTGGAACTCTCTTGCTTTTTCCATGATCCAGCGAATGTTGGCAATCTGATCTCTAGTTCCTCTGCCTCTTCGAAACCCAGCTTGCACTTCTGGTAGTTCTCGGTTCACATACTGCTGAAGCCTAGCTTGTAGGATTTTGAGCATAACCTTGCTAGCATGTGAAATGAGCGCAATTGTACGGTAGTTTGAACATTCTTTGGCATTGCCTTTCTTTGGAATTGGAACGTAAACTGACCTTTTCCAATCCTGTGGCCACTGTTGAGTTTTCCAAATTTGTTGGCATATTGAGTGCAGCACTTTAACAGCATCATCTTTTAGGATTTTAAATAGCTCAGCTGGGATACTGTCTTCTCCACTACACTACATTAAATACAGTTTAGTTACCCTTACACGTTTAATAATTTCCCTTTTATCCCATTAAAAAGTACATTTCAGATACAGCTTTTGGAGACAGGATTATATTCTTCTGTTATAAAGATCCATGAAACCTAAATCCATTTTATGCAAATATAAAATACACTGTTTGGTATTCACTCTGGAAAATCTGTATCAACCATAGCTGATTTTCCTTTAAACATATTCCATCATATTGGAGTGTTACAGCTTGTGACAATTTAATTGAACAGATTGTGCCAGCAACATCTGATTACAAATCACTGATTTGTGTGTCTCCAAGCGTGCTGTTGCACACATGCTTTGCTCATGGATGGCACTACCTTGGCTTAGCTAGGAGTTACATAAGGTTAGGTGTTTGGGGAATGACTTTGCTCTTAGTGTATACTGAGATCCTTCGATAATAAAGCGTTCCTGTATGGAATGCTCTGCTTGCCTGTTCCAAACACTCATTTATGTAGGCTGACCATATTTCCTTCAGACGAAAACGGGACTTTGGGGATGGCAAAACGGGACAGGGTCTTATGCCACCATGCCGGCCTCCAAACCCCACCCCCCAGTCCACGCAATTGGCTCCCGCCTGCAAACCCCGCCCCCACCCCACACGATTGGCTCCCGCCTGCAAACCCCGCCTTCGAAAGGGCAGGCTCCGGGGACCCCGAAAATGCCCTCAGTCTAGGCAGGGAGGCTGCGCGCACGCGCATGTTGCCAAGGGGTGCTCAGCTGTTCTGCAGGGAGAATTTCCACCCCGGCTCCAGGGCAGCGTGTGCATGTGGGGAGGGGAGGTTTTTGCCTCCCTGCCAGAACCGAGGGCATTTTCCGGGTCCCTGGAGCCTGCCCTTTCGAAGGGGCAGCAGCAGCAGCAGTGCTGCCCCTTCGAAAGGGCAGGCTCCGGGGACCCCGAAAATGCCCTCAGTTTAGGCAGGGAGGCTGCGCTCAAGCGGTGCTCAGCTGTTCTGTGGGGAGAATTTCCACCCCGGCTCCAGGGCAGCGTGTGCGTGCGGGGAGGAGGCTTTTGCCTCCCTGCCAGAACTGAGGGCATTTTCGGGGTCCCCGGAGCCTGCCCTTTCGAAGGGGCAGTGGCAGCAGCGGCAACCCGGAAGCACCGCCACCAGCACTTCCGTGTTTTTGTTTGGAAAGCCCTGGCCTAGTGTGTGTGTGTGTGTGTGCACGCGATTACGCTGAGCAAGTAATCTGCACGCATGCACGCACACGCACACGCACCCTCTTTCCACAACCTTCCCGTGCCTGCTTTCCCTGGCCTCACCACTGCTGGGCAGACAATCTCAGGATCAGGTAAGGAGGGAGGAACCTGGACTGTGGTGCTGCTTCTGCTGCTGGGATCGCACGTGGCAACTGGGCTTCCAGTTGCCGCGCTGATAGGGCCTCTTCCGGGCTGCCTCCAATGGCAAGTCCGGCTCCAGTCCTCCTTCCTGTCTTCCTGTCCTCCTTCCCACCGGGTTTTAAAAAGGGACAAAATTGAGATTTTTATCAAAACGACGGGACGGTTGAAAAATGCTAAAATAACGGGACTGTCCCGTTCAAAACGGGACGTATGGTCACCCTACATTTATGCTCTCCTTCACAATGCTGCATTCATTCCTACTTTCAATTGAATATTTCAAGAAAAAAGAACGGGGCAATCATTTTTCTGTGCCATTGAGCATTACCAATCCTCGAGTGGTTTGGGATGTGGTACACGAGTGGGCACACACAAATATGTATATTGTGTGTGTGTGAAAGAGGTCATTTTGGCTGTGTAAGCATAGCATCATCTGAAGATTAGAAATATAAAGAAATCATATAGGCAATAATCTGAGGGAGGTCACCTGTGATTTCAGGGTGAGGCATGATCAATATGCCGATGATACCTGGCTATATGACTCCACCCAGAGTTAAACAGGAGATTGTGGGAGTCCTTACCCAATGTCTGCATGCTGTAACAAAACAAGTTAAGATCAACAAAACAAAACAAGTTAAACAAAACAAGTTAAGATCAAATCCTGTCCAGATGGAGTGGCAGTTCAGCAAGTGTGTGGTGGATGAGTGGCTCCCCCTGCTGGCTTTAGGGGTGTATCTCTCTCCCCAATGGAATAGGTCCACAATTTAAGGGTGCTCCATCGAGATCAGTGGCTCTGTCTAGATGAGTCGTTCCTTTGCTCAGCTTTGGCTGATGGACCAGTTGTGGCCCTTTCTAGAGAGGGACGCTTTTGGTAACTGCTTTTCATGCCCTCATTTACCTTTATTTGGAGCTGCCCTTGAAGACTACCTGGAAGCTGCAATTGGTGCAGAAAGTTGCTGCCCATGCGTTGATGGATATATGCTGAATCAGCAGTGTAACACCTTTTCTGCAGGCTAGGCACTGGTTTCCAAGAAGTTTCTGAGTGCTAGTTTTATCCTAAAAAGCTCTATAGAGTAATGGCCTAAGAAACTTACCATCTCCTCCAAATTGACTCTGGTTCACCCATCTATCCTGCTTGAGGGGGATGCTGCATGTACCATGAATTTGGGAGGTGAAGAGATGGGGATGGCTCTGTTGCTGCCCTGACCCTCTAAATTATGCTCCTCCCTGGAAATCTAGCTAGGCCCCATTTTAGTCATCTTTAGGGAAGCTGTTAATACATGGCTTTTCCAACAGGCCTTTGGAGACTAACATCTATATTCTGCTTTCTATGTGATCAGTGCTGGGCTATTAATATATTTATAGTGTTTATTGCTTTTATTATTTGATTTGTGATCCATGGGGAAATATTATTCAAACAAACAAACAAACAAACAAACGAAGTAGTCTGCATTGGTGTTGTTTAATTTATAACAGATTCAGCAGAGAAATACTTTTTCTTTTCTTTTCTATTAACTGGATGAAATTAACAAGAGTTCTGCCAGGTTTCCCCTTCTCAGCCAAGTAACAGAAAAAAATGTCAAACTATTGTGCTTTTTTTTTTAACCAGTCCTCAAAAGCCATGACCACAGTGGGTACTCCCTTTCCTGCTATGGGTGAGAGGAGGAAAGAAGCAGGTGAATCCACCAAATGAGAGCTAGTTTGGTGTACTGTAGTGGTTAAAGGCAAGGGGCGTGGTGGCTCAGCGGGTAAGACGCCAGGCTTGTCGATCGCAAGTTTGGAGGTTCGAATCCCTAGCCTGCCCCGCGTGACCGAGTGATCTCCCGCACTCACCCCAGCTCTTGCCAACCTAGCAATTCGAAAGCATGCAAATGCAAGTAGATGAATAGGTGCCACTTCAGTGGGAAGGTAACAGCGTTCCATGCACGTCATGCCGGCCACATGATTGCAGAAGCGTCTTCGGACAGCGCTGGCTCTTCGGCTAACAAACGGAGATGAGTACCGGCCCCTAGAGTCGGACACGACTGCACAAATGTGCGGGGAGAACCTTTTACCTTTTAGTGGTTAAAGGCGCTGGTCTAGAAACCAGGAGACCGGGAGTTCTAGTCCTGCTTTAGGTGCAAAGCCAGCTGGGTGACTCTGGGACAGTCACTCTCTCTCGGCCCTAAGAAGGAGGCAAGGGCAACCCACTTCTGAAAACGTTGCCAAGAAAACCGCAGGGAGTTCTCCAGGCAGATGCCACTAAACAAGACTGTCTTGAAGGCACCAAAACAAAACAAACCTACCAATTGGGGGCCCTGTTAATTGCCATCTGGACAGAATACCTGGTCATCAGTATGGCCAAAGTGAAGGGGCATCCTCAAGGATTAAGGTGGTAGCCATGACCATGCAATCAAAGCCCCGCCTCCTTTTTATGTGCGTCATGACACATGTATAAAAAAGTGGGGCTTCGATTGTGGGTTGAGGCTGCCATTTTGACTTTTTTGACCATGCCTCCCATGCAGATACCACTGGAAGGGGCTGAAATCCGGACAAGCATTTCTTAAGCCAGCTTCATTTCTAGCCAGTGTACACTCAGGGCATAAGCAGCTGACGGTGGCATTGCAGAAAAGCTCAGTTTCCATGTTTAGACAGCAGAGGGCACCAGAACACTGATATATAAACACTCCAAGTTCTCCTTCTAAACTTTTTTCTGAATGGAAAGATGGAAGTCTCTTTCCAAAGAGTGTAATTGTCAGATCAGGAAGAGAAAAATCCTTGCAGCCATTTTGATGCATGCTGGTTGATGTCAGCAGACTTACTTGCTTTCCAATTTACTATTTTATTATACCTGCAGAATACGTTGCATATACACATACAAACAGGAGTATATTGTGCAAGACGCTGCTGAAGGCAAAGGTTTTCTGCATGAAAGTCATGAATGATTTTCCTTCAGTGGCACTGGAAGAAAGACGACACAAGATTTACTGTAATGTTATCTATTCACAGGCATACTGCAGAGAAATAGTTCTTCTGCAGCTGGCTGTATATATGTAAAAGGAAATGTAAGGTGCTATGGGGCTTGGTGCATCCCTTCTAAATGCCCAGCCCACAAGGTAGCATAGATAACATGCATCAGCCCCAAAGCCCACTTCTGACATTCCCCAGTGTCAAGCAAGCTGCAGATCCACCTGGTTGCTAGCTAGAGTCTATCAATAAATAGGTACACTGGCAAAACAGAATGGGTGCAACATGAATAATTGTTGGCTTGCCTTGCGCAAAGAAAGTGATAAAAGACTGCTGTTTAAAGACTGTGCCTAACCATCTATGCAGGGACCAATAAAAACCTGTCTTCTAAGGAGTGCCCAGGTCTTAAATAGAGGCACATAACTTTCTTTCAGGCTAAAGGCCACATCCTGTCTTTGGGTGGTATGCTGTGTCCAAACAGACTGTAAAACAAATAAAGCAAAACAAAAAATAGATGGGCCTAGGTCAAAGAAATTGGTGGGGCCAAGGGAAAAGCTACATTTTATTTAATATGATTTATATGACTTCTTCTCAAGCATTTAACCACTTACTATTTCTGCCCCTGAATTAAAAATTACAATACAGTCACAGATGTTAGTGGGCATCTGGGGGAGGGAGTCCCACATATGGCCCTGTGGCCTCAGGTTTCTTTCCTACCCTTGTGATACAGCATGACGTCATGCAATATAGGAATCCAGTGTTGGCCCTTATTCATATACTGTAGCCCTTCAAGGTAGAACCGACTAGGAAACCAAAGTTATGAATACTAGTACTACTTTTATTATAAGGCCACTTACAGTAACAGAACCTTGCAAGTCTGAATGCGCTTCCCCCCTCCCTCCCTTTATCTTCATGAGAACTAGGGAGGGTCATGAGGGTCTGAGTCGCTTTCTCCAATTACATTTCTGCCTCTGCCTCGGATTTCTTTTATCTGACCATTGTCTTGGTTGAGGCTCTTCCTCCTGTTCCTCAAGGTTATTCCTTCTGCCCATTACACCAGCTGTCCCATTTAGCCACTCTGTTAGGATAAGATCCTATCCTTTGCCTGGCAGCACCTCATTACAGATGCATATGGTCTAGGAGTGGTCTTAGAGAGCCTTCCAGCTGCTCCAGAGGTGGCTGAAACGTGTCGTTTCCTGATATATATTTTCCATGTTAAAAAAATGGAGAGAGAGAAAAGAACTGCAGTAGCTCAAACAGGATTGGCGTCTGTAGGTAGAACTGAGAAAGGCTGCTTCCCCACCACCGTAGTTGTGGCAGGGGGTGAAAAGTAAAACAGAGAGCAATGGGGTTTCTACAGAAGTCCTGTTTCTGCAGGGCAACCGCAGAACTTCCTTCCCTCTGCCAGCAACAGGAAGAGAAGGTTAACCTCATCACTTTTTGCACGACAGGGCTTCGTAGGGGAGATTAGTTTAGCCCAAGGTAGCTCTGGAGCCATTTCGGTTTAATACTAATCCACTTTAAACTTCCCAACTGCAGATTGGGTTATTGTAGTGTATGCATGACAATACTCACCTCACCATGATCTAGTTAACCATGTTATGAGAACTCGGGCCCACATGTGCATGTGTGTGCTGAACTTTTTCCAAAATTGCCATGGTGGTATATGAGACAAGCAGCGAGCGGTGGGAGGACACAGACATCAGCACTGTTATATAGACACAACAGAACACAAATACAATGCAAACTTCTTAGTTAACAGTTACTACCAATGTGACACAGCCATTAAAAGTGTTGGACTAGGCCTGAGGAGGTCCAGGTTTAGCCTTAGCCAAGGTAGATCACTGGCTCAGCTACTTCCCAGGTGGTTATTGAGGGAGATCCCCCTGAGTAAACTGCTTTTTTTAAAAAAGATTTTTAAAATCCTGCCTTTATTATTTTTATAAATAACTCAAGGCGGGGAACATACCTATTACTCCTTCCTCCTATTTTCTCACAACAACAACCCTGTGAGGTGAGTTGGGCAGAGAGAGAGTGACTGGCCCAAGGTCACCCAGCCGGCCTTCATGCCTAAGGCGGGACTAGAACTCTCAGTCTCCTGGTTTGCCATTGGCTCCTTCCTAGGGCTGAGAGAGTGTGACTGGCCCCAGGTCACCCAGCCGGCTTTCATGCCTCAGGCGGGACTAGAACTCTCAGTCTCCTGGTTTCCCATTGGCTCCTTCCTAGGGCTGAGAGACAGGGACTGGCCCAAGGTCACCCAGCCGGCCTTCATGCCTAAGGCGGGACTAGAACTCTCAGTCTCCTGGTTTGCCATTGGCTCCTTCCTAGGGCTGAGAGAGAGGGACTGGCCCAAGGTCACCCAGCCGGCTTTCATGCCTAAGGCGGGGCTAGAACTCTCAGTCTCTTGGTTTCTAGCCCGGTGCCTTAACCACTAGGCCAAACCTCCTGGAGGAAAATAGGGTATAAGTCTGAAGAAGAACATACAGTATAATTTATTCAGTTATTCAGTTCATGGCTAACTTTGTACCTGTTATGGCTGCAATTTCAATTTCCCTGTTTCTGTTGTCTTTACTTGGATGAAGGGACATAGTTTTACAGCAAGCTAACACTTCTCTTTCCTGTCTGTCTAGAAATGTTTACGAACAATCTGTTGTTAGCTACCCACAAAACCATTTCCTTTTTGTAGCTTGTTACCCAAACCCAGGAATGTTTTCTGTTGGTTTGGCTCTGCTTTTTTGTTTTTAGGTTTCAAAAGTATTTGCAACCTCCTATGTTCTATGCTTGCTACAAGCTGGAAAAAGCCAGAGGTCTTAATAAAATTAAATTCCATATTTTAGGAGTATACTTTAGCATCACATTTACATCTTGAACTACTATGTTTTGCCTAACATTATGTTTATGTTATCTTTTAAAATCAAAATGCTCTAGTTGGAGATGACCAAATCACGTAAGTCAAAAAGCCCTTAGATTTCTTTCAATTTTCTACCACTTCATTGTTTCCAGCCTGCTGCACCTTTTTGAAAGGAATGTTAGCTTTTCATCCCGGTTCCCACACTATCCATTAGGACAGTCCTCATCACTCTAACCTTCTCTTTCAGGATTAGAGAGTACAGTATGACCAAGCTATCAAGCTGTGTTCACACAGAATTACAAATATCCTTAATTATTCAGTGCTATTCTTTACACCAGGATTCCCCAACCTGGTGCTCTCCTAAGAGGAAAAAAAACCACCACAGTCTAATAATGACCAAGTTTGATTAGTGTACCATGCTTTACATGGATCTTTTCTTGTCTGAAATTACAATTGGTGCACAACAAAGCAGTAAACCCTTTAGGATGTAGGCATTCAGAACTTGTTTCCACCTTTTCTGCACCAATCAGAAAAAGTGTGAGGTGGGGTGGGATGGGAGGGGCTCAGTTTACTACACTGATATGACCTATTAAAACTATGGGGTATGGAATGAGGTTATCTGAAGGACAATCTGAATCTCATTTAAATAGGCTGACCATATTTCCTTGAGACAAAAACGGGACATTGGGATGGCAAAACGGGATGGGGTCTTATGTAATATTCCGTATTCATGAAAAAGACGGGTCCCCGCCCCCTGGTCCGCGCGATTGGCTCCCTCCTGCAAACCCTGCCCCTAGTCCATGCAA
The DNA here is from genome assembly GCA_023362775.1 of Charina bottae. Lineage (NCBI taxonomy): Eukaryota > Metazoa > Chordata > Lepidosauria > Squamata > Charinaidae > Charina > Charina bottae. The sequence continues at coordinate 27,375,987 of JALMGJ010000003.1, read as the reverse complement.
TTGGCTCCCGCCTGCAAACCCCGCCCCACGCAATTGGCTCCCGCCTGCAAACCCCACCCCCAGTCCGCGCAATTGGCTTATGCCTGGCCAATCGCCCTCCTCTCCACCTCTCCGCCCTCCTTTGCCGCGCACTGATAGGCGGGAGGGTTTCCTCTTCCGGGATGCCTCCAATCGGCAGCTCCGGCTCGGATCCTCCTTCCGTGCCATTCCCGCTGGGTTTAAAAAACGGGACAAAATTGAGATTTTTATCAAAACGACGGGACGGTTGAAAAATGCTAAAAAAATGGGACTGTCCTGTTCAAAATGGGACGTATGGTCAGCCTACATTTACACCTGGCTGATTCAAAGTCGTCTTTTTGAATTCAGCAATAGGAACTTTGAAATTGGTGACTGCCAGGGTCAGGTTTTCTCAGTGGTAGTCCTAAAGCTTTGGAATATCCTTACATGTTGCCAAAAATTGTGCATGGCTTTTTTTTTTGCTGACTCTGACATGGATTTCCCTCATTAACAACATAGTTATTCTATTCTGCACTTGGTCTATTTTAATGAATTAATTTTAATTAAGGGTTTATCTATTGCAATATTATTTATTACTTTAATTATTTGAATATTAAGCATTTTTTCTTTGTTAAGGTTTTGTATATTAAATTATGTTGTGAATCTGCTTTGCAGTCAAAGTGACCTCAAAGTGACTTCATATCAATAAAATACAATAAAAATGTAGAAATCACTATCTGTTCAAAAGGCAAAGTCATTGATTCTATAGCACTCCCTCCCTTTCATTTGAAGAATTATCAGCCTTGAAATTCCCTTTTATAGTTTCAAGCATTCTGAGTTTCCAGTTTTTTGCATGACACAAATGTTTGCTGCTCCTTGGTGTCCTTGAAGGTGTAATAACTTCACTTACATATGTTGGCAAAGATTTTTGACCTAATTTGTTTTCTAGGTACAAAAGTAATTGGCATTTTGTTTATCCATATTGCCACACTGCCTATTATGAAATAATGTACTATTGAAAATATGTGTGCTTATAAACCACATAATTAAATGTTTAATTACCCTTTGCAAGAAGGTTAAAACAGTCATACATATGTAAAGAAAAAGATTATTTTGAGAAACAATTTGAGAGGCCCCAATTATGAAGGTAAACAATGTATATTGTTGATCAAATTATTTCCAGCCTGACAGATGTTTCTAGGAATTCTGAGCTAGAAGAATAGCAAACAAGTCACCAAATGCAAAAGCTTCATTCTGGAATGCCTTCCCCTGAGAAGCCTGCCAGGACCCATCACTGATTGCTAAATTTGAGCCGGTGGTAAAAACATAGATGTTACAATGCCTTTCAATAGAGTGGCTGTTTATGCCTCACCTAAAAGGAGGTCAGAAGATAAAGATTTGCGTAAAACACACAGCTGCTAATTTCTACGTTCAGAGGAAGATTCAGAAATAATTTCTATAATTTAAATAGACATGTTACCTTTCACCTTGGTGTGGGAAGACCCGTCCGATCATATGTGATTCTGAGAAATCTGCAGTCAAAATACTGTTGAGGGGGCAATTTTAATACCATTTTTCCTCTCTTTCCTTGGACCAAGAATCCCTTCAAATAGAAGACTCTCTTCTGTAATGTAGGGCACTTGTCTGCTGTTGAATCCTAACATTACAATGCTATTACTGTGTATCTGCCTGTAAAATTAGACAGACGTTGATTGTCCACCGATGAACCCAGCACCACTTGTAATATTTTATCTTGTTTTGTTTTCACTTTATTTTAATTTTTAATGTGTTTCTGTTTGCAATTCTGGTCATTGACCGTAATAAAAATTCTATTCTAAAATTTCAATATTCCTTTCCTAGGTGGTTTTCTTTCTATGTTTTGGGTTTTTTTTTCATAACTGTTGACAGTCTGTGCTATTTTAAGAATTTGTTAGAGAATGGGTAAATAACTCAGATAATTTCATTTGGACAGATAGAAACTTTGCAATGATAGTGCTTGATGGATAGTCCCATGCAGTCAGGCACACATGGCTATCAAAACATCTTCCTTTGTAGTTATTTTATCACAGCTTACATTTATCCTGTTTGGAATTATAAAGAATCATAGAGTTGAAGTGGTTCCATCTAGTTTTTAATTCTGTTTGATGCGGAACATGCAGAGTTAGAACATCCTATGAAGGGTTGTCTAGCAAGAGAGAGGTCTCTTCAGCACAGAGATTGCTGAAGAAACGCTACCAACTGAGTCCAACGGAGGATCCATTCCTCCTTTTGCATACTCACTCCAGTGCACCCATTTCCCAGCTGCAGGAGCACTGCCTGCCACACTGGCTAGCCAGCCACCCTGTTAGTGTGACTCTCAGTAACACTTTGTGACTTGATCACAGCAAGTGTTTGAGCAGGCAGATACCACAACCCACCTCACATAGTATAATTCCAAGAATGCCACCAGAACAATGCATGTAAGCAGCAGCCAGGAGCATCAAGCCAGTTAGGAAAGCTAGGTATCTTAGATGCAAGGAACACTGTGTGATGAAATTGAGAGACAGCGGAAGGAGAGCTTGACCTAATCTGCTGCCCATTCTGTTCTATAAATGATGGTTTCATTCTGCCCACTGGTAGGTCAGCCCTGCCTCTCTCCTCCACATAACTGATTTGTTAAACTGCTTACCAGAAGAGGTTTCCTCTAATATTCATATGAACTCTGCTTTGCAGCCTTAGAAGCAGCTTTTAAAACCACAGGACTTACCAGAGACCCAAGAAAACATAAGGCAGACAATCATACCACAGACCAGAAAAACACAGAATCAGAACCAACTGAAAGCAGAGGACAGAGCAGTCCTCAAAAACCTAAAGAAGGACCAAACCATCATCATCCTCCCAGCAGACAAAGGCCGGACCATGGTTATCATGGACAGATCACAATACATACAAAAAGCCAAAGAATTACTGGAGGACAAAGGAACCTACATCCCAGTAAACACCAACCCAATAGAGAAACTAGACAACCTGGTCAAAAGAACCCTTAATGACCTAACCAAGAAAGGTCAAATCACAAAAGAAGAACTGTGGTGGATGAAAAGCAATGGACCCATCCTCCACACTTCTGTGGATGCCCAAAAATACACAAGCCCAACATACCTCTCTGTCCATTTGTACCATTACCAGGGACCCCAACATACAACATAGCAAAAGAACTTACAAAAAACCTGGACATCTCAGAGAGGGGAGCGTATATTCTATCAACTCCCCACTACAGTGCCTCCAGGAAATTAAAGACCTAAAAATAAATGAAGATGAAATTATGGTTTCATTCGATGTCACAGCACTTTTTTTAACGTCCATAGACCCTGAGCTAGCAAAAGAATCCATGGCAGCAGTGTTACACAACACACCTGACCTAACCAAATACACTAAGATCGAAATACTCAGAATCATGAACCTCATCAGCCTCTGCCTCACTACCTACTTTCAGTTTGATGGACAAACATACCAACAAATCAGAGGAACACCCATGGGATCACCACTCTCAGCACTCATAGAAGAGATTGTAATGCAATGTCTAGAAACTATAGCACTCCCACGCCTACAGCCAAAAGTATGGATCTGGTACGTAGACGACACCGCCATAATAAAAAAGGAACAACTAGAGAAGACACATGAAGCAATCAACATCTTCAAAGAAATAAAATTCACAAGGGAAGAAGAAAACAACAAAACACTACCCTTCCTGGATGTCCACATCAGCAGAGGAAATGACAGCAAATAAAAAACACAAGTCTATAGAAAAACAACCCACAGTAACTAAGTACTCCATTACCAAAGTAACAACCCAACCTCCCACAAGAAGAGCTGTGTAAGAACATTATTCAGACGAGCACAAATGTACTGCAGCAACCCATAACACCAGAAAAAGGAAACAGACCACTTATATAGCATCTTCCAACAAAATGGATACCCACACAACTTTATCAAAAGTGCCTGACCACTCAACCCACCACAGCAAAACCAACAGAAGCTATGAAAAGGATAACACTGCCATACATCAGAAACATCTCAGAAACAACCAACAGACTATTACAACCACATAGCATCACCATAGCATACAAACCAACTAAAGCCCTCCAAAACATCTTAAGTAAACCAAAAGACCCATTAGCCCAAGAAGAAAAAACAGGAATTATCTACAACATACAGTGTAAGGACTGTAACAGCCACTATGTAGAACAGACTGGCAGAAGACTAGCAGAACGCATCCATGAACACCAACTAGCAGTCAGAAGACACAATGAAAACTCTTTAATCTCACCACACATGGACAGACTCAACCATAGTTTCAACTGGGAAACTGTCAGCATCCGAGACCAAGCTAAATCCAAAAAAGTGAGGGAATTCCTGGAAGTTTGGTATTCAGACAACTCAGCCATCAACAGGCACATAGAGATAAACAACATTTACACACCATTTAAAGAGTCAATAAAAAAAGTTAAAAAGGAAACAAAAAGACCTGAACACTTCCTCACCAGCAATCAACACCCAGATAAGCAGGGATTAACACCAGGATTAACACCAGACAAACAATCAAACAGTAAACAATACCATAAACAAGGAACTAAACAATACCCTAATCAAGGAGGGAGGGGGTCGCCAGCTCTTGAGGAGGTGGTGGTGCACTCCCTCCTGAAGGGGCCATCGCTGGACCCAACTAATCTGGATAGTTTCCATCCAGTCTCCAACCTCCCCTTTCTAGGAAAGGTTGTTGAGAAAGTGGTCGCACGGCAGCTTCAAAGGACTCTGGATGAAGTGAATTATCTAGACCCCTTTCAGTCAGGATTCAGGCCAGGATATGGGACTAAGACGGCATTGATTGTGCTCTTGGATGACCTCTGGTGGGAGCGGGATGGGAGCAGTGTGACCATCCTTGCTCTTCTTGACCTCTTGGCGGCCTTCAATACCATCAATCATGGTATCCTTCTGGACTGGCTTCGGGAGTTGGGGGTGAGTGGCACTGTGCTGCGCTGGTTCTCCTCCTTCCTCTGGGTTCGGTTCCAGTCGGTGTTGGTAGGAGGGGAGAGATCCAGTCCACGGCCCCTACTGTGCGGGGTGTCACAGGGCTCGGTTCTCTCACTCCTCTTATTTAACATCTATATGAGGCCGCTGGGTGAAGTGATCTGACACTTTGGGATGAGGTATGCTGATGATACCCAGCTTTATATCTCCTCCCTGGGCTGTCTGAGTGATGCCATGGTTGTCCTATCTCAGTGCCTGGATGCTGTGGGGGCCTGGATGGGGCACAATGGGCTCCGGCTCAACCCAAGCAAAACTGAGTGGCTTTGGGTGTTTGGGCCTCCCAGTACCAAGGTTTTTCCATCTTTGGTCCTGGATGGGGTGGCACTGCCCCAGATGGACCCAGTGCACAATTTGGGGGTCCTCTTGGACTCACGGCTCCTGCTGGAAGAGCAGGTGGCAGCCTTGGCTAAGAGGGCCTTTGTACACCTTTGGGTTGTGCGCCCATTCCTGGACCGGGAGGCACTACTCACTGTCACTCATGCCCTCGTGACCTCCCGTTTAGACTATTGCAACACGCTCTACATGGGGCTGCCTTGAAGAGCATTCGGAAGCTTCATCTGGTACGGAATGCAGCTGCCCGGGTTGTAAATAGTGTCAGCTACTCGGCACATGTAACACCACTACTTCGGGAGCTGCATTGGTTGCCGGTGTGTTTCCGGGTGCAATTCAAGGTGCTGGTTTTCACCTTTAAAGCCCTTCATGGCTTGGGACTGGGTTACCTTAGGGACCGTCTTTTCCCAGTTGTTTCTACCCATCCAATCTGGTCCAGCAGGATGGGCGTGCTCCGTGTCCTGTCAGCCAAGGAATGTCGGCTGGCGGGGACCAGGAGATGTGCCTTTTCTGCTGTGGCTCCTGCCCTCTGGAACATCCTCCCTCCTGAGATTAGGATGGCCCCGACCCTTTTGGCTTTTCGGAAGGCCTTGAAGACCTGGCTTTCTGCCTGGGCCTGGGGCCCCGAGTGTGTGAAGGGCCCCGTTTCATGGTTGTGCTAACACCAATGGCTTTTAAGATCTCTCGGCTATATTTATATTTAATTTTTTGGTATTGTTTTTATTGTTTTTATTGTTTTATTGTTTTTATTATTGTTAGCCGCCCAGAATCACTGGTTTGAGATGGGTGGCTATATAAATTGAATAAATAAATAAATAAATAAATAAATAAATAAATAAATAAATAAATAAATAAAAACTACCAACTCAGACAAACAATCAGTCATTAAACAGCATAATGAAGGAACTACCAAGGAGAAAACAACACCCCCACCAGCACTGGCAGGACAAGCTACTGCATATAAACAGAGAGCAAACCCCACTCTCTTCTAGCACTGAAGATGTTACCTAGTCGGGTAATGAAATGTCTGCAAGCAAACAACCAAGCTCAGAAAACACCAAGGGCTTCAAATGAACTGTGCCCTCCTGTAATTTAAAGCCTTTAAACTGAGTAATGCCATACCAGTTTAATCCAGTTCAAAATTCAGTGCAGTGTTGGAAAGCTGAGCTAACTATTTCTGGCTCACTGTGATGTAATTGAAACCACTGTAAAGGATTTGTTAAAGGACAAAAATATGGATGAATTCAAGAAAGAATGGCAACCTTTTCTCTATTATATTATCATAACACAAAAAAAAACCAATATCATGTATATAGGGTTTACTGATTGAAGGATTAATTAAATAGAAATAGGGGTTAGATAGATAGAATTTAGACAAGAAGTTAAGATATACCATATATATATATATATATATATATATATATATATATATATATATATATATATATATATAATATTATAGTCACAGTTAAGATAGTCGGAAACCACATTTTATTGTGGTAGTTTTTTTCGGGCTGTGTGGCCGTGTTCTGGCAGTTTTGGTTCCTAACGTTTCGCCAGTCGCTGTGGCTAGCATCTTCAGAGGACAGGAGCACAGCTAGAAGATTCTCTCTGTGCCCAAGTGGAGGGTGTGTGTTGCTGCTGGTGATTATAACTGCTGAGAGGGTGTGTGTCTTCTGTGGGTCATTTACAAGAGATTAGGAGAGGGTTTATTGTGATTAGGGGGTGTGGTGCTGTTGTGTGTGGGATTAGCACATCTATTGTGTGAGTTGTTTGTATATTCCTGTGGTTGAGTAAAGTTCATTGATCTTTTGCAAGCTGTGTTTTTCAGGACTGGCAGCCAGGTTTTGCTGATCTTTAAGCTTTCTTCTTTTTTATTGAAACTGTGTTGGTGTTTATGTCTTTCAATGGCTTCCCTGTATAGTCTAATATAGTGGCTGTTGGTGTTGTCCAGTATTTCTGTGTTTTCAAATAAGATTTGGTGACCAGTTTGTTTGAGAGCATGTTCAGCTATTGCAGATTTTTCAGGTTGCTGTAGTCTGCAGTGTCTTTCATGTTCTTTTATCCTGGTGTGGATGCTGCATTTTGTGGTCCCAATGTATACTTGTCCACAGCTGCAGGGTATGTGGTAAACTCCTGCAGCAGTGAGGGGGTCCCTTTTGTCTTTTGCTGATTTTAACATTTGTTGTATTTTTCTGGTGGGTTTGAAGACTGTTTGGAGGTTATGTTTTTTCATTAGTTTTTCCATGCGGTCCGTGACTCCTTTAATGTAGGGCAGAAATATTTTGCTTGTGGGGGGCTGTTTTTCTTCAGTTGAGTGGTGTTTTTTCGGTTTGATAGCTCTCCTGATTTCATTCTTGGAGTAGCCATTCGCCTGTAGGGACCAATCCAAATGGTTGAGTTCAGAATTGAGAAATTGAGCTTCACAGTTCTGATTATACATTAGTTTTTTTAATTCCTTTTTTTGTTTTTTGTGTTTGTTAGTTTTAAATGTTGTATATGTCACAGATTTGTAAGTCTGTAAGTTTATATGGTATGTGTTGTATTTAATGTATGTAGTATGTCTAATATGTCATTTCTGTAACATGTTTTAATTGTATGGTGAAATAAAGAATTTATATATATAAAAAAAAATCCCGAAACCACTGTAAAGAAACTCCCCCCCCCCCCATTGGAGGGAATTCTTGATTCATGTCCTCTCCCAAGTCCCGAGCTTTAGGTCCCATAAGGCAGATGCTAATTTGATGGATTTACAGTTGGTTACACCAGACTGAGCAGGGTTGAAACTGACAAGAGTTTTGTCAGTTTTCCAGGGGACAAGGTAGCATCCCAAGTATCAGGCTGCTTGAGTTCCACCTCCACACATTCCTTTCCTCACTTTTGTGTGGAAATGGGAGTGAAATTTCATCCTTTATTGCTATGGGAAGGGGCAAATAGTCAGTGGCTGCTTTGCCCCTTCCCATAGCAGGCCTAGTGTGCAGGCCTAGGAAGTTCATAGGAAGTTCTCATAGTTCAACAAACCTGGTTAGGCGGGGTCCCAACAGGAGCCATCATGAGGAGACTGATGCTGAAGGAAGGAAGGAAGGAAGGAAGGGGTAAGGGGGGGACCCACTGCAGCTGTTAAATCACCTCCTTTTCACTACCACCTCCAAGTCAACCAGCATCTCAGTCATCATCATCATCATCATCATCAGCAGCAGCAGCAGCAGCTGCCTCTTTCTTTAGTCAGGTAAGAGCTACTTTATGGCGATTGATGAGGTGTGGGACTGACTCCTGGGATTCAGGCCTATTGCTGGGGCAGCAGGAAAGCAGCATCCACATGACCTCCCTTTCTCCCACCAACCTCAGGTGGGTTGGTGCACAAGGTCTCTCAGTGTGGGGGGTGGGGTGGGGGAGTCCATCTGAGACATTCATTTGGGAACCCAGGAACCACAGGCATGAGATATCGCAGCTTAAAATGAGGAGTGATTTTCACTGTGTGTTTCCCACATTTCAACCAAAGATGATCATAGATTGCTTTTAAACTGCTTCAGAAGATTTGGAGACTTAAAATGAGGGTGATGTCTGATGCCCTTTAACAATGGAGATCAGGTCTTTATTCCCCCTCTCTGCATAACAGTGTTTCGGGTATTTACATCTGTAGAGTTCTTGCTCTGTCTTCTCTTCCCCAGGGTAAACTTCCCAATTTATATCAACCTTTCTCCATAAAACTTACATGGATTCACTTTCCTAGGTCTATTTATGTCTCCCCCCCCCCCCGTTATTTTAAGAGCAGTTAAATCAGTTATGAACTGGAAAAATAAATTATTACAGTTGTTGCAACCTTTTAAACGTTCTGTTCTACGTATTCCCAACATTTTGATTTTTTTTCCCCCCAAATTGCTTTAAAGCAACACACTACACAGGTGGAAGCTGCCATGTTATTTTCTTTTCTTCTTCTAAATATTTTTAAGAGGGCTCCTCTCTGGCCATTGCTGCTATTGTGTCTCTCGTCTTCATTCTCCAGAGCCTGTGTTCTGTAGGGAGTATGAAGATTCGGCGAGCTTGCTCTGTAATGAAAGAAAGGCAGGCATTTTTGTTGGGTTCACATATGATGTTTGGATTTGACTCAGCATGTGATATAAAACTGGCCATTATGGATTACTCAACAAATGATGTATACTTTATTTATGCTCTCAGAAACCAACTGTCAGTAAATCGTTGATAAAACAAACCATGGCTTAGTACATATGCTGGGGCAAGTGGTGCCGTTGCCTCCTAGAAGGGAGGGGCAGCAGGAAAGAGATTGTTCAGGGAGGGAACAAATTAGGTTTTTATTTTTTTCAAACTAGACTTTTCAGAAGGAAGGAAAGGTCTGTATGGGGGATAGAGGGGGAACAAAACCAGCCATTTTCCACCCCACCCCGATGAAATAAAAACACACAATTCAAGGAGAAGCAAGTGACCAGGGGTTGTGGTGGTGAACATCCATGGAAGAAATGTTGTGTAAGCCCTTTTAACCTTGGCAGCCCTACTGAGGGACTTTTGTTTTCCATTATTAGCTTGTGAAACATGAACTAAAGACACGGGGTGGGGGAGAAACTTGTTTTGGGACAGACTCTCCTTTCTCAGTACAGATGTTTGTGGTGAAGTCCAGCTTCCAAGAATGCTTTTCCTCATTTGTTGTCTTTGGTTTTGTGTTATCCATTACACAATCAAGCTCGGTGGTGGGAAAATTGTACCAGTCATCTCATCCTGATTTGGGGGTTGAAAAGAGAGCCCTGTAAATTGCAGTGCATTCCAGACAGGTTGCCCTACCCATATCCCAAGATTACAGTCCTTTAAACAGCTTACTTTGGAGTGGTTCCATATTAATCCCTTTGTATGAAATGTTTTGGAGGACTTGAGATTATATTAAGCTGCAATTGGTTTAAACGAATCTGCAGAAAACTCTGGACAAACCTGCACTGAATGGCTATTTCTGATTTTAAATGAGTAAGTAAAGTCTCTGAGTTGAGATCAACTCATAGTGACTTCATGTAGATTTCTTGGCAATGGTACTGAAGATACCCACCACTGCCTTCTTCCCAGTCTAACCTATATCCCTAAAGTTTTGCCTCCAAATACAAAGCAAGCTTGATTTGGCTTAGCTTCTGAGGTGAGAAGTTCAGCCAGGTGTTGCCACCTGCTGACACATTACAAAACATATGGCTAAAAAGACATTTCATAACATGGTTGCTACAGCTTAGATCCTCTTTTTACCTGTTATCGGTTCTAATATCTTATAATGGGTTGAACTAAAACTATTACTCCAAGGGTTTACCAAAGGGGAAGCTTTGTCAGGCAGACAGCTTACACATCATCAGATAGGAGAGTCGTGACATTGTGCATAATGTAGGTGTGTGCAATTCCAACTAGGGCATGACAGACAGGGAAAGACTGGAGAGAGAAAAAAGCATGCTCCATTCCAGAGGAGTCAAAATAGCTCACAGGAATGTTGTCAAGATCCTTCACCTAAAGACAATTAAAGTAGCCTAGCCAATGTGGAATGTGCTTAGAACAACCACTGGCTCGTTAATAAGGAACGGAAGAAATGCACCCTGATTTTCCTTACTGGATTCTCTCTGGCTTTCCATGGAAACAGGATTGTGTTCTGCTCCATCTGAAATCAGGTGATATAGACTAGATTCACTCTTCACATTAAGCAATGGCTGTTATAACCACAGATTATTAAATATATCTGAGTTGGTTGGGTTTGCACAACGGGCTAAGCGAGGGTCATGGAATTTCTATAGGCTCAAGGCCCACGCCAGGAGACATGTTGTGGGCTGCATTCCACAAGTGGGTGAGGCCAGGACCTATTTGGAGAGAGGAGTTTTAAGGGGTATCTGTAAGCTTAAAGTATCTATTTTGCCCCCCAACTGCTAAAAAGGACCCAAAGGTTTGACCCCACCCACTTTGAGGGCCATAAAAGGGACGCTGGCAGACCATACTCTCTTTACACTTGTAATGAGCCTAAACCCTGATTTACAAGTCACAGTGACTGGTTTCACATAACAGGTCAAACCAAAATCATACAAACCACATTGTGGCTGTGTGAATCCAGCTGAATCCAGTAACAGCTTTTGCCTTCTTTCAACAGATCTGAGAGTAGCCATCCAGAACCCTCTTAATGCTGCCTTCATCGCCTTGTTTTATGTGGTTACCAAGTGTGAAAATAATCTATTCCAAAATGCCCACATACAAATTCTGTAATTGTTTTACATTAAATCCCAGCAGAGGGCCCTCAGGCACCCACATTTCCTCGTGGGAAATACACCTGCCGCTTCGCTTGGTGCTGTGCTGAATCATAACTCGGCAACTTGATTGCAAAGCCCTTAGCAGCAGCAGCAGCAGCGGCGCATTTCCTGTTATTGGTACCCTGTGAGGCCCTGTCACCCAGGAACTCTGTTTTCACCAGCTGGCTTTTGGTATCTTGTAAGAGCTATGGAAAAAATAACTACTGCATTGTATGAGCGAAACAGTTTTAAAACAATGCTTAGTTCACGAGGCCTTATGGAGAGCAGAGTTACATATTACAAAGCAGACTTTCTAATCTTCGGGTTTTCCTGGTAATGCTGACTTAACAACCCAAAGGATTTCCGAGAACAATCGGCAGGTGGGAGGGATACTTAACCCTTTTTCTGACCTTTAATTCTCTTGTTCAAAACTGATGGACTGAATAGCGTATGAAGGCCACCTACTAGATTCATGGCAGAGGAGAGAATTAAAGGTGTTTTTTCGGCTTAGCCACTATGTGAAATTAGTTTGCATAATACATTTGTGATTAATGTAACTACAGTTTACCCACTTTTCTGGGTTTGCATGATACACAACTATTAACTAAACTACACTGGATGGATTCATACACCATAATAGGCTAAAATGCAGAAGGCAGATTTGTGGTTTCATATTAAGTCAGATGAAAATGTTTAAAAACAATCTAGGGAAACACAGGAAGGAAGTTAAGCACAACCCCAGTCACAATAGAATGTAGTTCTGCCCTTAACTCTCCTAATTTATAAAACAGCAGTGAAAGATCTAGCTAACCATATTCAGAGAACAGATTCCCAGAAGAGAGAGATTAAAACGAAGTATTTTGAAATCCTTTGCATATTGGTCAAGAAAGAGCTGATGATACATGCATTTGGTCCTTGTAAGATTTTTTTTAAAAAGTAGATTATATAAATCTTCATACTTCTGATTTTTGTGGATTATCGCTTCCTTTTCCAATACACCCTGTACAGGAGATGGATAGTTGTATGGTTCTAATTCAGTGCAAACTACAAAACCCATCTACCATTGGTTAAAAACAATGTATATACCAATGCATTTCATGAATTAAATATAATTAATAGACACATATTATAATGTTCTTCAGGCTCAGTATACATTTGCCATTTTGTTATTAGCTGTTGAACAGGTTGTCATGACATGGGCTATGGAAGTTTTTGCATCTCATGGTGGCTTTTGCCATTAACCAGGTTTCCTAAATTATATATAGGAGTTTATATAATGATACCCTGTTGGGCATCAGGTTTTTTAAAAATTCTTTTTCTAAATCAGCTTCACAGAAATTGCTCTAACTATACTAAAGTTGATTTCTTTATTAATGGAAAACAAATAGGGCCTTCAACCAAATTCAGAAATGTGAAATGAGCCTTCTCAGGATTCTAACTAGTAAGCCACACAACTCTTCTAATACAATCAGTTCCATTCCTTCTCCCTTTCAGGCTAACTATTCTGAATTGCAAGGTCAGAAAGATGCTCTGTCATCATTGGATTTGAGATCCTGCACTAATAATATACTTTTGTAAAGTTTTTTAGGGTGGTCACTTCTGCAAATTTGGAAGGCCACTGATACCATTGCTTATGAATGGTGACATTTTGGCCCCAAAAGAATTTCTGTTTAGAGAATGAATTTGCAATTAGTAAACAGGAATATACCTTATTAACTCATGATCATTAGCCAGAAAACATGGCTTGCTCATGTTGAATCAAGTACAGATGGATTTAAGAAACCTTCCTTAGGCTGAACTCTATATAATTTAGTTAAGGAGAATTTCATTTCATTCATTCAATTTATATGACCATCCACACACCAAGTAACTTTTATATATAATATGATTACCTACAATTATTCTTCCCCCTCCCCAGCAAAACCAAACAGCCATATCTACTACATACAGGAACAAGAGTTATTCTTACTCTTAAGAACCTCTAAAGCAGAGCTTTCCAAACTTTTCATTTTCACGACACACCAATGATGGCAGCGTGGCGGCGGCAGCGGCGCGGCCTGCGGTGTCCTGGTGTGTCGCACGCAAACCCGGAAGCGCTGATGGGGGGAACCGTAAGGAGCGGCACCCCCGCCAATCAGCGCCGGCAGCGGCGCCACCATGCTGATTGGCGGGGGTGCCGCTCCTTACGGTTCCCCCCATCAGCGCTTCCGGGTTTGCGTGCGACACACCAGGACACCGCAGGTGACACAGTAGTGCAGAGCTTTCCAAACTTTTCATGTTGGTGACACACTTTTTAGACATGCATCATTTCACGACACACTCTTACTACAGGGCACAAGGCAGGCACTAGGACCTGCACAGAATCCTGGCAGGGCAGGTTTGGAGGCAGCAGCAGCCGCGACACACCCAGACACTGCAGCTGACACACTAACGTGTCCCGACACACAGTTTGGAAAGCTCTGCAGTAGTGTGTCGCAACACACACTTTGGAAAGCTATGCTCTAAAGAATAGGCGATGTGTCACTACTGAATCAATCAGTTTCTACTTAATCAGTAGGATTAATAGCAACAAACAGGAGTGCAATCCAAACACTGTTCATTCTTGATTTTCTTTCTATTTTGCATTGGTCCAGCCTATATTTCTACAGCAGATGTGGGCAATCTATAGCTGTACAGATGTGGTTGAATTACATCTCCCGGGATCCTTTCCTACTGGCCATGCTGGCTGGGGACATCGAGAATGGAAGTTCAGCAATATCTGGAAGACTGCAGATTGGAACTGCAGTTGGAGATGGTTGTGCTAGGGAACAAGTAAGCCCACTAGGAAGAGAACCTCGAAAAGCTGGGCTGTGAACAAGTAAACCAAGGAAGAAGAGCAGAACAATGGCGTGGTATAGATGAACCTGTAGTCCCCACTCACACTGCACCATAATTCCCAAGACTGCTTTTTAGATTAGAGTAAGAAAAGCTCAGGACTTGAAAACCTTCACTGGAAAAATAAGAAATGCAACTGGACTAAGCAAATTTTTTTTGGTTCATCTAGAGTCAGACTTGTTTATCGGATGGTACTTTACAGAGGGCAATAAATCACTAACAGAACAGTGACACAGAACATGATTATTTTCAGCTATCTGTCACTGAAGCAATGTGACTACTACCTGAGAGAGACTCTTGAGGATCAGGTTGTTTGGGGAAAGTGCTCACAAAAATTGAGGAAGGGCATGTAGGAAAAACTGAGATAACAGGATGGTGCAAAAGAATTTGGAGTTATGAGCTTGGGAGCAGCAGGAGTATGGCTGCCAGGGTGAGGTTCTTAAAAAGGTGATTTGCTACAAAGAAGGAAAAATTCTGGAGGCAAAAAGACAAGAAAGGAATGGAATTATACATAATCTCCTTATCTGCAGTGTTAGCTTTAGGCTTCTGCTCTTCTTGCTACCATGAAAATTCATAACCTATGCTATCCCTAGTTAAGTATAACTAAACAGATATTAAGATATAAGAGTAATTGACTGATAGATATAGGAAACTATTGTGATGAAATAGAGCTCCCAAGCTATCAGCAGTGGCTGAAATGGGTGTAGAGCAGGGCTTTCCAAACCTTTCACGTCGGCAACACACCAATGGCGGTGTGCGAAAACCCAGAAGCGCCGCTGCCGTGGCGGCACTTCTGGGTTTTTGCGCACCGCAGCGTCGGCGTCCTGGTGTATCGCGCGAAAACCTGGAAGCGCTGATGGCCCGCCCCCGTTGCTGCCACGTGCGCTGGCGCGCCATCAGCACTTCCAGGTTTTCTCGCGACACACCTGGGCCCCGCAGACGACACAGTACTGTGTCGCAACACACAGTTTGGAAAGCTATGGTGTAGAGGGTAAGGATGATGACCTTGACCATATGTAGGAACCATTACCTAGGCAAAAGGTCTGAAACTCCAGAATGAGATAACATTCAGAAATGGCCTTAGGCAGACACCTCCCTGAGGGAGGGATAGCACAGTCAGACCTGTAATTTTCTGTTATTAACACCAATCTCAATAAAAGTAGTTTTAGCCTTTATGTGGAATGGATTTCCTGGTCTGGTCCACCTAGTGGGGCTGACAGTGGGCCTGCCATTATTTTGTGGTGGTAACCTTGGAGTAGAGGGAATTACCTACAGTATGTCTGGAAAGTTTCCATGATATGATGTTGAAAGAACAGGGAACTTAACACAGTCAAAGTCTTGCTAAGCATTGTGTGAATGGCTGTCCTGATATCTAAATTGAAATGGTTAGCATTGGGTACTCAACTCAGCTCAACTCTTTGGTGGGGTTGCTACTATTAGGTAAGGATCATAAAAAGTGTGGTTTTGAAGATTAATATCTATGGTAAATTGTGGCTTAAGGAGCTGCATTCCTGAAATCCTGCAACTTTACTGCCTTGTTGATTTTTTTAAAAAAAGGAATGCAGATTTATGGAATTAGTTTATGTCTTCAAAACATTACAAGTAAAACAGAACATAAAATGACAGCTGTTCTGGAAACAGTATTGTCGTTTCTGTTATTATGGAATAGCTAAAGTTGTAAAAAGGAAAAATGATTCTTCCCACTACTGATAATAGGATGTGCGTCATGTGAGAGACACTTATTACACTACCATTAAAAAAAAGGGCCAAAGATAACAGTATTTGCCCAAAGAGCTCACTTAAAGCAATCACCACATTCAAATAGATTATTCTCTATCTCACTATAAGGTAGAAGATCAATCAGATGGTTTGAGTGCATGTCATTCAGGCGCAAAGTGTTGATGGCCAATTTCCAAATCCCAACTGTCTGTTCTTAGGAAGATGACATCTTGTGCGGTGATGACAGGCTTGACTATTAACCATAGTCAAAACTGCCCATATCCACTGATGGAAAAAAATGTATTAAGATTACTGTATGGCAGGGTTCAGATATTACCCTAAATCAGAGCTTTCCAAACTGTGTGTCGGGACACGTTAGTGTGTTGGCTGCAGTGTCTGGATGTGTCACGGCTGCTGCTGCCTCCGAGCCCTGCCAGGATTCCATGCAGGTCCTAGTGCCTGCCTTGTGCCTTGCTGCCTCCAAACCTGCCCTGCCAGGATTCTGCGCAGGTCCTAGTGCCCGCCTTGTGCCCTGCTGTAAGAGTGTGTCGCGAAATGATGCATGTCTAAAAAGCATGTCACCAACATGAAAAGTTTGGAAAGCTCTGCCCTAAATTATGAACCATAGTTTATAAAACACAATGGCTGGATTTAGATTATAGTTTAATGCAATATGAGAAACCAGGAATAGTCAGGGCTAAGCATGCTGGGTTTTAGGCTTCAAAACTGAGTGCTATATGAATGCTCCCTGTTGCTAATGCACTTAGGATATAAAAAGAATTAAGAAAATTAGAATAATCTTTAATCATTGCATACATAGGTCAAACAATACTGTTTGAAGTCACAAATCACTCCAAGCCATGATTTGCTTACCCATATTTTGCTGTATGAGTTAACAGTTGGCTGGGTTCATACATACACTAAAGCCATAAATCACATCAAGCCAAGCCCAGTGGCTGGACTCACACGTTATACAGGAAAAACAAACCACATTCTACCTTAGCACAAACCTCTTGTTCAATAGGTTTGCATGAAACTTATACTTTATATATTCTGCATAGCAAATTTCAAGATACACAAGCAGAAGTGGGAGGGTTTTTTTTAAGTGACAAAACCGGGGGTATCTGCAGGGGTTAAAAAAGTCAAGATGGTGGCCACAATTGTGCAATCAAAGCCCCACCCTTTTTTACACGCATCATGACAGTTGTGGTGGACACTCCTAGACAAAATTGTGAGAATTCAGTTCCCTAAAAATGGGAGTATATCTAGATCAGAAGTATTATTGAGGAAAATGTCTTAAGAAACTAGTAAGAATTCATTTCATGTTTATTACTATAAAACTATCTGCTGGGAGACTAGAGGGTTTCCTTGTGCAGTTGGTTGGCCACTGTGAAAACAGACTGCTGGACTAGATGGGCCAGGAGTCCGATCCAGCAGGGTCCTGCTTATGTTCTTATCATTCCAGAAGACCAATGCATTATTTATCTTAGAGCAGAGCTTTCCAAACTGTGTCGGGACACGTTAGCGTGTTGGCTGCAGTGTCTGGGTGTGTTGCGGCTGCTGCTGCCTCCTGGCTTCCACACAGGTCCTAGTGCCTACCTTGTGCCTTGCTGCCTCCAAACCTGCCCTGCCAGGATTCCACGCAGGTCCTAGTGCCTGCCTTGTGCCCTGCTGCCTCCAAACCTGCCCTGCCAGGATTCCACGCAGGTCCTAGTGCCTGCCTTGTGCCTGGCTGCCTCCAAACCTGCCCTGCCAGGATTCCACGCAGGTCCTAGTGCCTGCCTTGTGCCCTGCTGCCTCCAAACCTGCCCTGCCAGGATTCCACGCAGGTCCTAGTGCCTGCCTTGTGCCCTGCTGCCTCCAAACCTGTCCTGCCAGGATTCCACGCAGGTCCTAGTGCCTGCCTTGTGCCTTGCTGCCTCCAAACCTGCCCTGCCAGGATTCCACGCAGGTCCTAGTGCCTGCCTTGTGCCCTGCTGCCTCCAAACCTGTCCTGCCAGGATTCCACGCAGGTCCTAGTGCCTGCCTTGTGCCCTGCTGTAAGAGTGTGTTGTGAAATGATGCCCTGCTGTAAGAGTATGTCGCGAAATTATGCATGTCTAAAAAGTGTGTCATGAACATGAAAAGTTTGGAAAGCTCTGTCTTAGAGTAAGATTACACAAAACTTATATTTCGTCTCTGGGAAAAGAAACAAGACAGTTGCGTTATGTCCTTAGCACCATTAAAGCCTCATGCAGACTTGATTTCTGATTTCTTTAGAAACTGAGAGCTATCCATGACTTGCTGACTTCATTTCCTTCTCCCCTCTCTGCCAAGAATTCCCCCTCCTTTTCCTTCCGTAGACACCACCATGGATAAGTTACAAATATTTACTCAATTAACCCAACTCTCTGGCTTCACACACAACAGACTGAACTATACACTAAACGCATTGGCTGGATTTGCATTAAATACTATGCTTCAGTGTAGTGATCTAAATTATGGCTCATGCGTTGTCCAGCACAGCCAGCATTAATCATGATGTTTGCTATTTATATACATTGAGCTCCACTAAACATGGTTTCTCCTTGTAGCTTTTGTTGGGATAGCAGGGGAATCAATCTAGGAACATTGGAAGGCCACAGGTTCTCCATTCTTGCTTTACATGGAAAAGGAAAGGAGGCATATATTCTTAATCATGGAAAAGAGATTGACAGTGTCCCTTAACCCTCACGGTTATGCCCAATAGCAGGTCAGAAAGACAGAGCTTTAAACTTCTGCAGAAAATATTACTGTGGAAAGAAATTGAATTGAGAATCAAATGTACAACCACTTTAATTATGTGTCAACTTTTATACAGTAGAAGAGGGGGTGGGAATGGAGGAATAGATTCAACTTACTGCAAAACAGCTGCAATTTCCTTTGAGAACTTTCAGATTTAAATAATTTCTGTTCTCTTAACAATCGATACGGTAGAACTGATCCCCTTTCAACTCTACTATGTCTGAACATTTTCTTGAAATTTTATGTTTCAAGCTAGAGGGCCCTTAATGTGCTTTGATAAGACAAATTAATTCTACCATAATTTGTAATTATTTTGATCATAATCAAGAGTCATATTTGCACATGGAAACTTGCCGGAAAGAAAACTGAATCACTGAAGTCTCAAGAATAAATTGGGCTGTTGTTTGATAGCAAAAGCAAGCATATCTATTGTATGTAGCAATGGTTCTTAAACTGGGGGTAATTTGGGCATATCCCAGGGGTAATGGGAGTTACTTGTAAATGCTTATTTTTGAGTCAAGGATCTAGTTTAGGACTGCTGCTGCCGAGACACTTGTGTAAAACAACAGTCTCTGGGTTTGTTTTTTTTTGTGGTGGTAATAATAATATTAGAGACCGGAAAGGGGGTAATTCGGTCAAACAGTTTAAGAATCACTGGTATATAGCTCTCTGCTTGTGTTCATAATGTTAAAATATTTCCTATTTGTGCTGAAGTGAAATATGTGTTTGATAAGCACTGAAACCAAACATCAAGGAAGTATCCATGGGTAAACACTTGCTCTCCTTCCCAGTTTCCATTCTCACAAGCGGGCTCAATATCCCCTGACAACAGTAGATTATGTATGGAGAACAACCCAAGATTAACTTAATTATAATTTTCTTAACTCAAGTTTCTTGGTTTGCATGATACACAGAGCCCTAAATTAACCAGGTGAACTTAGTTTGCACAGCAAACTTAACCTATGCCTGAGCCCCCCCCCCAAAAAAAAATGCCACGATGCCAGTTATGTCCGCAGAGCCTGTGGACACAGCTGCTCAGTCAGCCATATTCCCACCGGACGTCCCTTGCTCCTCATTTTCTAAGCTCCCAATCACCAAATTTCTAATTGGGTTCATATATCAGAGTAAAACATAGTTTGTTCCCATGCTGGTTAGGAATACTGAGAGATGAACTCAAACAAATCTGGGTTCCAGATTAAGAAAAAACATTTAAGGTGATTTACTTATACTGATCAGTAATAATTATATTGAAGGATTGTCTGACCCAAGTGAGAAGCCAATTTTTTTCTTTTAGCTTTTCCTGACTTCTACTGAAATTCTAACCATTGATCATAGATTAACACATTGTTTACATTTTATTTGGAAAGTTGTTCCACTTTATCCTTGCAGTGAGGTAATTGTAAAGGAATTTTAGCAAACACTTTCAAAAATTGATTTGCATACCAATGGACTACATTGTCCTTTGTTACCTGGTGTGCAGTGCTTAGCGCTAGATTTTACTTTACACACAGATTTTGCTGTATTCAATAATCCCTAATATTTACAACTCTCACTAATATGTCTCTTTGTTACTGCAAGATTGATTCACATTTTCCTCTTATACTGTAAGCTTTCAGTGGATTTAACAGCGACTCTGCAACCACTTGCGGTTTGGAGCAGCACTATCATGCTTGACAATTTATTTATTTTATTTATTTATCAGATTTATCGCCACCCATCTCCCCCGAGGGGGACTCTGGGCGGTTTACAACAGAATATTATTCATTAAAATACAATTATAAATAGACTAAAATACACATTAATTGACAATTTATAAATATAATAAATATAATACACTTGGCCACCTAATGCGAAGAGAAGACTCACTGGAAAAGACCCTGATGCTGGGAAAGACTGAAGGCAAAAGGAGAAGGGGACGGCAGAGGATGAGATGGTTAGATAGCATCACTGATGTAATGAACATGAATTTGAGTAAACTCCGGGAGGCAGTGGAGGACAGGAAGGCCTGGCGTGCTATGGTCCATGCGGTCACGAAGAGTCGGACACGACTACATGACTGAACAACAACAAAATGTCCATCTTTTCCCTCGATCACATGATGTTGACTTCATTTTGCCCTTAGGGCATGAGTTAAACAGCCTTATGTTTTATGTGTGTGTGTGTTTTTTCCCTGTTTAATCTGACATTGCTCCATCACTGTTTCAAGATGTGTCAAATCTATAATACTTTGCCACTCATCTTAGAATGACCTCTAGTAGGTTTAAACAAAAGTATGTTTGTGCAACCTCTGCTACAATATTTGCCCTTTCAATGAATGTTTTCTTTCCAACTCTCTCCTGGCAATGGGTTAGGGACGACTTCCACTATTTTATTTGGGGAAGAGGAGAGACTGTATTTGTGCATCTCATTATTTGTGCAACTCCTGACACCATGTCAATAAGGAGACCTTTTCTTTAGCTGCAATAGCCCCACTTTTCCTGAAAATCAGGTATGCCTAACTGAACTTCCCCTGATTATTTGCCAGTTTCCCTGTATTTCTCTATTGCAGTCATTTTATTCTTCCTCCTTCCCCAAAGTAAGAGGTGTAATTGTCTAGCAGCTAATCAGTTTCCTTTGCTATTTAGCCCTATGAAAACTAGCTAGCTGCACAATCATAGCAAGAGCCCTCCATTAGGGAGGGGATAGGCGGGGTATAAATAAGATAGATAGATAGATAGATAGATAGATAGATAGATAGATAGATAGATAGATAGATAGATAAATAAATAAGATCTGTCTCTCCCTTCCCTGGAACTATTAGTGCTTGATACAGTATCTCCCTGGATCTCTTCAATTATAAATTCTAATTGTCCACCTTATAATTTCTTTGGTGTTGTTTAGTTATGTTAAAAATGTGTATAGACACATGCTTATGATTGCTGAGAAGCCCAGGCAGAATCCCCAAATTGCAGAACTGTGCAGTCATGTCAGACCTACCCCATTCAGCCTGCAATGCCCTAAGTAATAAGTGTTTTCTTGCTGGCTGGTGATGCACTGAAGGGGGTGGGGTGACAACAAAGCCAGAGTAGAAAAACAACAATACAATAAATTTCTGCCTATGATACAATTGTTAAAATAAAAGTGAGCTCTACTGTCAACCTTCTCTATCCAGCTTTTGTAGAGAAAAGCCGTTACTATATATTTCCCTAAAATAGCCCCCCCTTGGCTCCAGTTCTTTTCAATGCTTGCTCTTTCATTTTTGTCATGAATCCCCATGCACTTCTTGGCATTCTGCTCTGAAACTGAGTCTTGACACATGATCTAGGTAAATTTTAAGAATTTTAATTTTCACACAATTTCATACCATTATAATATCCAAAGGGTCGCGATGGCTCAGTGGTTAAGACGCCAGGCTTGTCGATCGGAAGATCGGAGGTTTGAGACCCTAGCCCCGCGTGACGGAGTGAGCTCCCGCACACGCCCCAGCTCTTGCCAACCTAGCAATTTGAAAGCATGCAAATGCAAGTAGATTAACAGGTACCACTTCGGTGGGAAGGTAACAGCGTTCTGCGCGCGTCATGCCGGCCACATGACTGTGGAAGCGTCTTCGGACAATGCTGGCTCTTCGGCTAACAAATGGAGATGAGCACCACCCCCTAGAGTCGGAGACGACTGTGCAGGGGAAAACCTTTACCTTTACCTATAATATCCAAATGCCACTGAAGTCAGGATTGATACATCAGGCTAAACCATGGCTGGTTTTAAGGATGATTTTTAAAAAATCTTTCCTGAATAAAATAGTAAAATTCGCAAGTATTGCTAAGTAAAAGAAAATGTGGTTAGGTTCACACATCACACAAAGCCAAAATTAATACATCACTATCAGTCCATTACCATGGAGAGATCACTGTCTGGTTACCCTCCAGCTTGCTGGTTCCCCCCCACTCCCGCAGTGTGAATCTGCCCCAGGTAACTGAGGGTCCCTGTTGGGTACCAGAGGGAGCTTGGGGTTTTCCCTGAGGATCTGGGCCAGTTTGGTCTAGTGGTTAAGGCAACAGGCTAGAAACCAGGAGTCTGTGAGTTCTAGTCCCGCCTTAGGCATGAAAGCCGGCTGGGTGACCTTGGGCCAGTCACTCTCTCTCAGCCCAACTCACGTCACAGGGTGGTTGTTGTGGGGGAAATAGGAGGAGGAAGGAGTATTAGGTATGTTCGACACCTTGAGTTATTTATAAAAATAATAAAGGTGGGATAAAATTAATTAATTAATTAATTAATTAATTAAAAAAAAAAGATCTGGCAGACAGTTCAGTGAGACCTTGGTGGCAGCCTGGAATAGGCAGGTGACTGAGGCCTGGACTGGATTGCAGCTATGTAGCCTCTCTCTGTGCACTGATCCCTAACCCTGTAGATGGGCAATCATGCCCTGGTTGCCTCACAACTGGGCTACTGCAATGTGCTCTACATGGGACTGCCTTTGAAGACCATCCAGAAGTTACAGCTGGTTCAGAATGCAGCAGTGCAAGCAATAATGGGCGCTTCTTGTTGTGCCCATGTGTCACCACTGCTATGCGAACCTCAGTGGCTACCAGTTCGCTTCGGGTGAAATCCAAACTGCTGATTGTTAAAGCCCTTCATGGCGTAGGGCCTGTTTAACTGAGGGACTGTCTGTCTCCCATTGTTTCTGCCCAGCTGGTATGTCTGGGCAGAGTAGGTGTGCCCCAGGTCCCTTCTATTAAATGATGTGGGACCTAGGAAGCGTGCCTTCTCTGTCACAGCCCCCACCCTCTGAAATAGCATCCCACTGTCCGGGGGTTTCAGAAAGCCCTTAAACCTGGCTTTGGTCCCAGGCCTGGGGTTAATGTATTGGGGGGACCGTCATGCTTGGTTTTAAAGGTTGTTTTTAGTCCAGACTGTTTTGTTTTGTCTGTTTTTAATTGTTTTAACTTGGTATTGGATTTTGTAAGCCTCCCGGAATGAGCGGCTATAATAAATTTAATGAAATAAATAAATGCCACAATATGACTTCATATGACACGTGATGAGACACTGGAAACAACACAGCTTTGTAGGCAAGATCTGTGTGGATCTAAACACACAGACATAACTAAGTACTGTATGTAAAGTAGGAGATTGCTTATATTTAACTGGAACTAATTGCTCTTTTACTGTATTTCACATCTGGGATTTGAGCACGTTTTAGATGATAAAAGGAATTCAGACCCTCCTGAAGCCTAGACAACTTACCTGTATTACAAGCTGGGCTATGCTGGGTTGCAAAAATCGAGACGACAGCAAGAAATTGGGAAATCCATCCAGTGATAGGCTACTTAGACATGCATGAATCTAGCTATGTTATGAGCACAACCCAGAGTTTAATACACTGAGGTCATAGATGTGCTATTTTTGCTTAACAGCAGAAATATTAACATGCTAGCCTGCCCCTTTTGCTTAACAGCAGAAATATTAACATGCTAGCCTGCCCCTTAGTTACTGTTCTGTTTGTGCATGTTCCAGCACAATATTGAATCCTGGCAAAGAATTTGAGGATGAATGCCAAACAAAATAGTTGAGATTGGCATAAAAAAACAAGACTTCTTACTGCATGTTTTGTCTTGACCTCCCCCCATCCTGCTCCCACGAATCAGTTTTGTGTGTGTGTCTCTGTGTAGGTAAAAGAACAAAAGGAGGGTCATTTGTCAAATTGGCATTTGTCTTTCAGCTTTCCCCATTTTTGCGGTTTCACATTCACTCCAGCATAGGATATGTATACAGGGGAACTATAGGTATAGGGGAACTCCGGTGCCTCCAAATAAATAATAAATAGATGCAAAATGGAGCATGCTGTTTGAAGGAGGAAATACCATACTGCTTTTCTATCTTTTGCTTTCTGTATCTTTATTTAAATGGTATGGGCTGTGTGTTTCAGAAACAAGTATGTAAAAAAAAATTAATCCAGCAAAATCCACTGTGGAGCTTCCTTGCACAAATCTTGTGCGAATTATAGGAGTGGTCTTAGGTGTATCCTGTTCATGTGAACCAGTCTTTTATAACCTAGCACTCTTCATATGCTCTGGATTCCCAGAAGTCAAGGAGTTGTAGCCCCATAAATCTGGAGGGCATCTGGTGCGGGAAAACTGAAGTCTACAGTTTTGTGCAAGGGACTTTTCCAGTCTCTGTTTGTCTTTTGATCAGAATTTCTCTTGCACCACCAAGTGAGGAAAACACCCACTGCCAATAGGTTGAAATAACATTTTCTACAAACAGAGATTAGTTTATAGTTGGGGCTGGAATTCCTTATCAGCTCTGTAGAATGTGAAAATGAGATGAAAAACTGTGCACATGCCAGGGAGCCAGGGTTTATGATTTGTGAGATCTATATATTAAAAATGTATCTGACCATATTGGGAATAATTTTTATGGGCGCATTTTTTTCTTAATTAACATGTATATGTTCAGTGTTCAGAAATAAGTAACAAGTTGAACCAAATGCCCAGAGAGTATAATATGGATAGAAAAATACAATATATTTACTGAAAGAATATAATAATCTCTTCTAGTTCCCTGTTTCCCAAAGTGGAAAAACAGATTTTGAAAACCCCATAAATACATCACTACAGAACTACTTATATTATTAATTTCCATTGTTTTTTCATATATCTCAGCCAGAACCTGCAAACCCAATATTGCCATCACATAAGGTTCTCTCCTATTAAAGCTTTTTGACATAATGACCAATATTTTATCCTGTGGCAGCAAATACCACAAATTAGTGGTTCACTGGCAAAGTTCATACATAGCAGTAAACCGTGGCTTATTTAGCCATGGCTTATTGAATACACCACTTTAGTTGTGTTCATACATTGCATGGATTCCAAACTATGATGGCTGGTTTCATACAGTATGCTAAGCCAAAAACTAAGCAAACCACATTATGGCTTAATGTAATGTATGAAACCTGTTACAGTGGGAAGGACTGCTTTCTTGAATCAAGTGCATTTCATGATCAACAGTAAACATGAGATCCTCTTGCAAAAGTTTAGGAAAATATGAAAAGGTATCTAAAGTGTATAACATTATTTTATTTGGGAAATATGATTAAGAAGCTAGAAGTACTTCCTGAAAGGTAAAATACAGCAGACTTAGCAAATGTATGATTGAGCAGTGAACCTGCCACCAGAATAGTAGACTACACTACAGGAGAGCTGAATTTGGGAAAAAAAATGGGCAAAAAGGAATAAATATTTGGGATCATAAAAGATTTGATACTTGGTTTCCAGAACAGGCTGAATTTGTAATGCTGCTCCTTCATCCCATCTCTTTCTTCTCTATCCTCTGGTATAACGTAAGTGTGTAGTGTATTTCCCATTGTCCAGCCTCACATTACTGGTTGTGGAAACAGACCCAGAGTGATGATGTTGCATCATGCACTGACTTATAACAGACGTAGAAGAGACAAAGAGTAAAAAACCACAGACTCATGCAAAGTATGAGAAATGAAGATTTGCTGGCATTTTTGTAATAATTTAGTGAAATTCCTATTAACTCCTCCTTGACATTTTTTAAATACCAAGCACAGCTTCTGGTATCATTCCTGCTTCCTTTCTTAACATTTTACTTACTTGAAGTGCTACTATTTTAAGTACTGCAATAAAGTTCCATATCTACCCAGATTTGTCCATGATCAAAAAATCAAATTGAGATGGAATATTTCTGAAATCCAGTAAGACTGTTAGCATGTTTTGACTACCCCTTCTCCCCCAAACCCTCATCTACACCCATGATTGATCCTTGCTTGTCTGCCCCCACTCAAATGTCTTATGGTGACCACGTTATAACGTTGGTAAGATGACCATGTTATTTTCATGGTGAGATCCGTACTTGCTGATTGCCCCATTGCCAGTACAGGCAATCCACTCTTTCTTGAGCACAGGAACTGACAAATCAGCTTCCACCCACCTCTAGCCTACCACAAATGCATTCCTCATCTGGGTTTTGAAAGTCTACTGAAAAATACTGCTTTCTATCCTGAGCCATCTTTTTTTTAGATTTTTAAAATCCCGCCTTTATTATTTTTATAAATAACTCAAGGCGGCGAACATACCTAGTGTTCCTTCCCCACAACAACAACCCTGTGAGGTGAGTTGGGCTGAGAGGGAGGGACTGGCCCAAGGTCACCTTAAGACCTTTCAAACAGTTAGATGAGAACATCCTAATCTAGTGACATCCCCAATTCCAGGTGCCTGTACACCCTCTTCTTTCTAGTGTGTGATCCCTGAGCCATTTCATCCTGGGCTGCTATGTCAATAGTTTCCTTTTGCTGCTGTTCTTCCAGTTGATCCAGCAATGACCCATAAGGTCCCCTGGCTACCACGTTCTCCCCACCTGTTCTTCTAGCACATCTCTATTCCACCATTAGGTATCCTAGTAGGTACCCTTTTTGCTTTCTGCCCAGGCTGGGTAACACGTTTTCTTTTCTCTTTTCTTTTCTTTCTTTTCTTTTATATTTCTTTATTATTTTATTTTATTTTATATTTTATTTTATTTTTTCTTTATTTTTTCTTTTCTTTATTTTTTTTCTTTCTTTTCTTTTCTTTTCTTTTCTTTTATATTTTCTTTTATATTTTCTTTTCTTTTAATTTTATTTTAATTTAATTTAATTTTATATTTTATTTTATATTTTTATTTTATTTTATTTTATTATTATATTATATTTTATTTTATTATTTTATTTTATTTTATTTTATTTTATTTTATTTATTTTATTATTTTATTTTATTTTATTTTATTTTATTATTTATTTTATTTTATTATTTTATTTTATTTTATTTTATTATTTTATTTTATTTATTTATTTTATTTTATTTTATTTTATTTTATTTTATTTTATTATTTTATTATTTTATTTTATTATTTATTTTATTTTATTATTTTATTTTATTTTATTTTATTTTATTTTATTTTATTTTATTTTATTATTTTATTATTTTATTTTATTTTATTTTTATTACCTTTCCTTTCCTTTCCTTTCCTTTCCTTTCCTTTCCTTTCCTTTCCTTTCCTTTCCTTTCCTTTCCTTTTTCCTTCCCTTCCCTTCCCTTCCCTTCCCTTCCCTTCCCTTCCCTTCCCTTCCCTTCCCCTTTTCTTTTCTTTTCTTTTCCTTTCCTTTCCTTTCCTTTTCTCTTTTTTCTCTTTTCTCTTTTTTCTTTTCTGTGCTGTGCCTGCTATCTTACAATGGCTCCCCCTTTTTTAAAATTAAGTTACAACATAGGCATGTTAGAATGAAGCTACAAAGTTTCAACAAATATTACTACTTTGTATTGTCGAATACAAAGAACAGCTGGAAGACCCACAACAGCCATTACTTCTTTGCTTCTATAAACCTGAACCATCAGTTCTTCATTGCCACAAAGTTTCTGTGGACCCACATTGGAACGTAGTGGCTAAGGCTCCGGGCTAGAAACCAGGAGACTGTGAGTTCTAGTCCTGCCTTAGGCAGGAAAGCCGGCTGGGTGACCTTGGGCCAGTCATTCCCTCTCAGCCCAACCCACCTCACAGGGTTGTTGTTGTGGGGAAAATAGGAGGAGGAAGGAGTATTAGGTATGTTCGCTGCTTTGAGTTATTTATAAAAATAATAAAGGCGGGATAGAAATTAAATATATAAAAATATCCCCTCTGCTGTAAGATAATCGTTGTAGGATTGAAGCAACAATCATACAATTTGGGAGGGATGGGGGGAATCAGGCCTGCACTGGCCATAACTGGACGAAGCACCAACTCAGCTGTATTGCCAACCCACTACAGTCTCGACTGGAATCAGCTTCTGGTACAACCAGGAGCAACACTGGAAACAAGCGGGGTACACAGAAGGAGCCTCCCCGAAGATTGTAGAACAATTGGGCGCACCCTGGAAACGGTGAATTGCACCGGCTAACCCCTCTAACACCACATCAAGCTAAGCGGAAGACCTGACGACCTACAGCAAGACAAAGCTGTGGAGGTGGCTGTAAAGTTTGATCTGGACACGAAATCATCATCACTGGAAACAAGCAGCTTAGCCTGCCATGCAGAATTGTCCCATGTGCCTTCTCCCATAAACTATGACTAGAAAACTAGTTTGTCTGGGAATGTGATTCAGGCAGGCCCTAGAAGGTGATGTGAAGTGATAGAGGAACTGATGAAGAATGTCATCAGCAAGGAAACAATGTTAAGTCTCACCTCCTGAGAGTATCCATTTCCCCCTGCCAAAGGGAAAAGAAGGTGGGGAGCTACAGTATATAGCCCTGTGTTCTTTGAAATAGAGCACAGCTGTTCATTCAGAGTGTGTCTTTTTTCATCATGTACCACACTGAAATAATTTATGCTATTGAAGCATGGATGGGGCCGATTCAAAAGTATGCTTCAGGATTTCAGATGATCAGATGATGGATATTTTTCTTTTGGGGCAGTAAAAGTTCTCAAGTAAAATATAATCCTGAGTTATTTCAGTATTAAGGGAAACAAAAATAGGATGCAATGAGAATAAAGGGTGTTCTTAAATTAACATTTGCCAGTGAAACTCTCAAGGTCTTTGAAAAGGTCTTCTTAAAACAAGTCAGGATCACCACCTTCAGGCTGTATTTGACTGAAGAATTCCATGCTTATCATGGTGCACTAAGAGGGAGGCACGAAGGGATGGTATAAATGCAGTCAAAATACCCACATGTAATCATTTTAATTAACCTGATATCTGTTAGAGACAAAACTGCCCAATTAAAGAGAGATTTTGTGTTTTATTATTTTTTACCACTGTATAAGTTTGTTGGGGTTTGTATAATACCCAGAATTTACAGCTAGATTAATTAGACAGGTGAGAGGCATTAAGTTCTGCAAGTCATTCTATCAGCAGCCATTGTTGAAGAATGATGAAAGAAGTGACTCATACCACAGCTGATATAGTTTAAGCTGGGTGTGGTAGATAATGAATTTGACCTATAATGTGATTGGTCAATTTAAGTATATAAGCAGAGGAGCTCTGGTGTTCATTCTTCTTCTCGTTACTATCTTCATTATCATCTGTATCTGTTGGACGTTATTGGACTATGTATTGACTGCGTATGTATATAAATAGACTATTTTATCTAATGTCTTGTGAGTGTCTGCTTACTCAATAGAACATATTACTCTGAGGTCTAGAAGGAACATTGGCAGCCCCAGCGCTGTATACACCACCTTCAGGCTGTATTTGAAGAATTCCATGCTTATCATGGTGCACTAAGAGGGAGGCACGAAGGGATGGTATAAATGCAGTCAAAATACCCACATGTAATCATTTTAATTAACCTGATATCTGCTAGAGACAAAACTGCCCAATTAAAGAGAGATTTTGTGTTTTATTATTTTTTACCACTGTATAAGTTCAAGTCTTTACCATACTTATTTTTTTGTCTGAAAAACTGACTGAAATTTCAGCATGAAAAAATTAATGCTGGGGGATTTTCTTCCCTAGCCTTTCAAGTCTTGGACAGAAGACACTTGGGTGTTGATGGTTGATCTTCAGAAGCAGAAGCCATCTACCACTTTGATATCTTCACCGTCAGTTCTGAGGCTGGTTTTTGTTGTCACAAGTTTGATCATCTTTGTATTTAATGTTAGTCCCAATTTTTCATTGTGTTCCTTGACTTCTATTACTAGAGCTTGCATATACTTTGCATTTTCCGCTATCAGGGTAGTCTCATCAGCATAGTGCAGGTTATTGATGTTTCTTTCTCCAATTTTAAAACCATGTCCATCTTCTTCCAATCCAGCTCCCCTTAATATATATTCAGCATATAAAAAGTAAAGGTAAAGGTTCCCCCCCACACACACATTTGTGCAGTCGTGTCCGACTCTAGGGGCCGGTGCTCATCTCCGTTTCTTAGCCGAAGAGCCAGCGCTGTCCGAAGATGCTTCCACGGTCATGTGGCTGGCATGACACGCGCGGAACGCTGTTACCTACCCACCGAAGTGGTACCTATTTATCTCCTTGCATTTGCATGCTTTCGAATTGCTAGGTTGGCAAGAGCTGGGGCGAGTGCGGGAGCTCACTCCATCGCGCGGCGCTCGGTTCTCGAACCACCAACCTTCTGATCGACAAGCCTGGTGTCTTAACCACTGAGCCATAGCGCCCCCTTATTCAGCATATAGGTTGAATAAATAAGGGGAGAGCATACAGCCTTGTCTCAACCAACCTGCAGCCAGTCTGCTTCACTATGTTCTGTCCATACTGTGGCTTCCTGACTTGTGTACCAGGTAGTCCTCGCTTAACGACCCTAATTGGGATTGGCACCTCCACCGCTAAGCAAAGCAGTTGCTAAGTGGGAAATCATGTGACCGGGACACTGCTTTCCATCTGGAAAGAGACAAGACTACTCAGTTTCACACCTTTGGCTTTTGTTTGCCTCCTAACCATTCCCCAGCCCTTTGGAATGGTCAAGTGCATACTTACCATCTTGTACACATTGAAAGCAATGCAATCTCACCAGCAGCCTGGGGCTGGGAGCTGCAGGTGTGCTACTCAAACAGCTTACAGTACTCTCTTGAAATCTCTTCCTCTCCAACCGCTCTGCGAGGGGGTGGGGAGAAAAAAAGCAATTTCTATAGGCAATCTCTCCATTGCCTGACCCTTTCCTGCTGCTGGCAGGATGATGCGTACTGACTGTAATGATGATCATGTGACTGAGGAACGCTGCAAAGGGCATAAGTGGGCCGTAAAGTTATTTTTTCAGCACTGTCATAACTTCAAATGGTCACTGAACAAATGGTTGGTAAGTGAGGACTACCTGTATAGGTTTCACATGAAGACAGTAAGATGTTCTGGGATTCCCATTTTTTCAGAGCACATTCCACAGCTTGACATGATCGACACAACAGAAGGCCTTTCTATAATCAATGAAGCACATAGTGACTTCTTTTTGGTATTCTTTGGCTTTCTCAATTATTCAGCATGCATCAGCAATAATGTCTTGTATTCCTTTGCCTTTTCTAAAGCCATCTTGAACATTTGGCATCTCTCTTTCCATGGAGGGCTCTAATCTGCATTGGCTGATCCTGAGAATTATTTTGCTGGCATGTGAAATTAAGAATACAGGTAGTACTCGTGTTACAACCATTCATTCAGCGACTGTTCAAACGGCACTGGATGAAGGGACTTACGACCGGTCCTTGAAGTTCCAGCCACTGCAGCGCCCCCGTGGTCACGTGAACAAAATTCAGGCACTTGGCAAATAGCTCGCACTTACGACCAGTTGCAGCGTCCCAGTCATGTGATCGCCATTTGCGACCTTCCTTGCCGGCTTCCCACAAGCAAAGTCAATGGGGAAGCTGGCAGGGAAGGTCACAAGTTGCTCGGGTAAGTCTCCTCCCCCTCCTGCCTTTGCTTGCTCACATGCACTGCACCCTCCTTCCCTCCTTTGCTCGCATGCATGCACCCAACAGCGCCCTCCTTCCCTGGGCCTCCCTGCACTCACATGCATGCACACCCCGTGCCCTCCTTCCCCCTTTGCTTTCATACACGCACCACACACTCCTTCCCCCTTTGCTCACATGCACGCACTGCCGTCCTTCCCCCTTTCACTTGCATGCACGCACCCATGAGTGCCCTCCTTCCTGGGCTTCCCTGTGCTCACGCTGCTCATGCCACTTGTGCCATTCCAAAACACCCCTCCCCCAACTTGTGCATGGTCTTTAAAGACTTCCGGAAGGCCAGGAGCGAAGGTGCCTGCCTCACCTCCGGGGGCAAGATATTCCACAAGGCGGACGCTATCGCAGAGAAGGCACGTCTCCTGGACCCCACCAAATGAAATTATTTTGTTGATGGGGTCCGAAGTATGCCCTCTCTGCATGACCAGGTGGGGCGGGCCAATGTAATCGGGATGAGATGGTCCCTCAGGTACCCTGGCCCCATGCCATGTAGGGCTTGAAAGATAATAACCAACACCTTGAATTGGGCCCGGAAGCAAACCGGTACCCAATGCAGCTCGTGCAGCAGAGGTGTCACATGTGCTGATCTTATAGCACCCATAACTGCCCGCGCTGCCACATTCTAGACCAGCTGAAGCTTCCGGATACTCTTCAAGGGTAGCCCCATGTAGAGTGCGTTGCAATAATCTATATGGGAGATGACAAGGGCATGAGTGACTGTTCAGAGGGCCTCTTGATCCAGGAAGGGGCGTAACTGCACCAGCACCTCCTTAAAGACTGCTGGGAACACCCCCTCCCTCAAGGATGTATTAATTATCGCCTGGACCCAACCACATGTCACCTCCCGAGCTGACTTTACCAGCCAGGAGGGACACGTCATTCCAATTTAAAACCTAAATCAGTCAAGCCACTCTAGGCATTTGATGAAATGAGCTCCTACAATGTGTTATATAGAGACATAAAAATATATTCCCCCCCCCCACATATTCAGGGAAGACTGGTAAGTGCTAAAGTGAATGCACAGAGAGATATGCTCAACTACTCCTCATGTGGAAAATGTTTTTCCAGGTTGGAAGAGGCTTCTATAATGCCATTAAGGTGCATAGTGCTTATAGATTGATTTCAAGGAAATACCTTGCTCCAGTTAACTTACTGTCCAAAATTCAACCTAGGAAAGTCAATAAAGAATTGAGACCCAAGGGATTTGTTTTGAGTATCAGCACTAAACAGAAGTCACAGTCCTTCCACACACAAATTCATCCCTAGATAATCTTGGCTTTCTTCATTTCTGAAGTTCATTAAGGAGTTCGACTGATGGAGAAACAACATGGAGTTTTGCTTTTATATATGATCACAGCTGCAAGACTTTTATACGCACAGAGATGGAAAGATCCACAGATACCTACGGTTGAAGATTGGATTGTTAAATTAATGGATCTGGCCCAGATGGCTAAATTGACAGCATTAATTAGAGAACATTCAGTTTCTGGATTTTTATCTGTTTGGCAACCACTTCTAGAGTACTTGCTTGTGGTAGAAAAAAACAATGTTCTGATTTTGGGTTTTAATGATTAATTGGTTTATTTTAATAGAAATAATGTTACTATGGTTTAATCATTGGTAAGAGATTATTTTTGTAAATTTATATCTGTATTGGAGAAAGTCGGAAGTCACTTTTCCGTCTTTGTTTTCTGTCTATTTGCACTTTATAGTTTTTTTCTTCTTTTTTCTTTAGTTCTATTTTCATGCTTTTCTGTATTTTCTATTTTGTATTTTATCTATACTCTGAAAATCAATAAAATTTAAATTATATAAAAAAAGGAGTTCGACTGATGATCCTGGTACCTTATTAGAAGTCAGAAAACCTTATTGGAAAACCAGTAAACCTATATTCTGGTCATCCCTCGCTCAGAAGCAGAACATTAAATCAGAGAAGAAAGTTGTTGAGTTCACGTAGTGTAACTAGTCATAGTTAATTTAATCAGCCACAATTTTCTTGGTTGACACATATCATGAAGCCATGATGTGTTTGGTTATGGCTTAGTGTGATGTAGGGAGCCAGCCATAGTGTGTAAAGCTAGCCACAATGGCTCATTAAAAAAACATGGCTTTATGCACCGTGTGAACTCGGCTCATAGGTTAGCTTCGGCTTCAAGGGGTTTATGTTTGTCTTATGACTGAACTAGAAGTAGGAGGCTGGGTAAAATGGGCTATTCTTTGTGCCTTAGAGCAAACTGTATAGTACCAGGCATTGGGGTCAGGATGTTAGTATGGGGGCTGTGGTATGAGTGCATGTGATTAGTGGTTTTACTCAGCCTCCATATAGTTTTCTGCGGTTTCTTTTGGTTTAATGGAATCTCTTGTTTTTATTTTGCTCAGAATTTCTTGGATAGACGGGTGGCCATATAAATTGGATAGATAAATACATGTATATTAACTGACTGATGTTAATAATAATAAAGGCTTTCTTTAATATCTCTAATTTTGCTCTTCTCTTGCAGTAAGAAAGATCTGGCGTTAGCTCTTTGTTTTGTCTAAATTATATGCTGCTAGGAGCTCTTGGAGAAAGGCAATACTAGGTTTTCAGACAGGCTTGTTTCAAGCAAGACCTACTGTGGAGCAATCACTACCTACACAACCTCCACTGATGCATGACCAGCGCAGCCACCAATGCTGATGTAATAACCTCCCAAATACAAACACTCCTTTTATTATTGTTAAACAGTCCCACTATTCACTGCTTAGGTGGTCAGCCTGTTCCAGCCTTTGACCTTTCACCACAGGCCCCTTTTATTCAATTCATGCTGATACTCTGAATGTCTTTGCCCTCTGTCCAGACTTGGGCATTTAAGTTTATTGTAACGTGCAAGGGTTTCACTGGCATCTTGAGTCACAGCAGTCTTACAGATGAATTACTGCAGCCTGCCTTAAGCGTGATGCTGCTGGCTGTGAACTCTGGGAGTCAAGATCCAACACATCTGAAGGACCCCGGTTGAGGAAGGTTTGAACTATATTCTTTTAAATATAGCTCTGGATGTTATGAATAACTATTAGTTCATATGCGGTTAGGTAAAGGTAAAGGTTCCCCCCGCACAGTTGTGCAGTTGTGTCCGACTCTAGGGGCCGGTGCTCATCTCCTTTTGTTAGCCGAGGAGCCAGCGTTGTCTGAAGACGCTTCCACGGTCATGTGGCTGCATGACACGCGCGGAACGCTGTTACCTTCCCACCAAAGTGGTACCTATTCATCTACTTGCATTTGCATGCTTTCAAATTGCTAGGTTGGCAAGAGCTGGAGCTACTGCAGGAGCTCACTCCGCACGCAGGGCTAGGGATTCGAACCTCCAAACTTGCAATCTTCCGATTAACAAGCCTGGCGTCTTACCCACTGAGCCACCACGCCCCACATATGCGGACCCAGCTCCAATTAACTCTTGATAAAATAAAGCAAAGCAGAAATAGGAGGAGGAAGGAGTATTAGGTATGTTCGCCACCTTGAGTTATTTATAAAAAATAAAGTCGGGATAGAAAATACATTAAAAAAAGAAAGAAATCAGACCTGATGTATTTAATTAAAGCTTGCAGGGTGGATTCCAATGTACAGCATATTTCATGAAAAGAAAATGAAAGATGCAAAGTTTATTACAAAAGGACCCAACAATAATAAAAATGTTTACTGGAATAAAGGGCAGTTATCCCCATCTCTTCTCTGCTAATAAATTAGAAATTCTCCTGGGGAGTCAAACCAAATTGTTGTGTAAAAGCCGAGTGAAAAGATTCCTTTCATATTTCTTGCTGGGCTCCACATAAAGCATTGTTCATGACAAGCAGCAGATTCATGAGACCAGTAACTTTTTAAAAAATACAATTAATGTTGAAAGCTTCAACTTAGCAGAAAATCTGGTCATTGTTCAACTTTGGGGCAGGGGAAATCCACAGAAGACCTCCCCAGATGGCTGGGCAAACTTTCATGCATCATAATTAGATGTTACCTACCACAATGGCTGGAACGTCTTATAAAACCACTGGCTAACTCCAGGCTCGAGAGGAATATATATTTGGAGGTTGCAGCCTCCAACTTTTAATCAAAATATGGCAATACTTTTGAAGAATGTGTTGAAAGGAGAGGCATCAGAAATATAAATATTCCACATGTACACCTCACATAATGTGGAAGTATTTTTTTTAATGTAGGTATATTTACAGATTTGCATTAGCGCTTAGCTTAGTCTTACTTAATTAACAAATACCTTAACCTGGTATTATGTATCTCCTTTTCTATGAAGCCTATCTACACACTAATGATTTAATTTGCATGCAAAATAAAATACTGATTTCAAATAATTTCTTGGGATATCATTCTAGCCAAGGCCACCTACCCTTCCAAATAATTAAAATATGCACATTGCTATAATAAAATAGTCCCTGATTCTTTGGTAGCTATGCTGTGGAGGCTGTGGTGGAATAAGAATACAGAGGAGAGGTGGGGATCCTGTGGCTCTCCAGATGTTGCACTTCTAAATCCCCCAAAGCCCTAGCCAGCATGGCTGATGGTGCGATGGGCTGCTCAACAATATCTGGAGGGTTATAGTTTACCCATTCCTGACCTACAAGATCTTTCCATATCCTGAGTGTTGCCTGAGAAAAAATGGAATAGTTGGAGATACGTACTTGCAACTTATCTGGCACCACCCAATTTCAGGCCTTGTCTCCAGTTGGATGGCATGATGATGCCCAGAGAACACCATCTTTCCCCATTGTGGTTGCCCTCAACTCTGTCCTATGAATGAAATGCCTTCGTCTGTCAGCATATAGGTTTTAAAATGGCCCTTTCCTCCTTAAACTAATGCTAACTAGGTTCCAGTCATAAAGCACTTTCTTCTTGTGGGACTTAAGAGAGACACCTTCTCAATAATTGTGCCCACCTTGTGGAACAGCATGCCCCCCCCCAAGATCTGTATGTGCCAACCCTCCTCACCAAATCCTGCTCCCACAACCCTGCTCTGCACCCGTTACCTGTTAGTAGAGCTACTTCTACTGAAGTAGTAGTATTCTTCTGAAGGAAGGGTGCACGGTGAAGCAGAATTTCATTTTAATGAAAGCTTTGGATTCTGTAGATGCCTCTAGGAAAACCTGTGATGGTGTGTAAGAACTAGCAGCACAGAGCTGGCAGAACCAGGCTCTCTTTTCTTGTTTAAATCAACCTTCTGTACAGCACAAGACTTGTACGCTTTGAAGAGAGTCCTAATCCTGATTTTTAAACAGTTGTCTAGCTCTTAGTGCTAAACCTGTGTGTAAAAATCAGAAGTAGCACTCTTTCCAAAGACCATTACATTTGTGTTTATAAGGAACCCATGTAAAACAACCTGACAGGTGCTTTGGAAAGTGGAGTCAGACATTGCCTGTCTTTGATGCAAAATGGCCATGGAGGGAGGAGGGGGAGGAAGCATGCCCAGAGCAGCTTAAAGTGGCAAATAGAAGCTGGGGCAGATCCCAATCTCTGACCATGTCAGCAACCACATGGTTGGTGAAGCATGTCAGATTGCACCCAAGGCAAAAATTGTCAGGAAAAGGAAGAAAACGACTAAGGGTGACTTTAAGCTGCCTCAGATACCAGCTGGGGATTAGTCAAAGGCAATGTCATGAGGCCATGGAAGAAAAAATGTTACTGAGGCATGTTTGTTCTCCAGTTAGGGGAGATGAGGAAGAACACATGGAGCCTGAATGCCTTATTAATTTAACATTT
This sequence comes from Charina bottae, assembly GCA_023362775.1. Classification (NCBI taxonomy): domain Eukaryota; kingdom Metazoa; phylum Chordata; class Lepidosauria; order Squamata; family Charinaidae; genus Charina; species Charina bottae. The sequence continues at coordinate 27,337,821 of JALMGJ010000003.1, read as the reverse complement.
CTTACCTGCCATGCACTGAAAAGACCAGCCACGCACTAAAACGCAGGATTACTGTTCTAGAAAGATGGTCGGACTCTTTTGCATAGTTGACCATGGGTAAGAGAGTATTTCTGGATTTTTTGAGCCCTGGGGAAGTGGAACGAGCTAGCCGGTCTGCAAGGCTCCTTGAAATCGTGTTCGACATTCTCCAAATGCTAAATAAATGAACCAATACGAGATTTTAATCTCCAAATGTGCGGGAGGGAGATGAACTTGGAAGACTATGAGCAACAGTTAATATTAACTTATTAAAAAAAAAGTTCATGTACCACAAAACAGCAGATAATCAGGGCGGTCTTGAATCAGCTGCAGGCACTGGAACTTGTGCTCTCGCCGCCCGGGAGTTTGCATTCCGACAAGGAATGAACAAACCCCGACCCCCTGTATTTTTATCCTGACGTTTCCTAAAGTGGCAGCCTCCTTTTCCGCCAGCATACTGACGGGGTTCATGAGAACTAGACGAACCAAGGTAGGGAAAGGCTGTTCCAGACACGCTCCGCGATCCGACAAGCGCTCTTATTTTTCTCTCCTTACCGAAAGCCAAGACGTCTGACGTCCCAGCTCGTACCTGCTGCCTCTTTCGGAGAAGCCACGCCCCGGGGCGGAAGGCGCCCAATGGGAGACGGCGCTTTGAGAGGGGCGGGGAGGGCGCCGCGCGCAGGGCGGGGTTGGGGAGCGGTTGGGGAGGGCGGGTGGCGGCGGCGTTAGCCAGTCCAGCAGGGCGCCGTGTGAAGGGAGAGAGGAGAGTTCAATGGACGGAGGGAATGTGGCGGCTGCTTCCCTTGCCCGCAATTCCGAAGGCACCGACCCCCTCCTCGCGCTGGCTATAGCGTCGTCTCCCCGCCACGCCTCGCCTCGCCTCAGCCGGTCTGTCGGGTAAGGAAAGAGCCGAGTGGGCGCGTGGCGGGGGTTGGGTCGGGCAAGTCCGCGAACGACGCCTGTCAACGCGCCCCCGTCCCTTCAGCGGCGTGAGATAGACGGCGGGGCGACAGAGCGGAGGGAGAGTCTTGCGAGGGGCTGCCAGCTCCTTGGCTCCGAGTTGTGCCTCTGCTGCTTCTCGGGTGGGGGCAGCTCTTGAGAATCTTCCGCCGCTGGTTTCGGTGGTGTTTTTAACATCAACCCTACCCCTCCGCAGTCCGTCTAGAGGAAGGGGGCGTATTCCCAGCTCCCCCCGGTTAAGAGTTTTCCGCTCCCCTCCTCTCTTCCCGCAGTCTGTTTAGTTACTACCTGATAGCTTTATCGCTTTTCCCCTCCCCTGTCTTGTTTGTAGCCCGAGCGTCTCCTTTCGATTGTATTTAAATCCTGGGCATGAACCGCAGTAGGAGGAGAGGAACGTGCGGTTTGGCAGCTGGCTGCACATGCACGGGCCGGGGAAGGGGCCCTTGACGGCCTGTGGCGGCTGGGAAAAAGGGGGATTGCGGAGGGCGAGCGCGCGCGCGCGCCCGTCCCGCGCGGAATGCCAGCTATTTCTTTGAAGGGGCGGGTGTACTCAGGCGCCTCCTCCCTCGCTCAAACCGGGAGGTTTACCCCTCGTTCGTGCATTATTTGTCAACAACCCTTTTGCCAGGTTTTCGCTGCCTCTCTTGCCCTTCGTTTAATAAAAGTCCTGGTGCCAGATTCTCCCCTCGTTGTACAGTACCGGGCAGGCGCGTTTGAGACCTCATGTTAAAAACCTTGTTCCTTCAGAAATCTGCCTCAACTTCTGCTTTTCTCAAAGTTACTGTGATTGCGGGAACTGGGAAGTAAGCCTGTGGGTATTGTGGAAAGTCTCATTGGGAGGTCGCAAATTCTAAGTGAACGTGCAGATAATCGGTCCGATACTGATTAGACCTTATTACTTTGGAAGTAATGAAGGCTTTTTCAGTGATGGGCGGTACTGTAGTTCCTGGATGATAAAATGTAAGGGGGATTTCCCCCCCCTAAATAAATATACAGAACAATGTCTAGGGCCTTAAAAAGCTAAGTAAAGGGTTTATATTGTAAAAACAAAATTGTATTTTATTATAGTTACTGTTCTTGCTTGGATAATTATAGAAAAGTTATTTAATATTAATGTATAATGTAGCTGTGGAAATGAGATTCTAAAGCACGTTTGTGCATCTTAAAATTATTTGTCTTTTATAATGTGGGTGAGAGCAGGTTCCAATTAACAAGTATGAGAGGAAGCATTTTAAATATTTTAAAATGAGCATGATTCTCAATGACATGCTTCAGGATACAAACCCACAAGAGTTCTCTATGTTTAGCAAGTTTTGCTTGTCTCACTAGTAGTCATGTTTTAAAAGAGGGAAATAGTTAAGTGGAAGGATGAGATTGCAGAATATTATTCTGGCTATGAAAACACATATAGGCAGTTAAGAAATTTGCACAGTTTTTGCACAATATAGTTTAGAGAGAGCTCCTATCTACCATGATCTTCCCATAGAGTTCAGTGCATCAAGATATGATGTTAACATGGTATATTTTCATATATTAGGGTATGGTATCATGCATGTGCCTAAGAAACATGCATAATACCATGCATAAAAAACAAAGATTAAATAAGTGCAAAGGACTTGTCAGTGGAAATTTTAATTGTCTAGAATATCATTACTTTTTTTCTCAGAGAATGTGAATGCACATATTCAAGTATTAAACTGGAAAGTACTTGAAATTTCTATTTAAGCCTCTTTCTCTATAATATTAATTATACATTTGTAACCCCTAAACATTTTAATTGAATTGCAATTTAAAATACTGCCTTCTTGGTAAAACTGGAAGAGTGGCATATTGAAGCATTATAATTTAATTTAATTTAATTTAATTTGTTACTTACTTTTGTTAACTCAAACTGAATGCCTTGAAATAGAAATAAGGTCTGTAAATTACTATATATTAAAAAATAAAAGTATGCTTTATAATTGTGTATCTTAAATTTTGTTTGTATGCTTGAAGATGTTCATAGGAATAAACTGAATTGAATCACATTGGAAATGGGAGAAATCATGATTTAAAGATTCATAATTTTCTCTTTCATGAAAACTATAATTTTAGGATTTTGCAAGTGCTTCAAGTTACCACTTGAATGAGTATTCCTTAAACTTTGAGAAATGCCTTCTAAAATTGTAATTTTAGAGATATTTATGCTTGAATGTAGAAACAAATTTAAAATGGCTTTATAATGGGTACCAGATATTTTGCTCATTGTCTTAAACTGAAAAAATGTTTTTAATATTAAAGGCTTACCAATAATACAGCATTTTAATAATGTTCAAAATCATTTTTTATTTTTATTCTAATTTTTATAGCTGACTCAGGTTTGTTTTTGTTTTTCTTTTCTCAGGGCTCTTTTGCTTGGCAGATGGACCCTAAGTAACACTGAATGTTAGCTGTGGAAATTTCATAAGCTCTGCAGTGGCTGGGATGTTGCGACAGACCGGTGGCAGCAACAAGCGTGGTTTAGGATTAACTAAACTGTCTACCTCCAATTTCTTCACCATCTCTAATACAGGAAACTGGGGGATGGGGCGCAGCACCAAAAGTAGTTCTCTGAGCAGCATTAGCTCAAACTCTGACTGCTATGACAGCACTATTGTGGACCCAGAATATATCATGCAGCTGGTGAACGATGTCAGAAAATTTGCAGATGTTCTACTTTATTTGAAAGAAGCCATTCTTTCAGAAGGTGTGTCAGCTGCTTCTTGGTAACTTCTCATTTGATATGTACACTTGTAGCAGATTATTTAGTAAAATATGACTCTAGGAATGTTAAGTTGGAACAGTGGTAAGCTGATCTTGGGTATGTTTGCCATTCACAGGAAATTGTGGTTTTTACTTTGCTAACTTCCTGTGTGAAACATTGCATGAACTGAAAGTCAGCAATGAATGTTTTGATTTAAATGGATTGCACATTGCTTCTTTTGCTTAGTAGTAGTTTCATATATGAATGGCTTTCCCTTGTTATCACAGTTTTGACAGTTTATTTGGACTAACTTTGTTTCTTAAAAAGAACTACTTTTTCAAAACAAAACTGGGTGAGACATTCTTGCCACTTATTGCCAGCATGTGGAAACAGCAAATTGGTTTGCACAGACTCTCTTAATTGTGTTTTCTTCTTAGGGGGAAGTAGCATATTGTTTTGCTAAGCAGAAAGGAAGGATTTCACACAGTTTGGGCATAATGCTAACCTGTACTTTAGCAACACGTACAAACTGGGCTATTGGCATTTTTTTTATTTTGAAGAATATAAAACATTTATCTCTGGTTAGTTCCATTCTTCAGTATTCTGATGTAAGGTGTAATAACTTAAGTGATAATGTTTCTCTGGACTTTTGCATGTGCTATAGAACAGTAAGTAGTTTTCCTGTCAAATGAGTGAAGAAAGATGGTTGGTTAAATGTAGTCTTTATATGAAAAGATAAAAACAACCTACAGTAGGAATTTATAGATGTATGTATGTATATTATTCAGTTGTTGAGGCTTCCAGATTGAAATACCTTATTGCATTCCTTGCAAAGTAATTAATGAATTCTTTAGACTGAGCAGTATAAATATTTAATGGAATATAATTTTACTAAGAATATATCCTCTTTGTGCAGCAGGCACCTCACAGGGTTGTTGTTGTTGGGAAAATAGAGGCAGGAGAATTAGGTATGTTTGCCGCCTTGAGTTATATATAAAAAGGAAGGATAAAAATATAATAATAATAATAATAATAATAATAATAATAATAATAATAATAATAATAATAGGAGCCTTTTATAGACCTTCTGTAGTCTTGAAAGGGCTGTCAGTGACCAATAGATTTCTTTTGAGTTGTTATAAATTGTCTATTTATTGATACAATTGTCAATAAACAAAGAGAAATATAATCTCAGAATATGTTTACACAATGTTTTAAGCTATAACCAATAGTTTTAAATCTCAGTGGATAAGTTCAAATAACAAACCAAGTTAAATCCACATTATGGCTTAGAATAACATGTGACTCCTATCATAGCATTTGATGTAAATTTTAAATTCCATGGTATAGTATACTTTTTGCCTGTTAAGCTAAATTAGACAAACATTGATTACTGTACTTTTAAATTATGATCTTTGGAAGATGTACATCTTAAGCAACTCTGCAGTATCTTTAAAAATATTGTAAAAATTGTATATTAGTAAAATAATTGCCTCACTGGATAGAGATAAGAGCTAACAAAATTTCTAATAAGTTTTAACTATGTCCCAGGAGACTGTGTTACTTCTGTTTATAGGATGTTTAGGCTTGTAACCAATAGATACCTTGCAATTTGGGGAGCTGTTGTATCTCAGAGAAAAAATCTTCATGTTGAGGTGAGAATCATAATCAACTGAATTTTCCATAGAGAAAATTTGAGCCTTTGGGCAAATCTGAATATTGCATAAATATTATTCAATATTTCTGTGCAGTGGTTTCCATGAGGCTTGGATTCTGAGAGGTTTGGATCATGATCCTATATGCTCAGATCAATAAAAATTCCAAACAAAAGACATAGTTGTATAAAAGGAATTATCTTCTGGATCTAGTAATGGCAAAAAGTCAAGAATAGAATGATACATGAAATAATGTGAAGTATATATAAGGAGTTTTTGTGCTAACCCTGGTTTAGTAAGATGAGATTGAGTTTCAATTAGCTATTTCTCCTTCATATTATGTAGCTGCAGAGTTTAGTTCAAAAGATTTTCTTTGAATACCATTAAATATAACAAAAATGCCTGTTGGAAATCATTTTTTTCCTTAGGCTTATTTCAGATAAACTACAATGAGCATTAACCACAATTTGGTGAGATGGATGCTGTGAGAAACTGTGATTAAGCAAAAATAGAAGCAAGCATTTCTGAGCAAATCTTTGCAAGTGAACTAGAAGACGGGAGTGTGTGAGTGCAAAGATAAAGAAAAGTGCAATCAAATTGGTCTGTAATTTAATGTAGATTTCTCCAATCTGGATCCCTCTGGATGTTTTGAACTACAGCTGCCATTGTTGTGGTCAACATGGCAAATGGTCAAAGATTACCAGAGTTGTAATAGCAGTCTGTTCCTAGTTTGCATATTTTGTTTGTGGTTGGGTATAATTTTTTCCATCTTATTCTGCAATGTCATTTTAAAACATTAAAATGCACAAAATTTCCCTAAAGCTATGCATTTTGAACTGAGAATTGCATTGTAAAATTTATTAATGTTTGGAATTTGAAAGATAATTATATTTGAATCCACTATTAATGGAACTGTAAGAGAAATTGCTTTGGTAGATTTGCCTATCTTGTGATTACAGTCAAATATGATCCTAACATTATTATGTATATGATTTTGGCAACATTGTTTGGCCATGGCTGACTATATCTTAAAAGTATGAAGAAATTTAATGAAGCACTTAGTGCGTTTTCAATTGCTAAGGTAAAAGTTACCAACATGATATATATTGAAGTTAGAATTTACCATAGAATGGAAATGATTGCTTTTATAAAGCAAATAAAGGTCAGTTTGTGAGAGGTTTTTTTTTTTTTTGGTGGGTTCATGAATAGCAGTATCTTTTCAGACTAGAAAAAGTACTTCGGAATTTGTGTTTCCAGTTTTCTGTCAGGGAGCTCAAAGCACATCTGCAATTTGATAGCTTTATAAGGTATATTTAACATGGAATATAATGACTTTATTTACTTAAGGCCACTTAGAAAAATATGTAAGTAAATGAAGAATTCAACATTGCTTTCTTATATCCAAGTGGATGCTTTGGTTGGTGCATATCAGTGGTGATACATGTTAGGCCTTTGATTAAGGTGATCAAATAATTTGATACAGGTAGAAAAACAGTGTTATAATGTCTTTAACCATTAATTTTCAAATTAAAAAATTAAACAGTTTAGTGAAACTAAATAAAATGTTAGTATGCTTTCAACTTTAACATATGAAGCAAGTTAAAAATCTTAGTTTTATACTGTATTAGTAACTCCTTGGTATAGCGCATAGTTTTCCAAACTGTCGCGACACATTAGTGTGTCGCGACAAAACCCGGAAGTGCTGATGGTGTGTCGTTGTGGAGGTGTGTGGCGGCAGCAGCGGCGTGCCATCAGCGCTTCCGGGTTTTAGTGCACCACACAAAGCCGCTGCCGCCCCCACTGCCGCCATTGGTGTGTCACCAATGGTGGGACTTTGGAAAGCACTGGTATAGCATAATACTACTGATCATACACAAATGAAACCAATGAATGTATATGATAACCAGCATATTTCTCCCAGTGTTGTGTTTGTGTTTAACTATATTAACATACTCTGCCAAAAAAGAAAAAAAAGGAAATACTGAAAATTGATACTTGATTTTTAATTTGATTCAGTATTACTATAAACAGTTATTTTTGTTTGCATAGCACTAATGGGTTTTGTTGGAGATGAGAATAATTTAGGCTGGTGATAGCTGCAAGTAGGTTTGCCTTTCTCTACAATTCACTCTCTTCCTCTTATATTCATGGGGAATGAAGGGACTTTCAGTCCCATCATTCAGCTATTCCATAGACTGGAGGTTAATGTACATTAATCTGACATTGCTTGGAGAGATTATCACCATATGCTACTTTCTCCAGGAAACTAGCAGGATTCTCAGCCTGCTGAATGGTAGACATGGAGTAAATGCAACATTTGGTGGCAGTTGCGGAGATGGTATCTTGGGTTCCACTCTATAGTCTGTGGTTTGCCCACCTGTATTCTAAGTAAATGATGAGCTTTCCAACCTTTTGGACCTACTGAATACATTATTGTGAAATGGGTGTAAACCTAAAAATATTTTCCAAAGAATCTAAGTGCAAGACAGCAGTATACAGGATCCCATGTTTCTACTCACAAACGGCACCTAATTTTAAAAATACAAAAATACCCATGCCAAATTAGTTCTATATGCAGAATTACAGAAAGGTGCATTGCCTCAAACCGCATTAAAATAACAAGAAAAGACACACACACATAAACAGCACATGTAGAAAATCTTTGCACGTGATAATCCCTCAAATATTGCTTTACAGGTAGTCCTCAGTTAACAACCATTCATTTAGTGATGGTTCGGACTGATGACTGCTGAAAAAACTGAATGATGACCAGTCCTCACACTTATGACCGTCGCGGTGTCCCCGCAGTCACGTGATTACGATTTGGGCGCTTGGCAACCAGTTTGCATTTATGACCATTGCAGCATCCCATGGTCACATTATCGCCATTTTTTACCTTTCTGGCTGGCTTCTGGCAAGCAAAATCAATTGGGAACTACATGATTCACTTAACAACCACGTGGTTCGCTTAATGCCTGCGGTGATTCGTTTAACGAACACCACAAAAGTTGTACAATTGGGTCAGATTCGCTTAATGACTGCTTTGCTTAGCAACTGAAATTCCAGTCCCAATTGTCATTAAGCAAGGACTACCTGTGCAGCATCCCAACCTCTAGTTTAAAGTCAGGTGAAGCAGGGAATTTATTGGATGCCAAGAGGCTTCCCTATTAGCAATAATCTACATGTGCATCCAACACATTTATTACAGTTGATCTTCACAGTCAGAAAATCTAAGACTAAGGAAACCTCAGTATATCAATTTTTCTGTGGTAATGGAGTATGTAATTCTAATCGGAGACAGTAAACAGGGAAGAAGGGTGTACCTATTTCAAAATGGAATCAGTCTGTATCTTGTAGTGGGATATAGTGACTCTGGTAGTTTGAAGTCTTGTTACAAATATGCGTACACATTCCCACCAATAATCTGTTTCATCATCAAGCAACAAATATAGAAGAGCCACACTTGCCATTGTGAAGCTGTGATCTTGAATGTCAAATCTTGCTGGCTACCCAAGATAATATGTGGGTCCTAACCCTAGCAAATTGTTTTGATTTCTGTGTGTGGAATTATCTGTGCTATTAAATTCCTGTACAATTAGGTAAAAGATCACTTTGTATAATCTAAGTTCAGATATTTAAACGACTGTAATATAGTCTTTCTGACCCCAAAATTGTAAAAAATCTAATGCGCAGTATTTCAGTGGGTCAGTAAATGTATATGAAAACAAAATCCTGTAAATTAAATGCAATGTATATTTAATTCAGTTAGTAATCTGTACTTCTTTGTGAAGTCTATCCAACTGATTTAAAATTATGGCCATATCCCCTCCCCATAACATACTTTGCATTCCTTCAGAACAAATGTTCACTTGTTGCTATAGTGTCAAAGATCAACAGTTGGTTAGGGGTATGTTTCTTGAGCAAGTGCACAGAGCGTTCAAATCAACTTCTGTGGAGGAACTTTAATTTTTGTTGAATTTAAAATAGCTTGTTAATCAGAAAAATATGTATTTTTAAATCAAACTCCTCCCTGTTTTTGATTTTACAGTGGACCAAATGGTGGTGATGGTGATGGTACTAGTCTTTCTCCTTCTCCTATGAATGAAATAGCATTGCACATTGCCTATATTACATGTGCGGTAACAATTCCCAAAGAATAGCTTGATACCTTAAAAAAGCAGAACATTATATATAGTGCACTCCAATTATCTTTGGCTTTTTTTTCTATACATACAGTGGGGCAAAAAAGTATTTAGTCAGCCACCAATTGTGCAAGTTCTCCCACTTAAAAAGATGAGAGAGGCCTGTAATTGACATCATAGGTAGACCTCAACTATGAGAGACAAAATGAGAAAACAAATCCAGACAATCACATTGTCTGATTCGGAAAGAATTTATTTGCAAATTATGGTGGAAAATAAGTATTTGGTCACCTACAAACAAGCAAGATTTCTGGCTCTCACAGACCTGTAACTTCTTCTTTAAGAGGCTCCTCTGTCCTCCACTAATTACCTGTAGTAATGGCACCTGTTTGAACTTGTTATCAGTATAAAAGACAGCTGTCCACAACCTCAAACAGTCACACTCCAAACTCCACTATGGTGAAGACCAAAGAGCTGTCGAAGGACACCAGAAACAAAATTGTAGACCTGCACCAGGCTGGGAAGACTGAATCTGCAATAGACAAGCAGCTTTGTGTGAAGAAATCAACTGTGGGAGCAATAATTAGAAAATGGAAGACGTACAAGACCACTGATAATCTCCCTCGATCTGGGGCTCCACGCAAGATCTCACCCCGTGGGGTCAAAACGATCACAAGAACGGTGAGCAAAAATCCCAGAACCACACGGGGGGACCTAGTGAATGACCTGCAGAGAGCTGGGACCAACGTAACAAAGGCTACCATCAGTAACACACTACGCCGCCAGGGACTCAGATCCTGCAGTGCCAGACGTGTCCCCCTGCTTAAGCCAGTACATGTCCGGGCCCGTCTGAAGTTTGCTAGAGAGCATTTGGATGATCCAGAAGAGGATTGGGAGAATGTCATATGGTCAGATGAAACCAAAGTAGAACTGTTTGGTAGAAACACAACTCGTCGTGTTTGGAGGAGAGAGAATGCTGAGTTGCATCCAAAGAACACCATACCTACTGTGAAGCATGGGGGTGGCAACATCATGCTTTGGGGCTGTTTCTCTGCAAAGGGACCAGGACGACTGATCCGTGTACAGGAAAGAATGAATGGGGCCATGTATCGTGAGATTTTGAGTGCAAACCTCCTTCCATCAGCAAGGGCATTGAAGATGAAACGTGGCTGGGTCTTTCAGCATGACAATGATCCCAAACACACCGCCCAGGCAACGAAGGAGTGGCTTCGTAAGAAGCATTTCAAGATCCTGGAGTGGCCTAGCCAGTCTCCAGATCTCAACCCCATAGAAAACCTTTGGAGGGAGTTGAAAGTCCGTGTTGCCCAGCGACAGCCCCAAAACATCACTGCTCTAGAGGAGATCTGCATGGAGGAATGGGCCAACATACCAGCAACAGTGTGTGCCAACCTTGTGAAGACTTACAGAAAACGTTTGACCTCTGTCATTGCCAACAAAGGATATATAACAAAGTATTGAGATGAACTTTTGATATTGACCAAATACTTATTTTCCACCATAATTTGCAAATAAATTCTTTCCGAATCAGACAATGTGATTGTCTGGATTTGTTTTCTCATTTTGTCTCTCATAGTTGAGGTCTATCTATGATGTCAATTACAGGCCTCTCTCTGGAGGCAATGAAAGAAGATTTAAAAGAAGAATTTAGAAAAGAAATACAAAAAGTCAAAGAGGTAGTAAATACCTTATCAGGGGAATCTAAAGAGACACAAGAACAGGTTAAGAAATTAGAGATTAAATCAGAATCTATTACTAAAGATATGGAATACAACTTAGATGCTATTGCTCTAGTAGAAATGAGAGAAAAAGAATTCATTTTGAGATTGAGAGGAGTTCCAGAAAAATCAGATGAGAACACGAGAGAATATATAGTTGGTGCTTTAGCCCAATACTTACAGATAGAAGAAGAAGATCTGGATTCTGAAATAGATAAAATCTTTAGAGTTAATTCACGCTATGCTAGAGAGAAGAAAGTGCCAAGAGATTTATTGATATATTTTGTGAGGAAAGTTACAAAAGAGCAAATTCTGAAGAAACACTATAGTGACAGATTAAATATAGCAGGGAAAGATATAATTGTCTTAAAAGAAGTCCCATTAAGAATATTAAGAAAAAGAAAAGAATACTCCTTCTTTACAGATAAATTAAAGCAAAATAACATACCATTTAGATGGGAAAGAATAGAAGGAGTATCTTTTACCTTTAAAGAGCAAAGATTTAAAATAAATTCCATTTTGAAAGCAAAGGCCTTCATAGAGAAATATATGACAGATATGAGTGATGTATCTAAAGTTCTGGAAGAAATGAAAGAGACATTCAAAGATAAGGAAAAGAGAGGACTTATCGGAGATGGGAGCTACCGGAGTGGATTTAAAAAAGAACTTTTAAATACCCAAATACCATGGACTTTAAATATCTAACATGGAATATCAATGGGGCAAATTCCCCCCAAAAGAGAAAGAAAATTTTTCATTTTTTGAAAAAAATGAAACTGGATGTAATTTGCTTACAAGAGACTCATATTTGTAAAAAAAGACATTAAGTATTTGATTCAAAAACAACTAGGAGAAGAATTTATTTCAGCTGGATTAAAAAAAACGGGGTAGTCTTGTATATGCAACAAAAACTTAATCCAAAATTAATATTGACTGATGATGAAGGAAGATATATTGCAGTGGAAGTAAATATACAAGGGACTAAAACATTGATAGTTGGGATTTATGCTCCAAATTTTGATAAAGGACTATTTTATAAGAACTTAATGGACAAACTTTTGGACTTATCATATGAGAATTGGTGTTTTATGGGGGATTGGAATGAGGTGATTCTCCCAATGGAAGATAGACATTCGCAAAAAAATGTGAAACCTACACAGGGAAAACTACCCCAAACTTTTTTTGATTTAAAAGATATGTTGGACTTACAAGATATTTGGAGACTTATTAATGGAAACTCTAAAGAATATACATACTGTTCAGAGAGATACAAATCATTTTCCAGAATAGATATGTTTTTGATCTCTAAAACCTTAATGATGGATGTAAATAAGGTTGAAATACTACCTAAAATTTTATCAGATCATAACCCTGTCTTACTAACTATTAAAGGAAAAAGAAATGTATTTCGATGGAGGCTAAATGAGTCAATTTTCCGGAAAGACGTTGTTGACACATGTAAGAAAAGACTAAGAGAATACTTTCTACTAAATTCAAATAAGGACACTAGTACACAAGTAGTTTGGGATGCAAGTAAAGCGTATATGAGGGGTTACTTCATTCAATATAATGCTCAAATGAGGAAAAAGAAGTAAGAAAAAATTCAATTGATCGTGGATGAAATTAAAAACAAAGAGAAATGTTTGAGGGATAAACCGATGGATAATACATTGATAACTCAAATTAAATTTCTACAAAAACAAATATCGATGATTTTGGTACAGGAAATAGAAATTCAAATGAAATTTACAAAACAGAAATATTTTGAATTTGCAAATAAACCAGGAAGATGGTTAGCTTATAAGTTAAGAAAACAAAGACAAAAAAATATAATTTCTAATATACAACATAAAGGGAAAATTTTAGTGAACAATGTGGAGATACAAGAAGCATTTCATTCTTATTATACAGCATTGTATAAAAAACAGGATGTTCAAATAGCTGAAATTGATGAATATATGAGTAAGCAAAGATTAACTGTTTTAAATGATGAGCAAAGAACATTACTTAATAATCCTATAACAAAAGAAGAAATGACAATGGCTTTTAAGAAAATTAAAAGTGGAAAAGCACCAGGACCGGATGGACTATCGGCAGCCTACTACAAATATTTTGAAGATGAATTGAGTATTCCTCTCCAAAAAACTATAAATTCAATTTTGGAAACAGGAATTATGCCAGAAACATGGAAAGAGGCTCATATTACTTTGATTCCGAAAGAACAACTAAATTTGAATTCAACAAAGAATTATAGACCAATATCATTATTGAATAATGATTATAAGATATTTACAACAGTTTTAGCGGAAAGATTGAAAAATACTCTTGGAAATTTTATTCATCAAGATCAAGCAGGTTTTTTACCCAAAAGACAAATTAGAGATAATATTAGAAATGTTTTGGATGTATTAGAGTATTTAGAACAACATAATGAAAAACAAGCCGCCTTGATATTTATAGATGCCGAAAAAGCATTTGATAATTTAAATTGGTCCTTTATGTTTAAAGTATTGGAGATTATGAATTTTGGCGGGAATTTTATTAAGTGGATTAAATCAATTTATACACCTCAATTTGCAAAAATAATTGTTAATGGAAATTTTAGTAAACCTTGTGAAATACAAAAAGGTACAAGACAAGGCTGTCCTTTATCTCCGCTTTTGTTTATATTGGTTTTAGAAGTTCTACTTAGAGATATTAGACAGGATGATGGTATTCATGGTATTAGAGTTAAAAAGGAAGTTTACAAATTAAGAGCCTTTGCAGATGACCTAGTCATTACATTAGAGAATCCACTGGATGGAATTGAATTACTGATGCAGAAATTGAAGGACTTTGGGTCGTTAGCAGGGTTCAAAGTTAATTTACAGAAAACAAAAGTTTTGACTAAGAACATGAACTATCATCAACAAGAGAAATTGAGAGAAATTACAGGATATTCCTTGGAGAAAAAAGTAAAATATTTGGGAGTTTATTTAACATCGAAAAATGTTAAATTATTTCAAAATAACTACACCCCACTTTGGATTGACATTAAAAAAGATTTAGATCATTGGGGAAAACTACAACTATCATTATTGGGGAGAATATCAGCGATCAAAATGAATATATTACCAAGAATTTTATATCTCTTTCAAACAATACCTATATTGACATCAGAGGAACCATTTAAACAGTGGCAGAAAGACATTTCTAAGTTCATTTGGCAAGGGAAAAAACCAAGAATAAAATATAAAGTCTTGCAAGATTCAAAAGAAAGAGGTGGTTTAGGACTCCCAAATTTGAAAGTATACCATGCAGCTTGTGGTTTGGTATGGCTTAAGGAATGGATTGTTCTGAGAAATGAAAAATTATTAAATTTGGAAGGACATGAATTGAGATTCGGATGGCATGGATATCTGTGGTATGATAAGGCTAAAATTAATGTGGACTTTAAAAATCACTACATCTCTTTGTTGAGAATTTGGAATAAATATAAACCAATTTTATGTTATAAGAGACCTTTATGGATTTCCACGCAAGAAGCTTTCTATAGAACAGAAGCAAGAAATAAAGATAAGTGGTTGACATATAAGGACTTTTTAAAAAAAGAACAAGGACACTGATAAAATCAAAAGAAGAACTTGCTCAAGAAGGATATACTTTTCAATGGCTCTCCTATATGCAACTTACAGAGAAATTAAAATTAAACAAAAAGAATTTGGAATTTGAACAAACTAAATCAGAATTTGAAATACAAGTATGTGAAAATGATGAACACTTAATTGCTAAAATGTATAAATTATTGTTAAAAGGAGAAATGGTAGAGGAACAAGTTAAAGACTGTATGATTCAATGGGCGAAAAATATTGGCCACAATATACAACTTCAACAATGGGAAGATATGTGGATTAAAGGATTAAAATTCACCTTACGTTACAACCTAAAAGAAAACTTTTATAAGATGATGTATCGATGGTATATGACCCCACAAAAACTCTCAAAAATGTACGGGAACATCTCCAACTTATGTTGGAAATGTACAAAACAAGAAGGGTCTTTTTACCATATGTGGTGGACTTGTAACATTGCAAAAGAATTTTGGACTGAGATATATTCATTGATGCAAAATATAATACAGATACGAATACCATTTAAACCAGAATTTTTTTTACTTGGAATTTGGGATGTACAAATAGAAAAACATTTTTTTAGAATAATACAATACATGATTACAGCAGCAAGACTTTTATATGCACAAAATTGGAAAAACCAAAGTATACCAACAATACAGGAATGGATGTTGAAATTATTAGAGATGGCAGAAAACGATAAACTGACCTGGTTATTAAAAGACAATTCAAATTATTACTTTCTTAAAGAGTGGAAACCCTTGATGGACTATTTGCAAAAAGCAGGAGGAGTAAAGCTAGCGTGGGGTTTTGATGATTAGATTATATATAAATAGTATATAATAGACAAGAAAAACATATGAATGTTATATGAATAGCCAGCATGTAAGAACAAACTATCTATTTTATTCTTATGACCATAGATGGATCGGAGGTTATCTAATTTCTATGTTTGTCTTTTTCTTTTTTTTTTCCTTTACTGCACCTTTTCTTTTCTTTTCTTTTCTTTTCTTTTCTTTTCTTTTCTTTTCTTTTCTTTTCTTTTCTTTTCAATTTGTATTTCTATTTCTGTTTCACTTTTAACTTTTAACTTTGTATATTTAAAAATCTAATAAAATTTAAAAAAAAAATTACAGGCCTCTCTCATCTTTTTAAGTGGGAGAACTTGCACAATGGTGGCTGACTAAATACTTTTTTGCCCCACTGTATCTATGGGACTTGCAATTTCTGTAAAATACAGCATATTCTGAAATCGCCGAGTCACTCAGTACAGTCAGCTACACCATTAAAATTAATCAGTTTCCTGGAAAAAAAACAGTGATATGATTTACCGCCATTTTTAGGCAGAAAAGGAATAATAAGTTTAAATATATTTAATAAAGTTGGGGAAAATACCCCTTTCCCCAAATTGCAAAAAAGATAATCCCTGTTCTGCTTGTTTATATGAAACAGTTTGCCTACTGCAGCCTTTGTGGGGGTGGGGGGGAATCCACCTATCCAAAGTGTGATTCTGTAGTCCAATAGATAGATAGATAGATAGATAGATAGATAGATAGCCCATAGTATTAAAATATATTTATGTACTTTCATTAGAGTAAACAAAGATAATATACATAATCTCTCTGAAACATTAGCTAGAGGTGTTGTCTGCAGATATCAGTAGATCTGGTTGCAGTATTCTAATTTGCTTACAAGAACTATCCCCAGTGAATTCAGTAGGGGTTACTGAATGGGTTGTTAAAAAAATAATGTGGTTGAAGTTCAATATGTTCAGAGTGCTTGCAGAGAAAAATATAAACATATACTTAATTCCCCCCTTTGAAACCAGTGTGATTTAGAAGTACTAAATTTTAAATGGATTATTCCAGTGAATGTTGAATATTAGAAGATGAAATAAGTTCTACTGTACTTACTTTAAATTAAAAAGTAACTGTACACATTATACTAAAATCTACTTGGAAAATATGACACTGCAAACTTGATATTCCTTCTAAGTATGATGAATTGAAATTAATAACCTTCGGGTTGTGCGCCAGTTGTGCCCATTCCTGGACTGGGAGGCTCTGCTCACAGTTACTCATGGCATTGTGACCTCCTGTCTGGATTACTGCAACTCATTCTACATGGGGCTGCCCTTGAAGAGCATTTGGAAGCTTCAGCTGGTGCAGAATGCAGCTGCACAGGTAGTAAATGGTGTCGGATATTCGACATATGTAACACCACTGCTTTGTGAGCTGCATTGGTTGCTGATGTGTTTCTAGGTGCAATTCAAGGTGCTGGTTGTCACCTTTAAAGCCCTTCATGGCTTGGAAACTGGTTACCTGAGGGATTGTCTCCTCCCAGTTGTTTCTACCCGTTCAGTTCAGTCCGGCAGGCTGGCATGCTATGGGTCCTGTCAGCTAAGGAATGTTGGCTGGCACAGACTAGGAAGTATGCCTTCTCTGCCATAGCCCCTGCCCTCTGGAACATTCTCCCTCCAGAGAGTAGGACGGCCCTGACCTTGTTGGCCTTTCCTAAGGCCTTGAAGACCTGGTTATGTGCCTGGGCCTGGGGCCCTGAGTGTGTTAAGGGCCCTGTTTCCTGGTTATGGTTATAATCAATCTCTCTCTCTCTCTCTCTCTCTCTCTCTCTCTCTCTCTCTCTCTCTCTCTCTCTCATGTTTGGATTTGGTTTTAACTGATTTTATGATTGTTCACCACCCAGAGTCACTTGTCTGAGATGGGCAGCTATAGAAATTGAATTAAATAAATAAGCCCAACTTAGATATAACTAAAACCTGAATATGTTTTCACTCAAACTCTGATCAAGCAGTTAATTTCCTGAAAAAAGAGTTATTGGCTAAATATTTGTAATGTAATTTTTTGCCCCGGAATAGATAGGTAAGTGGGAGGTAATTTTACATGTATAATTTAAAAAGCAGGACATGTTGTCCTGATCTTTTGATAGAATGGACAATATCTAAATAGAAAAGTGGGAGGGCTGATAAAATATTCTATAAGCTATTGATCTTTGTCCAGTGGAATTGAAAATAATGAGTCAACCTTAGTTCATTAAATATAACTTATCAGGAATATAACTTACTGTTTTTACATTATATTGGCTAACTTTCTTTAGTTTGCAGCAGAATGAAAATCTGAGAATAGTATAAATGCAGTAGTTGTAAGAAGAATTTTACGAAATAAAGTTTTAAATAACTTTAAAAATACTTTAACATTTTGAAGTTGAGGCTAGTAGAATTAAATAATATTTATGATGTTGGTATTATTTGAAATAAATGGGGATAGGTCTCTCTTATGATGCAGCTGCATGTTATACATACATGTACCTTGATGCTGCTCCTTCATAAGGAAATTACTTGGTAAGAGATACAACAAATGGGGGGTATGGAGGTCAGTGCTTAGCTATTTTTATGGGTTTTGATTCCTTGCCACAAATTTCCTTTTCCTAATAGCTTTCTCTCTCTGGAGCACAAGTTGGGAACATGTAATCTTTCAAAAGTTTCTGAACTGCCAACAGTCCCTCACTATTGACTATATTTTCACTTCTGGTCTGGAGAGAAGCCTTTTCCCTTTGTTTGGTGAATGCTTATGTATGCTATTTATATTAAAAAAAACTTAAGCTGAAATGGAAAATTAAATTGGGGTTGTGGGAGGTAGATGCAGCCTTCCAAACCCAGATGGTTTATTCTGCCTCGGCTTCTTTAGAAAGTGAAGAATAAGACTCTTGAGACCTTCGAAATACTGTGTCCATAATTGACTATTGTGGAGTTCCTTTAAAGTAAATACTAATATTAAAATGAGCCTAATGCTATATACATATAGCCTAATGCTATATAACAGCGTTCCACGCGTGTCATGTGGCCACATGACCGTGGAAACGTCTTCGGACAACGCTGGCTCTTTGGCTAACAAACGGAGATGAGCACCGGCCCCTAGAGTCGGACACGACTGCACAAATGTGCGGGGGGTACCTTTACCTTTTTTAATGCTATATAGCAGAAATTCTCAAAGTGTGGTCTGCGGACCCCATGGGGTCCCCGAGGTAAAAACTATTTTCATAATAATCCTAAGATGTTATTTGCCTTTTTCACTCTCATTGTCTCACAAGTGTACAGTAGAGTTTTCCAGAAACTACACGATGTGTAAAGATGTCATAGCTCTGATGGCTAATGGAATGTGTGTTTGTGTATTCTTGTGTTTTCTAGAATTTTCTATGGTGGTAGAAAATTTAGGTTATAAATTTTATATGTGTATTTTCAGAGATCAGCTCAGTTCTCAGTATTTCTACTGTGCTTATTAGGTATCTTATTAGGTATCTTCAGTTATACCTGCCATAATCTCTGTAACTTCATTATCATCCAATGGTGGTTTTGAAATCCTGAAGTTTTCCTTGCATCTATGCGGAAACACAACAAGAAGTAAGTATACTTTGTTGTCTTATTTTGCAATAATATTTTTTAAAAAATTCAAAAACAAAATTTTTAAATTTGAAGATTCACTTTCTCAACCAACAGCTGCACTGTCTACATCTAAAGATGCTGAAAAAGATGAAACTGACAGAGTTTTCTGACTCATGGAAGGGAGGAATCTACTCCAAAGAAACTGGGCAAAACTGTAAATAAGAAACTAAAGTATGATGAAACCTATTTTCCCTCATCTTTATAGAAGTTGATAATTTACCTTATTGTGTCTTATGCAACAGAACATTTTTGAATAGTATTATGATGCAGTTAAGTTGCAGTGTCATTTTGAGACCATTCATTCAGAGTTTAAAGAAAAAGGAATTAAATATTTTAAATGTAGACATGATGAGCTCTTCAAAAGCCAAAAATTATTTGTTACAGCTTTTCAAATTAGAAATTAAAAAGCCACTAACGCATCTTACAGAGTAAGTTATCGTATTGTATTGGCTGGAGAAGCATACATAATAGCTGAAAGCCTTGTAGAGTTAATATTGCTGAATGTCTGCTGGATGAAAAGAAATCATGGCAGTGCCAATTTCCAACAATACAGTAACTCGTCAAATTAAAGATTTAGCTGCAAACATAAAGACTGAGTTAAATCTAGTCTGCAGAATTACACTTTTGCCTTACAAATGGACAAACTTACAGATGTGGCTGGACTTGCCATTTTGCTTGTGTTAATCTGGTATCTGCACAAACTAATCATCAAAGAAGATCATCTTTTATGTGAATGCTTGGCAACAAGCAAAATGGTGCTAAAGTATTCTAAGACTTGAATATTTTTTTAAAATCTCATAGTTTATCCTGGAAAAACTGTGTTGACATTTACATTGATGGTGCAAATGCAATAGTGGGTAAAACTGCTGAGGCCTTAGCACAAATCAAGGCAGTGACACCAAACTATACTATTAGTCATTGTATTCTTCATCACCACACACTTGCAGGAAAAAAAAGCTAGTTTCATTTAAAAATGTTCTCGATGAAGCAGTAAAATTATTAATTTTATTAAATCTCGACCCTTGAGTATGTGTCTTTTTAATATTCTATGTGATGGAATGGGAAGTACACATCAAGTGCTTCTGCTGCATACCAAAGTACAGTGCTTGTTTTGAGGAAAAGCACTTGTGTGATTGCGTTGTGAGCTGAACTAGCTGGGTTTTTCTTTATGGAACATCATTTTTACTTGAAAGAACAACTGACAAACAAACTGTGGTTATTCAGACTTGGTATTTAGCAGACATTTTCTCAAAAATGAATGAAATGAGCCTGTCACTTCAAGGAAAACAACTGACTATTAGTTACGAATGATAAAATTTGAGCTTTCAAGAGAAAATTAGAATTTAGGAAAGCTTGTATCTGCCACTATGAATTTGACAGCTTCCCAACACTTTAAGACTTTCTGATGACATGTGATTGGATATTGGATATGATTTTTTGGTATGATATAATGAAATGTGACAACATTTGGAAGATCTGCATAACTCAGTGAACCAATGTTTCCAGATGACCAGTGAATGATGTTACAAAATCATGCATGGATAAAAGATCCATTCAAAGCGCAAAATAGACCAGTGCATTTAATTCAACAGACTATGACAAGTTCATTAATATGGTTTCACATTCCACATTGCAACTAACCTTTAAGAAACTACCACTTGTCGAGTTTTAGTGTAGGATCAGAGAAGAATATCCACAAGTATCTGAAAAGGCTGTTAAAATGCTCTTCTCTTTTCCAACTACATATCTGCATGAGGCCAGATTTTCTTCATATATTTCAACCAAAACAATGTATCACAACAGATTGAAGGCAGAAGAAGATATGAGAATCCAGCTGTCTTCTATTAAGCCAGACATTAAAGAGATTTGCAAAAATGTAAAACAATGCCAGTGTTCTCACTATTTGGGGTGTGTGTATATATATTTATTTTGAATTAAAAATGATTAACATGTAATGGGTTAATTATTATTAATTTTAAATGAATAAATAAATATTGCTATAATTTCTCACTTTTGTCAGTCCCACTGTGCGGACCAGACCAAGAAATCAACTCTGAGCCACTTTCGCGTACCTTCCACTTGTTTTAGACTTAAACCATGTTTTTCCCCTTGTTGTTTTGGTGATGGATCTGGCCTATCTCTATCAAAGTCATCTTCCTTACTCTCGACACTTTTAATTCCTAATACAGTAAATATTGATAGATATAACCCACATAAACAAAAGCTCTTTGTGGTCCTCAATAATTTTTAAGAATGTAAAGAGGCCCTGAGAGCAAAAAGTTTGAGAACCGCTGCTATATAGTATTCTCACTCAGGAATCAAAGTAAACCTTGCCCTCTAAAGAACACTTCTGTGCTCTAATTCCTGACATAATATCAATAATTGAAACACAAGGTTTTTTTTTTTAAAAAAACTCTTCTAATAATCACTTCTTGGTAATAGCACTATTTTTAAATCTAGATTTTTAATGGCAAAACTGGATTATATTGCTATCTTCCCAAGTGTATCTGGGCTAGATGAGACTGTTACTTACTTAATTTATACACCACCCGTGTCACTAATTTCAAGGCTTGAAAAAAAAGTTTGAAGGAATGAAGGACAGAGCATATTGACATTGATTGATGAAAACTGCTTTCTGGCAATGCTTATTTTTAAATTCCAAAGACTGCCCAGCTAAGAGCTACTTCATTAATTTAAATGTGAATATGTAAAAATTTGCTTGCTGATGTCGAGAAATTGCTGAAGGAAAACCAAGAATGAATCTTTTTGCGAATGATAAACATAATACATTTATGTGGTTTATATGAAGTTCTTTATTATCACATCTTTAAAATGTTTAATTATTGTCTTTAGCTGGAATACTATTGTGGAATTGCAAAGTTTTGTACCAGATAATTTTCTCATTTTACTTTTTAATTTTATATACTGTAGTTATGAAAAAGCAAAATAAATATCAAATTCATGTTTCATTGCTGTGATTTTAGCCAACTGGATAGTGCAACGTAACAATTTATGCAATGCATAATATATAAACATATTTTATTATTGATTTGTCAAGTTATATTTTTAATGTTCTTTGTAAGCCTCCCCGAGTCTATCAGGCAGCCCTGTAAAGCAATAAATAAATACAACCTTCCAAAAAGGCCTGGAACTTTATATCATAGATAAAACAGCTAAAGGATATATGACCAGATAGTGTGGAAGTCCTCTTCCTCACATCTCTATGGGGAAAAAAAAGAATTCAAATCTTAAGAAAATATATCAGCAATCTATTACTGTAAATCAAGTGTAGATTTGTCATTCCAGTGTTATATTTATTCTAGCTATGCCCATCTTCTAAGAGTCCATAATACTGTGTGCTTGATAAATTCTAAATAGTGAGTTATAACTAAGGATATTATAGATGTCTTTGACAAAGCTGGCTCTAAATTCATGTTAACAATCATATTAATTTCACACCAAAATGTCATAGACAACTCAAAACATGTGAATTAATATTGCAACTCCCCCTATTGTATCTCCTAGAAAAATACCTTAGGTGTCCCACATACAAAAACAATTATTTATGTAGTATTAACCACATTTTGAGATCAAAAGAAATTATTTTCAGGTTTTAAACAGCCTGCTACTAGATTATAAGAACAGGACAATCAATTTTGTTATTTTAAAGTTGTGCAAGAAGTAGCAGTTTAATTCCTTCATATGGTATAAAGTTTCTTAGAAGTTAATTCTTTCATGACCTTTAACAAATACAAGAATATAAGAAGCAGCAATGTAGAAGACAAAATAATTCAGATAACAAGTGCTTAAATTGAACTTTCCAGAAGTCTTGAGGTAAATCCACAATCCTTAACTATAGTTTGAAAGAAAGAAAATATTATTGATCCAGTGTACCTTAATTGCCATCATTTTCCATAGGAGAAATGCTTGCTGACAGCCAAGTTGATTTATTTCCAGCAAGAAATCTACAAGATTTGGATGCTAAACTTCATTGCTGTTGGCCTGTATACAAATGCTTACATGATTTCTAAAATGTTTCTTCTTTTTAGTTAGAGAAATAAACATGGAATTTCTAACCAGCTTCATTTTAACTGCTATATACAGTCTCCTGGATAGTTCACAGTCTTGGATAGAGATATATAGCTAGTTATTTCCTCCAGTTCAATATATTAGTGGTATGTCGTGACTGTCTTCCACCTGGAAACCTATGCCCTCATTATGGGAGGTTGTGCGGATCCAGAATTGGCCTTTACAGCCACTTACGGATCCACTGTTAAGGTTTTACCCCTGGAAGACAATCTTACTCAGCTACGAGTGATCGCCAAGAAGATTAGTGGTATGGTTGAAAATACTAGTAGCAATATTAGAATCACCTGCACCAATAATGTAGCAAAATATGGATAACACTTTGCCATTGTAAAATGTGTAAGTTAAAAATGTTATTTTCATTCACTACCTAAGTAAATATTTCAGCAATTGACATTTCAAGTAAAGAAAAGGATTTGAGAAGCAAAGTCTCATAAAACTTTAAAATCTCATAAAATAAAATAAAAATAAAATATCATAAAAATTTCCTGCAAGATCCACTTCCTGAAGATTTCTTTCTGACAATAACATATGTTTAAGACTTAGGCTGTTCTGATGTTCTACATAACTGCAAGATAGCGCGCGCTATCTCCTTTGCTCGCTCTCTATCAATAGAGATTTAAGATGTCTCAGCAAATGGCAGAACTTGGGTGATCCTGTCAGGGTAGTATTTGGATGGGAGACCACAAGTGAATCCAAGGTTAGACTGGGAAGTTGAAAAAGTCTCAGAAGATAATACTTTTGTATTGTTGCCAAGAAAATATATAGGTTTATCTATAAAGTCACTAGGAGTTGTGCTTAACTCAGATACATAATATGCAAACAACCAAAAATAATCCACACATGGGAACAGTAAACTTAAATTACTTTTGGATTTTCATTAGAAATGTTATTCTCTTAAAGTTTCATACTAAACAACTGATCTTGAAGTAATAGGAACAATTCTTTTGGTTGTTTTCTTTGGGCATAGGAATGGGGATGAACATTCTTTGATTTCTCTGTTGGTTTGTCCGTGAGGATATAGCACCCGTAACTTTAGTGGAAATACAGAAGTGACTTTTTAAAAAATGAGATATTTCTGTCTACACTTTTGATATTTTTGTCTTTCTCCAACTCTTTCTTTTTTAACTACTCCATTTAATCTTTATTGAAATTCTTCCTTTCTTCCTTGATAACTAGATTTTTGTGCTCACTGAATTTGTTCAATTCTTAGATTGTTTTCGAAGGAAATTCCTTATCCTACATTTTAATGTTCTAAAATAGTTTTGTACTTCTAGTCTTTGTATTCCCCTGAGTCTTCCTATTCCTCAGGTTCTTAATTAATCCCTCTTGTGTGTGCTATTGTTTTATTATATAAGCATGTATACTTTCCTTTGAAGGTTAGAAATGGAACAGAAGATAATATGCTTTGGGGATAATGATAATGGATTTGATGTGTTGCAGTTTGTCTGTATTGATGTGTCCAAGGCACCTTCATATTAGTATTTCTTAACCTTAACCTTCTTAACCTCTGCTTCATGCATTACATATTTAGAGTCGTCATTATATGAGATGGGCAGTGAATGAATATGATAGATAGATAGATAGATAGATAGATAGATAGATAGATAGATAGATAGATAGATAGATAGATGATAGAATATTTAAAAAGGAAAACATGATTGAGTTTTAAAATCATATACATTTGATCTGAAGAAAGAAGCATTTTTACATAATGTATCCATATTTTACATAAAGTCTTTTTTGCAATATATCCTCTGTATAAGAGAAAGGAAGAATGTCATTTCTAACATTCAGACATGCAGAAATGGAAATATAATGAAATTGACCACTGTAATAACAAAAGAAGAATGATATAATTGCAGGAAAATGGAGCTTTAGTTTGCAGTAGATGAATAAATCTGCTTATCCATGACGTGTGGGGATTGTGTTAATTTTCTGACTCCTGGGGCAGAGTTCACTACAGTACAGAATCCCTTAACTCCTCCATATTTGCACAATCAAGAAAATGTAGCCAGATATCATGAAATAATTTCAAGATAAATTAGATGATGATCTACTGTTATACTTGAGAAAGTAAGTCCAGGATCAAATTTATGTAACTTTGGAAACTCTAGATCCCTGTCTTCTATGGTATACACTTAGTTTGCAATTTTATGGGATTTTTCTCTCTGATCTTGGCTGTTTCTCCATGAATGATTTACGTAGCAGAATGAGAATATTTTTATGGACTCTATCATTATAGTAAAGAGGTTTATTTGGAAAGTCCTCTGTTTAAGGTATTCCATAAAAAGAAGGGACATGTGAAGGTAAAACAAACAG
Organism: Charina bottae; assembly: GCA_023362775.1. Classification (NCBI taxonomy): domain Eukaryota; kingdom Metazoa; phylum Chordata; class Lepidosauria; order Squamata; family Charinaidae; genus Charina; species Charina bottae. The sequence continues at coordinate 27,312,110 of JALMGJ010000003.1, read as the reverse complement.
CCTTGTTTTCTGAAATGTTAGCTGCCTATGTGCTGTAGCATTAGAATGTATAGTTTATCACCTGCAGCACAAAGTATTTCCTTCTTTAAATAACTATTAAATAATATAATTGGTTTTAGAGAAGTTATATGCCATAATCTTCATGAAAATAATAGTATAGTATGTGTGCCTTCTTTATGATAGTGTGTGAGTTAAACTTGGAATTTTTCCAGGAGATACAGTATTATCAGACAGGAAAACATTATTTTTGCTTAGTCTGCATTGTCCAGTGAGGAATTAGATGATTTAAAAGTAGAACCAACTGAATGTTTTTATGCAGTCTTTAGTTCAGGGTGAAATGATAGACTCATGGCTTTTGTTTGCATCCATAGTAATATTTCAGAATTATTCAGTTATGAATTTCTTGGGTTTCCCCCCCCCCCAAATAGCTAACTGCTGCAGTCCATTCTGATTTCTTTATATCTTAAAAATTGGAATGACTTGAAATATAATAGGGATGCACAGCAGATTCAGTCAAATTCTGAATTGAAGTGAGCTGCTTTACACTGATTCTGTGGCTATATGAGATGAAGCAAGATTCCTATGAAGTGATTTGATCTGAGATCATCATGAGTTTTCTTAAACAATTTGATGATACTGACTGCTGCTGCAATATAGCACTACTTCCAAGTTTTTCTTCTTCAGCATGGGAAGAGGGAGGTCAGAGGCACTCCATTTTTAAACAATCAGAGAGACTATGCCTTCTTCCTGGCAACAATCAGAAATTAAAACAGCCTAATTCCAAATTCCTATATCTAGTCTTCTATAATGCAATATATTTCTCACAAAAGGGTATTGTTGCACTGTCTGTAATTCTCATAATGTTGCCCCCTGAAAAACAGTAGGGAAGATTAATGAATCTTTTGAATCTTTTCGAAGCTGGGATCAGTGACTACAAAACAGTGTTCCAGTCAATCTTGAGACTGGATCACACCTTGCTCAAACTGCAGAATGGGATGCTTTAGAGTCTTGGTGTTTTGTAGACAACTTATCAATTCTTTGTATGCTTGCTGTTGAGTTTCTGAGAAATTTAGCATTCACAGTGAAAAATTAAATAAACATGAACCAACAGTTCAAAGCTGTGAAATGAAATTCCAATATATATTCAGATAGCATTAATGGGAGTAACATTTCTTAGGTCTGGGAATTGTTGCATGGATTCTTGATAAGATAGATTTCAATGTTGCATTCTGTTCTAGTCTGTTTAAAAATGGTTAGAAATTGGAAAAAACTTCAGAAAAGCTTTTTTATATATAAACAATCTAGAACATTCTGAGGATTTGGGCACTGGTAATTACAAATCGGCTTACGGGAAGGAGGAAATGATGCATAAAATTAATTTACAGATTACTGCTGTTTGTTAGTCATAAGAAGGACTCAATTTTACTAAAGGAAACAATGGATTTCGAAAGTCTGCATCATATAAAGTTCAGTGTAAGATTTGCAAATCTCTCTTTAAAATGTTATAGATATCTTTTCATTTGCTTTGTAGATTAGCAATTATATTTTGTTTTTCTTTTGTGTCATAGTTACAATCAATTATGAATATATTTTTAAAACATTAAAAATTTAATCCAAATAGGGATGTAATATTAATCTTAGCATTGTACTGGAGATAAAAGAACATTTAGCATTTCGTATTTAGCATTTGATAGAAGTAGAGAGTAAAAGAAAGTATCTGCATATCTTAAAGGCCAAATATTAGAATAGCTTTCATTATTAAGGTTAATGAATATGGTAGTTTCATGGTTTAATGATAAATCAGATATGTAATCTATACATATGAGTTCCATAAAATAATTTTTTCATAGAATATTTGAATATCATAAATAGTGCCTAACAAAAGATGACCCTGTTGACACAATACTTTTCTCAGCTGCATATAATGTAATGGCAGGTCATTGTTTTGAAACTGGTAAACTTGATTGTGGAACAGTTAACAGTTTTAGTAGTTGTATGACCAGATTCTATAATTGAATAATTACTAGACATTAATGCATGTGTGATAAAGATTCCATTCAGAAATTATATATATTAGAAAATAAGTAAATTATATTGTTAACAAAAAATAGAAGCATAAACAAAAAGGAAGCAAACTTGGACATCTATGGTTGGAGCTGGAAAAAAAAGCAGTGAATATTCCTTAATAGATTTTTAATATGATCCATTGCCATTTGATATTCCTTCTAAAATAAAGTTGAATTGTTTGTGATTTATTAATGAAAAAACATAAAGCCTTTAATTCAAAGATTGATACCTGGAACAATTCAGTAAGGCATGTGGGATTGATGATTGATCCTTCCAAACAAGAACAGAGATGGTCTTTCAGAGGGGTGTTATTATATCTGCCCTCTAGATTTTAGATAGTATATCATCATGTCTAGCATGTGAAAAACCTATTATTTGTGGAATAGACAAAATGTTAGTAAAGTAACTGCCTAATATAAGCAGCCTTCTGAAGAGACCACCCTTATAATAGTATGGGACCAAACGTCTCTCTGTAAATTGGAATTAGGTGTGTGCTGTTTTATTCCAGTGACATTTTGTGGAATTAAACGCTGAGCTGAAAAGCCAAAATAATTTAAATCTCTCTCTGTGTTATTTTTCTCCAAGGAAGTTAACTTGTCCATAAGAATTAAGGGTACAAGAAAGTATTCCAGATTATCTTAATTTATAAGGTCATACACATGCCTCTATAAAAGGGAGACCTGTTCCAAATGCATGGGAATATCTGGAACACAACAGGGAGGTAAAGCATTGGTCTTACACATGTTGTCTGTGCTACTTCTAATGCTCTTAAGTCTTTATACAGACAGAATTGTGCACCATAAAGCATTAGGCTTAGGACCTTTGCCTTAAAGAGCTTTACTGGTGCAGGGGCTGGCAAATTAAGGTATTGTGTTGGTGGATTTTGTGTATATATGGTTTGTTTGTTTATTTACAGTCCCAGACCAATAATTAAAAATACATCGAATACAGCAGATAAAACACACACGTAGAGAGAGTGTGAGTGGATGAGTGCGCAGAACAGGCCTGAAACAGTTATATGAAGAGGGTGTCAGACAGCTTCTATAAGCCTTCTGATAGCTATTGATAAAAATTTTGCAATCTTTTTAGAGGTATCTAAAAATTGTTCACAAAGAAGGTACACAAGGTAGTGTCTTTTATTTAATTTTTCCATGTTGAAGGTGATTGGAAGATAACTCCTAAATATTTAAATTCCTTCACTTGCTTGATGATGGTATTAGATTTGCAGAAGAGAGAAAGTTAACAGTGGTTTATCACAAGCATAAGATCTACTTGATAACTACTTTATGAATGAGGACACCATTTCTGTAAGTAGTAGTGATGAAGTAGCATTAATGAAATTTGTATTGGTTATAAGTATCTCAAGTGTATTAGAACATAATTGTTGTAAGGCTGTCACCCTGGTTGGTATTGCTGTGGTACATAGTTCATGTGAATTAGCTTTTTTAACTGATTGTCTGTTGAATTTTGTTCTTGGGAATTGAGTTATTATAGGGATTATTACAGCTTAATCAATTAATAATACCTTTTCATCTTTTTAAAAATGCCACAACATTTTAAAGCAGATTTTAAAGAAGTTCAAAATCCTCTGCATCAATTTTTATTGTTTGATGTGCTTTTTCAGTTTTAAATGTGTTGTTGGGTTTCATCCTATTCTGGTAAAAAACCAAAATCTTATAACTGCTTTAATTTTCCCCATACTAGACAATGGAAGATTGAGCTCCATTTTTCTAAATCCTGTTCTAGAGACTGGGCTGGATAAGGCTACCTTAGAGTGGGCCAGGCTGTACTGAGTCATTTAAAGGAATATAAATCCACCATTGAAGTAGGATGGTTGAGTAAAAAGTACTCTTAGTGATATTGCAGGAAAGATGCAAGTGTGTTAAAACTGGAAAAGATATCCATGAAATGAAGTGATGATCAGGATATAGCATTAAACTAGGACTGCTATTGAAAAAACGTAATTTAAAATTTTAGTGCTGCCCTGTCTTCAAATCAAAGTATAGGAAAGAGCTTAACTTGAAAATTTCTATTGAAACCCTTCAGTACCCAGCTGAACTATTATATGAAATTAAGTACTTTGGCTGCTTATGCACAGAACAAATGTCCTAGAACACACGTGAGCCCTTCCCGTTTAACATAGTGTGATCATCATTTTGATGCTTGATAGTTATTTTGAAGATACGTTTTATAGAAAACAATAGATGAGAATTTCAGCTTCTGCTGCATTTACATAAATAATTAAAGTTTCAGTAAAGCAGATCATGTTCTTTCCTGTCTTTTGTGAAATATAAATTGGACACTGAATTAGGTCATCAGGAGATTTTTTAATAAACATAGTGGGCTTGCATTCTGTCAGGATTTCGATTGCTTTATCTTTCAGACATGGAGCTCTGATAAAATTTAAATATGCTATGAAACAATATATTGACATAATTAAAATAACTAGGTTTTTGTACTGAAAGAAACTTTCTGAAGTTTCTTTTCAGTGGTGTGTGTGCGTGTGCGCGTGTGTGTAGTTAGATTCCCTGTGCTTTGAGAAGTGGGTTAATCTTTTATTCACTTTATGGGAATATTGAGATTGCCTTATTCTGAGTCAGACTCCTGGACTTTCTAACCTAGTATTATAAATTATGATTTGTAGCATCTCATTTTCTCATCTCTTACTGGCTGATTCCTTTAATTGAAGATGTATGGTGTTTCCTTGAGCCTCTTTGGATGTAAAAAATGTACTCCACTGATGGGCTAAGAGCTACTGATATTGCATGCCTGTTTTAAGAACTAGCAAACTCATTATTTCCAGATGTTTTGGAAAACAACTCCTGTAATCCCTTGTCATTGGCCATGCAGGCTGTGACTTTTGGGAATTGCCCAAAGCATCTGGAGAATTTGAGTGTACCATATTACCTATCATGGATTTTTTTCATAAAATTATTCTCTGAAATTGAAAATAAAAGTATTTTATTTATAGAGTATTTGTGTGTACAATGATGCTTTAATAATTGGCTTCTGCCATGCTCATGGACAATTCCTGCCTACCTGGAGTCATCATGATATGTTGAACTTCAGAGTTTGTCCTTTGGCAATAAACCAGTTTTAATGTGCAGACATAGATATACATACTGTACATGCACACACATATTTCTTTAGTGGATACATGTGCACTGTACCATAGTTATACAGTTGTAATAAAATGTTTATATAATGTATATCAAATTATTTATATCTTGGGTGGGGTGTAACAAAATCATGGGTGGACAACCCATGGACTGCATATAGTCCAAATCCTGTCCTTATTTGCCTCTAAAGTAGCATAGGAACAGTCTCATCTGAAAGTGTTAGGTTTAGGTAAAAAGAAGTTGATATATGAAAATACTTAGAACGTTCTGTATTTAAGATTTAATAAGCAAACTTTATAAACATTATAGAAAAATAGGAAACTGCTCTGTTTGCTTTTGAAATTGTACCGTTTTTGTATCAAATGCTCCACTTGATAACAAAATAGGTCAAGTGCTTGTATAAATTGTTCTGTATGTTTCAATTTCAGAAAAAGTAAATTGAGCAATAGTTACAGAAAGGTATATTAAAAGAATGGTATTCTTTCTTTCTGCTGAGAGTTGTGCATTAGGCTTTAGGGTCATTTAAAAGTACCTGGTTGACCATTTCTGGAGACATAATATTCTATTTGTTCATACATTTAATTTATGAAATGTTAATTTATATCTTGGGTGGGGTGTTTTTGTTAATGTACAGCTTGCCGATTTCTTTCTGGTCAAATTCACCTTTTGAGTGTAGCTGGCTCAGTGGGTAAGACGCCAGGCTTGTTGATCGGGAGATCGCAAGTTCGGAGGTTCGAATCCCTAGCCCTGTGTACGGAGTGAGCTCCCGCACTCGCCCCAGCTCTTGCCAACCTAGCAATTCGAAAGCATGCAAATGCAAGTAGATTAATAGGTACCACTTCAGTGGGTAGGTAACAGCGTTCTGCGCACGTCATGCGGCCACATGACCGTGGAAGTGTCTTCGGACAACGCTGGCTCTTCGGCTAACAAACGGAGATGAGCACCGGCCCCTAGAGTCGGACACGACTGCACAAATGTGCGGGGGGAACCTTTACCTTTACCTTGGATCAAAGAAGGTTGCCCATTCAAGAAATAAATTAACCTAGGTGAAGAAATAGATGTCTTTAATTCTCTTTGATTTAATGAGAATAATATTGCTTCCAGTAGAGTATTTTTTGCTGAATGATTATAACTAATGATGCTCTTAATTTGGAGAAGAGAGAAAATCCACAGTGGAGCATCTGACATTCCCAAAACTCTCAGTCCTCACAGTAACTGAGGCACACAGTGGATAGGCAAGTTTTTTTTCTGCACTTTTTGAAGTGTTAACTACATCACCTCAGGGTTAATATAGTTGGAAGGAATATTTTCTGGGCAAGGGGGCAGAATTTTATGCTTCCGTGGCTTCTCCAGAATGCCTGCTTGCCACATGGAGGCAAGAGGTGGCCCTGTGAACATCCATTGAAGAGGTATGGTCATGGTCTAATTATTTATTGATAGTCTTTCCTGGGAGTTTAGGAATCTCCCTTAATAAGTTATTTATCCTCAGTTTTTAAATGCTGTAACTCCTGTCATAATACTTTCCTACCATACCTTCCTTGAGAGTATGAACTAGTTTATACTCTCAAAATAGATCTTGTAAGCCTTTCATGTGACTAAGCCCAGATAACAAGGAAAATCATATTTGCAGCACTTTATATGGATACTGCTTAGCTATTAAATACTGTAAAATTTTCTTTCCAGAAAATCAAGATTGTCTCCATCAAGTTGTTCATGAACGTTTGGGTGAGCTACTTCGTGTATTAAAGGCAATAATTAACAAACATCAGAGTCTCAATTCAGTTGACATTCTAAGTGCTGCAGGAACAGTCATTGCAAAAGTCAAAGGTAAGAAAAATGATCCAATTGTTTTATTGTGACTGTAAATTGTGATTGGAAAAGTTTCTTTGTAATATAGCATCAAGCAACACAAATAGTGATGCCGTTGTCTATGTATATTCCTCAATAAATAAATGCTGATTTTTAAAAAAGTAATCGATTAAGCTTAATAACATTCTCTGTTGTTTTACTTTGAGCATTTATCAGATACTCATGTGGGTGTTTTCTCTCCATTTGATAATTCAGTAGTCATTGGTGGAGGTGGGGGGTGGAGATAGCTAAGGTATTTAAGTGTACTATTTTTTTCAGAAATTGAATAACCATCCCATGACATAGAACAATTTTATTTCTGTACTATATATTTAAAACTGAAGTTTAGAGAAAGTGACCTTACAAAGGTCATATTATACGTTCATATCTGAATTTAGTTTTTAATGAGGACTCCACAGCCATAGGTATCTGAGATGGGGGAGGGGGAGGAATATCAAATGGTGAAACCTCCAGATTCTACAGATGCCTCTGTTCATGGCTCATGCTCTTAATTTTGTTTTAATACTTCTGTATTACAGGTTGAATTGCAAAATATAGCTTGCTCAAAGCTTTTCTTTGGGGCTCTATTTTTAGTGCCTCAGTTCTCTAGTTTGGAGATTGCTACCACTGTTGTTCATTAGATTTATATCCTGTCTTTCTTTCCTAAGCTCAAGCTAGCATATACAGCACTCCTTCTCAGATTTTCCCCTTAGAGTAATAATTTTGTGAGGCAGTTTAGGATGAGAGATAATAATTGGCCCAAAGTCACCAAGCAAGCTCTCATAACTGAAAGTAGACTTGATCCTGGGTCTCAGTTTTGTTCCAGTATGAAATCATTATGCCACTGGAATTATTCTGCAGCTCAGTCTTTAAAGGACCAATTCAGTTGTGTTCCTAGCTACTATTTTAATCAATATTATATTAGCTTGAAGTATGTCTATGTATGTATGATTTCTTTTCATTTTTTCTTTGTCCCTTCTCACAAATTTCTTTAACAAGCCTCTTTTGTAAATCCAATATAAGAAAATTATTCATTTTTATCAGCTTATTCAGAGGAACAGTTAATGCAAAATTTTGGGTTCCCAGTATAAAAGGAAACCACAAAAGCAAAATCTGCGTGATGAATAACTGAGTTATGGAATGGTAGGAAGAGAGCCATGTTTGTCTAAAGTAGCAAAAAATCAGGAGGAGTGTGGTAGCACCTTTTCCGACTAACAAATTTTATTAAAGACATAAGCTTTCATAAGCTACAGCTCACTTCATCAGATGCAGTTCATTTCATCAGGTTGGATTTTGAGTTATGGAATGACTCAAGAATGAACCGTATCAACATATATCTCTACTCAAGAATCTTTTCAAGGGTGCCATTTGGTAAACATTTAAAGACTGTCCATTCTGACTTAGCTTGATCTAAGGGACAATTTTTGGGTTGGACCACATTCCCTGAATTTTATGAGACTAAAGAGATTTATATAAGTGGTAACAGAATACGTTCTGAGATTCTTGATGGTTTCTTGCAATATTATTTGTAGAACTTATATCTGAAGAACAGCAGATAAATCTAGAGCTATGCAAATTTGGAAGCCCAGCCAAGTCCTTATATATGCTTAAATGAGGATGATTTCCCTTGTCTTCTCAGTTCTTTGCTGATAAGGGTGTATCCAAACACAAACTAGGTCAAATTTTATTTTGTTTCTCTCCTCTTTTCTCTCTGTGTTTTTTCCCCTTATATATTTGGGTTCCTTCTGATGCATTCCGAGTGAATTGGAATATTCAATCTGTTAAAGTATATGCCATTTTTGAGTGGCATCCTTTGTAGAAGCACATTTCATTGATGTGCATGTCACCTGTCTCCTTGATAAAGGGCATGGTTAGATGCATGCCTCTGTTGTCATTGTTTCAGCAGGTATATATACCGCATCATAACCATCTCAGTTATAAGTGATGCCATGGAAAGTGGCCCTTTCCAAGCAGACACTTGATACCAAAGTTCCAAAGGCCCAGAAATCATTGGTTGTGTCCATGTTGTTATTGATAGTAGATACTATCTCCAGGGGGAATGCATATAACAAACTGCCAACCCTGTAGAAAGATTAGCCAGTGGAATGAGTTTTAAAAAGTATATGTTGTGCAGACACTGCAGAAAGCATACTTAAATTTTGTTTCCATTGTTTGCTATAACATTTTTTAAAAATAATTTCTTTGTAAAAAATAATCCTCTTAGTCATTTTTTAAAAGTTTGAAACAGGAGCAGGTAGCATAGAGAATGGAATATCATCTCACTTAGATTTGTGGCCCTATGGTAAAAATGAGGAAACAAAGGTTTGTTTCAAGTTCTAGATCAGAGCTTTCCAAACTGTGTGTCGCGACACAAAAATGTGTCGCCACACAACCCGGAAGCGCTGATCATCATCAGCGCTTCCGGGTTTTCCCGCGGCGACACACTAACGGCGTCGTGCAAAAACCAAAAGCGGCAGCAGCGCTTCCGGGTTTTTGCGCGCTGCCGCAATGGCAACACTTCCGGGTTTTCCCGCGGCGACACACACAACAGCTGTTGGTGTGTCGCTGTGGGAAAACTTTGGAAAGCCCTGTTCTAGATATTCCCTAATGCAGAATATTTTAAACTTCATTGGATAAAACACCCTGTTTCACATTTGAACAAATTCCAGAAAACAAGATATTTTGGTGCTTGGAACATACCCTATTGGCCCAGCAGTCCAAGAGGTTAGTGGTGATTTGATGGTTTCCTGCATATTTAGCTGGCAAATAACCTTTTGAAGAAGTTACTCCACTCTTATCTGATGTTTGCAATTCAGTACAGGTAATACTCCTTGCTTAACTATTTATTTATTTATATGTCAACTTTTATTACCGCACCATCTCCCCCAAGAGGGACTCTGGGCGGTTCAACTATGGTAATTGGGACCAGAATTTCCATCGCTAAACAATGTGGTCGTAAAGTGTGACATCACATGACCATGCTGCTTAGCGACAGGATTCCAGCAGTCCCCAGTTACCATCATTAACCGTTGTTAAGCGAGGACCTCACGCGACTATGACTTCCTGCTGGCTTCCCCATTGACTTTGTTTGTGGGAAGCCAGCAGGGAAGGTCCAACTTCACGGGGGCTCTGCGACAGCTGGAACTTCGAGGATCGGTCCTTAAAGTACCCCTTATTCAGCGCCATCGTAAGTTCAAACAGTCACTGAATGAGTGGTTGTTAACCAAGGACCACCTATATTGAAAGCTTTACTACTTTTATTTGCTCCAAAACCTAGTGTGCAGATGTTCCTCTCAACATTATGTGGAAAGTCTTGACTTGTCTTATTAAACTAAACAGTCTTATTGGAGGAAGGCTTTCTGTTTAGTTTCACATGTTTCTCTGTGCCAGCAGAGAATCAATATATTCATAGATGAGTATTTGAACTACTACAGTTGTAGGTAACAATCTTTTTGCATTTTATTTATTTATTAACTACAAATTATATGCCATTGCATTTCCAGAGACTTTGAGTAATTGAACTAGTTTTTATTTTTAATCTTATTATATTAATATAATTATATTCAGTCAACCCAATGTGCCACCATGTGGGGGTAACATGATCTTATACCAATCTCACAATTTGTGATAAAATTACTTTATTGGCATTTGATTTATCCCAATAAAATTTATTTTGCACTGCCTGCCACCATTTACATTTGCATGTATGAAATAGGTGGAGGAAAAAATAATGAGTACAAATACATCACATGGAAGTGTTTTAGTTCAGATTTCTAAGTGTGCATTGGCATGCATGTTATTACTGTGTAAAACAGCAAACCCTGGGAGAGTTATCTGATGGTCAGGAACTAAATTTTAACTCCTGCGAACATTTACTTCACCATATTAGAAGGAAGTAAATATTTCAGCATTCTGGCAAAGAATCTAAGGCTTAAAATCACAAAGTAAAATTCCAGTGAAGAATCTGGCACAAGAGCTTTCGAGGTTTGAGGTTTTTAAAAACATATTCCTGCCACTCCCTTTTGTATTCCTTTTTATTACTCTCTACCTGTATCTGCTTTTCCCCCATCACATTCTGTTATATGGAATTATTGGGGGGGGGGGGGGGGAGAATGCAATAATACCTTGGATTGCAAAATTTGAAGCCTATAAAAATTTTAAGCTAAGGGAAATAAAGTATGATTTCTAGCAAGTAGTAAAAAGAATACAGTATAATACAGAAATGTTCAACAGTGTATAATTTTAAATAAATATATATGTATAATTCAGGTTACAATTATATTTTATTTGACTACTAAATTATGTTACTATAAATCCAGAGATGGTGGTTTTAGTTAGTTTTTAATAATAGTGCTTGGAACCATATGTTTACATTAATTTTTCCCATCTCTGTTAACGTTGCATGCTGACTTGAAAGAGTAGCTGTATAGAGAGCTGCCATTTCCAGACATGGAAACAGTATTACTAATTGTTGTCAGCGCTATTGTGTACTGCCAGGATGTCCTGGGGAAAGACTGTTTAAAGCTGATGATAAGTAATATCAGTATGAAATGGTTGAAAGAAGGCTTTAGCATTCTTTGAATAGAAGTGTTTGGAAATAAGGTAGGAGGAATTAATTTATATTTAAATCACTAAGTACTTATTTTCCAAAATCATTAGTATTTAGGCATAACAAAAAACAAAGACATGCTCATAAATCAGGAAAGGATTTTGTTTGTTTTAGCCGATAGTATTTCCTTAGGGGAAAATTGTTCAAAACAGTTTAAATTATACATTTTATACTGCTATCTTTATTGTTTTCCCCCTTATTTCCTCTCTTAATTTCCAGTAACATTTTCAGTATACATATTAGAATATAAGTTTATGTCTTATACACTTAATGTGCAGTGTTACTACAGTATGTGCTGTTAAATTGTTTTTCACAAATTAACAGTACTGTCCCTTTATGCCATACAGGATGAGCTAGTGACTGCCTTTGATTTAACTGAACTTTAAAAGTAGTTAATGGTATCAATCTTTGCATTTCTAGTGTTTCATTCTGAAAAAAATGATATATGTAATTATATTTCACAAAACCTATTTAGTATGAATATAAATGCATTGTTAAATTTTAGAATATAAAATGTAGGGGAATTGGTTTTAAATACTTCAGTCATTTCTAAAGAAGTTAGTTTTCAGAGCAGAGTGTACATGATGAAACCCCTAGCTCTACATTTAATTTACATCATCAGCAATGAAGTCCGTATTGAGTAGTTTATTAGTCTATTATAATATATGATACTAGACAGTTAATTTCTATCAGCTTACTGGAAACTTTTCCTGTCACAAAGGAAGTCTGATAGAATATCTGGTTTACTCATTTCGTTGCTTTTGTTTAGACACCTGTCAGGAAGATCACCAAGTTACTGTGTTTGAAATTAATTTATATTTATGATATTCTTATTTCTAGATATAGCTGACTTCTAAGTAGACTCATTTATATTTCTTGTAAATGTATTTTCTTTAAATTATAAGATTAGGATTTGATTAGTTTCTTAGTGAAATAATGGATTGTGTAAAAGTTTTTAAAGGATTAAACAGAAGCTGTTTCTAAATACCTGTGAAAGATGAAGACTGAATTATGGGGAAGGCACTTTTGTGAAGAGGCAATCTTTAGAGACTGGAACTGGTATTGCCTCCCAGTTTCCTAAACTTCTAAGTACTCTCTGCAAAGCTTTTCAAGAAAGAAAAATGGCGTGTGGTAATGCTAAGACTGCTGCAGTTAACCCCCTGCTGCTCTGATTGAAGTGGATTTAAAATTTTCTCTTCTATTCTCTGTTTTGCCCATCTTTTGCAGGTTCAGCTTTTCTACAGTCCAAGATAATAAAATATAGCCCAGTTTGTGTTAAAATGTAGGTGCAGTCATGAAAACGTCGTTTCCTGGCTAATGAAAAAACAAAATTTTGTAGTAGCTGTCTGTCTATTTTTATCTGATTCAGACAATAAAGAACATAGATAGACTTGCGACCAGTTCTTAGTCTTTTTGCCAGGGTCCTGAATCTATTTTCCAGAGCATTGAGTGCCAATAAAAGTTGGCAAAGTGATTTTCAAGGGAGTCACTAAACTACTATTGTTTCTCTTTCTGTATAGTGTGATCACTCTGAATGATCACATTACACAGGAAATGGTAATTGAGCTTAGCAAAAAAATTGCTTCTATTGGTGCCAGTGGATGATCACTGCCATGAACAAGTTTTTTTCAGGGAAGTTGTTAGCCTTGCCTTCTCTGACATCCCAGATTCCACATACACATAGCATTATGTAAGATGGCTCTCTCGGGTTTGCGGGGGGGGGGGGGGGAGGTGCTTAGCTCCTGTCTGGAGGCACAGTGTCTTCCTTCCTTCCTTCCTTCCTTCCTTCCTTCCTTCCTTCCTTCCTTCCTTCCTTCCTTCCTTCCTAGCATTGATCAGGCATGTCAAAAATATATAAATATATATTAATAATATTTTCCCATGTGTCTGTATCAATGTTTTGATGAATACATTTAAATACTGTATGTATATATTCGTATACTATACCAAGCTATGTGAAATTACAGATCTATGGATGAATTTCTTGGTTCTTTAAGAGTCAGTTTAGGAGTCTCCTCCTTTGACAGGATTTAATCTTTTCTTTCAGCTATATACTTTTCCACTTCTAACTTCTTCTAGGAGAAATTCTATCTGGTAGTTTTTTTTTATAACAAGGCAGGTAACAGCTGGGGGGGAAGAGTCTATGATTTCATCAAGAAAATAGCACAGAGAGAAAGTTTAATCTTCAGCACCAGATTCCCTGTTGGTCAACATTTAAATGTGCTGAAAATCCAGCAAATCATAAATCTCTGTATTTTATAATTTGGCCCTAATCGTTTTGATATGTTTGGATGGCTTGTTGCTTCATATGACTATAGTTACTGTTTTTAGAAAATGCTATCGTGAATATATGTTTTTCAGAAAAGAAATTTATTTGCTTATCTTGGTGTTGGTCCTGAGTAACTTTAAGTGTTTCCTGTGTAAAAAAAAAACAAAACTCCTTTTGCTGTGCACTGGTGCTTTCATCTTACAGAATTTTACTCCTGAAATGGTCTTTTTAGTATGCAAATATAGCTTAAAAGAGTAGAGAGCAGAGTTTTGAAATACTGAGACAGTGTATTTGCCATAATTCGTTTAAAAAATATTTGGACATCTAGGTCTATTTTCAGTTCAATATACGTATATTCTAATCAATTAGAGACAGACACCCAAGATTATCTTGTATGAACTGAATAAATTACCACCTAGCCCTATTTCTTTAGTTTAAATATGACATAGAACTGGCCTTATGGTCTGATTTGAGAGCCTTACATAGCTATGAAAATTCAGTCTCATAATTTACAGTGCCTCTTTGTTTTCTCTCTTAGCTGTGAACTTTAAGGAAGTTAATGAAGAAAACAAGCGAGAAGTATTAAGTGAAATATTCTCTTCTATTGACTTACTGGCATTCACTTTTGGCAACATGTAAGTTTTAAAATAAATATAATTGTGTTTTTTTAGAGTCTAAAAGGCTTAGACTTTACATATCTGAACCACTAATGTGATCTGTTTCTTCATCCATGTTGTTCATTTAGTTTGTAATTTTCCTTTCCTAATGTTACTTCTTTTTGTAGGTCTAATGTACCAAGCTTTTCTTGCCATTGAAAAGAAAGAGTAATTTTTATACTCTCTGTTTGAAGGTCTTTGCTTCAATGTTTATTTTCTTGCAGCTGTTCTCTATTAACATTTCTGATTTCTTGAAGCAACTTTGGAGTTCTGCCTGTTTTCTCCAGCAATGCCTTATGTGTCCTGCTTTCTTCCAATTGGGAATAGAGAAGACTATATCTAGGCAGTGCTGGCTTCTTCTTTTTAAAGCAAATGACCCAAATTTTGAAGTTACCTGATGTTCAACATTTTCATAAGCAGTAAGGTTTTAAAAGGGGAGCGATGGCTCAGTGGTTAAGACACCAGGCTTGTTGATCGGAAGGTTGGCAGTTCGATACCCGAGCGCCGCGTGACAGAGTGAGCTCCCGCACTCGCCCCAGCTCTTTCCAACCTAGCAATTTGAAAGAATGCAAATGCAAGTAGATAAATAGGTACCACTTCGGTGCGATGGTAACAGCGTTCCACGCATGTCATGCTGGTCACATGACCGTATAAGCATCTTTGAACAGCACTTGCTCTTCGGCTAAGAAACGGAGATGAGCACCACCCCCTAGAGTCGGACACGACTGTGCAGGGGAAAACCTTTACCTTTACCTTAAGGTTTTCCAGCAGTTAAGAATTATGTATTTTTTAAAAAGCTACATTTTATAGCTGAGACTATCTTAAAATAGGTGCTAATTATTCCCATATAATATCTGATTTGAATATTTGTTAGACATTTGTGCCTGTGTAGTAAGCCAAAGCATAATTTAATTTTATTCTGACTCTCATGACAGAGTTTCAGACTTCCTTATGGGAGATGTGGATAATGGCTCAGGACTGGGTCTTCCTGTACCTCGACAAAATCAGGTAAGATGAAAATGCTATTGAAAGTTTCAGCATGTTTCATTTTGCAGTGATTGATAATATAGATTTCCTTAATACTCAGCAAGGAAGTTTAAAACTAAAAACTGCATAGGAACCTAATATTTTGTAGAAACTACAGCAGTTAGTTTCTACATAACTAGAACTAGCTTAGTTCTAGATGTAAGTATAAACTGAGGCCAAATAACTGTTGTTCTTTTTTGATGTATTTTATTGTATTAAACTACAGTAGTTGAGGCACTTGAGCCTTGTGGACTTCTGGTAAGGAACTGAAATGAGTTGTTATATCAATTTTGTGATGGATAATAATGTATCTTTATAGAAAGATAATGTTGTCAAGGTGATGCATGCCATATTCCAGAAAATTTGGAAAACACAAGAATGGCCATCAGATTGGAAAAAAACAACTTATATCCCCATACCAAAAAAGGGAAACACTAAAGAATGTTCAAACTATCGAACAGTGGCACTTATTTCACATGCCAGTAAGGTAATGCTCAAGATCCTGCAAGGTAGACTCCAGCAATTCATGGAGCGAGAATTGCCAGATGCACAAGCTGGGTTTAGAAAAGGCAGAGGAACTAGAGACCAAATTGCCAATATCTTCTGGATAATGGAGAAAGCCAGGGAGTTTCAGAAAAACATCTATTTCTGTTTTATTGACTATTCTAAAGCCTTTGACTGTGTGGATCATAACAAATTGTGGCAAGTTCTTGGTGGTATGGGGATACCCAGTCATCTTGTCTGCCTCCTGAGGAATCTGTATAACGACCAAGTAGCAACGGTAAGAACAGACCACGGAACAACGGACTGGTTTAAGATTGGGAAAGGAGTATGGCACGGTTGTATACTCTCACCCTACCTATTCAACCTGTATGCAGAACACATCATGCGACGTGCTGGGCTGGAGTTTAAATCGCTGGAAGAAACATTAACAATCTCAGATATGCAGATGATACCACTTTGATGGCTGAAAGTGAGGAGGAGCTGAGGAGCCTTATGACGAAGGTGAAAGAAGAAAGTGCAAAAGCTGGGTTGCAGTTAAACCTCAAAAAAACCAAGATTATGGCAACCAGCTTGATTGATAACTAGCAAGTAGAGGGAGAAAACATGGAGGCAGTGACAGACTTTGTATTTCTAGGCACAAAGATTACTGCAGACGCTGACTGCAGCCAGGAAATCAGAAGACTACTTGGGAGGAGAGCAATGACAAATCTCGATAAAATAGTTAAGAGCAGAGACATCACAAAGACAACAAAGGTCCGCATAGTTAAAGCAATGGTATTCCCCATAGTAACCTATGGCTGTGAGAGCTGGACCATAAGGAAGGCTGAGCGAAGGAAGATAGATGCTTTTGAAGTGGTGTGTTGGAGGAAAATTCTGAGAGTGCCTTGGACTGCAAGAAGATCAAACCAGTCCATACTCCAGGAAATAAAGCCAGACTGCTCACTTGAGGGAATGATATTAAAGGCAAAACTGAAGTACTTTGGCCACATAATGAGAAGACAAGATACCCTGTATTAAGGGCAAGATGGATGGATGATATTCTGGAGGTGACGGATTCAACCTTGGGGGAGCTGGGGGTGGTGACGGCTGACAGGAAGCTTGGCGTGGGCTTGTCCATGAATTCACGAAGAGTCGGAAGCGACTGAACGAATAAAAAACAAATAGAAAGATAAATGTTTACTTCCAGAGGCTCTCTTTGTGCTTAGACTATTTTAACAGTCTTTGGTAAATGAGCTGGAAAATGTGCTAGTGGATGAATATACTGTAATATGAAGAGTTACATAGTTTCAATTTCATTGTTGTTGTTCCACTTTGATTTTTATCAAAAAGGTTGTTTAGTTTTTTTCATAGTCCTCTTTTTTTCCTTTGAAGTACAACTGTGACCCCCACCATGGGAACCAGTGTGCTGATGTATATCTCCTTTGGTGCTCATCTAGCTTGTTGTCTCATTTAACTTATTGTTAAAATATATTTTAATTTTAAAAATAGGAAGTTGGAGTCCTGTCATTAAAAATACCAATATCCATTAACATTGCTGTGAATGTTTCTGGCTTTGAAATGAGCCCCATTAGCTTTCTTAGAAAATAAAAATGGAAGGTGATAGCACTTTAGAGTTTTGCTTGGAAGTATATCCGCCTAATCAGAAAAAAAAATGGGAAAACAAGCCAAAACTTAAAAATTTAAAAATTAAATCCAGAAATGATAAGCACGAAGAGAGTCCGCTTCTTCTTTCTGTAGAAAGCCTCTCTTAGGGTACAAAAACTTTTTTAAAAACAATAAATTGGGTGTTTAAGAAATGGGGTGGCAGGACTTACTGTCCCTTTAAGGGCTACAGCGTGGCTCGGAAATGGTGAAATCCCAGCCTCCCGTCGAAGTCTTACCAGTCAATCTCGCATGCTGTATGTGATCCCCTGGCTACAACTCACTGTCTGGAGGACGAATGGGTCGATACCAAGCGTTTTCCTTCATCCAGAAAAATCCTCTGGGCTACAGGAGAAACCAGCCTGTGCCCAAAAAACTGCCTGAACCCAGTTCTGCCTGCGGAGCTTGCGGGCAAAGCTGCTCAGTCCGCCATATTCCCACCGGAAGTCCTTAAAATATCTTTTTAAGACTTTTTACTTCCATGTTGTACATCTTTATGTGGCACAGGTTATCTAGCATTTTTAAAAGCAGAGAATGCAAATAATGTTACCTCAGTATTTAAACGTCTAAATCTTGGGTAATTACTAATGTTGTGGCCTTTCCTTGGTCAAGTATTTGTTCAGATCCACAACAAGAATGCTTTTTTTTTGTTCCTTTTAATTTGAGTTTAGCATCTCTTGCCTACATAAATAGAAATTCTAAAATATTAATAGAATTACACTAGTAAATGTTATTATATGCTAATAATACGTTTTATACACAGACCAGAAATAATCTATTCTTAATATTATTTCACTAATACATAAGTTTGGGATTCTGTATGGGTAGTATAAAAATTGGAGTAAATTAGATTTGATACCATTGGATCATAGTAATCTAGAAAAGTATAGAATTAGATCTTTATATTTTGAATCCTTAGTTTATCTTGGTATAAGAATTTCCACGAAGTTTCCTTAACTAATAAATTTGAACATATCCCCTGTTTTGATGCAAATAAAAGAAGATCTAGAAAGATTGTCCAGAATTCTTTTGAGTATTTGCGCTAAAATAAATGTGACTAAGATGAATTTAACTACAATATTGATTTACATTTTGAGAAGCATTTCTGTGTTTATTCCATTACATTATTTTTAAAAACTTACAGGATATTAAGTACATTTCTCTGGCAAGATCATATTGCAAGATTTTAATTAAGCAAATTACAACTGTCTGTTTAGAAAGGTGGATTTAACTTTCCACACTTTCAGATTTATCAGTGGGCATTTATTCTAGCTTCAGTTACTGTCTGGAATAAGAAATGTCAGACTTCAGCTCCTCTTTGGGCTCAATTGAAGAGTTATTATCTAAACCGGTTAAAATCCTGACAAGTATTATATTCCTTATTTATGAGCACATCTGCATGTGCTGCAAGAAATATATAGAAAATATTAGATTACAGATATTATTGTGACCCATTTACCCATGAAAAGCTTACATTATTCGATAATTTCAGTTTAATATTAGCATTAAACCTGTGAAATTTTATTAATGAAATTAATGCTTGCTGAAGTCATGGGTACTCTGTCACTGGAGGTTTTCAAACCAATTAAACAGCTATTTGTCTGGGATAGTTGAAGGTTTCCTGCCCTGGGGAGGGGGTTGGACTAAAAGACGTCCAAGATTCCTTCCAACTGTATGATCCTATGAAGTTAAGACAGCAAAAAATTGCTTCAACATTGGACAACTCAGAGAATACTTAAGGTTTGCTTATAGTCGCATTGCTATTGGAGATCCAGGTCAGGAGTTAGAAATTAACCCATATGATGGTTGTTGTGGGTCTTCCGGGCTGTGTGGCCGTGTTCTGGAAGTTGTGGTTCCTAACGTTTTGCCAGCATCTGTGGCCAGCATCTTCAGAGGACAGGAGCACAGACAGAAGCGCTCTTTCTGTGCTCAGGTAGAATGGCCACACAGCCCAGAAGACCCACAACAACCATCGAACTCTGGCCGTGAGAGCCTTCGATAACCCATATGACTTGGTCTTGCCCCATTATTGTCAGTTTTGGGGTTGATATCAACAGGATTGTTAATATGAATCTGGATTATTTTTTGTGTATTAAAGATGCCTTTGAGGTTATTTTTGTTACTACTGTTATGTGCATCTGTACTTTTGTTAATTAAGCTTAATAAAATTTAAAAGAATCTACCTAAATATGTTTTACCTATAAATACTTTGCTATGTCATGATTTCTTGTTTGTCTGGTTTTGTATTCCCCCCACCCCACCTCATCATATAGCACAGTGCTTTCCAAACTGCCGCCGTTGGCGACACACCAACGGTGGCAGCGGTGGTGGTGCGGGGGCACGCATGTCGGTGGGGGCGTGCGCGGCGATGGCGCGGGGGTGCGCGTGGCGGTGGTGTGCACGGCAGCGGTGGCCTCATGTTTTCCGCTAAAACGAAGCACCGATGGCACATCACTGCTGCCGCCGTATCCACCGCTGCCGTGCACACCCCTGCCACCGCTTCCAGGTTGTTTCGCGACACACTAAACTGTGTGTTGCAACACAGTAAAGTGTCGCGACACACAGTTTGGAAAGCTATGATGTAGCATATAATGTGTTTAATTTTTTTTCAGCTGATGCTAACAAGTTATTTTTTTTATATGCCAGTCTTTTGAAAATCTTTGTGTGGATTCTGGAGGATCATTGCATGAAAGAGAAGGTGTTCAAGCAACAGGTAAATTTTAAATGTAAATTTAAATGTATGATTTAAATGTAAATGTAAATGTATGATGATTTTGTGCCCATTTTTATTGTAAGTAAATCATAATAGGAATGGGGCACAATGGCTCAGTGGTTAAGATGCCAGGCTTGTCGATCGGAAGGTTGGCGGTTCGAAACCCGAGCGCCATGTGACGGAGTGAGCTCCCGCACTCGCCCCAGCTCTTGCCAACCTAGCAATTCGAAAGCATGCAAATGCAAGTAGATAAATAGGTACCACTTAGGTGGGATGGTAACAGCGTTCCGTGCGCGTCATGCCGGCCACATGACCGTGGAAGCGTCTTCGGCTAAGAAACGGAGATGAGCACCGGCCCCTAGAGTCGGACACGACTGTGCAGGGGAAAACCTTTACCTTTAACTAAATCATAATAGAGGCAGTAAATACTAAAAAAGTTATAAGCAATAGATCTTCTACATAAATAATGTAAATATTTATACTAATTTAAATATTTAAAGGAAAATCCCCTTTTCTAACCCTAACCTCCAAAATTCTAATGGCTCTCAGCTTACTGGTATTTTGAAGGGCCTTAAAAACCTGGCTCTTCGCCAGGATGCCTGATGCCCGTTTCTTCCTTTCTGTTCTCCTCTGGATTTGTTTTCTTCGCCATTGTTGTTCTTTTGTCTTGTGCTGTTTTTCTGTTTTTTGTATTATTCTTTGTTTTTAAACGTTTTAACAATTGTAAACCACCCAGAGTTGCTGGGAGTCAGGCAGCATATAAATTTAATAAATTATTATTATTATGGATTTTTTAAAATTTATTTTTATAGTAGTTTTTAGATGTATAGGTTTTTAACTTTTTATATTGTGATTGTAAACCGCCCAGAGTCTACCATGGTGGAGATGGGCGGGGATAAATCCAAATAATAAATAAATAATAAATAAAATTAGTAGTAGTAGCATTAGTATTAGTATTAGTGTTAGTCTCATTCAAATCTCAAAAATTGTTTACACTACTATTAGAATGAATTTCAGCTATTCATATTTTTTCCTATTAGGCCATTACAAAAGTTCTATTGGATTTGCTAAGATATAATTCTGTGAACCTTTAATTTGTTCTAAAAGCTTTGTCAGTTCCATTTAGTGTCAACTAGCATTAAAAAGATTACAGCTGCTTTAGTGTTCAGAGTTAGCTAATGTCTAAAATGTGCTTTTTTGTATTTGATGCTTTATTTTCAGGGCACCTTAATGCTGAAGAAATTGATAACACTCTCCTAAGAAATGATAATGGAATCAAATCTGCTCTATCCTATGCTAAAGCATGGTCAAAATATGCAAAGGACATTATTGCATGGGTAGAGAAAAAGGTTAATTTGGGTGAGTAGCTTTTTCTAGCACCTAGAGTTGTTGAGAATAAGGCTGTGTGTGTGTGTGTGTCTGTGTGTGTGTGTGTGTGTATAAGTTCAAAAGTAGAACTACCATCAGCCACCACCTCTACATGGATGACATCAAGCTGTATGCTAAGAGTGAACGAGACATCGACTCACTGATCCCCCTGACATGGTTCTGCAGTGAGGACATTGGGATGTCATTCGGACTGGAGAAGTGTGGCTGGATGGTAGTAAAGAGAGGGAAGGTAGTTAAGACTGATGGAGTGGAACTACCAGCAGGCCACATAGCAGACATACAGACCAGCTACAAGTACCTTGGTATCCCACAGTTGCATGGGAACCATGATGTGGAGGCAAGGAAGACAGCAACATCCAAGTACCACCAAAGGATAAGGCAGGTTCTGAAGAGCCAGCTCAATGGGAAGAAGATCCACACCATCAACACGTATGCCTTGTCAGTCATCAGATACCCTGCCAGTATAGTGAGCTGGCTAAAGGAGGACATGGAGGCTGCCGAGTGAAGACCCAGAAGTCCAACATCCAGAGACTGTACACCAGCCGGAAAGAGGGCGGGCGGGGTCTGGTGAGTGTCAAAGCTACTGTCCTGGATGAAACCCAGAGCATCCAGGAATACATTAGTAAGATGGCACCCAAAGATGAGCTGGTGAGAGAATGCCTGAGGCAGCAGCAGACATGGGAGGAAGATCAAGCAGAGGAGATGCCATGGCAAGACAAGACCCTGCATGGGATGTACCATCAACAGATGGCTGAGGTGGCTGATGTTGGAAAATCCTACAAGTGGCTGGAAAGGGCTGGACTAAAAGACAGCACTGAGGCATTGATCATAGCAGCACAGGAACAGGCACTAAGCACCCGATCCATAGAAGCAGGGGTCGACCACACTAGACAGGACCCAAGGTGCAGACTATGCAGAAAAGCCTTGGAGACAGTCCAACACATAGTGGCAGGGTGTAAGATGCAGGCAGGGACAGCATACACTGAACAACACAACCAAGTAGCTGGCATTGTATACAGGAACATCTGCACAGTGTATGGGCTAGACCTTCCCAAGTCCAGATGGGAGATTCCACAGAAGGTTGTGGAGAATATCAGGGCTAAGATCCTGTGGGACTTCCAGATCCAGGCGGACAGGCAGGTACTGGCCAATCAACCAGACATTGTGGTAGTAGACAAGGACCAGAAGACGGCGGTGGTGATAGATGTAGCGGTGCCAAGTGACAGCAACATCATGAAGAAGGAGTATGAGAAGCTGGAGAAGTACCAGGGCCTGAAAGAGGAACTAGAGAGAATGTGGAAAGTGAAGGACAAAGTGGTCCTAGTGGTGGTAGGAGCACTTGGGGCTGTGACTGCTAAGCTGGGAGAGTGGCTCCAACAGATCCCAGGAGCAACATCAGAGCTCTCTGGCCAAAAGAGTGCAATGCTAGGAACAGCTAAGTTACTGTGAAGAACCCTCAAACTCCCAGGCCTCTGGTAGAGGACCTGAGGTTGAGGAAGACACATATCACCCATAGGGGTGAGAAGGGAATTTCTATAACAATGAAATTCAGTCTGTTGTCAGGATTGTGCTACAGACTGCCAGTAGTGTGACTTCTGAATTAGTAACTATTTGCTGAAATGAATGGAATGATTGCCTGGTTCCTGTGCCCGGAAGATTGTAATAAAATAGTATCTGACTAATTAAGATTATAGAAAAGTCTGTTTTTATTATCACCGGTGCTTCTTTCTACAGAAATGGAGTGTGCTAAAAGTCTGGCAAAAATAGCAGAAACCACTAAGACTATTATTGGATCTCAGGTGAGTATTCAATTGACATTAAATATGTAAATCATTACTTTTTTGATGTTCAAAATAAATGAATTGCAAGTTCCACTTTATAATTTCCTAATTATTTGGTAATTAAATTATCTTGTTTCTTCAGTTCTAACTAATCTGTTATTCTAAAGTATACTCAATTATAGTAGGATACAGATGTTTAAACTGAACAGTCATTTAAGTACTATTATTTTAAATAACTAAGCATTTTAAAATCACTTTAAACAAGTGTTATATAGCAGTTTAATTTGGCATTAAAGCTATTTAAAATATCTTTTCATTTAAATAATTGGAAATCTAAATCTTAGGATATTTTGCAAAATTACTAGCATTACATTATGTGTTTTTGCTTGTAGGACTACATGCCATTCCAATCAATATTCATAAACGCATTTCAAAATGATATAGAGAACAGTCAGCTTTGGCAGCAGACAGCAGCAGCTCTCCAAACTAATAAATTTTTACAGGTAAACAAAAAATCTGTATAGAAATATTTCTGTATGCATAGTTCACAGGTATGTGAACTAACACACTACTGATACTTCCTTACATGGTTCATTTTTCTCGTTTAGCCACTCCTTGGGAGAAAAAATGAATTGGATAAACAGAGAAAGGAGATAAAGGAACTTTGGCAACGAGAACAAAAAAAAATGGTTGGTATCTTTGCTTATTATACATCTTGTTTACCCATTTGAATTTCAAATTTCCTTCTGAGCATAAATCATGATGTTTATTAAAAAGGAATGTCTATTTGAATCCAGCTCAGTTCTTGCTGTCATTGTGGACATTTCCATGTACCTTTATGATGACAATACAGAAGTGATTTGCCATTGCCTTTTTCCAGGTTTTTTTTGTTACCAGCCTAGTCTATGCTCTTGATATTTCCTGATAGTCTCCCCTCCAGTTATTGACCATATGACCCTTCCTTCCTGTTGTAGATCAGTTGAGGCCGATTAGGTGCTGCACCCTAGCTAGCTTTAAAAGTTAGCCTCTCTTGAACTTGACACTTAGTGACCATAGGGACATATCCATCTTAACTGTAATCTGTTAAATACAAATCAAAATTGTATAACCAACTGCCTACACATCCCCTTTTCCCTTAATGCAGAGCTTTCCAAACTGTGTGTCGCGACACAAAAGTGTGTCGCCACACACAGTCTGGTGTGTCGCCACACAACCCGGAAGCGCTGATCATCATCAGCGCTTCCGGGTTTTCCCGCGGCGACGCACCAACGGCAGCGCGCAAAAACCGAAAGCAGCAGCAGCGCTTCCGGGTTTTTGCGCGCTGCTGCAACGGTGGCATTTCCGGGTTTTCCCACGGCGACACACCAACAGCGGTTGGTGTGTCGCCGCGGGAAAACTTTGGAAAGCCCTGCCTTAATGATATAAGGATCATAGTTTCCTGTTTGTCCCGTACTTGGATCCCTTTATCATAATTATTAATTCTTAATAAGCAGAAACGTGCTTGGAAATTACAAAATCATATTGATTTAACACATTAATATTCTGTGCTACAGGGTGAACATCTTAACATAAAAGGTATTTTTCTTTTGGAATGTATAGCAAGAACTGGAATCCAGTGTAAGAAAAGCAAAGCTATTATATGTTCAGCGTCAAGATGAGTATGAGAGGGCAAAATCAACAACTGTTCGTGCTGAGGAGGAACATATGACCTCCAATGGAGGCATTACAAAAGATATCAGCAAACTAGAAAAGAAACGTAAACTAGAAGAGGAAGCTCTCCAAAAAGTAAAGTATCTACTTTAAATATGTCACTTACAAATAACTGACACATAGGCTGATGCTGGCTTTTATCTATTATTTGAATAATATGCTTTTGTATGACTTTTTATTACGGGTTATTTAAGGAAGGGGATTTGAGCTATTTAACTGGATTTTTTTCCCTTTCAATACTTATTTCTTTATGTTTAATTCGTTGTAGGCTGAAGAAGCCAATGAACATTTCAAAGCCAGCATGGCTGAAGTTGAAGAAAAGAGAAATGATCTAGAAAATTTCAAAATTGATATTTTAACACAGTTGCGGGAACTAGTTTATCAATGTGATCTCACACTAAAAGCTGTAAGAATATATGATTTAATGTATTTTAAATTAGAAAACATTGAGTGATTTTAAAAACAGTAATATTGGATACTTTTCCATAATGTGAAAAAAAATGACATTTCCCTTATTATTTTAATTATTACAAAACCCATTAGTATAAAACAATCAGTGCCTTACCTCAAATAATTTTCCTGGTACAAAAAATGGTAGTTAGTTCAAACTTTAAAGTGTGGTCTTCCTATCTCCTCCTAGTATTTGAAAGGGGAATATATGAGAAATGGAAGTGTCAAGCCTATAGCTTGTTCTCATGGCAAGAAGCTATGATTTCTGTCTGAACTATTCTATTAAATACTTCAAATAGCACTATATCTTTTATAAAGTATTTTATTTATGCATCCATATACATGTTTTACCCACTCTCCCCATACAGAACTCAAGATAACACACAACAAAAAAACACAAGCTCATAAACAATTAAAATCACAGTTAACTCAGTTAAACTCAGACCTGAAAAACCTAACTGAAGAGAAAGGGGTGTACAACTTCCATTACTTCAAAAGCCATACCATGCTTTTCATGGTATGTTGAGGGCCCCACCAAATGTGTGGGGGCTGCGAACACTGCAAAATGGATATTGGTGAGCCTCATTTTTGTGCCCCTGCTAATGAAAAGAGACAACCCCAGTTCCAGAACCTCATTTCCTGTATGATTGTATCAGATTATCTTTGCCATATTTACCTTTTTTGTATAGCAGTATAGGTTCTGGCATACATATTTGGATGATAGTGCCAATGTTTTCTTTTCTTTTTTCTTTTGTATACATGATACTAAGCAAAGGATCTCAGGTTTATCTTTCCTTTAAAACAACCTTTAAGAATTTGAAGGTCAACAAGAGGGAAAAATGCAGCTGCAGTTTAAACTTTGGTTTAAAGCTGCTTTGTTTTATAATAGGTTAATTGTAAAGAGTATGTAAACTTAGAACTGCTATTTCTAGAGTTTTGGCCTTTTAATTAAAATACATGTATCTAAAATGTTGTAGTTTCTTTGTATTTTTCTGTTTCTAAAAAGTGCCGAGAAACATTTTATGACCATTGATAAGCAACCAGTAGCAATATGGCATATGAATAGCTTGTTTCTAAAGTAATTTACAGTATTTAACCATAAATTAGTAATTGGATATTAAACCAGCGATTATGAGAAGTTTCAAAATCTTGTTTATATGTGAGGTGGGAATTATTCCCCTTTTGTTTGTAATATGCAGATGATTTTTATGTTGATAAATACCAGTTGTGAATTCAGAATATAGCAGCCTTAGATAATGAATCTCTCTGGCATAGATTTTTTTTTATGCTTCACTGAAGAAACATCTGTTATGAAATACAGTATATATTATCTATGGAGTTGTACTTATTGAACACATGCTTGTAGAACATAGCTTTCCAAACTGTGTGTCGTGACACTTTAGTGTGTCGCAACACACAGTTTGGTGTGTTGTGACACAACCCGGAAGTGGCGGCGGGGGCGTGCGGGGCGGCGGCATGCGGGGTGGCGGTGTGCATGGCAGCGGCGCGCCATCAGCGCTTTGCGTTTTAGCGGAGGCCGCTGCCGCCGCCACCACCACACACCTCCCCGCACCGCCACCATGCATGCCCTCGCCCTGCGCGCGCCCCCGCGCTGCCACCATTGGTGTGTCGCCAACGGCGGCACTTTGGAAAGCACCGTTGTAGAAAGTGAAATGTACATTTCTCTAAACGCTGATGATGCAGAAATGAACCAAGAACAGTAATACGCTGAACTTTTTTTTCACTCCCTATATACATATATACTTATGAGTACTCCTTGTACTGTATATATTAAGGATTTATCCCAGGATCATCTCTATTACTTTGGACTGAATGCTATCCTTGGAAATAATCTTGGGGCAGATGGCAATTGTCATGCTGCTAATTGGGTCTTTTGGCCATAAAAAATATTACTATTAATTGCCCCAGTGAAACTGCAGTGCAATCTGGAGTTGGATTGTGAGGCTACACAGCCATGAGAATGTTACTTCTTCCATGCTACTTCAGGACTTTAGAGAATATATGGATACATAATATAAGATATATATTATAAGGAAGCTGGTTTATATTGCCTTTTTAAAAATAGAAAATTCTGATTTTGATATTAAAGGACTTTTTAAAATATTCCTATTACCACAATGTGCTGCATAGCAAATACACACACACATAAACACACTAATTTCTTAAACGTAAAAGTTTCATTTTTCAACTTTTTTGCAGATTTTTAAACTTAAATTTCTTGTGTCTCATCCCACGCTACACTGGATGGTCCTCTAACCCTTAGAGTTAGCTTTTGAGCAGCGGGGTGGGGGGACAGGAAAGATTTATTACATGAGTTGCACATTTTAGGTCTAAGACAATATTATTTTAATAGTTAGAATTCATACTCTCTTCTTCCTCAGCCATTTCCAAATAGCAGAAGCTAGTTTAAAGTATCTATATACACTTTTTCAGAATGTACATTTATTGACAGCATTTGTGTTTGTGTTTATTTGCGTGCATGCGCGCCCTCGAGTCATTGTTGATTCCTGGCAACAGCCTGGACTAGTCCCTGCAGTTTTTTTGGCAAGTTTTCTGAAGTAGTTTGCCATAGCCTACATATATCCTTTGTTATATACATACAATAAAATGCAATATACACAATTAAACTTAAGGTAATTAAAAGACAACTTAAATAAGCAACTTATGACAGGAAAAAAAAACCCATAAGGCTGATCACTGATGTATAATGTCACCTCTATGGGATTTTTCCCTATCATAAATAGTCATGTACTTTTGGGGGGGTTTTGAATCTCTGCAAAGGCCAGTCTGAGAAGTGTGCTATAAATGGTAGAGAAGAAAGGAAAACTGTTTAAAATGTATGCTCCTTGAAATATCTTAAATTATCTTCCACGTAGGCAACAGTTAACCTGTTCCAGATGCAGCATGCCCAAGTTGTCTCCCTACCAGTCAACTGTCAATCCCTCTGTGAGAGTGCCAAGCTGTATGATCCAGGAAAAAAGTTCTCTGAATTTGTGAAGAATTTGCCAAAATATGATGTTCCTACTGAGTCTGTCTGCTTTGAAACTCAGAGTTCCCAGGTTGGAGGGTGAGAGCTCAGATACATTATTGTGCATTTGGCAGTAAATGTGAACAAAATGTTAGAGAAATGTAGAAAAAGGAATAAAAGTTTGAATTGTTGGATTACTGGTTGGATGCCTATGAAATGGTGGGAAAACAAATTGAAATTGGACTTAAAAGCAGATGAGCTTGTTACGTAAGTTAATGTTTTGAATTTAGCAAAACTGGACAAGTTCTCTGCTTCTGTAAGTTTTCATCTACCAGCTTAAACTGGGTGTTCAGTCAGCTGTAATAGTCATGTTTACTACTATATCTGAGTCGTCTTTCCCATATTTAATTATTTATTGTAAACCGCTCAGAGTCCCTCTTTTGGGGGAGATGGGCGGTGACGAAATTTGATAGATAGATAGATAGATAGATAGATAGATAGATAGATAGATAGATGATAGAACTATCATTGAAAGATAAGTTTTATTTATTGTTTTTATGTTCTATAATGGAGGGAAATTGATGCTATATAAATGATTTATATAGAAGCCTTAGAATATATGGATTTCTTGGTCATATGCAGCAGTCTTTACAGTTCTATTTCTCTGTTCTAGCTTTTTTTTTTTTAAAAAAAAAATAAAGATCATGTTTGTCTTTTTTCCCCTACTACAGCAGTCTTTATTTCCTACATCCTTATTTGTTTAACACTCTCTTTCAAAGATTTTCTACCTGTCCATGATCAAAGCTGCTCAGACAATTACTACTTTTTTCTCAGATTGGGGGGTAGATAAGTTCATAATTCTAGTTGGTCAGTGTTAAATGCAGAGCCAAACACTGCCAAAAATTTCAAAATTACAGCCACTTCAGAAACAAAAGTAGTAATGGAAGACTGAGCATGCTCAGCACCATCATAGAATATTGAATGTTGAGTGGCAGAGAAGCAGAAAACAGATGGATAGAATTGTGTGCTGGTGTCTATATAGGATCATAGGATTCTGGAGAAAGCCCAACATTCTGAACTGAAGCACTTCTTAGAGTTGGACTACATTGCATATTTTATTGTAAACCTCATTTTTATTGATAAGTGTGTCTTGCCCAGAGCCCATTAAAGCTTGGAGGATTGTTCTTCTATTTACTTTATCCTGATCTTTGCATATTAACCAACAGTATAAGTGAAGCTGACTATATGTCATTAATGATTCAGAATTGGCTCAAGATACGGTTTAATTTATTAAATAAATTTAAATTTAATTTTGGGGAGGAATTAAAAGGCAGAGAGTGGTAGTAGAGTACTCCCCCAGGAGTGCAAGTGGGGGGGGGGGCTGCACATAGCACACTTGAGTGAGTGGGCGTACTCCTCTGTGAATAGCTGCCCAGCAGTATTGCTTAAAGTTCCTAGACTCCATTGGAGAATGCTGGGGTGAAAGAGTGCCTGCTGGCCATTACAATGAGTTCTTATAGCATCCCTCACTACAAGTTGGAAGTTGTTTAAATAAATCTAGCTGAGATGACAGAGGCCATGTCTTAGGATCAGTTTGAGCCTGTTGATCCTGAGAAATTGAGCAGAATTTGCTGCTAGGTTAGTTCTACAACCTGTGGATTGAATCTCTGCCTATCAGGTGTTGTTGCAAGTCATCAAGGAAGTTTCAGGAAGCTGGGTATTTATGGTTATGGCTCTGTACTTAAGCATTTAAAATCTTGAAGGGAAGTGTAAGGTGTTGGTTTATTCTTAATTGGGAAAACATTGTAATTCCAAATAATGGTTTGTTCCCTTTCACAGGATTTTCAGTAAACAGTCAAACAATGCCCATGCATCGCAAGGAAGCATATCTCAGTGCTCAGGAGATTATCCCATTCAGTCACTAGAAGATATTACAAGCCCAGTCTGCCTTCGCTCTCAAAAGATTGGAGACAAAAGATCTTCAAGCAGTACAGATATCTCTGGTAATACTTCAGTTGATCATTTATGTAGTTTAGTAAACAGCTTTATCAGATTGCTATGATCAGGCCACTGCCAATATTCTAATGCATTATTTTTATTGTATGTTATGTTTTTGTTGCCTTCAATGGGATATCTTTACATAAGTCAAGATATCAATGGAAGTGAAAGATGATTAAGCCTCATAATTTAGTTTTGGGATGAAAGAATTTTAAACTTCAATTAACATTAATAATTCAGCAAACCAGAATGAAATATGAATAGAAACTGAATAATTTAATTCCTCCCTGAAAAAAGGTCAAAGGTCAAGCAGCAAATGTAGAAACATGTTGAAATAAGTGCAGTTTAATAACAGAACAATTATGCATTTAATATTTATCCATTTCAATTTGTTTATTGAAGATAGGTGTGTCACTATAGCTCAGAAACACTGTTCTTCTAATGATTAGCTGTTCAAGAATTGGTAGTTCATGTTTTCAAGCCCTTTTTGTGGATTTCCAGGAGGTGTGTAACTGGGGTCTGCCTAAATGCAGATGTTGGACTTGATGTCAATCAATTTCAACTTTCCTACAAGCAAAATTTCTACAACTGCATTTCTGATTTAGTGTTCTGGCTTTATATTCAAATTCTTCTTAGACTACTTTGTTCTGCAAAACTGCCACTTGCAGAGCATGCACAACCAGAACAGTGGCTCGTGCAGACAGAGAGAGGATGTATAGTTTTTACTCTAGTACAATGAAGGGTGCTTCCAGTTTTAATTTTTAAAATGTGTGCATAAGCTGTGACAAGCAGGATAAAATTTGTTTTATAACTGAAGAACCTGAAGTCATTAAATCTGTTTCTTCTCCTCCTTTAAAGCTGTGCGAGGCCCACCACCTTTCAGATCCTGGTCAGTTGGTAATCAAAGTGGGGGAATGTGCAGTGATTCTGAAAGTGCAGGAGGAAGCAGTGAATCACGATCTGTGGATTCTCCATCTGCTAGTCCAGGTACATATATTACTCTTCAATGCTAATATTATTGCTATGATGTAGTGAATTTTGAATAGTGTTACAGCAAAATAAATGAAACAGATGGGCTTAAATTGTCAATGTCTTGGCTCTTTAGTAGGTGACTTTAAAAGAAGGCTTCCTCGTACACCATCTACAGGTACCATGTCATCTGCAGACGATCTTGATGATAGAGAGCCACCTTCCCCTTCTGATTGTGGTAATATAATTCTAAGCTGAATTTATCATTTGTTATAAGTACACTTTGCAGTCCTGATTTTCTTTGATACTTGAACTTTGTTAGAAACAGAAGGATAGATAATGGGCATGTTTATCTCTTCTAAGCAAACAAATTACATTTATTGAACTGAAAGAATACATTTCAGTCAGTACAGGAATTCTTCTGCAAAAATGAATCTTAGCTGTTCAGCTGAAAAGGGTAATACATCTGCTGTGTATTACACATGTTCGATAGAAGATGGAATTAAATAAGCAGGGTTTGTTTGTTTTTGGCTTGGGTGATATGCTGGTGGAGATTTCAAAACCAACAAATAATGATTGAGTATATAGAAATGTATTACTTGACTTAACTTTTTCAAGAGTAGAAATATGAAATTGTGAGCAATCCCCCCCACAAAGTCTAATGATGAAATGATAGGACAACAATCTTCCACAGGATTGCTCAGGATTAGGGACTCATACCCCAAGGAGTTAAGAGTCAGACTGAGTTTATTTCTAAAGTTTTCTTCATTTCCCAGGCTTAAAACATGTTTTTGTAACTGTTGCCACATAGTTTCTCCAAGGTCATCTCTGTGGCTCACTACAATACTACAGTATGATTAAATGGTGGTAGAATATCACTGCCTAGAGAGAAAAGGGTCGTGGGCTACTTTTTCCCTGATATGCTTGTTTCATGTATGCAGTGAGCATTTTATTTTCTGATATATTATGATCTCATTAAACAGGCCTTCAGCAGTTTCCAGACGAATGGTCGTATTAGTCTCTTGAAGCAAAATAACAATGAGTCTTGTGGTACCTTAAAGGTTAACCTTACAGCATAAGCTTTCATGGACTAGAGTCCATGAGATATATAAAGTACATCTGCAACTTTGGTTAACAATTAATACTTCTGATAATATGGTCTCTGGCTTAAACCCATGTCATAATTGTTTTGCAATTTAAGTTGCCACACAGTTGCTTTTTCCTGAATGTGTAAAAAGCTAAATCATCTTTTTAACAGATAATTTGCATATGAATGCATAAGCAAAAATACAGATGTCTTCATTTGACTGAACAAGTTATATGCATTCTTATTAGAATACCATTTCATAGGATAAATAACTGAATATATTAGAGTGTATTTCTTGCGCCCTGAAGAGCTAACAATAGACCTTTTTATTCTAAGGTTTAAATGATCTAGCAGCTGAAATCGCCAGTTCTCCTGGACCTTTTCGAAACACTCTCCTATCTAAGGCAGCACAAACACACAAACTTCGGAAGCTGAGGGCTCCATCTAAATGCAGGGAATGCGATAGTCTGGTGGTATTCCATGGAGCAGAATGTGAAGAGGTTGGAAATCCAAACATCTTTTGGCTTCCTTATAATGTCTTGTGGGAGATTCTAGTTATTGCATTCAAATCATATAATTTCATAACCCTATGGCTTCCGTGACTGTGAGGTACACTGGAGATGTGCAACTACTATGGGGAAGTTGAAGTGCGAGAAAGGGTGGTGTCAATTTGTTTTACCAGCTTGGCAGTAGATATGCCAAGACAGTATAAATGGCTTTCCTTCTCCAGTGATTTATTAAGCTTGGCAGAAAGGTTTATGGGAGAAAGCTTAATTATGCCTCATGTTTAAGAGCTGCTTTGGATCCAACATACTGGAATGGCTGTGTTTTCTGAATTGTATATGCACATTTATTTTTACTATTTATATCCTACCTTTTTGTTCATAGAACACTCAAGCAGCTGTTAACTATTAAAAAAAACCTTTTAAAATAGTATAAAATCACTGTGAACTGGCTTAAAGTAGCTAAATGCTTTAAATAAGCATGAGGTTAGGTGATGAGCTGAACAGAAGATGCTATATGCCCTTGCCCTGTTTTTTAATGTCTCATTTCTTTTGTGCTTCTTTTAGTGTTCACTTTCCTGTCACAAAAAATGTTTGGAGACTTTAGCTATTCAGTGTGGGCATAAAAAGCTTCATGGAAGACTTCATTTGTTTGGGGTAGAATTTACTCAAGCTGCTAAAAATAGTCCAGATGGTATCCCCTTCATCATAAAAAAGTGTACCTCTGAAATTGAAATTAGAGCCTTAAATGTCAAGGTAAAGATTCATATTGCTTTTCAAATGCCTCTCTTGAAAACCATTAAAATTTTGGTTTCACAATTATTTATGACTTTTTCTCATATTTAAGGGGATATACCGTGTGAATGGAGCCAAATCCAGAGTTGAAAAACTTTGTCAAGCATTTGAAAATGGGAAAGATTTGGTAGAATTATCTGAACTCTATGCACATGATATAAGTAATGTCCTTAAACTATATCTTCGTCAGGTAAATATGCATTATTGTCTTATTTACTCTAACATATTTGTATATTGGGAGATTTACTAAGGTGGACAAGTTTCTTGTGTAGCTTTTTGTGAAGGTTCCAGTATTGAGGTGATTGCAAGGAGGTTTTATCCTTTGGCTTTGTTGCTTGTATTGGAAGGATGGAAAACAGTCAAGTAATAGTTCTTAAAATTAGATAGCTGCTTTTTTTCATTGTCACTGATTTTTGTCAGATTAATTAAAATTAGCTGTTTTAAGTCTGATTAACATGGAATAAGTGGATGGGGGAAATTAGCTGGAAAATGGAAAAGAAGTTTAAGAAAATGTGGGGGAATGAATTTTTGAACAAAAAACAACAATACTTCTTGCTTTTACCATATCCGTTTGGCCTCTGACGTTCAAAAAATAGTCTAATCATGCTTTAAATAGATGGCTCAAAAATGTGGAACCTACCTTGTGAGAATATAGAATTGGGGCCTAGGCTAATATTGACAGCCAACATACACTTAAAAAAAAAGAATTGCCATTTTTATTAATATAGCAACTCTATAAATGTAAGACACATAATACCTAAGACACTATAAACAGTCCATTTTGAAATTACATCTCAAATACTTCATTACAATATTAAATTATAGTGAAACATAAATACCTAATAATTTTCATATCATCTATTTCTGCAGTGACTAACCTGATTCCCTTCTATTGCAATTCAAGATTCTACTATGCCACCTCTTCTGTTTTTTCTCTTAACTGCTTCATTGATATTCAGATATTATACCAGTCTTACTATTTTTTTTTTATTTTTTTTATGGGGCGTGGTGGCTCAGCGGGTAAGACGCCAGGCTTGTCGATCGGAAGATCACAAGTTCGGAGGTTCGAATCCCTAGCCCTGCGTGCGGAGTGAGCTCCCGCACTAGCTCCAGCTCTTGCCAACCTAGCAATTCGAAAGCATGCAAATGCAAGTAGATGAATAGGTACCACTTCGGTGGGAAGGTAACAGCGTTCCGCGTGCGTCATGCCGGCCACATGACTGCGGAAGCATCTTCGGACAACGCTGGCTCTTCGGCTAAGAAACGGAGATGAGCACCGGCCCCTAGAGTCGGACACGACTGCACAAATGTGCGGGGGAACCTTTACCTTTTTTTTTTTACTATTTTTTTGCTGTTCTTTGTGGTGCAGTTGTCAATAAGTTTGAGATAAATGCTGCAGTTCTTACTACTTACACCAAAACAGTGGAAGTCACTCTTTAAACTATAATATTTTTAGTCCATGAGTCAAGAGAATTGGCTGTATTATGAGGAGGCAAAAAGATGGGGCTTGTGAATAGTGATTAACTACATTAACCTTAATATGGGTCTGAATGGGGAATTCATTGGTTTCCTTACTTTGGATCCCTTCTTCATTCCTTAAATGAGCAATCTGTTTAGCTCCTGCACTGATTGCCATGTCAGGATCCAGTCATATTTGTGACCCATTCACATGCTCTCACTTGCCCTTTCCTCCTACTCGGATTGACATACATAGTAGCTGAGTTCACATATTATGCTAAGTGCTTGGTTTTCTTTTGGCAAACGGTGATTATTGTTGGACAAATCACAGTTTAGGTCACAGACTTAATGCAGTGCATAAACCCAGTCACAAATATATCTAGTCCCTCTATCCAAGATAATTTTATTTACTTACTTATTTATTTATTATATCCCGTCTTTATTATTTTTATAAATAACTCAAAGCGGCGAACATACCTCATACTCCTTCCTTCTCCTCTTTTCCCCACAACAACAACCCTGTGAGGTGAGTTGGGCTGAGAGAGAGGGACTGGCCCAAGGCCACCTAGCCGGCTTTCATGCCTCAGGCGGGACTAGAACTCACAGACTCCTGGTTTGCTATTGGCTCCTTCCTAGGGCTGAGAGAGTGATTGGCCCAAGGTCACCCAGCCAGCTTTCATGCCTAAGGCGGGACTAGAACGCTCAGTCTCCTGGTTTCTAGCCCATTGCCTTAACCACTAGACCAAACTGTCTCAAATTGTGCTTGCTCACCCATTTGAATTTCGAACTTCCTTCTGAGCATAAATCATGATGTTTATTAAAAAGGAATGTCTATTTGAATCCAGCTCAGTTCTTGCTGTCATTGTGGACATTTCCATGTACTGTACCTTTATGATGACAATACAGAAGTGATTTGACATTGCCTTTTTCCAAGTTTTTTTTTGTTACCAGCCTAGTCTACGCTCTTGATATTTCCTGATAGTCTCCCCTCCAGTTATTGACCAAGATAATTGTTCTCTTGCGCTGTGATTTAACTGATTAATAACTATCTTATCTATCAGGTGTTTTATTTTTAGGAACTTTTTACAAGTAAATAAAATTGGTCATTTAAACGAAGCAAAACTTAAAAATACCTATAGAAGTGTTATTAAAATCTAAGCTATAACAAATGGAATTAATCAACAATGCTACATGAATTGCTTGCAGTATGCTAATTATGCAGAGATTGGATGAGATCGTTTAGAAAAAATTTGGACGCTTTCAGAAAAAGTCTAGACAAATGAAAAGAAGGACACAAACAAAGTTAAGATAAAAGTTCAGATGGATTTCTGATGTTCTTTCCCTCAGCTCCCTGAACCTTTGATATTGTTTCGACTTTATAATGAATTCATTGGACTTGCAAAGGAAAGCCAGAATATTAATGAGGAACTTGATATGAAGCAGATGAGCCCAAAATCAAAAAAAAGGCAGTCAGTTTGTATTGAATTGAATAGGATCATACTTAAAATCAAAGATCTACTGAAATTACTGCCTGCAGCGAACTATAACACTCTGCAGTTTCTTTTAGGTCATCTATACAGGTAAGAGAATTCCAAGTCAACCAGCACCTATAGTTAGACATTTTCTAGTAATACATGTAGTAATGAAAATAATATCCCTTTCTATTTAGTGACTTGTTATTTTTACCCTATTAACATTAATTATAAAGTTTAATACAGAGATTTTATTAATTAATTAAAATTGTTATAGCTGCCCACCCTGTAAGACTCAGGGTGGCTTGCAGAACCCAAAAACAATAAAAACAGTTTAAAAACATACAACAACACAGCGTGGACTAAAACAACCATCATAATTAGAGAGTCACAACAACACATTAATCCCAGACCTGGTGTGAGGGCTTTTCAGAACCCCAGGGGAGAAGGCACTGTCTTGTCTTTTTTTTGGCGGGGGTAGGGATGCTGTACCAGAAGGCAGGGGATGGGATGCAACAGAGAAGGGACACTTTTCTGCTGGAACATACTGAGAGGGTGGAAACTATTGGAGATAGGCGGTCCCTCAGGCACCTAGATCCTATTCCATGATTAATGTTAGTTGGCAGTTAAAAACATATTTGTACAAATATTTGTTGGTAAACTCAAAACTTCTGTGAATTTTCTGTTCTTTTATACAGAGTTAGTGAACAGTGTCATGAAAATAAAATGTCTGCCAGCAACCTTGGCATTATATTTGGTCCAACTTTGATCAGACCACGTCAGACAGATGCTACACTTTCACTATCTTCACTTGTGGACTATCCATATCAAGCCCGGGTGGTAGAACTTCTGATCACTCACTATGAGAAGATCTTTGATGTTGCACAGGAACATTCATCAGCTGCATCTGAATCTGATGAAAATTATTTTTCTACTAAAAGTATTTTATCAGAAGATAAAGAAGCAAATCAACAAAGGAAAGCACTACCCTTTGGGGCTATGAAGGAAGTAAGTTTCTGTTAAGGAACAATATCTTTTGTGGTTTGCATTATATTTGTACTATTTCATTTAGAAAAAAAAATAATTCTTATTTAAAAACTTGTTATTATTGACAGAGTGTCAAGTTGATCCAAAATGAGAGGAACGATTCTGAAACAAGCATATCTCTTGAAGAACCAGATGGTAGCAAAAGGTCCCCCTCCCAATCTGATTCTTTAGTGAAAGGTTAGTGTTTGTATGTTACAATAGATGGATGCACCAGTGTGGCAGAATTGTCTCTGTTAATTAGTGGGGATAAATATTGATGCTCTCTGTGAAATCAATAGAAAAATGGTAAAATGTTTTAGGCTTAAAATAACCTTGTTTGTTTGTTTGTTTGCCAAATTTATATCCCGCTGCAATCATAAATTGATTCTCAGCAGCTCACAAGAAGACAACATAATAATACATAATAAAAATACTGTACATGTTTTCTCCCATACAAACTCTAACAACCTCCATGGTGGACTTCCACACCATGTTAGATTTTCCTGTCTAAATGTACAGTAAGTGCTTGCATTATTTATTTATTTATTTATTTATTAGAATGGACCTGTGAACTTGAAACAAAACACAGTCTTGGCAAGCAAAATTCCCTCTCAGAATCTCCTCTTGTCTCGGTTTTGGAAAATGACATGGTACCTATAAAAGAAACAGGTCAGTTACATTAACTGTAGAACTTTATAGAGTTATTCCTGCTAATCTTCAATTATTCTATGTCTAAAAACAAAACAAGACAATTGTTTAGTTAGATTAAATTGGCGCCAGGTCTTAATTTTCATTAAGACAATTAATGAAATTCATTAATTTTCAGAATTGTCAACTTTTATAGGGCTAATATAATTGGAAATCTTTAATATTTAAAGGGCACTTGAATATTAAGTTAACACACTGCAAGAATATTTCAGTGTAAAAGTGCATTATGATTAATTCTCAAGTGACAAATCTATAGCTTTTTTTGCATACTTACAGTTGATAATAATTATCTTGTCTTGAGAGATCTGCAACTCAAGACCACACAAATATGTACTTTACTAATATAATTTTTTGAAATACCATTTTCTCAATTTGTGTCATATTAGATATTTACAAAACAAAATCCTGTGCATAAATAGAAATAGCTCAGATTTGATTGATTACCTGCCATCAGGTCAGTGTCAACTCTTAGCAACCATACAGATAGACCTTCTCCAGGATGATCTATCCCCAACCTGGTCCTTCAGATCTCCCAATGATGCACTCATCACCACTGTAATTGAGTCCATCTACGTTGCTGTTATTCATCCTCTTCTTTTCCTTCACCTTTCCCAGCATTATACACTTTTCACTCTTGTCCTTACACAATTTTTGCTATGGATCTGATCTGGCATTCTTCAACAACAAAGTGGTTGCTGATATGATCTGGTGTTGGGATCTGCACAGCATCTGTTGGCTACTTTAGACTGATGCAGGAACATCCCCTCCACTCTAGGTCTCTGGGAACTGACATGGCCATTTCAGCTTGGACTGCAGGACAGTCCAGACACCTGGCTTCTACTGAGGCATGTGCTTAACAGGTGTTTTGCATTGCACTTCTCCAATCTTACACTGGCTTCTTATGAATGCAGACTTTTGAGTCCTCCTCACCAGACTTGTGTTTAAAAAAATAGGGTTAGTGCTCTCTTGAAAGAGCACTAGGCCTATTCTGCAATATTAGCTGGGAAAGAGAGTCAGTTCCTGCCAGCTGTGCTGCCATTGGATGAATTACAGGTTTTACACTGCCGCTACCAGCAAGAGGTTTTGCTTGCCCACATTTTTTATTGTTTTCATTACTTTTATCATTTCTGAGGATTCTTTGATGACTGCTACAAAGTTGCATCTGCGGTTCATGTGGTGGTTCCTGGTTACATGTTTCTGTTGGTGTGCCATTTTGCCTACTCAGTTCTGGCTTTGGTGGCACAGGGTAACTATATTGATGACTGTTGTTACATGCAGGCCAATATTATTTGTGTTCTCCGTGGCTGTGCACCAGCTATTTCCAGGTGCTGCTGGCCATAAAATCAGAACTGGACTCCTTGGTGCTCACTGCCAGTGCTAAGATTTCCTTGCAGCATTAGTTGATGGTTTATTTCATTTGTTGTCCATCATTCCAGTTCACCTCATGCCCCTCATCACATCTGTCACCTGAACTATTTTTAAACATGGATTTAACTGTTCCTTCAAAGATCACTTGACAGTCATAGTGTGGAGGAGATGTTGCATCAGATAAAACCATTGTGAAAGCTCCCTCTTTTTTCACCCCACATCCCCCCATAACACCTGTCACCTGTTAGTTGAGAACTTGACAGGTGGCTAAGTCCACCATTCCAAGCACAACCATCTAATCCTATCCTGCCCTACAACATTTTAAGAAAAGCTATTAGTAGTTCTTTTTCCTATTGGCATGTGATGCTTGGTGGAAGGGGACAGAAAGTCAGGTGAATCCACTAATCACTTACCATAACTGGCCCAGATTAAATCAGTAAGGACAGCACTATTCACTGGCCTTGTTCCTCTAGCACAGGGGTGGGGAACCTTTTTTATCCCAAGGGCCATTTTGACGTTTATCACATCACTCGAGGGCCGGGGGGTGGCATTTGCGGGCGGGAGCCAATCACGCAGAAGGAGTCGGGGTTTGCGGGCGGGAGCCAATTGCGCGGAAGGGGGTGGGTTTTGCGGGCGGGAGCCAATCGCGCGCACTGGGGGGCCACCACGCCTGCCCCCACCACGTCCACCGCTGTGCCCACCGCTGCCGCGCCCACCGTCACGCCCAGCATGCCCACTGCCGCCATGCCTGCCGCCGCACCTGACACCACGCCCAACATGCCCGCCGCCATGCCTGCCCCCGCCACATCCGCCGCTGCGCCCACCGCTGCCACGCCCACTGTCGCCACGCCCACCATGCCTGCCGCCGCGTCCGCTGCCACACTCAGCATGCCCGCTGCCGTCACACCCCTGCCGCGCCCGCTGCCGTGGGCCGGATCAATTGCTTTTACGGGCCTTATATGGCCTGCAGGCCGGACGTTGCCCACCCCTGCTCTAGCAGAATAGGGATTGGCTATGCAGACAACACAATTTATGCTAGCATATTTTTCTGCTGGCTCACAGACTGCTGGATAGCACTTAAACATGATACTGTACCTGATAGAGCCTGAGTCTTTCCTAAGTCTGTAAAAGTTATTTCCTGCTTGTCTTTTCTAAAAAAGACATCTGATTTTTCCCCAGCTTGATTATCATACTTATTCAATTTTTCATAGTGATGAAATAGGTAAAAGTGTTCAGAATATTTAAATATTGCAGTTCTCTAATATTTTGCTTAGGTTGCCACTTCCTATCCCTACCCAACATAGTGCTAAAGCTGAAGTATGAGAACATCTTTACATAGGGCCTAGCTGTAACAATTTTTCATTTGAATTGTTTTACCATGTTAATTCTGCAATTATTTAGTCTGACTTTGAGCTAATGAGAGTCTCTCTGTGGGCTTGTAGCTGTCAGATAAAGAGATGTCCATTAATTAAAACTGCCTTCTCCAACCTAACATCTCCAAATATGTTAGGACTGCAACCACTTGAAATTCCCAACAAGTGATTCCATCTGGAGAATGCAAGGTTGGAGAAGCTTGAGTTAAAAAACAAACACAAAATGACCTTTCATTCTACTAACAAAAACAAGCAGGAGGAATTAAATTCCCTTGTGGGTAGCTTCTTGCAAGACAGCTGTAGGAGAGTTCCTTCCTTCTGGAATTATGTTGAGGAAGATGAATCATAATAAATGGAACAAATAGAAGTCTCCTACACTCCTGGAGTAGGAGACAGTTGGTTGATGTGTCCTTCAGGCATAATTGTCATAAAGCAACAAGGTGTAATTGTCAAGAAGAGACATAAACTAGAAATGTGATTCTCTGAAGTCTATATCTTTTCTAGTTAATATTCAATATTAATACTTTTTGATGACACTCAAAACATCTCTTTCCTTCCTAGGCAACAGAGTGGCTCCGGTTTCAGATCAAGACAATGGGAAGCATGACCTTAAAACTGAGGATGGTGTTAAAAGCAATCAGTTAATAAGACCTAATCGTCAAATAACCAAAGTTCAGTTGCGTTCTCAGAGGACAAAGCCATTTCTTCGTCCTGTGAGTTTACCTTTAGGACCAATGCTTCCTCCCTGTATTTTAAATGAGCGAAACTCCCAAAATGCAAGCCTGAGTCCAGAGAAGCTTGGGAAAAGTCCTGTTATTGAAGAGGTTTCTGAGACACAGTCACTCCCCACTGTTAATGCTGGTTGTAGACTCTCTTGTTATGACCTACAGACTCAGAAAAAAACTTGGGACAAGCAATATAAGCAGTATGATATGACTTCAAGGACAGCAATGATTGTGACCAATATATCCCAGGAAAACCTAA
Source organism: Charina bottae (assembly GCA_023362775.1). Classification (NCBI taxonomy): domain Eukaryota; kingdom Metazoa; phylum Chordata; class Lepidosauria; order Squamata; family Charinaidae; genus Charina; species Charina bottae. Next base: position 27,269,598 of record JALMGJ010000003.1, on the reverse strand, counting down.
CACAAGAGTCTGTAAATACATGTGCCTTAAGTACATCTAGCAACCTTGTTAACAATTCAGTAAATGCCATACTTCCTGGTAAGCCATATACAGGACCTGTCAGGGCTGCAAGGACTACAGTAGAGACTCATTCCACAGTCTCTAATCCTGTTGCTACTTTCAGAATGCCAAGAACTTTACAGCCACCACCAGGAACATTTTATAAACCACCACCGAACAATAAGGCCAAACCAAATGATGAGAGTTCTGCACCCAAACCCTATGCAGCAATAACCCAAGATGAGGTTCCAGGGCTAGGTGTGAATCCTGGCCTTGCTCACGGCTCTTTGGATTCCTCTAGCCAGCATGGAAAGCAGCAAAAAACTAGTTCTGAAACCCTTTCCCCTGCAGACCTGAAGCCCACTTATCAGAGATTAAGGCCAAAGCGGATACAAGAACTGGAACATAGGGAAGCTCATTTTGTATAGGGCAATAAAAACTTCTGGAACTGTTTTTTTTCCTTGAGGATTTCACCTTTGTGCCATATTGAAATTATTTTTATAAATATCTATACAGACATTTTAAAACATGGAATGAAAAAAGCTGTGAAGAATAATGAAGTTAATTTTTATTATTATTATTATTATTACATTTTTCTCAAGAGTATTTAAATGCATTCCAAATGTAAAAGCAGCTAATATGAAGTGCACTCAAAAACCTTATAATCTACTTCATTTGTGGAATTGTACTTTTTCTCGTGGAAGCCTACTTATGTTAAGAGTGCAGCAGTGAAAGGAGCCCGTATCCAAGATTAAATGGTTTATTAAGACTGCGGAGTATGAAATATAGATACTTAATTTAAGAATAAACCAAAGCTTGAAGCATTGCTCTAAGTGTCTGTATTTAGTTTTTTCTCTACTCTGGACAATTAAATGCTCCTTGGTTAACATGATCTTTATATATTTGCATGTCATATGTTTTATATAGCATTGTTTGACAATTTTATGTTGTCACTTGAAAGTTACTTGTACAGAAACGATTGAACTTTACTATAAAACAAATTAAAAACTTTTATAGCAGTTATTGTATAGTTTAAATGCACAAAAATTAATTAGTTCAGTTGCCATTCAGTAAAAGAAAAGTGTAGAAGTGGTGCAGACATCCCTAATTATTATGAAGTTAGAATTTTCTCATCACTGAAAAGAGCTTTTTTATTGCTTTTAGAGAAATTTAAATCTAAGGCATAGTGAAATAGATAAAAATAACCCACTGTTTATTAACTTCATCAAATGGTGTTTCACTGTATATAAAATTGCTTTTTTATGTATACTATTTGCTTTAAAAATATTCATTAACATCCACATATCCTGTAATGCCCTGCATCTTACTCAGTACAGAATTTTTTATATTGTTAATATGCTATGAATTATTACACTAGTATTTTTTTAAAAACCGTACAGAAGGGTTTGTGTTTATCCTACATTAAAATAATAATATGAACATTTTTCAAAGAAAACAAGATGATGGTTGAGGAAATTAAGATATTTTAAAATAAGGAGCTATAAGCTTACCTCATAGGAATAGTGAAGTAGTGTATTTACAGAAGTTACAGCTATTGGGCTATTTCTTTTTCTTCCATTGAGTTCCAGTTCACTGTAACGAATCACAAACAGAAGTACTGGATGTGAAAGCATAATTTGACACTAATAGTCAACTTGGCTGGGAAAGGCTGGGGAGTTTTAGACATGCTGATTAATGTGGAATCTTACCAGAAAAAAGAACTCTTTAAGATGAGAATGAATGGCTTATTATTGTTGTGAACATAGCTCCACTTCCATCAAACAACTGTTTGTGCCACCTTTGCAATATTTTGCAAAAAGCACAAAAAGTTTTGCATTAGTTCTCCTGATGTATTCACCTGAGAACATGAGAGTTTGAAAGTGGAAAAAAAATTGGGCTGCTTACACTGGCTCCATCCCATAACTTTTCCAGTCTTGTCTTGTTCAGTTGGAAATTGCTGTATTCAAGTTTGCTGGAAGACTTCTGTGCTGCTGTATCAGAAAAAACTTCCATTTCATGGAAACGTAATGTTGCAGTTAAAAAGCCAGAACTCTAATCCACCATTTATTCCTTCAGAGATGGACACGAAGGTAGTATCCCAGCAGGATCTGTCAGCTAGCCAGCATTTTTGTTTCCTGAAAATAAATATACTCTGCTATTTGCAAATAAATCCAAATGACTTACTCTAAAACAAAAATATGCTATAATATAAACAGCAAATAAATTAACATAAATGGTGTCAGGAGGGCTGTTGCAATCTAAAGGAAGGACAAATTGTTGAAACTTGTACCAGACTTTTCACAGATGCAACAAACCATATCAGATGTGATTTTTAAATTTATTTATTATTTAAATTTATTAGAGCCACTCAGCTCCAAATTGCACCTAGCCACTCTCTTCTACCAAATGTATGTGGTAGCAAGCCCTTTTGTTTATCAAACAATAAATTAGATGGTGCTTCAGTCACATGAGGTTGGAGCCACTTCATGCACAGTGGTAGAAATTTGAGTCTTCCTCTTTATACCGATGATTCATTGTACCTCTGATGTAGGATGAAAACAGCTGGAGCAGTGGAGATGCTGCTGCAGGAGTGGCTTTGTTTTTGGGGAAAATAGTTTGGAAGCTAGAAGAGATAATTAGGCATCCCCATCTAGATTAAAAAGACATGTTTGTGATGGAATGTGTCTCTGAGGGGGAAGGTGATGTTATGGAGATCGCAGGTGAGGAAAGGGGGGGCGCCTTCCAGGGGGAAAAGCGCATTCTCAGTGTGGAGGACCTTGGGCGCCCAGCCAAGAGGGTCAGGTTGGATCCGCCTTGAGTTGCAGGAGTTTTTCCCTCAGCCTGTTGGCTTAGCTCAGATTGGCAAGTTTTTATGTATGCGTTAGATTCAATAAAGAACTAGAGCTTCATCTCGAGCTCAGTGTGGTTTCTTCGCCTAAACCCTGACAATGTTGGGTCATATTTAAAGTAAGGTAAGGTTTAATAAACCATGATTACAGATTATAGTTGAAGGTAGAGCAATTTTTCCATAATCTGGGTCCTCTAGACCAGCGGTACCCAACCTTTTTGGCACCAGGGACTGGTCATGGAAGACAGTTTTTGCACAGACCGGGGTGGGGTGTGGGGTTTGCAGGTGGGAGCCAATCGCGCAGACGGGGGGGACAGGGTTTGCAGGCAGGAGCCAATCGTGAGGACGGGGCGGGGTTTGCAGGCGGGAGCCAATCGCGTGGACGACCACCGCTCACCTGCTGTGTGGCCCACTTCCTAACAGGCTGTGGCCCACAGGTTGGGGACCCCTGCTCTAGACAATCTATTAAACCTAATCCCAATACAGGTAGTCCTCGCTTAGCGACTGCCTCATTTAGTGACTTTGAAGTTACAACAGTGCTAAAAAAGCAACTTAGCAACTAGTCCTCTCATTTGTGACCTTCACGGCATCTCTCTGCTCTTATTTTCACTTGCTTATTTACCCCATACCAAGATGTCCTCAGAGAACCCCAGTTCAGCTGAAGGAAGTTTGTTGTTGTTGTTGTTGTTCAGTCGTTTAGTCGTGTCCGACTCTTCGTGACCTCATGAACCGTAGCACGCCAGGCCTTCCTGTCCTCCACTGTCTCCCGGAGTTTACTCAGATTCATGTTCATTACATCGGTGATGCTATCTAACCATCTCATCCTCTGCCGTCCCCTTCTCCTTTTGCCTTCAGTCTTTCCCAGCATCAGGGTCTTTTCCAGTGAGTCCTCAAGTAACAAGAAGCAAAGGAAAACAGTTGCAGTCACGAGACTTTCACATAGCAACCACTTTGCTTAATGACTGAGTTGCCAGTACCAATTGCAGTTGTTAAACGAGGACTACCTGTATGTAGAAATGTCAGTTCCCTTTATCAATTTTGGCATCACATTTTAAATTGAGGTTTTCAGATACTGTCCAAGGGCAACTCCACAATATATTTCTCTAAACATCTTCCAGAAGGAACAAGGTAACAAATCTATCCGCCAAATTAAAACAGATTTTTTGAAGAATCGTATGTTCCAATATCATCCTTAGGTATCTCAAAAAGAATATCAGTTGATAGTACTGAAGGGCAGTAGGAGCTCTATGAGAATAAACAAGATTCATTCATTCTTCCACTGTGATTACCTACCTCATCAACTAAACCCACATAGGTTACAACTGAAATGGGGGGGGCGGGGGAAATTAGCATCTAGTACTGGATATGCACCAAATATTTGACTCAAAAATTATTTGCATTCCTCAAACTTTAAGAAAGCCTAAAGGATTCCCTGAAGTTCTTAAATGTAATGCTCAGAGAGTATAACACAACCTTCCTCTTTCTAGTACTTCTCTCGTTCCCACAAAAAATTGAGGAAAACACGTAACAAGAAAACGCAGATCTGGCAATAACAAGAGTTATGATGGACTTCACTGGGAAGTTTAATTACCTGCCACAGAAGAAACCCACTGTACTCCAGTCATATTTCTACTCCTTTACAAAGTTTTTTTAAAATCTGGATAAGAAGTAACGAAGAGGGAGCGCAATCAGAATTTCTTAAAGTGACCTGCTTAAAGTGAGTTGGGCCAGGCTATTTGAGGGTTCATCTATCTCCAATTATCTTTGCCCACCCTATAAGATCAGACAGGGATGGCATGCTCTGGGTACTGTTTATTAAACCTTGCCATTGTAGGGGTCCCAAAAGGGGTGCTGTCTCTGTAGTTGCTCCTATCTTCCCATCCCCATGATTTGGATTGCCCCAGCCCTGCTGGCCTTTCGAAAGGCCATGAAAACCTCCTCCTTCCCTCCAGGACTGGGCCAGGATGTTGTGTGAGCCACTAGTATCTGTTATGTGAGCTATTGAATCTGGCACTATATGTGTTTATATATGGCTTTTTTGTGACACATATTTCTCTTTGTTTTAACTTGTTAGCTGCTCACAATTGCTTTGCAAGTAGGCAGCCATAAGAAATAAATAAACATGTGAGGGTTGCATGGTTTAATGTCCCTGTTCTGAATTCTCTAGTATTTTCATGAACATTTGGAATTAAGCTGCTGTCACATCTTGGAAAAACAAATGTTTACAGAAGTTGGTTTTGAAATATAAGTTTATGGACTCACTGTTGGTTGCGGACTATTATAAATATATGCCGTAACAGAAGTGAAGCATATGTGAAAATAAATGGAATATCGTTCAACGTTGAGCCAAGAGTAAGACTATGACATATACCATACCAAAATTCCAAAGAGCTTTGACATTCATGTCCTGTAATGCCCTGCAAATTGTGGGTCTGGAAGGAAGATTCCAGAAAATCCCGTATAATGAACACCTTTGTCACTATAAGTGAGGAGCCATTGAAACAACAGCCCACAGCTTCTCTAATGTCAGTCTCACCAAGATCTGTGACAGAAATTCATTGTACCTTCATTAGTTCAATATTCAGGCCATACTGATTCTTTTTATCTCAATTAACTTTTGGGTGATCAGGGCAATGTACTCTCACCATATTGCCAAATTTTGTTTAATAGCTAGAATGATTCAACAGGACCTCACTAGGAACAGTTAGATTTGGTTCAACTTACTCCAAGTTTAGTAATAACAATAACTGTTAACCCTCCTGTTTATCTGTTTCTTGCTATATTTATAATGGGCTTTTCTGAAGCGTATTAAGAGTCTCCGTGTTCACAGTGAACTGAGAAAGTTTCACCTATGCTGGCTGTGGTCATCTTTTACTCCATTTTGTTTTATTTATCTTTCATTTCCATGTTTTATGTTACAGTATGTAAGGCTGGCCAGTGACTGAAATAAAGTACTTTGACAAAGATATGTAACGTCCTCTTGGTTGTTTAATGTATTACTAGATCAGTGCATAAGGAATACGTGTGCTTACATTTGATGTGTTATAGCTGGGGATGTGAATGCATGTATACTTTTTCATGTAGATGAATGCTGTGTTGTTGGATGAGAACCTGAATAATTTGCGGCAAATGTTAAATAGTATGTCTGATGCAGCAAGGAATGTGGCTCTGAAAATTAATGTATCAAACACCAATATGTAGTTGTGTCTGATAGGGAAAATGGTTGCTAGTTATATATAAATGGCTATATATACAGTAAATGGCTAAAAACTAAAGCAACTAGATGAATTTGTGTACCTTGGTAAAATGTTTTACTAAAGATGGGAAAATGGAGAAATTTAAAGACCTGCAAGTGATGGTAGGAAGGTAGTAGGATGTAGTATGTGGTCTGCTGCAAGGAATGAATGTTTGTAGAAAGAAGCAAAAATCACTGTGGATCAGAGAGTGCTTCTGCCCAGTTTGTTATAGGGAAGTGAAATTTTTGTCAGGACAAATACACTAAGTTGAATGCCATGGAAATGGGGTCCTTAAGAATTGTGTGTGGTAAAACAAGGGAGGGGGTCAAGAATGAATGGGGGTTAAATGAATACAAAACTGAGTGACCATTACAAAATAAAGTGCACTGAAGTTTGGTTATACAGAGAGAATGAAAGAAGATCAAATTGCAAAACAAATATATGAAGGAAGGAGTAAACCAAGAAAGTTGTGGCTGGATGATGTGGATGAGATCCTCATAAAGATAGAGGTGAGAAGCTTAAAGAACAAAAGGCAATGTATGAAGAGGTATATGTGTGTTGTTTGTAATGATAGAAAGGTATGGAGAGGTATAGTGACTGTTGTAGACTACATTTGGCCATATTTTCCTTTTTATGTTTTTACTTTCTTTGGCTTACAATCTCTTACTTTTTTTCCTGTGCTTTGCCTACTGTTATCTGATGGATTGTCAGAATGTATACACAAACCTAAACAAAATCAGGGTGTTAAGAACTGATCTGCCATTTAAATTTTGTCACAAGATTGCTAACTGCAGTAATGAGGGTGCATATTTGTATTCGTATTTATCTACTGTGCCCAGTACTACTGACATGATAAAACACAGCTGGTCAGATTGGCATGGTAATTACATTCTACAGTATCTAAGTACATACTAACATTTGTACATTCTTTAAATATATTCAATATACTTAAACTGCAACATCAAGTACTTCCATGGATTTAGCAAAACAGTGGCCTCCTTAACTTCCTAACCTAATTACTTGTAATGCCTGTTTGATTTTGCTATGATTTATAGGCCTTCAGAAACCATAGCCCTGAAAGTTTCAGACATTTAGATCAGTTGATAAAATTTCTTGCAAAGGACTATTATATGCTGCATATTTCCCTTCATGCAATGGCGCTTACATTCTGAAAACAAAGCTGCCCCACATCAAATTGGAGGGATTAAAAAAAATCTCCTTACAACTGAGCTGTATTATTTGGTAAGTGTTCACTGTTCCTGAGATAAGGCATTCCACTGTGGTCATACTGGACTTCCTTTCAGAAACTCTCTCAGTTCTCATAGCAGGGCAATGTTTTTGTGGTAGATACCATTACAAACAAGGTAAGCTGAAGATACTTCCTAGTGTTATTCTTAAATGATGCAATCTTTGCTCTTTTTAAAAACCCTTAGTGTGGGAATGCTGCTAGCTTTGTAATGTGGTAAGTATCAGATGGAGTATGTTTGGGTACAAACGTAAGATATTGTAAGCCTCTAGGTAATACTGTAGTGAAATAGAAGATATCTCTACTTAAATTACAGTGATTTATACAAAAACAAGATCATTGTATTTTACATTACATAATCACCATAAATGCAAGGTACAACTTTTCAAAACCAATTCATAAGATTTATTTTGGCAACCAAGTACAATGATGTTTGTGTAGACAAATGTAGCTAGTTAATGCAAAATGCAAGGTATGAGACATCATTTGTGACAACTGTATTTAATAGTCATAGCATCTCTATAGAGGAATTGGTCAACAGAATTCTTGATTTTGGGAATGTCATCTGGGAATAAAAGAATTGTCTTCACCATCTCACCTTTGATCTTATTTGTGTGTTTCTCACCAGTCCTTTAAAACAGATTCCTACCTAGCTTATGGAATGCTTAGAAATTCCACAAATAAACATTTATTTTTGGCAAAATATATCAAATGAACAATGCAAAGAATAATTCCCAATATTCTTTTTACCTCTAGTAGGCCTTAAACAATTTTTTCGTTACTTAAATCTTGGTAAAGTTTCTCATATCAGTCTTAAAAACATGGATGGTCTGGGCCAGTACACTTTATCCATTGAGACACCTTTAACTAAGTGTGCTAATCATGGTGGTTGGTCACTTAAAAGTGTATACCATTCTCCTAAATGAAAAGTAAATGCATATGCTTAATGTATACATCTCCTCAGGCATATCTGGCTGGTTAGCTACATCTTAAGGATAGCTATCTATCAACAAACAGTGCCCTTAGGTCATGAAAACAAGATGACTCCTACGTTCCAGTTCATAAATGTCTCGTATGTTGCTGGTATTGCTTCAGCTGTCCAATCTCATACAAAACTTTCTTCTGCAGGAAAAAGCTAGGGCCGCAAGAATTATTATCTCTTTTGTGAGAGACATATTGAACAACCCTTTGCATTTTTTTAACCACAGAGAACTACTAGTGAAACCCAACCATAACGAATCCTAGGACATACTGCAACAATATTTTTATGCAGTGTGAACCTCCCCCCTTTCCCAACCTGTGCCCTTTCTCCCTGCTGAATGGCACTTTTAACACCTGGAAGACAGGTTGGGATGGACGAAACAGTGCAAATAGGGCAGCTTTTTAAGCCCAGGTTATTCCTGTTATCTGTAGCATACTGGCTAAGAGACAGAGATGGCATGCAGGAATGAATTTGATAAGCCTCTTCCCACCCCTACACCAGTGTTTTAGCCAAATCATAGTCCACATCATCTTTTCAAAATAGTAGCTAAGAGGTTAACACATACAATAAGGGGGAACAAGTCCCATCACTGACTGGTTTGGCGCATCAGCAAGAAGCCTTTTGCTCATGCATTCCTCCTCCTCCCTCCTTTCCTTCCCTCATCTTAATGATTTGTTACTGGTTTGATTGAAACATACTTTGCAATTGAGGTGGCAAACTGGATTGAACAAGCCTAATCAGAATTGTCATTCACAGCTTGATCTGGGTTTGCCATAATCTGGAAGGTTCGTTTCTCACCACAATCTGCAGGCTACAATATGGTAGACACTATGATTTTGATAAATCCAAAGTGTTGTAATAAAGCAAACATTTAAGCAGAAGAGAGAAGGCATGAGCAGGGCCATTTCTGATCCATGGATTGGAGAATCAGAAAAATGACATCTGAATGCAGCCTATCCACCCTTCCAGTAATGGGGAAAATATGTACTGAAGACCCTGTACTGTATATTTCAGGAACTCGGGTAGATTTAGTTCAGGCTGTGTCTAAAAACCAGCATTACAAACTGCTCCTATTTAGATATAGGTCATGTTGGATTGTGATAGCTACAGTAAGTATTTTGGAAGTTTGCACAGATAAATAAAATTAAAACAGAATTTATCAAAAAAGAATGTTTTATGCCCTTTGAAAAGTATAGTTAGCGTCCTTAAAATTCCAAGATGGCTACCATTGTATAATTAGGCAATATCTGGAATTTAAATGGTGCCCATTTGTTTTTGTGTTGTTTTGTTTTGTTTACATTTTTGATAATTAAAAAGACCCGTGGCCTGCTGAGCTTAGAAATCCTACCCAAAGCAGAAGTAGGTCACAGACACAGCCAACAGTAGTTAAGAATAGCAACAAGTCAGTTCCCATGTCTTCAAATGGGATTTATAATTTAATTAGAGAAGATTATACTAAATCTAATCCACAAGTCAGATGTCGGTACAGCCTGTCATAAAAGAGGCTTTCTGAAATAATCTTTATTTCTGAGTTACTAACAATGCACTCCTATGTATAATAATTTAGAACTGCATAGAATACAAGGGGAATTACTCCTAGGTAAATCTATATACAATTGCAGCCTATAAGATTGCAATCCTATATGCACTTACCTAGAAGTAAATGCCATTTCACTCAGTGGGATTTATTATTGACTGATGTGGAGGATCATGCAGGAATTACGTTGTAATTTGTTAAGATCTACATTTCAAAAGGGGCATTTATTCTTCATCAGATATGCAATCCTTAGGAAGATGTTCAGGAAGAAGATATATTCTTCCATAGTCCGATCTACAATTTGTCTTCTGAAATTTCAAGGAAAATAATAAAAAAAAATAACAAACCCTACAGATGGACATTTTTATTTTTATTTTTTTTATTTTTATTTTTTGCCGTTCAATCGTGTCCAATCCTCGGGGAGTGCCTAGACTAGTCCCTGCATTTTTCTTGGCAAGATTTCAGAAGTGGTTTGCCATTGCCTTCTTCCTAGGGCTGAGAGAGAGTGACTGGCCCAAGGTCACCCAGCGGCTTTCATGCCTAAGGCGGGACTAGAACTCACAGACTCCCGGTTTCTAGCCCAGCGCCTTAACCACTACACCAAACTGACTCTCATACAGATGGACATAGGCTACCTAGTTATTATGATGCTTTCATTGTATGGCAATGCTATGATTAAAAAAGTGAGGAGAACATATTGCTAGCAATGAATGAGTTTTAGTACATAAATACATCCATATATTCCCAAAGCTCATCTCTGATTCTTCCTTTATTGCTATTCATTGGAGCATGACATTCAAATGTCACCAACCTATGGATTCTTATTTCATACATACCTACAACAACCTAGATAAGACCAATTCATATTTTCTGACATATATTTTAGCCTTTTCACTCATAATTAAACTTTTGCATTCATTAACTCCACAAGACCATCTTCATTCAGATCTATTAATTGTTCCCCTTTCTCTTTGTTCATAAACACTTCTTCCTTTCCTTTCCTTTCCTTTCCTTTCCTTTCCTTTCCTTTCCTTTCCTTTCCTTTCCTTTCCTTTCCTTTCCTTTCCTTTCCTTTCCTTTCCTTTCCTTTCCTTTCCTTTCCTTTCCTTTCCTTTTTCTTCTGCCAAGCCAACCTAAGCCATTCCTTCATGCTCTTTAGTATTTACTCCTCTTACATGGAAGTCACAATCTTCCATGACAACATAACAGTTGTCACCATGGGCCCATAGTCTGTGACTTTTTGCTGCCCATCATGGTTTTGGTCAGTCGAGGCTTTCACATAACACTGCCTAATAAGATAGATAGAACGTAAATTAGGTAATCAGTCATACCCATGGCACATGCATCATTTCCAAGTATCAGCAAGGACACCACCAATCAATTTTGGCATATTTTGGTTAGTATGTGATAAGTGCAACCAAAGCCAAGTTTTACTTTGAATATGCCAGTTGGGATCTATGCAAGTTGGGATCTTTAGAGGTTACCTAGAAAATCAGTGTATTGTTGCGTGGATGCCTGTATTACACCAACTAGGAGATATATGCAGTCTCCTGAGATACACTCAGTATAAGTTATAAGGTGGTTGTATATTCTTCTTTACACAGGATAGTCCCCTGATTGAATATACCCTATATTTTAGGGAAGGAGAATCTTTTGCCTTTTGGATTTTGTTGGACTCCAACTTTACCCCAGTGGTCAAGAAGTTGCAGGCCAATAACATTTGAAGGGCCACAATTTCAAATGTTAAACATTCCAGTTTATCTTTAAAGACCCCAAAGAGATCAGAAAGCAGAAGCACTTGAAGTGCCCATCAGCATCTTGCACCTTGACAACAGGTGAAGCAGATATGGTTACCTGGCCATAGTCATTCCTACAAGGTGAGATGTGATGGAGTCTTTAAGGTTAATAAAAGAACTCCAAGCAGCTAACAACGATCTTGAAGAGTAGAAGCGTGAAGCAGCAGGGACTTGCACTTTACGCTTAATTATGTTCAGAAATAAATTCAGTCTTCACACATTAGTTAGATGAAGAAAAATAGAGAGAGCTTACATTTATTCAGTAGATCTGGATGCAAGTAGAATCATAGTAGATCTGCGTGCAAGCGAGATGGAATGGACGAGAGCTGCATGGTGCAGCCCTCCTGCTTGTAGGTGTGCCCAAAGCTTAATGGAGAATGTTAATCCCCCAAACCAAGGAGGAGGAGGAAGAGGAAATCAGGTGACCCATGTGACCTCACACAAGCATAATAGAGATGCGTTTACTAGAAAGTACCCCCCTTATGCTTATGAGACAATGCTGAGTTGACTCCTGATAATCCCAACACCCCTTTTCAAGTTAGCATGTCTCAGAGTCCACAAGGTTCAACTTCTTCCGCAGTTCTTGGTAACTGTTCCTCGGCAACGGCTTCGTGAGAATGTCCGCAGTCATGTTCCTTGTGGGTCAATAGTCTAGTCTGACTATTCCTTGCTCTTGCAAGTTTCTTACTGCATGATACTTAACATCAATGTGTTTAGTTCTCCCATTAATCTTTCTTGACTGTGAGAGCCTAATACAACTTTGGTTGTCTTCGTAGACCTGAATATGGGTAGATTCCTCTATCCCCATGTCTTCAAGCAGTAGCTTGAGCCATGAAACCTCTTTGCATGTTTCTGCTGCTGACACACACTCCACCCCTGTGGAGGAATGTGCAACTGTATCTTGCTTACGGCTTCCCCAGCTTACTGCTCCACCCTCATAGAAAAATACATGCCCACTAGTGAATTTACGGTCAGTAATGCCTTCTGCCCAATCTGCATCTGTAAACCCCACTAGTTTAGGATTGTCGGTGGCTGGTAGCTTTAGTTTTAGGTGTATGGTGCCCTTTAGGTACCTTCCCACCCGTTTTACACCAGTCCAGTCTCTCTCTGTGGGTGTGCTAGTCTTTCTGCATAGAATGTTTACTGCAGCTATGTCTTGGCCTAGTGGTTTTGGCTAGATACAATAGCTTACCTATGGCACTTTTATAGCCATTGTTCTCTGGTAAGAGTTCACTAGGTTCCTGTTGCTTGTGGAAACCTGTTTCCATTGGTGTTGGCATAGGATTGGCATTTTGCAGTCCTAAGCTTTCCAACAGTTCTAGGTCTTTTGCTTCTGGCTTAGAAGAAAGCTTCCATCTTCTTCCTTTTCAATCTGTATCCCCAAGTAGTAGCTGGCATTGCCCAGATACTTGACTTCTACTTCTTTGTTCAGGTTGGACACGATTTCATCAAAGTCTCCTTTGTTATTATGGCAGATCATCAAATCATCCCCATAACAAAGAATGTACACCTCTCTACCATTTCTGCATCTTGTGTAGAGACAGGGATCAGCTTGGCCTTGAACAAAACCTTGGTTAAGAAGTACTTGGTTCAACTTCTTATTCCATGCTCTTGCTGCTTGCTTCAGGCCATAAATCTCCTCCTGAAGTTTGCAAACGAGTTGCTGTGCTTTGGGATCAGTGAAGCCTGGAGGTTGTAGCATGTACAGTTCTTCCTCTATCTCTCCATGCAGAAATGCAGTTTTTACATCCAGGTGCTCAACACTCATGTTCCTGGAAGCTGCTAGACTCAGGAGCATTCTGATTGTGGTATGTTTTACAACAGGAGCAAAACACTCATCGTAATCAAGTCCATATTTTTGTGAATAGCCTTTTGCGACTAGTCTAGCTTTGTATCTTTGTACTTCTCCATTTTCATCTTGTTTGGCTTTGAAAACCCATTTGCATCCTATGGCTTTCTTGCCTTTTGGTAGTTTTGTCAAAGTCCATGTTTTGTTTTTGTGTAGAGCTTCTAGCTTTTCTTGTGCTGCTTTCTTCCACTTGCTTGCTTCATCTGGTGGCATTTGCTGCACTTCGTTCCATGATGCAGGTTCTTTCGGTAACAACGACCTTGCGAGGTAGGTGAGTCTCTCGGCTGGAACTCCTTTGTTGGGTCGTGATGAGCGTCTTGGAGCAGGTTCAGGAGTGGCACTTGGTGGTTCAACCCCTTCTGCATCCTCAGCCTTGTCATCTGACTCTGGTGGAGTTTCTGCCTGGGCTTCTATCTCCCTCTGGGTCGGTGTGGTGGTTGTGTCTTAAGATGTTGGGCTAAACATCTCAAGCTGGTAACTGCTGCTGTTGGTTTCTGCGCAGTCATTGTCAGCATGACTATGGTAGCCTTTCTCTCATTCATCGAAGTACACCACTCTGCATGTGCTTACTTTTCCTGTCTTCGGGTTCAAGATTCTGTATTCCTTGCTTCCTGGAGCGTACCTGATCATGATGCCTTCTTCAGCTCTGGGGTCTAGTTTGGATCTCTTTTCTTTTGGTATGTGTGCATAAGCTTTGGATCCAAACACTCTCAGATGCTTTATGCTTGGTTTGTGATCATGCCATAGCTCAAAAGGTGTTACCTCATTGGCTTTGGTTGGCAGTCTATTCTGTAAGTATTTAGCTCTTAAAACAGCCTCTGCCCATTATTTGTCAGGCAGATCTGCTTCTAAAAGCATACATCTTACCATGTCCATTAGTGAGCAATTTTTCCTCTCAGCAACTCCATTTTGTTCAGGTGTGTATGGAGTGGTTAGTCTGTGTTCTGTGCCTAGCTGTGTTAGGTATGTTTGCATGGTTTGTGAAATGAACTCACTTCCTCGATTGCTTTGAAGGGCTTGAGGGGTTCTGTTGAATTTGTTGGTCACCATGGCTCCATATGGTTTCAGCATGTCCACTGTTTGGGATTTCTCCTTCAATAGGTAGGTCACACAATATCTGCAAAAATCATCTATAAAGCATAAAACATTTATTTCTGCCCGCTGATGCTTGAAGAGGTCCACACAAATCAGTGTGGATAAGTTCAAGTGGCTTAGTTGCCTGCCTTTCCCTTTGTTTGGGTATGGCTGGTCTTGTTGCCTTTCCTTTGATGCATATCACACATTTTGATTGACATTTATCATGGTTGCTTATTTCAAAATCTCTTACCATGCCTTACTCTGAGTCTCAGCCCTATCTGTCGCTGTTTTAGGTCTGGTAGATTTAGACTTGGTGAAGGCCCAATTTGGATATCCACAGGCCTTCAGGGCTGTTCTCAGGTGCTGATTTTCATTCTTTTTGGAATCCATGGAGGTGGGGATGGTTTCTGCTCTGTGTGACAATGTCCTGATGACTCCTAGTTTGTGCTGTAGTGGATGGTGGGAGTCAAACATCAGATATTGATCTCTGTGTGTGTGTTGAGTGTGTGGGCACTCAACACATTCCAGGGAACGGTGCCCACCCACTGGTTTAGGTATGTGGATGACACCTGGGTCAAAATCAAGGCCCAGGAAGTACAGGCCTTCACGGACCATATAAACACTATAGATGCCAACATTAGCTTCACCAGAGAAGACACCAAGGACAACAGACTGGCATTCCTAGACTGAGAAGTCCTCACTGGGACTGGTGGCAAGCTAGAAATAGGGATCTACAGGAAACCCACACACACAGATCAATATCTGATGTTTGACTCCCACCATCCACTACAGCACAAACTAGGAGTCATCAGGACATTGTCACACAGAGCAGAAACCATCCCCACCTCCATGGATTCCAAAAAGAATGAAAATCAGCACCTGAGAACAGCCCTGAAGGCCTGTGGATATCCAAATTGGGCCTTCACCAAGTCTAAATCTACCAGACCTAAAACAGCGACAGATAGGGCTGAGACTCAGAGTAAACGAAAGAACCTGGTCATTCCCTACGTGGCTGGCGTGTCTGAAAAGATAAAACGGATATTTGGCAAACACCACATACCTGTATATTTCAAACCCACCAACACACTGAGACAGAGGCTTGTACACCCCAAAGATCAAACTCCAAAACACAAGAAAAGCAATGTAGTTTATGCAATCCAGTGCAGTGAGGAGTGCTCTGAACTATACATTGGAGAAACCAAACAACTTTTGTACAGGAGGATGGCCCAACACAGGAGAAGTAACACCACAGGACCAGCGTCAGCAGTTTATCTTCATCTAAAGGAAAAAGGACACTCATTTGAGGACATTAATGTTCACATTTTAGACAGAGAAGATAGGTGGTTTGAGAGAGGGGTCAAGGAATCCATTTATGCCAACTTGGAAAATCCTTCCTTGAATAGAGGTGGGGGCCTCAGGCACAATCTTTCTCCCATCTTCCTCCCCGCATTGTCTTCTGTGCCTAGGAAGATTAAGACCATTTCACAAGCTCAACAGCAGCATGGTGATCTTAACGATCCTCCTTTAAATGATAAAAGGACTTAAAAATAACATCTCAATATAACCATTACCTAGCCCCAGGTGTAAGGTCACACAGCTACCCAGAAACATATTTAGGATTCCCTTACCAACTTTGCTCAGACTGAAGAAGCTCCTTGGATAAGGAGCGAAAGGTTTCCACAGAGAAAATAGAAATCCAGTTGACATGATTCAAGCTACAGACAATTCCACCTGGATGACTGAGAACCTTCATAGACATATTACCATGCCTTCAGTTTTCATTCTTAAAATTGCATTAAAATCACGGTGCGCAAAACACCTGTGCCAGGTGGTGGCGCTGTTGTCCTCCTTTTGCTGCCAATAGGCAAGGCTGACATCTGGTGGCGGTTGTTCGCAGTGCACCTGGTAAACGCCATCTTTTTGAAAACCTGTAACATAAATCTTTTCTCCACTGGTGACTTTACATTGCCTATTAGCATTAAAAATTACATTAAAACCTTTGTTATTCAATGTTGAGACACTCAGTAAATTGGCTTCTAAGTCTGATACATAAAAGACATCTGTTGCCATAAGATCTTTGTGTTCACTTCCATTGAAGCATCGCAATGGCACACTTCCTTTTCCTTGAATCAAAATTGAATTGCCATCTGCTAATGTTATGCTTCCTTCTGGTTTTTCACTTAGCTCACAAAAGTCACTTTTATTCCCACATAGATGCCTGCTGGCCCCTGAATCAATTACCCATCATCTGGAGAATTTATTGGTATCAGCTTTAAGAACAGTATCGGCTTTATAAACAGTGTGTAAAACAGTGTCTTTTTTGCTTTTAAAAGATTTTCCCTTGGAAAAATCCTTCTTGTCCCTGCTTCTGCAAAACTTGGCAAAATGTCCTGGTTTCTTGCAAGCATGACAAACAATAGTCTTTTTGGTATTCTGATGAGTCACTAATGGCTCTAGCTCTTGTTTACCCTTCGTTGCTAGGTAACCAATGTCTCTGCTAGGCAATCTATTGTTATGCAAATTCTCTTGCCTCCGACATGGGGTGGGGAACGTCTGGCCCGCGTGCCGTATAAAGCCTGCAAAATCATTTGGTCTGGCCCTCCCAATGCAACCGCAGGCCCTTCCACGTGATTGGCTCCCACCCGCAAACCTCGCCTCCAGTGCTTGTGATTGGCTTCCATCCACAAACCCCATCCCCTTCCATGTGATTGGCTCCCGCCCACAAACCCTGCCCCCTTCCACGTGATTGGCTCCCGCCCACAAGCCCCACCCCCAGTCCGCGAATGATTTTATAAATATCCAAATGGCCCTTGGCAGAAAAAAGGTTCCCCATCCCTGGTTTATTGGCTTCCTCTCCATCCTCTGGTTTTGGTTCTGGTGAATCCAGAGCATCCAAACCATCTTCAAAATCTAGCTGCAACTTTAATCTGAATAGCCATGCTGAGTAATTATCTTCAGTCAGTTTTGGTATGGGGGGAGCCCCCTCCTCTTTCTCCATTGTTTAGAGAGAGGGAAAACTTTTTCTGAACTTAGGTTTTTTTAAATGTGCAAGTGGCTTCCCTTTTTGTGGCTGTGAGGCCAACAAAAAAAACTTTTCAAGAGATCAGTACTGCACTGGTTTGTACTGGTTTGTACTGGCCTTGTACTGTGCCCATAACCCTTGATGGAGTCTTGAAGGTTAATAAAAGAACTCCAAGCAGCTAACAACAATCTTGCAGAGTAGAAGCGTGAAGCAGCAGGGACTTGCACTTGAAGCTTAATTACGTTCAGAAATAAATTCAGTCTTCACACATTAATTAGATGAAGAAAAATAGAGAGAGCTTACATTTATTCAGTAGATCTGGATGCAAGTAGAATCATAGTAGATCTGCATGCAAGCGAGATGGAATGGATGAGAGCTGCATGGTGCAGCCCTCCTGCTTGCAGGTGTGCCCAGAGCTTAATGGAGAATGTTAATCCCCCAAACCAAGAAGAAGGAGGAAGAGGAAATCAGGTGACCCATGTGACCTCCCACAAGCACAATAGAGATGCGTTTACTAGAAAGTACCCCCCTTATGGGAGAGTGGTGGCTCAGCGGGTAAGACGCCAGGCTTGTCGATCGGAAGATCGCAAGTTCAGAGGTTCGAATCCCTAGCCCTGCATGCGGAGTGAGCTCCCGCACTAGCTCCAGCTCTTGCCAACCTAGCAATTCGAAAGCATGCAAATGCAAGTAGATTAATAGGTACCACTTCGGTGGGTTGGTAACAGCGTTCCGTGCGTGTCATGCGGCCACATGACCGTGGAAGTGTCTTCGGACAATGCTGGCTCTTCGGCTAACAAACAGAGATGAGCACCGGCCCCTAGAGTCGGACACGACTGCACAAATGTGCGGGGGGAACCTTTACCTTTACCTTTACCTTTACCTAACCCCCTTATGCTTATGAGACAATGCTGAGTTGACTCCTGATAATCCCAACAAGATGAAGTGTATTATGAATGCATTACACTAATGCATTCTGAAAGCTGTAACATAAAGGTAGGTTAACCTATTAACCAGTTGATTATCTTGCAATCTGCTGCTCCCACCATGCATATCAGTCTGAAGTAATCAGAAGTTGAAGGTGATCCATCCGAGGTACAGGTGGGTGATCTGGCAGATGAAAAAAATCCTGCACCAAACAGAGCATAAACTATTTTGCATAGCTAATTCATGGGGAAGAATATACTGTAGATCAAGAGTAAGTCACTTCTGGTAGCCTGTTGTTTGATTTGTGTCTGGGTTCAGATACAGATACACAACACATTTAAAAATCTCAATTCAGCAGTTCCATGCTCATATAGGAACACCTGCTAATAAAATCATTTCTTTTTAGGATTCAGCTGTTTGTGTGAGAAGATAACAGCAAAAGATTTTTGGTCTCCAGACAGCAAAAGATTTTTGGTCTTCAAATTTGGGATGCTGCCACTGCCTAGGAAGAATGAGTTTCTTCAGACAGGTTAGACTTCTTCTATGGAAAAACTGGATACTCCGAAAACGGCAGAAAGTAAGCACTTAATGCATACCTACAAAAGGGAAAGCACATGTGCATGTTTCAAATTCTTTTACAGAAATAGGGTTAGATTCAAATACCTGTTATATTTCACAAATTTTAAATGTATAATAAGACATGCTTTTGTGATTAATCCATTCTGATCATATATTTTAATTTGAAGTTTAGAATAATTTAGAATAGCTCAATTGTACCAGATTATTTTGTTACTGATGGCCTCCACCAGAAAGAAGACTGAACATACCCAACTTCCTGCATCAATGAGGAAAATTCTGGAGAGATTCACTTCCTCTTGACGCCCTGTTATACATAAGATTTTACTCTAATAGAATGCAGGATTGGAAGATAAAAATACCCAGTGGACTTTTCCTACAGGAAGCAACTGTCCAAAAGATTTAAATATTTTCATGTGCTACAGTTCTTCAAAAAGCAGGAGTTTGTTATGCAAGCGTCTCTTGTCCAAAGCATACCAGATCCATTTGAAGGCTATAGATTAAACCATAGGACTTGAGTGAATAGGTAAACGGTTCAGTTGGGTAATTAAACTTATCTTGTCAGTGTCTTATTTGGGTATTTTCAACCCTGCTGTACATCTCATCACCTTACTGAAGGGCATTATAGTAGTTTACTTATAGTACTTTTACTGGGGGGTGGGGAAGGGAAGAGAAAAGTGGTTCAGGAGAAGGGACAAAACTCATGTCATTTGGGCTAAATAACCAAATAGTATTTTTGATTTAAACAACAAAGCAGTGAGGGATGGAGCTGGCAAATCCTACCCAGAAAAGAAATGATGGCAACAGATGCAAGCCAGAGGGAAGAGAGTGGGACTACACTTTTGGATACAGGGACACAACTGGGGGGGGGGGGGCAAGCGGGGCATGTGCCCCGGGCACCGCGCTGGGAGGGGCACCAAAATGACAAAATGGTATTTGTATACTGAATGTTTCCTGGGGGGGGGGCACGGAATCCATGTTTGCCCCGGGTGACACAGACCCTAGTTGCCCTTCTGTTTGGATACACCCATACCTGAGGCAATACCTAGAAGCCGAGCATCTCACCTATTTGCTCTGAAAAGAGGCTATGAGGCAATGCAGATTTTACACACCTTGTTGCTACAGTGAAATCTTCTCAGTTTCATTTTGAATACAAAGTGATGATAGAACAATGATTAAAGTTGGGCTGGAAACTATATAAGAGCCAGTTTGGTCTAGTGGTTAAGGTGCTGGGCTAGAAACCAGGAGACTGCGAGTTCTAGTCCCGCCTTAGGCATGAAAGCCGGCTAGGTGACCTTGGGCCAGTCACTCTCCCTCAGCCCAACCCACCTCACAGGATTACTGTTGTGGGGGAAATAGGAGGAGGGAGGAGTATTAGGTATGTTCACTGAATAATTAAGGTGGGATAGAAAATAAATAAATAATAATAATATAAAGCCAACATCGTATTCTTAAAAGGGAATATTGTGGGAATATTAGGGCAGTCTAGTGTTGGTTTAAACCGCAAATGGGGAAAAAAAAGTTAAGTATGTAATTTAACATACTTAACTCCCCCCCCCATTTGCAGTTTAAACCAACACTATATTATTATTATTATTATTATTATTATTATTTATTTATTTTCTATCCCACCTTAATTATTTTTATAAATAACTCAAGGCAGTGAACATACCTAATACTCCTTCCTCCTCCTATTTCCCCCACAACAGTAATCCTGTGAGGTGGGTTGGGCTGAGAGAGAGTGAGGTGGCTCAGCGGGTAAGACACCAGGCTTGTCGATCACAAGTTCGGAGGTTCGAATCCCTAGCCCTGCGTGCGGAGTGAGCTCCCGCGCTCGCCCCAGCTCTTGCCAACCTAGCAATTCAAAAGCATGCAAATGCAAGTAGATTAATAGGTACCACTTCGGTGGGAAGGTAACAGCGTTCCACGCGCGTCATGTGGCCATATGACCAGCATCTTCGGACAACGCTGGCTCTTCGGCTAACAAACAGAGATGAGCACCGGCCCCTAGAGTCGGACACGACTGCACAAATGTGCGGTGGGAGCCTTTACCTTTACCTATGTAATTTAAACTCAGATTAGAGCATACAATGACAACATTCATATCCAATTAACCTTCTAGAGTGGCTTAGCACATCATCTCCATATGCCCACAGTACTGTATCTATCCTAGCCACATCATACTTCATATTGCAGGGAAGCCCAGTTCAAAAAGTAAAATCACATCGGCATATTGAACTAAAATGTAATGTTCTTTGATTCTGGCTTAGCATCAGACAACTATGGTTCATTCAACAAAACCCAGTTAAATAAACCTGGCTTAAAACAATATGTGAATCACATCAACAGTGCTGGAGTAGATGAAACTATGGCTCAATTCAATAAAGCACATTCAAGTGTTTAAAGAGGTCTTGGAGGTCTACAGATGCATTATGTGAGTAAGGTCACAGCTTCAGTTTAAGAATGTTTAGTTTTTTTTCTCTGTCCTGCATCCTCACTGCTGCTCTAAGCTCATTTACAGCCCATTTGATCCTTGTTTTAAGTTTTCAAAAAGAGGGGTAGATTTAGGAAAAACTCAGATTAACCAAAATCTTTGATGGGCCTCAGCCCATGTCAAAGAATTTAAGCAGCACTTTCCCTCAACATCTCTAGCAATTCTCTAACTGCTGGCATCGCCCTCTGCTCCTCCTTTCCAAAAGAACGTTTTGAATTCCTGGCCTTGAGGTTTTGTTTCATCGAAATGCCCTCTCTTTTTTTGGTCCTGAAAGGTTCTCAGCCTCTGGATCAGACCCAGTTAAGCAATTAATTCACTAGTTATTATATTTTCTTGGCATAGATACGACTGGTCCGTTCAGTACCTTTAACCAGCACTGAAGCTGTTCTGACCTATGGAATTTGTAGTATGACACTTAATTTATAAGAGCTGAGAAACAGGAAGAGAAGAAACTGATTTTGAACAGCAGCAAGCTGAAAACTCTGCTGTTTTGTTTATTATCCTGTAGCATCTCCACCCTTTCGATCAATCTACATGTATCCCCACCCCTGTCCCAGAGTCCAAACATCCTGAAGCTTTTCCAAGGGCTGGGTGGAGAAAATTAAAGCCTGAGGCCAACGTTACTGTTCTTTCTTAGGTTTCCTTTAAGTCAAATCTAAAAAACCACCCTACTCTGAAAATTCAGGGCAAAACATTTTAAAATATGAGATTGTTATTTTCAGCTCTGGAACACAGAACGTTGAAGGAGACAAAGGTGAATAGTGCAGTCCTGTGCATGTTTATTGCCACTGTCTTCAACTTCATGTTTACTGGAGAGTAAATGCCCCGAATGCCTGACCTGGTCCTACACATGTTTATTTGGAAATAATTTTTACTAAGTGTGTGTAGAATTTCAGCACTGAAAAGTCAAGCAGTGTATTAAAGACATATTCTTTCCGAAACTGCAATTTAGATATCAAGGAACGCTCTTTTTGGCATTAATGGAAAGCTTTGAAAAGCAAAAGCAGCTTCAGAAACATGGTTTCTTTTTACAGTATCATAATCTTGGCACAGAGAATGAATTACAAGTCTGTCTTCCCACCTCCTATGGTCCAGATGCTATTTGGGCTTCCCAGTTATATACTATTTATAAGTTTTTTTAAAAAAAAAAGAGGATAGCGTTACATTTGTGCAATAAACATCCCATCTCATTTAATCCATAGACAAAACCAGCACAAAGTCTGGCCACACAAAACTCCTTTTTGGCAGAAGCAGCAGAAAACCTGTAATGTACTCATTTGGGACAGAATCTAGCTCTCGTTCCCAGTTTAAATCAGCCATGGTGTTAGTCCTTTTTTAAAAACAAAAAATGGTTAAATGGTCTTTCAAAAGACACTCATGTTTCAAAAGAGGTCAACTGCTGAGATGAAAAAATTATTGGGGCTCCTTAGAGAACTATAAACCCTAATTTTTTGCAGAGTGTTCGGTACATCTGTCGGAGGCTTGATGAGAATCTCTGTGTAATGCGTCAGTTCTGAAAAGCTCGTAATGGCCTCAGAAGCCCAAGGGTTAGTTTGTAGTTTGATATTAACGGATTCATTAAATATTAAATATAATATCTGCCCTTGCCAACTGCCTCAGAGTTCGTTGTGGACCATCTGAGGATCATGCAGCCCAACATACTGTATCTGAGAAGAACACCTTGGGAAAGACCAAACTGGTTACCAGATATCTGAACAGGCAAAGGAGGACACAGACAATTAGAAAGGAGGACAAATGGGGAGGAAAGGAGGACAACTAACTATTTGACTTTCTTGGCATCCGTGACAAAAAAACTGTACTTGGGCCTCCATGTATATGAAATTACATTTTCCAGCATCAGAGGGACTGGTTTTTCAATTGCAATATTTTTCCAACAAAATTTTATTTTCAAGAACATATTCTAGCGATAATATACAATTGACAATGCACTCTTCAAATTTCATCATAGAAACGTATGATGAGTCAAGTGATCTACAGACTCTAGCGATCATAGATTTGAAGGGGCTGGATTGAAGCTGATTGTTGGAATCAGGAAATGAATTAAATAATGTAAATCTAGGCTGTTGAATCTGTCGACGGATGAGGGAAAGAAAGAAGCAGACAATTTACAAGGTCATAATACAGTACATGAAAGTTTGAATGACTACTGTTGGGAAAACAATCCAAAATAAAAACAAAACAAGACACTCAAAAAGCCAGACAATATTTGATTTTAAGGCTATACCTGCCGGATGGAGGACATGAGGACAAAAAGATGGACACGTCCTCCTTTTGTTGGATGTCTGGTAACTCTAAGTTAGATGGAGTGAGTGCCATTTTTTGAACTGTGTATGGAGTTAATGCATCTAATTGTTTTCTTTTTCAGCTTCGTCTGCTGGTTGAACTTCTGTGGCCCGTTTCTTTATTTCTTGTCTTAGCATGGCTGAGGAAAGTTAGCCCCATCTATCACCAACATGAATGTAAGAGTGTTATCTATAACTTTTTTTTTTTTAAAAAAAGGGGAGGATAGGGTCCTCCTCAGTGAATTTTAAATTAAATCAAAATTAGCTGGGTATCAATCAATTGTTCTGCTCTTTACTTTTAATACCTGCTGCTTCCTATCCATTTAAGTTATTCTTATCACCATATTTCTTTGCTTTTTATGGTAAGAATTCTTTTCCACATACAAATAAACAATTTTTTTGAAAAGGTAAATAATATATTTCATACTAATTTTTTTTCTGGGAAAAAATGTTAAAAAAGAGGATATTTAATCTGGATTTAATTTTTTTTTTAATGAAAAGACAACCCCTGCCATCAAGTCTGCAATCTAAAAAGAGACTTTTCTTTTTGTTCCTTCAAGTCTTTGTTGACTCCTGGAGACTGCCTGGACTAGTCCCTGCAGTTGTCTTGGCAAAGTTTTTCAGAAGTGACTTGCCATTGCCTCCTTCCTAGGGCTGAGAGAGAGGGACTGGCCCAAAGTCACCCAGCTGGCTTCATGCCGAAGGTGGGATTAGAACTCACTGTCTCCCAGTTTCTAGCCCCGTACCTTAACCACTACTGTACATCAAACTGGCTCTCAAAAAACACATACAGAAGGAAAAATCGAAAGGACAACTCTAATCCTCAAGCATCACTCCTTATTGTTTAGTTGTTTATATAATGGGCCATGCTAGAATTTTTTGCATAATATACTGTTATTTTGAAAATTAATATTCATGTGGTGTTTATGTATACAATAGTACTTTCCCCAAAGCACAACATCATTATCATCAGTAACTCCAGTCAGTCCAAAAGCCGAGTCTTTTCTACCCATCTGAGCTTGTGGATGCAATTTTGCACACATTTCCGACATTACAGATTTAACGTCTGAAATTCAACCTTCTCATAACTCAAATGTTAAGCCATGAATATTTAATGCTTAAGTCGAATTAAATATTTTTATATCTTATACCCGCAAAGCAAAAATAATAAGGAATATATCCCGTTCTTGGTATAATAAAATGTTTTCACTGCAAGTGACTTTAATAATCATTGCTAATGTTTCATTTTATTTGTTTGTTTCTTATATCAAGGTCACTTTCCAAATAAGGCAATGCCTTCTGCGGGAACTCTGCCATGGTTACAGGGCATCTTCTGTAACATGAACAATCCATGTTTCAAAAGCCCTACCCATGGAGAATCTCCAGGTGTCATCTCCAACTATAATAATTCCATGTAAGTAAAGGACCATCTTCTGTTTTAGGGAGGAGGAGGAAAGATTCACATGTGGTAGACTTTGATATTTTAAATATTATATGCCATAACCCAAGTTTGTGATACACAAAAGTTAGCGAATAAAGGCAAAGATAGACCTTGCATGCATTTTAGTTTCAATTCTTACTTTTCCAGATGGAAGTGTGGCATCCATGTAAGATCTGCCCTTCATCCACATAAGCATTTCTCCAATATTATTTCTTTGTTCATTGATTTCCCAACTTTAGGAGTTCCATTTCATCCATCTCCATGTGTTAATTTTTTTTGCATTTTTTAAAACCATTTACAATGAAACTATTCTATGCACTCCCTTCCTACTAAAACTTCTCTTCATCTCCCTTTCATCCTTATTAACGAATGCACCAAAGCTAGGTCTGGCTGTTGAGTAGAGGGGATGGCTATCTCAGACAGTAGTTTGGGGTGGGGGGGAGAGGACAAGGGTAGTTGACAGAGTGAAGGAGGTATGTGTGCCAGATTTTAGGACAGCTAAACTGCTGCCCTAAAAAGTGGGAAGTACCATCTTGTCTTTTGCTTTAGGCAACAAAATATATTGGGCCAGCCTTGCCCAAGCTAATGATGGCTAGCTTCCAGCGATTAAAAACAAACTTTGCCATAGTTTAGGCACAGTTGCCTAAATAAATTTGAATATTTAGCAGATTCATGGTGATATATAAATAATAGCTACAAGTAAAATCTGGCAATATTCAGCCTTCTCACAT
Source organism: Charina bottae (assembly GCA_023362775.1). Classification (NCBI taxonomy): domain Eukaryota; kingdom Metazoa; phylum Chordata; class Lepidosauria; order Squamata; family Charinaidae; genus Charina; species Charina bottae. The sequence goes on along the minus strand of JALMGJ010000003.1, from coordinate 27,243,497 downwards.
CAGGCCTTAGGATGGTTTGGTTTATTGCTTGTACAAGGTAGCTGATGTCTTTTCTTTAGCATTTAAAATGCTCTTCAAACTCATAGAAACACAGGGCTTTTGCTGCAGCATGTTCTGGAATTACTCTATAATTATGCAGTCACTCAGCTGTGGAAATTTATGAAAAATCTATAGAAAAATACCTGAATAGTTCCCAAAAGCAAGTATCAAAAGGAAACCAATTCTACCTGCTTAGTCGTATTCTCCCAATGCCCTGCAGGCTGAGAAAGGCTGATCTCCACAAGATAGCCATGATGAACAACATTAAGTAACCTTTATTTCTCTACCATTGTCTGTCTCAGTTTAGCAAGGGCATATCAAGATGCTCAAGAGCTCTTGCTTGAAATCCATGAAAGAGACTTGGGTAAATTCTGGGAAGAACTACGTACCATGACCCAGTTTATGGAAACAATGAGGACAAACCCTGAAAAGTGTAAAGGTAACTGTTTCTGATTCTGTTCTCTTTTTTTCCCCCAAATACCAGAGGATTACATTAAAGAGGAGAGGGAAACTCTCTTGAGAAACAAAATCACACTGGGCAGGTTGACTACTGGCAAAAAAGTGAATGGATCTACATTAAAAGAAAAAAAAATACTTTAAATTTCTCCAAAATACAAACATCCCATGGTTTCTCTAAGATTTTTAAAAATGCATGGAGATAGAATTAAATTTGGCCTGCTAAAAATCAAACCTCTCCCTCTGTGATGCTGCCTACAACCCCTATCTATTCTAGGTTAAGGGATAAAGGGAATCAAAAGTTCAAAAGCTAAAGAACAGGGCTTGGCTTTAGAGTTTAGTGGTGCTCCCCTTAATGTCTGTTTAAATCATGGGGAAATACTGGAATCTATCCTTATAAGAATATGAATTGCTTGGTCCGTGGTATTTAATTTAAGATAGCTATCATTTAGCATTGCCACTGGCAAATGATGAAAATGAATGGATACTTATCAACCATTGCCTTCTATTGGAGTTTAAGGCACTTCTTTTTCCCCAATGGTTAAGCAGTGCAGTGTTTTGAACTGTGGAAAGTTATTGAAGGAGCAAACATAGGGAAACTTCAAATAATTAAGCCACAGCAGGTGCTTCCATTTGATTAATGAGAGATCTACTTTATTTAGCATAATGATTAATCCAGCTTTGGTCATGAGAAACTAATTGGAAGGATTCAGGACTCCCTACAAGGCAGCATCTGAAGTGACTGCATCTCTCTTTGGGCAAATAAACTAGAGAAAGAGATTCCAAAACTATTTATTCTTAAGTGGCTGAAAACACACCCACACTAGCCCAGTAACCACTAACAACAGAACACTTGAGCTTTGAAGTTCACAGCACCAGGCCTTTGGAACTTTTTGGTCATCCTTTGAAATCCCGGGTCTGCATCTTTTGAGCATGCCAACTCTTTTCAGCGTGCAGAAAAATAAATAAGTGTGTTCCAAATGCCAAGCCTCTTGTGTAATGTGCAATACCACTGTCATTTCACATTCAGATGCTGTTTTGAAGTCTTCAGTGCTGCTTGCTCTTAAATGAAGGCAATTCTTTTTGAAGAGTGTTTCCTAAACTTCTGGAATGTTCCATTACTAAATTCATTCTACCTTTTGCCCTTCATCTCTTTCTTAAGTAGCCCGCAAAGTCAGCAAACGGGATTTATTGCACATTAATAGCATGTAATAATCTTCATATGTTACTCTATATGTTCCTAGAGCTACTGCTACTGGCTATGGAAAGAGTTACCTTCCTCAATCAGATTGTTCACCTAGCATTCCTCAGTCTGGTGTCTTGCAGCTATGTTGAACTATGTCTTCCAGAAGTACAACTTGGAATTCTTGGGATAGTGGTCCTCATGCATCTGGAGACATCAAATTTGAAAAGGCTAATTCCTCATCCTTATGCTCTATATTAGAGCCAGTTTGGTGTAGTGGTTACGGCACCAGGTCAGAAACTGGGCGACTGTGAGTTCTAGTCCCACCTTAGACACAAAGCCAGCTGGGTGACCTTGGCCCAGTCACTTTCTCTCAGTCCTAGGAAGGAGGCAATGGCAAACCACCTCTGAAATCTTGCCAAGAAAACTTCAGGGACTAGTCCTGGCATGTGCCAGGAGGCAAGACTGACTTGAAATGTCTATGAAGGTTCTCAGTCATCCAGGTGGAATTGTCTGTAGCTTGAATCATGTCAACTGGATTTCTATTTTCTTAATGGAAACGTTTCGCTCCTTATCCAAGGGGCTTCTTCAGTCTGAAGAAAGTTGGTAAGGGAATCCTAAATATGTTCCTAGGTAGCTGTGTGACCAGCTGTGGTCACACAGCTACCTAGGAACATATTTAGGATTCCCTTACCAACTTTCTTCAGACTGAAGAAGCCCCTTGGATAAGGAGCGAAACGTTTCCATTAAGAAAATAGAAATCCAGTTGACATGATTCAAGCTACAGACTGACTTGAAAGCACCAAAAAAAAAAAAAGGTCTATATAAGGCCTCCTTCTCAGCTAATCCCTGTGGAATATTGATTAAGGTGTTGTATTATGAGTGGGGATCCTCAGGCTATAGTCTACCCTCAATGATCCCTGTGTAACCTGAGGCAAGGAGTCTCTCATTCCAATCTACTACATAAAGTTGTTGTTTGGGGGACGAAATAAAGGAGATCTCCATATCAGCCTCTTTTTTGGTCCTGGAGAAAGGATGGTATATACATCTAACAAATTATTACGGTTGGTCGCACAGTCAGCCAGATGTTTAGGCTGTATTTGGCATTTTTGTCCACCTATCGAGTCTCCTCCTCCTCCTGTAGGTTGAATTACTTTTTTGTATTTATATACTGTTTTTTGAAATAGAGTTGAAAGGTCTTCCCATACACTGTTTCACATTCCTCAGAACAATCCACAATCCTGTGTGATAGGATTACACAGTAACATTAACCTCATCTTCCATAAAGGTAGGAATGGGCTGAGGATCAACAATAGTCACTGAATTTGTGCGACTTAACCACCTTTGTGGTTTGCTTAAAAAACATTTTGCTACACCAACTGTTAACAGATTTCTTATCATTTCTGTCTTCACTTAGGAAGAGGCATACGAATCCGCGATATCTTAAAAGATGGGGAGAATCTAACTAAGTTTCTGCTTGAAGATGCAGACCTTCCTGATACCGTGGTTTACCACCTAATTAATGCCATAGTACGAACTGAACAAGTGAGTTGATGAAATTCTGCAATACAGCAAGCTTTTGTATTGTGCAAGTTCATATATTTATAGCCTTTTTCTGCTGCCTGTATCCAAGAGTACTTGTGGTAATGTGGTAATGTATAGTAGTTAAAGCATAATAATAGAAAACAATGTTAGGCAACAGTTTAATTCATTGAATCAAACCTGCTTTAAGTGAGGAAAACAGAGAGAAATTGTTTTAGCCACACCTTTGCTATGAGTTATTCAGAACAAATATAACACAATCATAATCAAAGATAAGACGTTTTGAAACCTGCTTCAATCTGTAATTTTGCATCCAGATTTGTGGCCAGTCCTTAGTGATGTTTCGATTGGACCAGGGATGATTTCTACTCCCAGCCCTTTTTATTTGTTTTCTTTAATGGATGAAGGTGATGGAAGGCAAAGCGATGAAATGGGGTTTTCTGCCCATTTCCCCCCATGAGTAAGGGGGTTCTGTGGAGTTTGCTTTTACAGATGCATAAACCCTACTGGAAGTTTGATGTTTCTATTTTGTTTTGTGGAAACATTTTCCACAAAAATTTCTGGTGTGCTGCTGTTTTTCAACACAACTGTGAACGAAACCAGAAGTAGACCATTCCTTAAACAGAGGGCAGAAGCACTCAGGCAGAAACACTGACTGCCTATTGACCGTCCATTCTTTGAGGTATTGTGGTAGGGTGGCAGGAAAAAAAAAAGATACAGAAAACACTAATTTCTGCCATCTAATGGTTGTCTGGATTTTTGCAGACCAGGTTTGTGTCAGTCTTGCAGGTTAGTCCAGACAGGAGGCACACCCAGATGAAATAATTCTACTTTATTGTAAGGTTACATTAACAGAATCTTGCAAGTCTGAAAGTACATTTCTCCCCCATCACCATTACAGCCCAAGAAACAAGGGAGGGTCCCTTCTGAGACGTTTGCCACGCCCACATTCCTGCTATAGGTTAAGCTGCCTTTTATCTGACCATTGCCCTGGCTGTGGCTCTTGCCCCAGTCCCCCAAAGTCATTCCCACATACTATTACATCATGGTATCCCTCATCCTGCCTGGACCATTCCTTTCTCTTGGAGAACAAAGTTCTCTCTGTGTTAAAAGTTGTAATAAACCAGTTTGTTGGCCTTGGGTATGATGGAAGAGCTGACCAGATGGACAATTGAATGGGAAAGGAGGCACTATCATGTCTTTGGACTCAAGCAGTAAAATGCCTTGATCTGGCCCTGAATGGGTCCCAAATCTTTCAGTAAGAGAAATGCTAAAATTCACAATCACTGCTCTTCATGTCAGCAGGGCAGAGGTGAAAGGGCATTGCTGGGGCATTGTCTCAGGTGAATTGATTGGACCCTTGAAAGACAGATCTCCTGTCTTGAATTCACACCAAACAATAGCTGTTTGTTTTCTTCTTTTTAATTCTTTTAGTGGAGAATTGCAGCCCCTGGTTATTCTGAGCCCATAGATGACTTGTGTGTGACTCAGGCATTGGCTCTTCTGTGGCTGGGGAACTGTGAAAGGAATGTTGTGCCAATAATTTGAGGTCTGCTGAATCAGATCTGTGGAACTAAAGCCTTTCTTACTGAGGGGAAGAGAAAGACACTGGCTGAATGGCACAATTCCTCTTTATATATTTTTCTTTCTCTTTTTTTGTTATATAATGCTCAGATGTGGGAAATGTGTGTGGTTATTTGTGGCCAGCAGGAGATGGAATTAATGAGCTTGCTTTTCACTCTGTTAGTTTTTTTCCAGATTGTAGATGGTTTGTGTGACTTTTGTTGGACCATTCAACGGATTGGATTCTAACTGGTGCTGTAGGAAACTCCCTAGCAGCTCTTTTATTTGTGCAGAAGAAAAAAACATATTCTGTGTAACATGAAAGTTAGTAGCAACTTATACCAGCCTAAGCTGGTCCAGTAAATAAAATTTGATTTCTCATTCTAAAAAATAATGCAAGAGGTACATGGCTAAGTCACCTTGAAGGAGAGACCCAATGGAGCCCCACTGATGGACCCCCACTGATCATCTTTAAATAAATATTGAAAATCTTCAGTGGTTAAGATGCCAGGCTTGTTGATCGGAAGGTCAGCGGTTCAAGACCTGAGCGCTGCGTGACGTCGTGAGCTCCTGCACTCGCCCCAGCTCTTGCCAACCCAGCAATTCGAAAGCATGCAAATGCAAGTAGATGAATAGGTACCACTTTGGTGGGTAGGTAACAGCGTTCCACGCGCGTCATGCCGGAAGCATCTTCGGACAGCGCTGGCTCTTCAGCTAAGAAACGGAGATGAGCCCCGCCCCCTAGAGTTGGACATGAGTGTGCAGGGGAAAACCTTTACCTTTTCACAAGACAGTTTCACTGAAAACCAGTCTCTTTTTTATGAAGAACTTCATCTCAGTTACCTTTAAGTGCCATGATATTTCTCAACTCTGCACCAAGCTGTTTTCAGAATCTGAATAGCGAAGTGTTAGAATAAAATCTTGTTAGAATAAAATCCCATATTTGCTATTAATACAGATTATAGATCAGGATAGGCAGTGTCCTCCTGATATTTTGGATTGACACTCTCATAACTGTAGCCTGTACTTGCTTAGGGAGCAAGTTATGCCTGCATAAACTGCAATGGGAATTGTAGCTTTAAACATCTGGATGGGAACCACTTTGCATATGCCTTAATCCATATTGCTAATTCAGAGTCACAAAGACAGGCAATCAAGAAAACCACTGATGCATTGCGTAGTAGTCTGCTCATGAGGTCAAAGGTACCGTGTGGAATAGGGTCCCATGGGAAATATTTATTTTATATATTAAACATATTTCTGTGCTGCCACAATCAAAAGAGACTCTCAGCAGCATACAAAGAACAGATATAGATTAAAACATCCACAGTGGGAATAAAACAAATACAAAACCAATAAAAATAAAAATGATTCAAAATAAGCTACAAATAAAAGAAATAAAAAATAAAGATAGCAACATTTATATCAGGGGACTAAATACTTTAATCTTCAAGAGCTTCTGAAAGACCTGTTGGAGGTTCCAGCAAATCAGCATGCCTCATTAGCATATGGGTGATTGCTCTAGGAGGCAAACTCTCTATGTGCTTCTAGAGGAAGCTGCTTGTTGCCCCTCCCACTTCCTCTTTCTCTCTCTCTCTCTTGCTTTCTTCCACCAGAGAAGAAGGACCATGTGGCTGCTGGTCCTTCCATGGAGAGGCCATGTGCTAGGCCTCAACTCCAGAATTTTCCCCTTTTCTCCACGCAGCCTTCACCAGCAATGAGGGGTGAGGGTAAATTAAGTTTAGGGACAAAAGAGGAACAAGAAGTCATCTTTCCTGAACAAAAATGTAACTCGACCAAATAAACAGTAAGAAGTCTTTTTGTAACCTACGTTGTCTAAGCGTGTAAGTGTTTATGCTTGGGTGGGCTATGTGCTTAAGATCAAAAACCTATATTTCTCTAGCATGCTCATTAATGCTATTAAGATAAAACTCCTTTCTGTGTGTGTGTGTTTCTTTGCTGTTATACGCTCTGCTCCATTCAGTGGTACTAAAGGTAAAGTAAAGGTTCCCCCCGCACATTTGTGCAGTCGTGTCCGACTCTAGGGGCCGGTGCTCATCTCCGTTTGTTAGCCAAAGAGCCAGTGTTGTCCGAAGACGCTTCCACAGTCATGTGGCTGGCATGACGCAGAACGCTGTTACCTACCCACTGAAGTGGTACCTATTAATCTACTTGCATTTGCATGCTTTTGAATTGCTAGATTGGCAAGGGCTGGTACTAGCTGCCCACTAACGGTCTTCAAGACCAACAAAGAGGAACCAGTCTGATCTTCATGGGGAGGCTGTTCCACATCTTTGGCAGCGCTACAGAGAAGCAACGCCGTCTCACCTTAGCCCCCTAAACCATAGAAGGGAAAAAAAAACAGGATTTGCAGCAGTTTCTTCCTGGTAGATCTAATTGGTTGGGCCGATTCTGATGGGAGTAGATGGTGCTCGTATTAGGATGTGGCTGAAAAACAACTTTTCCCTGTGATTCCTGGCTTTATGTTCTGTGTTGGGTGTCAAAAGTATTCCTCCATATGCATTCTGACGTATCAAATGTGTTTGATGTACTGATTATTTCTTCAACTGCCTGGCATATGTTGAGATTCCATCTGGGAACGTGTATGCTTTGCAAACCTCTTTTTCCTTAAAAAGTAGTATCCTGTTGCGGTCAGTTAACCCAAAGTGCACGGCTACTACACAGAACAGACTTTGCCATTGTCATGGGACGTTCTGATGCTTCTTTGCCGTGGCTAATAATATATCCTGTTTCCTCTTCCAATGTCATTCTAAGGAAACTATGAAAAAGAATGGACAGTTCCAGAAATACTGTTTACAAATGTTTCAGTTTTCTGTAAAGAACTGCACGCAGCTGAAGGGCTGACCTCGTAAGCACCCTGGGAGCGCAGGAAATGACACACACTCACACATAAAAGCTAAACCTAATCTGGAGGCCAACTAACTGAGAAAATATTTTGTTTCTCCTCTCAAAAGTGCTTGCTGAACAATGGCCCGCTGATAAAATTACTGGAATGTATTTCTCAACTGCTGCTTTCAGGTTGCAAGAGAGATAACGGGGCTGTTTCTGACTCATAGGAAAAGCTGGGCTACACAGAAAACTAGATGGGAAGTTTAATGTTTTTCTACTCCTTCGCTCTTCAAGAACATTCTTGAATTGGGATTTCAATTAAAGTTCTATGTAGAAATGACATTTTAACAACTAGTGATCTCTTTCAGCAAATCAATACTGATGCCCTCTTTCACTGCTGTGTTTTAATATTAAATCCTCTATTGCCCCTGGTTCCATGAAGAACATCCATCTTAGTATTTAGATAGATGCTTTTGTTTCCACTGTTATAACACAAAATATTTTCAAATGTACCACAACATCTATAAATCATAAAACAGAAAGACTCTCAAAATGAGCTTAATTCTAGTAACTGTTTGGCCACACCCTTATAGACACCAGTATCTTCTTGGCAGCAATATGGATTGTGATTCCCTTCTTCCGGGATGTTTCTTAGACATCCTAGTCTAGTCTACTGCCCTGGGATTTCCGGGTTGTCTCCCATCCAAGTAATAACAAGATCTGCCCCTGGTTAGAAATTCATTTCTTGATAGTAATCTAAAACATTTGCCCACAAGACAAAGATAGCAGCTACACAGGTACTATTCTAGCTTCTGGTGGTAACTGAACTGGCATTAATTGCATTCTTTCAAGCATCTATTTCCACTGACAAGGATTTGAAACTTTATTTATTTATCAAAAGGTGAGAATATTGGGATGTTAAGTTCTCTGGCCAGTATTATTCTGCCACATATTCTATATTCTTGCAGAAATGTGACAAAGTGTACAATCTTTGTTTCTGATACGGTTCAAAATGAACAACATTGGACCAGATTCCATTTCTCACACTGACTTAAATTGCATGATGATTTCACCAACTGCTCCCACATAGGGAGGTGAATCTGGGTCCACCAACAGCAACAAATTGCCAGTAAAGTGTTATTTACACCAAGATGATGAGAAAAAGGTATTCTAAGGCAGGGGTCCCCAACCTGTGGGCCGTGGACCACTAGTGGTCCGCAGCCTGTTAGGAAGTGGGCCACACAGCAGGTGAGCGGTGGATCATTTGTACTCCAAAATGCCGTCTTGTAGCCAGAGAATCGCAAACAGCATTTGCGACGATCCGATAAGGGACGACGGGAGATGGGGACACCATCATTTCCATGCCGCATTGTAGCCTTAAAGGGACAAAAGGTCAACCACCACCCCATTTCTAAATCACTCAATTTATATATATATATCTTTAAAGTTTTGTACCCTAAGAGAGGCTTTCTACAGTAAGAAGAAGCGGACTCTCTTGTTGTCTATCGTTATTTCTGGATTAATCACCCAGAGTCCCTCTTTTTGGGGGAGATGGGTGGTGGCAAATTTCAAAAAATAAATTAAATAAATAAAAATTAATTTTTAATTTTTTTTAAAGTTTTGGCTTGTTTTCCCATTTAAAGACTAAGGAGAATTGAGAATAAATAATAGCCTCCCTGTTATTTTTGTACCGAATTCGAAGGATTTAATATTTTTCTGCACATTGGAATTGCTGTTTTGAATTTCTAGCTTTCTGCTCACTTTCTCTGAGAGCTGCTTGTTAGTGTACTGTCTCTAGTCAATTTCACTTGGAAGTTTTTTATTAACTCATAAACTAAGTTTATGAGTTAAGTATTTAGGAGGTGCTATAATCTACTGCCTGAAATATGGAGGATTATTGTGAACCTGAGCAGACTTATAAGGAGATTCTTCCAGATTTGTATCAGAATATTCTGCAGAATATGCGGGACATTGGAGAAGAGATGATTTCTAAAATGTGTCATCTGGCTGAAGTTTTTATGGAAGAAGATGGAGATCTTGATAAGGATGAAGATTTTTCTACGGATAGCAAAACTGAAGTAATGGCAGACGAGGACTACATTTTGGTGCTGAAGGGGTTACAGCAAAAGTCTGAGCTGCAGATTACAAGAAGAGTTGTTTGTTATGACTTTCTGAGGGATTGTTATGGGAGAGAAGAGAATCTGTTCTGTGGGAGTTTTTGTTGTTGTTGTTGTTGTTGTTGTTGAGAAGTATGTGTTTTTAATGGGGGCAGTTGGGTTTTCTGATTTCTGTAAGAAAAATGCCTTGTGTGTAAGAAGGAGATATATAAATGTTTTGGTTTATTTCAAAGTAGGGTAAAAATTAAGAATGTTTAATTGGATTGACAATTAGGCTTTTATGATTTCATTTTTCTTTAATGGTTTGGATTAAGATTTATTGGATTCTTTTAAAGATTTCCTTAAAATCGTCCATGTTTTAGGCAGTATATTATGGTGCCCCCTGGATACTTGGCTGGTACAGATAAGATCTAATGGGTTGATGAAAGACTTCCGAAAGTTATTGAGTGATATTGACAAAAAGGGGAAAGTATGCGAACCAGCAACTGCGGCACTCAAGGAAAGTAACAGAAAACTCAAAACGGCAGATTTAACATGCAGGAAAACGTTGAATCCTTCAAATTAAATACAAAAGTAGTAACGGGGAGAGAATTATTCTTGGTCCTCCTTTATATCCAGATGGGAAACAAGCCAAAGATTAAAAAACAGTTTTGAGATTAATCCAGAAGTAACCATAAGCACCAAGAGATTTTGCCTCTTCTTGTTGTAGGAAGCCTCTCTTGGGGCACAAACTTAAAAAATATATAAACTAGGTGATTTAGAAATGGGAAAGGCTCGACCTAGTGTCCCTTTATGGCTGCAGCGTGGTCCGGAAATGATGGAGTCCCCGACTCCCGTTGTCTCTTACCAGATTAGCACTGTTGACAGTCCTCAGGCTGTGAGCCGACGTTCAGGAGTGCAAATGGGATGATTCCGGGCATTTTCTGTCCATGAAAATGCTCTAGGGCATCAGGAAAAGCCCGCCTTTGCCCCCCACAAAAAAACCCAACGCTGCCAGGTCTGCCCGCTGCGCTCGCGGGCAAAGCTGTTCAGTCGGCCATCTTCCCCGGAAGTCTAAATTCAATAAAATTCTTATTTAAAAAAAAGAATATCCAGGTTCTTGCCAGCAGTTTTATATGTGCCTGGCCCCCTGAACCCATTGAACCATGCATTCTGTAACCCACCTGGTGTTTTCTGCTCCTTTCTGTCCTCTTCTAACTGTTGGACTTTGTTTTGTGATTGGACTTGCATCTCCTCTCACCTGCGTGTGCTACAGTTTGTGACTCTGTACCTGCCAACACAATCTTCCGATCTTTCCAAGCTCTCTTTTTATGTGTTTTTAAATATATTGTTAAATTAAAAAAAGGAAGCTAGCATTTTGCAAAACAAAACATTGGCCTCCAACTTAACATGCATTTCCAATAATGCCTCTAGGCCCCGCAGAGAGCTCCAGAGGCATTTTTTAGATAATAAAATGATGGGTGGCTACAATTTGTGTTTTGTCTACAGTTTGCCTTTGGCGTCCCAGAATTGACTTTGAAAGATATAGCTTGCAGCCAGACTTTGCTGAATCGCTTTATTATCTTCCGGAGTCCAAGTGGCTTTCAAGCTGTGCATGCCGCAATGTGTGCCCTTTCCCAGGAGAAATTGCAAAAGGTTGAAGATTCCTTATATGCAAATACAGACTTCTTTAAGCTCTTCCATTTGGTAAGTTCCAGCCAAAGGATTGTCTTTTTACCAATGGGGATGACAATGGGGTATGTTTTTTTTGTTTAAACTATCTTCAACAAAATGTCTATGAATTCTTCAACAAACTGTATTTTTCTTAGATGAAGAAATAAAGTAATGATATAGTTATTGTGTTGGTGGTGACAGGAGCAGAGACATAATCAGGAACCTATGGAGTCCTGACACCCATGCCAGAGAAACTTCAATTGAAGAACAAAGTAAAAATGAGATTAGAGGGCTGTATTCTAACCCATCCTTCACGAAGAAGCAAATGGGATCTATCTACCGTATTTTAGCCAATCGGTGCAAAGGCTTTGGGGGACTGGCAGGGATGTGCCATTCATGGCAACTTTTAATATTAATAGTGAACACATTTCTCTAAATTTGGATCCTTGTATTGCAAGAAAAACATTTGCTATGCACAAGAAGCAAATAGCACAGGTTCGGAGGAAATCCCAAAGTTTACTGAAGTTTTAAAAAACGTTTAGGGAAATATGCCATCATAACTATAACACTCCATATTTGCATTTGTTGCAAGTCCTATCTGGTTTCTAGGTTTATGTATGTGTGATTTAATCTTACAGATAAATACAGTTTAAACAGCCTAAACTGCATCTTCATTCATGGCCCATTTTAACCCAATACCCTAATGAGTAAAGTAAGGGAAATATTTATGTGCTTCCTTTGTACAGGAAGCTTAGAGGCTTATCTCAACAACAGCATATGTTCCTTAAAAAAAAACTTCTCAGAAAAGAAGGCAAGGAAGGAGGTGAAACCATCGCTGCAAAGTCCACATGGCCGGCTTTTTCCTTTGCTTTTGCATATATGAGGGCAAAAGCTTTCCTCAAACAGATATGTTGGTGGCAGTGGGTGATGGGAGTATACTACTGAGAATACCAGGTTAAGAAAGTCCAGAGGACCAAATTACATGTGTTGTGCATTATTCACATGTTCCCAGAAAGCGATAGAAGCTTTATTCCAAGGAGATGCACAGTAGAAGGACACATCTGAATCCTCTTCTCTCATATCTTTTGTCTCCATCCCAATGTCTCCAAACTTTCTTCTTCCTTCCAGCTCCAATGTTCAAAGTGTTTTGACTGAATACTCTGTGCATGCGGGATTTCAAAGGGGAGACTTCTCTAATTATTTTGATAAAGGGATGGCTGCCTTCTACATTTTCAAACCTTCCAGAAGTGTCTGACTTCACCCTCTGTGGCTGGGTTGGCAAGCAGTTTTGGGGGTTGGTTCAGTGCATTTCGAAGGCACCAAGTTGGGAAAGGCTATGATATGGACTAGCCCAAAGCTTATTTGAGAATTGAGGGACATAAAAGCTTCTGGTCCTTACTTCAACTCTAAAGTGAGAACAGCGATTGAAGAAGGAGAGAATAGGTAAAACACAAAAGTATGCTTCTTTTTTTCCCACTGTTAAAACTGGCAAAGGACCAACTTGGATAGCTCTCTTTTATTAAACCATCCCATAAAAGAAATCCCTAAAAATCTGACACTGCAAGTTGACAGAAGAAGCCTGAGTTTGTACAACATACTAAACTTTAAATTTGGATCAACAAAATATAATTCCTACGTTCATTAATACTGTATGCTTTGTAAATAGCTGGGTCCTACAACATGCTGAACCACAAACTACCCAATCACTTTAGCCTAATCTAGGATGTTGTATGAAGCCAGGCAAACACTGGTTTGCCCCAAAGAAGGAGTTTAATTCCCCAAGTTACTGGGAGAAATAAATTGGACAGATAAAGTGTTCTGGGTACTTTTGAGAATAGATTTCATTTGCTTATTCTTAATCTAGTTCCTCTACCTTTTTGTTTTCTATTAAAATAAGAATATTTCTACAGGTACATGCAGAAAAAGTAGATGCATTTACCACCCTAAGTTACACCAAGATCACCCCATAAGTGCATGTGACAAATTATTCGTAGCTGATGTGGATTTTCCCTCCATTCTTCACAAATTCAGCAAAATAGTTGGAAGGAATGTATGAAATACGTTTAAGAGCTGAACATTTTTAAAAAAATAATAAAACAGGATACAAGGGAAAAGGGAAAGTTGCATCACTGGAACAAAAATTAAAGATGGATAAGAGTCAGTGTGGTTTTGAGGCCAAAAAGAGAAGCCATTCATAGTCAGAAGGTACTGAGATGTGTTTTTTTGGTTAAAGATTCCAGGAGTGAAGGGAGGAAGATTTGGGGCATGAGTCAAACGGTGGGATGCTACATGACACATTCTTTAGAGAATAACAGAGTTTTGTCTGGCAGGGAAAAGACGAGAGCTGAAGGAGGAAAGAGTGCATTTATGCTTGTCAGAGTCAGCACATTCTTTAGATTTCCTCCAGAAGGGTTCCGCAGACTAGTACCAGGGACGGATAATGTGGGCAGAGGGAAACAGCCAAGCTTGCTCTGTCAAGGTACAATTGAGGAGAAGGGCATACAAGAGTCCCCAGCAGTATTCCAGTATATATTTGAATCAGCGCTTGCCTTTAAGTTAGCTCCCTGTCAGGAAACTTTCCGGGGTGAGTCTCACAGTCCCTCTGTTCTTCTACTGTATCTATAGAAAGTTCAGATAAAGCACCCAAAGTGCCCCAGGGCTCTTTCGGTTGCAGGCCCTTCTGTTGCCTCTATACAATTGGTTTGAAATACCAACATGCCTTTTCCATAAAGCTGTCATTTTGTTAGGTTTCTGACAGTTGAAACATTTTTGGTGCAGTAGAAGCCTTTCTCTGCTTTCATGTCAGCTTGCTGTCAGGATGGAATGATGCCCTTAGCAAAAGTTAGTTCCTCCAGAGGCCTTTTGACCTGCAATCCAAGTGAGAGCTGCTGCATTTTACAACTTTGCCCTAGGAAATGAAATCTGAATCGAAAGAGGTTCCTTGCTGAAAGGGAGAAAGAGAAAGAGGGTATCTATCAATTTGTGGAGAAATTTGGGGTTTTTTCCTGGACCCGTGGCTCCTGTAGGTGGCGGGCCTGGCTAGGAGGGCTACGTGTTGTGTGCCAATTGATCCCATTCCTAGACTGGGAGGCACTGCTCATGGTCACTCATGCCTTGGTCACCTCCTGATTGGCCTACAGTACTACAATACACTCTACATGGGGTTGCCTTTGAAGAGTATTCAGAATCTTCAGCTGGTGCAAAATACAGTGGCATGAACAATTATGGGATCCTGTTGTTCAGTGCATGTAACACCTCTGCTCCACAAGCTGTATTGGTTGCCACTATGCTTCTGGGCTCAATTTGAGGTGCTGGTAGTTACCTTTAAAGCCATTTATGGCTTGGGGCCAGGTTATTTGCAGGACCATCTTTCCCCAATTGTATCTACTGTACCCATCCTGTTAGATCCAGCAGGAGAGGCATGTTCTGGATCCCGTCCATTAGGGACTGTCTTCTGGCAGGACCCAGGAAGAGAGCCTTTTCTATTGTGGCGCCTGCCATCTGGGACATCATTCTCCCAGAGATCAGAATTGTCCCAACACCACTGACCTTTGGTTTTGTCGTCGAGCCTGTAGCCCCGGATGTGTGGCTGAACCCGTATCATACCTATGTTAGTTGTTGTTGGTTGTTTTTTCTTGCCTGCTATATATGTTATTTATGATTTTGTTATACTGTTTTTATCTTGTTTTTCAGCGTTGTTAGCTGCCCAGAGTCATGTGTATGAAATGGGCAGCCATATAAATTGAGTAAATAAAATAAAATAAAAATAAGACTTTTATTCTGCCCCGAATTCTGAGGAACAAATATAACAGTCTGACAAGAAATCCATGTATCATAAGCCTGCTGTAGTTACTCCAAAATGGCTCTGCATTGGTTTCCTATTCTTACTGTTTATATCATAGAGCAGCCATCCACAAATTGATGCCCTCTAGGCGTGTTGAAACTCCATTTCCTCAGCCTTCACAGTCAATAGCTCTGTTGACTAAGTCTGATAGAGATTAAAGTAAAGGGAACGTCAGGAAATATGCCAAAACTGCATGTAAAAGTAATGAAAGGGTGACATTTCATTAGCCTGGAGCTCTTGGTGAGAAGCAGCAAACAAAAGGATTGGGGACTTTGAATTTATGACCACCTGGCATCCAAGTATAGATGACCTTCTCCTCTGTTCTGCTTTCCAAATATATTGAACTTCAACTTCCATAACTGGAATAGAAATCTCATATATCTGTAGTATACAATGTTGTGTAAGGATGCCTTAAGGCTTTTTGGCTATATCAGGGCTTTCCAAAGTTTTCCCGCGGCGACACACCAACCGCTGTTGGTGTGTCGCCGCGGGAAAACCCGGAAGTGCCGCCCTTGCGGCAGCACGCAAAAACCTGGAAGCGCTGCTGCCGCTTTCGGGTTTTTGCGCGCTGCCGTTGGTGTGTCGCTGCGGGAAAACCCGGAAGCGCTGATGATGATCAGCACTTCCGGGTTGTGTGGCGACACACCAGACTGTGTGTGGCAACACACTTTTGTGTCGCGACACACAGTTTGGAAAGCTCTGGGCTATATTCTATGAAGCAATTATAAGACTAAGATTAAGACTAAGGAGGAAATTAGCTGAAGTACAAGGATCTTGCCCAAAATAGCATATCTTTGTCATGGCCTTTTCTTCTTTCCTTATAATATAAAGAATCAGCTTTATCAGTTCATGAGAGCATTGTGCCACGACTTTCCCTTTTTATCAGTAAAGGCCAATGATGTGCAGTGTACCTTAATATTTTTGGCTTAATGTACCTAATGGGCAATTTTTAAGTTATTTTCACCTGATTTATCAGTGGCAAGTGTGATGCAAACCTATGCCTGTTGACTCAGAATTAAGCCTCAGCTGATGATACATGACGTTACAGACTTAGAACGGCACAACATCACCTATAATATAAGCAGTTTTAATAAATACGTATGTATGCTGCCTTTTCTGGGCAAAAATCAAGGGCTGTTAAAAGCTGAAAATGCAAGTCAAATGAAGAATCAGATCCAGTTGAGGGATTCTAAAGGATGGTTGAATATTTTAACTAATCCAAGTCACTGGTGGAAAGCTGTGGTAGAGCAAGGAAATGAACAGAGAGCAATATGGATTAGATGGATTCTTAAAATTCCTTGTTTGCCTTGTAAAATTGCTCACCCTACCATTTCCTGGTTTTGCTGGACTTTCTCATAAGTGACGGATAGACCATGAACAAGAAAGGCCTCCCCTGTAATCTGTGGTATGTGTGATTCCACTGAGTGATGTATTCTGAAATAATTTCAACAACTCAGAAGGACATACCTAAAAGATAAAGGGAGTGGATCATCTTCATACTTGAATTATATGTTTCCCACAGTCTGAAGGGTGGAAACAAGCTCAGCCCATGCCTTCCAATTTGTCTTGTATATTTCAGTTCGCCATCTAGAAAAGAAAAATGCATTCTTTCTGGTTCTACGAATGCTTGATCATCAGCAAAGTTGTTTCAAGCCACTTGTGTTACATCAGGATATTATTGTTTTACATAAAAAGGATAACTGTGTGGTTGGACGGTGTGTGTGAAATAAAGTATTCTATTGGGGTTTATAGTCTCAACACATTTTGAGGGTGCCACGTCACAGAATGTTACCTGAAGCATTGCATGCGTTTAGGTGTTATGCAATTTTCTAAGGACAGCTTAGAAAATATGTGAACTCATGACAAGTTATCACATGCTCTCCTAAAGCAGGATAAATGGTTCCACTGGAATTGGGAGACCAGTGTGATTAGCCCTGAAGGAATGTATTGAAAAAGCCCTCAAGGTCTTTTCTTACATACATAAGATAACCTGGTTAAGGTACTGTCTGATCCCAAGTCCAG
Source organism: Charina bottae (assembly GCA_023362775.1). Classification (NCBI taxonomy): domain Eukaryota; kingdom Metazoa; phylum Chordata; class Lepidosauria; order Squamata; family Charinaidae; genus Charina; species Charina bottae. Next base: position 27,226,228 of record JALMGJ010000003.1, on the reverse strand, counting down.
CATCGTCATTCAAGCAACCCTGCCCACTTTAGGCTACTGACACAAGATAGCTTTGTTTTCCTCTAATCCAAGATTTGGTTCTGTCTAAACCGTCCAAAAAGAATTAAGATCTCAGCATAAATCCTATAACATGTACAGTATATGTATATACATACTCATCAAAATATTTATTTATTTATTTATTTTCTATCCCGCCTTTATTATTTTTATAAATAACTCAAGGCGGGGAACATACCTAATACTCCTTCCTCCTCCTATTCTCCCCACAACAACAACCCTGTGAGGTGAGTTGGGCTGAGAGAGAGTGACTGGCCCAAGGTCACCCAGCCGGCTTTCACGCCTAAGGCAGGACTAGAACTCTCAGTCTCCTGGTTTCTAGCCCGGTGCCTTAACCACTAGATCAAATATTCCCTTTCGGGGCAAGCAATGTTATGCAGAGTGTAGCAAAGGAGAAATAAATAGCATGCCAAAGAAATTAAAGTCATGAGAGAAGAGAAAGAAAACAAAAGGAAACAGTTAAATCTAATTCACACCAAACCATACACTATCCCTACCCTTTCTATCCTGGCTTCTACCACATCCATACAGCACTTCATATATTGCCTTTTGTTTTTTAGACTTCTCAACTCCCTCTTTCTAAGGATCTCACCAACTTCATACAATGAAGACTTTCTCGATCTTCACCTTCCTTTTGACCCATTCATTCTTCCTTCGTATATGCAATGTGATCAACATTCATTCTCTCTATGTGACCTCATTGACCTTCCTTAGTACTGGTCACACACTTTGTATTCAATCAACATTCATCACCCATTCATCCTTGATTACATCTCTTCTTGTATTATCACAAATACTTCTTAAGGAACCCCTTCCCATTGTATTCAACATGCATTTATGTTTCCCCTGACATACCCAATTCTCACTTCCATACAACAAAGATGACAGATGAACACTTTTATACACAGCTATTTTTGATACTGCTGCTGTTACTATATTTGAACTGGTTTTACAACCCCACCACTCCAAAGCTGTGCAGACTGGGAAAAAATTCAATAGACTTGGGAGGCAAACATCCCTGGATCATGGTGAGTGAGCTTCTAGTAACATCTCACCAGTCTGTATGTCTCTCCATTTGCAGCTTCCCACTGTTTGGGACAGTAACGCACAAGGTGCTGACCTACTATTGTGGGGACGAATATTTTCTAATGTATCTCAAGCAGTGCAAAAGGTAAGTGAGCATGGTTTAAAATTGATATTCAGATACATGGGAAGTGAAGTTCCATTATTCCTCTCCATTTTTATTTGTTAAATTCAAGGTCCTCTCTGTAACTCACAAATCTTAATCCCATCTCTCTCCAAATGCAACATTTAAAAGACACTGGTTTTCAGATGACATTAGTTGTAGGCTGATCATATTTCCTTGATGCAAAAACGTCGCCGGACAAAGTGGGCGTGCGCGCGTGGGGCGCGTGGGGGGGCGGACGTGCGGACGTGCAGACGCAGGGATGCGTGCGTGCGTGCAGGGGGCGCACGTGCATGCGTGCAGGGGGTGCGTGCGCGTGTGCGGGGGTTCGGGGTGCGCACACACACGCTTCTCCAGGAGACTTTCAAAAACAGGACAAAATTGAAATTTTTACTATAACGACAGGATGCTCCAGAAATGGTGAAATAACGGACAGTCCCGTTCAAAACAGGACGTATGGTCAGCCTAATTGTTAAGCCTAATTGGCAACTTATTAAGCCTAATTAAGTTGGGACTCGCAAAGTGAATTGTCCTTCAGGTAGTCAGAAGTTGTGGAGGCCAGCTCAATAATTTCACACGCTTAAAAAAAAAACACCACCTGTTCTCACTATCCATGACTCATTACATAAACATTTCTTTTTGTTGTGATTTTTTTATCATCAAGGTACTTATTTATTTATTTATTTATTTATTTATTTATACTTATATTTATACCCCGCCCATTTCCTCCCTGAGCGGCTTACATACATTGTTATACATTTTCCATTATACAATTTTTACTTAATCCGCGCGCAAGGGGAGGGGGTAAGGGAACCGACTCTTCCTGGCTTTTCCGGACTACATGTCCCAAGATGCCTTGCGTCGGAGCCAGCTGCTGACGTCCTGCAGGTGCTGTTGCTTTCTGGGATCTGCCGCCATTTGAAAGATCTTCCATCCGATGGAAACCTGGCCCCCGACAGGACAGGACGCCAGCATACTTATACAGTATATGTGCATTAGCACTACTTTCCCTGGCCATTTGCAGCCAGTTTAGGCTGTCATTATCATTTGGACAAGGTTGCTTCTACATAAGCAGGAGTCGGGAGTCCAAAAGAACCCCCAAATTATGCACCGGGTCCATCTGGGGTAGTGCAACCCCACCCAAAGATGGCAATACTCCGTGAACCAAAGAGCCCCAAATCCAGAGCCACTCCATCTTGCCAGGGTTCAGTTTCAAGCCGTTGCTCCCCATCCAGACCTTAACCGCCTCCAGGCACTGCGAAAGGGAGGTCACAGCATCGCTTAGCTAACCATGGGCTGAGATCTATGTGTGTGTTTGTGTTGCCTTCTAATGATACCCTGATAACTGCGGCTTCACTCTGGCAGGATCCTCACTAGTAATTTCTATCATCACACAGCTGTCACTGAGGCAATTTAAAATCTGTCATCATTACTAGTTTTTTGGCACAACAATAATTGGGTGATTCTAGAAAACACAGTCAGGCGTGAGTGGAAATCTGGCTTTTGCCTAATGGTAGAGCCGTTTCAGAGTGGAGGACCATAGGAGTACAATGTTTGTTTTTTTCTTTTCAGCCTCTTACCAAGAAGGGGGCAGGTTTCCTCATCGATGTTTGTGGTAGTGTACTTTGATCCACAAAGGCTGCATAGGTATCTGATCTCCTTTTGGTTCTTAGTTTTAAAACCACTCATTAAGATGCCTTGTTTCACGGCAGTTAATTCACAGGCCAAGTGTTCGGGCCCTTTTGTCAACGCTCCAGCCACTTCTTCACGAGGAAGGGCCAGCCTCCTTACGGCAGCTGCTGAGTATTTTATCGGACCTGTTCTGCGGTTACCCTGAGGGAGGTGGTTCCAGAATACTCTCTCTAAACTGGTATGAAGATAATAATTACAAGGCCTTCCTTGGAGTTGACACTACAAAAAAGGAATCCATTTATTTTTATGACAACACAACCAGTAAGTCTCCCATTTGAACCACGACTTCATGTGAGATTGATGGATTTGCCTCCTAGACATTGATAGTGTCACTACCCCATTAGTCATTTTGGCTATTTGGCCTGAACAATTAGTGTTTCATCTGAGTTAAGGCAAAAAGCAGCTGGAATCATTAAGGTAGGAATCTGATGGCTGTGTGCCTTTTCTGGCAGTGCAAGGGTGCTATCTTGTCTGAGACTGGTAGTGTTTTGAGAACTACCAGGTGATTCAAAAAGAGCTACCCAAAGACTCAGATGTGGACAGTGCTGGAACTTCCAACCATTAGGGAAAGATTTCTGTAAAACTCGCAAAACGATTTTGCAGATTTTTTTTTTTTTTAAAAAATGCTTGATCTAAAAAGCTCACTCCTATGTTTAAATAACTGGGAACTGTATTCATAACATATGTCATTATATTAAGTGCTATTTAAGGCTTGAGAATGGTCTGTTTGGTCTGTCTTAACTGAACTTCCTGCATTTCTGCTTGTTCTCAATGTTGTATTAAATGTAGATGGCCTTTCCATATAGATTGATAATTAAGTTGCATTTAATGGCATCTTTTGCTTTTGATGTTGGTAACAGTTTATCTGATTTTGTTTTGTTATTATCACAATAATTTGCTTCTTTTGCTTTTGATGTTGGTAACAGTTTATCTGATTTTGTAATTTTTCAATAACCTTTGCAAATTGTGAGCAACCTTTTGCTATGATTATCTTTAATTCTGCATAGTTAGCAAGCCACCTAGTAACCTTAAGTTCTTTCCCCATTCTCAGGATCTTGATCTGTAAAGAGTTTGAGCAAGTAGAGTTGATCCAGTAATGAGGCCAAGTCTGTAATGAATATTTGAAGGTAGAATTTGAGGTATCCCAAAGCTATTGTGAGGGCACAGATGCCCAGTTTATTAATGTTTACAGAAATGTAAACAGGTTTATACAGGGATGAACAAAACGCTTTTGCTTGTACAAGTTGCAGCCTCATCACAACCAGAACAGTCTGCTGAATGTGGGTGTGTCGTGTGTGTATGATATCTGGGGACTCCAAAGCTAATCATAAAAAAACATTTGTTATATGACGGTGTTATGCTTGACTTTTTCCTGTACAAAGACACATTTTATTTTAATGAAGTCCTGTTTATCTTGCAGCACAGAGTGTTTTGATTACAGAGATATATGATGTGGGTTTATTCTATTTTTGTTTTTATTCACTTTACTGATTGAACTATCTTTGAAATTTTGCACAAATAAAAAACTAGGAAAAAGTAACCAACATTTTTTTCTCATTTCTAACTCTCCCTTAAAAAAAACAAAAATAGCTCTGGGCCATGGCCAATTTGAGTTAACTATGCCAGCTTTCACGATTTCCAGAGTTATTCATTGGGCAAGAAACTAAAAATAAAAATAAAATAATAGAGAAAATAGAGGGGGAAGAAAAATGTGTCTGCTGCTGAAGCCATGCCTGCTCCACAGTACTCTCAATAAATGTATTATTTCTTTTCTCCAACTTTTATTCAAACACTATTCCACTGCTTTTGTAACCATGAGCATGGCAGATACACAAATGCAGAACAAGTTGTTCTGCTCAGCCTGTTCAGTTCCTAGGGACTGTGGTTTTCTTTTAGTAATATGAAAAGATCCTTCCTGGAGGATAGACTCTGCAGGATGCATTGAACAGGGAAACTGGCTCAGCATTATTTATTTATTTATTTATTATTTTCTATCCCGCCTTTATTATTTTTATAAATAACTCAAGGCGGCGAACATACCTAATACTCCTCCCTCCTCCTATTATATAATGTAAGTTGTATTTTCTCCTTGTCCTTTTCTAACAGCACCCTTTTGTAATCAGTTGATACAAACCATGGAATCAAACACTTTATCCAAAATAATTTGGAGAACTATGAAACCGCTGCTGATGGGGAAAATCCTCTTTGCTCCTGATTCACCTGCAGTACAGAAGATACTGAAGAATGTAAGAGTTTCTCTCCTCCCTCCACCCCTTTCTGATTATTTCTATAGGCAGTATTTAAGCACTTTAGCAGAAAAGTCCATTCAACAAAACAAGTTAATAAAAATATTTCATTCTCAAAGCATCTTCTATTTCTTGTTGCTTTAAACACACACACACACACACACACACACAATCCAGAGTAGTGAGGAGTTAGGAGGTAAAGATCAAATGTTTTTTCTTCCTAATTCAGTGATTCCTAACTTCAGAGAATTACAAAAGAAAATTTAAAAATATTTATTGACTTGTCCCTCCAAATGTGGGAAGTCATAGAGAACTCACTGCATTCCAAAGAATGTCACTTCTTTTTACAAAGCTGATTTGCGAAATTTAACAAAGTCAACAAATATAAACACCCAATTTTCCTTTTCCTCGTTCAATATATTTTAAATTCCTCAGGCAAATTCCACATTTGAAGAACTTGAGCGCTTGAGACTCTTGGCTAAAGCATGGGAAGAAGTGGGACCTCAACTGTGGAACTTCTTCAATGACAGTGTACAAATGAACATGATCCGAGTAGGTACAGATGCTTTGCTTAGCATGGAAAGGCAACTGAAGTACAATAATTTAGTGTGGAGCATCAAAGTTAAAAAACAAACCTTTGAACAAGAATACATCTAAGGATCTATAAAGGCTGGCCCATGTGGCCTCCAGACCCACCACTTCCCACATTCAGTAGGTGCTCATTGAGAAGGTGCAGCAGGTTTGTTCTCTGTTACTCCAGAGCAATGTTTCTCAACCTTGGCAACTTTAAGATGTATGGGCTTCAACTCCCAGAATTCCCCAACCAGCCGGCTGGGGAATTCTGGGAGTTGAAGTCCATACATCTTAAAGTTGCCGAGGATGAGAAACACTGCTCCAGAAAACAGGCCCAAAGCTAATGGTTGAAAATTGAAGAGAACAGAATTCACCTTTGGAGGAGTGATGGATTATTCTTCACCATAGGTACTCGAGGAGGATGGAAATTCATCTGTCAGGAATGCTGTAGCTGCATTCTGCATTGCAGATCCTGGACTAAACAAGAATGTCCAACACCCTTTCCAAATTTCTGCTTCTATGATGCACCCCTGGGATCAAAAGGGAACTACTTTGTCCGTGGTCTCTGATACTATTCAGTTGATACTTTGAAACTGGCAAAGGTTTAGCTAGCAATATGAATAGATTTTGAAAGACTCATTCTCTGTAAACATATTGTAGTAATATAAGCTTAGATTCTAAGTAGGTGGTTAAATAAATATATATTTCAGCAGGAACTATAGTTCACACTCCTACGTTTCATGGAAGATCATTTCATTATGACCAGACCTTCCTTCCTGGACATATTGAGAGGGATAAGTTGCTGCGCTAACTTTGGTATAAATTGCTGGGTTGTTTTGTTTTTGTTTTGCGGTAACTTATTTATCAATTGGTAAATGGGCAAGCCTGTTTTATTTTGTTTATATTAGGAACAAAAGAGTTTAAAATCATTTGATGTCCAGGAACCAAGAAAGTCCAAGCTGCATGCATGGAACATCTGCATAAAAAAAAAGACAGGACAAGTGCCCTGGAGTGAAGGCCTTTCTATGTGGGGATAAATGAGATGCAAACACAGCCTTCTTGTTCAGCATAGGCATCCATCATTATGTACATATCAAAATTTCTAGAGTAATCTTCCCAAATTGGTTCCATCCGATTATGGATTTTCACTCCCATCCTCAGCCAGCAAAAGTGCTAGCTAAGGACAAGTTGTTTAATACACATGGAGAGGAAGGTTCCCAGAGATGTCTAAATTAAAATTTAAAATGCTGGGCTTTTAAAAAAACATTTATTTTTTGTAAACGTGTTTCTGTTCTTAATGGTTAATTTTTATTGCCCATACTTAGTAATTTAGAACTCTTGCAATTCCAGCACCAGCCCTGGGAAAAAAAATCAATTAATGACACTTTAGTGTAGCCATTCATCTTAATCCATGAAGGGTGGGACTAAGCCAGTAGCCAGGAGGGAGATCTTTATTGCTTCCTTTGGCAACAAATGTGCTCCCCTTATGTTTAATTGTCTTTCCCTGGTGTGCTCTGAAACTAGAACTCTTACTGGGAGGGGAACAGGCTTTGAGGCACAGCATTTAAAGTGAGCAACCAGCAGGTGTGTAAAAGGTCAAACATTTCCCTGGAAATGCCATTTTCTCCTGAGTTCGCCTTTACATGATAAATAAATTTTGGAAATCTGTATTTGGCAGGTGTTATTCATTTCCCCCTTAAGAGTTATCAATGTTGTACTTTCCCAGCTGGACTGTGAAGTTAAATCTGATATTTTACCTATAGGACATTTTGCAAAACCCTACTGTGAAAGGTTTCTTAAATGAACAATTTGGTGGTGAAGGTCTAACTGTGGAAGATGTTATCAACTTTCTCTATAATGGACCCCCAGAGAAAAGAAAGGATGGTATGATGAACTTTGACTGGAGGAATATCTTCAGTGTGGCCAATCAGACTCTCCATATGGTTTACCAATACTTGGAGGTAAGCTTCACTTTTTTAACAAAAATATGAGATATTGTAGACAGTTTTTCTATGATCATGATCCTCAGAGCTTTTATTTTATTGCAGAATGCATAACAGGTATTTTTCGACCAGGTTCTCTTTCCTAAAGTAAACTGCAACTACCAATCTGTTCTGCTACTAGTTACTGCTGTTCAGGTAATCTGCAAAGTTTAGACTAGCCTTCCCTCATCAGGGCACGCTCTAGATGTATAAACTTCAACTCCCAGAATTCTCATTAATTACTAATACTGGCTGGAGAATTCTGGGAATTGAATCCACTCATCTGGAAGATGGGCGTGGTGGCTCAGCGGGTAAGACGCCAGGCTTGTCGATCGGAAGATCTCAAGTTCGGAGGTTCGAATCCCTAGTCCTGTGTGACGGAGTGAGCTCCTGCACTAGCCCCAACTCTTGCCAACCTAGCAATTCGAAAGCATGCAAATGCAAGTAGATGAATAGGTACCACACGTGCGTCATGCTGGCCACATGACCGTGGAAGCATCTTCGGACAATGCTGGCTCTTCGGCTAACAAACGGAGATGAGCACTGACCCCTAGAGTCGGACACGACTGCACAAATGTGCGGGGGGAACCTTTATCTTTTACATCTGGAAGATCCTCAGATTGGGGGAGGATGCTTTAGACCAGTGTTTCTCAAACTTGGCAAACTTAAGGGGTGTGGACTTCAACTCCCAGAATTCCCTAGCCAGCATGTATAAAATGTGTAATAAACATGCAGCAATACATATAAAATTAAATTGCAGAAGAATAATCTCCAAATGGTATGCTAGGAGAAAGCTGCTTGAGGGTCATGAGAAATAAATAATTCAACAGGGAGTAAACAGCACCAAGCAAGACAGGAGGGCTGTCCAAACTTTGTTTCCCCAAAACCTATGGGACTTATGGGCAGAAAGGTCTGATTAAAAAAAAAAACTGTAAGAATGAATGACCAATGAGTGGAACTTAAGTAGATTCACAGGCTAAAAATTATAGGAAAAAGGAAAAAGAAAATCCACAGCAGCCAGGGCCGCAACTAGGGGGGGGGGGGCGCGCAAGCGGGGCATGTGCCCTGGGCGCTGCGCTGGGGGGGGCGCCAAAATGCCTCTTTTGACGGCCAGCCCTGAGGGAGACCCGTGTTCCTGTCGCCGCCACCGCCACCCGTGAAGAGGCCCGCCGGGGCATTGCGCGGCTGGGCTCGACCCCTCCCCAGGGCTGGCTGTGGGCTCCAGGGTGGCTGCAGGGCCGTGCCCCCCCCCCGGTGCCGCTCCGGAACATCCTGCTTGGGAGCGTGGCGGTGGGCAGCTTGCTCCGCCCAGCCCAGATGGGCAGAGAGGAGCGCAGCGGGTCCTTCCCCTGGAGCCGCATGAGAGATCGCAGCCAGGAGCGGGGTGCTTGTCCTGGAGGAGCCCCGCGCTGCTTCCTGGAGGGGGGTCTGCGTTGGGTTGCAGGGGGGGGACTCAACCCTGTGGGGGGGCGTGGAATCCATGGGGGGGCGCAGAATCCATATTTGCCCTGGGTGACACAGACCCTAGTTGCGGGCCTGACAGCAGCAACTGTGTGATGCCATGGATCATCAAAAGTATGGCTTTTTTTCTCTTGTGTATTAGCATGGTGTGCACTTCATACTTTCATAAGTATAGCAGCATTGCACTGTGTTGTTTTTAATATGCCTATGAGCAGCAATTGCAGCGCTTCAAGCATTTTTGTGAAAGTCTCCCAAGGCTGAAGTCTCGAAGTCCTGAAGTCTCCCAAGGCTGAAATTCTGCAGCAAAATGCAAATGTTAGGCAACATTTGTAAAATGAGCCCCCTAGAACTCCAAAATTAGACAAAACATGGTCACACCCAGTCACTGTGTCACTAGCTGTGGCTCGTGTGATTCTCAGAGGAAAAACTAGATGGATGGGTGATTGATAGAAGGAAAAAATGCAGCTTCCCCTGGCCAGAATTGTCTGCTCACACTTTAAATAAATGTCATTTCAAAGCAGCCCTGCCATTTGTGGGGTAAAGTGTCTTATTTGTTCTTGTTCAGTCCTATATTAATAATACCATTGTCTACACTGAATATTGGATCATAACTTATGCTGTGAGGCAGCACAGTTGTCTGAACTCAAAGGAAGATGATAATTGCATCCATCTGTATCATGCGCCATGCCAGGCATGCCTCCTTTAATTGAGAGTACACCTTCAGAAGTGACACCGAAGACCGGGGTAGCAAACATTGGGGATGGATATTTTATATATACTCTGTGTGTGTGTGTGTGTGTGTGTGTGTGTTTACACACACAATTTAAAAGTAAACTTTGTATGATATCATTTCAAGTTGAATCCAAGGAAAACTGTGCTTCAGGCTTTAACGTTTTGGAAACATCGTTTCAGAAATCTGTTAACAGCTAAACATTTGGGATTAGGGTAGTTATCTCAAAAATGTAAGAGCTTTACAGTAATTCAGATCAAATTCTCAAAAAAACCAGAAAAGGAAATAAAGCTGAACAGGGGCTGCGTGACTTGAAGTTGCATCTATAATCATATTATAGATTGTTTCTCCCGAGGAAGGAAGAAAAGACACCAGTGCGCTGCTTGCAAAGAATTGTTTTCAATTATTTTTACAGCACCTTGTCTTTTCCTATTATTCTTCATCCATAACTGTTACGGTTCAGCAGCCCTTATCAAGAGATAGATCCCACTGGATTGACAAAAACTAACTTCTGAGAAAGCACGTGAACTATGCAGTTTTTAATCTTAAGAGGAAATTTTTAAATTTTGAGCCATTAGATCAGGGTTTCTCAACCAGGATTCTGTGGAGCCCTAGGGTTCCACGAGAGGTCACTAGGGATATCACAATTTATTTAAAAATTATTTCAAATTCGGGCAACTTCACATTAAAGAAGTAAGTTTCATTCTTTATTTTTAGTTTAAGAACACTGTGAATGCATATATACAGGCCTACACATGAAACAAATATAATAATTTTGTAACTTCTGGCCTATATTTGAGCCTGAATCTGCAGGGGTTCCCCAAGGCCTGAAAAATATTTCAAGGGTCAAAAGGTTGAGAAAGGCTGCATTAGATCCAAGTTTGAAAGCTCAAGATAACTAGCATAAATAGATTTTAGCAAGCTAATTGTTAGTGACATGGTTTCTATTTGCTACAGAGCAGTGTGAAGTTCAAATTATATGACAGTACTGTAATTTGCAGTTCCTCTTCCTTTCCTTTTCCTACTCCCCCGCTCTCCAAATCATATGGGTTCAGGCGGAGAAGAAGGGAGTCATCTTAATCTTCTCTGCTGATTTTCCATTTTCATTTATCACACTTCGTTCGTGCTTTTGGCCTAGCTGAGAAGAGAAATTGGTATTAAGATGTATTAATGGACTTTAATGAATAAATGGATTTTAATATTAAGACTCAATGCACCATCAATAAAAGGATTCATTTAAAGAAGGGACAAAAAGGGACACACATTTATAAAACAGTTGCAGGTGCTAATTTGTATGCACAGATGCACTTTTAAAATATTATAATTTAAATAGCAGTGATAATATATTCCATCTGCGGTGGTTTAAGTTGCTGCCCACTCTTGCATCCAAGTATCTTTCTTTCCCCTTTTATATCTCTTTATCTTCAAACCAGACTTGGATTGAATGTATCTCAAAATAGAGGAGGGTATTACAGGTAGTCCTCACTTAACCACCATTTGTTTAGTGACGGTTTGGACTTACAACGGTGCTGAAAAAACTGATTTATGACCTGTCCTCACACTTACAACCGTTACAATGTCCCCGTGGTCACGTGATCAAGATTTGGGCACTTGGCAACCAGTTCACATTTATGATCATCGCAGCATCCCATGGTCACATGATCGCCATTTTCGACCTTCCCAGCCGGCTTCTGGCAAGCAAAATCAATGGGGAACCACGTGATTCACTTAGCAACCACTTGGTTCACTTAACGCTCATGGTGATTTGCTTAACGACCACCGCAAAGAGGTCATAAACTCGGGTTGGATTTGCTTAATGACTGCTTCACTTAGCAACTGAAATTCTGGTCCCAATTGTGGTCGTTAAGCGAGGACTACCTGTAGTGCCCGTATCTTTAATTATTTACTGATTATTTTAGGGCAGACTGCCTTCATGTGTTGGCTCATGGAACAGTTTAAAAATTCATGAAAATAACAGTTACAATTGAATAATTAATTTTAAAAATGCACAGTGAACCAGCAGTTACCATCTTTCAGGCGTTATGCATTACTTTAATCAAGTTCAGGTTGCAATTAACATGTCTTCAGTGTTTTTTTCTGCCTTATGTAGTTCTTTGGAAAAGGTTGTTCCAGGTTTTGCGACCATATATAAAAAGCAGGTTAGATCTCCAACATACAGGTGGGAAAACAAGGAAAAGGAAAGGGTTAAGATGACCTCACCACAAATAAATCTTGTCTGGGAGCATAGTTTAGATTTTAAAAATATAATGCCTGTGTCATTTGAGTGGGAGGGCCTCAGGAAACCATGAACTGAATCTTAATTCCGGAAAGACTGGCTACCCTGAGAATATCCTCTCGTAACATTTTGGAATGCTATCATTTTATACTTCAGTTGAAGAGGTACAAAATATGATGAAAGAACCATAATAGTCTTTCAGATAAATATTTACATTTGGCTGTGCTTGGATTTGTGGAGTGATGTTACGTATTTGGCAAAAAGTATAGCACAAACATGAACTTTTTGGCTCAAGGCAGGATGATTGCTCGCTGAAACAATGGGTCAATTACTTCCCTGGGGCTGTAAAGAGTGGTTGGACAAGCCTCGGTGATGGGTGATGACTCCATATCTTTTGAACTGGGGGCTCTAGGTGAGGCAGGCTTCAGACATATAATTAGAGAAAAGTGAGCAATTGTTTTTAAACAGGTCAGCCTGTTAATCCTAACACTTGCGTTTGGAATGTTTTATTGAATATCTCAACTGTCATACTTAACACATCGTGGCAACTTGAGCCACTGCCTTTTAATACATACACAGCACATAAACACTATGAAATTCTGTACTGCTGAGAAGAATAAAACTCTAAACCTTTGGATTTTTAAGTGTATATATGCCTGCAATAATAAATATTATTTATTTGATTTGTACCCGGATTTTCCACCAAGTGTATATAAAATGAGTGCTTGAGAGTACTGTATTCAGTCCACAGATTTTTCTGGGGGAAAAAAAGACATATTAGCATTAAATGTGGGGATGTAAGAAAAACAACAACACAGGCTAACTTGATAATAAAATCCTGAAGGCTTTCTGGCTTTAGTATCAAGATTAGGACTTTCCCTGCCTTTTGACTTCTATAATATCTTGCTTAGAAAACTTACCTGGGGGGGATATTTTCTCTACAGAACAAAACCAGCCTGGGGGTACATGTTTTTTTTAATAAAACAAGACTTCAAGGAATTAAGACAAGCTATCTTTCTCCTTAATTTTCTGGTCTAGACTACTAAATGCTAAAAGAAAAAAATCATTTAGTGGCAACGATCATGTAATCGTTTGATAAAGGTTGACCTTTAGCTCTTGCAATCAAATGTCTTCATGTACCTTCAATGCCATCTTCCATATAGGGCTCAGAAGCTACAAGCAAAGATGAGCTTGGAAACACAGCCCTGCCAAAATACTAGGGCTATAGGCTAGACTGGGAAGTTAAAAAAACATCCTAGAAGAAGGCAATGGGGGAAATCACTTCTGAGAAAAACTGCACAATTGTATCTATGAAGCCACCACAGGAGGCAAGGGCATCTTTACTTTTTTACGGGTAGCATACTCCTAGTTTAAAGACGTTTCTCTTATTGCATCCGTGACAAAAATCATACTGTTCTTCCTTGACATGCTATTTTAAATGCCAAAGTTTATTTTGGTATATCAGCAGCAACCTGATCTTCTTGCAGACCTCCCCTCTTTTTTCTTCTACTAGAATAGATAACATTTCTTCAGATGACAAAGCTAAACAAAGGAGACTTTACATTTCAGAGAAATCTGTCTTTTAAATAGCAAGTTGCCTGTGAGGACTTTGATGTACATAATTATTGGTTGTTGGCCTGCAAGAGACCATCAAGCAGATAAGATCAAACAAACTAGCTTTGTGGCATTCAGTGAAGTGAGGTAATTAAATACATTTCTTCCCAGTCAGTTTAGGAACACAATGTCATCTCCTTACAATAGTTGCCAAGATTGAGAATCTGATAATGAATCCCTCATTTTGGAGTTAGGAAGCACAAGAAAGATACATACAAATATTTGATTACTTCATCCTTTCCCCAGTTCCTTGCTCTGTCACTTACGCTTTTCTCTGTACAGTAGTAAAACATTGGAACTTGCTTAAATATTCTGTCACTAATGAAGTCTGCTGGCCTAACCATTAGACAGAGTATAATGCTTGTCTCGGGACAGATGCTGAAAGGAAGAGACTTTGGCAAGGTCTGAGGGCAAGGTTGAAGAAGGGGAAGTGAACATATATAGTCAAGAGATGGGATCAAAGCAACTTCTGATATGTCCATAGACCAGCTAGAAGTTGCTACTGGCAACAGGCCAGGATGGCAAGTATTTGTCCCTGCAGTCTTTAGGAGTTGAACCTTAGTTGGTAGCACCTTGTGTTGGACTGCACTTACTTTACAGAGATGCAAGAATTGTTAATTGCTAGAGCCGGGGCTTTCAAACTTTTTCAAGCCATGGAACCTGTTCGTTAAAAAAAAAATTCCCAGAACCCCGATCTGAAAAAAGGCAGCTATGAATTTTTTTCCACTGGAAAACAAGCCCCGCCCTTTCGGCTATATCCTAGAACAGTGTTTCTCAACCTTGGCCATTTTAAGATGTGTGGATTTCAACTCCCAGAATTCCCCAGCCAGGTTGAGAAACACAGCCCTAGAAAAATGGCTATGGATACCCCTGGTTGCATTCAGATGAACTTCTGCCCCCCGCCCTTTTGGCCTCTTGCAGAATGCTAAAATTCTCTAGAACACAGTTGGAAAAGCTTGGCCTAGAGTACTTAGAAGAAGTGCATCACAGTATATCTTCTTTGGTTTGCTTTAGGCCTTTACTTATTCAGTGCAGTTCAGTCTTGATTCTCTAATTCCTGTATATTCATATTTAAATTAATTATCCAATGGTAACTCAGCCTTATTTCTCATTCTTCATTTTCATCCATTACTGACTTATTTTTATTTCCCATACATTTCATGAATGGGGTGATTTCAGAGTTGAGCAGAATTATTGTCAAGCCCATGCAGCTGGGCAAGATGAAGGAAACAAGAACTACACCGATTTCAGTCAGGTAACTTTAATGCTGGTCTAGGATAAATGAAGAATCTTGGAAACTCTGAGAGGAATTTGCCCATTCTCATTTATAGTGAATGAATTAAGATCTTTGGATGATTTGGACTTCTTTGTAGTCAGCTATCTCTTGATTGCTTAGGTCTACTCTCTTCCATTTCCCCCCCAGGCTTACAGAGGTTGGTTGATATCCTCTTCTCATTCTTAATTGTTTTAGGTTTGGTTTTTCTATATTTTAAACTTTGTACCTGTGATCTATGGCTCTGTAAACTGTAAACAAAGGAGAAGAAAAAGGGTTCCCCACAGTCTCTCACAATTATGTGCCCATTTCTGTACCAGGGTTCTCCCTGCTGTTTATGACCAGCCACTTTCCCCTCATTTGAGCTAATTTTGTTTTGCTCTCCCAGGCTTATTTTCCAGGTGATGGGTTCATATTACCTTTCCACCTACCCACCACCCTCATTTATTGAGATGGTTTCAGCTTTGTTGTTCTTTGGGGCCTGTTATCTGGCAGTCGAGACACTTCTTTAATGAGTGATCTTCCAGAGACAATTATTCCATTCAGTCTCTGCACTACAGGATGGTAGTTATTATAAACCTTAGATGTGGAATATGCCCATGACAGCTTTTGGTGTCTCTTCTTTCAATTTTATAAGGCATTTTAGCCTGATAATGAGATTAGAAGTCTGAGGAAATAAATCTGGTCCATCTCAGTGCTGCCTGTGTTAAGTAGTCTGGTCTGGCAAGTTTCCACACCATTTGGCTAATTTAAAGAAGCAAACAAACTCACATTTCATACAGAACCTTACCAACTGTACCGATTTTTGTACACACCTGCACTGCAAAATGCAGACAACTGCACAATCTCTTCTGGAGGGTGATTGTGTTCCAATTTATATATTAATTCAGGAAGTTGTCAAAGTGCAATCAAACAAAATTCTGTGCATCCATAGATTTAAAGCATTACAAATATTAAATGGTTTAACATACTTTGTTTCCTGACCAAAGAATTACAATATTTTTTTCCTCTGAAATATTAATCTACTTGAAAAAATACCTTTTTTTTTTTGCCTTTCCATCAAACTCTTATAACACAGAAACGTTATTCAGTGTACATTTATTTCAAAACTGTACCAACGTGGAAAGTTAAAATAAAATCTGGAAGAAAGCAATGGCGGTAGCAAACCATTTCTGCATTGTTGCCGTCATGGAAGTGTCCATGTAGTCATCAACAGTCAAATTCAGCTGGAATGAATTTATAACATCCCTCAGCAACTAGAAAGCCTCCCTGGTTTTTTTTAAAAAAATTTACTTTTTTGTTGTTCATAGAATGCAAAGGTTTGAAGGGAATTTGGAAATCATCTACTCCAATCCCTGCCTCATGCAGGAATCCATTGCTACAACAACTATTTCAAAGTGATTTCTTTCTTCCCTCTGTGCTAGGAAGGAGCATGGAACAGAAACTCCTGTACAGAATCAAGATTTTTTCTGGATAAATAATGTTTAAAACAGCAATATAGAAGGAAACTATGGCAGTTAACCCATTGGTCACCCCACTAATTTATTCTGTTAATCCGGATGAGTAGACTGGTTATTGTCTGATTTCTTCACTGCTCCATGTATAATGGTTCTGAAGCTGCATACTCAGGGGAAAAGGACCTTCAGTCTGGATAGAAAGAGTATTCTACCCAGATTATACAAATTTCAAATTAGTTTCATTATATAGTACTGATCTGAATGCAAACCTCAGCTAAATTTGCAAATTCCTCCTACATTGCAAAACCTACCACTTTGGCTCTAGTCACGTGCATTGTTGATATGTACACTGATTGATTTTGACCAAGGTTTGGCAGACTTTGGCAGGAAAATGTTTCTCCATTATTTGTTATAATAAGCAATAATTTTCTTATTAGTGTCCAAATCATATCAAGGTAAACTCTGACCTATATACATATACACTGCTACTGCTATCTCATTCTAGTATATCTTATGCCTCTGTTATCACAGTGCTTGACCCTTGATAAGTTTGAAGGCCTAGCTGATGAAACTGAGTTGATTCTTCGTGCTCACTCTCTTCTGGAGGAAAACAAATTCTGGGCTGCTGTTGTCTTTCTTGACATGGATGCAAGGGCCAGCCAGCTGCCACTTCATGTGAAATACAAGATACGCATGGATATTGATGCTGTGGAGAAAACAAACAAAATCAAAGATAGGTAAGGACAGTCCCTAATCTTTAGGGCATGCAAGCAGGGCCTAATGAGGTATCAGTGACTGGAGAGAGAAAATAAATCAGAACTGCCAAGACTAGCTCTCCCCAACATGGCATCCTCCAGATCTGTTGGATGTCCCCAGTCATCAAAGGGGTCTAATAGGAGTTGTAATTTATCATATATAGAGGAAAGAGGGCTGGTCAAGTTATGGATGTCTGTTATATATAATAATTAACAACATGCCAATGTGTGACCTTTTAAAGAACTTCAATCAGTGGTGTCCTGGTAAATATAAAATGTTATGAGTGCATATACAATCACTGAGAGAGGGGGGGGGGAGAGCACACGTACCTTTACAAAGCATAATGCCGATTTATTAGAACTAGCACAAATCCAACCCTGTGCACGGGAGTTACTTGGGAATAAACTCATCTGAACTCTCGGTGGTTACTTCTGATTTTTAAACACCTGAGCTTTAAATAATGGTCTTTAGCCGGCTAAACTGAAAAGTTGAGCATATAATTAGAAATGCAAATTGGTTTGCGAAAGTTTAGCAGAGAATATATGTACAGTATAGTCTAAGTTGCCACAAGATTCTTCCTTCTTTCCAATAAAAGGTGATCTGATGACTTAATCTGTGAGATTTGATTGGTGATAGCTCCTTCACTTATCAGGTCACTGGCTGATTCTGCAATTATCAAGTGATGAAAAGAAAACTGCACCCAAACCACTGCTTCCAAACTCTTCAGTCCATGAAGTCTAATTATTGGGCTGAGTCAAAGATGATAGCACCTGACTGTTTTTGTCAGAAGCTAAGCAGGGTGAGACCTTGATGGGAGGCCATCAGGAAATCCCTAGATGGTAGACTAAACTGGAAAGTTGAAAAAACATTCTAGAAGAAGGCAGTGGCAAACCATTTCCACGTTGCTGCCAGGAAAACTAGATTACATCTCCATTAATCCTATAGTTTTCCCTTAAGGACGTGGTATTTCTATCCCAGGCAACCAATGTGAAGGCCCCATTTTGGTCTGGTCTTTAAACCCTTTCTCCTTTGGCTCAGTCTCTGCTTCTTCTGACAGGAAGCCTAGGGGATCAATTTGATGCTCACAAAGCTTTCCCATGCCTGTCTCTTGTCCCGCAAATACAGTGTGCGAGGAATCTAATCTAGGTTAGGATTGCAGCCCAAGCAAATGGTTAAAATCCCTTCGTTCTCCCACAAGAACTCAACCAGTGTCTTAACCACTGAGCCATCGTGCCCCATTATGACTGGGCTACAACACTGAAAATACGTATACTGTTCTTGTGCTAGAAATGAACATCTCAGGGAGTGTAGCAGGAAGGAGGTGGTGAATTGTAAATAATGTGGTACTTGCATGATGAGAGAGTCTCTGATGGGGCATAAAGGGGTATGTATGTATGTATGTATGTATGTATCTACAGAAGTGCTTTCATATTCAGGGCTGCACAGATTGCATTTGATTGAGATAGATGATTGAGTTACTGTGGATGATCAATCCCTTTGTTCTCCCACAAGAACTCAGCCCTTGGTATTTGTGAAAGGAAGAAAAAAGGACTGCAGTTGAGGGCCAACCAAACCATTGACAGAGCGCATAGTTTGCCCCTCAGAGTCTGGTGACTGTCACTTTTACCCTAGTCATATCCCCCACCAGCTGGAAGGCTGAATCTGTGCTTTGTCTCTGCAGGTACTGGGACCCTGGGCCAAGAGCTGACCCAGTGGATGATCTGCGCTACATCTGGGGAGGGTTTGCTTATCTGCAAGATATGATCGAGCAAGGGATTATCAAAACCCAGACCCGTGTTGATGTGCCCTCAGGGATTTACCTACAACAAATGCCCTATCCCTGCTTTGTAGATGATGTGTGAGTAAGGGCAGCCACTGTGATCTGTTTCTGATAAGTAACTGGGTGGCTAGCCAGGTGGCCCGTTGGGTTTTACAAATAACACTGTTTTTGCTTTTGATTGTGCTAGAAATTCTAGAACTTAAAGTGTTAGACAAATTCCCCTCCCAAGGAGTCAGAATTGTGTTACTCTAATTAAATCTGAAATAAGGAATCTAGAACAAAGAACAGTTATCGTAACAATTTCTCTACATATTGTTTTCTACTTTAAGTTCCCTCTTCTAATAAAAGTGGTTAACTTTTCGGTACCAATTCTTGGGACATGAGCAGGTTAATGTTTTTAATATAAACACCATTTATCTATCTTTAGTTAGAGAAATAATAATAATGATTTTATCCCACCTTTATATTTGGTCAATGCAAGGTAGCAAACTTACCTAATACTCCTGCCTCCTATTTTCCCCACAACAACAACCCTGTGAGGTGGGTTGGGCTGAGAGAAAATGACTGGCCCAAAGTCACCCAGGGGCTTTCATGCTGAAGGGAGGCCTAGAACTCACAGTCTCCTGGTTTCTAGGCCAGCACCTTACCCACTACACCAAACTGGCTCTCTAATTAAACTGTATCAGGAAGCCATTATTAAAATGCTGATCTCTTCCAGTACACCTCCTATTAAATTGTTAAAAACAGTACTGTGCTCCAAAACAACTAGTGCCTTTCCCTTTTCTGGCTAACATTTGGGATGGATGAAATAAAATGAATTTGCTAAAGGCTTTTCTCTATATCCCAATGCAGTGCAGGCAGCTGGGCTTTGCAAATTCCCCTTGCAAACCAGTGAGCCAGTCTGATGTTTTTCATTTTTTTGGCCAGCATATTCCAAAATAGGGAGTAAGGCAGCCTTACCCAACCTCATGCTGTAGCTTGAATAATGTCAACTGGATTTCTATTTTCTCAGTGGAAACGTTTCGCTCCTTATCCAAGGAGCTTCTTCAGTCTGAGCAAAGACTGCTCAGACTGAAGAAGCTCCTTGGATAAGGAGCGAAACGTTTCCACTGAGAAAATAGAAATCCAGTTGACATGATTCAAGCTACAGACAATTCCACCTGGATGACTGAGAACCTTCATAGACCAACCTCATGCTCTCAAGATGTGCTGGAATTATAGAAACCCCCCCCCCCCAGTTTGGCTAATAGCTGAGAGGCACAGTTCTACCACATCTGGGGCAGCAGGTTGGGCAAGGCAAAACTAAGGTGTTAAGACTGGAACCAAGGAAACGTGGATTTAAATCTCTCCTCAGATGGGCTAGTCTCTGTGCAAATACAGGGTGGCTTTATTTTGCCCTGTATTTAATTTACGTTGTGTTGTATTGAATATTATCCTGAGAAATGCTGCTATGAAGTATTAAGACATACAAAGAAATAAATATTGTGAATTAGGGTCTAAGAAAATTTGCAATGTTGCATTCTGTAGCCTCTTTCTTCAAATTTCTACACAATAAGCACTCCTTAGAGTGGAATTTTATCAGGTTCAAGGGTTAAATCTCAGGCAGAGGTCTAGTTCTCTCCAAAGGCATCACATTCCTTTGATTTGTCATCATCAATCATCATCCTCAGGTCACTTCTCTACATACTAAGAAGAGATCTTAAAGTTGTTTTAATGGGTTTTGCTCCATGCTAATGATGCCAAAATCCGTATGTGAAAATGAGAAATATATAGCAAAAGCTCAGCAGTAGGGTAGTGCTTAAGACGTTGGATTACGACTGGGGAAACTCAGGATAAAGTCCATCCCTAGCCACAGAAACTCACTGGATGACCTGGGACCATTCGCTCTCAGCCCAACCTACTTCACAAGGTTTCTGTTGTGGGGATAATATGAAGTAAATTCTCATGTAAGAGCCTCATATATTTCAAAGTATACGAGGGTAGTCTACCTGGAGCCAAAGTTATAACAATTCAGCAGAACCTGCCTTTTTGTTCTGTTGAAGATAGAGTCCCCCCCCCCCATAGTTAGACCCAATGTAAAAAAAATTAGCATAAAGATGAGGAAGAGGAGGGTTCCAGATGCCATTCTTAAAGGTTGACTTTACTACCATAGTGAACACAAATCTGGTTGTCGTTCCTCTTCCCTTCCGGATTGGGATTACAGTTCCCAGAATTCCAGCCAGAATAGGAGGGCATCATGTTAGGGAAAGTTGCATGATCAGGTAAGACCTATTTTCACATGTGACATATTTCCCAACTATTTTTGAAACGTTTTTTTTTAAAAAAGATTTTTAGACACTGCTTGACATTATGATGTGAAAGCCTGTTTTGTTATGATTTGTTAGAAATAGATGAGATCTAGTTTGGTGTAGTGGTTAAGGCAGAGCTTTCCAAACTTTTCATGTTGGTGACACACTTTTTAGACACGCATCATTTTGCGACACATTCTTACAGCAGGGCATCATTTCGTGACACACTCTTACAGCAGGACACAAGGCAGGCACTAGGACCTGCGCGGAATCACAACTGGTTTGGAGGCAGCAGGGCACAAGGCAGGCACTAGGACCTGCGCAGAATCCTGACAGGGCAGATTTGGAGGCAGCAAGGCACAAGGCAGGCACTAGAACCTGGGTGGAAGCCAGGAGGCAGCAGCAGCCGCGACACACCCAGACACTGCAGCCGACACACTAACGTGTCCCGACACACAGTTTGGAAAGCTCTGGGTTAAGGCGTCAGGCTAGAAACTGGAAGACCATGAGTTCTAATTCCGCCTTAGGCACAAAGCCAGCTGGTGACCTTGGGCCAGTCACTTTCTCTCAGCCCTGGGAAGGAGGCAATGGCAAACTACTTCTGTCCAGGCAGTCTCTGAGAATCGGACATGATTGAACAAACAGATTTAAAAAATAGGAATAGATATGGACAGTTGCATGGTTTTTACAAGCCCTCTTCTCCCTTTATGAAACTTGGTTCCACATTTTTTTTTAAAAAAAGGCATCTCTGAAGCAACCCTCACCCCATTTCCAGGAATGTATCTGGAAAGAAGGCCCACTGAGCTCAATGGGATTTACTCAGTGGAATCCAGATACAGCTGCAGAATCAGTCCCAGAACAAATGTTACCAGAGGACCATTTTGTGATTTCAGTATTCTTAAAAATTCCAATCTAAAAGACATTGCTCTGACTTGCAAAATAAATTCCTTCTCTGCCAGGAATTACATGACTTCGGTTTATTTTCAAGAATACCCCATTTCTTAGTGATCTGACTTAACAGCTAAGGTGTTCCTTTCCTCTCTGGTTAATGCTACCCTGCTATGATCTTATCTTTGACTCTGAATACAATGCTGCCCCACAGCTTCCTCCCCAGGATAACCAAAACAGAGATAATCCAACAAACACATGATGTGATTTATTTATGTCTCTCTTCAATGGCTACCTCTCCATATGGTGAATTGATTATATCAGCATGGTGGCCTGGTGGCCACGCAGGAGGCAGAAAGTGACTCTGCGTCCTTTGAGAAAGGCACAGAACTCTGACAGTAAGGCCTGGTTGGATCACAGAATCAGATTGTTAATGTGAGAAATGGAAAGCGTATTCCTTAGGGCTTCCACAACAGTGACAAATTGTTTTGTTTTTGCAAAAGGCACTTCTTTTTCAACTGCACGGGGGGCTGCTTCAGCCTTCCTCAAAAATAAAGCCTCCCTCAAACTGAGCTCAGTTTTTTGTGACTACTGGGATGTGTCCATGTTGTTTCCTTTCGACAATACAAGTGGCTTGGTATTTTTTTTTCCTGTTTTGGGGGAGTTTTTTTGCCTTTCCAGTCTAGCATACAGCCTGGGATGTTCTGGTGCAGGGTTTCTCAAACTTGGCAACTGTTAAGATGTGTGGCTGGGGAACCTCACACATCTTAAAGTTGCCAAGTTTGGGAAATACTGTTCTGGTGGCTTTCCACCTGCCCAGATTGCTTTCCCCTACATCACCCTCTTTAAATGAGTTTTAAAATTGGTTCCCCAAATGGCGAAAAAGAATGTTTGCCTGAGCTCTTCAAATCCCTTGTGCTTCTAAAATTTACTTTTTAAATTTTTTCACCACCTTTGCCACCTCTGCTAAGCCTGCAGCGTTAAGAAAGGCACAACTGACTCTTGAAAGTGTAGGAGAAATCTTTTGAAAGTAAAACGACTAGAAATGGATGCAAGTACCTGATTCCAAACACACAGCCCACTATTCAGGAAGCTCTCGGGTCATTTCCCCCACACTGGCTTGGAATTCTGGAAGTTGTAGTCCAACATATCTGGATGGAAACTACCTGAGGAAGGCTTTGATAATATTTCAGTGCTCTTTCTTAGATGTTCCTATCAGGTAATAGCAGTTTAATTCTCCAAAGAATTCAGGGGCGCCTTATTTGGCCAGGACCCCCAGGAGTTTCCTTTTGATCCCTCTCCTGGCTGTTCTCAAACTACAAATCTGGGGTGTCTGGGAGAGAAGGAAGAACAGGGAAAGTAACTTAAATCTTAAGATACTTTTCTGATACCTTTTAGAGCCGGGTTGTTTTTCTTTTCTTTTTTCCTTGCCTAGCAGTTTCATGATTACTTTGACCCGTGCCTTTCCCATCTTAATGGTGCTGGCTTGGATCTACTCTGCTTCCATGACTGTTAAAAGCATCGTGTTGGAGAAAGAAATGAGGCTGAAGGAGGCCCTGAAGAACAGAGGGGTCACCAACGGGGTGATTTGGTTCACGTGGTTTTTGGACAGCTTTCTCATGATGACCGCGAGCACGTTTCTCCTGACGGCTCTCATTATGGTAAGGGAGCGGGAGGGGCAGAGGGGCGCGGCTTTTGTTTTTGTAGTTTCGAGGTCCAGACGTGCTCTTTTACCCTTGCGCGCTCGAGGTATTAGTGAGAAACAATAGGAGCTATACATAAAAAAGGAGGAAGCCTGCTAGAAGCCTGGCCTCTTTTCAGCACGTAGCAGCAGGCGCATTTCTTTAGAAGCCCCTTAAGGCAGCATCAGCATCGTCACTTGGCAGGGACAGTTACATTCACCGGTGGGTTTGCCTTCGTGACGCCTCCGGTTGGATTAGGGCTGACAGGTCACGTTCTCAACATCGCCTTCATTTTGAGGAGGCCTTGAAAAGGAGGCGTCCCTCCGCCCTCCTTTTGAAAATCTGATGGTGAGGCGTGTTTCCCCTTCAAACTCATTTATCGCTACCCCTCTAGTTGCTTCGTTTGAATACATTATCACTTTGGGAGCTGAGAGGCTTATCATTTAAAGGGCCTTTCAGCGTGGAGACTGGGTTTATATTTAAACTGTCCCATTCCAGACGGATTCATAATTATGCCCCAAGTTATATTCATTTGTTTGTTTATTTATGGGGTTAATGGGAGTTGTGGTCTGTAGTCCAACACCTCCATTAGATATAAAATTGGGGACAGTTACCCTAAGTTCTTATATTGTTTTTCTGCTTCCTCATATCATTTATCCTAAGTACCCAAAGCTCTCTGGGTTGCTTTGTGATCCGCCCAGTTTTAAGATAAGGATAAAGGTAACCCTGAAGGCATGACTCTTTAATACTTGCTAAAGAATAAATATATTTAAACAGTGTTGTGGAAGAGGGCCAGCCTTCAGTGAGAAAATCTTTGCTGTTTAATTTCTTTGTATTAGTAGTTAAATTAAGTGAGATAACAGTGTTGCCATTCTATGTGGCCTACGTATGCTGGTTTTGGACGTATTTTTAATGTCAGTGTAGTAAAGGGTGACTTTTAGACACCCTGCTTTTCAGTAGTTTGTCATTTGAAGAAAGAAGGAGGAATAGCAATCAGAATCTATTCTGATTTTTCAGTATTGTTTGTATTTTAAGCCATTTACTTCCAGGTAGACAATTCCCATTTGAATTTGTAATTAAAACACCGCTGTATTACAGTGATTAAGACAAGAAGTCAAGCTGCATTGCAGATAGGTGAGATTAAGAGGAAGCAGCAGCAAAACTAAGGACTGTATGACTGCATGACTGTTTCATGCATCATGCTAAGCCAGCACAGTGGCTGAGTTTAATACCAGCTAAACCAAAACCCAGCAAGTCACATTCCTGTTTGTTTATGAGTGAATCCATAAAATCCAACAGTTGCAGAAAATAATAAAACTTAAAAACACAATATAAAATCCATAAATAACATCAGTACCCCAAACAATTAGGGATAAAAGGTTTAGATTTTACAAATATGTATTTATTTACATACCATCAACTCCTCCAAGGATTCCTGACGGCTTAGAGAAAGCTGACTATAAAATCTGTGAAGCATAAAACAGAAGGACACCCAAAGCTGGTGTCCAATAAGCAGCTTACGTCATTCCTCAAAACGTAAAAGCTGCGGAAAAACTCAGTCTTAACCGCCATCCAGAAAACTTCCTAGGAAGGGTGCCATTTGCATCTCCAGGGGTAAGCTGTTCCACAATACAGGAGCATATAAAACATGGTGCTGTAGCTTTCCCCTAGTTTCAGTGAGGATGAACAAATTAGGTGGTTCTTTTTTATCTAAATAAGGCTGTCTTGGAGATACCTGGACACCAAGTAAGAAAGGGTTTTATACGTTAAAACCAGGACTTTTATAGTCAGAAGCCAAATGAAAGCCAATGTAGCACTCACATTGGTTTTAAATGGCACAGATGACCGTTGTGCTCTGTACCAATTGGGTAGCCTTCAAAGGCAGCTCCATCTACAGCAAATTTCAATAGTTGATCTGAGAGGTGATGAAGGCTTAGGTAAACATTGCCAGGGCAACATGCTCCTTCAAGGCAGAGGGCATCAAAGAGGCATTGACTGTCTTCCAAACCTGACTGCTCTCACTCACACACTTTGTTTACTGAAGCAGCCAGGTGCGGCATGGGTCTAGCACACATGTGGCTGAGTTCATTCTGCACATCACTCAACCTATTTCCTCAGAGACCAGAAGTCAGAATGAATTCAGATAATATTAAATGATGTCACCAGAATAATCTCTTCTCACTCAGTCCCTGTGGCATCAAGGCCAGAGCATATTCAAATGATTTTATTCTCAAACTGCTACCCCCAAAACTCACTGCAACCCTTGAGAAGATATTTCTGCATCTTGCCTTCCAAAGAGAGTGGTTCACCCTAAATAGGTCTGCTGGGGCATAGTCCACAGATGCAATAAATTTGGAGATGTACCCACACTTTGTCACCCTTATCATCGCAGTGGCATTAGCTCAAGGAGGTCAGGAATGGATCCTTCCTATAGCAATGTGGATGGTACACAAGCAGGATCCCTAACTTGTCCATATATCCCAATATCACAAACAGACATTTACTGCCCATCACCTCCATAGCAGAACTCATGGTCACTGCTGGATTGTCCCAGACACTCATCGCTATCCTGTCTTCCCTACCCTAGGTTACATGTCCTTCTATGACAAATAATCAATATAGAGTAATTGTTGAAGACAGTTCATAATATTCCCTCTTTCAATATTTTTGGCTGGGTTTATAAAGCATGCTAAGTCAAAATGTGATTTTTGTCTTAGCAAGTGGTGGAAATCCAGCCAATGATGGTTTAATCAGTTTATTCCATGCTGTGATTAATCAAACTTTAGCTTAGCATATTATGTGAATGCCACTCTCTGGAAACAGGAAATTCAGGAAATCCATTTGGTTGCATGTATGATGTAGCATGCTTTGAGATCCTGGGTTAGAATAGAGTTCAAGTCCACTCTGAACCATGGTGATTTTAGGATCAGTACCTGTCTCAGCCAACATGCCTTACAGAGTTGTGGAGAAATTGGAGAAGGGAGTATCACGTACACCACGTTGAGCTCCTGGAGGAAGCTCAACCAGTGAAGCCAAAATACTGTTAGTGGGTAGCCATGAATAAACAGATACCATAAACTGAAGACCCCTGATCTCAGATGAGTTAAGACATCTTTCTTTTCTTTCCTATACAGTATGGCAAAGTGCTTCAGTACTGCAGTCCCCAAGTTCTCTTTCTGTTCCTGTTAACCTTCGCAACAGCCAGCATCATGCAATGCTTCTTGCTCAGCACCTTTTTCTCCAAGGCTAACGTGGCAGCTGCCTGCAGTGGAGTCATCTATTTTACCCTCTACCTGCCCCATATCCTCTGCTTTATCTGGCAGGACTGGCTGCCTCTTAAGATGAAGATCCTGGCAGTAAGGGTTTTTCTTTCTTTCTCCAAGGCTTGTTCCAAAGGTGTTTGATTTACAGGTAGTCCTTGGGTGGGCTGGAATTTCCGTTGCTAAGCGATGCGGTCATAAAGCGCAATGTCACATGACCGCATCTCTTAACGATATCAATTCTGGCAGTCCTGGTTGCCGTCATAACCCAAGGACTACGAGGGTCATTAAGTGAGAACCTCACGTGATCACAACTTCCGACTTCCTGCTGGCTTCCCCATTGACTTTGCTTGTGGGAAGCCGGCAGGGAACTTCGGAAATTGCAATCATGTGACTGCGGCTCGCTGCAATATCATAATCACGAGCCGGGTGCCAAGTGCCTAGATCGCAGTCACGTGACCGTGGGGATGCTGTGATGGCCAAAACTCCAAGGACCAGTTGTAAGTACCATTCGTTCAGTGCCATTGTAGCTTTGAATGGTTGCTGAACGAATGGTCATAACTATATAGCTACTTCTAATTTCAACATTTTCTCCTATGCTCATATTACTGTTTTTCATCTTCATATGTTAGCAGTTCTTATCTTCTTTGTAATCTTTTTGCTATATTTTTATTAAAAAATAGTTTTATATATAGATTTTTTAAAAAAGAATGTGTTATTACTACATACCCTGTTGTATTTGCTTGTGAAATATCTTCAAGACACAAGAAGGGATGTGTTCTTTGCCACTTTCTCTTTAGTAAATGAGTGTAGAATTGTGGGCTAATTTGTGAAGCAGACAATTACACAAAGAGAAGTGATGTGAACAGAACTAGAGCAAGATGTGCTGGATAACCAGAGCAATAATTCCAATACTAGGGAATGGGTAAAATTTATTATTTCATTTTTCCTATCTCTGTCTCATTAAGCCAACTGCATGTAATTGTTAGCTTTGCCTTCTCCAACTTGGTACCTTCTAGATATTTTGCTTTCAGAATTCTTAGGCAGCATGCTGGTTCAGAAGTCAGAAGCCTAGCACATCTAGATGGTGCCAATTGGGGTGGCTGAGGTAGGACATAGATTGGAACAACGATGACAACATAATTTATTGAAGGAAAATATGGTCTCGGGGTCTCTGTTTCTCTCCCTTTTGACTAGCATGGTTTGTAAATCAAATTTGGTATCATTAACTAGATCTGTATAACTTTCAGTCCTCACCTGGGTACAGATTTATTAATTCAGATGGGCTGATGCACTGATGATGTTACCTAGTCAGGTAATGAAATGTCTGCAAGCAAACAACCAAGCTCAGAGAGCACCAAGAACTGAAAATTTTTGAAATCAACTCCTTTTTTTACTTTCTGTGTGCTGCTGAACCTTGTAAAAAGAGGTTTACTGTACAGAATCACTACTATCCATGGCTTATTTGCAATAGAAATGAATGCAAATGAATTAAATTATAATTACTTGTGTGGATGCTGTAAATTAAATGTAGAAATTTTCCAAGAACAACAGAAAATCATTGAAGCTGAGACATGGGAAAATACCAAGGAAATCTCTCCATCATTGGTTTAAAATGAATTTTCATACTTTTCATTAACTTATATACTATGTATTAATTGCTAAGATTCCCCCTCCTGCAGTCAAGATAACTGGCTAGTAATAAACTCAGATCATTTGCCTCTTTCTTCCAGAGCTTCCTTTCACCTGTGGCTTTCGGGTTTGGTACAGAATACTTATCACGCTATGAAGAACAAGGACTTGGGTTACAGTGGAATAATATCCGAAGTAGCCCACTGGAAGGAGATAAATACAGTTTCTTGTTGTCTGTGGAGATAATGGCTTTTGATGGTTTTGTTTATGGATTGCTTGCTTGGTACTTGGATAATGTCTTCCCAGGTATGGCCACCATGGCCACCAATGTGGTCTATTTGTCGTATGGCTATTGGTGCTGCTCAAGGGTGAAATCCTGTCTCTGCTGCTTTAATATAAACAGAAGACAAACAGGACTAAATGTCTCATGTCTCAGAATTTGTCTAATCAAATACTACGAAGGTGAATGCAAAGTTATGTGACAGATATCCGCTTATTCAAGAGGCTTCCCCTTATTTTCCTTCCCCCCTGCAGTCTCCCATTGCTCTCCGATTCTATCAGGAATGTTTCTAAGAGAGTATGGTTATTTTCAGTATGGTTTCCCTGGACCCAATCTAAGTATTCTCTTTGCTAGTTTTGAATGGAGATGCTAAATATGTGGAATCATATAGATGTGGCAGTTCACATTTTCGGATGTGAACTTATTCAGACATTTCAGATTTAGTCAGAGCCTTAAATCCTAACTTCTGTTCATGGGGAAAGACTTTCCTGCATTTCATTTTAAACACAGCCTCTTTCCTCTTGTGAAAAACTGCTTCAGGGAGCCGAGGACCACTGAGAACAATACAGGATATGGCATTGAGGATGCAACAGGAAGTGGTAATAGGAAAACAACTAGGATCCTCTCTCCCTCTCCCCCCCCCATGGGAGTGGCATCTTTGAATCCAAACCGTTATGCATTATACAGTGTTTTGGGATAAAAGATCTGTGTAATATGCTCACAGATAAGATACTGATGGAGAATGTTTTAAGTCTGATGGCAAATGCCAGGGTTAAATTTTGTGTTAGCAACAAGCAATTCATCAAGATTTTTATAACATTATATTCCAAAATGTCTTGGTCTCTGATATTATGGTAAAGCCTTATCCAATCTGGTGTCCTCTGTACGTGTTGGATTATAATTTCCATTAACCATGGGCAGCATGGGCAGCCCAGTAGGCTGGAGGAAGTTGTAATACAATGGCCTTTAAACCTGTAAGGCCCCTGGCTTACTCTGTTTTACCCAAGTTACTGAGGTTGCCAATAACAGTCTTGAGTCGAGGCTTGGAGATTTAAAATAACAGCGTTTATTTGGCCAAGCAAAGCTGGGTGGAATTTCTACAGACATCATGGCAGTGAAATGTCTGGGAAGAAATACACACACACACACACACACACACACACAGGAAACATGAATGAACCCTCACCGTATCTACATTTCTAACCGGCTTTCTGTCTCCTGTTATGTTAAACAAGGTCCCTGCGTCTCCTTTAACCTAATTCCCTTTTGCAGGCAGTTTTCCAAAAGCATGATGGCGTTGGTTAAGCTAACCCTTACAAACCGTTTGACAAAACACACAAGCTTAGAAGTGCAAGGTTGCCATTTGTAAATTGCCAAATTAGACAAAAGTTTAATCATCTTGTCTGCCAGAAGATGAAGAATCTTTCAAAATAGATTCATTTGTGTGAGATGAATCTTGTTTCTCCTTTACAGTAGTTTCTGACAAATGCAGAAGCATCTCCTACATTTGGTGGGTTTGACTAGCGCTTATAATTTAAAGAAACTGTGTAAACCTCACAGTAGATTTTTTAAAATAATGGAGGCACTGGGAATGTAAACGAAGTTCAGTTGGCAAGCTACCTTCCTTGCCAATCCTTCACACACTCAAAAAGAGGACTATAATATTATGTAGGGGATTCCTTGGAACATTAGTACAGGAATGTACCAGAGGAATAGAGACTGGTGAAAAAAGAGTGGTGGCTAGACAAAGCACTT
This sequence comes from Charina bottae, assembly GCA_023362775.1. Classification (NCBI taxonomy): domain Eukaryota; kingdom Metazoa; phylum Chordata; class Lepidosauria; order Squamata; family Charinaidae; genus Charina; species Charina bottae. The sequence goes on along the minus strand of JALMGJ010000003.1, from coordinate 27,195,400 downwards.
ATGGGAAGTAATGAGGTCCTTTTGAGGTGTGGTGGTCATACCTCTCCTGAAAATTATTCTTTTTGTGTTGTGCATAAGAGTAGCTGCAGGGACCACTCCTATACTAGCCAATATGTATTTATTTTATTTACTTATTCAATTTATCTCCTGTCTTTCTAATCAAGTGAATGCTTATAAATGTCTATCTGAAGGATAGAAACTTGGATTTCCCCATAGTTAAAGAAACTTGTCTGGTCACATATTATATGTGTTGAAAAGCCAAAACAAAGACTCACGAAAGATCTTATCTATAGAATGAAAGCTCACACCTTACCATTCGCTTTCAGCTTAGGCAGTTTTCCAAGACCAGCGTTGGGTGGTTTCTGAATCACAAGCAAAAAGAAAGAAAAAGAAAAAAAGTGTTTAAAAAAACTGCAATCTGTCACAGTTCAAGAAACACTTGTTTGTCTTTGTGGTAGAAACAACAGTAGGCTTTCTTTTGCTTCAAAGGCAGTAAAGAGAAAATTCTTTGTAGAGATATTGATGATCACCATTACCAGATACAAGCTTCAGTAGCTTAAAATGCTACCCTGAAAGAAGAGGTGACTCAAGTTTCATGAGCCCCTGAATTACAATTTGAAGCTGGAAAAGTTTCTCTATCCTGATTCCCCACTTTTCCTGCCAGGCCCCTAAACTCCAAATATCTTCCTCCCTTCCCTTAGGAAGAAAAATTGTTGGGACATATTAAAATTAATGAATCAGTTTATTATCCCATAAACCTCCATGTATTTTCTACAATTAATATGGATACCCCATGGAAACTGTTCCAATTAAAGCAGATCTCCCCAACCTGACTTCTTCCAACTGTATCTTACTGATCCAGCCACCTGATATTAGCAGTACTGGCTGAAGAGTTACAAATTCAGCACATCTAAAGGGCATCAGGAGGCGAAAACTAATAAAGTGAACTGGGAAGTCCTTATTCCATAGTTCGCCTTAGGTTGACACTTTCTGGAATTTAGATCCTATCCATAGCTTAATTTTTAATTAGATTTTAAGTTCCAGAAACAAATATAATCTTGAACCACATTTAAATGCATTTATACTTTTCTCCTGGTGGGGAAAAAAAGCACCCCTCAGGAACTGCAACTGTGGTCAGAACTTGGGTTCTGTGGTGAATGGGAATGCTTCGTTCAAACTTGTAATGTGAGCACTGTTTGATGCTAAGGACACATCAAATAGTTATTTCATAGTAAGATTTGCATTGCTGAGTTCTACCCGATGGCAAAATGCAAAGAAGCTTCTGCATCCTACCAACCTGTTTTTATTTCAGGAGACTATGGAATTCCTCGGTCTTGGAATTTCCCTTTGCAGCGATCTTATTGGCTTGGGTTAGGACACCCAAAGGCTGAGAAAACAACAACTGCCAATTGTGAGTTATGGTGGAAAACTGATGTTCAGAAATGTCTTGAGCCATTGATTCATTGAGAGGTGAATGCACTCTTGCCTTTGTTCCTGGAAGCCATCAAAAAGATTAGACACAGACATGTAGTGGGAACATTTGCAGGTGGCTTTGAACTCTTGAGTGGCTGGCTATTCTTAGAGTGTTGCTGGAGAATGAGTCAGACTTCTATCTCAAATCCTTCTAAATTCTGCTGAAATAAACTAGCAGTCTAGAAATCAGGCCTTTCCTTTTGATTTGTCTGGAAATAGTTGACAATTATGGACTATTATGACAACTGCTGAATTAGTGAATGTGACTTTGATCTTAACTAGACTGGTACCAGGCTAACCAGAAATAGGAAAAAAGCCAAGTTTTAATGGCTTTCCTAATATGCAACAAGGTGGGGTAGTTAGCTATTCCAAAGAGTAGGGCTGCAACAGAGGGCTGTGCTGAAAGTAGCTTCAAAGGTTAGGTGTTTCCTACATGGAGCTGCATAGAAACAATTTGTAAATGATCAGACTCTTTTGGATTTCTTGGAAATAGAAGGTAACATGCCTTTTCATTGCAGGAACATGCAAACAGATATGTGACATTCTGCCATAATTTTCACTTTTGTTCCAATACGGAAATGGTCTTTGGATAGGATATCATATTATTTTAAAAAGCCATAATAATCATGTTGCTTCATTTAAAAAGAAATAAAAACCCACAAGTGGGTAATATTATTAAGATCAAATAATTATTTTGTGCCATTTTAGTTGATAATATCTCCCTGCAATGTGCCTAACATTTTTGCAGACACTAATACTCAGTACAGTGGAATGGAGGAATTAGCATGTGATTGGTGTATCTCATGTTTGTCTGTTTATCTGTTTAAAGTACTTTATAATCCTCTTACTGTAGCTGCCCCCACCAAAAGCTTATAGAGTGGCTTACCTATATAACTAGTGAAACAGTCCCTCCTTCAGGTTTATAATCTAAAAGACCTAACACACAAGGGAAAAGGGATGGGGAGGAGAAAGGAAAAAATTTCAAGTTGAAAGCCTGATAAAACTCAGGGCCACTGCATCTGAACTGTAGCAGCAGTTTAGGGTTTTCTGTGTCTCTTTGCTTCCATTTAGTAGGCATCCAGATTTTTGCAGCCCAGTTACACTAGCCCTGTTAAAGTTGCCATTCCTGTCATGAGCAGATGGGTTGACTACAGATCAGGTAGATTGATGGGATGGCTGTTAACTAAGTGACAGTGATACAATCCAGCTATCTGTCGTTTTAAATACTGTAATTGCAGTACTTTTTCAGTCCATTGATATGTTCAAGGATAGACTTAACCTCACTTACATCCCATGCATAAAACTCTGTCCCTGTTCTCAGTTAAAGAGGCAAAACTTAATAAATATATTTTCATTAAGAAAAACATGCAGTCAGCAAGCCACATTGATTGAGAGTTCTAGGCCTGCCTTGGGCAGGAAAGCCGGCTGGGTGACCTTGGGCCAGTCCCTCTCTCTCAGCCCTAGGAAGGAGCCAATAGCAAACCAGGAGACTGAGAGTTCTAATCCCGCCTTAGGCAGGAAAGCCGGCTGGGTGACCTTGGGCCAGTCCCTCTCTCTCAGCCCAACCCACCTCACAGGGTTGTTGTTGTGGGGAAAATAGGAGGAGGAAGGAGTATTAGGTATGTTCGCTGCCTTGAGTTATTTATAAAAATAATAAAGGCGGGATAGACAGTAAATAAAAATAAGCTGAGAGCATTTTGGGAGTTTCTGTATCACAGAATAGGTAAGACAATATCTGTTCTTCACATGGCCATTCTACTCATCGCTCTTACATTGTACTTCAGCAGCCCCTCCTGGCTATTGGCATCTGATTCTCAGCAGATGAAAGATACTTCTGGACCAGCAGAGAGCTAATCCTCTCTGCAAACACTGAAACCTCTCTCCTCAGCACCTTCCAGGACTTTATACATGTTAGGGTCAGACAGAAAGAGGCAGCAACATTTTTCTTTTCAAAAGGATTTTCATTTTGTTGCATTCTCACTTGATGGTTGTTTTCCTACTGGACATATTGTGCAAGGAAGTCAAAAGCAGAGGATATTTCTGCACATCTCAGCACTGCAAAGTTTTTGTAACCTTTTAAAATTGTATAATTATGATATTTCCATAATGAGGATTTGGAATTGTTTTAGCGTCTCAAATGGCCAGCTTTGCTTTTTGTATATCCATTAAATAAGTATCGCTGGGCTACAAATTACTGAAGATGATTCAGGCAAATCTTTTAAAGACATTAATGAGTGTAATATCCTTTTTTGCATTAGCTAATTACTTAGAAGTTCTATTTTTTCAGTCTCAAAGAATCTTCATGATTGGCACTAGAAGATTAACTAAAAACGTAGTTAAAAAACCCTGCCCTTGAAAAGTGGTGGAAACCTCAGCTGGAACAAAATGTGGTGTCCAGGTTGTTGGATGGTGTGCTCTTTATATACCAATTACTGCTGATTCGCAACTTATTTCCCAGCCCCATTTCCTAGCATTAAATAAAGGGGGGCAAGAATATCTGAAAGGCCTCTTCTTTTATTAATCTGCCTCTAGTCTACTTAATTCCACAGAAGCTAGTTTGGCATGTACACAGGACAGAATCTTTTCTCTACTGGTAGGAAACTTTAAAAGGTTGGCACTACCCCTGCTAAATTCTGTATACTTACTAAAAATGATACTGGCTCAGTGATAGGTTTTAATATTCTTTTGGTTTGTTATAAGTAAGGAGAGGCAACTTTTTGGTGGTGGGAGGCTGCACTTAACAAGGGCATAGAGGACACGCAGTGATGCAGAGTAGATGGGGCTAACTTTTTCCTGCTTTGGAGGAAGTATTTGAGGAAGCTTTTTAATTTTTAACATTCTGTTAGGCTTATTATAGGACTTGTACTACAGTTTTAACATCTGTCCTACCTCCAAATGGTGATAAATTGTGCCACCAGTTTTCAGCAATAGAGTTTAGAGGCCCTAAAGAAGGGACTCCAGGCTGCAAGGTTCCAGTCCCTGGTTTTAATACATGTTTCATTAATTTTGATGTGATTTTGTTACTTTTTTTAACAATATCGTTTTAAAGCCTATAATTTAAATACCTTTGAATATAAAAATCAGTGGTTCTTTTGTAATTATCATTGTTGTCCTAGTGCTTAGTTATGGTTACCTTTAAATAACTTGATTCTTAATTAATCTGGAAAAAGGTCCAGAGAAGGAAGGTGTTGTTGACATAAAGGCTGAAGATGAAGAGGTGAGAAAAGGCAGGGCTGCCGAGCCTGTCATGGGAGAGGAGAACACGGCCAGCCGCCTGGGGCAGAAGGATGGTAAAGAAGAGAAATGTAAACACAGAGGAAAAAATGAGTGCGAGAATCAGGGGAAGCCTGGGACAACAGAGGCAAAAGACAAAGATCACATTCCTAGTAAGAAGAGAGAAAAGTGGAATAATCATCACAACTCAGCTTGTATTACGCAAACTTTAATGTACTTCCTTGTTGCTGGTCCCTTTGCTGTTCTGTGTGACTAGCTACAGGCAGTGATGGAAAAGCAGAGGCTTTTTAATACTGTAGTATTGTGGAAGGGTCGAACCAAGCACCAAAAAGATTATTACTCAGTAGTTCATATTCGCTTCCAAGCCAAATTTAAGAAACAATTTCATGAGTACAAACATATTATACCTCTAGGCCATTTTGTATTGTTGGGAGGATCATGGAATAAAATTTTCCTGGTCTTGACTATAGCTGGCAGGGGACTGGGGGAAGTGTTTTATATTTAAATGATAAAAATAAGTAGTATAAGCACATGAAGGAAAAGGGCCACCTTTCTGAGAATGACAATAGCTGGTTTTAAAACACGTTTTAGTAAGAAAAGTCTACAGGTTGTGGAACTGCACCATTTCTCCCATTTTGTGGGTATGTCAGCATTCATAGTGGTGCTTTAGCATTAAGCGATATTCAACAATGTTCTGTTACAGATTACCTATTACTAGTAGCTGTTGTACTATTTTTATTATTTATTGACTAGATCAATGTTTCAATGTTTCTCAACCTTGGAAGCTTTAAGATGCATGGACTTCAACTCCCAGAATATGCTATGCTGGCTGGGGAATTCTGGGAGTTGAAGTCCATGCGTCTTCAAGTTGCCAAATTGAGAAACACTGGACTAGATATACAGTATATCTATGTCTAACAGTATATACTGCTGAATAATAATAATAATAATAATAATAATAATAATAATAATAATTACAATGCTTGTATTTCTACTTTAAATTGAAATTATACTTATAGGTGTTAACAGTTGTGCCCCCTTACTTATGGTTCAGGGGGTTCTCTTTTGGCTGAGTTGAGGTTTCTACATTTGGTGACAAGGTGGTCAATCCAACAATTGACAAACAAAGAAGAATTTCCTTGAAAGTCTTGAAATAAACCAGTCATTTTGGCGCATCATGATTTCAGTTGTGATGATGGATGAACGAAAGCAGACAGTCCTTCAAAAAGATCTGCCCTGTCAAAAAGCAAAGATCGTTTAACCCAATCTCGTCCTAGCACCTTCTTATCAACTCCCAATGTCTTGCAAGCTCTGAAAATGCTACAGAAGCTGGCCTGCCTCAAATATTTCACAGTCTCCTTTTTCACCTCTGAGCTGTAAACAGCTTATGCGAAAAAGGAATTTCTGAAAAACATTCAGTGAGATGTGAAAAATATTGTCATTTAAGTTTGTTTGACTGGACTTGCTTATCTGCTTATTTTCTGATATTGAGAGTGAGGAAAGCAGAATCCTAGAGAAATATATATATATATATATATATGTGTGTGTGTGTGTGTGTGTGTGTGTGTCTGTGTGTCTGTGTGTCTGTGTGTGTGTTTGTGTATGTGTATGTGTGTGTCATTACACTACATAGGATCTTATGTAGGTATACTATTAAGATACTTAAGTGATCGATACAGATAGAAAGTTAATTATCCCTGTTGCATTGCTCCATGCAATTTTGCTGAAATTTACACATTGTTTATGATGAATTAAGCACAACACTTACTAGTGCAAACTGCACAACATAAAGAAGGACTGGCAGAGTGCAGTTTTGTGCTAAGCCAATACTTGTTTTAATTAGGGTTTGTTGAATTAGTCATGGTGATTAATGTAATCACTATAATGTAAGCCAAAACCAAACAAACAGCCTAATAGCTTAATACGATGTATGCGCTCAGACACTGAATTATTTATATTACAAATCTTCATGCAATTTGCCTCAATCTTTTTGATAAAAGTATTAAATAGGTACTATGAAATTGTTTTAATACTGCCACATTAGTTACTAATACTAGATAATCCATCAGCCTTTTGCACAGAGGTGTAATCATATGTCTGTTGGAAGAAACAGGCTAGTGGCTTGCATAGCACAGGCCTCATTTGAAAGCACCTGGTTTGTCCTCCTCATTCTGCAGTCCTAATTGCTAATTTTTCCCATAGTTCCTGCTCACAACAAACGTAAGTGCTAGATTTGAGGCCAGATTGAAATTCCTACTTTTGGTTCAAACTTTGCAACAAGAAGATGCTCACACTCTTCTCTGACATCTGGAAGTTTCTTGTGGACTGTTTTCCTCAGCATCTAATGTCCTTCATACTTTGAAAAATAGATAATACATCAGTTGTGCTGCTCCTTCACTTTTAATTGCATTGTTGTGAAACAATATATGTTATTCTGCACTATCCACTGAACCATCTTCCCCCTTAGACCTTAACTTCAAATAGCTTTTTACGTTATAAAAGTGGAAGAGTCAATGAAACCCCCAGCCAAGGGCTCAGCAGGAGAGTGAGGCACCCCCAGACCCTTTTGATGCTGAACAAATTAGTACACAACCTTTATAGAAATTTGCTACAAATCTTGAGGTAATTTGGATAATCATAAGTCAACAAGTTCCAATTTCCATCTTCAGAAATACCCAAGGAGATTATTTACTTTAAAGTCTGTTTCTTTGGCTCTGAATAAAATAAAATACTTCCCAGGGTGACACTTAAAAGAACACTGTTATGAGCTCAGCATTTGGACAGCCAGGATGAAGTGGGACAAAAGGAGAACTCTAGCCTTGGTCCACCCTGCTGTACAACAATGGTTTTCTCCCAGTAAGACAAAAAGGAAAGTGTTATTTTAAACTACAGTACTTTCATGCAGTTCCTTTTATGGAAAGAAGAAAATCCGTCTGGAGAGAGGTCTTATTTTCTTGCCAGGTTCCTATATCGTTACAGATCAGCCCCTGTGTTCTTCAAAGACTGATGCAGCATAGAGTCCACTTTAAATTGCTCTATGCAAAGGCTGTAGTTATATGGCCAGTTATTAATTTGCAGTTGCTTACTACTGCCCAGACTGGACATGTTTCTTTCTGCCTTACTGCATAGCTTTATTTATTCATTGGTCTTCATGACATGGAGGAGAAAGCCCAATGCCTATTCTCTCCCTATTTGCAATTTCTCCAATTGTGCCCACAAATCTGTCTGGGGCAGCTTTGTTTTACCTGTGATAGAGGCAACCTTAAAGGTAAAGGTAAAGGTTCCCCCCGCACATTTGTGCAGTCGTGTCCAACTCTAGGGGCCGGTGCTCATCTCCGTTAGTTAGCCGAAGAGCCAGCGTTGTCCAAAGACGCTTCCGCGGTCATGTGGCTGGCATGATGCACACGGAACACTGTTACCTTCCCACCGAAGTGGTACCTATTCATCTACTTGCATTTGCATGCTTTCAAATTGCTAGGTTGGCAAGAGCTGGGGCTAGTGCGGGAGCTCACTCCGTCACGCGGGGCTAGGGATTCGAACCTCAGAACTTGCGATCTTCCGATCGACAAGCCTGGCGTCTTACCCGCTGAGCCACCACGCCCCTTAGAGGCAACGTTGCTTTCTGTCTATTAGCTGTGGGAACTTATTTGCACTGGCAAAAGGAGGAGAATTTCACCAAATGAAATTATTCTGTAATTTCCTGGGTCAGAGCTAAAGATTGGCCATTGCGCATGATGGCCTCTTTTGTTATTCTGTGTTGAAACTTAGCCACCATTTTTGATCCCAGTCCGACTTTTGAAGTTTTCTCTAAAAGTACCTTCTAGCAATATCACAGAATTCGAGATGCCCACCAAGAAGAGTAAATTAAACTAGGCTCACCATTGTATCTGCAGTGGCAAAGCCAGGCCAAAGGAGGAAGATGGGATGCATAAACATTGTGTCAGCTGCAAGTGATCAGTGTGAGATAGTACTTGATGGTTACCACAGGCACACACAAAACCACTCTGTGGCTCTGGTTTCTTTTCCAGCTTTTCAAGCTTAACATAGTACAGTAAAAAAAAAAGTTATGCTGTTTTAGGATTTCTAATTCATTGTACTTAGTAATGTGACCACTGCTGCTAATAATTGACTTAGCCGTATAAGAGTTGCAGCTCATTTCTTTCATTTTTTAAATGAATTCTTCTTTGTTTCAAGCAAATCTGTACTTTGAAGTGGAGCCTTCTGGTTTAAAGCCTGGTGTGAGCATCCGGAATTTGGTGAAGATCTTCTCCAATTGTTCCAAGCCAGCAGTGGATGGAATGACTTTTACCTTCTATGAGGGCCAGATCACTGCTTTCCTTGGCCGCAATGGTGCTGGAAAGACAACCGTTATGTAAGTCAGTCTGGCTTTCAGAAAGATTGACATAAAGTCAATGGTTAAGTCATTGGACTAGAACTGGGGGATCCTCAGCTCTGAAAGCTCACTAAGTGGCTTTGGCAAGCCATTTACCTCTCAGCTCACTCTAGAGTGTTGCTGCTGCTGCTGTTGTTGTTGGGGAGACTGGAGGAGATCATTATGTATAATTATTTGAACACAGGACAAAATAGGTAGGCTTAAAGGTAGATACATACCAGATCAAGAAATAATACGATAATCTTTGTGCATCTGATCTGCTGAACGTACATGCTCAGATTTTCATTCAACATTCTGAAGTACTGCCTAGCTTCACAGGAAGATCGTGATTGATTCCTATATACAAGGTGATAAAACTGAGCATTATATATTGGGCAAATTCATATAATAACAGAATTACAAATTTGATCAACTTTGCTTGGAATGACGGAGTTATACGTTTGCCAATACTTTTCTGCTCTGATTGTACTTCCTGCTAATTTCACTTGCTTTTAAAAGGCTTCCTCATTAGCTGACTTAAATTCTTCAAAAGGCAAACAAATAACCTAAAAGACTCATTGAACTGAGTATGCTCAATTGAAAGCAAAAAAATGTGTAAGTCCCACCAACAGAGAAAGTTGCATTCAGTGTCCTGTGTGTGCTTGTGGGAGTGTTGTATTAGCTACATTCTCCTCTAAATTGTGTGTGAATGGCAACTGACATATTGATTCAGAACAGTCCTTTCAATCAAAAGTGCATCTAGGCAGCTGTTTGCACTATGATTCAAAATACATTTTATTCTCTGTTTCTATTCTGTCTTTTTCTCTTCAATGAAAGCCTGAAGGATATAAATGGATATAAATTCAGCTAGAAGTGAATCATATCTGGTCCCTTTGTAAAATTAAATGAAACAGATAGGGCTCTTTGCATAACAAAAACTTTGGACCCATCCTGACCAGAGTGGTCAGGGTGGCCTGGAGCCTGTTTGATACTGCAGCCTAGCCTCCTAGTTTGATAATGGGCTGGTTTAAATTTTCAGATATATTATAACTTTGCATAGGCATAAAGTTATTCCCTGGAGCTATCTGGAATTTAGATCCAGGAGCAAACCTTTCGAATGCAGATAATACCTTTGTTTCTAGGAGTCGGTTGATCCTGCTCTCCTGTCTCAACCACTTTGAATTATGAAGTCAGTTTATAAACTTCAGCTATGATCATACTCATTTTAAGGAAGAGGAAAAAAAAGAAGAAAAAAGATTACTCCAAAATAGGCAAGGTCCTGGGAGAAGGAAATGCCTAATAAATATGAAATAGAAGAAACAAAAGCAGATGTCTTTCTGGAAGAGCAACATTTTCCTGGGGTCAGGTCTTGTGCTCAAAGAGATGGAGAGTATTTTGTCTGGAAAAGCTGAAAAAGCAATGAAATCACAATGTTGATATGCCCTTTGGGCCTATGAGAGTTCCAGGTGCATTGTTTCTCAGGAGTCTGGACAAACAATTTTTTGGCTTTAATTTCCCAATGCCGCTAGGTTTCTTCCTGAGGAATTTTGGTATACTGTGGCCAAGTCAACATTTCAAAAACTGAAATTGCAGCACAGCTACATCTGTCAGTTTTCATAGGAACATAGAGATGAAAGTAGGTCATCTAGTCCTACCTCTGCCCTTGCCATTACGGTGTAGGAAATCTGTTGGTGTAGCATCCCTGCAGAAGAGCGACTAGGGTCTGCGTCACCTGGGGCAAACATGGATTCTGCACCACCACCCCAGGAAACATTCAGTATACAAATACTATTTTGTCATTTTGGCGCCCCCCTAGCATGGCACCCGGGGCACATGCCCCGCTTGCCCCCCTAGTTGCGGCCCTGCATCCCTGATAGGTAGCATCTAGTCCAGTGATGGTGAACCGTTTGGGCTCGGTGTGTCAAAAATTTGGAAAATGCCTAACTTGACTCTGCTGGCGTGTCACCCTCCCGAACAACAACAACAACAACAACAAAAGCTTTGCTTGAAGCCACCCAAACACACCCCTTCATGCAAATTGCAAGCAGCTTCTCCAGGAGCCTGCAGCTCTCTTCTCCTGAGGCTTCCCTGGGCATGGCAGTTGTTGTCGGGTGTTGGTGAACGCTGGCATGTCACCCAAAACATCATGGCGTGTCACCTTTGACATGCGTGTCATAGGTTCGCCATCACTGATCTAGTCTTTCCTTAAGAGTCTACCGTATTCCAAGGTAGTCTGTACCACTCTGAAATTGCTCATTTCTTCCCAATGTTCTGTCAAAATCCTGTCGTCATTTGAGCCTCTTGCCTGAGGTCAAACTCGTTTATGCAACATTAAATAAATCTTCTCCATCATTGTATGACATCCCTTCAAATATCTGAGGGTGACAAAGTAGCTTTAATTATTCTTCTGGGATTCTGAAATAAGACTCGTGCTTTGGGGGATTTATTTTGGAGGCCAGACTAAACATCTATGCAACCAAGTGGTCCTAGTCCCAAGGAGAATTTAAGGTTGGGAAGCACTTAAAGAAGTAGATCAGTAAAAATGAGATGTTTAACCAGTTCTGTACTGCTTGCCAATTCTCCCAATTAATGCCAGTTCACTCCCTCTTTTTAAAGCCAAAGCCAGACTATTTCATCATGCCATTCCTTCTGGAAAGCGCCTGATTGGGAATGGTTTCATTTTTCAGCATGATAACGATCCCAAGCACACTGCTAATGGAGTGAAATAATATTTAGCGAGAAAAACAGCTGATAAAACACTGACAGTCATGGACTGGCCTCCACAGAGTCCAGACTTGAATATTATAGAGGCAGTATGGGATCACCTAAGGGGGCATGGTGGCTCAGCGGGTAAGACGCCAGGCTTGTCGATCAGAAGATCGCAAGTTCGGAGGTTCGAATCCCTAGCCCCACGTGACGGAGTGAGCTCCTGCACTCGCCCCAGCTCTTGCCAACCTAGCAATTTGAAAGCATGCAAATGCAAGTAGATAAATAGGTACCACTTCGGTGGGAAGGTAACAGCGTTCTGCGTGCGTCATGCCGGCCACATCACCACGGAAGCATCTTCGGACAACGCTGGCTCTTCGGCTAAGAAACGGAGGTGAGCACCGACCCCTAGAGTCGGACACGACTGCACAAATGTGCGGGGTGAACCTTTACCTTTTCATGGGATCACCTGGACAGAGAAAGAAATAAAAGACATCCTAAATCTAAAGAAGAACTCTGGGAAGTACTGAAAGAAGCCTGGTATAATATACCAGAAGATTACTTCAGAAAACGTCAGGACGGTCTCCCCAAAAGAGTTCAAGATGCGCTTAGAGCCAAGGGAGGTCACACTAAATACTGACTTTTGCCTGAAGAAGCCATTTTGTTCTGAAAATTGTGTTTGTTTAAATTTTGTAATTATGGATGGTAATTAAAACTTTGCTAAAACAACAAAGCTGGTGGTAGCCTAAGACTTTTGCACACTACTGTGTGTGTGTGTGTGTATGTGCATGTGTGTATGTATGTATGTGTATATATGTGTATACACACACACACACACACAGAGTATATAAAAACAGAAGCACCGTTAGAAACTCTTTATTATTAACATTTTTTTGCACATCCCATCTTGAACTTTCTATATGGATACCATCTTCAGCCAATAGGAAGATGGCTTTGAATTAAAATAATTCCTTTCCAATAGAAAAAAAATATACAGAAAAAGGTAAAGTAAAGGTAAAGGTTTCCCCCGCACATTTGTGCAGTCGTGTCCGACTCTAGGGGCCGGTGCTCATCTCCGTTTGTTAGCCGAAGAGCCAGCGTTGTCCGAAGACGCTTCCACAGTCATGTGAGCGGCATGACGCACGCGGAACGCTGTTACCTACCCACCGAAGTGGTACCTATTTATCTACTTGCATTTGCATGCTTTCGAATTGCTAGGTTGGCAAGAGCTGGGGCGAGTGCGGGAGCTCACTCCGTCACGGGCTAGGGATTCGAACCTCCGAACTTGCGATTTTCTGATCGTCAACCCTGGCGTCTTACCTGCTGAGCCACCACGCCCCAACAGAAAAAAAGTATAAACTTAAAATTACTATCCAACTGTCCAGTTTTCCTTCCTTGCTATCCTAGGATTGCCATCTCCAGATGAAATAATTTCAAATTATTCTCTCTACCTTAATATGTGCATCTGGCCAGAATCTACACTCACACAGAGGCCAGAGTTAGGACTCCCCTCCATCCCAACTACTTAAAAGTTAATTGTCTATAAAATATGGTTCTCCATTTGTCAGATGAATTGATCTCCAATTGGCATATATATATAAACTTAAATTCTCCCTTTTGTCAAACTTGATTCATGGTGATTAATTTTCTTGGCAACAATACAGAAGTGTTTTGTCACTGATTTCTTCTGGGATTTTTTTTTTTAAATTTACCAATCTATCCTACAGCTCTATTTCCAAATACTAACCTGGACTAACCCTGCATAACTTCCAAGTCCAGACAAGGTCTATACACACAAGCTACTCTCACACAGATACATACACACTCTTACAGAACAATCATAATCATCAAAATGGAGAGGGATAGTTGCACTTGGAAAGGCTTGAAAGGAAAGCAGGAAGAAAACCGGATGGGAATAAGCAAGGGGAAAAGAAAGGAAAGGCTTTTTATCCACCAAACAGGCAAAGTGCAATGAGGAAGAACAGAGGGACAAACTGCTGCCATCCTTTCTGCTTCAGTGAGTAGGCATGCCAGATCTGGATACCAGAAATTCAGAGGATTGCAAGATGGGGAGCAAAGAGAAGAACATCTCTTTGCCATCATCTAGTGCTCCTCTGGATTTTGCAGCCCAGACATAGCTTTCTTAACTGAGAAGGTGATTTAGAAAAATGTGTATTTGCTTTTTGCAGAAAGGATTGGCCGTATATAGTGGTCAGAACAACAAGGAAGGGCAGGAGGAGGTGCCATGTCACCTTGAGTTTATGTGGGGAACTCTCGAGAACAAGAAAATGGGATGAGATGGAAATTCCTGCCAGTGGGAAGTAGCTTCTGTTGCAACTACAAAGGAAATGTCACAAAATTGTCTTCACAACACCAGTGTCAAGAATTCACTGTGGGGATAGAGGGGTGTCACACTGATATCAGATTGAGCAGCACCGGGGACTTCCGGTGGGGGACATGGCTGACTGAACAGCTGTACCTGCGATCACTGCAGGCAGATCTGACAGCGCCAGCTTTTTTGGGGGGGCAGGCTTTTTCTGATGCCCTGGAGCACTTTCATGGACAGAAAACGCTCGGAATCATCCCATTTGTATTCCAAAATGTCGCCTCGTAGCCTGAGGATCGCCAGCAGCATTGGCGCTAATCCAGTAACTGACGACAGGAGTTGGGGACGACATCATTTCCAGACCATGCTGTAGCCTTAAAGGGACATTAGGTCGAGCCGCCCCATTTCTAAATCACCCAATTTATATATTTTTAAGTTTATGTACCCTAAGAGAGACTCTACAGCAAGAAGAAGCGAACTCTGTTGGTGCTTATCATTATTTCTGGATTAATTTTAAGATATTTTTTTCAACTTTGGCTTATTTCCCATTTAAATATTAAGGAGGACTGAGAATAAATAATCATCTTCCCCACTATTATTTTTGTATCTAATTTGAAGGATTTAACATTTTCCGACACTTTGAATCTGTCGTTTTGAGTTTTTAATTTTCTGTTCAATTTCCTCGGGAGCCGCAGCTGCTGGTTAACATACTTTCTCTTTCGTCAATTACTCTTGGAAGCCTTGCATTAACCCATTAGCTCCTATCTGCGCTAGCCAAGTATTTAGAGGGCACCATAATCTACTGCCTGAAACATGGAAGAGTTTAAGGAGATTTTCTCAGAGCTGCGTTCTGAGCTTCGTTGTGATTCCAAACAGATTTTTCATGACACCCTTCAAGCTATTCTGCAAGATATTCGGGATATTGCAGAAAATATCAGTTTTAAAATGTGTCAGCGGGCTGAGGATGTTCTGGAAGAGGAAGAATTCAATCAAGATGGCAATGCTTTTACTGACAGTGAGATTGGAGTCTTTGAGGAAATGCAAGGCGACGAATACACTTTGGTGTTGAAGGGGTTAAGACAGCTCGACTTGCAAGATACCGACGGGCTTGATTTTCTGACGGAATGTTTTGGGAAAGAAATGGCTCTGTTCTGTGGGAGGTTTTCTGCTGAGAAATCTGAGTTTCTAAGGGGCGCAGTTGGGCTGTTTGATTTATTTATGAAAAATGCCCTGTGTGTAATATGGAGACAAGTAAATGTTCTGGTATACTTCGATGCGGGATAAAAAAGTAAGAATATGTATTTGGTTTGATATTAAGGCTTACATGATTCCATTTTTCTTTAATGATTTGGATTAAGATTTATTGCATTGCAAGAATTAAGAATATACATTTGGTTTGATATTAAGGCTTATATGATTGCATTTTTCTTAATGATTTGGATTATTGCTTTTAAAGTTTGTTTGATTTTTTGAGATTTATAAGATATAATAATAATTGTTTGGTTTTAGGTTTAATAGGGTTAAGATTGTTATAGTATTATTAAGTAGAAAAGTAGATAATTTAAATGTTTTTATAATTTGATTTTTACTATAAGAATTAAGAATATTATTATTTGGATTGATAAGGTTTGTATGATTCCATTTTTTTGTAATGTTCTGGATTAAGATTTATAGGATTGCTTTTAAAGTTTGTTTGATATTTTAAGATTTATAAGATATAATAATAATTGTTTGGTTTTAGGTTTAATAGGGTTAAGATTGTTATAGCATTATTAAGTACAAAAGTAAATAATTTAAATGTTTTTATAATTTGACTTTTATTATAGTGATCAGAAATATACAGAATAGTGGTAGGAAGGAAATATTTAAATAAATGTTGGGTTTTTTGCGGGGGGAAGCTGATTTGGAGGCCTATATATTTGGTTACTTTTTTAAATATATAAGGGGAAGGAGCAATGGTGTTTAGTGACTTTTATAATGTACCAATGGAATAATTTATAGAAATAATGTGATCTTGGTTTGATATAGAGTAAGGGATTGATTATGGAAATTGTTGTATATTCTTGTTGTTGAAAGTCGGAAGTCATCTATGTAATCTTCTAAAAATCTTTTTCATCTTGTGTTTTTCTCACTTTTCTAGTTTTTTTTCTCTTCTGTAGTTTTTTTGCTTTTTTGTAGTTTCTATCTTTGCTTCAAACTTAATAAAATTCTTCGCAGCACCGGGGTGTGGAAAGGGCCTGAGGCAGAAGCAGCTTCTCCTTTTCAATCACGTCTGCCTCTGTTCAGGGAGTGTAAGGATACATCTGCATATTCTGCTTGCCCAGGAACCATTTCTCAGGGACAGTAACACACGATGTCATCCTCAATTTGCTCCCAACCTACCACAGAAGCAACTTCTGTCCATCTTCTATCACTCTTTATCAAAAATAGTGCTTTCCTACTTTTACCAGCAGAAGGGGTGCTATGCGGTCTGTCCGCTGCACTTCATTTCATTGGTGCCAAATTAATTTAATGGACTGTTGTGCACTGTGATGGGAGAACGCTCTTCCTCCTTTAATTGGTTGCTCCCTCTACAGCTATTTGGTCCTGGGTTGTTGAGTTACCTGACCTTTTCTGAGGGACCCTTTCCCTTTGTAATGGCATGCGGGAATGACCTTGGGAGACAGGAGGAAGAGCCGCAGACTAGACAACCATCATGCAAAAGGTATCTCAGCCCACAGAAGCAAAAGGGGCGTGGGAAGCGTCGTAGAAGGGACCCTCCCTAGTTTTCTGGAAAGTAAAAGTAAAGGAGGGGAGAAGTGCTTTCAGACTTGCAAGATTCTGTTACTGTAACCTTACAATAAAGGTAGTGTTAGTACTCATGGTTTGTGCTTCTTGTCTGGACTACCTTGAAGGGCTGACACCCCTGGACATTTTTAACAAATGACAAGCAACTGGTGCTTGCTTTCCTGGCACAGGTGGGAGAGGTAAAGAAGCTGGGAATTCACCAGCTAATAATTATGTTGGTGATAAATAGGACATTTGTACAATGAAATCTGAAAACAAGAGTTATGTTTAATTTTTTTATTTGTAGATGGAAATCTACATCTTACATCTCTATTTCAATATATATTTATCTTTCAATTAATAATATAGCTAGCAGAACCAATAACAAAACTGAAGTAGCTCCCTTCCTTTTAGTGTATTCTCTAATTCTGGCCCTCCTTTATTTTTTGCTTTTTATTTGTAAGAGTAACTGAAGAGTTTAACATGAATCAAACAGTCCAATCAAAGGATGTAGCAATTCCATCTTTCCTTAACAAACTTCCTCAGTTAAGAAAAAAAGAGTTGGGAAATGTGGATGGGTTACATGGAGGAGAAGGCCCCTTTAATATTTTTCCTCAATGTTGTGTCCCCAAATATGTTCAGACTACAGTTCTAGAATTTCCAGGCAACATGTTGGATGGAAACTCGAGAAATTGCAGTATTAACTTTTATTTAATACAGTACATTTAATAAAATATACAAATTAGCAAGGAAATTTCACAAACCAAACACATACTAATGCAAGGGTCGGAAATGGCGGCTCGTGAGCCAAATGCGGCTCTTTGGCCCCTTGAGTGTGGCTGTTCCGCAGGCAGGCGTGCCGGGCGTGGCGGGGGCAGGCGCGGCAGCGAGTGTGGTGGGGCAGGCGCGGCAGCGGGCATGGTGTGCGTTGCTGTGGGCATACCCCTGGCAACCTAGGCCCAGCCTCTCTTTTTCCTCCGGGGACGGGCTTCACACAGTCTCGCGAGAGTTTGGAAGCCTCCGTCTCCGGCAGCCATCTTGACGACGGGCACTTGCCCATCGCCTTAACCCAGGGCTTTCCAAACTGTGTGTCGCGACACAATACTGTGTCGCCGGGGGCCCCCAAGTGTGTCGCGTGACAAGCCGGAAGCGCTGATGAAAATGCCCTCGGTTCTGGCAGGGAGGTGAAAATCGCGTGTGCGCGCGCTGCCAGGCCACCCGGAGTGGAAATTCTCCGTGCCAATCAGCTGTGCGTCGGGAAGCCCGGCAGCCTGCACGTGCGATTTTTGCCTCCCTGCCGGAACCGAGGGCATTTTTGGGGTCCCCGGAGTCTGCCCTTTCGAAGGGGCAGCGGCGGTGGTGGGCCATCAGTGCTTCCGGGTTCCAGGACGCCGCTGCTGCCGCTGCCCCTTTAGAAGAGCAGGCTCTGGGGACCCCGAAAATGCCCTCGGTTCCAGCAGGGAGGCAAAAATCGCATGTGCACGCTGCGGGGCTTCCCGGGGCACAGCTGATCAGCACAGAGAATTTCCACCCCGTCCCCCCCCACCGCACCGATCAGCTGTGCGCCAGGAAGCCCGGCAGCCTGCCCTCAGTTTAGGCAGGGAGGCTGCGTGCAAGCGGCGCTCAGCTGTTCTGCAGGGAGAATTTCTACCCCGGCTCCAGGGCAGCGTGTGAATGTGGGGAGGGGAGGCTTTTGCCTCCCTGCCAGAACCGAGGGCATTTTTGGGGTCCCCGGAGCCTGCCCTTTCGAAGGGGCAGCAGCAGCAGCAGCAGTGCTGCCCCTTCGAAAGGGCAGGCTCCAGGGACCCCGAAAATGCCCTCAGTTTAGGCAGGGAGGCTGCGTGCAAGCGGCGCTCAGCTGTTCTGCAGGGAGAATTTCTACCCCGGCTCCAGGGCAGCGTGTGAATGTGGGGAGGGGAGGCTTTTGCCTCCCTGCCAGAACCGAGGGCATTTTTGGGGTCCCCGGAGCCTGCCCTTTCGAAGGGGCAGCAGCAGCAGCAGCAGTGCTGCCCCTTCGAAAGGGCAGGCTCCAGGGACCCCGAAAATGCCCTCAGTTTAGGCAGGGAGGCTGCGCGCAAGCGGCGCTCAGCTGTTCTGCGGGGAGAATTTCCACCCCGGCTCCAGGGCAGCGTGTGCGTGCGGGGAGGAGGCTTTTGCCTCCCTGCCAGAACCAAGGGCATTTTCGGGGTCCCCGGAGCCTGCCCTTTCGAAGGGGCAGCCGTTGCCGCCGCAGCAACAACCTGGAAGCACCGCCGCCGGTGCTTCCAGGTTTTTGTGGGCTGGCCGTTGGTGTGTCGCAAAAGTTTGGAAAGCCCTGCCTTAACCTCTTCGTTGCTGCTCTGCTTACTCTTTTTCTCCGTGCAAAAGCAGCACATTTCCACCCCACAGCCCTAAGTGTGCGCAATTGGCTCCCGCCCGCAAACCCCGCTCCCGCGCTGGATTCCCCACCAGCTTTACTTTGCCTGGACTGGGGGCGTGAGCGGCTCCGGAAGAGAAGCGACTGGAGCAGTCGAGCCTCTCTTTCCCTTCTTCTTCCAAACCTCCCCCGCCCCCTTCCACGCGATTGGCTCCCGCCCGCAAAACCCGCCCCCTTCCACGCGATTGGCTCCCGCCCGCAAACCCCGCCCCCTTCCACACGATTGGCCCCCACCCGCAAACCCCGCCCCCTGGCTCTCGAGCACTTCAAAATGTGCACGAGCATGTCAAAATGGCTCCCGGCAAAAAAAGTTTGCCGACCCCTGTACTAATGCATTCAATTTTGCATTGTGTTGACTTGAATGTCTCCAGAGACCTCAGGCACTAGCTAGTGGCATCTATGATCTCCAATTAATTTGAAATTAATGGTAGTAATAGCTATAATTTAATTTTTATTTGCAGTTGCTATATTATTATCATGATTACTAATTATGAATCATAAACGTTCTTGATTCAAGTACATAATTCTTGGGGTTTTGGTCTTTTTTTTTTTGGCTAGGTCTATCATTACAGGTCTGTTCCCACCTACATCTGGAACAATACTGGTTGATGAAATGAACATCCAAACGCACATTGATTCCATCCAGCAGAGTTTAGGCATGTGCCCCCAGAACAACATTTTGTTCAATCAGTAAGTGCTATTGGAATTTTTTTTTCAAAGTTCTCTAAGAAGCCTTGGTTTTCCTTGTAGTCAGTAAAATGCTACAAGGTGCCATGATATAAGGGACAGGTCAAAATCTGCAAGATGGCGGATACAGGATAATGACACAAGTCCTGCCCTTTTTGTACATTTGTGTGACATCAATGCACTTACAAAAGGACTGGGGCTTGGATCATGGCACCATGCCACTCTATTGCAGATTTCGATCCCCCGCCCCCTTGATGGATACCCCGCATTATATTACGTTTGAAGAAAGGATGTATTTTTATTCTTTACATATTGCTTGCTTGGTTTCTAGTTATTTTATCAAAGTTACTACTTGTACTAAATAAAACCTGGTGTTGGCAAAATGTCACTTCAGTATTGGCACTTACTATCATCTAATTCTAGTCTCCAGTTCTAATTTATCAAGACGGATGCTGAGCTTCTAGATTAGGAGAGCAAAGTACAGTAGCAGTGAAATAGTAAATAGCTGTTTGGCCTGTGAAAGGGCCCTCCAGAGCTGCAAAAGAGCTTTCCTATACTCTCAAATACTATTTCTGATGGATTATTTTCTCTTCTTTCTCATAGTTAGTGAAGAGAGATATATATAAGGCAGTTATATATAAGGTATATATATAATTTATATTATAAATAAAAGCAGCTGGAGAGATTGCTTCCAATAGTGCGTACCTATTTCTTTTCCCCCCGAAGAATCAGGGTTTGTAAATTTTCGAAGAAATATAAAAAGCAACGAATGCAACATTCTTCGTTTCCTTTGGTCAACTAAAACTACCCATTTTTTTTCTTTAGCCTTACTGTTGAAGAACACATCCAGTTCTATGCTCAGTTGAAAGGAAGAAGCAGAGCAGAGGCAAAACTGGAAATGGAAACGCTCCTAGAAGACATAGGCCTGCCACATAAAAGGAATGAAGAGGCTCAAAATTTGTCAGGTGTAGAAGTTCGCCCCAAAGTCTTCTGTGCCTTTTTAGCTCCTAAATATTAAATTGCTGCTGCTGCTGCTGCCCCCCAGAGATTCATTTTAACCTGATTATCCTGACTGAAGGTCAGGATGCTGTCCCAAAGAACATAAGGAAGCAACTTCAAACAATGTTAATTGATTGAAGTTGCATCTCTATGTTCTGGCCAATTTAAGTCACTCCACAGAGATTGGAATATTTTGTATAACTATAATTTTTCCAAAGGGCTCCAATAATCTCTTCTTGTTCTGTATTAGGACTGTATTTCTACCTTTAATTTTGTTAGACATTCTGAGTACTTTATAAGACAAATGTTGAAAATACATGTTAAATAAGAAATAAATTCCAGAGCAGTGCTTTGTTCCTCTGATAGTAAAACCTAAACAAGAGTCATATGGTATCTTGAAGTAGAGCATGCTTCCTCTGGTCTAAATTTTTGTGCAGATTAACCCATGTTATCAAGTGCTAAGGTGACTATCTTTGAGGTTCTACTATGTAAAGTTTGTTTAAATATTTGTTGTAAGCCCTGTTGTATGCTACCCAAAAAGCAAACTGTCCTCTATTAAACTAGCACTTTCTTGGGTAAAAATGTATAGCTATTATGTTTTAAGATTTTTTTTCCTGTTTCCCTTATTTAGGGGGCATGCAGCGGAAACTATCTGTTGCCATTGCCTTTGTGGGTAAAGCAAAAGTAGTAGTTCTAGATGAACCTACTTCTGGAGTTGATCCATATTCCAGACGCTCAATTTGGGATCTCCTTCTGAAGTACCGCTCAGGTAATTTGATTTCAAAAAAGCAACTCTGGGTATAAAACAACTTTATATGGCACTACATAAAGCATGAGTTACTTGATAACTGTTTGGGTGTGTATGTGTACTCTTTGTTGAGTGTATATTGTGTGTTCTGCAACAGCTGCACAAAAAGGCCTACAGATTTCAGACCAGATTGGTATCTTATTGTCCATCTACCAATAATTGTCTTTTCCTTCTGAAGTATGTTTCCCATTAAAAATGAAAAAGTAGCAGTCATAAAGTTCATGCACTTTATGGTGGTGTGTAAATGCCTCTACATCTTCCCAAATACACTGAGTACTCTCTGGGATTCATTAGATTGTTTATTGTGATTAAGGATGATAAGATGACATATTTTCCACCAAAGGGGGATGGTGGGAAATAACACCTGTCCCTGACATGCAACTTTACATACATCGTCTTGCTTTATTGGTTGACAAGCCTTTGTAGTCTAAAACCTAAGGCTGTTAAGACATAACTAATTATATATAGGCAGTGTTTTGACAGGTGCACTCGACCCTTTCCTCATTATTATCTAGCTACTCAGCCATGGGAGAAACTATTATTTGGATGAATAAAATTAATGGATAATCATACTTCATTTAATAAAAGTGATGCTGGATTAGTATATAAAGTAATAGACATGTTGGGCACAAAACAGTCACAAAGATATTAGTTTCATTATGTCAACTAATAGCTTGTAAATATTATAAAGCTTCAGTTGATATAATGAAATTATTACCTCTGTGAATGTTTGTGTTTTTATAGCATCTGTCCCTTTCCCTGAATTTAGCATTTACTGCTTGGTTAGTTGCACTATTCACATTTTTATATAGTAATACACTACATACATTTTCCTCACATGTTAAAGGCACTTTTTGAGTAAGGGTTTTGTGAGGTAATATGTTTCAAGAACCAAGGTGAAAAAAAGCTGGTAGATAATGTTTATAAGATTGATTTCTATATTTTTCAGTGAATTGATTTATTAGTTAATAATTTAATTTTATAACATGAAATGAATATATACGTATGATTGTCTTTTTTTAAAAAAAATGTATAAGAGATGTGGGCCTTTTCCTTCTTTTCTTTTTGCATTTAATAAAAATTAAATCAGAGTTTTTTAAGTCTGAACAAATAAAGTTAGGAACTAGCAACATCTGATGTCCAGACAAGGGAGACCTTGCTTTGCTTATTCAAAGAAATAGCTCCAACTTGGAAGACTTTACTAGAAATCAGTCATATGATTTTTGTCCTATGATCTACAGTGGCTGTTTAGGTCTTTGCGTGATTGTAATAGATCTGCCCTTTTTTGTCTCTAAATATTTTAAGTTCTCATTGGCCTCTGCAGGCCAGAACCCTTTCCAGATCAGACATGTCCAAATACTACAGTAAACTTTACCTTCTGTATTTCAGTGCAAAATAATGTTGTTTCTATGGATCTGTGTACAATCAAAATATTATGGGGTGTTTAGGCCAGGGATAGCAGCCCTTGGCATGTGGGTACCTTTATGCCCATATACATTTTTTCCTGGAACCCATTGGATTCCCGGCTTCATCTGTATTTAATTTTTTAAAAATATCCTTTATAATTTTAATTAAATGGCATATTCATATGCTGCAAAGCCTTTCATATTTTTATTTCTAGGCCACTACATGGAGCTCTTGAGCATTTTTAGGAAATAAAAATGGTGGGTGCTTTGCATAGAAGTATGTCCATATACCCATGAAACAAAGAGAGCTAAAAGGGATAGCAGATAGCAACCTCACCTGTTTGTCTTGTGGCAATAGATGGCTGCTGTGGCAGCTATTTTGCAATATTGCCAACAATATGTTCTCAACATTCCCATGGTGCCTTCTGGCACAAAAAGATTGCCCACTTCTGATGCAGATATTTGAAAATTGTAAGTACGGTGGGGAGATGGGGACATTGTGCATCATTCTCTCTGCCCCGGCCTTTGTGACAGGTTATCAGTGTTTGAAGTAAAGAGTGAAGAGAAACTAACCATATTTGTTTAAACCCAGTTACAGAACTGCATACAGTTGCAATGCTATGGCTGCAGTAATTCTTTAGATCTTCCCTGTTAGCATGAAGCAGTCAGAGATAAAGGGGTCCTGTGTGCACATCTGTACAAACCCCCGCACCAACCCTCAGGTACAATTTTTGAATGCCTGAATGAATGTTTGACAGATCTGTTGCTTCCTCTCAGGCAGAACCATCATTCTGTCTACCCACCACATGGACGAGGCAGACATCCTTGGAGATCGCATTGCTATCATTTCCCAAGGAAAGCTGCACTGCTCAGGATCACCTGTTTTCTTAAAGAACTCATTTGGATCAGGCTTTTATCTCACCTTGGTCCGCAAGATGAAAAGTGTCCAAAATGGTCAAAAGGATGCAGTAAGTGGTTAGCACCGTTTTGCACGAATAATCTGCAAACAGCATTTGCCCCCAGATGTGAGTACAGATATTGTGAGTGACACCATACGTAATTACATACATTCTATTCAAGGGGGAGGAATCAAGTGGCATTACTAACTGACAGTTCACCTGCTTGGCCCTTAAGTATCAGGTATGCTGTTCTGTGCTACTTCTGTGGCAAAAATGAATGTGAAGCAAGAGAATGGAAGAGCCATAGAATATGGTTGATAATGGTTGGGTGGGGAGTGGTAGTTGAAGAGTTAAATTGAAGCTGAGTTGCTGAGGAAAGAATACACTGAAGTTGAAGAAGAAAGGAAGAGAAATAAAACAAGTAGATAAGTCACACAGAAGTAGAGGAGGATGGGCAATAGAACTGATAGATTGAAAGGACAAAGAATTAACTGCCTGTTTAACTGCAGCATAATTAAAAGCTAAGTGCTTTTTTATTACTGCAGTACCTTGTGCCTGGGTCTACCTTTGAAGATGGTTCAAAAACTTGAATCACTCCAAAATTTTGCAGCAGGTTTACTAATTGGGACTGGCTGATCATATAATGCAAGTATGTTTCCAGGCCCCGTTTGAGGTTCAAATGCTCCCACCTACTGAAACAAGATGGGTGGCTATGAGGAAGAAGGCTTTCTGAGTTGTGGGGTTTCACTTACAGAAGGCTCCTCCCAGGAAGGCATGACGGGTACCCATATTAACATCATTCCAGCACCAAAGACGTTCCTCCAGGCACTTCTATAGTTTCACGTTCAATTTCATTTTGATTGCCTTATGATAAGCACCTAGTTTTTGATATGGCGCAATAGTGCCCCCTAAAGCATTGGGGAAGTTGAATTAACAGAATGCAGCTTTTGTTTTCCAAAAAAGCTGCATCGGTCCCTGTTAATCCCATTGATAGAGTGGCATAACTGGTGAAAACTAGATTGGACCTTTATCATTCCACCAGGAGTCACTAGGAAGATGGTTATAGACACTAGCAAATTCTGATTTGCTAGATAGGTTCATGGTGTCAGAGCAGAGTATTTTATGTGACTGAGCAAAACAGCAGTCTGTCTCCCCCAAAAGGATGGCTTTTACTTATTCTCCACATTCTATAAACTGAGAAAAAGAAAAGGAGGAAGTGGGAGGGAGGGGAACCTCCTGTGAACATCCAGGCGGGAAGCCCAGATGATTCTTTGCCATCATTCTCTGTGCAATGAATATGTGCTGAAACTCAGTATCTTATTCAAGGGTATAATATGAATATCTAGTTTAGTTAGCCTGATTGTATTGGTTGTTTTGGAATTCTCAATGTGTGGCAGTAGCCTTCCCTTGCTTTTCCTTGTGTTCCCTTTCCCCTAATAAACTTCTTTTAATCTAGAGCAGAGCTTTCCAAACTTTTCATGTTGGTGACACACTTTTTAGACATGCATCATTTCGCGACACACTCTTACAGCAGGGCACAAGGCAGGCACTAGGACCTGCGCAGAATCACAGCAGGTTTGGAGGCAGCCAGGCACAAGGCAGGCACCAGGACCTGCGCGGAATCACAGCAGGTTTGGAGGCAGCCAGGCACAAGCCAGGCACTAGGACCTGCGCGGAATCACAGCAGGTTTGGAGGCAGCCAGGCACAAGGCAGGCACTAGGACCTGCGCGGAATCACAGCAGTTTTGGAGGCAGCCAGGCACAAGGCAGGCACCAGGACCTGCGCGGAATCTTGGCAGGGCTCGGAAGCAGCAGCAGCCGCGACACACCCAGACACTGCAGCCAACACACTAACGTGTCCCGACACACAGTTTGGAAAGCTCTGATCTAGAGATTTGACTTTATTGGTTTAATAAGGGAATTTGTAATTAAAGAAAACTTCACCATATGGAAGACTGCATGGTTATACATCTATGGTTTATGTTTCAGGACTGGACAATGTTTGTATTCTATATTTCTAGGCTTTGGGCAAGGGGATGCAAAACATCTTCCTTTCTATTTTCTTAGAGCTGATCTCAGGGGAGAAGCCACTAGTACAAATCCTGTACTGTTTGCTTCTCAGCTACTAAACCCAATTTAAGCTATTAACATTAGACTATAAAACGTAAAAGGCTTAGTCCTAACCGCCCAGAGTCTACCATGGTAGAGATGGGCGGGGATAAATTCAAATAATAAATAATAAATAAGTACTTACAGTATACACCAGCTCACCCAATATAATAAATTTAATTTATTAAGTCATATAAATTTAATTAATAAATAATAAATAATAATAAAATAACACCTAATCTGAACTCTAAAACCAGCTGAGGAGGACTGAGAGTGTGAATATTGGAAAACTTCCCACTATGATAGTGTAGTGGGCAGAAGTAGGGCCTTGCTGGTGACAGCACACAAATAATGGAACTGTCTCAAAGGGAGCAGCCCCCTCCCCACTTCTGTCTTTTAGGTAATAATTGAAGACGTGCCTGTTCACCAGGAATTTGTAGGATAAGAAACTACTCTAGGATCAGACTGCCTTTTAAATTACCTAGTACAGAGCTTTCCAAACTGTGTGTCGGGACACGTTAGTGTGTCGGCTGCAGTGTCTGGGTGTGTTGCAGCTGCTGCTGCCTCTGAACCCTGCCAGGATTCCACGCAGGTCCTAGTGCCTGCCTTGTGCCTTGCTGCCTCCAAACCTGCCCTGCCAGGATTCCGCGCAGGTCCTAGTGCCTGCCTTGTGCCTTGCTGCCTCCAAACCTGTCCTGCCAGGATTCCGCGCAGGTCCTAGTGCCTGCCTTGTGCCTTGCTGCCTCCAAACCTGCTGTGATTCCACGCAGGTCCTAGTGCCTGCCTTGTGCCTTGCTGCCTCCAAACATGCTGTGATTCCGCGCAGGTCCTAGTGCCTGCCTTGTGCCTTGCTGCCTCCAAACCAGTTGTGATTCCGCGCAGGTCCTAGTGCCTGCCTTGTGCCCTGCTGTAAGAGTGTGTCGCAAAATGATTCCCTGCTGTAAGAGTGTGTCGCGAAATGATGCGTGTTTAAAAAGTGTGTCACCAACATGAAAAGTTTGGAAAGCTCTGACCTAGTGCATAAGTTTTCAATTCCTTTTCTAAAAGAACCACTTTAATTTGTGTAGTTATTGTTTTTAAGGATAGTTGGTTCCTTTATGAAGGTTGTATATTCCATTTTCGAGTTTTAAGTAAAATACCCCATTGCCAATATGCTGCAACTCCGTAGAAACCAACTACTCCTTAGAACAAGTGGATAAATTTCCACCAAGGTTGAGGAGAAAGCTGTTCTTCACTTATCTGGAAATGCTCACACTGTGTAACTATATTTATTATGTAACATGAACAAAGTGAAAGCTGTTCTTCACTTATCTGGAAATGCTCACACTGTGTAACTATATTTATTATGTAACATGAACATACTGAAAAGTCTGATAATATTACTTGTCTTCTTCAGACCTCCTGTAGCCTAGGATCCAAGTGTTCCTGTTCCTGCTCCAGCTGTGTACCTGTGGACAAAGGGGATACTGTTGAGCAGGAACTAGATGGTGAGAACTTGGTTTCTTTCACATGTCCATTGCACAATGTTATGAGATGTAACTGGCTTACTTACTTTCACAAACAATGGCTCTATCAGTGGTTATTAGGCATAATAAGTAAATAGAGTTTCAGAGGACAAGGTGTTTGGAAAAAACATCAGGGAGTGGCTATGATAATGCTCTCCTTGGAGGCCTCTGGCATAAAAGGCTATTTGTGTTCTGCAGGACTCTTGTGCTTCTAGTGTACATATTATGTGATTTTGGATTACTTTTTGTAATCCCAACATTACCACAATTCCAACTTTTGAGCAAATCACTCTTGATCAATAACCATTTGCTTCTATAATTATTAGAATGTATACAACCGGGATCAATAAATTTATCTTCTGCTTCAGTTATTATGAGATGATAATGATGATTTCTCCTCTGCCTTTTTCTTCAATTCGCCTTGTAATTTTTTTTCAAACAGCAGTTTGAATACAAAGTGTTTGTAAATCTTCATTTAGATAGATCTACCAAGAGTTGCGATCTCAGTGGAAAATCTCCAGCTGCTGCTGCTTTATGTCTTTATTTTAGTATGGCACTTGCAGAGAGTATAAACTGCAATCCTTGAGGCTACTTACTTGATAGTGTGATCCTTGGAACGTATTTGACTGAGTCACAAGGGTCATAGTCTATAGAATGAGAGTGGCTATTCTCTCTCACCTCCCAATAGAAGAGAATATCTGTAGCTCAGGGTTCAACTGTGGAGTCCTTGGTGTTCTCTGAGCTTGGTTGTTTGCTTGCAGATGTTTCATTACCCGACTAGGTAACATCATCAGTGCTTATGAGTGTGGGGTTTGCTACCTGTTTATATATAGTAGCTTGCCCTGCCAGTTTTGGTGGGGGTGTAGTTTTCTCCTTGGTAGTTCCTTGATTAGCTTATTGTTTTCTGCTTGATTGTAAAAACCCTACCAAAACTGGCAGGGCAAACTGCTGTATATAAACAGGAAATAAACCCCACACTCACTCGCACTGATGATGTTACCTAGTCGGGTAATGAAACATCTGCAAGCAAACAACCAAGCTCAGAGAGCACCAAGGTCTCTCATCTCCTTTTATAGATCTAATAATATACAATTCATGTATAATTCACTTACTTTATTTCCTCAACTAGGTGATGTGAATGAACTGAATGAACTTATCCATCATCATGTTCCAGAAGCACAGTTAATTGAAAGTATTGGTCAGGAACTTGTCTACCTTCTGCCAAATAAGAATTTTAAACAACGAGCCTATGCCAGTCTTTTCAGAGAATTAGAGGAAACCCTGGCTGATGTGGGACTCAGCAGTTTTGGGATCTCAGACACACCACTTGAAGAGGTTGCTAATCTTCAGATATTCAAGCAGTTTACCTTTGTCCAGTCTTTTCTTTCATATTTTGGATGGATGCTTCAGACTAAATTGTGTAATAATCTTCTGCTGATATTAAGCCAGTGTTTGTGTTTTTGGAGAGGTAGAAATAATTCCTATAGAGCAGTCATTTTTTTCTGCATTGTAATAATAACTATTACTATAGTAAAAGTAATAGTAATAACTATTACTACAAAAATTAGAACTGTCTGATGGCTGAGAAAGATAGGTCGTAATTTAACACATCTGAAGCCACCAAACTAGAGATACCTGGCTAAAGGGACAGAGATGGGATAGTTAGTATAATTCTTTATACTATAATTAGTGTAATTCTTTATACTTTATACTATAGTTAGTATAATTCTATCACCCTGGTTTTTTTAGATTTTTTTGTACAGTTTTAGGGATTTTTTAAACATTAATTAAAAAATAAAACCAGAGGAGCAAGATTCTTCACTTGTGTTGCACTGAGTCGGGGGGGGGGGGGGGAGGAAATATGCATAAAGATGCAGGTGCTAGCTTTGCCTCCACATAGCATCTTCTCATGCACCTGTCTTTCAGGTTTTCTTGAAGGTTACAGCTGAGGCTGATCTTGGAATACGCAATACAGGTATGCATTCCATGATCAAGTGTCTGAAGGCCAAAGGTTGTATGAAAACTCTTCCTTATTTATTTGTTTGTTTGTTTGTTTTCTATCCTGCCTTTATTATTTTTATAAATAACTCAAGCTGGCGAACATACCTAATACTCCTTCCTCCTCCTATTTTCCCCACAACAGCAACTCTGTGAGGTGAGTTGGGCTGAGAGAGAGGGACTGGCCCAAGGTCACCCAGCTGGCTTTCATGCCTAAGGCGGGACTAGAACTCTCAGTCTCCTGGTTTGCTATTGGCTCCTTCCTAGGGCTGAGAGAGAGTGACTGGCCCAAGGTCACCCAGCCAGCTTTCATGCCTCAGGCGGGACTAGAACTCACAGACTCCTGGATTCTAGCCCACTGCCTTAACCACTAGACCAAATTGGCCCTCTGTTAATCATATGTTAATTAACTACAAATTTAAAAGTGAAAGCTGCTAATTCCAGTATACCTCTTACCACCTATGACATTGTGTTTCTTGTCTCCACTTCATACTATCAACTGCCCCTGCTATAGGTTAGGAAATGAAAACATTCTCATATGAAGAAAAGAGTATACAGTATGTTCCTGGAAGAACCCAGTCAGTCTCCAATGCAGAAAGGATTAAAAGGCCTCTGTAAATATTGGATCTGGTCACGCTGGAGCCCCACAGTTACTTTCGCTATCATCCTGCCAATAGTTATAAAGACAGTTCACTAACTGATGTTAAGTCCTTAGAAGTCTCCTGTTGTTATTTCTACAAGTTCAGTCTTGAAGAAATAAACAGATCTATGACTTGTGGGACTGAAAATATTTTTCAATGTGCCCTGAACAAAATTTGGCATGGTCATTCTGATTTGTAAAATCCAGGAGCTGCACAGGAGAATGCTTCCACGGGGCAAAAAGAGGGAGCCCACCAAAGAGCTTCAACAATCAGCTGTGCTTCTCAGATACCTCTGGGTATGGAAGGAGATAAGAGTGATGGAAAAGGATCTAGGCAGAATAAAGGTGGCCAGCTTATACTCCAGCAGATTAAAGCTCTTCTCATCAAACGTTTCCATCATACCACCCGTAGTATTAAAGATTTCCTGGCTCAGGTACATACTTATCTTTTTTTTTCAAATGACATACTGTATATCTAGGTTAATGATAGTAAAGAAGTGTAGTCCTAGTGTGAAAGTCCAGAGTCTACATTATAGAATCAACTATCCCTGTTCACTATTTTAAGTATTTAGTGATTAAGATGTTGGGCTGGGATCAAAAAGGTCCAGAACCAAGTCCCCACCCAAACATGGTGCTCACAGGGTGCTTTTGGACCCATCACATTCTCTCTTAGACTCACCTATTTTGCAAGGTCATTGTGAAAATAAAGTGAAGGGAAATCCCCATATACCTTACCTTGAACTCCCAGAAGAAAAGCTATACATAAACATAACAATAAGGGGTGTGGTGGCTCAGCGGGTAAGATGCCAGGCTTGTCGATCGGAAGATCGCAAGTTCGGAGGTTCGAATCCCTAACCCCGCGTGACAGAGTGAGCTCCTGCACTAGCCCCAGCTCTTGCCAACCTAGCAATTCGAAAGCATGCAAATGCAAGTAGATGAATAGGTACCACTTTGGTGGGAAGGTAACAGCATTCTGTGTGTGTCATGCCGGCCACATGACCGCGGAAGCATCTTCGGACAACACTGGCTCTTCGGCTAACAAACGGAGATGAGCACCGGCCCCTAGAGTCAGACACGACTGCACAAAATGTGCTGGGGGAACCTTTACCTTTTTAAAACATAACAATAAATAAATAAAAATGTCCTAGAGTGAGAATTATGCAACACATGCGTAGCTCAGAACACTCTTTTGGCTAGGTGTTCACGTCCATGGAGAGGCTATAGTCTGATAATGTGCATACTGTCCATGCAGTGGTGCCCGGTCCAAGAAAGTCTGTGAGAAAGCTTAGAAAGCCACCGCCAAGCAATACTAAGCTAGATGAACCAATGCAGCTTCCTAAGCTTCTTTAGTCTTATCGTATGTTATTGAGGAGCCATTAATAAGATCTTGTCATTTATGTGTTCTTCTACAACTGTGGGAGGATTAAAAAGAAAGAAAAAGAAACATAGAAACTGAGATTTACTATGCAACCAATGCCTGGGGTGAATTACAATCAGGACTAGATGGATTTCCAGCACAAGTATCCACTCTGGGTCTTCTTGTGTCTGTATCTGAATGGGACATAGACACTAATAGGATATTGTGTGAAAGCAGGTATCTGACACGTTCCATATCGCTGGCAGATTGTTCTACCTGCTAGCTTTGTGTTGCTGGCTCTGATACTTACAGTCATCATCCCTCCATTTGGTGAATATCCCAGCCTAACCCTCCACCCTTGGATCTACGGACATCAGTTTACTTTCTTCAGGTCAGAGGATTCCTTAGTATGTCTGTTTTTGAAGTAACATTGTCACTGATGTTTCCTAAATACAGGCTAGCACAGATGCTGATTAATCCAGTACCTTCTGTAAGATTTTATTTTTCAGATTTCTGCTTTAAATGAGTCTTTACCTACTGCTAGCTTTGCTTTGTTCCTAAACATATTCCCCTAAGTAGCTAAGATATGAGATGCTGAAAATATGCAGATAAGCAATGGCTAAATAAATGGGAATGTTTCGTCATTTGTGACCAAATCATATAATCATAAACATATTGTACTTTTATTGATTATTGTTCTTCTTTCTTGTTTCTTTAAAATATATTTTTAACTGTATTGTAAACTGCTGGGAGACAATTCTGATTACTGTGGTATATTAACATAACAACATAACATAGCACAATACTGTAAATGGAGAAGATAATATACAATATATTATCCAAATTGAGCTTGATTCCTTGTGATTTCATGGGCAAGTTCATGTAATTTTCTGAACAACTGTGCTTTGCTGTTGCCCTTTTCTGGATGTTTTTTTTTTTAACTTCTCAGTCTTACATACAACTCTGGGGTTTTCTGGTGGACTCCCATCCATGTTCTAACCTGATCTGACCCTGATTAACTTTTCAAGATCAGACAAGATTAGCAAGTCTTTGTCATTCAGTTGGAGATCACATATACGTCCAACATCTCCCTATTGGCATCATCGCCAAGTGCAGCCTATGAGGCTTATCATCTCAGTCTTCAGAGGCTAGGTACTGTATGCTGTTTCAGGAGGTGTTCCCACTCCATCCCCAGACTTTCACCTCTCAGGATTTTCTTCTTCTGTGTCTCTTAATATATGGAGAAAGGAGCTGTCTCCTTTTCCATGTGCAGAGAAACACTAAGTAATTGGAGTTTTGTTGAAAGGGACTATAATCTGGCCCTGACCCACAAAGTCATATGAATATTAGGAAGTTTTCCAGAAAGAAGGCTGACTCATAACCAGATAAAATTTCTTCACTTTGTTGAGATGTGACATTTTGTTGTTCAGTCGTTAAGTCATGTCCGACTCTTCGGGACCCCATGGACCTTAGCACGCCAGGCCTTCCTGTCCTCCACTGCCTCCTGGAGTTTACTCAAATTCATGTTCATTACATTGGTGATGCTATCTAACCATCTCATCCTCTGCCGTCCCCTTCTCCTTTTGCCTTCAGTCTTTCCCAGCATCAGGGTCTTCTCCAGTAACCTAAATCTAATACCAGGAGCAAGGTGGATGGAATTGTTTACACTGGTGATGGGTGCATGATTGGGAGACCTGAAGAACCAACTTCGGGGCAGATAATTCTGGAGAAGGTCTGTCTGTGTGGTCA
Source organism: Charina bottae (assembly GCA_023362775.1). NCBI lineage: Eukaryota > Metazoa > Chordata > Lepidosauria > Squamata > Charinaidae > Charina > Charina bottae. Next base: position 27,161,950 of record JALMGJ010000003.1, on the reverse strand, counting down.
CTAAAAGCCCACACTGACTCAACAGCACGTAACAAAACAATAGCATTAGATTCCCTGGGAAGAAAATGTTGGATAAGCAGGATATGTGAATTACAAATGTTCAGCACAAATATTCTATATATTACCTTTTATATAAAACTATTTTCTATTTGTTAACAAGGAACATGCATGTATATCTTTGCTTATCATGTCTTTGAGAAATGAAACCTTTGTAGCAAGCAACAATGTCAATTTGTTTACCCTTCTTGTAATCTTTATGAAATGTACAGGCTCTTCTAAAATTGGGCAGTTAATTATTAATATCTGCAGTGATTCTGCTGATTTTCATTTGTTGTATTCTTCTGTAGTTAATCTCTTTTTATAATCTAAATCTCACCCAATCTCATTAGCAATGAACGGCCTGGCAGTGAACAAATGGTTTCTCTTAGTGATGCCTTTTTAAAAAAACCAGGATTTGGAAATCGTTGCTTGAAGAAGGAACCCCTTCAGTAAGTTCTCGTGTTCTCTCTCTCTCTCTCTCTCTCTCTCTCTCTCTCTCTCTCTCTCTCTCTCTCTCTCTCCCCCTCTCTCCCCCTCTCCCTCCCTCCCCCCCAATTATAAAGTTCCAAAAGTATTACTGAGTTCCTAACAAGATAATGTCTTAGAGTAAGTTTCCCTTCATCCTACAACATTAAGCAAGAAGCCTATGGAACAATAGAAGGTTTTAAATTAGACCCAATGGAATGAAAGAGATTTAAGTTAATCACAACTAGATTAAGTCCCACTGATCTCTATTAGTGACTAAATATGGAACTTATCTTATGCACTATATTCTTATCTCCTGATGATTATTGATTGCCTTATCTATAGCATTACAGCCTCTCTGGGTTTCTTTTCCAACCTATGATGCAAGACTCCTAATAGAAGAACTGCATTAAGGAAGAAATAGTGAAGTCAGATTAAATCACTTGGTTATAAATATGTTATAAATGTATAACAAAATAATGATTATACAGCTGACTATGATTTTAATCAATCAGTCTTTCTGGGATTGTTTACAATCAAGAAATAACATTAAGAAAATCTGACTATGTTCACTATGAGATACTTCTACTGCATCCATGTGCCTGTCTATTAGAAATAAATCTATTGGATTTAGATGGACTTCTAAGGCATCAACTTGGGGATAGTTTGTCTCAGTGTTTGTTTTCTACTTCTCTTTCCATCTGTTCATTTTCTCCTTGCATTGTCTTCTAAGAGATGGGCTTTTGTGCTGCATCTGGCGTATGGAATTTCAGCCCACATAGATTAAAAATAGTGCAACCCATCTTACTGTTTGATGTCCTCCGGGAACAAATAGTGCCTCCACAGGAGTAAACAGATCACTTTAGTTATTTTGTCTTGGCAATCAGCCATAAAAAACAGGAATAAAGAGGAGGGTGATAACACCAGAGAGGTTTGCCTTTTGAATGCTGAGTAAAAATAGTGATCTGAGAAAAATGCAAAGTTGATAGTGATTTTTGGTACAATAGATATATGTTTAGTTTGTGCTAAGCGAAAAACAAACTATTTTATGGGATAGCAGGATGTGTGAAACCAGCCATTATCATCTGTGTGAATTTTTTAAAATGGGTCTAGTCTAGATACACTAGAACAAAAAGTTTTAGTGGTAATTCTGTGGAATCCATTATTCTAGTTCGGAGAGGTAGAGGAGGAGGAAGACACTGCTAAAGGGGAATACTGAGTCTCTAACCAGTTATATTGTGGTTTACTAAGGAAGTTAAGTAAGTCTAAAGATTCAGGGAAATAGCCCCCTGGGTTACTGCCTATAAGTATGGAAAGCCACCTGATAGATCAGAGTTGCCCAACCTAAGTCCTCAGGGTCAGGGTAGAAGTTTTCAAACAGAGACTGTATGGTCGTCAGTCAGAGACGGGTGGATCCTGCACTGAGCAGAGAGCAGGGAGTAGATGACCTCTGAGATTCCTTCCAACTCCATGATTGTATGTAGCCCCTAAAAAACTTGAATGTGCTCCCCAGAGACCTCCAAAAATTTGCTACCAAATTGTAATTTTTAATGCAGCAGAAAGGGAAGGTAATTATATTAATTGTATTTAAATATAAATTTAAATGGGGGCGCGATGGCTCAGTGGTTAAGACGCCAGGTTTGTCAATCGGAAGGTCACAGGTTTGGCCGTTCGAGACCCGAGCGCCGCATGACGGAGTGAGCTCCCGCACTAGCCCCAGCTCTTGCCAACCTAGCAATTCGAAAGCATGCAAATGCAAGTAGATAAATAGGTACCACTTCAGTGGGATGGTAACAGCGTTCCACGCGCGTCATGCCGGCCACATGACCACGGAAGCGTCTTCGGACAACGCTGGCTCTTCAGCTAAGAAATGGAGATGAGCACCGGCCCCTAGAGTCAGACACGACTGTGCGTTGGAACCTTTACCTTTACTTTTTATAAATTTAAAATAAAACAAATTATAATTTTAATAACTATAAATGAAATGAGGTATAATTATTTTTATATGGCTTCTGTATGGAAAAAAAGCACATGCTTGTGATGAATAGAACTGAGTGTGATTTATTTCTGTTTGAAGAATACGTAGGAGGCATTCCTTTGAATTTTCGGTACTGTCACAAGAAATATAAATGCAACAGTTTTGCAGGATCATATGTGACCACTTTGATACTTACACTGGATTTTGTATCCCTGCATAGTAACTACCCTTGCATTACTGCCTCAATGGCCTGGAGGACACCGGCTGTCCCTTATCATGTGTCTGCCCTTTTCCGGATTAACAAATGGAATCCTGACAACCCCTCACCTGCCTGTGAATGCAGCACTGGGAGAAAACTCACTATGCTACCCGAGTGTCCGCTGGGAGCTGGAGGGCTTCCTCCTCCACAGGTACCGTTTGGGTGTCAACTACTAATATGAAGCACTGTGATTTTTATTGAATGAGTTTCAGTGGGTGAGAAAATCCGAGTAACAGATTCACCAGGCAGGTATATTGATATGGAAGGACAGCAACTAAAAAAAATGTATTTGCAAGTAATATAGTCTGTGAAATTTATTCATGTTTTCACCCTAATCTGCCCAATAACCAAAAGTTTGTTTCGTTTATATTCCACCATTCTTTCAGCAGTTCAAGGTGACATACATTGCATTCCTTCCTCTTGTTTTTTCCCCTCAACAATCCAGTCTGCTGTGTTCAGAGGTGTCTGCAGGATGCAGTGTTGTTGTCAAAATGAGTATTGTGCCATTGTGACATAAATTCTGCTTCTTTTCCATGTCTGGAAATGTCATCGTAACATATGGACAAAAGTATCTGAGCAACACTCATTTCGACACTGCCCCCTTCTTGATCCCCTCCCTCTTTGCAATGCCTCTGGTTGTGCGGAGGTAGAGTTTCTGGCCCATAGTCACCCAGTGAGCTTACATGGTTTATGGTAGACTTGAATCTGAATCTCCCTGCTCCTGATCCAACACCTTAATCCAGTGTTTCTCAGCCTTTGCCACTTTAAGATGTGTGGACCTGAACTGAGTTGAGGTCCACGCATCTTAAAGTGGCTGAGGTTGAGAAACACTGGATTAATCACTACAAGTTTTGTTTTTGTTTGTTTTTGTCTTTGACCATAAATCAATAAAGTAAAGTAACTAAGTTCACTGGGCTGATTATAATGTTACTTAAATACTTTTAGAAATCTTTAAAAGTTTTTTTGTGTGTATGCGTTTTAAGGAAAAACAGAACATTAAGTTAGGGCTACTGAGCTGCGAAATCTGGATGACCTCTAGATGGCAGCACAGAAGTAGAGAAGATCTGATAATATTAATTGTACTACTCAGATTGCACCTAAAGTGGTACATTAATATCAAATTTAGAGTACTCTCCAAGACTCCAGTTCAGAAGTGACAAAGAATAATTTAAGAATGAGTACCAGGTTGGAAAAGGTTTATCTATGATGATAAACCATAATAGAAGGGCATCAGTAATGGAAATTTTGATCATAGGTTCTTTTTAAGGGCCACAGAGATTTTCTTTAGCCTTCTCAATGCAAAACAAGTGTTCATATTCACATAAATTGTTCTTTCTAGAAAACTGGGATATAGTAGGAAATTATTTCCAAATGTGCTTTGCAAAAGCTTATGTGATAGATTATAAAATTGTTATTACTTCACAGAAACTATCCCTTATCTCTGCTAATGGAGGGCAACACTGCCTCTCAGTGGTTAAATTCACATTCTTCATGGATTTTATTTGCTAGCTACAAAAGAATTGTATGTTGCTCAATTATCACAATCTAGAAAGATATGTATTCATTTAAAACTGCAGGAAAAACAACTAGGAGTCCTCTGGCACTTTAAAGACTAATCAGTTACTGAATAAGTTTTTGTGGCTCACAGTCCGTTGCATTAAACTGATTAGCCTTTAAAGTGCCACAAGACTGTTGTAATTATTCCCTAAAATTACAAATGTGTATATCCATTTAAATCATTATAGCTGTCTCCCAGTAAAGATCGGGCTTTAAATGTCACTTGCCAACATTTTTAGCTCCTTGCTTACAAATCTTTTGGAGCATTCAGCAAAACCAGTGTGGTTTATAGTTACTTTATATGGTTTGTGATCAAAATACTATATACAAAAAAAAGTCTCAAAGGGAGACAAGGCAGCTTTCAGGTTTCAGTAGAATGACACTCAGTTCAATCTAAAACTTTCCTATGAGGTCTTTTCTTGCCTCTGAATCTCCGAAATACTAAATTATAACCGTGAAGAATTTAACGAGTGTTTTCTTTGTCTTATAGAGGGTTCAGCATAGTACAGAAATTCTTCAGGATCTCACTTACCAAAATATTTCTGATTTCTTGGTGAAAACATACCCCACCTTAATAAGAAGCAGGTTGGTTGGGACTTTTCTATTTATACATTTTCAAATTCAGAAGCTGTATTGGCACATAACACTAAACCGTAATGGGCAGGATCCCACGTCAAACCAGTAAAAAATAAATTATACAATAGTTTTGGGTGATGAATGATTCCAGCCAGGTCTTATACAAATCTGTGGCAGTTTGTATGGATGGATTCTTGGTGTGGCCCTAAGACTTCTGAATAACAAATCAGCTGCCCAGTTTTCCATGGGTTTTTCTCCACTTGCATCTAACCATAGTACAAATATGCCATAGTAACATATTTATTCTGCCACATCTCCATAATATTGAGAAGAGGGTGTTGTATGTTATACAGAAATGCATACAACAATATAACCAAAGCTAACCCACTACTTCTTTTTTTTAATGAAATGGATTATTGTTGTTATGCTGGCCAGTTTTCTGGCAGCTCTTCTCGCCAAGGCTTTCACATTGGCCTATCCCACGTATTGCTGGGCTTTCACAAGTGCACTTTTCAACAGCCTTCCCTCTGCTCTGTTGCAAGGGAGATACTATAATATTCCTCTGTGGTAACTGGTCACCTCTGGTCTTGAGGCATGAAGGAAGTTGAAACTATCACACATGTGCATACAGCAATCTTTATTTGGCTTTATGCAACAATTCCAGGGCAATCAGGTGATTATTTTGTAGCTTTCCTACTAGCCAACAAAAACTTCTAGGTCACCTGTAGTGCTGCTATGTTTTGCTACTTAGCTTCAACAGTGCAACAGAAGACACTTCCTAAAGATCAAGTTTCACCCATATAAACTTTGCTAGTTTTTTGTATTTCTCTGTATATACTGTACATTTGTTTATCTGTTATGCTGGCTTCTGGCCATAATAAACTTTTGTCTAGCTTCCCAAGGATGCTTTTCATTTTAAAAAAAAGGCTCATTGAGGTTTGATTATGCACATTTGTACAGGAAAAGCACTGAACAAATATACATATGTAAGAATTCTTTTCTATAACTTGTATGCTCATAGTTTCTGTGCAGGTCAAATGATGAATAGTGGTCAGGAACAGGGATTAAGGGTACAATCATAGACTGCATCCTTTTCACCAATCATCTAAAGAAGCTTATACATTCCTAAAGTGACATCTCAGTCAGCAAAATAGCCACAAAATCCCCAAGTAGATCCTCATGACACAGAGATAATTTTGTATGTGAAAGGGTTTTAATTAATACAGTATATTAAAGCATATTACATTTTTAATATTTGTATTTTCTTTGGCAGCTTAAAGAGTAAATATTGGGTCAATGAGCAAAGGTAGGACAACTACGTGCTGTACATCTTTTGTTGAGTTTTTTAAGTCTAAAGAATTTGATGTTAAATAAATGACAAGTAATAAGATATGCCTAGTCAGTATTGTTCTGTCCAAAATATAAATGGTGGGCTATGCCTGGTTTGGAGACAATTTGGTCTAGTGGTTAAGGTGCTGGGCTAGAAACCAGGAGACTGTGAGTTCTAGTCCCGCCTGAGGCATGAAAGCCGGCTGGGTGACCTTGGGCCAGTCACTCTCTCTCAGCCCAACTCACTTCACAGGGTTGTTGTTGTGGGGAAAATAGGAGGAGGAAGGAGTATTAGGTATGTTCGCCGCCTTGAGTTATTTATAAAAAATAATAAAGGCAGGATAAAAATAAAATAAAATAATAAAATAATAAAATAATAAAATAAAATATAAAATAAATAAAATAAAATAAATAAAATAAAATAAATAATAAAATAAAATAAAATAAAATAAAATAAAATAAAATAAATAATAAAATAAAATAAAATAAAATAAAATAAAATAAAATAAAATAAAATAAAATAAATAAATACAGGTAGTCCTCACTTACCAACCATTTGTTCAGCGACCATTCAAAGTCATGACAGTGCTGAAAAAATAATTTTACAGCTCATTTATGACCATTTACGATGTTCACAGAGTCCCTCAGTCATGTGATCGCCATTACAGTCAGTAGTCAGTACGTGTTGTCCTGGGCCTGACCTGTGGTTTTTTCTTTTTCCCCCCTATGCACAGCAGAGGAGAGATTGGAGAGAAAGGGATTGCAAGAGAGTAATCTGTTTGCTCTTCTAAAGCAATGCAGTTGCACCAGCAGCCTGGGGCTGGGAGCCGCGGGCATGCTACGCAAACAGCTTACAGGCACTCGAGTATTCCAAACGGCAGGGGAGTGGTTAGGAGGCAAACAAAAGCCGAAGGTGTGAAACTGAGTAATCTTATCTCTTTCCAGCCAGAAAGAACAGTCATGGTCACGTGATTTCCCAATTAGCAACCGCTTTGCTTAGTGGCGGAGTTGCTGGTCCCAATTAGGGTCGTTAAGTGAGGACTACCTCTGTTTATTTTGTTTGTGCACTTCACTGTCAACATTGACAAAAAACCATATTTCTTTCTGTGTGAGAGAGGTATAATTATTCTTAAGGGAACTTTTATTATGTTCTTTTTTAAAAAAAAACGATTGATTTTTCAAAGTATAGTTAAAATACAAACTATAGAGCAGAGCTTTCCAAACTTTTCATGTTGGTGACACACTTTTTAGACATGCATCATTTCGCGACACACTCTTACAGCAGTTTACCATTTGTTAAACCTTAGCAACATTATTTCTATAAAATCAAACCATTTAATTGTCAAAACCCAAAATCAAAACTTCATAAGCAAATAACCTAGAAGTGGTTGCCAAGTAGAAACGAATCCAGACATGGTATTTTCCCTTATCAACGCTGTTAACTTAGCCATTTGGGCCAGTCCCATTAGTTTAAGGAACTTTTATTATGTTCATTGCCTGTTAAAAGTGGAGTATGTTTCTCCTTATGCAATTGAAGATTATGTAATCTTGTATTTAGATATGGAGGAATTTCCATTGGAGGAAAACTTCCAATACTGCATGTTACTGGAGATCAAATTGTTGGTTTTGTGAAGGGCCTTGGTCAAATGATGAATATAACAGGGGTAAGAAAGAACTCTTGTGTCTGCTTTGTCACCTGATTATGACCAAATCTAACAATTTTTGCTTATGTCTGAAACACTAAAATATAAACAAAGAATTCTGAGCCTTTGCTTTCTGCTCCCTAGGGTGAAGCAACAGTGACTGTCGCTAAAGAAATGTCAGCTTTTCTTAAATATATGGAAACTGAACAAAATATTAAGGTATTTTAATAGTTATTTGCATAAAATCTTGCACAACCCAGTTGATGAATGGTAAGTTCAGTAAAATGAGCATTAATTCAAAGAGAATAATAACTTTTTCATATTAGTTCCAGCACTGTAAAAAAACAACAGCTGGAGAGCTTGTGGGATATAGAGAGGGGAGACATTTGTTTTCTTTTCAATAAGGGAATGGAAGAGTAAATAGGACAAGTTTAAGAAATTAAGTATATGGATTATTATCAGATATTTTGGGGGCATGTAACATACTGTCCCAATACAGCCCCAGATCCAGAAACATGTTTGTTTGTTTGTTTATTTATTTATTTAAATTTATATGACCGCCCATCTCCCCCAAACGGGGGACCCTGGGCGGCTTACAATAAAAGCAATATTATATTATATTATCATTATTTTATTATAATATTATTTTATTATATTATATTATCATTATTATATTATCATTGCATATCTTGTCAGTTTTGAAGAGCAGCATTTAAAAAAATTATTGTACGGTATCAAACTACCAAAATTGTTTTTGCAGACATGTTATTACAATATGAGAGCCAGTCTTGTATAGTGGTTAAGGCACCAGTCTAGAAATTGGGAAACCGTGAGTTCTAGTCCTGCCTTAAGCACGAAGCCAGCTGGGTGACCTTGGGCCAGTCACTCTCTCTCAGCCCTAGGAAGGAGGCAGTGGCAAGCCACTTGCGAATTCTTGCCAAGAAAACTGCAGGGACTTTTCCAGGCAGTCACCAGGAGTCAGTACTCACTCAAAGGCACAAAAACAAATTATTACAATATAACATTACAACTAAAAAAGGAGAAAAGAAGGAAACTGAACAATTCTATGAAACAAAATAACCCCCCCAAATTGTTTGGATTGCTCAGAAGTCCTTTGCCCCTTTTCAACCCCACCACCACCACACTATTCCAGATGTTAACAAATAATCAGCAATACAGTGCTGAAAATTAGGTGTAGATTTAACCTTACAGTACTGTAAAATTCTTTTGTTATATTTCATGTGTCAAAAATCCACAATTCTTGGTGACTTGATAGTGTATCTCCAACATGAAGAACATAACGCATCTTTGACATAAAGCAATCAGTCTAAAGTTATGTTAACAGTTCTGTGTTTCAGCCTAACATATGGTACTAATAAGGCAAGAAATAAATAAATAAATAAATAAATAAATAAATAAATAAATAAATAAATATCATTGAGATCATATGCAGCAGAACTTAAAGGTCTGTATCACTTCAGAGATAGACATTCTTCTCTAAGGATTTAATTTTAGTTGCTGCTTCTTTTTGTAAACCGCATATGCAATAATATGGCTTTGAATAAAGGCATTTTGGGTTAGCCATATTTAGTATAATATGGGTAACCCAAAGGGCCTTTACAGTATTTAGCCATATTATAAGATAGTGTTTTAACTGAGTCCCTGTTTTATATGAAAAAAATCCTATCTTCTAATTCCAGCTATGTAATAAGAAACATACAGTATCTTTCAACAAAGACAATTCAGAGGTCATTTAAAAGATTATTTAAATTCTTGTCAAATAATTTTGACAATATCAGTTTCATAGAAAGGTAATCTGAAATTGTTGTAGCATCTGTGCAACATGCTTTCACTTAAATACTAAAGAATGCAATAGCAAGAAATAGTTATATGAAAACTTCTGTGTACAGAAGAAAGATTAGTACCCTAATTCATGTTGGAAACTGTTAATGAAACAAATATCCTCTAGCTTAAATTCACATATATGATACAACAATATATGACTGAATCTGAAAGTATAATAGGGTGATGGTGGAGGCATTACAATTTAGAAGGTGTGCAGAGTTATTTTCTCTGCTTATTATACGTTCTACTGATGATATCTAAATGTTGAAAACAGTTAAAGTATGCATTTGTTCTGGATGTTGGACCATACAGGTTGAGTAAAACATTGATCTTTCAGTATAATAACAAGCAACTTTTTGGATCTGATATTTCTTCTTGAACAATTTAAATTTTTAAATCTACTAATCAAAATTGTAGCACCTCTTGCCCATTTAGAACTACCATTTGTATAAGCGTATCCATCCAAGCTTTCTGTAAGACATGTTTGTTCTTTAATATGGGCCAACCATATCTGGATGATCACTAGATGGGAGCAAAGACATATGAAAATGTTTTGCTCCCATGTAATGTTTGTCTAGATATTTGCACTCAGATCAGTAGGCCTACTTAGAAGAATATGAGTTTCGTGTAAAAGAGAAGGTTCCATGAAGGAGACCCAGCCAACCCCTTAATATTCCATGTTCCAACAAACAAACAAACAACCTGCCAGAAGGAGTAATTTATTTTAGAAACAAAGAACAAGAAAAATGCATACCTTATATCCATCTTGAGGATGCAAGACACCAATATATGTTCCAGATTTTAAATAATCTAGAAACCCTAAGAAAGATACTATACTTCCAGAACTGCAGTGATCAGACTTCCTGCAAAGCATCTTGAACACCCCCTATGCATACACATTAATACATTGTTGTTATTCAAACCCAAAGGAGAAAAAAGAAATTTTATTTTCTGCTGATTCTCTTATTTAAATATAAATGTTGAATGAAGCCGGGGGGGGGGGGTGGGGGACTGGAAAAAAGCATCAAATTGCAGCTTCAAGAAAGACTGGAGATTATTATCTTTTCCTTGTAATTCCAAGGAAGAATATACAGAACAAGCAAAAGCTGAAGTAGGAACTAGAGGAAAAGGGTTTGAAAGCCTGGAACTGATAGCCCTGATTTGTTAGGGGGAAGAAAAAGAGCTCCCAGTTTGCATATAATATGAAATAAACCAGATATGAAAATTGTTTAGTTGCTGTCATTAGCAGCAGGAGCAGTTAGGCAACATGCACGAGCATATTGCTTGTTCCTGATAAAATCAGAATTTTAAAGGGTTCTGGCTGGCTGCAAGTTGTAATATTCTCCATTATTCTTACAGGTGTGGTTTAACAATAAAGGCTGGCATGCTATGGTCAGTTTTCTCAACATAGCCAACAATGCAATTCTGAGAGCCAACCTGCAACAAGGTAAAGATCCAGAAGAATATGGAATAACTGCTATTAACCATCCACTGAACCTCACTAAGGAACAGCTGTCTGAAATCACTGTGTAGGTAACATTCATTTGCTATTCTGGTCTAGTCTAATTCTAATTAACTCCAATTGCAGTTTTAATTCTATTCCTCTCTCTCCTTTCCTTCTGGCAGGCCTGGGCAACATGGCTTAAAGCTTAGAAAAATGAGTCTGTTGGCAAGCTAAAAATATTTATAATACTTTTAAAAATGCATATTGTACATCACACATAATTGGATCCTTACAATAAACAATCCCAAGCTAGTTACAGTATATTAACTATACTGTATATACTGCTGTATATACAGTATATAAGGGGCGTGGTGGCTCAGCGGGTAAGACACCAGGCTTGTCGATCGGAAGATCGCAAGTTCGGAGGTTCGAATCCCTAGTCCCGCGTGTGGAGTGAGCTCCTGCACTCGCCCCAGCTCTTGCCAACCTAGCAATTCGAAAGCATGCAAATGCAAGTAGATGAATAGGTACCACTTCGGTGGGTAGCTAACAGCGTTCCGCGTGCATCATGCCGGCCACATGACTGCGGAAGCGTCTTCGGACAACGCTGGCTCTTCGGCTAACAAACGGAGATGAACACCGGCCCCTAGAGTCGGACACGACTGCACAAATGTGCGGGGGGAACCTTTACCTAACCTGTATATACTGCTGTATATATACACAGTTTACAATAGATGAATGAATGATGGGAGATGTATGGTTGCCTCTGCAACAGCGGCCCAGCGTATCTTTTACCAAGTCACAACTAGTTCTATAAAAGAAACTGTGTGATGTCAAATTCCTTTCTCCACCAGCAAAATGAAGCAGGAGAAAACTCACAGTGTAGCCATAGTAAAAGTTTTGGACTACTAGATTCCATGAGAAAAGTAGGAGAACTGGGACTGCTATCTTCAGTGGTGGTTGTACAACCAGCCATGTCTAGTTTCAACCTTGTTGTGAAATGTGAACTAACAAGGAGTGACTTTTGTGGTTTTTGGTTCTGGCTTACTGGCGGTCCTTAACATGTCTCACTGCAGGCTGACCACTTCAGTAGATGCTGTTGTTTCCATCTGCGTGATTTTTGCCATGTCTTTCATCCCAGCAAGCTTTGTCTTATATCTGATCCAAGAACGAGTGACAAAAGCCAAGCACCTCCAGTTTGTCAGTGGTGTGAGCCTTTTTGTTTACTGGTTCACCAATTTCCTTTGGGACATTGTGAGTTGTTTTGCTAGTAACAGAGAATAAACTACGGGGAAAAACCACAAGTCAGGGGCAGAATAGATGCCTTTTTGTCCAACTCCTGAAATCAATAGGGAGGACTTGTGGGGGGGGGGGAATCCTGTTTGAACTGCTGGAGATTTTGCCATTTGGTGTAAACCATGAGTAGGCAGTACCAAAGCATTTTGAATTACAGCCCCTGTATGGTTTGACCCACATGGTCAAAATGACACCCTATATGGATAATACAGAACTATAGAGACAAATATTCTGATTCAGTATACGACGTCTTGTGTTTCTAGTATTGGCTTATATTGGATATTTTGTGGGATAACATCCAGTAACATTTTATCTAAAACCCTGATTCAAAATAACATTTTGCAATCACTGAAAGTAGGCTTAGTCCATCTATCTTTTTTTTAATGTTCAAGTGATACAAACCTCCATTTAAAATGTCCCTATTTTGATTAGTTTATGCTGAGCATAGGAAACTGCTGTATAATAAGTCATATTATTTAAGATACCTAGCTCTAACTTGCAGTGTTCCCCAGGGTCTTAGATAGAGACCTTTTCTAGCCTTAATGGAAGGTGCCAGGGCTCACGCTGGCTTCCCTTTATATAGCCTTTCCAACCTGGTGCTCTTCACCCAACATGGACAATAACCATGATGTTGGCAATGATGGGATTTATAGCCTTCCACAACTGTCTCCTGACATCTTCTTTAAAAAATCAAACATTAATTGTTTTCAAAAAATCAGATAGGATAAAACAAGTTAATCTCTATTTATTTATCTTACTAAAGGCTATCTTTCTGGGTAGCTCTTTAGTTTTTACAAGAACATGAGAATAAGATGCATATATTGAAAATGCTGGAAAAAGCTGGTGCAGATTTGGGAATACTGTATTATTCTTTTCTTTTTCTCTATGCCAGGTGAATTATATAATGAGTGCTGGCTTAGTGGTGGCAATATTCATGAGTTTCAAAAAGAAAGCATACACATCACCAAGCAATCTTCCTGCACTTATAATATTACTATTGTTCTATGGGTAAGTTATCTTCATAGCACAGTGCTGGGTCATTTGCTGTCTGTCTCCAATTATTTGTGCCTGTCCCACACAATCTGACAGGGCTGGCATGCTCTGGGTCCCTTCTATTAAACAGTGTCATCTGATGGGACTCAGGAGGTAGGCCCTTTCTGTCACTGCATCCATCCTGTGGGAAAACATGCCCCCTGAGAACCAGATGACCCCAACTCTACCTGCTTTTCATAGGCTCTGAAAACCAGGCTCTTCCCTCAGGCACTGGGTCAGGAAATTGGGTGAGCCTGCTTCAGGTGATTTATGGGACTAGTTGATTATAAGGTTTGTTAGTTATGGATATATGAGCTGGTTCTGGTGTGACGTGTTTTAATTGCTCTGTTATATTGTTGATATTTTGCTAGCTGCCCAAAGTCACATGGCAAGAGGGCAGCCACATATATTGAATAAATTTACAAATAAAGAAATTAATAACCTTTCTGTAAAGTTTTTGGTCTTTTTTATGGTTTCAAATGTTTCTTGCTAGCTGGCCTGAAAAGTACATATGCACTAAAAGGATGAGATATGAATCTTTATGCAGATAAAGAACAAAATAGCCTTTTTTATTGTATCAAAAGACAGTCTATAACAACTTGGCCATCCTTCATTTACCATAGAAGCAATATATTGTTTATTATACCACCTTGGGGGGAGGTTATGACTGTATATTTTAATTAATTGAATTATACCACTTTTGTTTCTCATTGTTCTGCATACAGATGGGCCATAATTCCTATGATGTACCCAGCATCCTGCTACTTTAGCATCCCCAGCACTGCCTATGTTGTCTTGTCTTGCATTAATCTCTTCATTGGTATTAACAGTAGTGCCATTACATTTATCCTGGACCTCTTTGAAAACAATGAAGTGAGTGACTTTTCTTAGGCTTGATTGTAATGAGAGCACCATACTTGGCCTATGCTGTCAGGAGTTGGTTCAATCCTGTATGTGTTTAATAAAGTTTAAGAGACACACGAGAGTTTAACAGGAGCAGCTGCTGAAATGGAAAGTATCAGAAAACATGTGGTATTCATGAAGCTTTGCACTGTGTCTAAGTGTTCCAGCATGAGATAGTCAGATATTCTGGAGAATTATACAGGGATGTTGCAAAAGGAGGAGTCTCTTCTATCATGCTCCCTTTCTCAAGAAAAAAGCCCTCTGCTATCCAGATTTCCTGATTTGTGCTCCCTGCTGGCACATCTTCACATACACAAATGTTGTTATTAATTCAGGACATAAAATAGTAATCTGGCCTCTCACTCTAAACTCAAGCATATTTTAAAAAGTTATGCAGGAATCTCATGAATCTGAGCAAGACTAGCATTTATGTTTGTTTCTCTTGCAGCCTCTCCTAGAATTCAACAAAACTTTAAAAAATATATTTTTGGTCTTTCCTCATTTCTGCCTGGGTCGTGGACTCCTTGACTTAGCCATAAACCAAGCTGTGATTGATGTCTATGCACGTTTTGGTAAGTACAAAACAATGTGAGATTGTTCTAGGATGCCCCATGTTTAAGTAAGCTATGGGCTACTACTAGGCTGAATCTTCTGCACTTTATCCACATTTTGATCAAGGAGGGAAAACGTTTTCACACAGCCATCAGCCTTGCCCTGAGAACTGTCTGCTGTGAACCCTGTTGCTGCCTCCATCTGGGAGGGAGTCCCACCACCATGTTGATCATTCCCTCGCTGTGTGTGTTTTTTCTGCAAGAAAAATCAAAAGGGGAAGAAACCCACAACCAACCCTTCTACAGGATGAGTGACAAAGTTGCCCCTTGGAGCAACTGGGGAAGATGGTGACCAGAGGGAGGGATCAGGGGAGAAATTTCACCAGATGATGGTGGGACATAGCAATATTTTCCTTCAGTGGAAAATGACTTGTCCAGCAACTCCTGAGGAAATGCTGCAAAACTGTCCTTGTATGTTTCCTAAATTGATAGTTAAGTTTCCCAGTACCCATGCATCTCTATAATGTTACCAAGCTGGCAAATTTGCATGACTGTACAGTTGATTAAAACATGCAGTCATGACATATACAAGAGCCCTTTAACACTAAGCATAAAGCATTCTTGAGATCAGATACCTTACTGTAGAAGGAGATTGTAGAAACTCAGTGACTTACTTAAATACACAGTTTTATTCCTCTTCCCCACAGGGCTGTCAGCTGAAGACAGCGCTCCAATTGTACATTTTTCTTTTCCCAGTTTAAGGATGCATTAAGCATCCTCATCAACTTAATCCCTATCCTTATAAAGAAATAAAACATTCAGGACTAGCTACAGAGAGACCCTTGTCTTAGGGCTCTTTTTCATGTTAATTTCCTTTCCTCTAGTCCATGAGTTGGCACAAAATTATGCTGGCATACTCTGTTGTGCCTTCATTGCTGAGCCCTATTCTGTCTCAGCCGTGAGGCCAGCAACTCGTGCTGTTTTCATAGATTTCATAGAAGATAACTTAAGGAAAGTGTTTGGCAGATTTCCCTGGTGTCCCCTGCCAGTGGGAAAAACCACCACCAATTGCGCTCCCTAGGAGAGGAGGCAGGTTTTGACAGATGGATAGACCTAAAACCTGGTCCTGAGCTAACAGGATCAAGTACTACTTTACCTGGTAGAATCCAATCCCCAGAGTTAGTAAGTGCCTGGGGAAGATGCTGCCCATTAAGGTTGTCCACTCACCTCCTTTCCCACTCTTTTCTCCTGCTTTTGCCCTGGCAGCCTGTTCTGGACCACTGGACACACACCAAAAAGGCTGGCAAGACAAGTGGAGGGGAGAATCAGAGGAAATGTTTCTTTAAGATCCAACCAGAATGTATCCACACTCCTGCTTCCTTTTGGCACCCCTTGGTCAGCTGTTGTTTTTTTAAATGCAAATACCAATTTGATATTTACATATCAAAAACAAACAAAAACCTTTTATCTGACACACCTTGGTGAGATAGGAGGATACAGAGTAAAGCAGCAGGGTGTGGCGGGCTAACACTTTCCCTGCCAGGTTTCCGACTGCATGTATCAGATTCGGTACACTTGACGACATGAGGGGGAAATTCTCTATTTCTGAAAAACTATACTTTATTATTGGGTCATTCAGACTGATTTTTGTCGGTTCGGTTTCATCCTAAAGGAGAAGAGCATGCCTTGAATCCATTGCACTGGGATTTTGCTGGAAAAAACATGCTAGCTCTGGCAGTGCAGGGTGTGATATATTTCGTTCTGAATCTTCTGATACAACATAATTTCTTGTCTACAAGATGGTATGTGGAAAAACTCTTGGCTTCAGAGGTCTTATACTGACATTTGTTTTAGAGAATATTATTGGGGAGTGGGGGGTGCCCATGCATACATACAGCATGAAGATGGGATAAATATGGGCTCCTTTTCAAGTACAGGCTGAATTATTAACTCATTTATTCCGAGTTCTTCAGGCGTCTCCAAAATACTCCAGGGCCCATTATGGAAGAAGATGAGGATGTTGCAGAAGAGAGGAAACGGATAATGAAAGGAGGTAGCCAAAAAGATATTTTGAAATTACAGGAATTGACCAAGGTAATTTTTCAGGAGTTATTGTAAAATTTTTCTGTCCTTTAGCTTTGTCTTGGAAAAGAAAGTAAGCTGAATAAGAAATACTTGCTTGTTTGAGGCACATTAGAGGTGACCGGGTCATTTTGCTGCTAGGCATCGAGGAGAAACAATTTTTCCTCTCCCGGTCTGTTTTCTCCTCGGTGAGATGCAGAAAAGCTGACTGGCCTATTAGCTGTATTTTTTGAGATGTAGAGTTGTCACTTTTTGGTCTTACAGGATTGGTATGTGTGCATTGTGGGCGTGGTGGCTCAGCGGGTAAGACGCCAGGCTTGTCGATCGGAAGATTGCAAGTTCGGAGGTTCGAATCCCTAGCCCTGCGTGCGGAGTGAGCTCCTGCACTAGCTCCAGCTCTTGCCAACCTAGCAATTCGAAAGCATGCAAATGCGAGTAGATGAATAGGTACCACTTCGGTGGGTAGGTAACAGCGTTCCACGCGCGTCATGCGGCCACATGACCGTGGAAGCGTCTTCGGACAACGCTGGCTCTTTGGCTAACAAACGGAGATGAGCACCGGCCCCTAGAGTCGGACACGACTGCACAAATGTGCGGGGGGTACCTTTACCTTTTTTTTATGTGTGCATTTATGAAATATAGATAGCATCCCGATCCAGTTCGGCACTACGCAGTTTATAGTAGATGAATAGCCAATGCAGGATGATCGGTGTGCAGGCTGAAGTAGTTGCTTTCACTAGAATTGTGTGTAAGGGTGGAGTATCCATCTCCATCCTTACATTGTGGGCCCTGAATCCCTGGTCTATGAAGGTTCTCAGTCATCCAGGTGGAATTGTCTGTAGCTTGAATCATGTCAACTGGATTTCTATTTTCTCAGTGGAAACGTTTCGCTCCTTATCCTATATATATACTATATATACTATATAATATATATATATATATAATATATATATATAATATATATTAATATATATATTATTATATATTATTATATATATATTATATTATATATATATAATTATATATATTATAATATTATATATATATATATATATATATATATATATATATAAAATAAATATATAATATATAATATATATAATATACTAACTTGGATAAGGAGCGAAACGTTTCCACTGAGAAAATAGAAATCCAGTTGACATGATTCAAGCTACAGACTGAATCCCTGGTGTTACAGCAGCAGAAGAAAGTCTTGCTTTGGCTGCAATAGGAGCTTTTCTCCCATTGCTAAGGGCAGACCTGTGTCCACTCTTCTTCCAGTCCTGAATTCCCATTCAGGTGGGAATTGTGGTGGGACACACTGCGGTCCTGATCTAGCATGTTCCTCATTTGCTATTGCTTTAGCAAATAAATAATGGGTATTAAAAATAAGAAAGCCATTCTTGAAGATATCTCTAAGAAAGCACACCGTCTTTGTTTTTGTTTCTTTTTAAAAGGAACA
Source organism: Charina bottae (assembly GCA_023362775.1). Lineage (NCBI taxonomy): Eukaryota > Metazoa > Chordata > Lepidosauria > Squamata > Charinaidae > Charina > Charina bottae. Next base: position 27,143,489 of record JALMGJ010000003.1, on the reverse strand, counting down.
GTGATATATACACATTCTTTATACTTAACAAAAAATTGGAGTGAAGAGATTATTGCACATCAAGTTTGGGGGGGGGGGGTTCTTTCTTTCTTTTTAAGGGGCTACCTGATAGTAGTAAATGGGCAGATATCATTTATCATGGTAATAAATAGAGAAAGAAATTGCAAGGGGATTGTACTTCTATCTCATCTCTTCTCAAATCCTCATCACATTTGAAGCCCTTTCTATGTACTGGGAACACTTGGTCTAGTGGTTAAGGTGCTGGGCTAGAAACCAGGAGACTGTGAGTTCTAGTCCCGCCTTAGGCGTGAAAGCCGGCTGGGTGACCTTGGGCCAGTCACTCTCTCTCAGCCCAACTCACCTCACAGGGTTGTTCTTGTGGGGAAAATAGGAGGAGGAAGGAGTATGAGGTATGTTCCCCGCCTTGAGTTATTTATAAAAATAATAAAGACGGGATAGAAAATAAATAAATAAATAAATAAATAAATATAAATAAACAAACAAACAAACAAACAAACATACATACATCTTTATTATAATCCCTTCTTATTAACTCACTGCTGAGGAGCCAACATTTAAACCTCATTATTTGTCATCTATAAACACTGCCTAATTCCATTCAGTTGCCTTCTTCCTGTAAAGGAGGTTCCACACCACTACCATTTCCACTCCCCAATTTCTCAAAAGAGGTTTGAAACCAACCTGTGATTATCTTCTCCTCTGCTGTTCTCAAAACTCTGAGAACAAGAAGCATGTTACATTAGTTAATAATGAAATGTAAGAACAAAAATTACTCACCTCTACTCCACAGAAAAGAGGAAGAAAATAAATTGCTTGCATAGGCACACATCTGTCCAAATCTGATTTCATTTTGTCTGCATCTGTCTGGTTGTCTGTTTCAAAGAAAAAGTCTAGGAGGTTGCTTATAGGGGACCTGCAAATTTGACAAGCCACTTTTCTCTTGAAAAGCCTACTGTGAAATAACAGTGGGTGAGCGAAGCCTAATAGACAAGGTGAGTCAAGAGTTCCTACCAAGAGTGAAATTACCTCCAGCTCCGTACAGCTGCACCATTGCCAAAGAAAATACTGTGTTTGCTCCCATTTCAGAGGGGAAAAAAGAGACCCAGCTTTCAAACAAAGCCAGCATTAGAGCCAGCATCTCACACAGACTGGGCCAGATGGGGAATGCCAACCAAGTCCTGTGCCAGTGCCTGGATGTTATGAAGGCCAGGGAGGGTTAAGACAAGCTTTAACGGTGGATTGTTTGCACATTATTTTCTGTCTATGAAGGTTCTCAGTCATCCAGGTGGAATTGTCTGTAGCTTGAATCATGTCAACTGGATTTCTATTTTCTCAGTGGAAACGTTTCGCTCCTTATCCAAGGAGCTTCTTCAGTTCTTCAGACTGAAGAAGCTCCTTGGATAAGGAGCGAAACTTGTGGAACTCAGTGGAAAATAAATTGCTTGCATAGGCACACATCTGTCCACTATTTAGTTTCCACTGAGAAAATAGAAATCCAGTTGACATGATTCAAGCTACAGATTATTTTCTGTTGCATTGTGCTGGTTTCCCCCAATCTGGCACCATCCAGATGCTTTGGAGTGCAGCTTCCATTATCTTTCAGCCAGCCATGATCTGACAACAGTGACTGGGCATAAGAGTAATACTCCAGCGCATCTGGAGACTGCCTAATTGGAGAAAGCCATTTACCCCTTTAAACAATACATTTCCTTCAACTGTTTATTTCTTCACCTGAAGGTTTTTGTTGGAAAAATTCTTATTCCAGATATATGCAGGAAGGCATATACCAGCAGTAGACAGACTCTGTGTTGGTGTTCGTCCTGGAGAGGTGGGTTGTGTCTCAATTATGCAATACATTTTGAATTATTTCTTTTATTGTAAAGCTCTGGAAGTAACCAGCATGTCTTAAATTATAATTTAGTGCTTTGGTCTCTTGGGTGTGAATGGTGCTGGTAAGACAACAACATTCAAAATGCTGACTGGAGATACTGAAGTAACATCTGGAGATGCTATTGTGGCTGGTCATAGGTAAGTCTTGACAAATGCCAGATCAGTTGAGTCCAAAGAATCACAGATGTGTTTTTATATCTACTAACTGGTAATTACCATCACATTGCTCTTACCAATATGTCCTTGTTTTCTGTTTGGGGATGTGGAGAAAATATTTATTCCTCTGTCTGTGTACAAGGTTTTTGGTGGGAGAATAAAATACAGCTTCATCCAGCACTTTTGATCTCTAAAGTGCCTTGAGCTCAGCCTGTCCTAGTCTCATCCTTCATCCATGTAGCAGCCAGGGAGAAAATCAGAGTTGGCAATGTTAAATTGGCCAAATAGCTCACAATATGTTAGTATGAATTTAACTTGCTTGGATGGCTGGTTTCTCTCCTAACTGTGGTCTGTGTGATGGAATGTCTCCCTGAGGAAGAGGAGGAGGGAGGTGGGGTGATGGAGCTCGAAGAGGGGGGAGAGGAGAGCGCGTTCCAAGCTGATAAGAGAAGTGGCAGCTTGCTTAGCGTGGAAAGTGTGGGGGTGCCGAGAAAGAGGGTTCGGCTGGCACCACCCTAGATTCCCAAGGGTATTTTTCCCTTTAGCTCAGAACAGGGACCTTTAGTTTGGCAAGATGCTGTTTTATGGTAGAAACAATAAAGAAACTAGAGTTAGAACTTGGACTCAGCGTTGTTTCTTCGCCGATGGCCCTGACAGTCTGGTACTGAAGCACTGAAATAGGAATAGCATCTTTACTTGGGTTGTTGGACAAGAAAAATCTAATCCTTGAAGATGGTTTCTCCAGCCCAGAGGGTCTGGACTTGCACAGTTCATCATGATTAATTTAACCAGTGCAGCATAGTGTCATTTATTTGCTTGGTTTGGGAGAACATCTCACACATATTTATGTGATCCTGAAATTGGTAGTTCTGCCTACACAGATATGAGTCTACAGTGAGGATTTCAAACGTTTTAGTGGATAGGAGTATCATAGTGCATACGCAATTTTGCATTGTTTGCAAAGGATGTCATTCTGTGCAGATGGAAGAACAAAGTGCTGTATCCACATTGTTTCCAGAAGGTGTATGCTTAGTTGTCTTATTTCATCATATGGTAGAAGTGAATAATCTTTTAATCTGTATTTTTATTTTAATGTAAGGCAGTTTTGAATAACCAATCAAGCTCTAATTAACAGGGATTTAACTTGATTTATTTTAACCAATTTCTTAATTAATGTGTTATTTTATTTTAATCTTTTAATTGCAATGTGTTATTTTATTAAATTCTTGCTATACTTTAGCTGGATTCTTTTTCTCTCTAAAGCTACTGATTAAATATGGCTCCATAAAGATTTTTCTTTTCTTTTCTCACTTTCACTGTCTTTTGCTAGCATACTGACCCACATCTGGGATGTTCACCAGAACATGGGCTACTGCCCACAGTTTGATGCTATTGATGAACTACTGACAGGGAGAGAGCATTTGTGTCTCTATGCCCGTCTGCGTGGTGTCCCAGCAGCTGAAGTTGAGAGGGTAGGGACAATTTTTCTTCATTTTCTATGTGTTTTTGGGGTCACATCCAAAGATACCTATACATAAAAGTGAGATGGCTCCTGCTGGAATAGTTGATTCACATTAAACTTTGTTTCTATATTAAAGGAAAAATATGCATTAATCTGTATGAAAAATGCATCGTCTGCTTGGCTATACACAGTGCACTGCTATTGTTTCTATTCCTGTGTAGCAGTCTTGCACATGGTGAAATCGAACTGCAGAAGGGTTTCTTCAGTCTACAGAGTATTTTTATATTATCAAATGTACACACATGAAAAGCAAAGTAGTGCACTTGTTCTTACTTTAGTTTGCAGTGGGGCTACCTAAAGGTACAGTATTGTGCATTCACAGTAACTGTTACGCACATGATGTCTGAACTGCATCAGATTGGGGTGAGTACAGTCAACGCCATGGCAGTACATTCCAACTAAATTTGTTCAGTAGATATCCATATTCCCATATTTTGTTATTCGAATTTATCACCGCCCATCTCCACGACAGTAGACTCATATGCATATAGGTCACAACAGAATCATATACATTTTACTGAAAAGGAAGTGTCGTATTTCTCTAATAGTACTTCATACAAAAATTAGTAAACTGACAATGCTAAGTGCATGGGCTGAGCTCTTTCAGCAGTCATTGCAGGGTGTTAAGATCCCTCTCAGAGGCTGGGTTCACACATTGCATTAAGCCACCATGTGGTTTGTTTAGTTTTGGCTAAGCGTGACACATGAAACCCTCCATTGTGGTTTGGAAATCACAGTTTATGACTTGGTGGGAGGGTCAACAACTTCTTTAGGTAGTGGGCACCGTTGCATGGTGTCATAGGCGTCCAGGATAAAGACATAAATAAATTGCTCCAAACCCCATTAGATTATCTTGGCAATCTCATCCCTAAAATCTTGTGGGATGATACACATCTGTGTGGATATCATTTTGAAATGCTCCAAGATCAGTTCTAGCTTTTCAGCTCAAGCTTCATTCTATTCTCTTCTGCGATGACTTCCTCCTGTTCCCTTTCCCTGCGGCTCCTTTTCCTTTGGAATATTACCAGAACTTGATATTAATTGAACGTGTATATAAGGTCTATGAAGGTTCTCAGTCATCCAGGTGGAACAGTCTGTGGCTTGAATCATGTCAACTGGATTTCTATTATAGAAATCCAGTTGACATGATTCAAGCCACAGAGTGTATATAAGGTGTACCAGAGATTGCTGATACTGGAGGGCATGAGCTTCCCATTCAGTTGATGTCTTAAGTGCTGAAGCACAGCAAGGAGAGAGGAAAAGCATCCTTTATGGCTACTTTCCCTAATCCGATGTCCTCCAGATTATGTCCATGCTATGTGGAGATGATTGGAGGTTTGGCATCAGATTGGGATAGCCTGCTCTATGAGAGTCCCAGATATGAATCCATATCATGGAATAAAACTAATATTTTAAGCGGATGTCAAGATCTTGATTTTTTCCCCCCACAGGTGGCAGAGTGGGGAATTCAGAAACTTGGTCTCTTGCAATACGCAGATCAATTGGCCGGGACATACAGTGGTGGCACCAAGCGCAAGCTTTCCACTGCTATTGCACTGATAGGTTGTCCTCCCTTAGTCCTGCTAGTAAGTAGCTGTGTGACAAGGTAACTATTAATTGCCAAAACAGCTCTGCAAAACCGAGGAAGAAATCCACTTCAATAGCCTTTGGGCCCAAAAGCTTCATCCCACCACCACTGTTACTTTTTGTTTGGAATAGTTCTTTGCAAATTCTGCTAACAGTCTTTTTTGCCCTGTCTTTCTTCCTCTACTCAGTAAACACTGGTAAACTAGGTCACGACTTTTTACACAATTCTGATAGCTGAAATACACTTTTTCTTCTAAAGGACAACGAGGCACATACCATCCAGACCTTGAAAAATATTACTTTTTAGCACATGCAAGCGTAAGCATGTTAAACCCCAAAACCTGAACTTTATGATACAGTAGGAGAGGATATCAGGAGGCTTAAAGGGAAACAAAGTCTTCTGCTCTTCCTATTTTTCCTCTTGAAATCCCCCACAGGCTCTTAATAACAATACTGGAACCCTGAAAATAATACTCCTGTTATAAGTGGGGGGACTGCATCATAATATATTCTTGAGAATACATATTAGTTACTGCATTCCTGTTTTCATAGGATGAACCAACTACAGGAATGGATCCTCAGTCCCGGCGCTTCTTATGGAACTCAATTGTCAGTGTGATCAGAGATGGAAGAGCTGTGGTTCTAACCTCCCACAGGTAATGTAAGTCCTGCTCCCATCAAGATGACTTGATTCTTACATCCTTGTTAGCACTCACAGCTCATTGAGATGTGATTGTTCCACTTCAGATTTCAGCTGGGAAGCCCCCGTGTCAAGGAAAAGGCTACCTTCTCCTTTAGCTTTCTTAATGCAGGAAGGTTCCTCAACCCTTTGTTGATTTTATCCTACCCTTCCTTCAAGCAATGACTGTCTCCTGGCGTTTTATCCTCACAGCAAGCCTGTTGAGATAGGTTAGGCCGAGAGATAATGACTAGCCCAAGTCATTGAAATAGCTTCATACAGGAGTGGGGGATTGAACTCGAGTTTGTCTGGGTCCATTCCAGTGTGCATCACAGTTACACTTTACTGTCTCATGCTCGGAGAATACAAGTGATTTTGGTCTTAGCAAATGCCTCAACTGTCCCTCTAAAAGTCTTGTAGGCGACTTGCATCTGCTTCTTATTTGCCATGTTTAAAAAAAGTGCTTTTGGGGACAGTAGACAAAAGTTACTTCCCCCTTTCATTAGAAAAAGGAGCAACAGCATCGAAGAGGGGCTACAGACAATCCCATATTGAACGTCTGAAAGGAATCCCGGCTGTACTGAATAGAGATGATTCAGGAATGGCAAAAGAACCAGAGGCTCACACTTTCCCCCTCAATCCTGGTTCTTCTAGACTGGTTGCACCAAAGCCGCCCATCTAAAGGCTTTATGCAGCCAGTTCATGTTCCCACTGTTAACAGATTTCTTTTCCTGTCTAAGAAAAGCAAGAAAGAATGGCGATGGTTAAATATGAGGAGGTTCCAAATGAAAGACAGTAACATATAAATTCTATGAGATAGTGTGAATGTACAGCAAAAGCTTGTTGAAAAGCATTCTGTGTCTTCCCAGTCTTCACATGTAAACATTTTAGATTGATGACTGCCAGCATTACCAATCCTTCTTTGTGGATTTTTTTTGAGAAAATAGAATAGGTAGGAAAAAAACATGGGAAAATGGAAACCTCCCCTACAATGCAATTCCAAGACAATTGCAGTCTAAAGTACCCTAATTCATCTCACCAAGTTTTTTCCTTTATGGCACAGCTTGGCTCGCAGAGCACGGTAAGATAGTGCAAGCAGTTCTTAGATTTGTAGCTTGCTCTCCATTTTATCAATTAGCCCTGAATGCTTGATCATGGGAATGGAGCTGATTATTGTTAGGAAAGTGTTTAGTCTCCTCAGTTCCCGTCTTCTAAAGTTCCTTTTTCGTTAAAGACTGACGGGACAAAACCAAACTAGGTCACCATAGGAGACATACAGTATTTCTTGAAATTAGATTCTTGTTTTGTATGTTAAATCTAAAGTGCTATGTGTTTCTCATTTTACAAGCATGGAAGAATGTGAGGCGCTCTGTACACGCCTAGCTATCATGGCTAAAGGGACTTTCAAATGCCTGGGCGCCATCCAGGATCTCAAATACAAGTAAGCTGAAGATTGGTATCTCATGTTCATGGTTAAGGGTTTATGAAAGTATGTAATTTAATAATTATGTCTTATCTTTATTTATGAAATGCCTCATAAAATAAATTTGAGTTTTACTGCACAAATAAGAAACTCATAACTTAATAAATCATGGATATCTTATAGATATGGAGATGGCTACATTGTTACCATGAAAATCAAGGCACCTAAACTTGGATTACTTCCAGATCTCAGCTTTGCAGAACAGTTCATGCACCTGAATTTTCCAAGCGGCGTACAGAGAGAAAAGCACTATAACATGCTGCAGTACCAAATATGTACTTACTCACTGGCCAAGATCTTTAGGTTGATTTTCTCCAATAAAGACAACCTAAATATTGAAGAATACTCTATCTCACAAACTACTCTAGATCAGGTAAATGAAAATATTCTGAAAATGGAAATCTTCCACTAAGTAAACATGAACAGCCCAACTACAGAACCATTTCAGTACAGTATATTTCAAACTCGGGTAATTAATTCAGTTTCCCAATTTGTGGCAGAAGTTCACTTATCTGAAAGTGCGGTTGAGTCACATCCACTGGGACTAATCTTTGCAGACATTTCAGCCACACTTTTAGACATTTTTTGTAGTGGCAAAGGAAATTGAAAGGCGTTCCACCATAATCATGGTTTGGTTTCAGATTTTTCTGTCTCTGTAGAATAGTGATCCATTTGGTTCTTATAGTTCTTTTACATGGATTTAATGCAGGCCTTATAAAATAACTTGTTTTCAGAAAAAGGCTTTGTTGGGTATGCCAGCTTTCAAAATCACCCTAACTTAGCATAGTGCTACTTCTGCCAGATCAGCCTGTGAATGAAATTCACTGGGGGAGGATGACATTTTTTTCCACCCAGATCTTGGGGACTTTCCAAGGTTAACCTTCTGGAGAGGTTCTGGATTTATCTCCTCCCCTAAGCATCTGCAGAGGGGCAGATGACATCACAACACAAACCCCATGACTTGTGTAATTGTGTCAGATGTCAGGATGCAAGTACAAAAGGCCAGGGTTTGTATGGTGGCATCATGACACATTTTGTCATTTTTTTGTCATCCCAATTTCTGCCAGAACTTGGCCTCCTAACAGACTAGGGTAGTTCTTGCTGTACATTTCTCTGCTTTTCTCCCACAGGTTTTTGTGAACTTTGCTAAACAACAGATGGAGGATGAGGAGATTCCTCTACACCCTCGTGCAGCTGGAGCTAATAGAGAGATGAAAGTGACTCCTGTCTTCTATCAGCAAATAAGCAAATAAAAGCTGTGTGGCATCTGCACCAAAATCCCCAGTTGCTGAAGACCACACCATAGCAGCAGTCTCACAAACACAGCAATTTAAAGAAAGTAGAATAATTTCACAGGTTCCCACTAGGAACAGAGATGGGGCCAATGAATACTGTAGATACTAACCTGGCAGATGTATTGTTTATGGGTGAGAATGGCCCGCACTGCCTGCTATGTGATGGCCAAATGTTATGGAGGAATGGGAAACTTTTAATTTTCCACTATCTTGGTTTATGCTATTAATTCTGACACTGTTTAAAATTTTTATTTAGTACAAGCATCACCTTATGTAAGGCCCACTTTGAACAGTTCAAATCTTTAGAACAGCAGCTATTGTGGTGGTGGTATATATTTCAAAGCAATGTTATAGCCACTCGGTCTACTGGAGTGGATAGCTATAAAAAATTTAAACAAATAAATAAAATAACAAATTCAAACGCTTGAAGGGGCTCTTACATAAAACAGGGCAAAGATTTCTGCTACCCTGAGAGCAGGCTAGTTATAGGAGTCAGTTCTAGTTGAATATTGGAATGGATTCACTTACTTAAAGAGATGGGCTTTTTCTATAGATCTTCAGAGACGACAGCCACTGTGGAGTCCTTGGTGCTCTCTGAACCTTGTTGTTTTCTTGCAGACGTTTCATTGCCAGACTAGGCAACATCTTCGGTGCGAAAAGGGAGTGGGACTTGCTCTCTGTTTATATACCATGGCTTGTCCTGCTTGTGTTGGTGGAGGTGGTGGTCTCCCCTTAGAGCAAGTCCCACTCCCTTTTCGCCCTGAAGATGTTGCCTAGTCTGGCAATGAAACATCTGCAAGAAAACAGCAAGGCTCAGAGAGCACCAAGGACTCCACAGTTCAACCCTGAGCTACAATTATTCTCTTCGATTGGTACTGGACAGCCACTGTTGAGAACACTGCAGCTCAAGGTTTCTTAACTAAGTTAGGCTAACAAGGCACCCCCAACTTCTATCAGTTTAACAAGTTTTACAGATCATTTGAATATGTAGTAGAAAAATAATTATAACTGTTTTCTGAACTACCTTCTCACAGGTACCATCTGCTGTACAACAAAGACTTACGTGTGACAATGGTGTTTTTTTTTTTAATTTTACTTAGCATTGATAGGATTGAGCATATTGCTTTTCTGGGTGCTAAACAAAATACCAAAATTTGGCCACCCACTGCAGTGGGTCTTCTGTTGGTACAGTAATTTGGACCAAGTTTAAAATATAAGTGTCAGTTTATTACATATTCTTTCTTTACAAATAGCTGAAAAAAATGTACATTATTCCTAGAGAAATAAATCAGAAACATCCCAGGTTGCTTTGTTGCTACAGTCTTCTTAAAAATTTAAGACAACGTTGCACTGATTTCTTGATACAATTTGCACAGACTCTTTAAAATACATTGGGCATTTTAGGGAAAAAATATAATAGAGGAGTGTTTAATATTTCCTTGCATCCAGGCATAATAGTCTTGAGGACTGCAGTATATAGGTAACCTGCTGCTATGCGTGTTTACTTAGAAGTAAGTCACCGCCATGTTCAATAAGACTTACATTCAAATAAGTATGCATAGAATTGAAGTATAAACATAAGCATTTCCAAGCATGAGAAATGCAGGTAGGATAAGATGCTATAGCATTAGTGGAAGTATCACTTTAGGTCGCAGGATGGGGTGAAGGTAGTGTATGGGATGTATCCCCTATCTAATAGGGCATCATGAAGGTAGAACATGCTGAAGATTGGGTAAAAATCCCTTTTCCTTCATTATCTATCTTTTTACATGCAGCCAATTTTCTTATACAGATAGTCCTCGCTTACAGAACACTCATTCAGCGACCGTTTGAAGTTGTGATGGCATTGAACGAGCGGTACTTACAACCGGTCATAGAAGTTCCAGCCGTCACAGCACCCCTGCAGTCACATGATCTCAATTTGAGCGCTTGGCAACCAGCTTGCACTTACGATGGTTGCAGCATCCCGTCTCACGTGATCGCCCTTTGTGACCTTCCCTGCCGGCTTCCCACAAGCAAAGTCAATGGGGAAGCCGGCAGGGAAGGTCGCAAGCAGCTCTGGTAAGTCCCCCCACCCCCGGCCTTCCTGCGCACCACGCCGTGCCCTCCTTCCCTCAGCCTCCCTGCACTTGCACCACAGCACCCCCCTCCCCCAACTCACATGTGTCCTGCACTGGGCCTCCCAGGGCTTCCCCTAGCCCCCATGCGCTCCTTACCTGGGACTCCTGCTGCTTCCCGCTTAATGACCCGTGCATCTTGGGGTTACGACGGCAACCGGGACTGCCTGGATTGCCGTTGCTAAGTGATGCGGTCACGTGATGTCACGCTTTACGACTGCATCGCTTAGCGATGGCAATCCCGGTTCCAATTGCTGTTGTAATCCGAGGTGTACCTGTATTGGGAATATTTGTATACCCAATCTCCACACAAACTTACTTTTCTTACTAGGTTTAATTGCTACCTCAATCGTAACCAATTCTGAGTGGCTGATTGGTACGGCCACACAACAGCTGCATCAGATAACTATTCTTAGTGTATTGACTGCTTCTTTTCTTTGTGGCCCTATTCTAGTTCCGTGTAGAATGTTCATCTATACTAGGGTTGGGAATTGGATCCAGTCCTGGGCTGAGTCTCTTTGGCCCAGTGGATTATAATTTCAGGATGTGGAGTTTAAAATAGAGAAACACTGCTCCTTTTCTATGCAGGATGAGAATGGGGAAAAATACTGTTCTCCATCCAGGACTAAGGGGGGTCATAAATCCCATGGAACAGTTTTCCACTGTGTGTTTTCTCCAAGAAAAGCCCAGAGTTGCTCTTGTAATTGTCCAGCATATATAGGCATGCATCCATAGGGGATGGGACAGGAGTGAAGAAATGTGCCTTGCAATGTAAACTCTTTATGTACTTTTGTGGGATGTTACTATGCAAGTATGAAGATGTGGAGCTTGCATTGTGATATCACAATGCATATTTTGACAAGTCACTTTGGCATCATTATGGTTAGGAACCGATGCCTGTGTCCAGCGTGCACATTTCCCAATCAAGGACAATGCAGATTACAGGGACAAACTCGCTGGAGCTGCTGAAAGTCTTCCATTTTTGGGCTAAGCAAAAGGCAACTCTTGGACCACTTGTCTACAGTGGGTATTCCTGGGAAAGTCATGCACTGGATGTACTTCCATCCAGCAGGGCAGTGGTGGGAGGGGCCCTTGGGGGATGGGGCAGGGTTCCATGCAGGTTAGATTAAGGCCAAAGCCCCACAGCTGTAACATGCCAGCCAAATAAACCAGATTAGCCCTGTAGGCTAGAGATTTCCCATAAATGACCTATACTATTTGCTACAGCAAGCATCTTCTACCTGATGCAACCTTCTTTGGTTTGCATCTTTTGGATGCAATATGGATTCTCATGATTTTGTTGCCTCAGAGTCTAATCCAAAGCAGCACCAAAAGCATCTGTTACCTTGGCTGATCAAACTGCAATAAAATCTGAACACTTTTCATGACCCTTAAGGCAATAAGATGAAAAAGAGGAGTCAATGCTAAAACCTGCATATCAGAAAGGGAAGTGTGGCTTTTGAGCACCCAGAATTTCTCATTGTAGCACAGTATTAACATGCATCTGAAATGGTCAACATAAATTATCTTCATATCCTGGCTCCTTTGCCAATAGTCTTCTTGGAGGCCCATCCATTTTGCTGCTTATAATTCAGAAGGGGGAAAATACGGTTCTTACAATAAGAAAGGAATGATGGACATTCTAAAACTAGGGTAATCCTTGAACTCTCGTATATAAGTGTAGTGTTTGTCCTTTGCCCAGACTGTCATCTGAATGAAACACAGCAAGGTGAACAATCCCACTGCAAGAGATAGAAAAGTGGTCAACATTACAAAATATTCTATTTAGAATAATACCCCAAAATTTTAAAACCAAGAATGCTATTCACCTGGAACGCACTGAGTCATGATAGTAAAACCAATCCATGTTCCCAGCTGTAATGGCCAAGAAGATTTAGAACTGTTTCACATGATTAAAATTGCTAAAAGCAACTAGTCCCTTTACATTAAAAAAAATCAAACATATCTATTTTAGTATCAGTTTGTAAAACAAAAGCAATAAAATATAAACATGCAAATAAGTAGAGACACAACCAATATTTTGGATATGCATTATAATCCAATAGGAATATATTTTAAAAGTCCTTTCTTTTTTTAAAAAAAAATCTATTTGAATGCTTTTGAATGAAATTTTCAATGGAGAAAGACGGGAAGACCTTCTCAGTATTCTCTCAATGCACACGTGCTTCCCCGTTCTGAAATTATAACTAGTCTATTTCCAGTTGCTACAGCAAAACCTTTTCCTTCTAGCTCAATCCATGATGATGTAGGTCATTTCTACATATATGAAGTTCTGGTTTAGGATTCTCCCATTAAATAGTGTGAAAAAATTTCCCACCTAAGATAATTAAGATAAGTAAAGAATTTGTACAGTTCTTAAGTATTGGTGGGCAGACTTAAGAACTCTAACATCTACTAATTGAAGATGATGGTAAAAAGACATACTGCTTCAAGATTTTTATTGTGCAATTGGCATGTCGCAATCGCAGAATTTTATGGGGTGGTGATAATGTTAATACTGTATATCAACTGCCTGCCTTTTGTAATGCTCTTTTTTTTTGCATCAATTCTTCTATCATTTCCCCTGCTTATTAAGGAGCAAAAACAGTATAACTGCAGAATACTTTTAGTTGGTAGTGCTAAGAATCTCCTTCCTGGAAGCAATTTTAAAACTAATAAAATTTTGATGATTTTTAAACAGTTAATAATTTCCTGCTCTTCTCCCAGTATATTCAACATAAAAATTCACTTCTAGTCATTATGCTAAATATTCTTTTTAGCTATATAATCTTTAGCAAAGTGGAGAATTTCTGGTTGCTTTTGTTACATTACTAGGAATTAGAAATCCTTGCAAAATCACCTAGAGATATCCTAGTGCATCAAAATTTACCTCCTGCCCTCCCCAGTTCTATATGAAAAAGAGTGTGTGAAGCTAAAATAGCTTGATGTATTTCAATACTTGAGGCAGAATATTCAAATGGCCCACATAGAGTAAACCAGAAGACTACCTGTCAAAGCTGCTTCTGTGTGGTGTGAAAATATAACATGAAGGCTAGTTACATGATCTGTTTTCCACAAATGTTCCCATTTACACACATTTCCAATTTATTACTGATTTATAGTAGTTTTTTTCCATTTGCAGTTCTTAAAAAATCTTTACTGTATTTCTTTTTTTTTTCCAGTGTCCTTGAAACTGCAGCAAATCTGAGGTAATACCTCATCTGCAAGAAGTACTTTGCAGCAGTTTCACCTCTTGCTTACCCTGGCTATGTTTCTGCATTCATTTTTTCTCTTAGTTTCCCTTCTCAACACTTCTCTTGTAGTATTCTGAGCATGCTCTGCAAAGTACAGAATTCTGTGGAGTATCATATACAGGGACATATTTTAGCTCAAGCTAATTCAAGCTTTCAAGTGTTTCTTGGTAAGTGTGTTTATAGCAATGTTGAGCATATATACATCAAGCAAAACCTAATTCTTATAATATTGTCTGATGATTAAAGATACTTACCTCATAGGTATAATTAGGGCATGACACAAAATAAAATAGCCACGTGAATGGATTCTTCGTTGGATAAGGGATCTTACAGGTCTTGGATCCTATCAATTGAAAGATCCAAAAAATTTAAAACTATCTGCTCTGCTTTGTGTAGTTTTTTTTAAATAAATCCAATATTTCCCTTAAGCACAAGGCTTGGAGGGGTAGCATCAATAATCTGGATATAATTATTATTCTCATATAATTCTATAGTTCACCTGCTTTTTCACTGTGGCACCCTATCAAAGACATCTTGATACCCTCAAAGCATTTTCCAGTATGAATGAAATATCTATCTTTCAGTAGTCCCACCACTGCCATCCCTTGAAGACAAGCAGCCAAAGATTGGGGAAGACCTACAAGCAGTTTCAGAGAAACCTCCTATGCTTCTAAGACCTGAGAGCCTCACAGTTGCCTCAACAATGATAGTACACTGATCAGAGATAGCTCAATCAGAAAGAAAAAAGGAGACAGCCCTCTTCCCCCATAATTGGGGCAGAAGATGAGATTGAAAAAAAGAGCCTATAACAGAGCTTTCCAAACTTTTCATGCTGGTGACACACTTTTTAGACTTGCATCATTTCACGACACACTCTTACAGTAAGGCATCGTTTCGCAACATACTCTTACAGCAGGGCACAAGGCAGGCACTAGGACCTGCGCGGAATCACAGCAGGATTGGAGGCAGCCAGGCACAAGGCAGGCACTAGGACCTGCGCGGAATCCTGGCAGGGCAGGTTTGGAAGCAGCCAGGCACAAGGCAGGCACTAGGACCTGCGTGGAATCCTGGCAGGGCTCGGAGGCAGCAGCAATTGTGACGCACCCAGACACTGCAGCCGACACACTAACGTGTCCCGACACACAGTTTGGAAAGCTATGGCCTATAACAAGTAAGCATGCTCACTGGACAAAGAACGCTCTTGGGGAAAAGTAGGGATGGGGATGCAGAACGGATAGAATACAGTATCCTGGAAGACACTAAAACTCATTACAACCCAAAACAGGAATGTCCCACATTATAGCATTTTCTTACAGACCATATTTCTCTCATCCTACTTTCCACAGTAGGATATTAAGATCAGCCAGATTCATTGAAGAGGTCCTTTGTAAGATCACTCTATTCACCTATACATTCATTCATACACATGTAAGTCAAAAGGAGCCTCAACAATATTTAATTAGAAGCAAAATACTCAGCTTTTACCATCTCTTCTCAGATTACTAAGTGTAACATGGATAGAAAAGTTTCCAGCTTCACATGTCTGCAATGAGAGAGAGAGAGAGAGAGAGAGAGAGAGAGAGAGAGAGAGAGAGAGAATTAAAATAAAAATAATGAAAGAATAGGCAGTTTTAAATATAGAGGAGGATTCTAAATATATTTTTCCTAATCCATCAGAGCTAGTTTTCATACAGACCCATTTGGTGCACTTCAGATACTGTAGATTGGGCTCCCATACTGTTAGTGAATTCACAGAGTCCCAACACATCTGGAAGAAACCAGTTAGGGAGGATTCCTTAAAATCACATCTACTTTGTCCTGTTTGAGAAGCAGAATCTAATTTCTGTTTACATCATTGTACCCAAGGACTGCCTGATTATGGCTTTTTTGGCACATCTTCAACTAAAGCTTCAGCTGTTACAAATTGTTATGAACATTTGATTCAGATGAGAGTCCTACTAGGTCATTCCCCAAACTGCCAAGACAAAATGTTCAGATCTGATTTATCTATGCAAAGGCTGATCCATCTTAAGGCATGTGCATTACATTATCCAGGGCTCTGGGGATACAGCTCAGACAGCTATTCAAAATCAGAGGAAGAGTTACTTTTCTAGCTGCTAATGTATATCTCAACTGTTCCACTTGACAGCTGGGCACTGGAATTGTGCATTCATATGGGATTTACCCAGATGATCCTTCTAGAAACACACAGAAGCTTGTTTCTGAATTAAAAAAATTCCTCCATTGCTTTAGCAAATCAAGAACAATGCATTGTTGATAACTCTCAAAGAAAATAGTTCTGTAGATGACTCTTCATTGCCCCTATTTGGAAACTATTAAAAAGTGTGTAAAATGCCATATGCATTTAACAAATTTTAAGTCAGGTTTCTTCCTTTGAACATTCTAAAAGTATACAGTAATTTGCAAATAATGTTTGCAAATACGCAAGTTAGACAAACTTCCAAAAATCTATATTGTTATACACAGGTAAACCAAGATATAGAAAGAAACCATTCGGTCATTCACTTTAAGCTTGTTGTCATGCTAACAATTCATTTTTTTTCTTAATTCAAAAGATTTTTAAGGCTGCCCTTCTCACAATTTGGGTGGTGTAGAGTTTTTTTTAAAAAAGGAATTATAAATACAGTGCAAAAACCACAATAACCCAACAAAATCAAAGACATAACACATAATTGAGAATATTGATAAAAATATACACATCACAGAATATGCCCAGCACAGGGAGAAAACCCAGGCTAGGTCTCTGTGGAGAGCCAATAGGGATCACTTTCGATAGGAGGTAAGCTAAAAATAGAACTAAATAAATAGCATGCTAAAATGACTATCCGACCATGATAATTTTCTTCCAAAAAATCACAGGACTGGGCTCAAATGGCCTTGTTAAAACTGTGTACCGGGTTCTGAGCTTCCAGTTTCCACCAAGGTGTACTAATTACATACCGGTTACTGTAAATTAGTTCAGGAAGTTGCTAGTAGTATATCAACATCCATAGAATTACTAGAAACAATATCCTAGTATGCAGAAAATTGTGTGGCCTCTGAAACACATGCTTCTTTCCTTTTTAAAACAAAAGGACAAGCTCCACAAAAACACTGAAGATGCCATACACATAAGGAATTGTTTGGAGGTGAGTCCTCTGAAACATAGAGGTGGTATACCCTAATTTTATTCTCACAATAATGCTATTTGGATGAGAAAACATGAAAATCAACCAGCAAGCTCCTTGGTCAAATGGAAAAAATGCTCCAGTCCAGTCCAGTCCAATCCCATAACCACTACATCACAGTGCCCTCTTGTCAGGGCTAGCCCAAGAACAATGGCAAGTCAGTGTTTTCCAAACTCCAGTTTATTGCTCTCACCATACAGACAGAATCTTTCCAGACTAAAGCTACTCTAACTGACCTAAGGGTAAATAACCTGGGAGGCTCTAGGACGGAGCTACCCTGAACCTCTTAACTTTCCCAGCAACAGTCTCCGGACTGTGAATCCTCTTATCTACCTGAAATGCACTCCCTCCTTCCTGGGAATCAGCGGCAGCGCCGAAATCCACATCTCTTTTGTGAAGCATTCACTTAAAAAATACAATAAAATGTTTTATTAATAATGTTTTTTATTTCCATCTATTATTTCACCTTGCTCCTCTCTTTCCTCCCTTTTTTTCACTGCTGGCCCTCTACCGACACAAACTTCTAATTCAAAACATATTCACTCACTCTCTTAATTTATTTGAAGATTGCAACATATTTTCCGTGATAGCACTCAATCTCTTATGTGATGTATGGAGACAAACTTCAGATACCTATTCCTTTGACTATTGCAAAGTGTAAAATTATGAAGAGAATGCTTATTTCCTCAAATCAGGGAGCAGAAAAGCAGATATAAATTGTAAAAATAAATGATAAACGACTACTCTGTTTCTGTCTCCTAATGCCTCAAACCAGCTTTTGGGAAAAAAAATTATGTTGGAAAACACCAAAAAGCAAGAGCGGCTAGAATGTCCCATCACCGTGGCACCTAATATATAGGAAATGTGCATCTGCTCTAGAACTGCCTTCAAGATATTTTCTCTCATGGCCTACAATGGGAACAAAAGTAAAATCAAAAGAAAAAAGAGGATGGAGAAATGAAAATGTCTATGGCCTTCAGTTCCTGGCCTGGTGTTTTGTTTTGTTTTGTTTTGTTTTTTGGTGACTTTGAGTCAGTGTTGACTCCTGGCAACTGCCTGGACTAGTCCCTGCAGTTTTCTTGGCAAGATTTCAGAAGTGGTTTGCCATTGCCTTCTGCCTCGGGCTGAGAGAGAGTGACTGGCCCAAGGTCACCCAGCTGGCTTCGTGCCTAAGGCGGGACTAGAACTCATGGTCTCCCGGTTTCTAGCCTGGTGCCTTAACCACTACACCAAACTGGGTCAACTCCTGGTCTGTTGCTGGCAAGATTTTAGGTTCATCACACCAACATTCCAATATTATGACAGAACCATTCTGACTAAAATATTTGTCTGCTCAATGTGACACTGACAATATAATTATGGATGTTTCTTACCGTATTTTTTAAAAGTGTATTTTTTGCAATACACTTACCAGGAACATGATCAGAGCAAAATTGACTTGTTTTTGTCCATAATCTGCAGAAGAAAACATTTATGAAGGTTCAGCTGAATGAAACATTCAAATGATTTTGACTTATTTTGCTACTTACATGGTGGTGTGTAAAGAGGGTGATTGATATAAAAAGCAAGCCAGGCAGCAAATCCCCAGTAATAGAAACAATTCTGTAAAACAAGTCATTTATATGTGTGTTAATTTTTTACATTAAAGAAGCCTACTGAAAATATATAATATGTGCACCCATGTGGACACCAAGTCCTCAGTTCAAATTCTTCATCTAATCCTAATGTAAATAAACAAAATGCGAGCAGGTACTACATGTTCAGTACTAAAAAAGAATTAGTTCTCAAGCTATATTAACAAAATATGGGGGAATTATGTTTTCCCCATTCTAATAGTATCCCCATCTTGACTTTTCTCCCAGTTAAGCTACCATTCACTTGGATGGGGGAAAATGCTGTATTAGCAATCGAAGGGAATATTTGTAGCTCAGGGTTGAACTGTGGAGTCCATGGTGCTCTCTGAGCCACCAACAGAGGCAGGACAACCCAGGGTATATAAACAGAGAGCAAGTCCCACTCCCTTTTCGCACTGAAGATGTTGCCTAGCCTGGCAATGAAACGTCTGCAAGAAAACAACAAGGCTCAGAGAGCACCAGGGACTCCACAAATGCTGTATTTACCAACTCAAATGTAATTCAGAACTTTCCCACTATTTTGTTCCTGAATAAAACAGAACCAAAGAAATAAATATATGTGAATGATGTGCAAGGATACAAATTATGCTTTCCCCATTTCTCTTAGTCTACTTTGCAGTATAGGTCAAAATTTTAAGTTAATTATTATTTCCTAACAATTTACAGTGTTAATACTGCCAAAAATAGTTTATATGACAAAATGTAAAAGAAAGAGATTTTCAAACAGTAAATGAGATTTAAATGTTTAAAAACATTTATCTCACATTCATAGTAGTACTTTTTAAAAACATAGACCTTACTGTAATATACTTATTTATAACATTTTGGAAGTAAGCTCGCTAAATATGGTCCCCCATTTGGTAAATTTTTAATACAGAATGTTTTAGAGGCACAGACTTCTCAAACCTATGATGGAAAGTAGGGCAATTCTAATCAACGTAATTATAGGTCTTAAATTCTTCAAGCAAATTAATTATTATTGTTCAAACCTTATTTCAGACTTTAAAAAAACTGCTAATGTTTATCTATACATAACAGCTGCACTGTTAAATTCAAGCATCAGGATCTTCTAGTATTAACATTTCACTAAGATAACAGGTTAAAGCAGTAGGTGGATACAGTCACATCCAAAAGGGGAGGTCAATGGGATCAGTCTGATAAAAACAGCCTTGTGCTGCAAGCCCCATCCCTTTTGTATTTTGTGACATCACATAAACGTCCAAAACAAGTGGAGCTCAGGGTGTGATGATGTAACACTAATTTTGTCAATTTGACAAAAGCAGTAGGAGTCTGTGGACATCTGTGGGTGGATGAAACCTAAAACTGGTGTGAGAATGTTTACTTTTGTAGCACAGAGGCTTGATCTCAATTCAACTAGCGGGATATAAAAGGATGTGTGAGCTTGTGTAAACAAACAAAATCCATCTACCTCTTTTGGAATTTTCTGGGATCATGGATTTCACTTTAGAAGCTGGCAGGAAAGAATTTAAGACTGTGCCTTGAATGTGGAATGCATGGGTGAAATGAATGGCAGACAGTCTAAGTACCAGTATCCCAAACTGAGAAGTGCTTAAAAGCTCAATGTCAGCATCTTAATTGTGCCCAGAAATGAATCTTATGCCAGAGTGCAGCTGATTAAAGGCTGCCAAGATATAATCCTACACAAGCCAAAACAACATAGTGACCTCATGTCTCATTTTTACAACACTGCCTCTTCTGCCAATAGAACAAAGATCTAAAAGACAAAACTATTGCCTCTTATAATACTGTTCATCCAGCACAAATAGCCTTTTATACAACAACCTAAAAGTACCGCAGTGACCTCAAAGGAAAATAAACCTGGTACAATTGAAAATAGAAAAATGTTTTATTTGTTAGAAATCTCTAACAGTGAATAGAGAAAGACAGAGAAGGAACCTTTGGAAAATGAGGAAGTAAGAAAGCAAAGTGAGTGTTAACTTTATACCCTACAGCAGAGCTTTCCAAACTGTGTGTCGCAACACTGTTGCGGTGGCTGCTGCTGCCTCCACTCTGCCAGGATTCCACGCAGGTCCTAGTGCCTGCCTTGTGCCTTGCTGCCTCCAAACCTGCCCTGCCAGGATTCCGCGCAGGTCCTAGTGCCTGCCTTGTGCCTTGCTGCCTCCAAACCTGCCCTGCCAGGATTCTGCGCAGGTCCTAGTGCCTGCCTTGTGCCTTGCTGCCTCCAAACCTGCCCTGCCAGGATTCCACTCAGGTCCTAGTGCCTGCCTTGTGCCTGGCTGCCTCCAAACCTGCCCTGCCAGGATTCCGCGCAGGTCCTAGTGCCTGCCTTGTGCCTTGCTGCCTCCAAACCTGCCCTGCCAGGATTCCATTCAGGTCCTAGTGCCTGCCTTGTGCCTGGCTGCCTCCAAACCTGCCCTGCCAGGATTCCACGTAGGTCCTAGTGCCTGCCTTGTGCCCTGCTGTAAGAGTGTGTCACGAAATGATGCATGTCTAAAAAGTGTGTTTGAAAACATGAAAAGTTTGGAAAGCTCTGCCCTACAGTGATGGGCACAGTCTCTCTTTCAGTGTCATGCAGCAAGTTCTGCCCCTTTTAGACACAAGCGATGCTGCAACGCACATAGATAGGCATCACAAAGCTGCTTTCCTCAGTCTGACCCCCCCAGCCTTCCCCCCATCCACAGACACTGCTGAATACACAAAGGAAACCCCAATTAAGATGCTATTTGGCAATGGCTTCTGCCAATCAAAAATATGGAATTTACTGTGGGAAAGAATTATACCTGAAAGATTATTGCCTCTTCACATTTTTAAAGAGAAACTGATTTATTTTCCCCATCTCTTCATATCTGAAGGTGAAAACAGGTGTAACATGTTTATAAGGTCACTTTTAATGAAACAACGCCATACACAGCCATTCCCCCCCCTTTTTTTAAATTCAATTATACTAAAACTTGCAGGACTATAATTCCTGGTTCTGCTCTATAACAGAAAACACTCTGCTTCCATCAGATGTTGTAGAGGCACTTTCAAACCATCCTTACTGATCTTAAAACATTCCATCTGCCTTCATACTGTTATTTCAGCCTTCCCCAAACTGATTCTCTAGGTCAGTGTTCCTCAACCCTGGCAACTTGCTGGCTGGGGAATTCTGGGCGTTGAAGTCCACACCTCTTAAAGTTGCCAGGGTTGGGAAATGCTGATCTAGATGTTTGATTACAGGCCCCACCATCCTAAGCCAGCACAGACAATTCCCTTGTTGACTGGAGCTGACTGGAACTGTAGCCAAATGTATCCTGAAAGTACTTACTTAGGGAAAGCTACAAAAAGGTCCTTGTTTATTTATTTATTTCTTCGATGTATATATAATAGTGACACTGTGTGGCTTAGAACAATAAAACAACGTAATATAAAACTTAGACAACAGCCAAGGAACCCAACCAATCTAGACAGATAGCACCCACATCACGGGTTCTAACTAACAATCCGATCTCCATGTTCTGGAACACATCCATGTCTTGAAGGCCTTCTAAAACACCTGCAGGGTCGCGGCCAACCTAATCTCAGGGGTAACGGTGTTCCAAAGGGCAGACATAGCAACAAAAAAAGTTCCTCTTCTCACAAGATGATATTCTTGACTGACAGGACCCACAGCTATTCCTCTCCTGCTGGATCTAATGGCCTGATAGAAACAACTGGGAAGAGGCAGTCCTGCAAATAACGTGGTCTGTAAATACTGCATAACTACAGACCACACACACCCAGATTACAGAATCTCTTCAACAGTGTTAAGTAGGCAAAAATTAAAAGGGGATTTTCTTGCATCATGTGCTCTGAGACAATAATCTAAACAGTCAGAAGAAAGCCATCCTTGGAGAATGGCAACATTTGTCCTCAATTAATCCTGATGTTCTCCAATGGCAGAGAAATGTATGTTAAAGTCTTTCTCTGCATTGAACAAAATCCAGCAGCAAATGCTCTAATTAATGCAAACAACCGGATTCAAGCAAAGCACGTGTTTTATTTCAAGAACATAGTCCAGGTGAAATAGTAACAGCCTCTACAGTAAGTGGTCTTTGTTTCAGCTGAGATTGAAAGAACTAATGAAAGAACTGGCCAGCTGCCACTGGATAATTTATTCTTCAGGCGCAGCATCATGAAATAAAAATCTTAATGAGAACAACTGTGTGCTAAGAGCACTTAAAGCTCTAAAGAATGATTCCATCTTTGCTAGGATCACAGGATTTTCAGTTTGGAACTGTATCCTCTTCCCAAGAATTCTATATCCAAAACTAAGTGGAAACTAGCAACTGTTTACAAACAGTATGATCTGGATATACTTTATATATGAGGACAGTCAACATGCTATTATTTTCTGTGCATCTCCCAGCAAAGGACAGAAAAATAACAGAAGTCCAAAATCCATATGGATGACAACATTCATAGGCACCCTATTATACTTTTTAAAAATGCAATGTTTACATCAGTGTGGTAGAGTAGCTAAGATTTTGGAATAGGACCCACGTTCAAGTCAATCCTCAACCACAGAAGCTTAACTGGATGAATATGGGCCAGCCACCATCTCTTAGCCCAACCTACCCCACAATTTGATGTTATAAGAAAAAAAAATCACAGGACTATTATGTACACCCCCTTGAACCTCAGAAGGAAATATGGGATACAGATCTAGTAAATGTTCTACATGTAAAATGCAAAGACAAAATAATAAAAAAAAAATCACATTTCACCATTATAAAGAGTAACTACATTTATTAGCTACATTGTTCCTAAATCATTCACTACCTCCAGAAGTGCCCAAAGGAACACTTAATTTAAGGATCAAGATTTTAATTTAAGGATTTTAGCCTCATCTTCAATCTACATTGTACTTTATTTCCACCTTCAAGGAATTTTTAACATGGCAAAGGATTCAAATCAATCCCCCATAAGCATTCTGAGTGGTTCAGTCCCAGGAGAAGGTACATCGTGTTACATTTTTGCAGAGAGCCCTAAGCCCAGAATTTTTCTACAAAGGGATAGCTGTAAGTGTGCAACACTTCAATGAACCAGAAATTCCATAAGTTTCACAGATGGAGCTGAAGTCTAGGAGTACATAAGAAAAATCTGTAAACTATACCATGCTATTGTCAAGGTAGCTGCAGGCCAACATCAAGTACAGCCCATAATTCTAATAAACCCACTGACTCCATAGTCTTAACAGGAGAGCATGTCCTTAGAGGAAAGTCACTCTCAAGGAAGACCTTCCAACTTGACTAGAAGGAAAAAGATTAGGTGGATATTGCAGTCCCAAATTTTGCAGCAGTAATTTGGAGTGGCAGATTTCAGTAGCACATGTTAATGCTAACAGAGAACAGTTCCTCATTTTGAAGAGCAGCACCGTGGCCCAAAGCTGTATCACAAACTGGGCTCCTATAGTACTGCAGGGAGCGGCCAAATTAGATTGCATACAAGGGCTGCAAGTAGATTTTGTGACAATTTACCTTAACAATATTCCTCAGTGGCATAGTCCCATGGGAGAACCGATGAACAAATATTGTTTCAATCAACCTTTTGATGTAGTGGAAAGAATGGCAGATACATGCCAAGCTAGAAACAGCAAGATAAAAGTGTTTCAGAAAACTAAAAAGACAAATTGGGCAAGACATTTGGAATAAAGCTGTGATACCCCAACATAAACACCTCCAGCCTAGATGTGAGACTTACTTAACTACTGGATGTCGGCTTGAAGTAAATCTGTCATCCAGGCCATAGATAAAAGGCATACGGAAATAAAACACAAAATAGATGAACAATGGGCCTGTATATTCTATCAAAAATACCTGCAAAAGAGAGAAAAGCTTATTAGAAGATTACCTTTGGGTGCATGGAATATTGCAAAGCTGAAGCATAGCCCAGCTCCCTCCATCAACACTGCATGCAGTTCTCCCAATCAGAATGGATGCTGAGTGACCACTTGCTATATCTAACGCTTCAAACCAACATTTTAGCTTCCCAAAGCCCATAGATGTGAGAAGTCTACCGAATTAATCTTAGGATCTAACACAATTTGGAGGACAGCAGGGAGATGGGAATTCAACCTGTAATGGAAATATGCTCTGCATTACCAGCCAAGCAGTTCTCCAATCCAGAGCTTTCCAAACTGTGTGTCGGGACACGTTAGTGTGTGGCTGCAGTGTCTGGGTGTGTCGTGGCTGCTGCTGCCTCCGAGCCCTGCCAGGATTCTGCGCAGGTCCTAGTGCCTGCCTTGTGCCTTGCTGCCTCCAAACCTGCTGTGAATCCGCGCAGGTCCTAGTGCCTGCCTTGTGCCCTGCTGTAAGAGTGTGTCGCAAAATGATGCATGTCTAAAAAGTGTGTCACCAACATGAAGAGTTTGGAAAGCTCTGCTCCAATCACTAGAACTGAACCCCTGAGATTGGGAGAGGAGACTGTAGAAACTGGTGAGAAGTGTGTATCCAGTCTTATATTTAAGCACTTACCTGTTCTCATCACTATAGGTGATGAGGGAGCAAGTTGCTAGAAGAGGACAGACCGTCCTCCTTTAGCAGGCCACCGTATTGGTAGCCTGAAGATCTTTTACTAGCCTGCTTTTTTCTTCTAAAATTAGATTAACTTAACCGTGATGGTTTCTTTCATTATTTGTTCCCACTTCACACATGCATTTTTGCTGAGAGAAAAGTCACTCTCATTTATTTATGTGGGAATAGCCAATGGGCCAAATAGGAAGGAAGGAGATGCTTCAAGGAACAATAGGTCAAGATTAGTCACATTGAAAAAAAGAGGACCATATGTAAATTATGTTTATTTTTTTTCAAAATATTATATTTCAAAATAATTGCTTTCATCTCACTATTCTTCATCACAGAAGAAGAAAAATATACCAATGCTATATTTACACCTTCATTCAACTATAACCTGCCTATATTCAAACTTGATAGATTTTCACTGCTGTACCATGGTACTTTTTTTGGTACTATGTAAAATCTGCCTCTACAGCATACTGGAATTTTGTAGTGGTACAACACCCAGCACACATATTCCCACTGATTATAAATACATTACCTTTTTCAGTTTGCATCCCCCACCCCATCCCAACTCTGGTCCCTGTAAGGTTAATGTAGATGGGGATAAGGTAAAGGTAGAGAGATATCACCCCTACGATTCCAATGTAAAAATCAATGTACGCACCAATGAATATCAGAGCTTGCAAGAGTTACTGCAGCTCCTTGCTTCAGTAATGTCTTCTGCAGGAAGGGGTTTATATCAAATGAGAGGGTTGTACATAATTGTTATTCCAGAATGTATTGCTTTGGAGAGAAGCTGAGCAGATCCATCTGTCTACAAAGTACTCTGCTTTTTTTCCCTGAGGTTTTCATTTTTCCATTTTACATAACTGTCTTCATAGTTTGAGAATTGTTGCTGCTTGTATTTAGGCTTGAAAGGGTATAAACACTGGGACAGGTATTATGGAATCTGAGATGGGTTTGCCTTTAGCAAAACTGAAAACAGTAGTGCTTACTAAGGAACCCAGCATGGTTAGATGGTTGGACTCTGAGTGTCAAGATGGAGGGCTGAATCCCCAGTATGAGGCTCAGGGGATCCTGTTCAGTTAAAATGAGTTCCAATGGGAGAGGGGAACCAAACATGGGATAAACAAATGAATTATTAATACCCCTCCTCTCCATCTATATGTTAGTGACCGATGCCTTGGCTCCAGTGCATAAGAGACAAATTAGAGAAGACAGCCTATTAAAATAGCCTTTGCAGCTGGTCACTATAAGCAGTATGACTCAAAACAAACTAGTTTAGATCAACAGAACTGTATTTTGTGCATTGATTCCATATATAAATCATTGGTTTGCTATCAATTTCAATTTTGTCTCATGATATATGCCAGCTGTCCCCAATTTGGCAACAAGTTGGACTGTGTAACACATCTGAAAATTGCCAGGCTGGCAAAGACTGGGCAGCAATGTGTTTGTGATACAAAAGGGAACACAAGGAGGAGAGGGAGAACTCTAGATTATAACACTACCTGCTGTGCCCACAAATCCTGGCTTCACCATCCTACAGTTCTCACTTGAGTGCTTTCTTTTTTAAAACCTCTTTTCCCCTATCAGATTTTGTTTTCATTCTTTTAGCAGATATGACAGGCAGAAAGCCAATCCATAAAAAGGGGCACATCACTGCATCTTTGTCCTAGGAAACACTTTACCTGTTTAGTTTCTGCTGGCACTGAAGCTCAGCGAACAGAAGACAAAGATGAAATGTCAGAAGAATGGACTCTGTTCTACCAAAGATGGCACAGTTTCATAGGATTGGATCAAATGACTGGTTTTCTTCTCGCCCTAATTTTGGAGGGCTGCATCCTCTCCCTATTTCTTGTTGCATCCCCTAATATAGACATTACACAAGCTGGGTTTTGTCAGGTTGCCAAGCAACCAGTACTGCGTTGCTATGGACTTGCTTGCCAAGTTTTTGTGGCAATTGTATTTTTCCCTTTGCATCTTTCATCCCACCATCTCTTAAGTTTAGAAAAGGGGGGGAAAGGAGCGGGGCTCTACCATTTTATATTGGAGAAAAACAACATCGTAATGCAAAATATTACTGAGGTAAAACAGCAATTAGTCAAAACACATCAAGCTGTGAGGCTCACCATGGTCCATCCAATTTGCGGCCCTAAATCTTTAAAATAGAGAGTAGCAGTTGTGCCAACTGGGAGCAGTTGGAGGATTTCCTCATTCTTCAGGGATTTTCCTTCTGAAAGGATGAGAAGAAGTTATAATATTTAATGTCAGAACAGGAGAAGTGAAATACACAATTCCTCATCAAAGCTTGCATTTTCCACAGGAAGCTATTCTTTTCTATTTACCTCAGAGAGTCTTGACTGGCATCAAAACCTTTCTTCCATTTTAGGAAATTTGAAGGAAAAGAAAGGAAGCATTTGAAGAAGTGGGAAGGGAAAATACGTAAAATGAATCTACATAACATTGTCAATATACAGGACACTGAAGCAGACCATGGTCCCACCTAATCTGTACCATCAACTCTGATATGCAGCTGTTCTCCCCTTTTTCATTCTCTGCTGATATTTCTCAGGTCTGCTATCACAATCTCTTATGTTGAGCTATATTGGCAACATTTTGTATGCAAAGCATGAGCTCACAGTCTAGTCTTTGGGAAACCAAGGTGTTAAAAAAAACCACAGTAAAAAATGCTGCACACATGATTTCCTATCAGCATTTTGTCTCAATAATTGGACGAAGACTGACTTCAGAAAAAGATGGCCCTGGACCCTTGCTGAGTAGCCCTGCTGTTCTTACTCTGCAGGGGGGAGGAGAGGAGAAGAGCAGCTAGGAGGAGACAATTCTCATTTTGATTCCCCGTTTCTCTTAGATTACCTTGCCTCAGCTCTGCCTATGGCTACAGGAGTCTAGATCTCACTTCACAGAATCCAAAATGCTGAGTTAAAAAATGTTTCTGCAGCCACTTAGACATGTTAGCATAGAACTAATTTTTTGAAGAGATTTTAACACTGTAATGTGAATGAACTGCTTTGATTTAGAGAAAACTGCAATGTTTAAATTACTCACACACACACAGACGCACACACACAGTACTTACTAGGGTCAAGCCTTATAGATTGTCTTGCTGGATACCACTGAGGATCTAGAGGGAAAAAAGAAATCCACAATTAAAAACATGACCTTCCAATTTATTTAGTCCTCTGACTTTCCAACTTAATCTCAACAAACTATAAAGAATCTCAATTCATGCAAATCACTTATTTACTCGTTCTTTCCATTTTTTGGCTGATTGGTTTTGGTGTGGTTGATTTTTAAAGTGTTACATAACACTATTGGAAAAGTGGGTGGCATACAAACAATACAAATGGTAAACATATATAAATAGGTTTATAAATAAAAACATGTATAAATACAAATTATATAAATGGGAAACATATACTGTATAAATTCCAAAACAAGCATTTTGGAATTTTTCAGGCAACTGACTTCTGCTTCTGCAAATGAGCTTTGCAAGATCTGCGCTTCTATCTCACCCTAGAACATAGCTTTCCAAACTGTGTGTCGCGACACTTTAGTGTGTCGCAACACAGTATAGTGTGTCGCAACACAACCAGGAAGCAGCGGCGGCAGTGTGCACGGCGGCAGCAACGACGGCAGCGGCGCACCATCAGTGCTTCCGCGTTTTAGCGAGGCCGCCGCCACTGCCATGAATGCCGCTGCCGTGCCCCCCCGCGCCGCCACCGTGCACATCCCCGCCGCCGTGCGCGCCCCTGTGCCACCGCCATTGGTGTGTCGCCAACGGCGGCAGTTTGGAAAGCACTGCCCTAGAATGTCCTAAGCCAGTCTTCATCAACATGATGCCCTCTAGCCATGGGACAGCCATGGGTCTAACCTCTCGAAGGCAATGGGAGGGAAAAACTATTCACTTAAGCACTGACATCATTTTTAAAACAAACTTTGAAATGTAGATACTCACACATCTTGTGGAACATCACTCGGATGTCACTTATTGTAGTGTGTGGCTCAACCTACATAACAGAAAACTTTCTATCAGGAATAGACCGACCATATTTTCTTGAGACAAAAACGGGACATTGGGATGGCAAAACGGGACGGGGTCTTATGTAATATTCCGTATTCATGAAAAAGACAGGGGTCCCCGCCCCCCGGTCCGCACGATTGGCTCCTGCCTGCAAACCCCGCCCCCCGTCAGTGCGATTGGCTCCTGCCTGCAAACCCCGCCCCCGTCCACCCTCCTTTGCCGTGCGCTGATAGGCGGGAGGGCTTCCTCTTCCCGGCTGCCTCCAATCGGCAGCTCCGGCTCGGATCCTCCTTCCGCGCCATTCCTACCGGGTTTAAAAAACGGGACAAAATTGAGATTTTATCAAAACAACAGGACAGTTGAAAAATGCTAAAAAAACCGGGACTGTCCCGTTCAAAATGGGATGTATGGTCAGCCTAATCAGGAAGCAAGCAGATATTCTTTTTTTTTTTAGGGAAGCAAAGGACGTAATTAGGTAAGTGCCCACCTAAAATATGAAAATATTATACATCTATCTTGAAGGCTTATTTTATGGATGAATGAGAAAAAATTTCCAAAACACTCTGAGCACTTAAAAAGTGATATATAAATGCAATTATAAAAACTATGGTTACCAACCTTTTCCAGGAAGCAGAGCTGTTGTTTTGTCTTCCAGTCAAGAATTTCCACCTAGCAAAAAAAGTGGATAAACCATTTCAAATGATCTCATGATGTTAATTGCTGCTGTTTACATAAGCAAGAAACAGTTGAGCTCAAGCAGAGCTTTCCAAACTGTGTGTCACGACACAAAAGTGTGTCGCCACACACAGCGTGGTGTGTCGCCACACCACCCGGAAGCGGCGGTGTGCGCGTGCACGGCAGCAGCGGTGCGGCATCAGTGCTTCCGCATTTTAGCGGAGGCCGCCGTGCACACGCGCGCCACCGTGCACGCGCGCCCCCCGCACGCCCCCCCGTGCCGCCACCGTGCATGTGCACCCCCACGCGTCGCCGCTGCCACTGGTGTGTCGCCAGTGGCGGCACTTTGGAAAGCCCTGAGCTCAAGTATCAAAGGAAGTCATGCCTTAACATTTTTTAATAAACCACACATAGCTGGGTTTATGATTCACAGCCATAAATCATGGTTTACAAGGTACAATTGTTGCATTTATTCATTCATTTTTATTCTAAAAAGTTTTTTGCTGTTTTTTTAAAAAAATGGTTTCCTCCTGGCAATTTACAGCACATTAAAATTACACTGTATTTTTAAAAACCTATAAACTAAAGCAGCATTTAAAATATAATATATAAAAATATAACTGCAGGTAGATTAGTTAAAGGGGGCGTGGTGGCTCAGCGGGTAAGACGCCAGGCTTGTCGATCGGAAGATCGCAAGTTCGGAGGTTCGAATCCCTGGCCCTGTGTGCGGAGTGAGCTCCCGCACTAGCTCCAGCTCTTGCCAACCTAGCAATTCGAAAGCATGCAAATGCAAGTAGATGAATAGGCACCACTTCAGTGGGTAGATAACAGCGTTCCGCGCGCGTCATGCGGCCACATGACCGTGGAAGCGTCTTCGGACAACGCTGGCTCTTCGGCTAACAAACGGAGATGAGCACCGGCCCCTAGAGTCAGACATGACTGCACTAATGTGCGGGGGGAACCTTATCTTACTAGATTAGTTAACAATCTACTCAATACATATTGCATGAATCAAACTTTACTTCTGGTAACTACACAAACATATCCATACAGTTTTCTTGGCAGCAATGTAAAAGTGGTTTACCATTTCCTCTTTCTGGGTTAATTTTTTATACTTTCAAGTCTAGCCTTCAGCTCAGATATTTCCTTTTGGTCTCCCATCCAACCATTAACCAGGTATGACCTGGCTTAGCCTTTTTGAGATCAGCCAAGGTCAACTAGGCACATACATATAAAATGTTAAAATAGTAACCTATTAAAAGGCCTCAGAGAATAACAAGACATTTGCTTGGTATAAAAAAGCCAAAAAATAAGCCGTTGGAGAAGGCCACCACTGAGAGGCCTGCCTTTGGGTTACCATTGGCTTTACCTCAACATGGAAGAGTACCGTCAACAGGGCCTTGTGAGGATGATCGTGAGGATATGTGTAGGAGTGTATAGAAAGATGTGTTACCTCAGATACTGTGGTCCCAGGGCCCAAGAACCTTTATATATTAGTTACGTCTCAAATTGGGACTGGAAAAGAACCAGGAGCCAGTTCAGATCATAGTCTCTATGCCAGCCAAACAAATCACATTATGACTTAGCATAATGTGTTCTGCAGATCAGGCCAACAGTTAATAAACTGACAGATTGTTAAACCCTCTTCTGCATGTAAAAGAATATATTTTGATTTATAGAAGATTAAATGTAATTCCCAAAGTCACTGCAGGAAGGAAATGGAAGAGAACCAGCGTGGCTCCTTACAAGATGCAATTGAAATCTGCCTGTACATTCTATTTGGCTACGTATCAGCAATAATACAATTAAGGGACAGGGTTAAGGCCTGTTTGCACTACAATCCCAGGAAAAGAGGCATTTGGTTTAAGGAGTTGCAGACAGGTGCCGCATTTGTACCCCCTGCACTCCAAAACACCTTTTTGTCTTCAAATCCAAAATGCTGCATAGCCCAAGTTTTATTTTCACCACCTCTACGCAATATTGCACCAGCCTATAGTGACTATTTTCAGCATAATGGCACCATTGTGTCCCATCTAGCATCACCTTCTGAGATAGCCCAGAAAGTCAAAGTAATGCAGTGGCTGAAAATATGTTTACCAGTTTAGCATTACAGGATAATTAAAGCTATGGCTTGATGTTGGTAACCATAGTTTCTTGAGAACCTAGTTTTCCAGTTCAATCATACCTTGCACAAAGGGAGGCCTGAATAATTTGCATGTGCTTGGAAGACTTATTCTGTTCTTGGCTCAGCTTAGTGGAACTCGCTGTTGATAAATACATACAGGCGTCAACCTGTTAATGTATTATCAAGAAAAACAGAGTATGAAATGGACACAATTTTTATTTGCCCACATGTGCGTCTGTGAATACACACTCATAAGAAAACAAGAAGGGATTTATATTAAGACAACTCCACGGGTATAACATTTAGACCACAGCCAGCCCTACCACTATGAAGAGTATGTGTAAATCAGGTCAGCACAGGCTAGTGTTTACAGGATGGTATTTTTCTAATACAAAACATGTTCCATCAATGAACTATGGTATCCTGAGAATATATTATCACAGATAGAATATAAGCAGCAGAATAAAAATAAGCCTCCAAAGCCTGTTTCTTAAGGCCATATCTAGGGCTGCAGAAGAGCAGTTTACAAAGCAGCTGTGTGAGCCGGGGGGGGGGGGGGGCGGAATTGTCTGCTTTAATCTGCAGAGAAGTGCTGTTTGCATACTCCCATGTCTGGCAAAGTACCACTTTTAAAGGATTGCACAAGCCTCATTGTAAGATGACTGAGAGAAACACTTCAGGGCCCCTTTACCACTTCTAGATGTTTATGGTTGATATCATTTCTACTTACCATAGCATTTTCCTGTTGCTACTCTGTCGAGCTTAGTTGTTTTGAGCGAATGCTCTATTGATTTTTTTTAACATCATTTACAGGAAAATTATTCCTCCATATAAACAAGAGCTTTGTAAAAACAGTGCAAAAATGAACTCACCCCTCTGGCGCTTGTGTAAGTCAGCTTTCTTTTGATTCAATTAGGGTTGGACAGTAGTCTCTCCTTACCTTCTGGCCACCAGATTATTGCTTTGCAATACAGGTAAAAAAAGGTAAAGGTAAAGGTTTACCCTGCACAGTCGTGTCCGACTCTAGGGGGCGGTGCTCATCCCCGTTTCTTAGCCGAAGAGCCAGCACTGTCCGAAGACGCTTCTGCGGTCATGTGGCCGGCACGACACAGGCAGAACACTGTTACCATCCCACCGAAGTGGTACCTATTTATCTACTTGCATTTGCATGGTTTCGAATTGCTAGGTTGGCAAGAGCTGGGGCGAGTGCGGGAGCTCACTCCGTCATGCAGCGCTCGGGTCTCGAACCGCTGAAGTTGCGACCTTCCGATCGACAAGCCTGGCATCTTAACCACTGAGCCATCGCGCCCCTTGCAATATAGGTAGTCCTCGCTTAATGGCCCTAATTGGGATCAGAATTTCTGCCACTAAGTGAAGCGGTCATTAGGCGAAACATCACGTGACTACACTGCTTAGTGACAGCAGTTCCAGTAGTCCCGGTTGCAGTCATTAGGCCAGGACCGTGCCATTGCTAGGCGAGGACCTCACGCTTCTCCTGCCCTGCCATGCTCGCCTCCGCTTCAACTCTCCCCTGCCTATCTCCCCCCATCTCTGCCCTTTTGGCTGCCCTGCACTCTACCACCTGAACGAATGGTATTTACCGGTCCTCAGAATTATGGCCGTTGCATGCCCCTGCAGTCACATGATCAAAATTTGGGCGCTTGGCAGCCCACCTGCATTTACGACTGCAGGGTGCGCTTCAACTCCCCCCACCCGCTTATCTCCCCCCATCTCTGTCCTTTTGGCCGCTCTGCACTCCGCTGTCCCCTGCTGCCCCCAGCTGACCTTCGCCATCTTCTTCCTCCCACTGCTGACAAGGCGTGCCCGGCCTGGCCCTTCCCACAGCATCTGCCCCGTGAAGGGCCAGGCCGGACGCACATCAGCAGCGAGAGCAGGAAGGGGGGCGGCAGAATGCAGGGCGGCCAAAAGGACAGAGATGGGGGGAGATTGGCGGGTGGGGGAGTTGAATGTAGCTGGAATGGAATCCGAGACCGATGAAGCGGATTCAACTGGCAACTCATCAGAGGTGAACGCAGATCTGTCCTTAGTTGCAAAAAAACCTCCCTGCTTACTGCCCACACAGTCATATCTATATTTGATCAGCTGTCCGAGGCCAACAAAAAGCTAGAGGGAATGGAAACACTAGTACAAGAAAGGTTCCCTAATGTAAAGGAAGGTGAGACAGCTGGTGAGAATGGCTATACAGGGGTGAAACTCGCCCCACCCTGCAAGCGTGTGAGCACTATACCATACTCTAGTACAGCTGATAAGCAAAATTCAAAGCTTAGCACCAAAGGACCATGTGAAACATATGTACTTCAACTGAGGAAAGTCATTCTATATATAGAATGATCCACATAAATAATCAAAGCTGGAATACGAAAAGGGCCATCCTAAAATCTCTGTCACAATTACTTAGGTGTAAAGTAACACCGACCGAACTAATGGAGATAACATGGCTTCCACACTGCCAAGGCTTTAAGATGCTTGTGCTGTCGTTTCACCAACCAGTACTACCCCAAATGCTCTTAAGACTCAAGCACTTTCTACAGAGCTTTGGAATTGTGCCAAGTAGAGTATTTCAAAATATCTGTGCTCTCGCCCACTCCGGACTCCCGGGAAGCTTGCCAAGGCAGAACAGGAGGATACATCCAGGCCCGTTTCTGATTAACACTGCTCCACATAATCATCTTCAGAAAAAATTAATCAGGCTGAAGGAGGGAGATAAATTTGACTCGATGCAACCCCTTACTATGTCTTCTCAGGAGGAGCAAATGAACTTAATACAGGACCTTGATTGATATCAAATCAAGTTTACAAAATGTGATAATAACTACTGATTCATTAAAGGGCATTCTGCCCCCTGCATGCAGGAGAAACACCCCTGCACCGAAATAGTCAAACCTCGGTATCTGGATCATCACCAAGCTGTCTAGCTGAGATTGCTCCATTAATCAAGAAGAGGAGATGCCTCAGTATAAATCAAGGAAAAGTTGAATTAAGATTCCCTACAGACTCCTTAACTACAAATCATGGGGCAAGAGGAGGATCTCCTGCAGAATCACCCATGCAGATCATCTTAAATCCAGATGCCCTTGGTGATGAAGAAAGCCACACCACTACCCCTAAAAGCATCTCCATATCATACCATAACAAGACCCATATGGAAACTTACCAACATGTTCCCTTAGTAGATCCCGCGCAGAAATCATCATGATTCACTAACCTCACACTCGGCGAGGCTGCCGCAATGCAAGAATCATTGGATGATGCCAACTTTGTCACCAGAGAGTTGGATTCCCATGAGCAGCCACAGGATTTGTTTGAACAAACCTGGGCCACATCAGAGGTGAAGCTTCTTTTCAGCCTTTAAATTGTAATTCTAAATCCACAGAAATGTGACATACAGAAGCCCAAACGTCCTTATACTGATAATCATATACTGAATATTACAGTTCTTTATGCCATGACTCCCTATACTTTTCGATACCTAATTTGGTAAAGTCTAGCAACCATTGGTAATAATTGCTATGTGCTTATTATTTTGGAAATTGCTTATTAAATTCTCTAGTTCTAGAGAGAGTTCTAAAATACTTAGGACTATCAGCCCATGACTAGATGTCAAAAGGTGTTTTAACTAAACATATGACTACTGTGCATGTTTGGGCAAATAATACTTATTTATAATATATATAATAAAATAAAATAATATAATACTTATACAGCAATTCAAAAAACTATCATCATCTAATCCTAGTACTTAATCTAAAGTTCACGGTGTTTGTTGATAATAAGGGGTGGGCAACATTTTGGTTTCTAGAGGCCTCATTTAATGTATGAGGGAAAGCAAGAAGAGACAATACAGAGGAGTCAATATGACAGGAACTAGATTTTTTTTTCTTCCTAGCGTTTTCCCGAAGGTGCAGGGTCCTCTTTTCCAATCAACTGAATGTTGATCTGTTGGTTGTGACAGGAATTGACCGACCGGCTTGTCACCTGAGCCTGGTGTCGTGGGCTGAGAGTGACTGGCCCAAAGTCACCCAGCCGGCTTTCATGCCTCAGGCGGGACTAGAACTCAGCGTCTCCTGGTTTCTAGCCTGGAGCCTTAAACACTAGACCAAACTGGCTCTCTATGACAGGAGCTAGAATATTGTTGTTGTTTTCTTGGGATTGGGGAGAATAACTTGCAGGGAGGGAGGGCATTTATTTTAAGCATACATCTTGGGTTTTATGTTTTCTACCTCAAAATGACAGGAGACCACGCTGCTGATGAGAACTCTTTAACTTTTTGGCATTTGACAGCTCATTATTTCCTAAAAGATTCTGCTGGGCCAGTTAGATAATTCTACTTCAGAATTGGGCTGAACACCATCATGTGCTATTTTGATGCAAGTGATTCAATTTATTTCAACCTGTCCTCAGCTCACACCCCAGAGTGGCCAATTGTGGCCCCCACTAAGATCCACAAACTCCTTTCATAATTGAAAAACAGCAAGATTGATGGGGGAGACTTAATTCTGGCTCAGTTTTTGAAAACTAACTCTGACTGGCTTCTTTAACCGCTTCTTGATTCGCCTCCCTTGACCATTTTCTCCAGATCCCAGAGGGGCTATCTATCACAGTTCCAATCTTTAAGAAAGGAACTAGAAACAATCCGATTAATTTCAGCCCGGTTATCCTTCTAAGTCAGAGCTTTCCAAACTTTTCATGTTGGTGACACACTTTTTAGACATGCATCATTTTGCGACACACTTACAGCAGGGCAAAAGGCAGGCACTAGGACCTGCGCGGAATCACAGCAGGTTTGGAGGCAGCAAGGCACAAGGCAGGCACTAGGACCTGCATGGAATCCTGGCAGGGCAGGTTTGGAGGCACAAGGCAGGCACTAGGACCTGCATGGAATCCTGGCAGGGCTCGGAGGCAGCAGCAGCCGCGACACACCCAGACAGTGCAGCCGACACACTAACATGTCACGACACACAGTTTGGAAAGCTCTGTTCTAAGTATTCTCAGCTGTACCCACAGCTTACTGGAAGCTGACTGACTGGTTGATCCAAGACTAAGTTTGGGCTCAGGAGCAAACCAGATTCAAGTCCAGGTGATCTACACTAGATTATCTAGTAGAAAAATATTCTTAATGTTAAAGAGGTAGTTAATATGTTGCTTTTATTGATTCAAAGACAGCTTTTGATTCGATTTACAGAGGTTCTGGGCAAAGCTTATCACATCCTTTATCCATTGAAGGCTTCTACCTGCAACTTCACAAAAACCAATCAAATATTTACTTGTTTATTTAATCACGCAGTTGATCATTTTTGTTGCCTAGATCCTTTACTGCTGTTGCATTTATGAATTTTGAAGGATTTTATGTGCATATGCCGGTCTATGACTATAATAAAAGCTTATTTAAAAAAATATTTTTTTTCAATATGGGTTTTGGGTTTTTTTAGGAAGGAATGGGAGCCATACCAGTTTACAGACTGGTTTCAAGGGGCAAAAAATCTTTGTTCTAGAACTACTTTCTGAATGTGCTCTGCAGAAAAACCATCTGAAAGAACCTCAGTTTCAGGTAGATAACCATTTCTTAAAAGCAGGTCATAGTATGATAAATTTGGCTGCATCTTCATTTTAAAAGCTGTTGTTGTGGAAAATACATTTTTATTCCTCCCCTGTAAAAATGAAAAGATGTTATTTATCCCCAAAGCTACACGACTCAGCAAAACTGTCATTACTAAAACTGCCATGCATCTACCAGCTCTAAACTAGTAATGACAACAAAAGGTTTTCCAAATAACTCAGCAAAAAAATGAAACAAGACTGCTAATGTTAGTTGCAAGGGGAGAGGTATAAGCATAAATGATTCATAATACAAAAGTGTACTGTGTTCATATAACTCAGGGGTGGGGAACCTTTTTTCTGCCAAGGGCCATTTGGATATTTATAACCGGGGACCGGGGGGGGGGGGGTTTCTGGGATTTCCATGGACCGGGGCCGGAGTTTGCAGGCGGGAGCCAATCACAAGCACTGGTGGGTGGGGTTTGCGGGTGGGAGCTCCACGGGCCTTAGGCGGGAGCCCCGCTGGCCTTATACGGCCCACGGGCCTGACGTTGCCCACCCCTGATATAACTAGAACCATGTTTGTTTGTTTGGAGAGTGGGGGATAAGTCATAGAATGACCTATTTCCTAGGTGTTCCTTACACTGGTAAGCTGAGCGAGTGGCTACTTTGGGCTGTTGATTCTGAGAGTTGGTATGTTGTTGTTGACATGGTCTAGCACTAAAAGTACAATGACAGACATTGATGGGATTTTCTGCCATTGATCCAAACTAGCTTGACCAACCTGTTGGGTACTAAGCACCTTGATTGCTTCTAGAGGGCAGGAGATACATTGTACTACTGCACCTCAGGCAGCAAAGTGATCTTGCTTGAAGGGTATCACTATTAAATTCCTGTTTACTTAACAGTAATGCTTTTAATAAAGGAGCGTGGTGGCTCAGCGGGTAAGACGCCAGGCTTGTCGATCGGAAGATCGCAAGTTCGGAGGTTCGAATCCCTAGCCCTGCGTGCGGAGTGAGCTCCCGCACTAGCCCCAGCTCTTGCCAACCTAGCAATTTGAAAGCATGCAAATGCAAGTAGATGAATAGGCACCACTTCGGTGGGAAGGTAACAGTGTTCCGTGTGCATCATGCCAGCCACATGACCGCGGAAGTGTCTTCGGACGACGCTGGCTCTTCCGCTAACAAACGGAGATGAGCACCGGCCCCTAGAGTCGGACACGACTGCACAAATGTGCGGGGGGAACCTTTACCTTTACCTAATGCTTTTAATAACTTACCTTTGGATTCTATAATCATTTTGTGACCAGTCAAATCAGAACACAGCCACATGCCATGCATGGCAGTCCAGGAGAAACTCAATGAACCATTTTTTATGCTTGCCTAAGACTTCCACTTTGTAGTTCTAGCTAAATATCCTTCTAGCTAACTCTGATTAATTAAAAAAGACAGACATAATTTCTAAGCCTTCATGGCTGCAAAATTGTTTATTTCAAGTCTCCAAAATGAATGCTGTAGAGCTCACAATCTTTTCACACAACAATCTACTCCTCATTACTTCAAGCTTTATTCATTGCAACAGCATAATTTAAGTTATAAAGGGGAGTCTTTTTGATGCTGTTATTGTCAAATAAACAGAAATATTAAGTCCTTCTGTTTTACTGTAAACCCACCCATATATGTACCAACAGATTCAAAATTACTTTCACCCCACTCATGCTTCATGAATTTCACCTTCCCCTTCCCCAAATTTTGCAAGTCAGAGACGGTAAATACTGCTTAGTCACAAGCTTCAACTAAGATACTGGTTCATGAAAAGCTGATCTAGATATTGCTAAAATAATTACAATTAAACATTTGGGATTTGTCAAAAAACATGAACATGATGCTAGACTCGATCAATACAAATACAAATACAAAACAGTCTGGGATCAATTTCATAGTAAGTCAGTGAATATGTGCCAAGACAAAGATGAGATGAGGGGCTACATGAATAAATTCATCCAAGCGTTTTCTGAGGAAAACTGGATTATTGTACATACTCTACTGAACATACTGTTCAAGAAAAGATCTAGGTGCATAGTGTTAGTACAAATTGTAAAAGGTCTCAATCAAAGAGAAAGGTCTCTTGTTCAGTATGAGTTACACTTATCCATTTCCCGACTGAATTACAACTCAATGAACGTTTTTTGTGAAGATATTACTTCTCTCTCATACACCTCTCCATATATACACATCTATTATGAGCATCATTTTCAGTAGTGGGCCATTTTTTTGGACAAATCTGTAATCAATACTTCTGAGCTGTATTTGTACCATGGCCTAGAATTGCTAAAAAATGGATACAGTATTATTTTTTAGTTATTCAAAGTTTTAAAACTGTGTGTTTCTGCTGTGTAATGTTAGACAAGGAGAGAAAAATACAGCTTTTGATTTGAAACTGGCCAAGTTGAGGATACAATTCTACAATGCCTGGAGAAACAGGTTGCTTATATTCTTCTTCTCCAAGACCTCAGAGAGGAGAATCTAACTTGGATCCTTCCTTCCACCTCCATGACAACGTTCACTGCAAGTATGTTCTGTGCCAGGACTCTCAAAAGTAGCATAACTGGAATGACGTGGGAGAAGCTGAAAGTAAAACATCCTAAGTCCCCTGAATCTGGGAAAGGGGAATTTTGATCAGCCATCTGCTTACAAAGGCAGGGAAAAAATCATTTTAATAAATGAGAGATCCAAACATCATTCCATCCTCATTTCTGCACTGCTGGCCTGTAACATAGAGGGTTTGGGGTTTCCTAGATAACTCTGAGGTCAAACTGCTTCAGTGGAAGCTCCTGTCAATCATTTCAGCCTATTTAGTTTAAGTTAAAGTACTGTATAGAGCCAGTGTGGTGTAGTGGTTAAGGCATCAGGCTAGAAACCAGGAGACTGTGAGTTCTAGACCCGCCTTAGGCATGAAGCCAGCTGGTAACCTTGGGCCAGTCGCTCTCTCTCAGCCCTGGGAAGGAGCCAATAGGAAACCAGGAGACTGAGAGTTCTAGTCCCGCCTTAGGCACGAAGCCAGCTGGTAACCTTGGGCCAGTCGCTATCTCTCAGCCCTGGGAAGGAGCCAATAGGAAACCAGGAGACTGAGAGTTCTAGTCCCGCCTTAGGCATGAAAGCCGGCTGGGTGACCTTGGGCCAGTCCCTGTCTCTCAGCCCTAGGAAGAAGGCAATGGCAAACCACTTCCGAAAAACCTTGCCAAGAAAACTGCAGGGATTTGTCCAGGCAGTCTCCGAGAATTGGACACGATTAAACGGATTTAAAAAAAAGTACTGTATGCAACACACAACCTAACAGCTGCTAGAATCGAAACATTTCACCGACCATCTACTGTACTCCAAGTGATCTGAAACCTAACCTAACCCTTTATCAATCCTAATCCACACAAGTTCCTATACAAACAACAGCCAAAGACATATCCAAAAAAATGTGGAAGTTCACAGGAAAATGGTAGTTTGGCTATTTTGCAAAATCTGCAAACAAAAATACCAATAATTATACTTTTTTTCTAAATAGAAAAACCCTCCTTAAATTGTTCTTATGCTCTAGAATATTTAAAATATTCCAACTGCTCTGAAGTTAAATTCTCAAGAAGATAGAAACAAATGTGTTAAATATAAGTGATGGAAATAGTTTCTAGTAGCTTTTAAGTTTTACAGGAATACCGAAAGCAATTCAGAAGTGAGTTTCAATATACCTGTACATTGTTGGTAAGAAAAAGTCCAGAAACAATGGCTGAATATAGA
This sequence comes from Charina bottae, assembly GCA_023362775.1. Lineage (NCBI taxonomy): Eukaryota > Metazoa > Chordata > Lepidosauria > Squamata > Charinaidae > Charina > Charina bottae. The sequence continues at coordinate 27,101,953 of JALMGJ010000003.1, read as the reverse complement.
ATAAAGCATTTAAAACAAAAGTCTTCAACCATATAGTTTTGACTTAAGCAGTATTCAGGGGTCCCCAACCTTTTTGGCGCCAGGGACCGGTTTCAAAAGATGATTTTTCTGCGGACCGGGGGGACGGGGTTTCCGGGATTTCCACGGACCGGGGGGCGGGGTTTCTGGGATTTCCGTGGGCCGGTGTTTGAAGGCGGGAGCCAATCACAAGCACCAGGGGGCGGGGTTTGCGGGCGGGAGCCCCCCAGCCCAGTTCCTAACAGGCCGCGGCCCACAGGTTGGGGACCCCTGGTATATATTACAAGACAGCCAACATAAATGTAAAGAGTAAGCTACAATACACACATATAAATTATACCACTGAACGTTCGTTCCCCTTTCTCCTTCCTCTGAATAGTTCTTGGAAATTTAGTTTTTTGGAAGTGGAAGAAAATCATCCACCCTTGTCTAGAACCTGCTTTAACAAAATATATTGCCACATATGTCCAAATGACTTGACTGGTAAACAAGAGGCACATTACACACCAATTTACCCCCCCTTTTTTTTTTTTTTGTTCAGCAAATTGCTCCATATTTGTGCATAGCTCTGCACAAATCTGACCTCAGGCACAGGTAACATGTGTCTTACATTAGTCTCCGGTAGGTGCCTGTCTAAAGTGGGTGGCAAACGTGTCCCTATCGTTGGAATGCACTGCTTGTGTAAGTGTTCCTATCTCCTCTGTGTGCTTCAAGAGGAAAGGGTCCTTAAGTACCCTTTTGGGGACAAGAGGTGGATCCGAGATCTATCAAGATTGAAGACTGCTACCTTAAGGATGACTTTAAGGCTATGCTCCGAAGCAACCACACTAGGAAGTATGTTCCACGGTCAGAGACCAGTAAAGCAAAGCAAAGGCTTATTATGCTTAAGAATCGCGGGAGCAGCCCTTGCTGGGTGTCCTCGTTAGCTCCAGCGCAGGCTGGAAAGAGCGATTTCCCGCTTGCTTCCTTTCCTGCTCCCGAGACCTGGCCACTGAGTACCACCCAAATGGTCGGAGAAGGGCGCACTGGCACCCCGAGGATATTCCCCTCTCCAGACAGCTCCGCTAGCGCTTCTTCCTTCTCCAACACCCCCCTCCCCGGGGGGGGCTCCCAGGTCTTCCCATCCCTGCCGAGACACCCACCTCCAAGAAGGTGATTCTGCTTCCCATTTTGCAGGTGATCTCGTTACCCACCCTCCAGCTCCAGCAGCCGGTCTAACAGATGAGGCAGGAGCAGCTCTCCCTTCTCCCGATCTTCCTCACAGCTCCGCGGCTGCACTTTAATTGGGGGCCCGGCAGGTCCTCCGGCCAATCAGGAGATTCCCTACGCCCAGGAGGTAGCCTTGCAGGGAAGGAGGATGTGCTCTGCCATTTCGCTTCCCTCGCCGTCATTCCCTCCCCGTCCCTTGCACGTTGCTGCTGCGGCTGCATAGAGCCAGGAGGCGCCGAGTTCAGCTGCGGCTCCCGAGGAAAGGGAGCGGGAATTGGGACCGGCTCGCTGCACGAGCGTTGGTTGCTACGCGGGCCGCCCGGAGCCTGCTTGTACCACGTGCGCGCAGATGCACGTATTTTCAAGTAGAAATGAGAATCTCCCCTCAGGGGACCAATGTGCGAAGGCGCCGTCAAGCGAGGTCAGTCTTGCAATTTGATCGGAGCGGTAAAATGATCTCCTTGGCCAAGTTCGCTACGCACGCACGCGCGCAGCGCAGCGCAGCGCAACACTTAGGTTCTCCTTTCCTCCAACTGGAAGGATAACAAGTGCAATGCACCCACGGCTTCGCGGGGGAGCCTTCATGGTGGAGCAACTGCTGCTGGGCTTCAGGGCCTCCTTATTACAGTTCAGGAGGGATTATGTGTTTTTATCCAGGCATTTTAGACATTTTAGTTTAATGGCGCTGCTGTTTTTTAAAAGTTGGCACCTAAACCCAACAATGTGTATGTGTTTATACTGTAAGCTGAGCAGAGCTGTGTGGGGGTTGGCAATCCATGAACTTGTAAAAATTAATGCCAGTGAGATAGAGAAGTGGGGTTGCCCAGCTCACAGTGATCCTGTTTCGAGCTTCAAGGTGGGACAGGGACTACTGGAGCATGGTCTCTCCTGTCCAGATCCATCATATAGGCCCTACCATATTATGGGGATGACAACAAGCAGCCTCAGCTCATGTGATCTCTGAACCCGTCTTATGGTCTGCAGTTCTCTTTCTGACCATACTGTCAACAGCTGACAAATACTGAGATCCAGGTTTCCCACGATTCTGATCTGGAAGTTTCACTCACCTGGACATCCTACTTGCCATGACATGAAGACACCCCACCAACCGTTCATAGAGGACAGATCCTCACATCATCATCTTCATCTCACTTGCCAGCCCACTGATGAGGCAATCTGAGCTGCGCTTTAGGTGGGAAAATGGCGTCTTCCCTTTTATCCCAGCACAGGACCTCTCATGCAGACCATCTAAGCTGCAAGGAGGCGGCTTATGACGACAGGGTTGGGGGCAGTGCTGCTGCAGGAATGCCTCCTCCAGTCCAGGTGCTGGGAAATGGGCCTTTTGTTATGGCTGTGAGGAAGATTGAATTCCTGTCTTCCATACTTGTTTTATTTATTGTATTTTAAAAGGAATATTACCCCATTGACCTACAGAGTGGTTGCAGCCTTGGAATGAGGGTCAGCATATTTGAGAGCACTCCACAGCTTAACATCTCTTCCACACACACCAAAAGTCTGGCTTTTCAGCATTGTTTGTTGGGCAGCTGCATCTGGACTGCACAAATCCAGATGACCACTAGATGACATCCGAGAGAGAAAGAAAATTCTAATTCTTTTGCTGTCATCTGGTGGTAATCAACCTCAGAAACCTTAGGAAAAAAAACTTGATTGGACACAGAGCCCTGAGTGTAAAAACACCACACTGACAGACAGACAGACAGACATATAATATCCCGCCTTTATTATTTTTATAAATAATTCAAGGCGGCAAAGATACCTAATACTCCTTCCTCCTCCTATTTTCCCCACAACAACCCTGTGAGGTGAGTTGGCATGTTCTGTTGGCAGCTTTTCCCATGCTTGGTGACATTGGACAGGACTGGAATCTCATCCAGGGAAGCCATGAATCGTTACATTGTCATGCAAGAGAACTGTGTGGACAGTAGCACAGCAGAACCCTGTTCCAGATGTGCATTAATGGCATGCTTGCCGAAATATTTTCCCACTCTGGGATAGGAAGAAAGCATGACAAAGCAACTGTATGGATAAGCGCACATACTTACCACAATTACAAATATATATTCCCATGGAGTCCTTGGTGCTCTCTGAGCTAGGTTGTTTGCTTGCTTGCAGATGTTTCATTTACCCGACTACATCATCATGGGGTAGGGTGGGTGTCAAGCCCCCATAGGATTTTTTTGCTTGTTGTGGATTGTTTCCTTCTGGACATGTATGATCCATGCTTTTATTTTATCGTTTCTTGATTTTAAAGTTGAAAGCCGCCCAGAGTTGTGTAGAGTTGGGCATCCTTTAAATTGTGTAAAATAAATAAAATTTGGTACACTAGAACCTTTCCATCAGAGTAGACAGTTTTTTTAGCTGCTACACATATACTGTAGTGTCCAAGGTTCTTTGACAGGTTCCGGATTTGGGAGATATAATGTAATTATATTATCCACCGCATGGTGGAGCGGCCTGCTCCTTTTTCCAAGACACCAGTGATCCACGTTCTATGCAGTAAATAGACGCTCAAGCAGAGATTAGATAAAATAGCCTATTTACTTTATATACATATGTAGTCCAAAATACATCCAACAGCAGTAACAAATGATACAGCAATACAGCGATGAGAAGTTTCAACAGCAACGAGAAGACTACCAGACCCCTCTGCTTATATACATAAACTGACCAATCACATTATAGGTCACTCTCATCATCTGCCACACCCAACTAAACGATTAGCACCTGTAGTATGAGTCATACACTGCCACATCATCCCTACAACAATGGCTGCTAATTGGGTGACTTGCAGAATAATTCCCCTCTCACCTAGATATCAAGCCTCTCCAGTATAATTTATCTAACTGTAAATTCCTGGATATATACAAACCCCAACACCCCTCCAATTTACAATAGATATTACATTTCACTTATACAGAATAGAAGACATACACATATTGGATACACACATCCTATGTCTCTCTACACGTAGAGGCTTTGTCATCACATCTGCTACATTACTTTCAGATGGACAATATTGCAGATTAATCAGAGATTCTTTTACAGCATTCCTAACATTGTGATACTTGATATCAACATGTTTGCTCCTCCCTCTGATCCTATCACTCTTTGCAATCTGTATACACGATTCACTGTCGTCATATACACATATAGGTTCATCAATTGTTACATTAACATCCTTTAACAATTGCCTATACCATATTAACTCTGAACATAGGTCAGATAGTGCTGCGTACTCTGCCTCTGCAGTAGATACGGCAACAGAACTCTGTTTCCGAGACCTCCACCCCACCAAGGTGTTACCAAACATAATTATCAATCCTGTCATTGATTTTCTATCATGTACATCATTACCCCAATCACTATCTACATAGCATTTTAATTCCAATGGTTTACAAGGTTTTATCAATAAACATTTATTAAAAGTCCCTTTAAGATATCTAAACACACGTTTAATACCTTTCCAATGCCTCTGGGTAGGTTGCACAACATACCTACTCAGCACATTCACCGCATTCCCGATATCAGGACACGACCATTGTGCTAAATACAATAAACTTCCAATTATTGATTGATAGTGTTCTTGATTACATGATGTTTGGTCAACGTCTCCAGCCTCTGTTTTAACAAAATCAGTTGTCATCGGGGTAGGAAACTCCTTGCAATGTTCCATATTGTTCTCTCTTAGCAGTTGTTCAATTTTCTTCCGCTGCTCTAGAACAAATCCCCCATCAACCTTCTGAATACCTACGCCTAGGTAATTTCTAATCTCTCCCAGATCTTTAACATCAAATTGTTGCTTCAGTTTTTCAGTAAATCCAATTACCTTCCTTTGATCTTTAGCTATAAAACACAAATCGTCTACAAAAATCAAAAGCAACACCTGTTCATCATTATCACATTGCTTTATATACAGACATGGGTCAGCCTTGCTACACTTGAACCCCATTCTTTGCAATTCCTCATCTAATCATAGATTCCAGCAACGTGCTGATTGCCTGAGTCCATACAACGCAACGCCTTCTGCAACTTGTACACTCTACCTGCATCATTAGACTCATATCCTGGAGCTTCAACCATATAGATTTCTTCCCTCAAATCAGCATGCAGATATGCTGTGGTGATATCATAATGGTTCACTACACAATTCCCAGCTGCTGCCATTGCTAAAGCAAACCTGAATGTCTCCCCTCTTAGCGTTGGCGCAAAAACCTCATCATAAGTCTGATTCTTAACCTGGGAAAACCCTTGTGCTACAAGCCTAGCTTTATACTGAATATCACCATTGACTAAGGCCTTCTTCTTATAAACCCACCTACACCTTACTGCCCTATGCCCCTCAGGCAGCCTGGTAGATTTAAACACCTTATGGGAATTAATGGCATTCATTTCCACATCCATAGCAGCTTTCCACTTTTTCTGCTCTTGTGGTGGCAACTCCATTACCTCTGAATAACTACGAGGTTCATAATTAATAAAACACACTTTAACATCACCTGGTGTGTAACGCTGAGGTGGTATGCCCTTGTTAACTCTTTCAGATCTGCGCAATACAGTAGCCTCCTGCATCATTGGCACACTAGGAGTTACTTCCTCTTCCTTCTTAATCACATCATTGGACCCTTGCCGCTTTGATAATTTGAATTGTCCCTGACTAGGAAGAAAAACCTCACTCCCTGCGTGTAACTTCTGCCAATTGCTATGCTCACTGAAACTTGCTGATCTAGAAATAACAAGTCTTCTGCCATCAGTGAACCTATATCCCTTCGTTCCTGGCTCATACCCCACAAAAATCATCTTCTGTGCTTTTGCCTGCCCTTTCCTACGTACCTCCTTATGCACGTGAACATAGGCAGTGCACCCAAACACCTTCAAATGAGTTAATGATGGCTTCTTGCCATACAACATATAACATGGTGTTTGATTTACAGATACACTCCACAACCTGTTAATTAAATAATTAACAGTCAGTATAGCCTCTCCCCAGTATCGTCTAGATAACCCTGAGTCAGCTAATAAAGAATCCTTTACCGTCTGTAATGCTGAGTATCTTTGTTCTGCCACTCCTGGCCCTGATGCACTATGCAGATTGGTTCTCCTGTGCGCAATGCCCCTCCTACTGAGCCATTGCTGAAAACTGCCACTCATAAACTCAGTTCCCCGGTCAGTTTGTAAACTACACACCTTTGTGCTATATCTACGTTCCACAAACTGCACCCAATTCCTGAACTTATCAAATGTTTGGCTTTTAGCTTTCAATAGGTAACAGAACCCAAATCTGGTGAAATCATCCACAATGACTAAAACATATTTAGCACCACCTATTGTGGCTGGTAATGGGCCAATTAGGTCAGCGTGAACTAATTCAAAACATTTATGTGACTTTCTATCACTAAATTTGCTTACAGGATACACCTTTGACTTTGCAACCTTACATGCCGTGCAATCCAGATAAGCTTGGCACAGTTTCAAATCTATTCCAGAACTTGCTTCAGACATCTTTTCAACCACTTTGAAACTTGGATGCCCCAACCGTCTATGCCACAAATGTTCACATGAATCATGGGTTGGATTGTTAATCATGGCTACATCATGGTTCTTGGGTTTCATCATTACATATAAACTGTTCTGTAATACACCCTTACCACAGACATGATTATCCTTCATAACAATGCATTCACCCTTACCAAACTTTACATCATATCCCTGTTTATCTAACTGAGAAACACTTATGATGTTATACTCTAAGTCTGGTACACATAGCATAGATAATTCAATATTTAAACTTGGTACATACACAACCCCTCTGCCAGTAACAGATGCAACACTCCCATTTGCCAGGCTAACATGGTCCCGTTCAGCCTGCATAAACCTTTTAAACATCTGCCTATCATTGGCAATGTTTTGGCTTGCTCCGCTGTCAAGAAGCCACGGCTCCTTTAAATCCCTTCCAGTAGAATTAATCACCGACAGCTGGACAGCACTTCGTTGCTTGGAAATCCTCGGCTTGACTTTTGTTTTTTGTTTTTTATTTATTTAATTTATTCCCCGCCCATCTCCCATACAAGGGACTCTGGGTGGGTTACAATAATTAAGACTTAAAAATTTAAAATATTTAAAACCATACAAAGTAGAAGATATATAAAAATAAATCCAGATATAAAATAAAATAAAATAGAATCCAAGATGGATTGGAGACCGTAGCATAGGTCTTATTGCTACGGGGCCAGCCAACCTCAGGAGGCACTACCACCTCCGTTGTCCCAGGCCAGGCGGCAGAGCCAGGTCTTAAGGGCCTTCCGAAAGGCCAGGAGTGAAGGGGCCAGTCTCACCTCCGGGGGCAAGATGTTCCATAAGGCAGGGGCTGTCGCAGAGAAAGCACGCCTCCTGGACCCCGCTAGATGGAATTCTCTTGTTGAGGGGGTCCAAAGCATGCCCTCTCTGCACGCACGGGTGGGGCGGGCTGACGTTATCGGGACGAGACGGTCCCTCAGGTACCCTGGTCCTATGCCATATAGGGCTTTAAAGGTAATCACCAACACCTTGAATTGGACCCGGAAGCAAACTGGCAACCAATGCAGCTTGCGTAGCAGAGGTGTTACATGTGCCGATCTTATGGCACCCGTAACTGCTCGCACCGCCGCAGTTTTCCTTCTAGCATCACAGTCTTTTTTGCAAATGCTTATCAGACTGACAGCGAAAACAGCGTTTCACAGATAAAACATTATCAGTGCAAGAATAACATTCTTTAACAAACATACTGCTCTGCTTTGACTTAATTATGTTATCTTTTCTCCTTTCTTCTCTGCTCCTCCTCCAGAAGTCTGCCAGTTAAATAATTTACGGTCAAATCTCTCTCAGATAAAGACCCGAAACTGGTAGCTAAATTATCCCATGTTTCATTTAGAGAACTGAGAATTACATAAACCTTGTGTCATTCTGAGAATTGCATATTTCTCTGTGCTAATTCGAGGAACAAACCAGCCATATAATGCAAATGTTCAAGAATACTCCCACTTTCATGTAATTTAGCATGATAAAGCTTTCTTGTCAACAAAACCTTGCATAACGGTGTGCTTCTAAGATAAACATTTCTTAAAGCCTCCCAACACCCACTGGCTAACTGAAAATCTCTAACATAACATAATTGGCTGTCCTCCAAACATAAAATTATGCTTGCCAATGCTTTCTCGTTCTGCAAAATAACGTCTTCATCGTCCAACTCGTCTGGTGGGTCATGGACAATCTTCCAAATACCTTCCCGGCGAAGAAACATTTCCATCTTGTACGCCCACGACAGATAATTGGAGTCATTCAGCCTTTCCAAAGGAAAACCACCTCCAACTGTAGGCTGCATCTTCACTGTGCTCATCTTTCTTAGCCCCTCCCGGGCAGACACCGATGAATAAATAGCACAGACTTTATCAGAACGTCCTTCAGCTGCAAACAGGCCTAGGAAAAAGACACAGCCAGGCACGGAACCTGCCAAAGCTCCAAACTCGCCCCAGATATCCAAACGACTCCTGGATATGCTTCCAAAGTCCTCACAGCCGTGCCAGCATACCAGCTGCACACGTTCCACCGCTGGGCCCATAACCTGTCAGAGTGCGCACGGTGGGGCGGCCTGCTCCTTTTTCCAAGACACCAGTGATCCACGTTCTATGCAGTAAATAGACGCTCAAGCAGAGATTAGATAAAATAGCCTATTTACTTTATATACATGCGTAGTCCAAATACATCCAACAGCAGTAACAAAATGATACAGCAATACAGCGATGAAAGACAGCGATGAGAAGTTTCAACAGCAACGAGAAGAAAGACTACCAGACCCCTCTGCTTATATACATAAACTGACCAATCACATTATAGGTCATTCTCATCATCTGCCACACCCAACTAAACGATTAGCACCTGTAGTATGAGTCATACACTGCCACATCATCCCTACAACAATGGCTGCTAATTGGGTGACTTGCAGAATAATTCCCCTCTCACCTACAGTAGATATCAAGCCTCTCCAGTATAATTTATCTAACTGTAAATTCCTGGGTATATACAAACCCCAACAACATTATATTTGTATCTTTAATCCTTATTTCTTTTCTCAACATCCCATTTGCAACCTGATTAATATTAAACCAAAATGGTATTAGTGTAGAACAGTATAAATTCAGAGTTCCAAATCTGTTAAAAATATCCTATATCTTAGTAGAGCTTTTTATTTATAGGTAGAAAAAAAGCGGTAGATTCCAGAACTTCCAAAACATTTCCCAATATTAATAATGTATGAAATTGTTTTTGCAAAAGTCAGTTATTTTAAAAGACAAACTGGCAATAAACTGGTATAAAGTATTGATACTTCTTTAAACCCATAAACTCTAGAAAAAAAGATTTATCAACAATCTTCAGGGTTGGATTGTCCCTTATTGTCAATTTCTCATGATAGTTAGGGTCAGGTTTGAACTTCTTCTCCCAAATAATTCAAAATATGAGTTACAGCTGTTAATTTGCAAGAAAAACACTTGAGATATAACTAAAACAGGTTCCAAGTTCCTGCTATGATATTTCAGGAATAAGTTAGTAACTTTCTAATTATGCCCATAATGGTTTTTAAGATAAATCTTTTAGATTCCACACTAAAATAGAGGTTAGAATACAAGTAATTGGAAATCAGGAAAGTAAAAAATTCCATCCTTATTTGCCAAGCATAATTTAAAAAAAGAAAATGTAGGGGTCTGACTATCTCCCAAGAATTTTCTCAATGTCTTATCAATCTGATTAAAATACTTAAGAGGTATCAACATGAGAAGCTAAAGCTCAGATACTTTGGCCACCTAATGCGAAGAGAGGACTCACTGGAAAAGACCCTGATGCTGGGAAAGACTGAAGGCAAAAGGAGAAGGGGACGGCAGAGGATGAGATGGTTAGATAGCATCACTGATGTAATGAACATGAATTTGAGTATACTCCAGGAGACAGTGGAGAACAGGAAGGCCTGGCGTGCTATGGTCCATGGGGTCACGAAGAGTCGGACACGACTTAACGACTGAACAACAACAATCAACATGAGAATCACTCTTAAATATTACACACACACACACCTTTTGGAGTATCATTCATATTAACAACATTCTACACTGTAGACTCAGTAATTTTATTTGCCATCATCTGTTTATGTTATTATTGATCTGAAATAAGCAATTAAAATATTAACCTCCACCAACTTAGAACTCATTCAAGGAATGGCAAATCCGAGTTATTTAAATAAGTCCACATAGTATGTGAGAAGGCATTTTTAGAAGTATCTATAAAAATCTTAGAACCTGTAGAAGCATATTAGACTTGTTCTAATAATGGAATAATGTGACAATGTTTACTAAAATGGGGTACAATATCCATATTTTTTTTGGGTAATAAACATTAGTAATTAACTTTAAGACATAAAATACCAGAATATAACAATAATTTTTGTTCAACACTGGCCACCCTAAAACCCCAAATACAGGAACACAAAAAGTTGTTTTAAACAAAATCCTTCCCTCCCTCCCTTCGCTTTCAGCTCCCTCAAATGCTTTGGTGGATACCTTAAGATGGATGGGGCTGTATGACCTTGTTACTATTCTGAACCATCTTTTGAAGATCATTCATTGGCCTGCTAGAACCAGTGAATGGAGCAGAGCTTAACGTTGTGTAAACTTGTGTGCAGAAAAAAGAATATTGTTTAAAAACACAGCCTGTGAGCACGTTAGAGAGATTCAGGTTCTTATTCTTACACTTATAGCCCACCCAAGCATAAAGAAACACATGCTTAGACGTTGCAGGTACAAAAAGTAAGTACAAAAGAGTTCTTACATTTATTTTGTCGAGGTACAGCCATTTCAGTAGAAAAATGATTTCAGTTCTTCTTTCTGTTCCCTAAACTGAATACCTCTGGCCCTGTTTGCTGCAAGAGGCTGCGTGGAGAAAAGGGGGAAAAGCCTCTAGAGTTCAGGCCTAGCACATGGCCTCTCCATGGAAGGAGCTAAGGCATGTGTGTCCTACCTCATCGTGGAAGAATCAAAGAGAGAGAAGAGGAAGTGGGAGGGGCAACAAGCAGCTTCTTCTAGAAGCATAGAGATTGCCTCCTAGAGCAATCACCCATATGCTAATGAGGCATGCTTGATTTGCCAGATTCCAACATCTTTAAGGGCAGCTAGCACAAAACAAGTTAACACAAGTGAAGCACCTCTCCTTTTAAATGTGTCCCTTGGAAAGCTCCCATGCCTAGTTAAATGCTGTGACCAGTATATAGTAGCCAACATACTTGTAGGAGCTAGGTATTAAATCATATTACTTCTATTTATGTTTGGATGAAGCTTAAGGATTTGCTATTAGCTTTTAGTCTGAGCTGGTGGTAGCAACTAGCTGACTTTAATCTCAGCTGATGGCAGCACCTAATCTCAGAAGTTAAGTAGAGTTGGATAGTACTCGGAGACTGCCTGGGAACACCAGTGCTATAGGCTAGTTTGGAAAGTCAAAGATACATCCTGGTAGAAAATACTGGTGAACCACTTCCATACTGTTGCAGAAAAAAATTCTACATAGACATGTCCATAAAGTCACTGGGTGTCAAGTCTGACTTAAAGGAGACTAAACTTTATTAGGCTTTAATACCTAAATGGTTTCAGACTAAGTTATCTGAAGAATAGCCTACTTACACCCAACCTGCTCAAACCTCAAGATTAGCATTTGAGGTGGCCATGCACTCTGATACAGCAGTAAGAGTTAAGGAGATTTTGTGATAGAAATTTTTCTATGGGCATTTTTGGAATGCCCTTTCTTGAAAGTGCATAGTGTCCTTGTTTTGCTAATATTCAGGAAGATGTTACATTTGTACATATTCTTATCTGCATTTGATTAGTTTTAGCATTATGTGCTTTGAACTATGTTTTCATTTTATTTCACTTGCTAGAGTTTGGTGTGCAATTTAAGTTATACATTATTAGCTAGCAAATACTATTTTTAGGATTTGATTATATACTTTGGATTTTTATGTTCGAAGGGTTTTTGCTCTGTAAAGGTTTTCACTCTAAAAAGCAGAGTGCTCACTCTATGAAATATTAACTGTTAAACATTAATTATCTTTCAGTGTTAGTTGTCCTTTCCTCACAGCAAGAGTTTGGTATGGCTTACAGCCATAACATCCATTATCTTAAATCAGCACACACATATGGACATTTCTGCTTTCCTCAATCCACTGCACATTTTCTGTTTCTCAAACTTTAAACAAAACCATGTTGGAATCCAGAAAATCAAGCAGGCCTCATTAGCATATGGGTGATTGCTCTAGGAGGCAAACTCTGTGCTTCTAGAGGAAGTTGCTTGTTGCCCCTCCCACTTCCTCTTCTCTCTCTCTGATTCTTCCACCGATGGGGTAGGACGCACGTGCCTGAGTTCCTCCATGGAGAGGCCATGCCTAGGCCTCAAGACCCCCCTTTCTCCACGCAGCCTCTTGCAGCAAACAGGGCCAGAGGTATACAGTTTAGGGAACAGGAAGAAGAACTGAAACCAATTTTCTACTGAAATGGCTGTACCTGGACCAAATAAATGTAAGAACTCTTGTGTACTTACTCTTCATACCTGCAATGTCTAAGCATGTGTTTCTTTATGCTTGGGTGGGCTAAAAGTGTAAGAATAAGAACGTGCTCACAGGCTGTGTTTTTAAACAATATTTCTTTTTCTGTACACAAGTTTACACAACGTTAAGCTCTGCTCCATTCACTGGTTCTAACAGGCCAATGAATGATCTTCAAACCAGACATTAGAAAGCCAGTTTGGTCTAGTGGTTAAGATGCTGGGCTAGAAACCAGGAGACTGTGAGTTCTAGTCCTGCCTTAGGCATGAAAGCCAGTTGGGTGACCTTGGGCCAGTCACTCTCTCTCAGCCCAACTCACCTCACAGGGTTGTTGTTGTGGGGAAAATAGGAGGAGGAAGGAGTATTAGGTATGTTCCCCGCCTTGAGTTATTTATAAAAATAATAAAGGCGGGATAAAAATTAAATAAATAAAATTAGTAATGGGGGCTGAGGCAGCATTTGACATTGTGGGACTGATCTTCCCCTAAGACTAAACCAAGAATACATCGGAAGAATGAGTGAGAGCTATCACTCTCATGATACAATGAGTATCATCTTCAATAAGCAAGGCTGAGCATCTAAGCACTGTTGTTTTTTTAATGGAGTGTTTTGGATTAGTAAGGAGCTCTCAGTCTTGAAGCAAACATTAGAAATAAAAATACAGTTTTTGATAAGCAGAGTCTTTCACTTCATTCCTCTGACCTTTTTTTAATTTTTGAAGGAGAAAATCACCTTCAGTTATGCCAGGAGTAGGTAATTTACTAATATGATAGACAGACAGACAGACAGATAGATAGATATTCAATTTAGCAAAACCCCCAGCAAAAATTCAGTTTTACTAGAATTGTTAAAATCCAATCCTGCCTGGTGGGCATTTGTGCTAGTCCCTCTCTCCATTGCCCTAAATAACTCTTTCCAGATTTCAAAAGAGTGGCTTAATTCCATCCAGTCCATCCAGCCCAATCAAGGAACTCCTAAGGAGAGAACAACACCTCCACCAACACAAGCAGGACAAGCCAGGGTATATAAACAGAGAGCAACTCCCACTCCCTTTTCGCACTGAAGATGTAGCCTAGTCTGGCAATGAAACGTCTGCAAGAAAACAAGGCTCAGAGAGCACCAAGGACTCCACAAAAGGTTTAATATTCTCCAGAAAGCATTTCAAGTCCCCATTTAGCAGGAAGATTAATGGGACACCTGTAAAGCAAGTCATAACCTTTAAGTACCTAGGCATCCACTTTCAGTCATCTACTCACTGGATCAGTCAAGCAAAGTACCTTCTTATAAGAGCTCAAAATGCATCCTTTGTGATTTTTAAATGTGCATGTCAATGTGGTAACAGCTACGTACCAGCAGCTGTCAAATTATTCAAAGCTAAAGTACTGGACTGAATGCTATATTGCACCCAGTTATTTATGAAGATGCTTCTAGGTTAGAAGCTATCCAATCCAAATTTTTAAAGGCCATAACCTGGGTTCCTTATTCCACCCATAACTCTCTAATCCAGTTGGAATTAGATTGCATCTCCTTAGGGCAGAGCTTTCCAAACTGTGTGTTGCGACACGTTAGTGTGTCGGCTGCAGTGTCTGGGTGTGTCGCAGCTGCTGCCTCTGAACTCTTCTAGGATTCTGCGCAGGTCCTAGTGCCTGCCTTGTGCCCTGCTGCCTCCAAACCTGCCCTGCCAGGATTCCGCACAGGTCCTAGTGCCTGCCTTGTGCCCTGCTGCCTCCAAACCTGCCCTGCCAGGATTCCTCGCAGGTCCTAGTGCCTGCCTTGTGCCCTGCTGCCTCCAAACCTGCCCTGCCAGGATTCCGCGCAGGTCCTAGTGCCTGCCTTGTGCCCTGCTGCCTCCAAACCTGCCCTGCCAGGATTCCGCGCAGGTCCTAGTGCCTGCCTTGTGCCCTGCTGCCTCCAAACCTGCCCTGCCAGGATTCCGCGCAGGTCCTAGTGCCTGCCTTGTGCCCTGCTGCCTCCAAACCTGCCCTGCCAGGATTCCGCGCAGGTCCTAGTGCCTGCCTTGAGCCCTGCTGCCTCCAAACCTGCCCTGCCAGGATTCCGCGCAGGTCCTAGTGCCTGCCTTGTGCCCTGCTGCCTCCAAACCTGCCCTGCCAGGATTCCGCGCAGGTCCTAGTGCCTGCCTTGTGCCCTGCTGCCTCCAAACCTGCCCTGCCAGGATTCCGCGCAGGTCCTAGTGCCTGCCTTGTGCCCTGCTGCCTCCAAACCTGCCCTGCCAGGATTCCGCGCAGGTCCTAGTGCCTGCCTTGTGCCCTGCTGCCTCCAAACCTGCCCTGCCAGGATTCCGCGCAGGTCCTAGTGCCTGCCTTGTGCCCTGCTGCCTCCAAACCTGCTGTGATTCCGCACAGGTCCTAGTGCCTGCTTTGTGCCCTGCTGTAAGAGTGTGTCGCGAAATGATGCATGTCTAAAAAGTGTGTCACCAACATGAAATGTTTGGAAAGCTCTGCCTTAGGGGCCCATCAGAGGCCCTGTTGCCTCAGATACCAGTTGAAGCAAATTCTTTGGGGAACATCTTTGGTCCATCTCACCTTACTTGATAGATTTGAATCTTCCCTAAGAAGATGAATCAATCTGAATCTGGCTTACTGCGGCTTTTCCAGCATTAGCTCGTCTCACCCCCGATAAAGTCATAGTTACCCTTCAGTGAGGGAACTGTTTACATTATGTTATAACCTTAAAGAGAATTTTTATAAAATGATGTATCAATGGTATTTATCACCAGAAAAATTGTGAAAAATTTATAATGGGACTTCGAATATTTGTTGGAAATGTGAACAACAAGAAGGGACTTTTTATCATCTTTGGTGGACAAGTAAAAAAGCTAAAAAAATTTGGACTCAAATACATATATCAATCCAGAAGATTTTAAAGATTAATATACAATCAAAACCAGAGACATTCCTTTTGGGACTGATGGATAAACAATTGGAAAAATCATATGGAACTTTGTTTTTATATATGATAACTACAGCAAGATTTTTATATGCTCAAAGATGGAAAGACTCAATCTCACCTACAATGGAAGAATGGATGGTAAAGTTGATCCAGTTGGCAGAGATGGCAAAATTGACAGCTTTGATTAGAGAAAAGACATTGACTAATTTTAGGGTGAATTGGAACCCCCTTTTGGACTTTTTGTGTGAAACAGAAAAGAATGAAATTATGATATACGGATTTGATGATTAATAATATTAGTTGACAATAGAAAAAATGGATGTTATGTTGTAACCTTAGAGTAAGAGTTTAATGTAAGTTTTACTTATATCTGTTGTAAAAGAAGTTGGGAGTTACTCCTTTTTCTATTTCTGTTCTCTTCTTTTTCTTTTTTCCCCCTGAACTTCTGTTTTGTTTCTCTTTCTTTATTAGTTTCTGTTAGATTTTATCTCTTTGTTTTAAAATTTAATAAAGTTATTAAAAATAAAATATTGGTCTTGGACTGTAAATGAATAAAATGAAATCAAATAGTCAATTAAATTAAATTAAAATTAAAAAGTGGTAAGAAAATAACCTTGTTGGCTTCAGTGATTATCAGGTGTTCAAAGGTTCTTTCTTTCTAAAGATTTGGACACAATGCTTTCTGATGGGTTGTGTCCAGCAGTTTCTGCTATATTTATTTATTTTATTTTATTTTATTTATTTATTTTTATCCCGCCTTTATTATTTTCATAAATGACTCAAGGTATGAACATACAGTACCTAATACTCCTTCTTCCTCCTATTTTCCCCACAACAACAACCCAACCCTGTGAGGTGAGTTGGACTGAGAGAGAGTGACTGGCCCAAGGTCACCCAGCCGGTTTTCATGCCTAAGGCGGGACTACAACTCAGACTCCTGGTTTCTAGCCCAGCACCTTAACCACTAGGCCAAACTGGCTCTCCAGCCACTCCCTCCCTGCCTGGTGACTCCATCCCCAGGAATCATATGATGGGAGAGCTCCTAGCAGACACTTCCATAGTTCAATTTTCAAACAGATGGAGCCTTGGTGAGAAAGTTGGTGTATACCTTTCAGGTGTTCATTTTTGCTGCTCTACTGTAAATGGCTTATTAAAGTAGTTATGGCCCCTTTGGTTACTCTATCCAGAGCTAACTAGGTGAAAGCAGTGTTTTGATTTCAGATCTCTGCCTCTTAAATGGTAGTTGTATCAAATCACAGATCATTGCCTCACCAGTGTTTATTGAGTGAAGTCAAAATGTCTTGGCGAGTAAAACACTTGTTTGTGAGGAAATCACAAGTCTGTGCTGTGCTGCTAAATTCATAGCATCCACAGTACAATGGTACGAGTATTTTAGGTATTTTTAAAGGAATTTCTAAAATTCATTTTTTATACCCAGGAACTAACTTGAATATTGTTATTAGATAGATTGCTTTTATAGCATTGTAAACTGCTTTGTGATTGTATAAATAGGAAGCATGTTACAAATGTCTATTTAATTAAATAAAAAATGTTTACAGCAGTATATCTCAAGTTCTCATGGTGTAAGATCTTATAGATCTGTCAGTGGAACTCGCCTATAAGATTGCAACATAAGGTAAAGTAAAGGTTCCCCCCACACATTTGTGCAGTCGTGTCTGACTCCAGGGGCCGGTGCTCATCTCCGTTTGATAGCCGAAGAGCCAGCGTTGTCCGAAGATGCTTCCGCGGTCATGTGGCCGGCATGACGCACGGGGAACGGTTACCTACCCACCAAAGTGGTACCTATTCATCTACTTGCATTTGCATGCTTTCAAATTGCTAGGTTGGCAAGAGCTGGGGCGAGTGCGGGAGCTCACTCCATTATGCGGGGCTAGGGTCTCGAACCTCCGAACTTGCGATCTTCCGATCGACAAGCCTGGCGTCTTACCCGCTGAGCCATGCATAAATATTCTTTACCAAACTGCTGAATCCAAATGTTTTAGTTATTTGGGCAGGCTTGCCTTTTGATTTAGATGGGTGGATACTTTAAGGAGAGGCCGTCTTGGTGGTGGTGGGTGTGCCTTTGAGTCAGTGTTGGCTCCTGGCAACTGCCTGGACAAGTCCCTGCAGTTTTCGTGGCAAGGTTTTTGGAAGTGATTTGCCATAGTCTCCTTCCTAGGGACTGACCTAAAGTCACCCAGTTGGTTTTAAGCCTAAGGGGGGACTAGAACTCAGTATTTTGGTTTCTAGCCTGTTGCCTTAACCACTACACCAAACTTGCTCCCATCTTGGTGGTAGCACCCAAAAATCTGAAACTCCAGCCTTAGTGTTTTCAGATGCCATGTAACATCCCTCCTATTCCCCCCTTTTTTTTTTATGGAATCAGATATGGCCTTTCCCAGTTAATGATGGTAAGTTTTGTTGTTCTTGGCCTCTTGCTGATTTGATGATGCTTGTTGCAATGTTCAGATTATAATGACTGTGGTGATTTTCTATTGTTTATTTACGTTATTAACCTCTTTGAAACAGACAGAAATAATCAAGTTACAAATTCTAAAGATGATTAAAGCAAAATTCTGTTTGACATCTCAGGTCTTAAAATCACTTCTACTATCAGGGGTGACCATATGCCTTTAACAGTGCAATTGATCACGCATATTAATGCGTCAGTATAAACCTTTGAATGCAGGGGTGGAAAATCAGTGAGATGCATGTGACTTCCAAGCCTCCTTTTTGCTCTCCTCCCCTGCCTCAGTTGTTATTCACTTCCGATAGGCTTAATATACCTATCCACATTTGCAAAAGCCAACCACAAAATGAGAGAGAGAAAAAAGCAGGCTACATATTCTATCTCTACCCCCTCTGATTGCATCATCATATCACTGCAATTCCCCTGTAACTTTACACCACTGGGGGAAAAATAATTTAAAAATGGTGTCTCCTGGCCACAAAAAAGTTTCCCATCTTGCATATATATATTACATATAGAAAACTGTACTCCGTGTTCACTAGGTAACTCTTTTATGTTGCTTCATTTTTAAATGAAAGGCTAATATTAAATAACAAACAGTTGGTATATAATTAGAATGAGGTGTTATCCTCACACCTTGTTGTGTTCTTGTTAATATATTCACTCCATTTTTTACTGCAGCACTCTGGGGAGCAGCCAAGATTTTGTTAACCATTGTCAGAGACCAAATAAAAGCCTGCAGCAGTAAATTCCAAACTTCAGAATACATCATTTGCATCAAATACACACAAAAGGGGGATTACCTATTCCAAATCTCAGATAGAAATCATTCACATTTGATTTTAATTTCATACAGGCTGTTATATAATTGCTCCCATTCTTGCAGCTGTATTTGTTTATTATATTAAATAATAACTTTTCTTATAGGACCCCAAGGACTTAAATGGTAATTACTTTTGAGTAGAAACTAAGAGAGTATACAATTACAATCTTGGATCTTTTCTGTGCCAGTTGTACAAATCATATACCCGAGGATTAATGATTAGACAATCAGGCAGTAGTTTGGCTTTCGCTTTATTGGTACATATCCTGTGAGACATGTGTTTTTGAGTTTTAAAAAAGCTTGGTTGTTTGAGAAAAAAGTAATAATAAAGAGGTGGGGGACATTTCTGTGTCAGGGAAGGTGTTTTCACTGCTTATCCTGTATCTGTGGACTTGAATTCGCATACAATAGAAAATATTTAAATAGTATTGCCTAAAGTTCTGATACCTAAATCACATTTTTTAAAACAAATTAAAACAAGGGTATAGTTCTGACAATTGGAACAATAACTCATGCAGAGTTGAAATAGAAAATATTTTCAAGGGTGAGCAAGAATTCAATTAGATAATCCATCTCACCCAACAGAATCTGTTGAAAGGAGGTCAGGACACCACATCATTCAGGGATGCAACAGGCAACCATCTCAGATTAGTGCTTTTCATCCTGAAGCAAATTTCAGGACTGCTGGGAACTAGCACTTCTTTTGCAAATGTTAAGTTAAAAAAAAAAGTTAAAAAGTTAAGGAATTAACTGCACCATGTCAACCCTGCTGATATATTACGAGTTACACAGAAATGCAAAATTTTTGTTGTTTATTCGTTCAGTCGCTTCCAACTCTTCGTGACTTGATGGACAAGCCCACGCCAGAGCTTCCTGTCGGCAGTCACCATCCCCAGCTCCCCCACGGTCGAGTCCGTCACCTCCAGAATATCATCCATCCATCTTGCCCGTGGTCGGCCCCTCTTCCTTTTGCCTTCCACTTTCCCTATGCAAAATACATTGCCTCTAAAAAGAAAATAATGACTTTAGTATATCTGTAACTCTGTAATTATTCAGAACTCATTTTTCTAAAAGGCTGGGAAATGAAAACACTCAGAAATGAAGTGATCATTATAGTAAACAAAACTGGGAAACAGTTTTGAAAGTTCATGAGATACAGGGGTTATCTGAATCTAAGATAGTGGTGTAATCTAAGTAGGAACAAAACTTACAAACGTGGACTTGGATCTTTTCATGTCTTTCCAATAAAGCAGGTCCCCGGTTTAAGAACGTCCCGGTTTACAGACGACTCCTAGTTAAAAATTGACTTCCGTAAAAACTATTATATTAAAAAATTGAGTTAAGTACAATGTTTCGGGTTAAATACCCAATACTACTTTGTGTATTGTTATGTTTAAGATGTTTTAGTGTATTTGGAAGTGTTTCTTAAGTGTTTTATATACATAGAAAGGTAAAATATACACTATATACTAAGACAAACATTTGATTAACTGATGCTAAATAACTGTTCCAACTTACATACAAATTTGACTTAAGGACAGACTTAG
This sequence comes from Charina bottae, assembly GCA_023362775.1. NCBI lineage: Eukaryota > Metazoa > Chordata > Lepidosauria > Squamata > Charinaidae > Charina > Charina bottae. Next base: position 27,081,341 of record JALMGJ010000003.1, on the reverse strand, counting down.
GAACAGAACTCGTTCTTAAACCAGGGACCTGCTGCATTGATAACTTTTCTTTATCTGTTCAATAATGTCTGATTCTCAGAGACTGCCTGCACGTTTTCTTGGCAAGGTTTTTCCGGAAGTGGTTTGCCATTGCCTCCTTCCTAGGACTGAGAGAGAGTGACTGGCCCAAGGTCACCCAGCTGGCTTCCTGCCTAAGGCAGGATAAGAACTCCTGGACTCTAGCCTGGTGCCTTAACCGCTACATCAAACTGGCTCTCAATATTGGTAATACCATGTACCATATTTCCTGCAAAGTAAAACTCTCCCATCCCTACGTGGGCTGGATGTAGAGTTAGGTAAAGCAGATTCCTCAAGGTTCTTGATCGGATAAACAGCACAAGTAATTGCTAAGACATGAATAAATTCAGATTCTCGCATGCAAATTGATTATAAGAGATGGGGTAAACCATGCACGCAAATAGCACATCGAAGTAGTGAAATGGGGCTCTGGAAGAACATTCAAAGGGTGGCAAATGTCTTTCTTTCTTGCGGTGTCGTTTCTTTTCTAGGATTAGATACTGGAGCGGAAAGGTGGTGGGACCAAAAAGAAAATTAATGATGAAAACGAGCACAGAATGGAAGCAAAGCAGAATGGGTCTCCAGAACGCCCCAACACAAGACATCCTCGCCTGGCGCAGACTTAAGTGAAGGGCAACGGGCAGACGGCGCTCTTCAAAATCCTTTCCGTCTCCCGGAAGGCGGCGCAAGCCGCCGCGATCACAGCACATGCTCGTGATGTTGAAGCATGCGCCGATTGCAAAACGTTGTTGTCGGCGGTAGGGCTGCAGTTTCTCTTGGGAAGGATTAAGCGAGGCAATCTTCCCGGCAGCGCTGGTGGGTCTCGTCTCCGCCGCCGCGAGAGCGCTATCGCCGTGGCAGCCTCCGCTGCTTCCCTTGCCCTGACCCGCCACCTGCCCCTATTGTCCCCAAGCCATGTGACGGGGAGGGTGACAGAGCACTTTTATTTGCTTAGTCATCGCTCCCCAGCCCTCTGAGAAGGCGACTCGCTTATATCCTTCTAACCCATCCCAGCCAAGCCCGGCAGCACATCACCTCCTCGCCGGAAGAGAGGCGCAATCTGGACGCTGGCATGGGGACCGAGAGCGGCCGGGCGGCGGTCTTGTTGGGGCAAGCCCGCACCCTCAACCTGCAAACGGGCAATCTGCTCAACTGGGGCCGCTTGCGGAAGAAATGTCCATCCACCCCCAGCGAGGAGGTGAGCTTAAAGAGGAGGTCCGGGGGGTGGGAAACGGCGACTAGAAAGGATCCATTGATGCCTTTCCGACGAGACGTAACCCGCCTTCGATGGTTGGGCGGAATGACATTTTCTTGCATTTCGGTTTTGCCATGTCTTGCGTGAGGCGGATGGATCTACGGCAAAGTCAAACCTCGTATTGTGACTGACTTTACTGCCGTCCTATAATAAAGATTGTTTGGAGTCCCAAAATGTGGGTTCATTCCTCTCACTTACTGAGGAGCGAGCTAACCAAGTTTCTTAAGCCTGTTCTAGCAAACCAAACATACAACATACTGCCTTGCAATACAGTATCTTTGTTTTGGCCTTTCCCTACCAAAAGTCAAAACATAAACTGTGGACTTAACAGTAACACAAAAAGTCTGGAGCCTGTAAGGACAGTGAGGTAGAGTTCAAAGGTAAGGAACAGCTGCAAAATTGCTATAAAAACAGAAGCTCTGAAAAGCTGTGGTATGAACTAAAATCTTTAGTCAACATTCAAGTGATGAATAAAATATATACAAATTATAATGTATATATTTATATTTATGGTGACTCTATTGTGTAATAGATGCATAGAATTTTTCCAAAGGTCTGACTAGTATTTGTTAGAATAATTGGTTCCGAATGGGTCAAAGTAAAACTCGTGTGGTACCACAAAGATTAATACATTTATTATGGCATAAATATTTGAGGAACAGAGTCCACTTCAGGTTCATACACTAAAAACAGGACTCTATATGTGTGTACTTGTGTGTACACAAGTGTTTGTGGAGATGGAGGGATGATAAACAGGTCAGAAAACAAAATATATAGCAATAATAGTAATAGTAGTAATAGTCTTCTTAATAGTAGTCATCTGTTGTATGGTTGTAGAGCTGCTTGCATGGGGTGTGATTAAAAATAGTTTGTCGCTGTTCAGGTCACAAGAGATAGAGCTGAACCTCTTGTTAAAACATAGTGGGGCTATTCCATATCGCAGCCTCCCCTCTTTTGCTCCAGCATGGCATCCTTAATGTCAGTGACAGATGTTCTCAGAGGTTTGAGGTTGGTGTGAGTTCTAGTCCTGCCTGAGGCGTGAAAGCCGGCTGGGTGACCTTGGGCCAGTCCCCCTCTCTCAGCCCAACTCACCTCACAGGGTGGTTGCTGTGGGGAAAATAGGAGGAGGAAGGAGTATTAGGTTTGTTCGCCACCTTGAGTTATTTGTAAAAATAATAAAGGCGGGATAGAAAATAAATGAATAAATCAATCAATAAATCTTGCAGTACTATTGATAGAAGAAATACAGGGACCTGACATCTGGCACTGCTGCAGGACTGGCGGAGGGGGTGGTGGTAGTTGCTATAGGATGGACAGCTTTGCAAGTGCAACCAACCCATTATTCATGGTGGGGTGTAAATGATTGGTGCATGAGGAAACATTTAAATTATTCTAATTGGGAATTATAGTACTAGCTTCCTCTTTTTGGCTTGTCCTGTCATAGGTAGTTGCCAGGTACTAATCTGGCAACTACCTACTACACCATCTACAAAAGGTGTGTGTGGGGTTTTTTTTTTTGTTGTTTAAGCAGCACACGTTACAACCTGATAAATTTTTAATATTAGTTGTGGTGATCTCATTGTTTATTTGAGATTGTGGTATGTTCTGGAAACAAATCAATATGAACAGTAGTTTTCTATTGTTAGGTGGTGCTTGTGTACACTGGCAAAATAGAGTCTACAAAGTCAACATGTTCCATAGCTGTGAGGTAAAAGTTCTAGTGAAACGTGGGCAGTGCTTTCTTCCATGAGACAAGACTACAATGATGCCTTCAAGGTATTTCAGGTAAAGGGAGACGCCTTCAGGAAGAGAAGCTAAGAGAATTTTCATTCAGCTATGGAAATGGTGGCATGCTATGGATCATGCAAGGGCCAAACTGTTGATTTAAAATTTCATATTTCAAGCCAGGAATACGGACAGTTGAAAGTTTGATCAGAAGTTATATTGAAGTTAGGAAAGTCTGCCTTAATCTGGGGCTCTAGAAACATTGACAAAGATAACTACTAGCACCATTCCCCATTGACTATACTGTTTATGGCTGCTAAGAGTTATGCTTCAATTATATTTGGAGAAACACAGGTTCCCTGCCTTTTCTTTAAGACACTGGTTTAGATTGTTTACTCAGAATAACACCTGCAAAGATAATCTTTTCTGTTGGGAATCAGTTTTATTTTTCATTTAAAAAATGATCTAATGTACCTCTAGCTTTATATAAAATGTGAACAGCTTGAGCTGTGTAGTAGTTTTGTTGTAGCACATATCTGCCAAATATTTTTGCCTCACCCTGGTTATAATTGCAGAATGGGATCCTGGTATAATTAAAGCAGGAAATCACATTACGGCCCCAGGTCATATGTGGAGATATGACCTACTGTGAGATGCGAACACTTGGTTTTTTTTTTAACCACCTAAACATGGCATCTTACAGTTGCAGAACAAAAGCTGCAAATAAAATTGGATCAAAGTTACTTGATCAAATATACTCAAGTATCATATTTACAACCAGACTTCCTTTTGCCCAGGTATTTAAAACTCATTCATTAAAGTTTGGTGTACTAATCCAGGAGATTTTAAGGTTCTTATTTCATAATTTTAGTACCATATATACACAGTGGTGCTTAAAAGTTTGTGAACCCTTTTGAATTTTCAATATTTCAATATTTCATATAAATATGACGTTAAACATGGTCTGTTTTCCACACAAGTCCTAAAACTAGATAAAGAGAACCCAATTAAACAAATGAGTCAAAAACATTATACTTGTTCATTTATTTATTGAGGAAAATGATCCAAAGCTACATATTTGTGTAGCAAAAGTATGTGAACCTTTGCTTTCAGTAACTGGCATGCCCCCCCTTGGGCAGCAATAACTGCAGCTAAATGTTTCTGATAATTGTTGATCAGACCTGCACATTGGCTTGGAGAAATTTTAGTCCATTCCTCCTTGTAGAACAGCATCAACTCAGGGAAGTTGGTGGGCTTCCTTGTATGAACTGCCCGCCTCAGGTCCTTTCACAACATTTCTTTAGGATTAAGGTCAGGACTTTGACTTGGCCATTCCAAAACATTAACTTTATTCTGCTTAAAACCTTTCTTTGGTCGTATGACTTGTGTGTTTTGGGTCATTGTCTTGCTCATGACCCGGTTTCTCTTGAGTTTCAGTTCATGGACAGATACCCTGACATTTTTCTGTAGAATTTGCTGGTACAATTCAGAATTCATAGTTCCATCAATGATGGCAAGGCGTCCTGATCCAGAAGCAGCAAAACAGGCCCAAGCCATGATACTGCCACCACTGTTTCACAGATGGGATAAGGTTCTTATGCTGGAATGCAGTGTTTGCCTTTTGCCAAACATAACACTTTTCAGTCAAGCCAAAAAGTTCTATTTTGGCCTCATCCATCCATAGAACATTCTCCCAATAGCCTTCTGGCTTATCTACATGGTCTTTTGCAAACTGTAGACAGGCAGCAATGTTCTTTTTGGAGAGTAGTGGCTTTCTCCTTGCAACCCTGCCATGCACACCATTGTTGTTCAGTGTTCTCCTGATGGTAGTCTCATGAACACTGACATTTGCTAATGCAAAAGAGGCCTTTAGTTCCTTAGACATTGCCCTGGGGTTCTTTGAGACCTCCCGGAGTATTACACGCCTCTTATCTTGACCTGCAATATGCAGCCATTAGGTGTGTTCTCTTTTGGGTGTGTTCTTTCAGTTCATGCAAGCTAATAATTAATGCTAGATGCTTTGTCCAACTCTCTTCAAAAGCTGAGTGTTTGTCCTGGAATTGTTTTAACATGCTGAAGCTTTTCAGTAGATGACTGTATGAGTGGGAGTTTCTCCCAAATTCTACACTGTGAACTTCTCCAATCCAAGCTGGCAGTATTTTCAACAGGAGAACTATCCAATAACATGTTGAATTCTGTGGGTATTGATGTACTTGTTACTGTTTAGAGACTTTGTAAACTAGTGCAGAATGGAGTCACATTCGTGAGGTGGGCGTCTATATAAGTTTGAGTAATAAATAAATATCATTCACTAGAGCCAGTTAAAACAAGGGTGGACATGTGAGACATAAGCCAGATGTTTTCAAGACAGCAGAGGTGTTATTTATTTATTTATAATATTTGTAGATAAGTCTCGGCAGCAAACAACAATAAAAACAAAGGAGGAATAGCCCCCAACCAGTCTTGCACACACCTTCCCAAAGGAGTCCTCCCCTCATCCCAGTCAAAGGCCTTGGGGAAGAACCAGGTCTTCAAGGCTCACTTGAGAACAGGGTAAGGGCCATTCAGATCTCTGGGGAGATGGTGTTTCAGGCAAGCACTGCAACAGAGAAAACATACTTCAGGGATCCCATGAGATGACATTGTTTAATGGATGGGACCCAGAGCATAACACTCTATCTGAACAGATAGGATAGGCTGAAAACATGGGAGGCAGATGATATCTCAAATAACCAGGGCCTATGCCGTCAAGGGCTTTATAGATAATAAACAGTACCTTGAATTTCACCCAGAAGCTTACTGGCAGCCAATATGGCTTGCAAAGCAAAGGGGTTACAAGGGCACCCATGTCCATTACTGCCCATGACACCCCATTCTGGACCAACTGCAGTTTCCAAGAGGTCTGCAAGGGCAGCCCCATGTAGAGTGCATTGCAATGGTCCACATACAAGATGACCAAGACATGAGTGTCCACGAAGAAGGCCTCCCAGTTCAGAAATGAGCACCACAGTCGCACCAGCAGGATCTGTACAAAGGCCTTCCTGGTCACAGCTGCCAGCTGCTCTGAGCAGGAGCTGAGAGTCCAGGGAGAGCCCCAAGTTGTGTGTGCACCAGTCTCAAATGGAGAAATGCAACCCCGTCCAAAACTAAAGGCGGAAGTTCCCAATGCCCATTATGTCAACAATCAACAAGCACTCCGTTTCAAGGCCATAAAGTACAGGGCAAAGTGTGGGAAAGGCAGAAAGGAGAAGCAATATATTAAAACTGCTGTGGCTTTAAGTACTGTCTACTTGCTTCCCACCACAGAACTTACAGAGCCCAAAGTGCCACCAGTAAATAATAAATGGGCAAATGTGCTCTTTAAAATTTGCCCTTCCCATTGTCAATTTACCAATTTAAAGCTTAGGATTTACATTGGATGTATTTATAGCATCTGTAAACTGTCCCTTTACAACAAATAATAGTAGCAAGATGAAGTGACAGGTCTTTCCCCCCTTTTTAAAAAGAGTGTCACACTTCATTCTGGCCTGGGCCAAAAGCCGTCCTGTCTCTCAGCAGAGAGGAGAGTTAATAGATTTTAATAAATAAAATTCATCTTGTCTTCAGATACTCAGCAATTTTGCGGGGTAGTTAGTTTGGTGGGATCTAGAAGGGTAAACTAGTTGGCTGTGGCTGATGAGGTTAAGGTATTTCTTACATTCTTAATAATACCTCAATATAAGGTATTTCTTATATTCTTAAGCAAGAATGCATGCTTAATGGGTAAGTTCAGACAGACATTGTGGTTAATCATGATTTATACAGTGAACCTTCAGCTCCTACAGTTTCTCCAGTATTACAGTGAAGAAGAGATCAAATAATTTCAGTCCCCTAGTTGTTTGCATTTTGATAATTTGGGTGTTTTTTTTTCTGTACACCAAGATTCATGAACTTGATGGAGACTTTAGGAATGTAATAAGAGTGGTAGTGGATCAGGCTGATGGCCCATTTAGTCCAGTATTCTGTGACACCCATAGCTAACCAGATGTGTCCAGGAAGTTCACAAGGAAGGGCTTAAGGTTGGTAACACTTCTTGGGGGCAACAATGGAGGAGTGCCATAGAAGGCAGCATGCTATCTTTGATTTAGAATGTAGTTCCCCAAATGGACAGTTTACTTACTCCCTTCAGTAAAGTCTTCAGTCAAGCTCAGCCTTTTGTAATTTCATAGATGTATTCATGCCATTTACTTGGCAGCAGTACTTAAGTGGCTTGCTATTGCCTTCCCCAATGGTAGATTCCCTTGTTAAACCAAGAACCCTGGTATTCCCAAGGGATTCCCCATCCAAATCCTAAGCAGGTACAAAACCTGTTTTAAGATTAGTCAGAATTCGCTAAGTGCTGCCCCAATCTGGCACTAAACAGAGTACGCCCACTTTATTAACAAAGCCTATGAAGAACATTTTAGAAGTGTACTGTTCTTCTCTTTGCCATCATGCTGGTTGTGCTATATAAGTTATGACATTCATCGCTGATACGCTTACATATATGGGAATGACAAAAGGTGGACAGAAGGGAATAGATAAATACTGGAAAGTTATTTTTACACTGTTTTCTGATTAATTTATTTCTTATGTTGCATAACAGAAACCAAATTTTATTAATACCAGAATGTTCTTTACAGCTGCGGGATTGCATTCAGAAAACCTTAAATGAATGGAGTTCAAAAATCAGCTCTGATCTGATGCAGGTAAGTGATCTTTTCATATTTGTTTAATCATTATCATCAATCTTTATTATAGGCATTAATCAGCACAAAGCAAATTATGAAGCAAATAAAGATCTTTAGGCCAGACAGGTAAGATTAAATTAAATAAAAAGGTAACTGAAAAGAATATTAGGAACAGAAAATGTTAAGACGAACAAGTCAGAATAATATAAAAATGAAATTTAAGAAATTAAGGTAACTGCTACTAAATAAAGCAGTAAAATCATCTAAAAAAGATTTAAGGATTGTAGACTTCACTGACAAATAAGCCTCTGACAAAACCAACAAAAATATAATAACTAATAAAATAAGAACAAAACAAATTACAAAAATTCATTAGTTGAATAAATGACAATAATTTGCTTTTTTAAAAAACTTAGTTCTACCTCAAGTTGAGGTGTAACTCAAATCAGTTTTGAATTGTTTTCAGTTCAGGTCAATTGAGATTTACATGATAAAATGTAAATATAAAGCACATAATTATCCAATGCATGGTAGAATCATGCATGAAAATAGGTCTATGCTTACTATATATACAAACATATACTATATGTTTACAGCAGTATACACCCTGAAGTAAAAGTAAAACAAAAAATATCAGATGCATGTTCCTGGTTGTCTCAGAATTGTTTCAGTGCCTATTGTACTTGATCTTTTTTGTATCTGTCTTTTAAATCATTGAAAGTAAAATGCAGAACATCAAGTCTATGTGGAGCAGGGATTGGCTCTGTTCCACATTTTGAACACTCTTGTGCCGTCTGGATCTTTTTTCCCTTCTACCAAAACAGGACAAAGTTTTAGGTCATTAAATCTTACCAGATTCTGGCAGTTTTACAAATATAACAAAGAATCTGTAAAAATATCAAAATCTCATGAGATTTGATGACTTTGGGAGATTACATTTTTAGTTAATGGGGAGGTTGTAGATTATTTGCAGGATGTGTGTGTTTTGGATACTTTAGTTCTTGTGGGCTCTGTTTTGCCAGTCTGTTGGTATCCCATCCCATCCCCATTTAATAAAACAAACTTGTGAATGGATTTTAGGGATGTTCAAGGTTTTTTTGTATTCATTAAAAATAAAACCAGCAATACAGATCTGTAGACAGTATTTTGAAGCTGAATAGAAATGCAAGAGCCAGTTTGGTCTAGTGGTTAAGGCAACGGGCTAGAAACCAGGAGTCTGTGAGTTCTAGTCCCGCCTGAGGCATGAAAGCCGGCTGGCCGACCTTGGGCCAGTCACTCTCTCTCTCTGCCCAACTCACCTCACAGGGTTGTTGTTGTTGTGGGGAAAATAGGAGGAGGAAGGAGTATTAGGTATGTTCGCTGCCTTGAGTTACTTATAAAAATAATAAAGGCGGCATAGAAAATCAATCAATCAATCAAAATTATTGAAAAGGGGGGATTGCTGCCAATTTACAGTACTGCAAGCCTGTGTTCAGAGATGAGAATGAACATATGACCTGTAAATTATGTGCAAGTCGCTGGCTTTCAGTCTTGCTCTTCCTGGCTAATAATGACAGTTTCAGATAGGAGCATGAACAAATTGGAGGTTATCCCCCCTGAAGCAGGGGGATAACCTTAGACCGAGAGGAGTCATAACTTTTGCCTTGGATATCCACTTTATTTTTTAAAAACAAAATAGAATGAAAATATATTTTAAAGTGCCATTATGCTTTTTGCAGCTAACAATGTATTGGGAATGCTTAGCTGCCCCAAGAAGAAAGCTGCTCACGATTATCAAATATTTATTTCAGGAAATTCCAGACATTCTTGACTGTACTTCCATGCAAGCAGTAGAAAAGATTAATTCTGAAGAAAGAGAAGAACTGAAAGTTTCAGGTAAAAATTAGTTTTGTGCTTAATGTTGCAGAAATATGAATAATCAGACCTAGCTTTACTTGTAAACTCCTTGTAAACTGAGCATCAAAACTTGATTGAAATGGATGTTCATTTGATGAATGGGAATTCTGTTTGATTTAGTTGTTATGTCTAGTAATGTGCCTACAAACTATTTGCATTTCCATATAACATTAAATCAAAGTTTAGGGTTACAAAATGAGCCTGTGCAAGTCATCAGAACTGAAAATGATTTTGATAGGTCCTATTAGTAGGCTGAAAACAACAGAATAAGTTTTAACAGACATATGCAGAGGAAACAAAAATTAGATGTATAGGTATAGGATGGGGTGTGTCCGGGTTGGTAACAATGTATGTGAAAAGGATCTTGGAATTGTAATGGGTCAAAAGCTGAATACACGGAATGATAGTCAAAAGGGCAAATGCAATGCTAGACTGTGGCAATAGAAATACAGTTTCCAAACTATGAGAAGTAGTAGTTCTGAGCCCCACACTTTAAGAAGAATTTGGACAAACTGGAACAGGTACAAAGAAGGTTAGAAAAAATATGCTAATGGTATATGCAGTTTGACAGTGGAACCAATTATCTTTGGAGGTGGTTGGCTTCTCTTCATTAGATATGTTTAAGCAGGAACTTGATCAACATTTGTGAAGGATGCTTTAATTTATATTCCTGCATTGAGCAATGGTTGCACGAACCCTTTCAACTCTGTGACTCTGCAATTCTAATTCTTGGCTCTAAAGAGCCAAAAGTTTCTGCTTCCTTAAAATTTACTGCAGTATGCAGTAGCTAAATGCATATTCAGGTAAGTGTCAGAGGTAAGATTAACTACAGTTTACTGCTTGAATGTGATACAAAATGGTGGTGAATTACAAACATATTTCTGATACCTCACAGTTGTGTCAGTACAATGAACACAGTCAGTACAATGAACACAGTCTCAGGGCTCACGCTGGTTCAGTCTGACAACGCTAACAACTGTGTTTAACTATGCTTGGAAGCTACTGAACTTATATGATCTCATTCAGCAAGACATAAGTTCTCCAAAGAGAAAATGACATTTCTTGGGAATAATGCAACCACAGTAAAATAGTGCAGCAGTCTTAGAATCCTGTATTAGTGTAATTTTTAAAAAATCAAATGTGTATTTATATCTAAGAAACTACATCATCTGTTGTAGCTGCAGCTGTTTGGGACTTGTTGACATACAGTAGTTGCAGAAAATAATTTTGTATTTGCTGCCTGACCTGCTAGTTAAAAACAAGGCTTTTAAAATCTGCGCTGATAAGAGAATCTTAAATCAACATCACCAAGTTTTAACTGATGATTCTGTAAATTTATCTACCATCAAAATATCTGATGGCCATCATAAGTGAAAACAAAAAATACTTCTCTGTGGCCGTGTTCTAATCTAGATATAAAGCAGGTTGGGGAAAAGCAGACTGTTGTCTAACTCTTCAGATGTTTCAGAAGCCCTCTGGAAATATTTCCATGGCTTCACATTCACAGAAATAATAATTAAGCTGCTTTATTACCAGATGGATCTGAACTAACATGTCATATTAAAATTGCTTCGAAATCTCCTAACATTCCTATTAAATAACTTCGTAATAATGGAAAGATTGCCTAAAAACCTGTTTGAAAACTTCTATAGCAAGGAACGTGCCTTATTTCAGTACCCAAAAGGAAGGTAGCTCTCTGTTCCAGGTACAGGAAACCTTTCCACAATTCGTTGTCATTGACTACACTTTCCAGGGCTGATGGCAATTAAAGTCAACAACATCTGGAGATTCTAGGTTGTCTGTCCCTATCTATTTTAGAATTAAATTTGGATAATTAGTGGTATTAGGAAATGGTTGTTTTTGAAAAGCTTAATGATAAACTTCTTTTTGCTCCAGGTCTCATGGCACAAGTATTGCTTTGCTGTAAACCAGAGCTTTCCAAACTGTGTGTCGCGACACAAACGTGTGTCACCACACACAGTCTGGTGTGTCGCCACACAACCCGGAAGCGCTGATCATCAGCGCTTCCGGGTTTTCCCGCGGCGACACACCAACGACGGTGCGCAAAAACCGAAAAGCAGCAGCAGCGCTTCCGGGTTTTTGCGCGCTGCCGCAACAGCGGCACTTCCGTGTTTTCCCGCAGCGACACACCAACGGAAAGCCCTGCTGTAAACGCTAGGGCTGTGCAGCACTTCCGGTTCAAGGGCAAGAGTGCTCACATAGTAGCTGTCAGCAACTCCTTAAAGTAGTATTGTGTTTTCCAAAGATGGCTTTTAAAAATTTTAATTTATTTATTTATTTACTATCCCGCCTTTATTATTTTTATAAATAACTCAAGGCGGCAAACATAGCTAATACTCCTTCCTCCTCCTATTTTCCCCACAACAACAACCCTGTGAGGTGAGTTGGGCTGAGAGGGAGTGACTGGCCCAAGGTCACCCAGCCAGCTTTGCAGCACAATCCTGGGAAAAGGCCTGTTCAAAGATGGGCTGCCTGAGCCCTCTTTTGTATTCCAAGGCATGTTTCTGCCTTTGAATCCAAAGCAGAGCCCAGTCCTACTAAATGTTATGTGTACACAAAAACAACTTCAAGGGGAGGGAGAAGCAATCCATATTGTCTTGCTGAATAGTGGCTTGTTCAGCAGATAGTGATTATAATTGCTGCAAGATCTTAGAGAGATGGTGGTGGAGAACCAAAAAATCTGGGCTTTTTTCAAAAGACTTTAAGAAACCTATTTTATCTTTTTAAAGGATTTTCTGTCATGATACTAAAACATTCTGTGTAAAGTTCTTTCTAAATGTGTTTAAAAAGCATATACCTCAAATGTAAGTGGGTTGTTTTTATTTCCTTAAAACAAGTCGTTAATTATGTTTATCTTTTCACTGTTACTAGCTAGCATACATGACAGATAAAACTGCATTTATCTAGGGAGGTTTTTTAAAAAAGATAAGGAAGCTTAAAATGTTGCATCATGCAATATACTCATTATAGTCCTTCCTTTCAAAATAAAGCCCCATTCTTGCCCCTCAGTAGCAACTTGAGTAGTCTTTTCCCCTGATGGCGCGCTGCCGCCGCTGCACACAAAAGTGGACACAGTGGCGGGCCATCAGCGCTTCCGGGTTTTCGTGCGGCACACCAGGACGCTGCCGCCGCCGCACATGAAAAAGGCAGGTGAAAACCTGGAAGCGCCGCCACTGTGGCGGTACGCAGAAACTCAAAAGTGCGGCGGCGCGCAAAAACCCGGAAGCGTGTGGTGGGGTAACAGCATAGGTTCATATGTTGATCTGGTTTGCACACTACACTAAGCAGCAGTTTGCTTACTTGTGATTTACAAAACAGATAGGACAATTGGTTTAGGATGCCACATCTTGCCAACCATAAACTCTAATTTGAAAATCATAATGGTTAAATTAAGGTATATTACCTAATGTGGCTTGTCTGGTTTCTGCTTATTCTGTCAGTATAACTGATCATCTGTTATATTTTGCTGGGCTGGATTCAGATTTTTTTCCCTACCTTTCACTGAAGATGCTTTTTTTTTTAACAAAGATTGTGATATGCCACTGAAAAATATCCTTCAATACATCTTGAGCATTTATTTTTAAATAGCCAGAAAAACATGATCTTGCATTTTGCCTGCCTTCCTTGTTAACTGTAGCCTTTTCATTTTCAGCAAAGCTCTTTGTCACAAGATCAAACTCATCAATCAGAGAAGCAGTCAATATGAGTAAGTTCAAAATCTAAATTTGAGCGACTGCCCAATTATATTTTGTAAATCTTTAAAAAATGAAAGCTTTTGTAACTGTAAAACAGGCGAGAGATTTATCTCAAGGATATTTTTTTAAAAAAAGACTTCAATGTCCTTCCATCTCTGCCCTTGAACTACAGCTGGCAAAGAACAAAGATAGTCTTTTTGTTCAGGAGAAATGAATGCAAGCTTGTGTCACTAAAGGAAACAGACTTTGTAAACTCTGGTGCTCTTAACTTGCAAAGCAAGTTAGAAGCCTCCCGTGCCCTTTGACAATAATTAGGCTTTTATTTTTCTTATAGCATGCTGAAAGTTACCTTGGGTTACTGAGGAGAAAGTGTGGCTATAGGAAGGGGAGAAGTATACAAGGGAAAATACTGGATGCCGTGTACCTCAGTTAACTTTTAAAGTATTTTTTTGTTTTATAGCTGAATTTTCAGAGCCTATTTATAAACTCTAGTTTTTCCTGCCCTTCAGTATGTTTCTCTCCACTTTGCAAAGATACTTCATTGTAAGTTAAACTGGTTTTGCTTGATCTTCACAGTTCTGAAGAACTGTAGGTTCACAGGCCTTCCCTATGGTGGCACCTGCAATCTGAAACATTTTACCTTGAATTTTGTGACATATCTGTTACAAAGCCATCCCATAGGCCGTGCCTGTATAAATGCTGAAGGAATGTGCAAATGTTGTCGGTTCATTCTGCTCGCCCTCCAGACCATGGTGAACCCCCATGATCGGGGTGGTGGTGATATGAATGGAACATTCTAGAATCCTCTAGAATGCTCAATTCCTGAATTAACAAATTCTGCATACTACCAGAATGCTAGATGCATGTATCTCTTAGTTTTGTTTTCCTGTTCCTCATATTTTTAATGTTGTTTTAATTTAGTTTTTATGTTTGTGTTTAACATTTTCAAGATGCATTGCATGATATAAAATAAATATAAGGGACTGAATAAATGAATTACAGATAAGTAGTTTCTGCTTTTTAAAAGTCTTTATAAAATTGTTCCTTGTCCAATTTTTTGTTTTATTTTTAGCATGTTCAGCCCTCGGTGTTGACCAGTTAGATTCTGTGATCATTGCTCCACCTCCAACTGAAGATGGAATTAATCTTTCTTTAGAATATTTACAACCTTACTGGGCAGAGCTTGAAAACTTAGTTCAGAACAAAAAGATTGTTGCTATAGGGACTTCTGATCTAGATAAAACATTGCTAGAACTGCTCTTCATGTGGGCACAGGTAAGAAAAAAGCTGTTCATTATGAATTCATCTTTCATTAAAAACACAAATTTTATTACATGCCAAGTAATGAAAATACCATAGCATTACTAGGAATAAAAAGGTAAAGGTTCCCCCCGCACATTTGTGCAGTCATGTCCGACTCTAGGGGCCGGTGCTCATCTCCGTTTGTTAGCCGAAGAGCCAGCGTTGTCCGAAGACACTTCCACGGTCATGTGGCTGCATGACGCGTGCGGAACCCTGTTACCTACCCACCGAAGTGGTACCTATTAATCTACTTGCATTTGCATGCTTTAGAATTGCTAGGTTGGCAAGAGCTGGAGCTAGTGCTGGAGCTCACTCCGCATGCAGGGCTAGGGATTCGAACTTGCGATCTTCCGATCGACAAGCCTGGCGTCTTACCCGCTGAGCCATCACGCCCCTTATTTACTAGGGAATACTGAATGCTTAATATTTTTTTTTAGGTGAAACCAAGTAGTAACCAAGTGAATCTTGCTTCCTGTTGTGTAATGCCACCAGATCTGACTTTATTTGCAAAAGAATTTGATATTCAGCTGTTAACTCATAATGACCCAAAAGGTAAAGTCACCTTAAGAATCCCAGGACTGCCTTGTTAGATTAAACAAGAATAATTATATTAATGGGCCTGAGGACTCCAACTTTTCTAAAGTCTTCTGACTATGAGTTGGTTGGATGTAAATGAGGCCTGGAAAACCTAATTGAAAACTCTTTTGTTCCCATTACATTGGGTGGGAGGATGGGGAAATACTAGTCCATTAGATGAAACATAATATATTACATGAGATGATATCTATGATGCACAGTGTAGAACTTGGAAAGCCCCAGCAGTGCTCTTGTTATCTGATTATGTTCAGTTACAGGACTGCAACCTCAGAAATCTCAGATGAAGTTGTAACATCTTGAAAGTATCAGCTCTGTTATCAAGAATTCTGCCACAATTTGGGGGTGGGGAAAATGATATTAATTTTAAACACTTAAAATAATAGGTAGCTCAATGTTTTATGAAGAGTGTGTTTGGGGATATACGTCTTGTTTTATCGGGTAATACTAGTAGCACACATACTAAAATACTGTTCTTATGATCTGTTCAACTCTTAGAACTGCTTTGTGAAACAAGTTTCCAGGAAACTCTTCAGGAAAGTCTCCCAGATTGCCAGGGGCATGAATGGACTCCCCTCTGGCTTCTGCGATATTCAGTCATTGTTAAAAGCAGAGGAATTATCAAATCCAAAGGCTACATCTTGCAAGCTAAAAGGATCCCATCATCTTAAGACTGATCTTGACAATTGGCAACTTCCGACAGACCCTATCTCTACTAGAAATTGAACCTAGTAGTAGTTTTTTATTAACAGATTATCAGTAAGATCCAGATTACATAATGGGGTGGTACTCTGACCCCATTCTCTCCATTTCATTTACTTTCACATACTGTATGGTGATCTGTGTTGACATCCGTTGGCTCACATACTGATTTTCATTAAAATGCTTACTAATTTGGAGATATTATATGTAATCTTTGGAATTTTTGATGACTAATATAAATTTAAAATCTAGCTGGGTATATTATGATTGAAATATTTTTATTTGTAAGGCGTCAACTTTATGGCTGCTGAGCTGATAGAGGACTAAATGTATCACATCTTGGGGGAATAAGCAGTTGATTTAACCAGTGGTAAAAATTAAGTGTATGTGAAATATTTAATAGAGTCATGAATTTATATTCAGTTCACTCCCCCTCAAACATCACTATCCTTGACGTAGCCATGCACAATTTTTATTATGTTCATTCAGTGCCATTTTCCTCTTGGCATATGTCCAGATTTTTTTTAAACTTGGAATTAGATGGCTCTAGTGAAGAGTAGAATTAACTTTTTTAAATTGTTTTGCTGAAGTTAAACATACTTATATTTTGAAAGTCATAAAAAGATGTATTGTATAAATTTCAGCATTGCACTGAATGTAGCTTATCAGAAATTTTTAGGAATTCTTAAAAATAACGAGGTGCAGTTAAGTTACTTAGAGGAGTTTCAAAATAAATTTGGTGCATTCAATGCTCTTAAGCACTTAATTTAAAAAACTGCAGTTAAAGGATATTTTAATTAGATTATCTCTAGAGGCTGGCTTACTGAGAATTCTGTAGTCCAACAATGTACATTTTTTCCTATTTGAATGTGTATTTGTGTTAATGCACAAATGAAAGTTAGGTAAGAGATGCAAACTTTATCTGGAGTCTAAGTCTTTAATTTATAAATTAAAATAATGTTATATGCAGCTTTACTAAATGTTTTATAATGTCCATCATACCATATTCACATACTTGGATCCATTCCAGTGGGTAAACTTCTTATGCTTTATATTAAAACAATTTTGCATAAGACGGTTCAGCATGTGGTGGTGTTTGGATTCCACAATATATTAAGCATGGAAAAAACATGCTTAATTCAAACTTCAGCTTTTACCTGGAATTAGATTCCGTTGAGATAATTGGGGGGTTAGTGTTAATTAATGCAATGAGGCCATGTATTGGGTTACTTGGGAGGAGTCCTAAAAAATGGAATACATCAACTGAAATAAAATTTATCTGACATCATTCTGGAGTAAATTTTGATGTGCTGCTTTAAATAAATAAAGACAGATAAAAATAGTTATTGGATATACAAAAGTATTGTTTTTGTAAGATTTGGGTTGGAATATGAAGTGCATTGAACTGTAGAAAGCAGCTGTTTTCTGTAGTTTGTCAGATCTTAAATTTCTATAGTGAATAAACTTTTTATTAGTTTGCAGTTATTATGGATTAAAAGAAATCTTGAGCTTGATAAAGAAAAATGTGCAGATAACTGTTCGAAACTTTATAGATTTTTGGGGAAAGATGGGGAGGTTTTCCACTAGTTTTCCACAAGGTCTCCTAGCTGAAAATTTCACATAAAATAGAGTTCATTAATTACTATCTTTGTAATCTTTTTTAAAGTACACATTTTGTTACCTCAAGAGAATACACTCTACTGCAGGGCTTTCCAAAGTGCCGCCGCTGGCGACACATGAGCGGTGGCGGCGGCGCGGGCGTGCGGCAGCACGCGTGTGCACGGTGGCGGTGCGGGGGGCGTGTGGCGGCGCGCACGGTGCGGCGCGGGGGGCGTGCGGTGGCGGCGGCTGCCGCCGTGCGCGCGCGCCGCCGCTTCCGGGTGGTGTGGTGACACAGTTTTGTGTCGTGACACAGAGTTTGGAAAGCTCTGCTCTACTGTAATAGTGAAAGCAGAACATGTTCCTGACAGGATTGAGGGAGAAAGGGATCTTTTTCCAGGCAGAATTTTTTCAAGCAAAGGCTCCTGTTTCCAGCTCATGGAATAGGAGAAATAACTCTATTGTTGAATTTAAAATTAACTTCATAATAGCTATGAAGTTTCCATTTTACATTGAGGATATAGCTGGTAGTTTCTAAATCTCCTTTAAGTTTTTGTCCAGCAGTGCAAAAGGGATTTCTTTTTGAAGTAATATTTTCCTTTAAATATCTATTAACATTATTCTGAAAAGTAAATATTAGTAAATACTCTAGAACCACTTCTTGACACACAAAAACTTATTATTTCAGAATTCTAATGAAAGTATGTATGTAGTGCTCTTGACATATTGCACCTGCAATGGAATAAAAATCCAAATTTGTTTTTTTTAATGGCAGTATTGATCTAACACAGATTTTTTTTCTCTTTTTTAAACTAAGCAAATAACTTAAACTATAATCGTCTAAAAATGTTTGCCTTCCATATTCAGATTTAAGTAAAAGCTATATTTATATAGAGAGTGATAGCCACCTCCGTTTCCATTTTATTGTGGAAATGAAAGGTTTGCCTGTGACTCAAGGAGCTTTCCCAACCCTACTTTCCCTCTGAATGAATCTGGATGCATCCTCCGTCATCCAGAAGGAGCAGCCATTGAACCGGTGAAGGCGATGGGGTCCAGGTCATTGCTGCTTTCTGCATATAAAACGCTAGCCTTGGGCTGAGATGAGGACTTTTCTGAAGAATAACCCGAAGCAAAGGTTAAGAATTGTGCAGATTTCCCGCATTCTTTTAGCTCCTTATAACGCTTAATTGCAGTCCAATCATCCCCAACTATGCTAACTGGGACTGAGGAGGACCAGGCTGCAGAAGACTTCACTCTTTCTCCTCCCATCCTCGTTTCCGCTTTTTTGAGTAGGTTTCATCCGCCAACCTCTGAGCAACAGCTTGCAACCGCCTCTGCCAAGAACTGGGCGGAGGCAGGGCAGGAAGTTTTCGGACGGAGCCCTTTCGGAGACGCGAAGCCACCTGGAAGTGAACCAGAACAATTGCTTCCTTCTGCACACGCTGGAAAGATGGTGGCCACCAGGCGGGTAACGCGACGGAGTGAGTCGAAGGCAGGGAGCCAAGCTCTCCTTGCGGCTACAGAGGTGAGAGGAGGAGAGGGAGTTCCGTGGAGCCGGCCGCCCCCCGCAGCACATCTCCGTCGAGTTCGACTCGCGCACGCGCGTGGAACTTGGAATGCTCGGCCATTCCATTCCCGAACGTTCTCACCGTTCGGGGGCGCGCACTGCGTCTGTACAGTGGGGTTGGGTCCCGTGGCTTTAGAGCCGTACTAGGGCTGAACGCTTCACGCTTGGGAGTCTTTTCTGCCCGGGACCCTCGGGGTCCAGGGCGAGTCTGCTGTGTCTCGCTACCTTGACAGGGGATGCAATGCTGATGGTTCCTCACCCTGAGCATTTACGTTGGCTGTGGAAGGAGGAGGGCAGGGCAGCCTCGGAATGCACCGCGCCGGGTCGGGTTGTGATGGTGAATTCTTGTCAGGCTCAGCGCAATGAGACGCTCTCATTGCTGGTTTCGGCAAAAAGGTGGGGTGATAGCACCGTCGACGCCGTTTTCTGACGTGGTGGAAATCGTAGAGATCTCAGCTTTCAGTTAAGTTCCTTTATTCCTTTTGAAATACAATAGTGGTGCAAGTCTGATCTTGTCTGCATGGTGGACGTAGCACTGAGATTTATGGAACAATACATTGGACTACTCTGCAATATTACTATCAACGTAAACATTTTTTCTATATTTAATTTTGTCCGGAAATCATCCTTGCAAACTCTGAGAACTGATGTCTCTGGGAATCTTGAAGCACACTGAAAAAAATTCAGAATAATTTTTTTCTTTCAATTTAATAATGTTAATATAATACTGTTCTACAGAGAAGTATGAAACTTTTTTTCCCTTTGTTGCTTTCTGCCTGTCTTTCTCCCCTTAGCCTCAAAATTTGTTTATAGCTTTGTAATGTTTTCTCTATTTCTTAATTAACTGATTCTATTGTGCTTTTTGAAATAAGATGACTGATTGATCATCTGCTTTCTCTCTCCCTCTCCTCTTATTCACAGGTTCCCTTTCTTAGAAATAACACTGGTAAAATTCAGAGGGCACAGGGCTTCTCCAGCCGCAATGTTTTTCTATCATACTGCATGTGTTCATCAGTACAACAATTACCTGCCTCACACCTCAGCTACCTGTGCTTCTGTGATGAATCAGTTTATCAGAGCCAATAGCAGACTTGGTCATTTATCCATTCATTTCAGAACTAGGTAGAGATACTTATCATTGGGCATTTTTGTCATTGCAAAATTTGGATTAGTAAAACTTCCCCTCTTAAGTTTTTTTTTGGGAGGGCAATTGGCTCAGGATGTAACGTTTAAATAACATGTTTCTTCTTTTACCTTTCCTTAGTTGTTCTTCCTCTGCAAACATGAGTTCTGGTTTTTCTGAGCCAAGTCACTTTTTTTTCTTCTGTACAAGGTTGTGATTTGAGTTAATCAGCGCTATGTTGCGAGTGTTTGCGGGGGTGGGGGGATATTCTCTCAATGCTCGTTTGGCAAGATAATCTTTACAGAAGAGGCTGAGTGGCAAATGAAATGCTTAGGTTATGTTTGGAAATTTGGGTAGTAAAACCAAATTTACTTTCCCTTGTCTGTGGCAACTCCTGCTAGACTGTGCCCTACAAGCTGCACTGGGCACCAGGCACCTCTCATTATAGCTATGAAGTAGGAAAAATAGTTAATTAGTGAAAAAGTGTTAAGCTTATCTTAATGTTTTAAGTCCAGCAGTATAAAATCTAGACTGCAAGGATGTCAGAAACTAGTACTACTCATAATATTCATGGTTTTATAAACAAGCTGACACATAGAAAATCAACTTTGTGATGACAGGCATAGCATTGTTTCTTGACTACAATAGTTAATTAATGCTTCAGAATTTGTGAATTTCTCATGGAGCATGGATTTATTTTATTTATTTATATATTTTCTTCCTTTTTTTTTTGCTTGTTACCTGACATTCTTTTCATTCTTACAGCAGACTGCTATGGAAGACAGCCCATCTGTGAGGACAACTAGGAGCAGAACGAGAATGATTTCCCATACAAAAGTCATTTCTGAATCTCATCCTGCAGAAACGAAAGCTTCCGAAACAAAATTGGATGCAGAAGAGCCTTTAGAAGCACGCATAGTCTTGAGTAAGGGTAAAGCTGGGTGCCTAGCAGATTCAGCAGCAGAACCGCCAGCTGATGGAGATGTTTCAGAAGCAGAATCAACCTGTTCTTCTGTGTCTGGTCTTCAGACACCATTATTTATACGAATAACAAGAAGGCGGCAAATTGTAATCCCTTGTTCCCCGGAGACTTCAGCTAAAAACAGGCAAAGCAAGAAAGCGGTTGCAAATGAAGGTAATAATTGTCAAGACAATGATGTTTCCGAAGCAGAGTCATGTTCTTCTGCTGTATCAGGAACAAGGACCCCAAGAACTGGAAGGAAGTCTAGGCGCCGACAGGCCAAGGTTAATATATCACCAGTGTGTGTGGCTCAAGCTGAAGAGGTTTCTGATGCTGAATCGTGGTGCTCAGGTATTTCCTTAGAACCTTCTGGCCCATTTAAACGAGTGACCAGGAGTATGCGACTGAGACTGCAAACAGAAACAACATCCCAGACTGAAAGAAAAAGTGATGCTTTAGGAGAGGATGCAGAAGCACCTGAGTGTGTAATTACATCCCAGACAATAGTAATCTCTGATTCGGAGGAACCCACCATTTCTGATTTAAATGCCAAAGAAGCACCTTCTGTTTCTTCAAACTGGATAAAAGAGCACCTTAGCCCCAGTAAAACAAAAAGTCTTTCTGAGTCTGTTGCCAGCAGTGATCCAGAACGCATTTCCCCAAGCAGTGCTGAAGAAGTAACAAGGGATTGTAATAAAAATTGGTCTAAACAGAAGATGTTAAAGGACAATGATTATGAATTGGAGCAAAATGACAAGCTTATAAGGGAATCTGTTTCAAAACAAAAAGTGGATATAAATGAAATAGTTGAGAGTCTGGAGGGAGTATGTGATCAATCTTTGGAAAAACTCAGAAAGGTAACTGAAAACCAGTTGCCTTCAAAGAATTCAAGTATATCTCCACGTGATCCAAGAAACCTTAAGCAATCTGATGAGTCCTCAAGAAAAGCAACAGCAAATAAAAACCAGAAGTTAAAACCCAAAAGTGTTGGTGAGAGCTGTTTACATAAAAGAGAAGAAATAATAGATAGAGATGACTTTTCTGAAGTAAGTAGCCCCACAAACAAAATTAGCTCATCACAGATTGTTAACAGGGATGGCTGCAGACCTTCTATTTCAAGCATAGACAGTGATGGAAGCCTGAAAGAGGCAGTTGTTGAACCCTCTTCCTGTGCAACCAAAGCCAGCGGAGATAAGAAAGATCTCTCTGTGTCTCTCATATCTGAAAACAATGACTTAGAAAAACTGAAAAGCCGTGAAATAGCTACTGGATATGTTGAAGGAAGTAGTGAAAGCATCTTGGGAGGAGACAGGTCAAACGGTGAAGAGCTGTTTGTCATTGATAAAACTCCTGGCTTAGGTTCTCACAAAGATTATTATTTAGAGGAAAAACAAAGTGAAGACTCATCAGAGGTGGAAGAAAGTGAAGAGGAGTTCATGGATGAGGATGAAGATGAATTAAATGCGAACAATGGACTGTAAGTTCTTTGAAGGGACTTTATATGCTTTATAATTGCTTGGGTGGAGTGGCAAGGTCTGAGCAGATGGAAGGAAACAAGGACAGTCTAGATTTTGTGCTAAGGAGTAGTGGGGACAAAAATTCTAGGTCCTGAAGGCTTAAGCTGTACTACAAAAAGGCAGTCGGCAGCCTGAGGGTTTAGAAGTGTGTGTCTAATTTCCAAGAGCTATTTGCATCTGCCTCAGGATTATGAATTTGATAATGAATGAGATAAGAGCTTCAAACCTCCTGTGATAGTTCAGATATTGTTCTAAGCCAAGGGTCATTTAATCACATTTCTAATAAGGCTCAGTTGGCTGGCTTCATATTGCATGCTAAATCTAAACTCTGCTTACAAACCACAGGGCAGGATTCCAGCAACATACTAAACCAAACCACATTCTGTTACAGTGTAACATGGGAACCCAGCCGTAATGTGATTTGTTTGGCTTCGGTTTGATGTGGTATGTAATATTAGTCACTGGATAGAAAATGGTTAAAGAGTTGTTTGCATGCTTAATTTCCATGTGAAGGAGTTAGTGGATATATGAACCTGCTTTTGAAATTTGTTAGTGTTTAATTAAAGAAAACATTTTCTGTAATGTGCTTATGATAGATAATAACAAATGTGTGTTGATTGGAATATATATCAATATTTTTAGGTAATCAGTTCTTTCTCTTCTAGAGTATCATTTTCAAGCAGCATTGATCCTGGCCTAAACATTAAACAATTTGGAGGCTTATCTATTAATTTTGACCCAGGAAAGCAGAACCCTGGATCCCATGAAGTTCTACCGCTGAAAGAGAAAAAAACAGATGAGGTAAATTACCAAAAGATTGCAATCAAATTGGAAACTAGTATTAATAGTAAATCCTAAATGCCATTATAGCACCATTGTAAATACATGAACTATTTAAAAAGCAAAAATTTTGGAAGAAGATCTGAAGTTTTCCTTTTGGCCACAATTCAGTGCATTTATGTGATTTTTTAAAAAATTATTTAATTTATATTTATTTAATTTATATACTTTTATTTATATTTAATTTATATCTTGTGACTCTCAGTAGTTCACATCAGTTATAAAATACAACAATAAAATCAAATTAATATTAAGTTAAATATGATTTAATATTTATTAATATTGAATATTAATTAAGTTAAAATTGCATAACACAACCTGATAATGTCATGATTTAAACCCAAAGCTCTCCAGAATAATTCAGATTTCACTAGTTTTTGGAAGACACTTCCAAAATGATGGCAGCAGCCTTGCCTCCAAGGCAGTGTTTCTCAGCCTTGGCAACTTTAAGATGTGTGGACTTCAACTCTCAGAATTGAAGTCCACACATCTTAAAGTCCTTAGGGTTAAGAAACACTGCTCTAAGGGGCGGAGAAACAACAGCTACAGGCCTTGCCCCCCCTCACTTCCTGGAATTAGGACACTACTAACAGATGCTTAACATGGGTCAAATCTAACCAGAGGAGGCAGTGCTGGAGGTACTCAGATGCCAGGCCCTGGTTAACTAATTAGACGCTGACTGCAGCCAGGAAATCAGAAGACGTCTACTTCTTGGGAGGAGAGCAATGACAAATCTTGATAAAACAGTTAAGAGCAGAGACATCACACTGACAACAAAGGTCCGCATAGTTAAAGCAATGGTATTCCCCATAGTAACTGCGAGTTAGTAGTCCTGCGAGAGCTGGACCATAAGGAAGGCTGAGCGAAGGAAGATAGATGCTTTCAAACTGAGGAAAATTCTGAGAGTGCCTTGGACTGCAAGAAGATCAAACCAGTCCATACTCCAGGAAATAAAGCCAGACTGCTCACTTGAGGGAATGATATTAAAAGCAAAACTGAAGTACTTCGGCCACATAATGAGAAGACAGGATACCCTGGAGAAGATGCTGATGTTAGGGAAAGTGAAGGCAAAAGGAAGAGGGGCCGACCAAGGGCAAGATGGATGGATGATATTCTGGAGGTGATGGACTCGACCGTGGGGGAGCTGGGGATGGCGATGTCCGACAGGAAGCTCTGGCGTGGGCTGGTCCATGAAGTCACAAAGAGTTGGAAGCGACTGAACAAATAAACAACAAAAAAAGTCCCAACTTCCTCATTCACTGTCCACCTCAAAATGGTGACACCATTACTTGAACATCTTCTCTAATCTACATTTTCCAATCGTTTTTGGAACATTTTTAGGAATCTGATTGGTTGTCCATACTTAACGGCACCCTCTACATCAGGTTCATTTTGTGCTGCTTTATTGGCATGTTGTCCCCAAAACGGGGTAGAACCGTTAGTCTGGCACGGCAGACCCAATTACCACACAGAACCGGAGAATTCACAACAAAGACTCGTAGATCTACAAGAAAGGAGGACTTCCCTTTAAAGGCAGGGAAGCCCCGATCAAAAACAAACAGCAACTTTTATACATTTCTGCAACTGTTATCACAACTACCACCCAGCTATTAAAGCTTCTAATGGGTCATTTCTTCTACCATTTGCGCAGTAGGTTTGCATGTTACATACTATCCCATAATAATTCTTAGCATGTTTTTTTATTTCATTTTTTTTATCCCGCCTTTATTATTTTTATAAATAACTCAAGGCGGCGAACATACCTAATACTCCTTCCTCCTCCTATTTTCCCCACAACGACAACCCTGTGAGGTGAGTTGGGCTGAGAGAGAGTGACTGGCCCAAGGTCACCCAGCCGGCTTTCCTGCCTAAGGCGGGACTAGAACTCACTGTCTCCTGGTTTCTAGCCTGTTGCCTTAACCACTAGACCAAACTGGCTCTATGTTCTATGTTTTCTAAAATCTCCACCTACGGGGTGTGTGTTTTAGTATGCTAATAAATGTTGGGGCGCGGTGGCTCAGCGGGTTAAACCGCTGAGCCGTTAGACTGCCGACCATAAGGTTGGCAGTTCGAAACCGCGTGACGAGGTGAGCTCTCGTCACTAGCCCTAGCTCTCTGCCAACCCAGCGATTCGAAAGCTAATATAGCAAGTAGATAAATGGGTATCACTCGTTGGGCAATTTGCGGGTGTCCAGCGGAGGGTCGTCCTCAATCCGGGAAAGATCTGGAGAGCAGTGATGGCGACGGAGGACGACGGATCCGGAGATACCAGCTTCCTGGACGTCAGCAGCCGGCGCGGAGCGAGGCATTCTGGGACTTGCAGTCCAATGCCTGCAGCTGAAGAGCCGGTTCCCTTCCTCTCTCCCTTCGCGTGGTAAAAATTGTAATTGTAATAACGATGTATAATTGATTGGATATGTAATGTTGTAAGCCACCTAGAGTCCTCCAGTAGGGAGGGGATAGGCGGGGTATAAATAGGACAAATAAATAAATAAATAAATAATAAGCTCAGGTTACTATCTCCCGCTCAGGGACACCTACAAGGACATTGCTGACTTTGCATCCCGGACTTCATAACTCATCCTCCTATCCCCTCTCTATCCTCCCCTCAGCCCATATATTAGAACTTAGATATTGGGAGTCCAAGGACTCCTCTGCTAATGTTTCTTATTTTAACAAAGCACAGATTATTTGCACATTCCTAACAGCTTACTTATGAGTAGCCGTCTTTGTTCAATTACACAACTCAATTTCACCCACTCCGGCAATTAGAACATCCACATTCTATCTCATTCCACTTTCCCTGCTTGTATCCAGTTTTTCTGACCTTCAGGCATGTCAGTACATAAGTGGCTATTCCCACAGTGCTCCTTATAATCTGGGTTTGTCAGACACTTCACCTAAGGCAACAGGCTAGAAACCAAGAGTCTGTGAGTTCTAGTCTTCTAGTTCTAGTTTCATGCCTTTGGCAGGAAAGCCGGCTGGGTGACCTTGAGCCAGTCACTCACTCTCAGCCCAACTCACCTCACAGGGTTGCTGTTGTGGGGAAAATAGGAGGAGGAAGGAGTATTAGGTATGTTCGCCGCCTTAAGTTATTTATAAAAATAATAAAGGCAGGATAAAAATTAAATAAGTGTCCCCTAATATGTGTGTCTCAGAAATCTCAGCTTGCAAGCAACTTTTCCAGAACTACTTGGACATTGGGCATTTTATTGAAACTCTCATGTTTTCCAAAGGCCTGTTGGTGTTTGCATTGTACTGTGTAGCTGTGGCACTAGCTTAATCAAATATCTCTTGGCAGCTTTTGCAGAAGAGTATTATAACTCCCGATTTTGAGAAAAAGGAATGTGTTCCACCTTTAAGAGAATCAATCCATCAGTTAAAGAAGCAACGTAGGGTAAGTGAAATGCCACTGCAGCATTGATCATGCCATATTTAAAGTCTGTCTGTAAAAAGTTCTCTGCAGGTGTGTGTATCCACATGTATCTACTTGCATGTTCCTGGATGAGTATAAAATGGGATGATACCACATATGGTGCCCTGAGTTTTGTGGCCTTTTGGAATTAAAGTGCAATATAATAGAGATGGTATGTTACTTTTCAAAAGTGCATTTCAACACGTAAGAAAAAAAATGTCTACAATAAAGGGTTTCCATAAATGCCACTCATGTGGCTGCGTGTAGGTAGTCCTTGCTTAACAACGGCAATTGGGACCGGCATTTCCATCGCTCAGGGCTTTCCAAAGTTTTTCCCGCGGCAACACACCAACCGGCGTTGGTGTGTCGCCGCGGGAAAACCCGGAAGTGCTGTCCTTGCGGCAGTGCACAAAAACCCAAAAGCGCTGGTGCCGCTTTCGGGTTTTGCGCGCTGCAGTTGGTGTGTCGCCGCGGGAAAACCCGGAATCGCTGATGATGATCAGCGCTTCCGGGTTGTGTGGCGACACACCAGACTGTGTGTGGCGACACACTTTTGTGTCGCGACACACAGTTTGGAAAGCTCTGCCATCGCTAAACAATGCGGCCATAAAGTGTGATGTCATGTGACTGTGCTGCTTAGCAACTGCAGTTGCAGCAATCCCCGGTTACTGTTGTTAAGCGCATCACCACGGGTCATTAAGTGAGGACTTCACGTGACTGCAACTTCTGACTTCCTGCCAGCTTCTCCATTGACTTTGCTTGTGGGAAGCCAGCAAGGAAGGTCGCAAACTGTGATCATGTGACTGCGGGACACTGCAACAGTCGGGATTCCGGGCTGGTTACAGAGCACCAGGATTGTGATCACGTGACCGCAGGGGCGCTGTGATGTCTGGAACTTCAAGGACTGGTTATAAGTACCACTCGGTCATCAATATCATAAGTTTGAACAGTCGCTGAACGAGTGGTGGTTAACTGAGGACCACCTATATAGTGATTACAACGCTGAACTAGTGGTTAGCCACTACCAAGCTGGTGCTGTCAGATTGTGCCAGACTAAACATCTCTTGCCATCAAGCCAATTAGGGTTACAGGATTTGTAATCCAGCACATTTGACATGTTGCACAAGGTTGCTTCAATCTCTAATGCCAGAAAGCAGCAAATGATGGAAACTGAGGAGCGCACACGGTTTGGGAAGAAAGAACTCCCCCGTTATTTTAATGAGAAATAAAACAATCATTATTACTAGTACTACTATTAATAGTAGATATGATTAACTAAAGAAATGGTCTGGCATAGGGGATCTATTTCAGGGAAGTCTGTAAAAATGGTAGACAATGTTTAACGGAATAAAAGGATATGTGGAGTCTGCATCCTTTAAAGGAGAGGATAAGAGAGAACGTTTTTAGAAAGGGAGGAGGAAATATGCTTCATTTTGAAGATTGAGCAGTTGAGATGTTTGCACAAAGAAGCATTGATGAATACTGGGCGTACAGTGAAGGCAAAAGATGCTTAGCTCATGTTTTTTATTTTCAGTAAATAAAAGTTTGGCCCATTTGTATAGACTGTTGTGTAAATATTTCAAAGCACGACGATATATGCACTTACTGCATTGATTTAATATAGAAGTAAATTACAATATTGAACCCAAATTCTGTCAGTTTGGAATACTAGTCAAAGCTGAAAACTTAAATTTGGAATCTGATCTTTGTCCAGGAGTTGAAATGTTATTGCCTATTCTTGGAATAAGACATTATCACTTACTTATATAAACATTTTTGCCCAATTTGTCAGCCAGAAAGAATACCAAAGGAACTTACAGAATGATAAAAACATGCCATTCTGAAAAATATGACCAAAAATAAAAAAGGGGAGGGGAAGGGAAGGAAAGGGAAGGGAAGGGAAGGGAAGGGAAGGGAAGGGAAGGGAAGGGAAGGGAAGGGAAGAAGAAAAGCAAATTTCCAGTTTCAGAGTTTCTATTATAACAACCAGTTAGAACAAAAGTGGTTCAGCTAATTGAATGGAATGTCCAATAGGGATGAAAAAGAATCCAAGACTGCTAAGCTCTCTGCAGTCATTGGAACAGAGTTACTTCTCCCCATGAAGTTGCTCCTCTTTTAGAGGAGCTGTTGAAGAAAATAAAAAGTACCTTTTATAAATGCATTTGGATACAGCATGTGATTTCAAAAATATCTCTTCTTGACTTCAAAATAACATGACATCATGGCCTCTCAGGATTTCCCTGGTAAAATTAATCTATTTAGGCCGTTCAGATCAGTACAATTCCTTAAAGTACATTTAAAAATGGTTAAAATATTTTACATACTTTGAAAAGTATCCTAATATAAAGCTGTAAGAGTTACTTTTTTTGGGGGGGGGTGGATATTGCCACCTTTAATGCTGGATCACAAAACTTGCTCTCAATCCACTGGTTTTATGGCATAAAAATTGAATAATCCTGACAAGTTTTGAAATAATGGTTTGTTACTTTTTCCAAAATAGGCAGAGCGAGCAAAAACAACAGGTGATGGTTGGTTTGGTATGAAAGCTCCAGAAATGACTGAGGAATTGAAAAACGACCTTAAAGCTCTGAAGATGAGAGCAGTCATAGATCCTAAACGATTTTATAAAAAGAATGATAGGGAAGGTCTCCCCAGATACTTTCAGGTAAGAATGTTGACCCTGTTTAATGCTTTGCATGTAGGAGGCAATCTGTTCACCACTCAGTTGAATCTTCTTTACATTTGCAAGGCAGGGTAGATGTTTCAGTTTGTTGCATCCATACAAAAAAAAGAGACATCAGGCTTGCTAAAGATGAACACATTTATTATTAAGGCATTTCTGTGAAACCCAGCCAACTACATCTGATGAAGTGGCTTGCAATCCACAGAATGAAAGTGTTTAACTAATTACTACAATTTTAACTACTACTTGAATTAGTAGTAGTAATTGTGGCAGTTAAAAACTAACTGCTAAAAATAACTCTCTACTTTTTTTTTCTTACAAAGTCATATATACTTGAAAACATAGTTTTAATTTACGTTGTTAACTAGTAAGTTTTGCTGGTGTTTTTCTTTTGCTAAAGCCCTCTTGGAAATACTTTACAAGTAAAGTCCCTCTTTTGGGGGAGATGGGCGGTGATGAAATTTGATAAAGATTGATCTTGGAAAATTTATCACGGTTTAGTTTTTATTAATTGTGCACCTGCTTACTAGCTCTGAAGCACATCTTTGTACTTCTGATGCCCAACTCTTATATTATTTGCTGCACATTCTCTGCTGCTTCAGTAATTTCTTGTGTGCGTGTTTAACTTTGCACATGGATTGCATCTTCTTCTATAGTTGGTGGAGAAGCACTAACACTGCAGGGAAATAAGGGCATTGATTTTAATTAATCAGTTTTTCCATTTGTACCTGCTGAAAATGTGTCTTGGGGAGTTGGGAGACCCTCCAAAATACTGTCGGAGGGAGGTCAGGGGACCTCAGGAGGAAGGTAGAATGGATCCCAATTGTGTCATCTTCTTCCCCTGCAGGTTTTAGGCACATTAGTATTTTTACAACAATTTGTAAACATGTTTAAAGGTATGCTAGATTTATGAATCACCACTTTAGCTAATGCTACTTAGAACTGTCTCATTGCTCTGCATTCATTTCTGTTTTGTTATTTTCTGGAAATGTTAAGTTCTTTGCTGTGTTGTATGTATTTAGGAATTCTTTTTGATACCATAATACATAGCTTTCCAAACTGTGTCTCGCGACACAATACCGTGTCGCCTGCGGGGCCAAGGTGTGTCGCGTCAAAACCCGGAAGTGCTGATGGTGCGCCGCCACCGCGTGTACAGCACGCCAGGACACCGCTGCAGCGCGCGAAAATCCAAAAGCAAAAACCCGGAAGTGCTGATGGTGCGCCGCCACCGCGTGTACAGCACGGCAGGACACCGCTGCAGCGCGCGAAAATCCAAAAGCAAAAACCCGGAAGTGCCGCCGCCACTTCCGCGGCGGCACTTGCAGGTTTTCTTGCGCGCCGCCGTTGGTGTGTCGCCATGGGAAAAGTTTGGAAAGCCCTGCCATAATATATAGCATGGCAGTATGGAGTGCTCCTGCTCAAGATAATGGTTAGTCATGTTTCCCTTTAGAACAGGATGTGTCCGTTCCTATTTTTTCTTGTCTTTTTTTTCCTTTCAGCGGTAAATGAGGAATCCGTGGCCTCTGGGTTTCCTCACTAAACTGTGTTTTGATTCCCCACCCCATTTTTGTTTTCAAATTTAGTTTTTGTTCTTCTGCAGCATTGCTGAAACTCTTTTAGGCGAATAGGGCCATTTTAAGGTTCTCTACACTAAAAGACAAGGATCAGGACTCCAAATTAATTCAGTATTAATAGATAGGATCCTTGGATTAATTTTCCACCTCTTTTTTCCTCTCTGTAAATAAAAATAAATTCATCTTGCATTTTCATTTTCAGGTTGGAACTATTGTGGACTCTCCAGTAGATTTCTATCATGCTCGTATTCCCAAGAAAGAGAGGAAGAAAACAATTGTGGATGAACTTCTAGCAGATTCTGAGTTTAGACGGTATTTACAATTTCACTTGAACATTTAGTGTAGTCATTTTGGGGTGGTGAAATAATGTGCTCCATATGATGCAGTTCAGTACTGAAGGCCCTGCTATGTGTTGCAATGCCTTTAAAAGCATGATTGGGTTACAAGATACAGCACGTTTCCCCCCCCCCCCCTTGCAATACTCAGATTAAGAAATGCCTTCCTAAAGCACTATGCTTAGCTGACCCTCTTTCCAATTTTAGGTGTGCTGTGATCCATTTGATTTCCCTTTAAATTTAAGTGTGTTGACCTATTTTTGAAGGTCAACACACTTAACTATATGAAGCTGCCTTTGGTGATTTCTGGATTATTTTTCTTATTGCCTGATAGTTACTGTATATGCTGCTTTGAATTTCTTTGTTTTAGAAAAAACAGAATAGAAGTGCACTCACATATGCAAAAAAAAACCCCAAATCCTTTTCTCATCATTCATGTGGCATGTAGGAAACATTAAGGATTCCAGGCGTTCCTGTTTGAATGTGCTCCTGTTCTCCTGTTTTATGGCATTATATAGGAAACGGGGGGAGACAATATTGTATTTCCTTTATTTTATTTATTTGCTTGCTGGACTTACTAGCCCACTCCAGCCATAAAGGACTGATGCAATCGTTGGATTGAAAACAGGAACATTTTTTCGAAATCCAAAATACTACACATACTGTTGATGCCAACTCACACTTACATGTTCCCTTTGCTAGGAGGATCGAACATTAAATCAAATCCAGAAAAGTTCAGTTTTCATAGTTTTCCAGGCACTCAGGCATGTGGGGGCTGTTAGGATTTTTGGACGGATGTTGTTCAAGACAGGAGGTGCAGTGACTAAGATTTGATGTGGTTGCACAGCTGAGACTTACACAGGCACTGCTTTTCAGCAACTGCACCACTTCTTCGGAACAGCCTCCTGGTGAACGTCCAGTTGGTTCCTGACTGTCTTCCGGAAGCTATTCAGAAGAGCTCTTCTGGAGGGCATTGGGGCCTTAATTCCATCTTGTTTGGTTAATGTTATGTTATGTTTCCATTAGTTGCGGACCTTTAATTTGCATACTTTTCTATATCGTTTCTTATATACTTTATCAGAAAACAGCTAAGGGTCCTTAGGGATCTGGCGGTCTCTTAATGTAGAGGAGGAGGATGATGGTGATGATAAGAGCTGTTGGCAAGTGTTCCTTAAGTTAAAAGGAAACAATGGCTTTGCCTCCTCTGAGTTTGAGAAACAAGTTATAGTCTCAGTACAGGTAGTCCTCACTTAATGACCACAATTGGGACCAGAAATTTGGTTGCTCAGCGAAGCAGTCATTAAGTGAATCCAACCCGATTTTATGACCTTTTTTGTGGTGGCCGTTAAGCAAATCACTGTGGGTGCTAAGCGAACCATGTGGTCATTAAATGAATCATGCAGTTCCCCACTGATTTTGCTTGCCAGAAGCCAGCCAGGAAGGTCAAAAATGGTGATAACATGCCCGCAGGGACGCTGTGATGGTCATAAGTGTGAGAACTGTCCGTAAATCATTTTTTTCAACACTGTTGTAAGTCCAAACTGTCACTAAACGAATGGTTGTTAAGTGAGGACTACCTGTAGTATTTCAGCAAGTGCCCCAAAATATTCTCTCTAAATGCTCTAGTCATGTAGATAATCTTGTGTTCATAATTAATAACAGTGACCTTGTTGGATTGTACTAAGTGTCTTTCTCATTTAGTATCTTGTTTCTGACAATGGTCAGGCAAAAAACATACATGAATGGCATAAACCAAGAGATGTCCTGATGTTTGTTCCCTGCTTCTGGTTTTTAGATTCACTGTCATTTGGTAGCTACATTTAATTGCCATGATTAAATTTCATAGTGCTGCTATGGAATTAAATTTGATGAATCTTTTAAACAATAATTTTATACGTGGTTTTTTGGGGGGATTCTGTGTTTTGTTGCATTTGTTCTTCACAAAAATTGTTTCTCTCGTTCAGATACAATAAAAGGAAGTACCAAGACATAATTGCTGAGAAAGCGGCCCTTGCAGCAGGAAAGAAAAATCGGAAGAAGAAGAAATTTCACAAATAGATTTTGACAGCAAAATGCTTGAACTTAATTTTTAATGGTGAATTTATGAGTAAAAATTTTGCACAAATGGTCAGCCAAGATTAATCACATTAACAACAAGAGGACAAGGAGAGGTATAGGGCTTTTTTGAATAATACTTTGGAACTGAAGAAGAAATCCTGTGTTAAGAACTGATGAAAATATGCAGCAGAGAGGATGACCTTAAATGTTAGAAGAAAAAAGTAATCCAGTTTAAAATCAAAGTGTCAATTTAAATTAAAATGGCAATTAGTGTAACTTTAAAAATCATATAAAATTATGTTTGAAATGTGGCTGCTGTAGAAGTATATCCTCTTTGTATATCTATTAAAATACTTTTTTAAGAATTCATAGGCTTTATTTAATATATATAGTTTATTAGTGTTTTTTTAAAAAATAGTTTTCTAAATGATGGTATAGGCTGGAAATACACATTCCATGTGTGCCCATGTGTGTCTAAAGGTTACAGAGAATGTCCTTTTGGAGGTGTGCAACTATGTTTAGTAAGGGATAAAAATATGTATATTAAATAAGCTTTCGGCTCATGTAAGACTCTTTAGCTCAAAAAGGAATGGCTCATATAGAAAATGGGAATGCTGTTCTCTAGCTAGCAGGTTCGTTACTATTTTGAGAGCTACATTCTATACTTCCAGAAAACATTTTAACTGTAAAAGTTATACTTTCCATGAGCTTAAGAAAAATAGCCTCTGCTGTTCTTTAAACTGAATGTGTGTGTGTGTATGTACACGTGCACACACCAGTCTTGCTATTGTTTTAACTCCAGAGAACATAGAGAGGGGTTTCTTTGAACAAGTCCCAGATATGGGTTGGATTCTCGCGTAGCATTAAGCATAAACCCTAGCCAACAGATGATAATGTCTGTGTTCCACAGCATGGTAAACTGAAACTAAACAAACAGCATTCTGGCCTAGTGCACATGCAGAATAAGTGGATATGAATTGATTCCCAGAATTGATTCAGTGATGTACAGTGAAGCTGGGATGATGTATCCTTGATGGCTGGGTGCATTCCAGGCCCCACCATACCTTTCTCAACCAGAGGCACATTCTGCCGCTCGCAAATGGCAAAACGGGCAACCGTTGAGGTCCTTTTGGAAATAGCATGGATATTGTGCACCATCCCCTGGGTGTTGGGCAAAAAATAAACCTAGGTCAGAAATCATAGAAGCATGTTGATACGTCTAGTTTATCATGCTGAAGAGTGTTACATAGGCATCGTCTATGGAACATCCTGCCCTTGAAGACCACCCAGTCGCTTCAGCTGGTCCAGAATGCAGCGGTGCAGGCAGGGATGGGCATGCCTTGGTATGCCCATGTAACACCTCTGCTTCGCAAGCTGCACGGGTTGGCAGTTTGCTTCCTGCTGCGATTCAAGATGCTGGTTGCTTCCCATCTGGCATAGGGCCTGGTTACCTGAGGGACTGCCAGTCTCCCATAGTATTTGCCTGGCCGGTTTGATCTGGCAGGGTTGGTGCACTCTGGGGTTCCATCAATTAAACAATGCCATCTGTGTGGACTCCAGAAGCGCACCTTCTCTGTAGCAGCCCCTGCCCTCTGGAATGAGGTTCCCCCCGAAATTCGAACAGCTGCTGGTATTTCAAAGTGCCCTAAAGACCTGGCTCTTCACCCAGGCCTTTGGAGAGGACTGATGCCCCTTGCTTCTTTTTGTTCCCCTCCGAGTTTGTTTTCTTCGCCATCGCTCTTCTGTCTTGTGCTGTTTTTGTGGTTTTGGTATTGTTCTTTGTTTTTAAACACTTCTAACAATTGTAAACCACCCAGAGTCTCTGGGAGTTGGACAGCATGTAAATTTAATAAATAATAATTATTATTATAAATAATAATAATTATTATTATTTATAAAATTTACATGCTGTCTAACTCCCAGAAACTGGGTGGTTTATTATTTAATCATTAAATAATAATAATTATATTATTATTATTATTATTATTATTATTATTATTATTATTCCATATCAGAAAAAATGCTCCTTCCTCCACCTGATTTTATTTTTAAAATACTTCAATTAACAAAAATAGGATGCTTGCATGTGGCAAAATGAGTCATAACTCTGTAGCATCATCTTTAATAATCCATCTGAACCCACAGAGGCCATCTTGGAACACAGGGTACTTTGCTTGGCAGTGTGTCCACCTGGGGTTCTGCAGGTGAAGAGACTTCGCCTTAGTTGCTTCATGCACCAGATAATGAATGGATACCTTCACTTTGGTAACCTGAGGGACCAGGGTACTACCCAGCAATATGGCTGAAGTACTTCCTTACCCAGGACATGGATCCTAAGCTATCATCATACCATTACATGTCAGTCACCGACTATTGTGAAATAAATGCCATTGCTTGTCAATCAAACATTAAATACTATGTCAGGCTTGTTGCCAAATAACATCACGTGAATAGTCAAATCTTGAAAAATGTTGATTTACTGGTGTAAAATATTTGATGAATGCTTGCTGGCTAAACAGCTCAGGCATAGGACTGATTGTAATGTGTATTTCAGAGTGTGATCAGAATAAATTGTTTCACCGCTGCTGGACTTTGGCATTACTGTGAACATTCAGGAAGGTAATACTAATTGCTGCCTGCATTGTTCCCACCCATGAGCGCCTAGACTGTAGATAAAGACGCGTTATCTCTGCTTGAGTAATTCTAAGGCAGTCTTCCCTGACCATGTCCTGTCCAGACTTCAACTCCCATAATGCCTTTCTGGTCTGTGGCCAGGCCAGCTAGGGATTCCGAGAGTTCAAGGGCAATTCATCTGAATAGCAGACATCAAGCAAATCTAGGGCGAGAAGGAAGAAGCACATTCAGGAGTTTGGATGCCTTGTTTCATTTTGCTATATCGGTGTTCCTCATCCTCAGCAACTTTAAGATGTGTGGACTTCCCAGCCAGGGAATTCTGGGGGTTGAAGTCCACACACCTTTATTGCTGAGGTTGAGAAACACTGCTCAAGATCTCACGGGTACCATCAGAGGCGCTGGGGAAGATGGGCCATCAATCACTGTCGTCCTTCCCGGTTAGACCCGCCCCTCCAACATCTCCCCGCCTCTCAGACCCGAGCGCCTCCCTGCCGAGTCACCAGGCGGCGCGTGCTGAGGGGAAGAGCGACCTTGCCAACGGGGAGGTTCCACGCTGAGCTTTGCAGCAATTAAAATCGCCGCCTTTCGGCACTCGGCAAATATTGACTCTGGATTCCGATAATCCAGGAAGCACTGTTAAAATTAATGGAAGATTTACAAAATTGGGGTTCCCGACTCCGCCGGGACTCGAACCCGGAACCTTTGAATATCTTCACCCTCTAGAAGTCCAATGCGCTATCCATTGCGCCACGGAGCCACCTGTTGGATTCTTGACACATTTGCTATACGACTCACAGATCGACTTTCGCCCTGTTCCGCGAACAGAAGAGATCCTTTGAAGATTCGGCTTTAGAATTATGAGCGCTGCTCTTTAAAGACTTTCGGCTCGCTTCCGGCAAAGCTGCTGAGAGGAGAGACTGCTTATTCCTCTTCGTGTTTAGCATCTCTCAAGCTTTTTCTCTCATTTCACAGCATCTTTAATTAGAATGGCGTTTTGCGGGTCTCCTTGCGATCTTTTAAAGAAATGACGCAGTCCATAGTTCAGAGGACTGAAATCTAGAGGTTGCATTCACACAACACGCCAAGGCAAAAGCAAACAATTATGGCTTAGCGTGTTCTGTGAACTCACCCTGTAAAAAGCAGGGTGCCGCATCCCTCTTTAAATTCTGTGCACGTTTAGCTGGGAGTAAGCACCATTTTATTCAGAGATTAAAAAACTCAAAGAGGCAGTGTCTTTATTAGGCCAAATGAAGGTTTACAGATAGTTGCAAGCTTTTGAATTCCCAATAATTCTTAAAATATTGATTGACTGATTATGTGCCATAAAGTCATTTTGGACTCCTAGCGACCCCATTGATATTCTCCATGATGGTCTGTCCCTAACCTGGTCCTTTAGCTCTTCCAATAATGCCCTCATCATGCACTAATCGCCACTATAACTGAGTCCATCCACCTTGCTGCTGGTCATCGTCTTCTCTTTCCTTCCACCATTCCCAGCATCACAGCCTTCTCCAGAGAGCTGGGTCTTCACATAATGTGTCCGCAGTAGGATAATTTGAGCCTGGTCATTTGTGCCCCAAGTGAGAACTCTGGGTTGATTTATTCAGTGATCCATTTCTTTGTTTTCTTGGCTGTCCACAGTATTTGTAGGAGTCTTCTCCAGCACCAAAGTTCAAAAGTGTCAATACTCTTCCTGTCCTGCTTCTTCAAAGTCCAATTTTTGCTTCCATAGAGTGTCACAAGGAAAGATGATCAGAATCCAGAAAAAAAGGAGGTTCCAATAGAAGAGAAAGGAGGTTGCAAGACTGTGGTGAACATTTCAGCCATGTCTGTACCACAGACAGTACAGGTAGTCATACTGAAACATCCCTTTTGAACAAAGACTGTGCCCATGCGGCAGAGGAATAATTGAAACGATGGAACACGTCATTTTGTATTGTCCTCTCTATGTAGACGCTCACCATGAATTATCTCCATTCTTTACTAAACATCCAGGTCCTTCAGATTCATTTTATCTTAAGTTGTTACTATCAGACCAATCTGATTTTATTTCATTGACCACAGCCAAGTACTCTTCTATAGTTTGTACAATACGCCACAGTATCTCTTCTAATTTTTCTTAGATTTTTTAGAATTTTAAGTGTTTTTCTTTTTATTCTAATTAGATGTGAATCTTCTGTTTTATCTGCTGGTCTATGACCAAATAAAAATTGATTTGATTTGTACAGGTAGTCCTCGTATAGCGACCACAGTTGGGACCGGCAACTTGGTTGTTAAGTGAAGTGGTTGCTAAGTGAAACAGCTACTGTGCTTATGATCTTACTTCAGCTTTCCTTTGCTTTACAGACCTGTGAAGGCTGTAAATGTGAGGATTGGTCGTAAAGTTACTTTTTCATCACTGTTGTAACTGCGTACGGTCACTAAACGAGGCAGTTGCTAAATGAGGACTACCTTTAATAAATACTTATTATAAAGTTATCTGCTTACCTGAAGTGCTTTTAGTAATCCTTCCCTCTTCTAATGACTAAGAGATTTTTCCTTCTAATGTGAAAGCTTGCTTCCTGGTTATACCAAGATAAAATCAGGAAGTTACCATTTTATAAACTGTGAATCAGTGATTTGGGGGGTAGGGGGTAATTGAGTTAAAGCTACCAGATTTGGATTGCAAAATTTAAATTATCACCAAATGGTAGCAACGTTTTAGATTTTCTGTACCTCTTTGATAGCATCTAATGTTATCTGGATCTGGTAGTTCTACTTAGACTCATTAGGTATACCATAATGCTCAAGATGGTCTTATACTGAAAGCCTTGAATGAAAAACTCTGTTCAGGATTTGGGCCACCTAACAGTTGTCAATACTGGGTCCAGGGTACTGGTATCAACAATGGAGTTGGTTTATACCAATCTAGGCACTTCGTGTGTGAACTTTAGCTTCCAGAATCTTCAGCACTGATGTCCCTACTTCAATTCTGGTAGGAGTTGAAGTATTTAAAGACACCGAGGATATGGCTACCAGTGAACCTGGTTCCAATAGTTGAATGTTACCTTCATTTCATTTCATTACTTTCATTTTCAGTATACCTCTAAGTATAATTTCTTTGGAAACATGAAAAATAGGGTGCCATTATTATTATTATTATTATTATTATTATTATTATTATATCTTAAAAAAAAGAAACTTAAAAATAAATACAAACTAAAAAGGCAAACTAGGAAGGAAAAGGAAAAAAAAATCTATTTTATATTTTATACTTATCAATAGTCACTGGTTTACCAATGAGTTCACTACTATAATATAAACAATGCAAGATATTATTGTGAGATATCACAGAATCTCTGCCATAATAGCACATATTGCTGCATCCTTTGATTCAGAGCTTTCCAAACTTTGTGTCGCGACACAAAAGTGTGTCGCCACACACAGCGTGGTGTGTCGCCACACCACCCGGAAGCGGCGGCGGCGCGCGTGCACGGCGGCAGCAGCAGCGGCGCAGGATCTGTGCTTCCGCGTTTTAGCGGAGGCTGCCACCGTGCACGCGCGTGCCGCCGCCGTGCACGCGCGTGCTGCCGCACGCCCCCCGCACCGCCACCGTGTGCGCGCACGCTGCCGCACGCAGCGCCGCCACCGTGCGTGCGCACACCGCTGCCACACTGCCGCCGCCGCCGCCGCTGTTGGTGTGTCGCCAGCGGTGGCACTTTGCAAAGCCCTGCTTTGATTGGTAGAAAATATTGCCTTCTCCAGACAGATAGATCACATATTTCTGACAACCATTCCTTGATATTCCTGGAGTAATATCACTTTTCCAATTTCTTAATATAATTCTTTTTGCCATCCCCCCATGCTCGATACAACTACAATTCCTGATAAACAGTCAAATTCCAAAGCTTTAGTATAATTCAACATTACATTAACATCTTTAACATTTAAAAATTTTCCCTTCATCTACTAATATATACAGTAGTATAGTAATACACAATCCTCAAAAGATACTGAATGATCACATGACTATATCAAAGGTGCCATTATTCTTTTATCATACCTATGAACATCTCTCAGGCATCTAGTTAACACTGTGGAAACAAGATGCTGGTTTAAATGTGGTTTTCATGTGATCCAGTTTAATTTTATCATAGACATACCATCATATTTGCTCTTTATGCCTTTCTTCTTTTAGGCATTAGTAACATGTTTTAATCCACACAACTAGCTTTAGGAGTGAGGTTTCTGCATCAAAGAATACTATGGATCCGATTCATAGTACCCAAATATTTAAAAACTGGTTAGAACACTCAGCTATGAATATTGCATTTTTTGTGATAATAGTTGAGCATGTCCAAATGTTATTTTTTATGTTACTTCATTTGGATCTTTGCAGATTCCACAATCAGATGCCAGCAGTGCTTCATCCATGTTCTAGAACAGTAAACACTCAATACAAAAGCTTACTCTTGCTGGAGAGAAGCATAGTTATAGTCCAGTCACTAAAAGGCTAACCCTTTTAGGAGAAGCATGGGACTTATTTAAGTCTGTTGAAGGTGGCTGAGGACCTTTAGCTGCGTCTCCTGTTCTCATGCATTACTTAATGCAGTTTTCTCTGAGTCACATGAAGAAGACCTCCAGCCAATACTGGGTAAAGAACCCTCAAGTCTCTCTGATTTAAACAAAAGCTTTACACCAGAGAGACAGCTTTCATGTGGATTTTTGGGATGCTTCACTAAGTAATGGCATTCTTCCAGCCCAGGATGCTTATAAATATATCCCAGCACAAATTAAACAGATGACTCCTGATCCAGTCACCCTCTTTCAGGTCTCATCATGTGCGGGGGGAAAATAGCCTTAAAAAAATCAATATGGAGAGGTTAAAATATAAATGCATTTATAACCGCTGTCAAAAAGATCAGAAGCTGCTTATTTCTATTTCTATTATTTCTATTTCTATTTCTATTTCTATTTCTATTTCTATTTCTATTTCATTTCTTTCATTTCTATTATTTCTATTTCTATTTCTATTATTATTTCTATTTCT
The DNA here is from genome assembly GCA_023362775.1 of Charina bottae. Lineage (NCBI taxonomy): Eukaryota > Metazoa > Chordata > Lepidosauria > Squamata > Charinaidae > Charina > Charina bottae. The sequence continues at coordinate 27,040,050 of JALMGJ010000003.1, read as the reverse complement.
TACTTATTCACTATTCTTTCTTATTTTCTTTGTTTTTTCTTTTTTGTTGTTTTTATCTTGTTAAAAATTTCTTCAATAAAAATTATATTTAAAAAATTAATACAAATTCCAAAATAATTTTTAACCTCTGACCAGCAGATGGCGCTGCTGCAGGCACAATAAAATTGCTTAATGTACAAACTAAACATTTCAGGAGCAATGGGTCTATTCTAGTAGGTCTGTTCTAACCTATCTATCTCAGTAGAGTTCTTCTCTTTTGCTTAGCTCACCTGCACATTTCTTAGCATCTGCATGAATGGACTGCAAGAAGATCAAACCAGTCCATACTCCAGGAAATCAAGCCAGACTGCTCACTTGAGGGAATGATATTAAAGGCAAAACTGAAGTACTTTGGCCACATAATGAGAAGACAGGATACCCTGGAGAAGAAGCCGATGCTAGGGAAAGTGGAAGGCAAAAGGAAGAGGGGCCGACCAAGGGCAAGATGGATGGATGATATTCTGGAGGTGACGGACTCAACCATTGGGGAGCTGGGGATGGCGACGGCCGACAGAAAGCTCTGGCGTGGACTGGTCCATGAAGTCACGAAGAGTCGGAAACAACTGAACGAATAAACAACAACAACAACAACTGATATTCTGCCTGAAGAGATGCTGGATTTCCTAGAACAGGCATTGAAATTATCCAGACCAGTGTTTCTCAACCTTGGCAGCTTGAAGATGTGTGGACTTCAACTCCCAGAATTCCCCAGCCAACCATGTTGGCTGGGGAATTCTAGGAATTGAGGTCCACACATATTCAAGTTGCCAGGGTTGAGAAACACTGATCTAGACCAAGCTGTCTGGCCTAGTCAGGCAACCATAAACGAGACCTCACAATTTTTCATCAGTACATTTTTTCAGTACAGATAGTATAAATTCAGAGTGACCATTTGGCTGCAGAAAGAACTTCCTATTTTAACTGAAACCAGATATTTAGTCTACAGTCTCTCCTAGAGCAACACTTGCTTACAGTACTTCTTACGGAAGGCAGCAGAACAGTCCAGAATTTTAAAGTAGCAATGATTGGGTTGCATTAAGCAACAGAAAGTGGCAGTTTACAGGAATTCATGCTCATTCTAGCATTGGTCTTATTGATATATGGGGAGGGGAGGAATATTTTTTTTATTGACGGTTTAATCATGTTTTTTAATCATCTGGCCATACAAATGTTGTCACCATTAGATGATGATGATGATGATGATGATGATGATGATGATGAATATGTGCATGTGTACACACGTGTGTGTGCATGTTTAGGAGGGGTGGTACTATGGCTAAATACAAATTAAATTAATCCTGCAAACTCATCCCATATTGCTGGGATGCAAAAAGCCACTATGTAGCAAAATCTAATATTGTCATCCAGTCAGTGAGATAATGTCTGTATGTGTGATCAATGACCATTTGTTTCCGTATCTGGATTTTCTATAATCAACGAAGTATTCATCTTTTTCTCCCAGAAAAGCACATTATGATTTTAAGATAGTAATAATCCTTATTTCATGTTGCTGAAATGTATTCTTTGTGTATTCATATAGAAGTTATTTTCGAATGTCCTCGACCTACTTTATTTTTATCTTCCCACATCCGTACATTTTTCTATTCTGCCTTCCTCCTCTTATTCTTGTGGAGATAAATAGGGCATTTTGAATGTATTTTGGGGGGGAAAGCCTTATGGTAGCTTAGTTGGGTTCCTCCTTCATTTCGGTATGCCTACAGTAGAGTAGGGAAGGGTAGGGGAGAATAAAATAGACAAGAATGGGGAGACATTGGAGTTGCCCCATTTTGTGGCTGTTCCTTCCCTTCCTGTCTCCATGGCTAAACCCCGGAAGAAGTTAACATTAAGGTCAATTCCATTACCAGGTTTAGATGAAACACAGAGCCTTTTTATCAGGTCAATAAAGCCACAACAAACCATAGATACAAAATTTGGTTTAAAAAATCCACATTAGCTACCATTTAATCTATGATCTAGATTTGGATTTCACCATCCAATCACTTAACACAGGCTGGGCTATTTCTAAGGCAGAGCTTTCCAAACTTTTCATGTTGGTGACACACCTTTTAGACATGCATCATTTCGCGACACACTTACAGCAGGGCACAAGGCAGGCACTAGGACCTGTGAAGAATCACAGCAGGTTTGGAGGCAGCAGGGCACAAGGCAGGCACTAGGACCTGCGCAGAATCCTGGCAGGGCAGGTTTGGAGGCAGCAAGGCACAAGGCAGGCACTAAGACCTGCGCGGAATCACAGCAGGTTTGGAGGCAGCAAGGCACAAGGCAGGCACTAGGACCTGTGCGGAATCCTGGCAGGGCAGGTTTGGAGGCAGCAATGCACAAGGCAGGCACTAGGACCTGCGTGGAAGCCAGGAGGCAGCAGCAGCCGCGACACACCCAGACACTGCAGCCGACACACTAACGTGTCCCGACACACAGTTTGGAAAGCTCTGTTCTAAGGAGTTGGGAGCTGCCACTGACTGTAGTAGGTCATCCGGTGAAGTGAGTGAGATCACCAAAAGGGGTGTAAGCATTTTTTTTTTCATTTTTGAAAGCAATGGGAGTAGGATGCCCCTGGGAAATAAACTACTAACATTTTTGAAAGCTCTAAAATATCCAAAATATAGTCAAACTCGGCCCATTTTGGTTTGTGAATGTGAAATGATGTGAATGTGAGCAGACCTTTGGGAGGGAAACTGCTACCATGCTCAACATTAACTCCTCTCCTAAAATACACACACACACACTTGAAAAATGTTCCCAAATTATCCTGCCAGATTTTAGCAGCACAATGTCAGGTGTGGGACGGATGCAGGTTGGGTGTTGGGGAGCACATGTGGACTGTATGTTGTGCAAACCGGGTTTCTGCTTTCACCATGACCTGCTTGAGAGCATCCAAAGTTGCAGTTGGAAGCAAGATGTTAACATAGGAACTTTTGTCCTATCCCTGCACTGTCTTAGAACTTCCCCGTGAATCATCTTCATTCACAATAAAAACATCATTAGCAGTTAACTTCCATTCCAAGTTTCTCAATTTGTAAGTTTGATCCTTACCTGAGATCCTTGTGTGTCTATTCAGAAATAGGTCCCATTGAATTCAGTGGTGCTTATCCTCAGAGAAGTGTGCATAGGACTGCAGCCCGGGAAGCACACATCCAAATGTTTCAAAGACACATTTCTACAAAAGAAAAACTGAAGTTGTAACACATCTCATAAATTTAATCAAGTTGTACTCACTTGCATGTCTCTTGTATTTTGACACATAGACAATGCCAGTTTGTCTTGTTCCTGAAAAAGAAGTTAATAGCACTTAGTTACTCAAATATTTAAAGTGACCTAATTTGAAAGGCCTTTCAAAAGCTTACTTTATATCACACTGCAGGTACAACTGAATGTCACCAAAGGGTTGTGGTATAAACTCTTAGAATATAAGCCTAACGCTGATACTATCTTCCTTTTTGTTGTTGTTGTTGTTGTGGGCAGATCATTTAATTACTGGAAGTGTTTAAAATTTTGTATCACTTTCACAAGTCAATAAAAATCGATTGCTTGCAAAGCATTTTGTTTGGCTGAGCTAAAACTGCTGGCTGTAGTCCTTTTGAAAGAAATGTACTTAAATAATACTAATTCCTTTGTTTATTGTAGCTGCTGTCTTAATTCCTGCATGTCTGCTAGACTAGGATAGTGTAATTCTCATTGAGTTCAGTGGCACTCAGTCAACATTCTTTTATACTACAGTTGCGTGTGGCAGAATTTCACTTCTGATAACCCAGTTCCAAGGGTTTTGTTCTGGGATGTGCTGTGAAGGTGCAGGTTGATGCCACCAATATACACACTCAGAAACACATGAACCTATCTAATAGAGTTAGTGTTAAACTATGGGGTACAGTGTACAGATACTGTATATTTTTAAAATATGCTTGGTTGACACTGCTGCTTGCATTTTTAAGGAAAAGCAGGTCTGTGGAGCTTTGATCCAGCATCACAGTCCTGATGAAAACTGCATAGCTGATATTTTCATGCAAAGGTCCTGCAAATCTTCAGGGCAGTAGTATCTGCCAGGGAGGAGGAAACTGGAGGTGGGGGTGTCAGTCTGATGAAAGCAACATTACAGGATCATGATGCAAACCCCAACTTTTTTATATGCATGCAACTATAGATCAAAAGTGTGAGGCCCTACGGCAAGGCTGTTTTTCTTTAGAAGAAGAGTTTTGAATGTGTGTGTGTGTTTGTGTGTGTGTATTTAAAAGCATGAATAACACAGTTCACACATCATGCTAAGCCGAGATTTATTTAATAAATCTCAGTTGGCTGAACTCATACCGTAAGCCCGTATTTCTCAACCTCGGCAACTTGAAGATGTGTGGACTTCAACTCCCAGAATTGGAATTCTGGGAGTTGAAGTCCACACATCTTCAAGCTGCTGAGGTTGAGAAACACTGCAGTAAGCTAAGCCATAAATCATTATTTACAATCCACAATGGTTGGATTCTCTGCAACGAGCTAAACACAAACCAAGCAAACCACGTTTGACTAGGTACAATGTTTAAATCAAACCACTGTACAGATCAACCCTCAGGCTATAGGTTCATCTGGGCCAGGGGTGGATAGCCTGCAGATCTAGGGCTATCTGCAGCCCTCAGCCTAATTTTCAATAGTCTTGCATTGTGAGAGCAATCTATTCTCTCAAAAAGCAAGCAACTGGGTCCCGAACACAGAGAGGAGAGAGGAAAGATGGCAATAAATAAAGTGTTGGTTGGGGGACTTTGGCCTTGGCAAGGAAAAAAAAGCTTGTAACTCAGTAGCACCTACTGTAAGTGGCAATCGGTCTCCAAGGTCACAGGGAGGATATTTCTTAATTCTGCTTTTAAATGGGAGATGCCATGAATTGAAGCTGAAGCCCATCACATGCAAAGTCTGTTTGCTCTACCACTGAATACAGTTGTTTTTCCCCAACCCAAGGAATCTTAATAGACCTACATAAAGAGAGATACATCACCTCAGAGATCCACATGCAGTCGTCATCCCTTTTATAAATGTGAAGGAGGAGCTGAGGACCATTAAAGGCCACTGGGAACTTGTGGGAGGTAAGAATTGGATACACATCTTGTAGATGAACCATACATCTCTAGGAATCTGGTCTCAGAGTTCAGGTTTTCCCTGAAATGTTCTGCAAATCTTTCTGCAAATTACTGTTAGCTGGTTGCTTACTCCCACCTCTTTCTCCTGCCACTTTGATCAATACTGTATGTTATATTTTGTCAGCACGTGGAGGCAAAAATACAAGATGGACAATTGCAGGGGGTGGGAGGTGTTTTGCAGGATAGGGCAAACCAAGCAGAAAGTGTCCCCTGCCTCTTTTTCAGTGCACAAGCATAAAACGTGCTAGATGAAAGTTCCCCCTGCCATTCCATAAGCCCTTTGAAGGCAAATAGAGGAGAGCAAAGCTGCAAAAATAGCAGCGAAGACGACGAGGTCAGCTGGAAACAGAGTAGGACTCTTACCTCCTTTCCCAAGGCAGGGTTCTCTCTCCCCCTCCTTCATCCGAGAGCTTGGTGAACAGTTTGCACATACTAAACAGGGACTGTGATGGAGACAGTGGTGCAGTGCGGCGAGCAAAAGGGAGCCATTTGGTTCAGCAATGTGAAGCAGGGGCAAAGGGAACAATCTGTGATCGAACTGGCTCAGCAACTTTCTCCCCTCAATTACATCTTGACGGAGGGCAGCGTAAATCTGACAGGACTCAGTTGCAGCATTTATTTCAGAGGAGTACACCGAGTTGTCCGGGCAAATTCTACTTCCAGGAAGGAAATAGGGTTGGTTCCTGAAGTAAGACATCTGCGAGTCTTGAACATCTGACAAGAGTTTGTTTGTTTGTACATTCATCCATTGCTCTATATCCTGCCATCAAGGTTTGTGATGATTTGGGGGCCAGCCCAATCTGTAGTCAGTGAGGCACTATCTCAGGTGGGAGATGATGAGAAGAGCATGGGCAGCTGGGGCAGTGTTTCCCTAGCATGCTGCCTAGGGAATTCTGGGAGATGAAGTCCACGCATCTTAAAGTTGCTGAGGTTGAGAAACACTGTATTAAAGTAAAAAGCTGATTATACCATGTGGATGGCAGCCAGCCTGTCCTGTGTCCCCTCAGCTAGTCAGTTCAGACGTTGAAAGAGATGTCCGTCATACAGTATCGAAAGATTAAATGCAGTCAGCTTTTCTTTGTGGAGTTATGGTGGTGAGGGGCAACGCCATCTTGCCTTTCACCTCAGAAAGCAAACTTTTGCTGGCCATTCCTCTTTGTAGAATAATACAGAAAGAGGATGAGTACCTCAAATGACGACACAATCTAAAGTTAGACGGGGGGGAATGATAGAGGAAGGAGAAAGAGTTATGGGAAATAGGATATGTTTCTGCAAAAGCTATTGTACAGGTATAAGTTTTATTTGGGTAGCGTTACCAGATATTTGAACAGGCAAAGGAGGACAGGGACAATTGGAAAGGAGAACAAATGGGGGGTGGGGAAGGAGGACACACTCACTGTTTAACTTCTTGCCATCCAGGAGAAAAATTACAGTGAAAAACTGCAAAAAATGTACATGTATATGAAATTACTTTTTCCAGCATCAGAAAGACTAGCTTTTCAGTTGCAGGAATGTGCTAAAAATAGTTTAGGAGGCAAAAGCCTTCAGCCTGTAACTGATTAAGGTCTGGTCAATTTCAGGCAGCAGCACATGCCCACCAGAGGCTAGTCAATTTCAGGCAGCAGCACATGCCCACCAGAGGCTAGTCAATTTCAGGCAGCAGCACATGCCCACCAGAGGGTACTAATCAACTAATTAAGGTCGCAGAACTGAGCTTGTTAACTTGTGGTCAGCACTTTTTAGGGAAGCGCTGTGCCCTAGAGAAAAACTGCCAAATCTGTTCCTTAAGAAGTGCTGGCTAATCCCCACCAGTTGCCAAGCTAGAAACAAAAGATAGGGAAACTGTAGAGCTGCAATAGTAAAATGTGCTGAGGGGTCATTTCATTGTTAAAATTAAGAGGTGAGCTCATTATAACTCAATCACTTCTCAAAATCACTGACCAAGAAATCTATTTTCTGACCAAGGAAATAAAATTTTGCTTGTTACCAAATGGTTACCTATCACTGCAGTAATGAGAATGAAGGTACTTTATACAGTTCTTATGCAAGTAAACAAGACAATGAAACCTAAATAACTTTATGCCTTGAAAAAAATAATTACTCTTAATATGTTATCTCTTGATCCAAAGTACTTTTAAATTAGGTCCATGTATCCAAAGGAACTTTAGAATTATTTTCCTCAAATAGTTGTCACATAATAAGTTGCTGTGGAATGTAGAGATATTTCAAAGGCAGTGTGTGATGTGATAACCAATTACAATAAATCTAAGCTATTACAAACCTCTATCCCTACAACTTTCCACTGGATAGGCTGAAACCCACAGGGGCTAGAAGGCTGTTTTTTTAACATCATCAGCAACAATAATCAATCGTTGGTCCTTTTCCTCCCTCCCCTGTGTGTGAAGGCAAGATCCTGTTGGTGTATTATTCTTTGAGGAGTAAGTCACAGCAATAAATCTTGTTAATTAAGTACCTGCTCACTTTAAAAGGTCAGGCAGCAGGTGATCCAGGTTGAAGAGTATAAAAGAGCCTGCCCTGCTTTGCCTGCTTGTTTGATTCTACTACTTGCTTGCTTCTTACTTCTGGTATGTAGAGAAAGATTTGTAACACTTCCAGGGATCTGGAAGAAGAACTGTAAATATTATCTGTTTGTATGAGAAGCTAATACAACCGCAACTGATTTACTACAATGACTGGCGTCTTTATTGGTCTCTACTCTAAAGCTTTCCGCTACTCTGCATATGCAAGATAACACACTGTCAGAGTACACAGCGCTGGGGCTGCCAATGTTCCTTCTAGACCTCAGAGTAATATGTTCTATTGAGTAAGCAGACACTCACAAGAGATTAAATAAAATATTCTATTTACTCTATATACATACGCAGTCAATACACAGTCCAATAACGTCCAACAGATACAGATGATAATGAAGATAGTAACGAGAAGAAGAATGAACACCAGAGCTCCTCTGCTTATATACTTAAATTGACCAATCACATTATAGGTCAAATTCATTATCTACCACACCCAGCTTAAACTATATCAGCTGTGGTATGAGTCACTTCTTTCATCATTCTTCAACAAGGGCTGCTGATAGAATGACTTGCAGAACTTAATGCCTCTCACCTGTCTAATTAATCTAGCTGTAAATTCTGGGTATTATACAAACCCCAACACTAACCAACAGATCCTACAGCCTCCCTGCCCCCCAATAGGGGACTGTTGATTCCTTATGGATCCAAAAGCTGTTCCTGCAGGTTCCTCAGCCCCCTGGAATAAATTTTGATGGTGGAAGCTTGAGGGGCAGTCAGTAAGAAATTCCCATGCAAAGATAGGAATGATAAAAATGCCTTCTACTCAAGCAAAAAACCCCAAGTGTTTAGGGCGGCTGTTTACATATTGTTTCCTCCAAAAGAAGAATGAGGACAAAAAAGAGAGACGCAGGCTTGCATAAAACATGTACGTGCTGTTTTGATACGATGCGAACTTAAGAAGAGTTAATATAATTTAGGCAGAAACATACTACATACAGCATAGCAATATAGAGGGAAACAATGACCTGCTGACTGGTGTGTCTGCTCAGTCTACTTTCAAAGTGCTGTTAACTTTTGGAGGACCTCCAGGCCTTGCTCTCCCTCATTATGATTCCTCATCTGTCAGACTTCAATAAGAGAGGCCTTCAGACAGACATTTTCCCCTAGCAGCCCATCAAATACAAACTCCTCTGTGAAGTAGGACATACGACAACCCTTCTGGGATTCATATAGCACTTTGTGAGGTGAACTTATAACCTAAGATATTCTTCCTATCTGTGTTTGCCAGCATTCATTTCAATGCTTGCCCTTTGTCTGGCTCACCCACTCTGTCCCTGTCTTCTCTTCCAATCCGCCCAACTTACATGAAATGCATTCTTAGCTTTGTTTTTCCAGCCTCCGCTTTTCTGAGGAATACCAACACCACTTGTAAGACTACTTATGCATGTGAATTCTCCTCACTCAGAAGCCTCATCCACAATAATAACAATTAAGACCTGATTTTGAGCATCCCGAAGAAAAGGCAATTCCTCCTGTAAAAACTTAAAAGTTTAATAAAAGCTACTGCAGAAAGCACACTTCGTTTCCTAAGGGCTCAACCCAATTCATTTATGTTAATAAAAGGTTTGAATGAATTTGGTGTAGTGGTTAAGGCACTGGGCTAGAAATCAGGGGACCATGAGTTCTAATCCTGCCTTAGGCACAAAACCAGCTGGGTGACCTTGGGCCAGTCCCTCTCTCTCAGCCCTAGGAAGCAGGCAGTGGTAAACCACTTCTGAAAAACCTTGCCAAGAAAACTGCTGGAACTAGTCCAGGCAGTCGCCAGGAGTCAAAAACTGACTGGAAGGCATCAATCAATCAAAATAAAAGGTAAAGCAAGAAAAGGCATCCAGGAGAAGATAATGTAATATTCCTGATTCTCATTGCCTAAACCCCAGTGAAATGGAGTCATTGCAGAAAATTATAGGAACAGCTATTTACTTGCCTTTTTAACGCATGGAATAATAAAAGGAGTTAGTAAACAAATCTCCAGTTAGTAAATGTAGGTGTAATAGCTATTAAGTATCAGTATTTAAGTGTATAAGATTTGTTGATTGATTGACTATGTGCTAACAAGTCAGTGTCAACTCCTAGTGTCCACATAGATAGATATATTTTTTAATATAACCATTATTGAATATACTATTAGATTTTTTTATACTGCAGCAATTTTGAGCAACAGAAATTTACAATGTGGTAAAAATTGGCATTTGCTGTTTATGAAAAGGACACCTTTGATCAAACAACTGAAACTTAATTCTCAGTCCCACTGATTGAAATTTACATTAATTGATTAAAACCCCATTGATTAGTCAATAAACATGTTCAATACACAGCCCAAATAAATACTGAGATTTTCAAATTGATGCAATGTTTTATTTTTCTATGCAAATCGCCTGGATTTTGCAATAGATTACTACATTTAAATAATGCATGTATTGCTTACTCCTTTGGAAGAGAAGAACAAGGAGACAGTTTCTTGTGAAAGACAAATTCATAAAAATAATAACTCAGAGACAAGCAAGTCTAGCCCTGTTTTCCCTAACAATATGCCCTCCAGATATATTGGCATTAATATCCAAGATACTGAAGAAATGGAAACTTCACTTTGCTGACATAATAAACAGGGAACCCCTCTGATATTTCCATTGGTTCCTTCTTCCAGTACTGGCAGACTAATTATGATTTTTATGTTAACCATATTTCCAAATAAAATCCAAATAACGATTACTTTTAAAACTGTTTTCAGTTTAACAGCAAAGCACATTTTTCCCCCAAAGTTCAGCAGGGAGATCTGAAAAAAAATTGCTATGGTTAAATTAAGAACTTGATGAAGAGCCAGGCAGAATGGAAGAAAACTGGGAATGAACTTTCAATTTCTTTTGGAAAAAATGGAATGCATATTTTACTCAAAATAATTTATTGAAAGTGCTAGATAATTAATTGACTAGTTGTAAGAAAGGGGAGACAAGAACGAGGGCAGATTGCTTTTATAGCAGTTAAGTGGGCAGCTTGGATTACTATAAATAGTTTATAATTACTTTTCTATTTTGGTTGAGGTGCCTTTGTTTTGATTAATGTCATGTTCATTAGATATTTAGAGTGCACTCTGGACTTTTCCGTTTGAATACACACTGATTTATTAGTATTCCCCCAAACGTTTCCCAACCGCAAGGCTATACTTGGCAATTGAGTGGCCTGCCTTGGGGCAGACTTCGAAAAGTAGGGATGGCTAAAACAAAAACTCATTCAGATTTAAGTTACTTGCAATTATAGTTAAATTAATGATATATACATAATATTATGATTTCCCTTGCATTTCATAGTCTCTTCCGTTTATTAGACATTTGAATTCAGTGGCAAGTTTGGGGAGGTTCTGTGAGTCATGCCCAAGATTTGGGAGAATGCATATGCTCCTGGGGCGTTAAATTGTATAAACCTGGTTTAAAATATTAAGTGGTAAATATTTCTGCATAGTTAGGGATACAAAATCTGGGCTGCAGAAATCCAGATGACCACCAGATGGCAGCAAAGGGATACTGAAAGCTCATAACCCTTTATGGCTATCTAGTGGTCTTCTGTATTTTTGCAGCCCAGTTCTGGGGGCCCCACACAAAGTATACCAAACATGTGAAGATATGTTCACAGTTATTTTATATAGAGGTATTATTCCTATTATTTGGCAAAGTAGCTCTTATATTAAAAAAAGAAGAAAATGTGCTTTTTTTCAATCAGTTTCCAGGCTGTATCTCTCAGTTCCTGAACATTCTTTCCCCAGTCTGGAACAATAGCATTTATGTTGAATTCTAAGCAATGTCAACTTTTTCTTAATTCTCCTCCAGAAGATAGAATTAACTGAAACTCATCGTTCTGTGGAAACAACAATACGAGGCAGTTCAGAAACATATTCAAAGCCTCTCTGTGTAGATGGCAATGCAACAAGGGCTTCTTTTTATGAAATGAAAGGACCATTTTTGTTTTTATGAGCTAACAGAAGGTCATATTTCTACATTCTAACATTACACTGAAATAAAGTGGCCCATTGTTCCTTGATTGTTGTTGTTATTTTAAAATGTTAAAAGTCCATGGGCATTGGTCAAATGACAAAAGGCTATTGTCATGTGGAGTTTTTTTTATAGGAGCTGTGTGACAATGAACAAGCTGTAAATTTGTGAACATTGGCAGTCCCAGTCAAAACTGATATTGCTTGAATGTGATGATCACTATTCATGGGTATGGCCCAGGGAGATCCAGATTCAAGGCCATCCTTACCCTGGGTGATTTAGGGGCCAGTCACCCTCAGCCCTTAGGGGCGTGGTGGCTCAGCGGGTAAGACGCCAGGCTTGTCAATCGGAAGATCGCAAGTTCGGAGGTTCGAATCCCTAGACCCGCGTGATGGAGTGAGCTCCCGCACTAGCTCCAGCTCTTGCCAACCTAGCAATTCGAAAGTATGCAAATGCGAGTAGATGAATAGGTACCACTTCGGTAGGTAGGTAACAGCATTCCACGCGCGTCATGTGGCCACATGACCGTGGAAGCGTCTTCGGACAACGCTGGCTCTTTGGCTAACAAACGGAGATGAGCACCGGCCCCTAGAGTCAGACACGACTGCACAAATGTGCGGGGGGAACCTTTACCTTTACCTTTTAAACCCTCAGCCCACCCTACTTCACAGGGTTTTGTGAGGATACAATTGTAGGTAGGAATGCTTTACAACTTGCTATAAGCACCTGGAAGAAAGGTGGAACATAAATCTATCAAATCACACACTCTCTTTTCTGTCATTAGCTTCAAGTGAGATTGTTAGTCTATTTGGTGACTAGGATTTTCTGTGGTGTACCTTTTAACAAGAGATTATTCCAGTTTGAAGTATATTAAGCCCATTCAGACAACTGAAATGTTTACCTTGTGGCCACTCTGGTTAAGCCACACCCTCCATACATCACTCAGATGACATCAACCCCCTGCCAATGGTCTCACATTCGGCACAGCTGTCCATAAGAAGCACCCCTACCTTTATAGACTATACCCACATTGGCTTCCTGGAGTCCTGGTTTGTATGGAAGACAACACATGTGAAAGTTGTAGATACATGTGAAAATATTCTTCCCACAGACAGTCAGGCTGAATGTTGAAAGCCTGCAGGAAATCAATGTTTGAGTGACCTTAGTAAGAGTGAAGTTTCACCAGATCATCCCTGTGGGGGGGAACTTCAATTTCCTGAATACTTGAACAGGGCTTTTGTGAAACAGCATTGCCAGTCTGGTAAGAATTATATTCACTTTTGTTGATATCCCCATTTGTTGGCATGATATGCAATTGACTGACAATATATAATATGGTTGTTCAACTAGAATAACCCCCTGTATCTAGATTTATCATTATTATTACTATTATTATTAATAAAGTTATTTATAAAAATTGTACACTACATCAGTATAAGAATCTAAGCAGTGTACATCAAGCAATGGGATACAATACCAATGCAGTGATGTAAAAGTATTTATCATGTAATCTCATTCATTTTACACATGCAATTTACTGAGGCATTTATTTTTAGCAGTTTGGGGATTAATGTAGAGGTCTACAACCTGAGGGGCGTGGTGGCTCAGCGGGTAAGATGCCAGGCTTGTCGATCGGAAGATTGCAAGTTCGGAGGTTCGAATCCCTAGCCCTGCGTGCGGAGTGAGCTCCCGCACTAGCCCCAGCTCTGGCCAACCTAGCAATTCGAAAGCATGCAAATGCAGGTAGATGAATAGGTACCACTTCGGTGGGTAGGTAACAGCGTTACGCACACATCATGCGGCCACATGACTGTGGAAGCATCTTCGGACAACGCTGGCTCTTTGGCTAACAAACGGAGATGAGCACCAGCCCCTAGAGTCGGACACGACTGCACAAATGTACGGGGGGAACCTTTACCCTTTACCTACAACCTGAGGTCGTAGGGACAGATGCATCTCCCCCTAACAAACCATTGGGTGCTGCCCGAGAACAAAGTTTAATATATCAGAAGGGGAAAATACTAAATATTTTGGGAATAATAATCTGAATGTATTTTTCAGTATATAAAAATTAAATAGTTTCTCCTAGCTCCATTCAGTTTTTTGGCATCCAGATTTCAGACTGCCACTCAGAGGTCTAGTGCAGCCTTTATTCTCAAAATAGTTGGGGTTCTCACAGTTATCCTGTTGTTGATTTTTAATAGTTATGTTTGTGAAAAATTGAAGTGTTCTTACTTTAGGATGTTTACAGTAATGAGAGATACTAAATTAAATGATTCTATTTCTTTGTAGAAAATTCAGCTTTGAGTCATGTTATTAAACTTCGTTCTAACATATTTTAGGGAGATCTATCTAGAAGAAACAGTCTTCTACTGAAATCATTTTTTCATAGATAAGTGACATTTTAAATTAATCTGAGATTCCAAACTATAAACATCATCATTGTATGGGTGTGATTAAATTAGTAATTACATAGTATTTAATCTTGCTGATTTCAGATGGGAGAATTAAGCATTTGCTTGACTTCCTTTCACTGAAATCAGTGGGTCTAAAGCTTTAGTTCTATACCGTAGCTTTTTACTGAATCCATTGGAATTTATTTCCAGATGGGATTAGACTGTAAAATATGTGTACTTGAAAGTAAATCCCATTGAAATTAGTGAGATATATAAAGGAATGTGTTAAACATGCTTGGTTTATATGGCTTATATCTTATATATTTGGATTTCCAGTCTATTCCTTGCAATAATTTCTGGTATATTGTATGTGAACAGTCAAATATACAAGACTAAGTTTGAATTATTATAGCCTACTGGCAAAGGCAGCAGGGAATTGTAAATATTTACATTAAAATATAAAATAAAACTTTGCATTTGCTTGAAATGAAATAAAGGATAAAGACCTTGCAATATGATTCAAAAGATGTTGAGATCTGAGCAGATCTGATCTTTGGTTGGAAAGACTTTCAAGGTATGTCTTTCAGTAAGAGGATATTTCAGTTCCAATGATGTATTAGTGCAGCTTGATAGTTAATCTGTGTGGTAAGAAAAATCATGGGTTCTTATCTATTAGTACAGTCCAGTAGTGTGCAGTTATAAAATGGAGTATGAATTGGTTAATTATTATTTTCAGGAGAAATCTCCTAAGCTAGCTTGTCTATTTTTGTGTTTTACAGAATTGAGGGACTTAAAAGGCTGCTTTGGGAGATCTTATTTCGTTATTGTGAATTTGAAAACAGAATGGAATATTTTCAGACATGTTAAATTAGCAATATATTTACTTTGTAATTATATTCTTTGTACTTCCATGCACTGTGTTATTTAGGCACAAAGCAATAATTTTAATGAACCATGTCTTGTTCTTGCTTAGGAATCAAAGTATTCACTTAAATAGCTGTGTATAAAGGGAGTTACTTCTGCATGAGCAAAGCTGAACAAATTAGAGGAAAATGTAGACATATGAACCACTAATTCGTGTCCTTAAAGTTTGAACAGGTTTAGGTAAACCTTTTGTAAATGAATGGCAGTGCGTAGAGGTGGTGTGGAACTAAATCAACTGTACGCACAGAAGTCTGGCTTTCTGATATGATTGGAAGGCGATAGGAAGTGTTAAATGGAAGGGCTACCAGATCTGGGTGGCTTCAATCCAGGCAACCACTAGATGGCAAGAAATGGTGTCTTTTCTCTCAGAGTTTATCTGGGTTGTTGTAATCCAAATCTGGTAGCCCTATATTAGAAACATCTATATTGCACATCTTGTACAAGTAATGTATTTTTCATTGCTTGGACAGTGCATGATTTACAACCACTTTTAAAATTGTAGACACAACATGTACATTATTTACAGGAGTGTGTGTATCTTAGTACATTGATTTTAAAGAGCCAAGACAAAGGAAGACGTGTGCACCTTGCTTTATGCATCTGATCTCTTGAATGTGAGATGCTAAGTGCTTTTAAAGCTATCTTATCTGTAGTCAGTCCAGCTAAAATAATGTGGGCTGTCACTGTTTTCCCACAATCTCAGGCAGAGATTTTTAACTGGAGATGCCAGAGATGAAATTTCAGGCTGATCTTCCACACATCTCCATTGAATATTATTTCTTCCATAATGAAGCCAGGGGAAAGAGATTTCATTATTTCTTAGAGAAATGTTTCAATCGTTCATCTAACAATTTCATCTTCCTTGAAGGCAATATCCTTTGTTTTACCACACAGTTGTTCTTTTTTGAATGAGTTTCCTCATAACCCTAATTACTATCCACAAGGGGGGGCTGAAGTACTTAAAGTACTGTAAACTCAAAGGAAGTAAGGCACCATACATTCCCTGCAGAATCGGTCCCCTTTTGTCCTATAATGGGAGAACCATGTTCTCAACCACAGAACATGGTTAGAGCCACATCATGATCTGGGAAGCCACTACTAAATTGCATGGTTCTGTGTGATTTTTAGATAACTTACTGTGCATACCTCTTTTATGAAACTGGTTGATGCTACATGAACTATAATAATTTTGCTCTTGAATGTCCATATATAAATTCATGGGTCTTCAGAGCCTCTATTTAACAGTTGGCTGGAAATAAGCAAGAGGCCAAAGTCATCCTTGATCGTTGTTGTGGGTTATCCGGGCTGTGTGGCCGTGTTCTGGCAGTTTTTGTTCCTAACGTTTCGCCAGTCGCTGTGGCTGGCATCTTCAGAGGACATGAGCACAGCTGGAAGATTCTCTCTGTGCCCAAGTGGAGGGTGTGTGTTCCTGCTGGTGTTTATAGCTGCTGAGAGGTCATTTGCATTTGAGATTGGGAGAGGGTTTTTTGTGGTGATTAGGGGGTGTGGTGCTGTCCTGTGTGGGATTAGCACATCTATTGTATGAGTTGTTTGTATATTTCTAATTGGTGGAGTGAAATCCTGTCTGGGCAATTAAATTGCTTGCAGAATAGAAATGCAAAGCTGGAGGAATCTCCCCTAAAAGCAGGTGTGTCCACAGGTGATCATAAAAGTAAAAATGGTGGCCTCTACCATGCAGTGAAAGCCCTGCTCCTTTACAACACACATGTAAAAAAGGATGGGGCTTTGATCACATGGCTGTGGGTGCCATCTTGACTTTTTTACCCCATCCCTGTGGACACCTCTGGATGTTAGAATGTTTCTGGGGATGTCTTATTGAAGGGGGGAAATGGGTTTTCTGGAGAAATGGAAAAAAAATGGAATTGGGCCACAGAAATAATGCAGTTATTTCTCCATCATTGTGAGATCAACGGGAGTGCAGGTAATGCATTTCTGAACCAAAACCTTTACTTGGAAAACAGCCCACACGTTTCTGGAAGGTCTCTTGACTGGCCAGAATAGTTTTAGAGTGGGCTGCAGAGGATGATCACCAGCCTACCCCTTTCTTCTAGAAAGACCATGAGACTACCAAGTGTAAGTCTAGACTCAACCCAATAGATTTTACACTGTTTGCAGTTCAGGGAAATTCGAATGTTTTAAAATTTAAAACAAATAACAAATCTTAAGAAATATTCAAATTTCACCACTATGAATTCCGAGCAAGTTAAAAAAAAGCAACAACAAATGAGCTAACTAACCAGAATCCCCAGGTATGGAGGAGATGCGTGGTGATACAAAATTAAATAATAAAATAAATAATAAACTAATTCTTCCTGAAAATGTTATTTGATTTGCTCCTCAAAAAATGACAAGTTTAACAAACTGACCACCAAAATGGCTACAAAGCATGGAATTAGGAATGCTTACACCTATTGAACTATATGGGTATTTAGGCATCTATTTCTGGCTTCTAGCTATTATGAAATATCAGTCATGCCCCTAGAACAATGAAAGAGAAAAGAAGGCTTTTTGAGACATGATATTAACGCTCCTGAAGTTGGAGTAACTCCTCTAGCAAAACAACAGTGATTAAAGAGTAATGCTACCAAAATCAACATTTTCCCCCCAAAATAGTCTAAAGGTTAAAAAGGTAAAGGTTCCCCCGCACAGTCGTGTCCGACTCTAGGGGCCGGTGCTCATCTCCGTTTGTTAGCCGAAGAGCCAGCGCTGTCCGAAGACGCTTCTGCGGTCATGTGGCCGGCATGACGCGCACAGAACGCTGTTACCTTCCCACCAAAGTGGTACCTATTCATCTACTTGCATTTGCATGCTTTCAAATTGCTAGTCTAATACTCTAAGGAAGAGTAAACATCTTCACTCCCAGATTTACCATATATGTATGATTTTCTCAGGAACACTTACTAATTACCCTTTTCAATGTGGAGGTTAGCTACTTAGGGAATAAATACATATTAATACAAATTGTACTTTTCTTATGTTCTTTCAAGAGTCTCCAACCCAACATTGCCTTCTTACTCATTTTAACCAACAAAGATATGCATGCGTTGAGTTGAGAGAGAGAAAATTAACATTGCACACTAAATGTTAAAACCTTCTGTTTTACTTGAAGGCCAGTTGCCTTATGTGAAGACCCATATCAGATTCCATGCTGGCTGGGGAATTTTGGGAGTTGAAGTCCACACATCTTAAAGTTGCCAAGTTTGAAAAACACCGGGCTAGATAGACCATGACTCTCATCTGATATAAAGCAGCTCCCTATGTTCCAAGGAAACCTAAAGACATTCTGAAAATTCTCTTTTCTGGGTTAATTTCAAATATGCTTTAGGGAACTGAGAAGAAGCTGTACTGCACTAATGTGACTAGAAAGTTTTCCCTCCACCTTGCTTTGTGATTTCCCACTTGGTTGACTATGAGAAGATGGAGGATTAAAAAAAAAATTTTTTTTTTGTTATACTTTATCATCTGTAATTAAGTCCAATGTCCCCTGCAGGCAATAGGATGTCCTCTTAAGCTTCAATAGCCTTTGAATTACATTCCTGGCTGTTCAAATAATTTATTGAAGAACAACTTTAGACTGCAGATGTTATTGAATTAGCTTATGGTATGTAAACAAGATGAGAAAAACATGGATGATTCATGACATCATTCCCTCTAATTATTATGGTGAACCAATTAACTTAAGACTCATTGATTTCAGTGGGTCTGTTCCAAGTCTTATCGTATTTGGACAAAATCCAAAGAGAATTGTATATGTTTGCAAGTGTAGCTTTATATCTTGTTTTAGATGTAAAAATCCCAATCTCATCTTTTTTTCCTTCTTGTTTGAAATGTTTCATTTACTTTCCTCCTCCCCTCCTGTTTTGAATTAACCATGGTGGTTAATTTTACATCTACAACCTTGGTAAGCTCATTTTCTAATTTTTATTTTATTTTATTTTATTTTATATTTTATTTTATATTTTATTTTATTTTATTTTATTTTATTTTATTTTATTTTATTTTATTATTTTTATTTTTATTTTTATTTTTATTTTATTATTTTTATTTATAGTTATATTTATATTTATATTTATTAATTAAATTTCTATCACCACCCATCTTCCCCCAAAGGGGGAACTCTGGGCGGTTTGGGGTAAGAAATGAACTAACCATGATAAAGAGTACTATACTTAGATGTGACTGGTTTAATTCTGATTTAGTATGTTGTATAAACCTTGTCATTAAAATATTCAAACCATGATATATGGCTTTAACGTGTAAATCCAGCCCTTGTGGCATATTCAGCAAATAAGGGTTAAAGTAAACCATGACTGCACCATGTGAGATTCTACCCATAATATTGTCTCAGGTTTAATTTTGCTTCTTTCTTTTTCAAGAGGAGGATGTGGATGCAAGGCAGAAAGGATGAAGGCAAGATGCTTAAGAACTTAATGTAGGGCTGTCATATTTGGGCGACAGAAATCCAAATGACCCCTAGAAGGCAGGAAAGAGATGCTTTGCTGACCCCCCATGGTCATCCAGTTTCCTGGAAGAGGGACTTTCAACAACTACCATGCCACAGTGATGCAGGGGCAGTTATTTAATTTATTTACTGTATTTGGGATATTTATAGCATTTGCAGGTTGCAGCAAACTGAAATGCAAAACTGAATCAAACAGTATAATTATAAAAGCACAGAGAAGGCAAAAAGAAGAGATATCAATATGAGACAAGTGGTTTCTGCAAGAAGAATTATAATACCGCATCATAATTCTAAGGGACATGAATATACTGTATATGCTTCCTCTGCATGAGTTAGATGCCCCCAAAAAAGCAGTCAGGAGACTTTAGTCAGAAGCCAGAGGCTGTTTTAGTAATTCTGGCTAATTTCTCAGCTGCATTTGCTTTTAGAAGAAAAGGGTCTTAAACAGGTACACCTGGTGGCGTTGGTTAGCTCTAGGCTCGACTCCAGCCATGTGTGCTGCATAAGGCTCTTTGTAAGTGGTTTAGAAACTTCAGCTAGTTCAAACTGAAGCATTTCCAAAGGTGGCAGCCTGCCTGCAGTCTCCAGAGTCATTTTATAACATAATTACTCAGGTGTTAAAAACATTATACTGGCTGCCAATTTGTTTCACAGGGTGCTAGTAATTATCTTGAAAGCCTTTAATGCCTTGAATCCAAGTCATTTTAGAGAATCTGGGATTCGGAATGCACTCCCTACTGAACAGGGACTTTTGTGCCTGTGTGAAAAAGTCAAGATGGCACCTGCAACTGTGTAATCAGAGCCCCCCTCTTTTTAACATGTGTCTGATACACTATCTGGACCAGAACGTCTTCTATCCACCTTGCTGACACATAAGCTAGAATTACAAGCTTTATATCCAGGAGAGTGACAGTGCTGTGCAGAAGCCCAATGAACTGAATGGCATAGAAATCTGAGCTGTAAGTTGACTTCTTTGGGAAGTCTACCACATGCCAGCTGAACATGGATGGGTTTGTCCCCAAGCTCAGGTGCCCGGAGTATGAACAAACATATGGTTCAGGTAAATGGTTGGAATCCATTATGTCACTCCATGCTTGGAAACTCAGACTTGTTTGAACTCTTTGATGGCCATTGTCCACTAGTCACTTGTATGATCTTCTACATCACACAGCCTTCATTAAAGAGATATGAGGTCTATCCTCATTACTGTTTTATCAACAATGGTTGAATAACTCTATAAATCAGAGCTTTCCAAACTGTGTGTCAGGACACGTTAGTGTGTTGGCTGCAGTGTCTGGGTGCTGCTGCCTCTGAGCCCTGCCAGGATTCTGCGCAGGTCCTAGTGCCTGCCTTGTGCCTTGCTGCCTCCGAACCTGCTGTGATTCCACACAGATCCTAGTGCCTGCCTTGTGCCCTGCTGTAAGAGTGTGTCGCAAAATGATGCATGTCTAAAAAGTGTGTCACCAACATGAAAAGTTTGGAAAGCTCTGCTATAAATCATTCATGGGAATGGTACTTTTGACTCCTGCATCCTTTCTCACTTCTCCTGATTTGGTAAAGTACTGCTCGCTATAACTCTCAGATCAAATATGGCTTATGTTTTTACTGATTCCTTTGTGGCCACATTGTTATAGGAATGCTCTTGGCTGGGCTCACACAAGCCATTATATGGCTGCTGTATCTGGGCTGCAAAACTCTCAGTGATCACCAGATGGCAACAAAGGCAGAATTGTCTGCATTACTTAGTTGCCACCTAGTGGCCATTTGGATTGTTGCGACCCAGATCTGGTAGACCTGCTCTTAGCATAGCAT
Source organism: Charina bottae (assembly GCA_023362775.1). Classification (NCBI taxonomy): domain Eukaryota; kingdom Metazoa; phylum Chordata; class Lepidosauria; order Squamata; family Charinaidae; genus Charina; species Charina bottae. The sequence continues at coordinate 27,018,678 of JALMGJ010000003.1, read as the reverse complement.
GTTGTTGAACCCATCCAGTTATTGTGGTTTGTCAAGTATGAATTATAGCTTAAAGTTATATGTGAATCTGTTTGATTGTGCTTCATTCAAGAAACCATGGGCAAACAAACCACAGTTTCATGGGTTATATATGCCCCGTCATTGTGTTCTGACAAGTGAAGAAACACTCTGGCTTCAAGGCTTATACTAACTTGTAATCTGATTTGTTTAGTGTTGGCTTCATGTGTTTTGTGAGCCCCCTCAGTATGGCTTAGTGTTATATGTGATCTAAATCATTGTGGCTTAATCAACAAATCTTGACTCAAACCAATCATGTCTAGGTCACAGTTATCTCTCAAAACATTCTGTCTAAGAGTTTACTTTAGAATCCTCATAATGGCCCTGAGGTAGTGACAAATCACATTTATTGGCCAATTAAGTATGCTGAAAGAAAATATGGAGTCGGCATTGCTGCTCCCTCTTCCTTCCCTCCTCAGTTCGTATGTTGTATGTGTTATAACATGATTGCAAATCAATGCATCAATCCTTTGAAAGCTTCCCATTGTTTGGGCAACTAGTAAGCATCAAAATATTATTTTAAACATTACAGCAACCTGTGGTGGACAACATCTAGCACGCTACCGACGTGCATATTCTTATGACGCACAACCCTTTGGCTTCTCGCAGGTGCCTTGGCAAAGAAAAGGGCCCCCAGGATTCGTGCTTTGCTTCTTTAATGACAGAGTTGGGAAGCCAACTTTCTGTGGAGCAACTAGCCAATGCTTGTACATGACCAAGGTAAGGGAGCACAACTCCTCGCTGAGACAAGTAGCTCTTTCTATGATTACACCTTGAATTTTAATTTGGACGTGGACTTGCTGATCCAAACACGGCTTAATTGCTGGGCGGGTGTGAGGGTATCATTATCGAAACATTGTCCAGACACGGGAGAGCTGCTCGCGGTTTCCCTTTAACCTTGAAGAGCAAAACTTTCGCTGCCAGCTGCAGACTCACTCAAACTCAGAACATCAGGGTGTTATTGAGAGAAGAGTCCGCTCAAGCGAACAACCCTGGAAGTGTCTTTTTGACAACTGCAGAGCTGGGCGGGGTCATGCGTGGGAGGTGGATGGAGGTAAAAAATGCCAGGATGGCGGTTGCGCCTGTGGAAGCAAAGCCCCGCCCATTTCATACATGTGTCTCCAGACACGGTGCACTACGAGAAAAAGGGCGGGGCTTTGATGGTGTTTGCGGCCGCCCCCTTGACTTTTTGGACCCCCATCCCCCATCCCCCATCCCCCTGACTTGGCTGCTTTGTGTTCTTTGACTCCACATACAGGGAGCCTTTTGAACAATTGGTCATGAACTTAGCGCATGCACCTGATTATAGCAGCCCTGAGCCATGATTTCGACAAATGAAGCCTGAAGTAAGTTTGAGGATTATAAAGCATGAAGGGCTTATTGATGGGCTATTCCAGTGAGTTATCTGCTCCTTGTAAGCAGGCTGAAGTACTCCTTCAGACTATTCTGGTCCATTGTCAAAGAGAAGAAAAAAAACCCTGTTGTCTCATTTCAGACTGAAGAGTATGCATAATGTCTGTGACAGTCTTTGCTCTTGGAGAAGCAACTGGTTAAACAGAGGAGTCTATTCAGATAAAGCTGAGGGATGCATTCACATGGAAATCACTTCTAGAAACTGAATTGTTATGAAGTCTATGAGCAAAGAACTGAGCACCCCCCCCCTCTCAAAAAGTTTCTGCAAGGATGTGAACTTTTAGCACCTCTGATGCAAACTGGCAGAATTCTTTCTCTTTGAACAGTAGTTTGCTGGTTTGTACCTGCAGACATCTGAGCCAGAACAGCCAACCAGCCACCCTTCCTCCTCCTCCTCCAGGACACAAGGGTTATTCCTTTGCTTCAGGAAGACAGCTCTGAAAAAGGCAATTAAACAATTGCCCACCCTATTGTGGAGATAATGTAATTGTCAATGGTTAAAGTATGATATATATACTCTCATGGGGACCTCACAGATCTGGGCAATTTGAACAAATTGAAAAGAAATGTTGAGAATGTTGGCTGTCATATGCTGGAGCAGCAGCTGCAGCCACAGCAACTGCAGGAGCAATATTTTAAAATTGCTGCATAGTTAAGTTAAAGGGAAGTCATGTTTTACCGCTCCTCCACGCCGTCTCCAAAGTGAGAAAGCCACATCAGTTCCCAGAATACTTGCCCAGAATTAATTCAGCTTTGGGCCAAAATTTGATTTATTGGTACTATATTTATATGAACAGTTCTAACTGACCTTGGCCAATCTCGAAAAGCTGAGCAAAGTTGCACCTACTTAGTACTCGGATGGGAGACTTGCTGGAAATCCCACAGGTGTGGATGAGACTGGGAAGCTGAAAATGGCATCTCAGAAAAAAGACGGCGACAAATCACTTCCGTGTGGCTGCCAAGAAACTACATGGATGCGCCCATAAAAGTGAATCAAGCTCAACTCCAAGAAGACTTTACTTTAAACATTTATACTTTAAACATTTATACTATTTATAGTAGCTTAAAACATAGGTCTCTGCCCAAAGGGGTTTACAATGTAAATTTCAATTCAGGATCTTTTGTGATGGAAAAGTTCGTGTTATTTAATTTTTTAAAGATCTGTTTCATTGGAGTAATTGTATTCTTTCCTTACAGAATTTTTTCTTCTTGCTTTTCTTTTTACTTTTGGTTTAAACTTTATTAATTTTCAGAGTATAGCTAAAATACAAAATAGAAAATACAGAAAAGCAATATCTGCTGTATATCTGTATTGGAGAAAGTCAGAAGTCACTTTTCCGTCTTTGTTTTCTGTCTATTTGCACTTCTATCGTTTTTTGTTTTTTCTTAAGTTCTATTTTCTTCTTGCTTTTCAATTTTGTGATGCCACCTAAAGTCATTTTGGAATTGAGTGCCCTAGAAATTTGACAGATAAATAAATAAATAAATACCCCCCCCTTTTTTTTTTCCTGAGAGCCTCTTGTGGCAAAAAAAGTTGCTTTAGATTATGACATGGTAGAAACTAACAAAAATTGCCATAATAAATATGTTAGTAAAGGTAAAGGTTTTCCCCTGCACAGTCGTGTCTGACTCTAGGGGGCGGTGCTCATCTCTGTTTCTTAGCCAAAGAGCCAGCGTTGTCCGAAGACGCTTCTGTGGTCATGTGGCCGGCATGACACACGTGGAACGCTGTTACCTACCCACCGAAGTGGTACCTATTCATCTACTTGCATTTGCATGCTTTCAAATTGCTAGGTTGGCAAGAGCTGGGGCGAGTGCGGGAGCTCACTCCGTCACACGGAGCTCGGGTCTCGAACTGCTGACCTTCCGATCGACAAGCCTGATGTCTTAACCACTGAGCCATCACGCCCCTTATAAATATGTTACTTTTTAAAAATATTTTAGAGCTTTGTAAGTGGTTTTATTCTTTTAGCTGTCTCTATTACTACAGAGCGATCAATGACCATAAATAACTGGAATTTTAATTGGAGTGTAAAGCTTAATAGAATAGTCTATGAAGGTTCTCAGTCATCCAGGTGGAATTGTCTGTAGCTTGAATCATGTCACAGCTACCTAGAAACATATTTAGGATTCCCTTACTAACTTTGCTCAGACTGAAGAAGCTCCTTGGATAAGGAGCGAAACGTTTCCACTGAGAAAATAGAAATCCAGTTGACATGATTCAAGCTACAGACTTAATAGAATAGCTTTCTCAAACTGACTCTCTTCAGAACAGAAGGGTTAGACTATGGTTCTCATCATGCTCTTCCAACTAGTATAGCCAGTAGAAACTGCAACCACAAAACATTATGGGACAACATTTTTGGCCTTGGAGCTATCCAGGTTTCTGGGTTGAGTGTTAAGGGCCATATTAGTACCACTCACTCTCCCATACATGATCGTTCTCTCGTGCTCATCTTGGCCAAAATAATGTTTTTCCTCTCTACCCTCTCCCTCCCTCCCTCCCTCCCTCCCTCTCTTTCTCTCTCTCTCTCTCTCTCTCTCACACACACACACAGACACTCTCCCATAGGATGAAAGGAAAAACAACCAAGTTTCTGCTCCCCTGAGCAATTTGCTTGCAGATTGCTGGTTTCCCATTGAGTAAAATTGTTGGAAAGGAGATCTTCAGCAATGCCACGGGAAGATTACTGTTTTCTTCTTGCTAATGACATTGGAAAACTAGTAATCTTGAGTTGAATCACTCTAAGAAAGAAGGAACAAGGAGGCTGCAACTATTGAGTGCAAATGGCTGATGTGGAATCCTCTTCCCAGTGAGGCTCACTAGATGTCTACTTTCTTGTCTTTCCAGGACCACGCAAAGATGATGTTGTTTTCCCAAGCTTCTCATATATTTATAGGCTCATATCTGCTCCCCTACACCCATCTGGCACTCCTACCCCTCCTTTTAGATTCTTTTAGACTCTTGATTTTTATATATACTTTCTATCTTTTAGCGTTTCATAATTTTTATAGATTCTGATGTATCTTCTATGCTTTTTAATTGACTGTACCCCACCCTCCTTATGCGGGTCTATGACCATAAAAAAGACTTGATTTGATAGGTTCATATTTTAACTATTATACTGCAAGAGAACTTATTTTACTAATGTGTTCCTTCTGTCTGCTTTATTGTTATATGTTGTATATACATTTTAAACACCATTTTAATTCATTTTTTAAATTGCCGTTCAAGTTTTGTAAGTTGCCTTGGGAAAACTTTGTTTTGTGGTGTGGTAGCCCATCTTTTTTAAGCAAATACATTTCCAGCCTGTTATTGGCTGGAAAGCAGCGGCCTTATTTTTACTGTCCATTTCTGGTCCAAGGAGAGGAAGCCTGGGCTGTTGTGATTCAGGCAGCATTTTCCTATGTTCTTCTATAATTGAGAATTGTCTCACACTGTCTCCATTCTCCCTGTGCATCCTGTGCAACATAAGAATGATAACTTTGATTGTGTGGTGGGCTCCTTGCGGCTCTTAAGATGCCATGGGCCCAAAACCTGAATTTCAGTCCTGTGTAGCAAAGTAAGTCTGGTCTGAAACTCAAACACATCTTGGACTCCACATTATTGTATTGCATATGATTGTATAGGGTTAAGACGGGTTTGTTCTTCATCTGGGGGTGTGAATTGGGGCATCCGTGGCACAGAGAAATCTAAAACTCACCATCATTGCCTGAACGGCAACATCCAGGTGCCTGTGGGTCATAGAGAATCTCTGGTTCATACCTTCAGCATTGCTTCAGCTGCTATTTTGCCTTGATAGAGACAGAAAGTGTTTGAAATAGGCCTGGTGAGACATATTATAGGCTGGCTTCTCACATTGTGCTAAGTAGTAATGTAGTCTGTTTGGGTTTGGCTTAGCTGTGTGGTTTGTAAATAAACCATGGTTCATAGCTTAATGTGTTAAGCCAATTGGGGCTTATCCAGAAGACTGTGGCAAAATAAACTATGGTTTAGGAAAAGCCAGTTGCTCCATATGAAAGAGAGCACAAAATGTTCTACCTTGGAACTAAATAGAAATGCAGATTTTAATTATGAACCAACCCTTCGGGTGCCATTGAATTCTTTGTGTGGCTAACTCTGTTCCAAGGGTCTTGATTGTCTCATTGCTGTTGAAATTTCAGAGGCTGGCTTCTGCCAATTCACAGGATGCTTTATTTAGAATGTAAAACATTTTCTATTTCATATTCTAATATCTGCTGGCTTTTGCCAAACATTTCCAAGGCATTGTTTGCATTGTTTATCATGTACTAGGACGCACCAGAAGGAAATGCATTGCCTACCGTTGGGCAAATCCAGCTGGCAGCAAATGCTCAGTCCTTTTGATGATATCACAACTTTGGAGCGTACAATGAGGCACTCAACAAAAATCTGTCTAAAATCCAGTAAGAGGCAGCATTTAGGGGTAGATAAACTTTTTTTCTTGTCTAACACTTCTAAACCATGTTTCATAAGTTTGGGGAATGAATATTTGTGCAATCGTGTCCGACTCTAGGGGCCGGTGCTCATCTCCGTTTGTTAGCCGAAGAGCCAGCGTTGTCCGAAGACGCTTCCACGGTCATGTGGCTGCATGACGCATGCGGAACGCTGTTACCATCCCACCGAAGTGGTACCTATTAATCTACTTGCATTTGCATGCTTTCGAATTGCTAGGTTGGCAAGAGCTGGAGCTAGTGCGGGAGCTCACTCCGTCACGCGGGGCTAGGGATTCGAACCTCCAAACTTGCGATCTTCCGATCGACAAGCCTGGCGTCTTACCCGCTGAGCCACCACACGCCCTAAGTACAGTAGTATAACATTATAAAATACAGTTAAAATCATTGTATGAACTTAAGGTCAAAGCAGACATGATGCAGGAGTTCCATGATCAAGGTCTACCTTGTGTTTGAGCCCCAGCTCTTGCCAACCTAGCAATTCGAAAGCATGCAAATGCAAGTAGATTAATAGGTACCACTTCGGTGGGTAGGTAACAGCGTTCTGTGCGCGTCATGCCGGCCACATGACCGCGGAAGCATCTTTGGACAACGCTGGCTCTTCGGCTAACAAACAGAGATGAGCACTGGCCCCTAGAGTCGGACACGACTGCACAGATGTGCGGGGGGAACCTTTACCTTTAAAAGACTCATAGCAGCAGTCAAGCAGTAATTGACATAGTTGTGTTGCAGCAGATGCCAGTGGGTGCCAACACTCATCCAACTACACGGTCATCTTGATCAATACATCTGCCACTCATTTTTGACTCTGTTAGGCCATCTCACTGTCAAGTCCTCTGGACAGTATATAGAACTTTGAAGTCAATGAGAAAATCAAATAAAAGCAGACTCAAAATAATATCAGTGGAATCAGCATAAAACCTACAGATTGATTTAATATAAAATTAAACAGATACCAGAACCTAAGTAGAAACAAAACAAAACAGATGAATGCATACTGTCAAAGATCTAAAGCAGATTTAAAAAGAGTAACTAAAAAAAATTGAAAATAGTCATCCAGTACAAAGAAGCCCATGAAACAGGCACTACTTTAATCTCTCTGGGACAGTGTTTCATAACCAGGGAGCCCCTACTGAAAAGGCCTCTGTATGTCCTGCCTAGCAGGGGTCCCCACCTTTTTGGTACCAGGGACCAGTTTCAAAAGAAGATTTTTCCGTGGACCGGGGGGGCGGAGTTTCCGGGATTCCTGGCGGGGTTACCGGGATTTCCGCGGACTGGGGTCAGGGTTTGCGGGCGGGAGCCAATCACGTGGAAGGGGTGGGGTTTGCGGGCGGGAGCCCCGTGGCCCAGTTACTAACAGGCCGCAGCCCACTAGTGGGCCACGGCCCAAAGGTTGGGGACCCCTGCTGCCTAGCACTGCTAATAATTATTTTGTCTATGACGAGTCATGAGTTAAGTGGCCCCTTCTGCTACAGTCCCCTTCTGAGCTGGTCAGGAAGCATGCTTAGGTTGAGAAATCCCAGTTGGGCTGAGTAAAGCCCTTCTCCGCTCAAGAAATGTGATGTAGCTTAAGTGTCCCTAAGTGCAAGAGAGGAAGCTAGAGCAGAACTCCCACAGTTCCCCAGCCAGCACGTTGAAGTCCACACATCTTCAAGTTGCCAAGGTTGAGAAACTCTGAGCTAGAGAGACAAGAAGTCTGGTTGGCTCAGGCTCCTCCCATGAGAATTCTTTGGCTCCGCCTACTGTTGGCTGCTTCTGCTCCTCCATGCCCTGGTGGATCCTAGTTGTCACTGGTGAATATTGTTCAAAGCTTTGCCTTTAAAGGGCAGTGAAATCAATCCACCCCCAAGAGTTGAAATCAACATCTAGACCAGTTTGTTTAGTTCAAGAGAAAATGTTTATTCCAAGAAAGCCTGCTTTGAACATAGTTAAGCTGCAGATAGAGAAAATAATGCTCTGTCAGACCCTGAAATAAACTAGTTAAGGATGCAGATGCTGGTGCTTTGTGAGGCCTAATTGTACAGTTCTTGTTATTTGTTAAACTTGCCTTTGGGTTTTCTTTAGCGTTTATAGCTGAGCAAATGCAGCTGGCTCAGGCCAATTAGATAGCTATTGTTTATTAGTTACTTGTTCAACTCTGCTCTCTTTTGCCTGAATCCTGTGATTCCTTTCGCATTTCTCTTTGTCCCAGGGTTAAAAGTGCAGCATGTTTTTCAGCAAACTGCAGTAGGCCCACATTGCAAAGTCTTAGCCAGTATTTAACATCACTCACTTCTAAGCACTTCACACCACCACGTGGGATACAGTCGAACAAAATCATTCTACCTCATCATTGAATACATTCAATCTTTTTAACTTTATAGGCAGCCATGGCATTATGGCATACCTGTTCCTGTTTCTTTACAGCTATTCCTAGTGCTGAAGAGACAAGCCATCTCTTAAGTTTAATACCTGCCTCTTCGGACCACAGGCACCGCTGCTGATAAAACAGCTCTCAAAGCTCAGGCTTTATCTACAGTGATTCTAAGCCAAGGGTGGTTTATCTGAAACCACATAAAGGTCTTCTAACTGTACCATGGATTTTCGGTGTTCTACTATTCTGGAGCAGGAAATACATATTTTAATCCACATCTAAATAGGCTAACTTTACCCCCCCCCAAAAAAAATACTCCTGCCCCCCAAAAAAACATGAAAAGAACTCCTGGTTCCCTCCATATGCATGGCAGTTCCTCTTACTTTGTACCCTTGCCCATTCCCCTTCTGTGTCTTGCCATGCTTTGTCTCCAACAACCATTATTTTATTTTGTATCTTCTATTCTGTAGGTTGTATTCTGTAGGCTTCATTTAGTAAGTCTGGGTTGCTGATCTTTAATAAAGAATTTGACACGATTAGTAATTTTTGTGTCCAGATTTTTGCAACCTAGTGGAATTCAGCATCTTACATTTTACCAATCTGGGCATTTTCACCTACCTCTTTCCAAATCACAGATTCAGCAGCAAATCCCATAAATGCTTGATTAACTTTAAGCATGTCCTTTGGTGTTTGTCTGGATCAAGGTCCAAATGCTTTATTGACTGGGATGAAGATATGCCTCACAACACACCTGGAAGGCTCAACTTTCTGAACTAGGATGAAGCAAAAGGGATAAGAGACGGACAGGGCTTGGGAGGCTTTTGCTGCATCATAATTTAATTTTTTAATTTATTTTAATGAAATGCTTTAGGGCAAGGATGTCAAAAGGCTGACTGACTGACTGGGGATTTTTATGACAACCTTGTGTTTCGCTGTTGGTACAGATAAGAATTTGGGAGGCTTAGGACTTCATTATTCCCCCATAGCGAGATTGCACTTTTAAAAAGGATTAAGATAATGTGGGGGAACAGGATCTTTCAACCAATGGAGTAGAGGAGTAAGATTTCAGGTGCTGCACTTGGCAGACATTGTTTGGGTTTGAAAGCTAAGGATTGGACTTGGTTACTCTTTGGATGGGAGGCCAAAAGGAAATCCCAGGGCTATAGACTACAAAAAACATCCCAGAAGCCATCAGTGGCAAAGCACTTCCATTTTCTTGCCAAGAAATCTCCATGGATTTGTCCATGTAATTACCAGGAGTCAGTTTTGATTTGACTATCTCTTTACCTTTCTAGGAATAAGAATGACAAGCTGGGTTAGAGATGTTCCTTTGGTTTCCCAACTCATTTTGCTTTCAAAGTCCTACACTTAAGAGTCTATGGATTTTAAATATTCTGCTCTTTAACCAAAAAGGTGACTGATTCTGTAAAATCAATTTTAAAAAACCTTTTCCTTTAGGCTTGCTCTTGGAGTAATTTTCTGCAGATCCAGCTCAGGGGACCTAGGCAAGCTTTCTTCAATGGGACTTGTGCAATGTTGACTAAGGGTTTGGTGCCCACCATCCCTTATTCCTTGCAGCAATGCTCTTAATCCAGCTGCCAGCTTCACCTTCCACATATTCTCATTCATGTTCACGTGAAACAGTATTTGTGGAGGGAAGCCTGAGGATTTTTTTGCAAATGGTAGGTGTTGTTCCTCTTTTTGATCATCCTTCCCCACTTTTCAGAGGAAGACATTGTAGAATGGGACAAATTGATGCACGCCACAGAAGGATCCTCCTGTCATGCCCCTTTCCACAGGGACAGTTAAGCAGGCAAGAGTTACTCAGGCTTCAACTGGGAGTTTTAATGCAAGACTTAGGGGTAAGGTACAGAATCTTGGAAACTGCAATAGAAACCTCCAGACCTCTTTTATCAATGAGTTCATTAAGGAAGAGTCTCTTGAACATTTTGAATCTTTTCTTTCTGGGCTTTTTCAGCCTAGGCTGAAGTTTATGAGATAAGCAGCTGCGAACAAACTCCTCTCCCATCTGTTAGTTAAGTCTTAAGTTTCTCCTGTTTCTTTCTCAGCCTGCTCAAAATCTCTCACATCTCCTCTCCTCCATACATCTTTTGCTCCTTATTCACCTTGGAGAGAGAGGACGGAAGTCTGAGTTATAGGAAATATTCTCAACTCGGGTTTGCAGTCTCAGCGTTTTCCTCCTCCTGAGCTGTAGAATGAGTACAGTTGGCTTCATCAGGAACAAATTGCTGATCCAGCTAGGATGATTTTGCTGTCTGGATCTGGTATTGCCATATTAACAATGATTAATAAGAAATGAATCATGAGCATTTCTATGAATCAGTTTTTTTCCTTTACAGTTTTGGGTTAGGCCAGATTCATCATATAGGTGCCAGTAGCCAACCCTAATCATACAATGTGTCTGTTCTCTAGTTTTGCAATCCTTGAACATCCTGCCAAAATCAGAAAATTAAGTCTCTTATCTACATACCCAAAGCTATGCTAGTATCTTAGATCCCATCACATGCTCACATGAGGATGGGCAGAAGGAAGCCTTGTCTCTGAGATATTTGCAGTAGATCAATATGAATTTCAGGCTCTCCATGTCATTGGAGTGCAATAAAACTTTATTGGCATATTGTGAATCAAATATACCCCCATCTTCATTCTGAATGGCCTCAGTCATTTGCAACAAGCAATAGATAGCAAAGGTTTGCATACAGAACTATATAGCAATTTAACTATGATTCTTCCAATATACAGGGTTTCTCTTTCATATGTTCTCCAGTCGTTACATTAGCAGGCATTTTGTTATTTATTCTGAAGGATTTATTCTGGATAATTTAATGTGTAGGATCTGCTTTGTTTATTTGTTTCTCTTAGAATCCAGAGATGGTAATTGACATAAAATATGTTGGTGAATATAATGAGTTCAAGACAAAAACCATACTAGTTTTCAAAACTTTGCAAACAGGGATTGTTTTTCTTACTCGAAGGCTTGTTTGACTTTTCCAGTAATAAAGCATCCATCCACTTGAAGTTGTCTTGAGTCTGCATTATGTCATGCTTTCCTTGAGGTTTCCCCATCCCTTATGTCTGTTGAAAATGTGTAACCTCAGCAATGTGGTTTGCAATCACGTTCCGTGGCTCTCTTTCTGACACACCGATAACCATATAACATCAGCCTTTGAGCAACCATGTGTGTAAAATATTTAGCATGTAAGCAGGTTAGGACAAGTGTTTTTCTTGCTAAGAAGTCATAATTATTTTGGGGTTTATATACAGTATAGTAAGCAGAAAGGCTTTTGCCTGAGCCACAGACCAAAGAGAGAAATCTTTAATCAGACAGCACAGCAAAAGCCTAATTTTGCTCATGGAATGACATTTCTTCATGTACAGCAGAAGAAGCAGCCTAGGTAGCATCTCTAGGCGGATAGTGTCATTATACCGTTTAGTCACTAGATGGCACTGGCTTAGTTATACCCAGTAGAGTCAGAAGCTGCCTGCATTGTTTCTATTCTGGTTGGAAACAAGTCTCATTTTTTCACTGATGCGACTTTCCATGCCAGTAAAAAAAACCCCAGTTCTAACACTTAAATTAACTGCTCTTCTGTGGACCTCATAACATCCCAGTGTTTTGCCAATATTTGCCTATGACTAGGTGGGAGAATATATAAGCATCTAGACCAGCGATTCTCAAATTGTGGTCTGGGGCCCTTTCAGGGGGTCACAAAGTCAAATAAATGAATGTTTTTTAAATTCTCAGCTTTAATTTCTAATATGGTAAAAATCAATAGATATAACCTATATAAAACAAAGCTTCTTGGGGTCCTCAATCGTTTTTAAGAATGTAAAGGGGTCCCGGAGCGGCACAGTGGCGCAATGGTTAAGACTACTGACTGTCGAACGAAAGGACAGCAGGTCGGCAGTTTGATACCCGGAAGCACCGCATAATGGGGTGAGCTCCCATTCTCACCCAGCTCCTGCCAACCTAGCAGTTCGAAAGCACATAAAAATGCAAGTAGATAAATAGGTACCACTCTGGTGGGAAGGTAACAGCGTTCCGTGCACCTTGGCGTCTAGTCATGCTGGCCACATGACTACGGAAGCGTCTATGGACAACGCTGGCTCCCTCAGCCGAGAATCGGAGATGAGCGCTGCCCCCTAGTGCCGGATATGACTGGAAGGGGAAACCTTACCTTTAAAGGGGTCCTGAGACCAAAATGTTTGAGAACCGCTGCTCTAGACTATGATTTCCATATGCCTTCAGCAAGTGTTTCTGAAGAAGAGCCCCATTCATTTCAACGGAGTAGGGCAGCACCAATTGTGTCTCACCACTCTAGTATACTGGTGAAGCTTTGAAAATGTGTCTGCCTGGCAGGAAGCAAAATAGGTGATGTGGCTCTTTGTATTACTGGTGGGCGGCATTAGCTTGATAAGTCACAAGTGGTACTAATGGAGGCATTAGTAGAAACTAGAAGAGGAATGTGTTTCAGCAAGTTTTGCTAGTATGGAAGTATTCATGCAAATGTGTGCGCACATACCCACACACACAAGATAGAATTCATACATCACACAACGCTCTAATGGGCCTTGTTTGGGTTTGGCTTGCTGCCACAGGGCAAATCTAGCCATTGTAATTATTTTTATTAGCATTATTTATGTATTAATCAAGCAAACAATATTACTCAATCCAAACTCTCCATTGGGGAATAATGCCTAATTCTTCACTTTTGTTGCATTTGACATATCTTAAGAGGTCCATTCCCTATCTAGTTAAAAGTACATTAACATAGAGGAGAATTCTCCTCCTCCTTGAAATCCCATAAGTAGACAGCAATGGCATTTCCAACAGATAGCCCTACATTGTTTCTGTGCTATTTACCTATTGTTCCATGTGCTGGGTGTGTTACTTGTTCTGCTTTGAAGATTGAGAAGTTCAGACATATGCTCTCCAAATGAGTTGGAATATAGCTGTCATCATTCCCAGCCAGCATGACCAAAAACAGTCAATGAATAATTACTGTGCATGTATATTCTTGCATTTAATTAGAGGCTAACAAAGATTTTTTGTTTCAAGAACTAAAGGTATCTTAAGGAGACACAAGTAGAAAATTATGAGGTATCTCATTTTCTCCAAATTGTTGTCTCAGCTCATTCACTCTTTTTGATGACTAATGTAATAGGGTAGAGGTAAGAAACCAATTTTTGATGAGAAAAATCATTCATTATTTTACCACATTGATTGTGTACATTAGGAACAAACGCATGTGTTAGAACTGTTGTGTGTGCATTCCTTGTTTCAAAGGACTCTCCCAGAGAAGCTGTCACATTTTTGTTTATCTAGGATTTGATCTCTTTTTGCATTATGGGTTTTGGAGTTTCATACTTCAATGGGATAAAAAAAAACGTTAAATGTTTGTTAGTATTTCTGCAGACCTTGCAATTCCATAAGCCTGCTGAGAACTTTCCCTTGTGTTTGTATGGTGCTGTTTGACCTACATGAGGACAGTAAGGATTTCTGACATTTGAAAACAGAGGCAATGAGAGGCAATTCTCTTCGATTGGCAATGAGATCTGCACATCTCATGCAGATAAAAAGAAAAAGGAAAAACTTCCTGATCAGGAACAACAGTGTCATAGTCTACCTATGGAAGTTGTGGATTCTCCACATCTGGAGGTTTTTAAGGAAGAGGTTGAATAGCTGCCTCTCATGGATAGTTTAATTGGTGTCCCTGCACTGCAGAGGGTTGGACCGGAAGATCCTTGTGATCCCTTGCAAATCCATAGTTCTATGATTCTATGATTAATGTCCTAGAAAAACATAAACAGATGTTATTATAGCTATGTCTTTGACATCAGGCTCTCTGGAGACCTGTGAGAAAGTTATATAAATACGTAAACCACTACCACTATTTCATTTCTAACTGCAAGATTTGTTGCACAATCTTCTTTGATCTCATTTGATTTGTTTCATTCAAGCCATTAAAATAAGGATAATTTCTTTTTTAAAACACTTATGCCTTCTCCTTAGGCCAGTGCTTCCCTCACTTTGGTGGGTGTTGGACACATTTGCAATGCTGAAAGCATGTCATCGGTGCTGTGACAAAATGTCTACAGGTGGTGGAGCTTACACATTCTCAGAATGGCTGCCTTGAATTCTGAATCAGTCACAAAATGCCAATATACCAGAATGCCCTCCATTGTTCTCGGTGTTCTTTCCAGATTCTATCATTCCTGCTGACTTACAGTGTGTTTTGTGTTTTGTGTGTGTCTGTGTGTGTGTGTGTGTTTAGCTAGACATACTTTCAAACAAAGCAACTTTTTCCAAGTTTGTTGCTGCTTTTGGAAAATGTAGGCATTATTATTATTATTATTATTATTATTATTATTATTATTATTATTATACATTTTTTCCACACTTGCTCCAGGGTATTTGCCATTGCTGGTGGGGTGAGAAGAACACAGATCAGTGTTTTGGCAAATGCCAGTGCGGCTGTTTTTGGCCACATCCCAATATCTGTAAAAGATTTCTTCTGATAGTTATAAATAACCAGCACCTGCTGAATAATACTTTCTAACTGAGAGCGATTTATCTATTTTATTTATTTTCAATGGCAATTTTTGCACACACGCAAATTTTGCACACAATTTTTACACACAGATGAGCCTCACAAATGGTTAGTGGTGCATCCTCAAATAAGCCGTCAAAGGATTGCAGTCTTAAGGGATGATTGTGGCTGAATTTTGCTCAGATCAGCAGGCATGAGACTGGATTTGCAAAGATGTCATATCCCATTAGCTTTTCTCAGCAAACATTTGATGCATGCACCAGTCCATCCTCCTTATGCTATTTTCTTTAACTGCTTTTATAATTACTCTTTTGGGTCACTGCAGCTTCCATGCATTGCTGAATATAATGCGCTGCACAGCTGAAGTAGTAGCAGTTTCCTTTGTAAGAGTCTTTTACAGGGAAGGTACATCTTGCTATCAGCATGGAAAATTAAGCAGACCAGTTTTCTCTAAGTATTTTTAAAGTGACTGAAGAGGATTGAAAGTGACTAGAAAGGATTAAGGTCAAGTTTGCTGATAATATCCAAGGAAAGGAGAGGAGAAAGGAGAACAATCTGTTTCAGTTCAGGATCTGATGGTCATGAAACAATGTATTTCTTTGTTAAAAAGAAATCTACATCAAACCTGAAAGAAGAAAGGAATTGTTTGAATCTAGGCATGTTTGCCAAAAAAAATTGGAATAAAATGATAAATATGATCAGCAGCAACAGTCAAAGCCTACAAGTGTACTGTTGGCCTCAAAGAGCAAGTGGCCATTCTGATGCTTCCTAGTTCTCTTGCACAGGAACTGTGTGTGCCTCATGCTTACATTATAAACACGGCAGATACAATACCTTTTGTCATGTGTTCATGAGCAACAGTTGCATTTTGGAATATTTTTGCCACTGCAGGGACTTATGTTCCAATGTAAATCCTCTTCAAGTTAGCAGCAGTAACAAATATTTCTAGCACAGAATTATTGATACCTGGTTAAATGTTCTTAAATAGATTTGATTTACCAGAAATAATGTTTGGCCTGTACAAGAGAACTCTTGCAAGAGACATTGTATCCAATTAGCCCCTTGCCAAGAAAAGAACATGGATATGTCTGTGTAGATCCCTGGAGTTGAATTCAACTTTAGGCAGACTTTTTAGCCCTTTTCCAAGTAGAGTTGCATCAGTTAACCTTTCCTGGCAGTACAAGAGTTTCTGTCAGTGGAAAAGGGAAGAATGATCCCTTTTGTTCTTTGTTCCCACTTCAGTGACACTCTCTCAAAGCTCCAGGCCATATTTCAACCGAAGCCTGTTAGAATGGTTAGGTCTAATATTGATGTAACCCTTCATGTGATATCCATGAGTGTCAAGGATGTGTTATACTTACATGTGTGCCTATGTATGCCTCAACAAGTGGCATTATTTGGTTGACCTTGTCTGGGTTTGGAGGATAAACATGTTCAGCCCCAAGTAGTACTTGGATGGGAGACTTCCAGAGGCTACCAGAATATAGGCTAGAGTGAGAAATCCCAGAAGAAGACAATGGCAAATCACTTTCATACCATTGCCAAGAAACCAGATGAACATATCCATAAAGCTCAACTGTTGGTGACTTTATGGACATGTTTATGTGATTTTTCTTGGCAACAGTCAGTCTCTCTCTCTCTCTCTCTCTCTTTCCATACACATGTGTATGTGTATGTATGTGTGTGTGTATATATACTGTGTGTGTGTGTGTGTGTGTGTGTGTGTGTGTGTAGTCCTTGGTGCTCTCTGAGCCTTGCTGTTTACTTGCAGACGTTTCATTTCCGGGCTAGGCAACATCTTCAGTGCGAAAAGGGAGTGGAACTTGCTCTCTGTTTATATACCCTGGCTTGTCCTGCCTGTGTTGGTGGGGGTGTTGTACTCTCCTTGGTAGTACCTTGATTGGGTTGTTGTGTGCTGATTGGTTGATTGACTGAGTTAATAGTTCCCTGATTAGGGTCTATTGTGTTGTTTGATTGCTCCTCTGCTGCTAATCTTGTTAATCACACCACTCTCAGGACTCATAGCAGAGATAGTAATGCAACGTCTAGAAAGGATAGCACTCCCACACATACAACCCAAAGTATGGATCCGGTATGTAGATGACACCTTCGTCATAATAAAAAAGGATCAACTGGAGGAAACACATGAAGCCATCAACAACATCTTCAAAGGAATAAAATTCACAAGGGAAGAAGAAAACAACAACACACTACCCTTCTTGGACATCCTCATCAGTAGAGGAAATGATGGCATTCTAGAAACACAAGTCTACCAGAAATCTACCGACACTAACCAAGTGCTCCACTACCAAAGCAATAACCCTACCTCACACAAGAGGAGCTGTGTAAGAACACTATTCAGACGAGCACAAACACACTGCAGCAACCCAGAACACCAGAAAAAGGAAACAGACCACTTATATAGCATCTTCCAGCAAAATGGATATCCACACAACTTTATCAAAAAGTGCCTGACCACTCAACCCAACACAGCAAAACCAACAGAAGCTATGAAAAGAATTACACTGCCATACATCAGAAATATCTCAGAAACTACTAATAGACTGTTACAACCACACGGCATCACTGTAGCACACAAACCAACCAAAGCCCTTCAGAACATTGTAAGTAAACCAAAAGACCCAGTAGCCCAAGAAGAAAAAACAGGAGTTATCTACAACATACAGTGTAAGGACTGTAACAGCCACTATGTAGGACAGACTGGCAGAAGACTAGCAGAACACATCCATGAACACCAACTAGCAGTCAGAAGACATGATGAAAACTCCTTAATCTCACAACACATGGACAGACTTAACCATACTTTCAACTGGGAAACTGTGAGCATATTAAACCAAGCCAAATCCCAAAATGCTAGGGAATTCCTGGAAGCTTGGCACTCAGACAAAGCAGCCATCAACAGACACATAGAGGTAAACAACATTTACATACCATTCATAAGAGACAATAGAAAAGCCAGAAGACCAGAACACCTCTTGGCCAGCAATCAACAACAAGATAGGCAAAGATTAACTCCAAGATTAGCAGCAGAGGAGCAATCAAACAACACAATACACCCTAATCAGGGAACTATTAACTCAGTCAATCAACCAATCAGCACACAACAACCCAATCAAGGTACTACCAAGGAGAGTACAACACCCCCACCAACACAGGCAGGACAAGCCAGGGTATATAAACAGAAAGCAAGTTCCACTCCCTTTTTGCACTGAAGATGTTGCCTAGTCTGACAATGAAACGTCTGCAAGTAAACAACAAGGCTCAGAGAGCACCAAAGACTCCACAGTTCAACCCTGAGCTACAAATATTCTCTTTGATATGTGTGTGTGTGTGTGTGTGTGTATGGGTGCGATGGCTCAGCAGTTAAGACGCCAGGCTTGTCGATCGGAAGGTCGCAAGTTTGGCGGTTTGAGACCTGAGCACCGCGTGACGGAGTGAGCTCCCGCACTTGCTCCAGCTCTTGCCAACCTAGCAATTCGAAAGCATGCAAATGCAAGTAGATAAATAGGTACCACTTCAGTGGGATGGTAACAGCGTTCCACGCACATCATGCCGGCCACATGACTGCGGAAGCATCTTCGGACAACGCTGGCTCTTCGGCTAATAAACTGAGATGAGCACCGGTCCCTAGAGTCGGACACGACTGTGCGGGGGAACCTTTACCTTTATATATATATCCCCTTATGTAAACAAATGGCACTTTACAAAGAATAAGAGTTTGTATCCCTAGAAGCTTATCGAGAAAACAAATTGATAGTTCCATGAGAAAAAAGACAAGCTTAAACAAAGAAAAAGAATGTCTAAGTCCTCCAATTGCATGAACTTAGTTGCAAGATACCATAAGAGGTTGTTCCAAGGGCATCCTGTTGAGTTTGAAAGTGTAGCTAGATAATCTAAATTGATTAAAGATGAAAGATTGTGAAGATAATGCAGCATCAATAGTGGCTCTTGAGAGAATAACTTTTTCCCCCTTGATAGCTCCATTCATCAAACAGACAGGCAGTCAACTTTGTGGGGCATTAAGTTGAAACATGTTCCTGTGAAATTCACCTTTCTTTTTTCACATAAAGGTTTTCATCATAGAACTGTTGAAGATGAAAAGCTGGAGTCTACAGACAGCAAACGGGAAGATAAAACACAGAAGTGTTTTAATAGTTAAATAGACCAGAACCTTTGCCTGAGGGCTTAAGAAGGTAGGAATTAGCTGCTGCTTCTTGGCTGACTGGTATTGTGTCACTCTGGAAACAATGGATTTGTCCAGATGTTTGCGATAAACGAATTTTCTTACAGCTTTAGGTGCTGTTTTATTACTGCACTGAAATACAAACACACACGTACACACTCCTACGATACATCTGTTTAGGTTTTCGTTTAATAAAACATGTCAAACTCCATGATGTCATTACTTTTTCTTTCCTGTTCTTAGTCTAGACATTTTATACATTAATCTTCATGATACATAGTTTAAATGGTGTTCATCTTGATTTACATGAACTTTACTCCACAGAATGCAAGGATCAATGAATATATATCTATTGCATGGAATATGGAATGTTCATCTTCAATTTTTAGAATTTACTAAATTGCCTTCACTTACTGTAAGTCAGAGAGAGTGCCTTGGACTGCAAGAAGACCAAACCACTCCATACTCCAGGAAATAAAGCCAGACTGCTCACTTGAGGGAATGATCTTAAAGGCAAAACTGAAGTACTTTGGCCACGTAATGAGAAGACAGGATATCCTGGAGAAGATGCTGATGCTGGGGAAAGTGGAAGGCAAAAGGAAGAGGGGCCGACCGAGGGCAAGATGGATGGATGATATTCTGGAGGTGACGGACTCGACCGTGGGGGAGCTGGCGGCGGCCGACAGGAAGCTCTGGCGTGGGCTGGTCCATGAAGTCACGAAGAGTCGGAAGCGACTGAACGAATAAACAACAAAAGTCAGAGAGAGACTTCTACCCTTGGAAACTTCATATTTCACTTCCTCCCTTTATCAGAGGTTGGCTCTGGTAAAGGTATTGTTAACAGCTATACGTAGATTTATTTATTTATTTATTTATTTATTTATTTATTTATTTATTTATTTTCTATCCCGCCTTTATTATTTTTATAAATAACTCAAGGCGGCGAACATACCAAATACTCCTCCCTCCTCCTATTTCCCCCACAACAGTAATCCTGTGAGGTGGGTTGGGCTGAGGGAGAGTGACTGGCCCAAGGTCACCTAGCCGGCTTTCATGCCTAAGGCGGGACTAGAACTCACAGACTCCTGGTTTCTAGCCCGTTGCCTTAACCACTAGACCAAACTGGCTCCCAGTTGATAATGATGATGTAGATCCCAGTAGATCCCAATAGAAACAATAAAAAAAATAAAAAAGTAGATCCCAATAGAAACAATGTAGATCCCAGTAGATGATGGAAATTGGAGTAAAAACAACTAAAGGTTGATTTATTATATATGGTTCCTCAAATAGCATGATTTAAAACAGCTTGTAAGGCTAATCATCATCTGAGCCTTTCGTTGTTGGAAAAATGGCACCAATAGACTTGCTTGACGCAGGGTTGCCACAATTTGTAAAAAAACACAATATCTGTGAAGTGAAATAAAGTGAAGCACAATAAAAAAGGTATGCCTGTATTTGCTAAGCCTTTTTCATTTTCTTTTGACCTGTAATAGAATTCACTCCATCTGAAACAAGCTGAACATAAGGAAATGGGAGTTGAAAATCTGAACTACCAGACAGCCTATGTCTAATATCTTACTCCTTCAAGAATTAGAAAGAAAAGAAGGTACAAAATGTATTCTATAGTATCACAAATTAAGAAGCTGTTATCTAGCCGCAGTGATTCAAACTATGTGTATAGCTATGAATATTTGAATATCTATTATCAGCCAACAGGCATCTGGAAGCCAAAAGATGCCAAAAGATTATTTTTTCACATATCCATTGGCTCAGAATTAATAAAAACCTGTTATATGGAAACTCTGGGTGGAAGTTGGGATTTATATTTTGGATCAATTAGCAAATGAAAATGATGGTTTTTAAAATCATTTTCTACTTTAAAGGAGAAATATTATTTGCCCAATACAGCTCAGTGACAATATTTACAATGACAACATACACTGACATCTGAATTGGGGCCTGTGGCATAGTATAAGGAATTATTAAACTTCAGGCTGAGCTTGAACTTATTAGTCCTGAGGATGTGGACGGGGTTCTCAGGGCTATGAGCTTGGCCACCTGTATACTAAATCCATGTCCCTCCTAGTTAGTTAAGGCTTCTGGGAGACGATTTGTGGCTGGATCCAGGTGTGGTGAATTCATCCTTGAGAGTGGGGTGGTTCTACTGATGCTCTACCCTCTCAACTGATGCTCTCTACTCTCACTGATGCTGTACGGCCCCTCAAGAAGCCGTTGCTGGACACAACCATTTTGGACAACTTTTGGGCCATCTCCAACCTTGGTCACACTGCAGCTTCAGAAAGCCCTGGAGGACACTGATTATCTGGACCTCTTCCAGGTGGGTTTCTGGCTCAGGTATAGGACTGTGACAGCATTGACTGCACTTGTGCATAACCTTTGGTGAGAGCAGGAGGAGGGTGGTGCCTCCATCCTTTCACTCCTTGATCTCTCAGTGGCTTTTGATACCCATCAATCATGGGGGTTGGAGTAGGGGGCACAGTATTGCAGAGTTCTCCTGCTTGTTTCTTTATGCTTGCATAGTTACTTTACTTTTTGGTTTTTTGTTATTGTTTATGTTTTAATTTTGTAAGCCACCCTGAGTCATGTATGTGAGATGGGCAGCTATATAAATCGAATGAATGAATGAATGAATGAATGAATGAATGAATGAATCAATCAATCAATCAATCAATCAATCAATCAATCTAGCAGTCACAGGTTCAGTACCTCAGGATCTAGACCATTTCTGTTTTTTGTTGTTTGGAAACATGTTATTTCTTTTTTCTTTTAAACTGTGGATAATTTTAAAAACTATTCTTTGATTTGATAGACCACCACTTCTGGTTCAAATATATTTGGCATAACCATCCTGTGAATTTCCAGTTGGCTGTCTCTCTGCTTGAACCAACACTGGAACTATAAGAGCCTTTTATCTTAATAACCTATTGCTTCAAATTGGTTTCTCACTCCTTTGAGCACTTCCAGCAGGGAGACAGGTATGCTGTTTTGCAGCCCACAAGCACATTGCGCAATCCAATAAGTGTTTTCCAGCTTGTTTTGCATTGTACTGAGGCCTTGAGAAAATTTACCATAACAAATAAATTTCCAAAGAGGCATGTCCCTAGGAATTGCAAGCTAAGTTAGTCTCCTGAAGCAAGAAGAGCAGCGCATCCTTAAATACTGAGATTTATTCTCTCAAAATCTTTTCTGGACTATAACTGGTTGAAAGGGATGCACTGAAAAGAGCGGTATATGGAAACGAGAAAATAAAACACAGAAAGGGACTTACTGTGCAAGAAACGTACACAAGAAATATGCCTGTAGACATCTTCTGTAACTTCAGTCCCAGTTTAGGATCAACAAACTTTCCTGAGGAATGTAGAGGAGAACTTTGAAAAATAAAACATATAATCAAAACAAAGTCCTTGGAGATAAGTGAAATCTGAAAAAAAAAAGTGTGGCCTCTGCAATTAAAGGCCTTATCTCAAGTGGCACTGCCTGCAGACAATATTTATGCATGTAATTCTTTTTTCACGGATTTTATATAAGAATTATCCTTGAAGGTTGTACTAATTTCAGACCTTATTCCATTTTAAGATCCATTGTAGGGAAAAGCCTTTACTGTATTAGGCCAACATAAAAATCACAAACTTTTGCAAGTTAAGTTTGCCCACTATTTTGTGACTTTGAGGTGATTTAAATAAAGGTAGTATGAATTTTGGATTATTTTAATGTCCAAGACAGTTAACTTTGTTTTTTCTGTGAAATAAATCTTAGTATTCCAGCTCCATTGAGTCTGCGCAGAGCTATATGTTGGCATTTTTTCAAATGGAAAGATGTCAATTGCATTCTAACTTTTAGAAGGAAATATTACCTGAAATGTCTTTTTGGACACAGTTTTCATGCATATGTTGAAAAGTGTTGTGTAGAAATTGGGATGATTACATCTACACTGTGATCTAGTTCACAAGAGTATTTGTTTGGTTTAGCTTAATCTGTGATGTGAAACCAGCATGTGTAGTTAGTTAGTCATGATCTCTGGCTTAGAATTTTGAGTGAAAACTAACTGTGATTTATGTAATAAACTATGGTTAGGCAAATCATAGCTTAGTGTAATATGTGAATTGAGTCACTGCCTGTGAATCTAGTTTGGGTCATGTTGCACTTTATAGTACGTATAACTTGCATATTTACAATACTAAGAAATTTTCTTTTATGTTTATGTCAATGTGTGCTAAGTGACAAATAGATGACAGCAAACAAGGAAGTTGAAAAGGATATGATTTTGAGATGGCCTTCTTCAACCAGATGTGCTCTAGATGTGTGTTGGAGCTACTTCCAGGGATGAAATTGCTGACATTTTTTGCCCTAACTGTTATGGAGAGCAGCAGATTAAGTAAGGCTGGTTTACATCTTGGTGTAAATAATAGAATCAATTTGAAATGCAGTTTCGGCTGTCAGCTTTGACGAGATATAGATAGAGCTAAATGGTAGAACTGAAATACAGAACCACATTTATTCCATTTTTTTATGGCATGGAGAGTGAGGGAGTAGACCCCCAAACTCAAATTGTCTGAGAATCTTGTTTGTAAGTAGATCTATACTCTAAGCTAAATCTGACTACTGTACAGATAATTTAACAGTGGGAGCTAGTAGCTGTTATCTGGTCCCCAGTCTATTATGGAATATTATTATGGAATATTTTTGTTTTCTGCCTCCTTAGATAAAATGCTGTGTCTAGAAGGAGACTGCTTGATAATTTTCTTTGGGAAATCTTTGTTCTAAGCACATGGACTCTTCTTGTGCATTTCATTGTTTTCTTTTAAAATTTATTAATTTGCGAAAGCAGAAAGTCAAAGCACCTTTAGTGAGGCTTATTCTTAACCCAATTTAAAAAAAACACCTCTAAATAGTATTCAGAAGAGAAAAAGTAACAGTAATGTGATAAAATTGTAACTTTGAAGAACTGTTTCTTTTGACCTGGGTGAACAGAAGTTGAGATAGATGGCCTTCTGCTTACTGCTAGATCTCCAATTGATTTGCAGTAATTCGGTTTAAATTTTGGACTCCTTGACATTTAACAATACAGGCAATTAAAAGTTACTTCCCCCACTCCTAGATTATACTGCTGGAATCACTACTATGAAGTATATTAGAAATAAATGTATTTATGCACCCTTATAGGTGAGGGTAGGCCAATAATCTCCAACCTAGCGGCCTCCAGACATACAGTATTGCAGGGGTCCCCAACCTGTGGGCCGTGGCCCACTAGTGGGCTGCGGACTGTTTGTAAGTGGGCTGCGGGGCTCCCTCCTGCAAACCCCGCCCCCCCAGTGCACACGATTACCCCGCCCCTGGTGCACGTGATTGGCTCCCGCCTGCAAACCCCGCCCCCCGGTGCACGCGATTGGCTCCCACATGCAAACCCCGCCCCTGGTGCGCGCAATTGGCTCCCATCTGCAAACCCCACCCCCCGGTGCGTGTGATTGGCTACTGCCTGGAAACCCTCCCCCCTGGTCCATGGAAAAAATTTCTTCCACGACCGGTCCCTGGTGCCAGAAAGGTTGGGGACCGCTGCAGTATTGAATTCAGCTCCCACAATGTCTCAGCTAGCATGGCCTTTTGTCAAAACATCTGGAGAACACCAACTTGAGGAAGGATGCTGCAAGCAATTGGTTCTAACACTATATTGTATCTACTCTTGCAGTCTTATATCCTTCCCTACCTCCTGCCCTCCTCTGCTAACCCACTATTTTGCATGGGTCTTCAGAGAGTAGACTGGGAAAAGGCACAAAATAAAAAGGAGGCTCCATGGACTTGAATTCAATCCGTGCACGCTTCAGGCAATCAAAAAAATGGTTAGTGCCTGGCAATAATTATTTCTTTCTTTTTTTCTGCTCACATTTAGAATCCATGTCATCATTGCAAGTTTTTCATCAATCTCTGATGGATTTGATTCTCACTTTGCTTCACAGGATGCAGACAGGAACCTAATTTCTAAGTTGTTGTTGTTGTTGTTGTTGTTGTTATTATTATTATTATTATTATTATTATTATTATTATTATTATGTCAAATAGAATAGTATCAGTATCAAAGCAGCCCTCTGGTTGTCCTTGACCACAACCAGAAGTGGAAATCTTTAAGCCATCATGTTTCGTTTAACAAAGAGTGGGATCTGTAAACTTAGTTCCCAAAAATGTAAACAGACAGATCTGTCTTTTATGTGTCATGTAGACCCTTAAAGCAGTCCCAGATTTTATTTTATTATTATTTTATGACCATATCATTCTGTTCTTTGAAGACACAACATATTCTCTCTCTCAATCTCTCCCCCCCTTATATCAGTTACAAATGGAATTTTTTTTAAGAAATGAAAAGAAAATTACTATATATTTCTGTTTTGTTTGTTTTTTCCTGAGAACACTAAACAATTTCAGGTGTAATTTCATTTCTCATCAGAATTACCCTTTTTTCCATACATTAAATTTCAAAATAGATGTAGATCTGTAAGGGGCCATTCATCCTTCAAAAGTGAAAATACATATACTGTATGTTTGTCTAAATAAACAAAGTTGATTCTTCCGTAATCTCTTCTCCACTAAGTCTTCAGGATGCTGATATCCTATTTTTAAATTCTATAATCCATGTATAGTAAAGAGGTTTAAGTTTAAGAGATGATTGAATATGCTTTAAAGTCACACATTGCAATAATGCTACATAACCTATATCAGGCTATATGAATGCCCATTATAGATTTAGATATCATTTTATGAGGTATTTGATTAATGGGCAGGGAGATTTTCAGACCTCTCTGGCTAACCACTTATTACATTCAAAAGAGGTATATCTTCCATAACATCATTTATTTTCTTCTCATCCCATAATATGTTAGATCTGCTTTCCACAATCACTATTTTGTTACACAGTGCATCTTGCCCCCTCCCCCCAGTCCCTGACTAGGTTTGTCATATTGAAGTGTGATGGATAAACAAATATGTGATGACATCATAAGGGCCTGATTTTAACAAAAAGCTTGGTAAAACATAGTTAAGCACAAACCATGGATTTTAGAAAGAAAGGCTGATTTTAATAAACTAAGAGAAACAGCAACATGCCATGTGAAGAAAATCTTAAAGTTAAAAGTGTTGTAACTGACTGGGACTTCTTGACAAAAAAATTTAAGAATAATGCAGTTTCAGATCATACCAATACGGAAGGAAATTAAGAGACATCTAAAGTAGCCAGTGTGGTTGAATAGGCAGCTCACAATGGAGTTTAGACAAAAGAAATATGCTTATTGGAAATCAAAGGAAGGGCTAACAACCAAAGAAGTCTACAAAGCTTCAGATCAGGAAGGCAAGGCCAAAAAATTGGCTAAGGTTAGCAAGAGAAGCAAAATCAAGCAAGATAGGTTTCTTCAAATATGTCGACAGCAAGAGGCAGAGTAAAGAGGTGGTGGGCTCATACTTACTCCAAATGGAGAACTCCTGACAGAAGAAAGCAGAGGAACAACTCATATTTTGTCTCTGTCTCTACATCCAAAAGAAATGGTGGTTTGAGTAGCATAGATCGGAACCAAATACATCAGAGGAGGGTACAGGTAAATTAAGTGTGGTAAAGGATCCTCTAACTGATCCTTTAATTCAGTGTTTGTCAACCTTGGCAACTTTAAGATGTATGGACTTCAACTCCCAGAATTCCCCAGCCAGCATGCTGGCTGGGGAATTCTGGGAGTTGAAGTCCACACATCTTAAGGTTGCCAAGGTTGACAAACACTGCTCTAATTCAAGCCCTCAGGCTCTGATGAAATACACCCTAGAATTCTGTAGGAACTGGCTCAAGAGCTGTTATCTCTGAGATGCTCTGGAAAACTGAGTTGATGCTAGAGGACTGGAGAAACACAAATATTTTCCCCCTTTCAAGAAAAGAAAAAAAAAGTGAATCCTCTAAATTATTGCCCAGTGAGCCTAACATCAGTATTGGAAAAAGTGTTACAGCAGATAATAAAGCAGGCTATTAGTAAACATCTGAAGATAATGCTGTGATTGCTAAGAGTCAGCATTGCTTTGTCAAAATAGATCATTTCAGATGTCGATGAAGGTTCTCAGTCATCCAGGTGGAATTGTCTGTAGCTTGAATCATGTCAACTGGATTTCTATTTTCTCAGTGGAAACGTTTTGCTCCTTATCCAAGAAGCTTCTTCAGTCTGAGCAAAGTTTGTAAGGGAATCCTTAAATATGTTTCTAGGGTGGCTGTGTGACCTTACACCTGGGGCTAGGTCATGGTTATTTTTGAGATGTTTATTTCTAAGTCCCTTTATCATCCAAAGGAGGATCGTTAAGATTACCTTGCTGTTGTTGAGATTGCGAAATGGTCTTAATCTTCCTAGGCACAGAAGACAAAGCAGGAAGGAAAATAGGGGAAAGATTGTGCCTGAGGCCCCCACCTCTATTCAAAGAAGGATTTGATGATAAAGGGACTTAGAAATAAACATCTCAAAATAACCATGACCTACTCACAGGTGCAAGGTCACACAGCCACCCTAGAAACATATTTAAGGATTCCCTTACAAACTTTGCTCAGACTGAAGAAGCTTCTTGGATAAGGAGCAAAACGTTTCCACTGAGAAAATAGAAATCCAGTTGACATGATTCAAGCTACAGACAGATCATTTAAGACAAACCTCATCCCTCATCTTCATTGACAAGGTACCAACTTTAGTGAACAAGGGGAATGCTGCAGATATAATCTGCCTTCATTTCAACAAAGCTTTTGGAAAGGTTCCATGTGACATTCTCATCGACAAACTGTTAAAGCTGCTTGGATAGCACTACAGTAAGGTGAGTCCACAATTGCTTGGCTAACTGTATTCAGAGAGTCAGCATTAATGGTTGTACATTGAGTTTGGGAGCAGTAGCTAGTGGGGTCTTGCAGGGATCTCTCTACGGTCAGCATTATTCAACATATTTATTAATGACTTGGGTAATGGGATTGATGGGCTGCTTATCAAATTTATTTGCATATGACACAAAATTGGAAGTGTTTCTAATCTAATCTGGACAGGTTGGAAGACTGAGCTAAGAGGAACAGGATGTCCTTCAGCAGGGAGAAATGTAAGATACTACGTTTAGGGAGGAAAAATATAGGGTTAACATAAAAGATGGTAGTTTCATGGCTTGGAAACACCGCATTGGAAAAGGACTTGGGTGTGGTAATTGACAACAAATGGTACATCAGCCAGAAGTGTGAGTCAGCTGCTAGAAGGGCTGACCCAGTTCTGGTTTTAGAAGAAGCATGTTATATCAAAGATGTGTGAAGTCCTTATTCCCCTCTAGTCTGCACTGCTGAGACCATACCTGGAATACTGTGTATGATTCTGAGCATCACATTTCCAGAAGGATATTGACTGATTGGAACAGAACTGGAGGAGGGTGACGAAGATGATAGAAGGAACTGAGGACAACAGCCCTATGTGGACAGGCTGAAGAAACATGGGATGTTCAGTCTCGAGAAGACAGAGGAGGCACATCATTATCAGTGTTCATGTACATACAGGAATATAATAGGGAAGATGATTAGGAACTATTTTCTATTGACACAGCAATAGGACCAGAAATAATGGGCATAAGCTACAGCTACCTAGATTTTTTTTAATTTAAGGAAATACTTTGACAGTAAGATCTGTACCACAGTGGAACAGTCTACTATGGAGATTGTGGAGGTTTTTTTAAATGAGGCTTAATGGCCACCTCTCAAAGATGGTTTAAATGGTTTCTCTGCATGCTTCAGAGGGTTGGATGAGATGATCCTTGTAGTTCCTTCCAACTCCACAATTCTAGCCATTCCCCCTTGTCATTAGTCCTGCTGGATAATGGAGATGGAAATCCTAAACACCTGAAAAGCATGAGGTTGCCAACTTCACGATATAGGTAAGTGTATCTACCATAGGAGAGAATTCAACATAAGTTAGATGTGCTGTCTTTTTCCATACAATTCTGAAAACTGCAAAATCTCCTTGCATTTCCTTTTCACTGTTAATAGTTGCAAATATTCATCGGGGGGAAAAAAAAGTCAGTAGGAAGCAAAATGGTATGATTCCTAGGGTGAGACATGATTATATAACGTCATCATTAGGCAGCACTTGGTCATTTTACAAGGATGGTTGGGGTGAATTTCTTTTTCCTTACTCATAGCAATATGAGTATTGTACTTAAAATAATATGATTCTGATGTGTACGTTCGGTAACCTGTTACTTTGCATTATTTATTTTGTGGTTTAGACTAATGCATTTTTAGACTTGTTCATATATTCCATTTCCTGAGTAGCACTATCTTAGTCATCTATTTGCAACTATAGGAACAAAGGGAAACTTTCTTCAGGTCAGAATACTTTCTGCGGTAATTGGCACTCGTCCTCCAGAGTCATAAGCAGAACCCTTTCCTATTATCAACGACCTGATCCTTTTAAAACTGACGATGAACGTGGAGACCGTCTGTGTGCAAAGCCACTGAGCTATAGCCCCTTTCTATGGACTATTTTTTCCCCAAGGCATTCATACCCATGGCTTTAAGCGAAGATATGTTAAAACTGTTTATTACTAGAAATCATCATTATGTGCATTCTTTTCCTGGGTATTATCAATAACCACTTTAGTTATTATTAATAACCATATACTATCTATATATTACCTCCAAGATTGGTATCCTGAGCTCCTTAAAGTGGAACTCCAGGAACCCAATAACGCAAGGCCTGCAGAAGGAGCTATGCCAGGGACACCTAAACCTTGTGAGGGAGATGGGTGGGATATAAATATGATAGATGATAGATAGATAGATAGATAGATAGATAGATAGATAGATAGACAGACAGACAGACAGACAGATAGACAGAGACAGAGACAGAGACAGAGACAGAGACAGAGACAGAGACAGAGACAGAGAGACAGATAGATAGATAGATAGATAGATAGATAGATAGATAGATAGATAGATAGATAGATAGATATAGAGATAGATGATAGATAGATAGATAGATAGATAGATAGATAGATAGAGAAGGCATTGTTGGCATCTGACCCCAACCTGAAGGAAAGGACCATCTTCAAATCAAATCAAATCAAATCAAATCAAATCAAATCAAATCAAATCAAATCAAATCAAATCTTATTTTACAGCCAAAAGGCCTAAAAAAAGGACCATCTTGAGTCCTGGAGAATGCAGGTACCAAAAAGTTCAGTATCAGAGGGCAGGCGTGCCAGATTGCAGGGAAAGGTCTGTTTGAATGAGTTCTTAATCATAAATAGCCTTTTCTTACCAGTTAGTCTGAAAGGGTTAATAGTTGGGATTTCCTACAGTATGAAGACAGAAGCATAATAGCCTTCATTTTGCTACCACCATTTCTGGTAATAGCTCAGCTACCCTAAGGATGAACCCTGCTTCCCCGATTCAACTTTCATGCTTGGGGCCCTGTTTCTTGATTGTCCTGGTGGCTGTGCTGCCTTCGCTGCTCATCCTGTCTGGACTGTCTTTGTAGCTATCTCTGACACTGGTTTCTGTTCTTTCTGTCTTTGCAGTGATTTGTTGCAGCCTCTGTTGCTTAACCCTGCTTTTGTTTTCTGGCCCTGGAACAGGAGGTGGTATGCCTGGGTCTACCAGTGCTGGGGGAAACAGCAAGATAAGGCCCTGTTTACGAGTTACCCATAGGCAACTAATTGAGCAATAGGACAGTGGATGCTGGGCTAGATGGGCCTTTGGTCTGGTTTAGCCCAGCTGTTTTGATCTTTGTATCAAAGGATCACCATAATTCTGTAGCGCAGTAACTAATCTGTATGTTTGTAGCTGCCCGACACCTGGGAATGTGTTTTTCAGAGGTGCTCTAGTTTTAAATTATGCTGTGCACAGAAATAGTTCGTAAAAGGGATTACTGAGAATTGTAGCTCTTCTAACATTATTAATAGCTGGTTGAGATACAGAATTGAAAAATGAACTGTTCAGAATAATTAATTCCTGATCCCAGGACAAGCCTCACCTACAGAAATGCTTGCATGGAAAGGGGTTATTAAAGGCGTAGGGACAGAGATGTTAACAATCTGACAAGCACTTTCCTTAAAATATACTCCTATTCCCTTATTATTGAGAGTTGGGCCTCGGGTTGCTCCTGAATGCTGCCACTGTAGACACATTGCATTATCCAGCTGTTTTCATAGGAACATTTTGGGGGACGGTGACCTTGGCACTCAGAGCTGGCAATTGTTGATGAGATGCTTGAATATTTATGTTGGCTTTTTGTTTCTGTGTATTCCTGGCACCTTTACATGTGCTTTTGTTTTGCTAAGGATAATGCCCTGTTTTATCTTCTGTTATTTCCCATTGCCTTGGTCTGTACTTCCCAGGGTGACGTTTCTGCCGGGGACTAGATGAGAAGCTTTGAAGACCCTATAGGACTTTCTGTGCTTTGAGACGATTCTCATGGAGTCTAGTATAAAAAGCTTTTACTGGCACCAAACATCAGGATGCTGTTGATGAGTAGCCAATTGGCCTTCAGAGCAAACAGTGGAGCTCTTTATCAGCACCAGGGAGCTCAGAGTTCAGCTGTTTATCAACATTGCTATAGTCTTCAAGGAAACTGTGTCCCAGAAGTCTGGAATCACATTTTGGAGAGCCCGGCAAAAAGGCCTGGTTATGGCAATGTTTGGCCTCGTCCCCTTGGAAATTCAGATGTAATTGCTAGTTTTCACTCTTCTTCTTTTGTGGTAGTTTGATTTGGACTAGATAGCTTAGTATTATTTGTTAATTATATTTTTAACTAAGCATATTTCTAAAAGAAGGGAAAAAAGAATAGACAAACAAAAGAATAAAGAGAAAATAAAGAAAAATAAAACAGCATTTGCAAGTTTCATAGAACTGGGTTAAATTTCCAATATTTCATTAATTGGGTTTAAGTAATTGAATATATTATATTGTTCTGAAACAATATGAAGTCAGTATTAAGTCAATATAAGTCACTATTAACATCCAAGACACACACACACACACACACACACACACACATTCTCTCTCTCTCTCTCCACCACTATAGCAATAGTCAGCACAGTCAAAATCATAAAATATAATTAGTTTATATAATCCAAGCTACTGAAGATTTATTTTAACAGTTCCTGAAGAGATAGACTATTAAGATGTTATGTTAAGAGAAATCCAAAGTTCAGGTATGGTACAAGCACATACATAGAAATATAGTCTAGAAATGGTTTCCAGGTTGAGTTAAATTCTGAATCAGATTTTTGGACATCGAGGCATATTCCCACAATGGAATTAATTATTCTTCCTCCGAAGGAATCATATAGTATATCTTTCCAGTAGGAAGCATAGGTTTTCCTTGCAGCAGTTTCCATGTGCAATGCTTGCTATACTTTATGGGAATGTAAGATTTAGTAGTATTAAATAAGAAAATAGCAGATTGGAAAGGAAGTCCAACTTTTAGAATCTGTTTCATTCTAGTATAAATAATTTTCCAAAATTGCTGACCTTTACAACATTGTCAATAAATACAAAAATATAATCTGACCTGATTGTTACATTTCCAACAATTTTTGGTGAATGAGCTATCCATTTTAGCAATCAGTACTTAGGTAATGTACCAGCGACCAAACATCTTATTCCAGTTTTCTCTACATATAATGTTTGGAGTAAATTTAACCTTTTCCCATTGGAATTCCCATTGTTGCATATCAGCTAGATTCTGCATCTATTTAAGCAAACAATCTTTAACTTCTTCAATTTCTGAGTCATATTTCCCCAACATTTTGTAATTAAGTCCCAGCAAATGCTCCGTGTTTTGTGTTATAAGATGTTCAAATTCAGTTTGGTCTCTGTTTCCCTTGTTTTTGTACCATACACTACAATTTCTTTGAAGGTACTAAAACCAGTTGGGTGATTCTGGCCATACCGAAGAAAAAGTCTCAACAGATTTTATTGTTTTCTTATTGATAATCAGATCTTTCAGTCTATATGTTTTGTTGTCTCTCCAATGAGCTAATTTCTTTGCCCTTTCCTGTTCATGAAAGTAAATATTTAGTAACAAAGCAAGAGGGAATAGGCCTGGACTGATCCTTTTCCTGAATTTATTCCAAACTTTTAATATAGTGCTTATGGACAAGGTTGATAGTCCTTGGAGGACTCTATTATCAGAGCCTCTGAGTAATCCTATGACCTCTAGCAACAGATCATTAGGGCAAGAACAGGAGCAAAGTCAGGTTTATGTCTCTCCATCCCTTTCCATTTGTTTGTCTATTTGTTTAAATTCCCACCTGTGCAAGCATAGTAGCTGCTAGCAATTCCAAGCAGCTTTCCTGAAGATCTCTTTCCAATTCTTCCCTCCATCTCATGAGTGTCAAAAACATTTGTGCTTACAGAGTGGACATAGGGACAGAAAGGGTTGATCTTTTACTTGACATTAGAGCATTCTGCTGTTCAGAATTAGTGGGAAGTCCTTCTTGCTATTGCTGAGTGTCTTCATAACACCGAGAACGAAGTGCAAAGGAAATAAAAGGAAATAGAGTTATCAAGGCCAGCCAAATTTTAGAACAGAGCTTTCCAAAGTGTGTGTTGTGACACAAAAGTGTGTTGCCTGCGGGGCCCAAATGTGTTCCGTCAAAACCCGGAAGCTTCTGGGTTTTCCTGCAGCGACACACCAATGGTGTCGTGCGAAAATCCGAAAGCGCCGCAGCCACGGCGGTGCGCAAAAACCGAAAGTGGCAGCAGCGCTTCCAGGTTTTTGTGCGCTGCCGCAATGGCGGCACTTCCGGGTTTTCCCGTGGCAACACACCAACCGTGGTGCACAAAAACTGAAAGTGGCAGCAGCGCTTCCGGGTTTTTGCGCGCTGCCGCAACGGCACTTCCGGGTTTTCCCACGGCGACACACCAACAGCGGTTGGTGTGTCGCCGTGGGAAAACATTGGAAAGCCCTGCTTTAGACCAATGTTTCTCAACCTTGGCAACTTTAAGATGTGTGGACTTCAACTCCCAGAATTCCCCAGCCAGCCCTCCCAGAATTCTGAGAATGGAGTCCACACATCTTAAAGTTGCCGAGGTTGAGAAACACTGCTTTAGACATTTCTGGAAATATCAGGGAAGTGTCAAGCATGCATATACTGTATATAAAAATTAAGCTCTGGGTGCCAATTCACACACAATGGCGGGAATGGGTTGAAAGGCACTCCTGTCCCTCATGGATACTAGATATTATAAGAACCACATGCTTCATACTTCATGCCTAGGTCCACACTCATGGAACTCTAACTCATGCTATCCTTTCCCCTCATTAAGTGAGATCTGACAGAATTGTGTGCATCAAACAATATGCATTATTGAGTCTATCTGTGAGAACTAATTTTTCACACTTCTGCATACCTGCGCTATGCACATGATGGTCTTCAGCTAGGCAAGTTAGGGAGTTACTAGATGAAGAGCAGTCCTGATGTTGACAAATACAAGTTCCCTGGTGATCAAACAATGTTGTGTCCTGGGACCTGTGATTTTCTGAAATTTTAAGATATCTCCATTGTTTTTGTTCCTTCTGCTTCAAAGCAATTGCTCTTCTGAAACTGACAAGCCATGGAAACAATAAACAAAAACCAAATAGCCTGGGACAGATCATTTTAGATGATCTATTGCTAATTAACTCTGGTCAATTTCACACTTGCTGACCTTGCTTAGACTACTATACAAAGGAGGAAAGTTGCAAAGACAGGAAATATATCTATAAATAGTCAAAATATACAGGTATATTTTATATTGGAACCAGAAGGGTTGGGAATAGGGATGGGCAAATGTTCCCATTTTTTGCAGGGTCCTAACTGGGAGGTAGAAAAGCTATCTGTTTGGGCACTCCGTGAAGTGCTCAAATACCTCTCCTTCCAAAAAATACAATACCCCTCATCATAGAATAGATATGGTTTGTCGATTTGTTTCCAAATCCATTGAAGCCTCTTCTCTCCTTTGTAGATGAGCCACTTGGACAGAATTTCTATCCAGATTCCAAATTCAGGTCTAGACTTTTTTTTTTGAGAGAGGAAAACCCTCTCATTTGCTTTCATTTTTAATAGATTGCTTGATGGGAAAGTTAAGATAAAGTCTTTGATCCCAATCTGTATTACTGGCAAAGCATAAGAGACTGCCAAAGTATTTAGTATAAGATCTGAAGAAGACAAAAGGAGGAGGGGATGATACCTGAGCTGAATTCGGGGCACTCAATCTATTGATTTTTGTCTGTAGTACTGCCACCAGAGAGACAGTATTTATAATAATAATTCTGTAAGAATCAGCTGTCAGAGACTTGTTCGCTTGCAGCAATTGTCCTTGCTTGTCACCGCTCTAACTTCAATGATGAGTTTGAGGAGGACATAGAGGACTGTTCAAGTAAAATAATCTACAGTTCATTGAGCCTCGCCATTTCAAAGAAAAGGGAGCAGAAAAATAATTTTGCCAACAGGAAAAATGGAACTATAGGACATTCACTGTGTTCCTAGTGAGAAAGTAACTTTCCTTCCCTGGCAGAAAATAAACAAGAAGGCTTTTGTTCTAAGGATGTTGAGGTGGGTAACTAAGTAGAGGGATTTCCCTAATTCCCTTTACCCATTATTAGCTTTGGGTCTTTGTGGTTTGTCTTTGCCGCCATTGTTGCAAATGTGCCTTAATTCTTTTAAGCTTGAAGGCTTCTCCAAACAGCTCGGAACAACTCTTTTTGTCTGGGTTGAAAAAGTGAGAGATACATGAATAATATAAAAATAATATAAAATAATATAAAAATAATAAAACTAAACTGTTAGTTTCTGGGTCTTAAGTTACATTTCTCTTTGCAGTTAACTGAGAGTAAACTCCACTGAACTCAGCTTGGATCTGAGAAAACATGCGTAATTTTGCACTATCTGTGACTCTTTCTGAAGGCCAGATGCCCAAAATACTGTGTGTTGTCTACAGTCAATGGAACCTGGTTTAGCTTTAAGTATTTTATACAAATTGTCTCCTTCTCATCATCAGTACTGCAAAAAAGATACATACACACCCTTGCAAGTATATTCTACTTAGTGCTACTCAGAAACTGAGGCCCAGTCCATATGTTACTGAGTTGGGAAGGAAGCCTGGGAGAAAAAATAGCAATACTCTCTAGGGTAGGGTAGAGGGTTTTTTTATGGGGTGCCTTTGAGGCAGTGTTGACTCCTGGAGACTGCTTGGACTAGTCCCTGGATTTTTCCTGGCAAGATTTTCAGAAGTAGTTTGCCTTTGCCTCCTTCCTAGGGCTGAGAGAGAATGACTGGCTCAAGGTCACCCAGACGGCTTTGTGCCTAAGGCGGGACTAGAACTCACAGGAGACTAGCCTGGTCCCTTAACTACTACACCAAACTGGCTCTCATTCTATAGGACAGAGCTTTCCAAACTGTGTGTCGCAACACATTAGTGTGTCGGCTGCAGTGTCTAGGTGTGTCGGGGCTGCTGCTGCCTCCGAAACCCTGCCAGGATTCCACGCAGGTCCTAGTGCCTGCCTTGTGCCTTGCTGCCTCCAAACCTGCTGTGATTCCGTGCAGGTCCTAGTGCCTGCCTTGTGCCCTGCTGTAAGAGTGTGTCGCGAAATGATGCATGTCTAAAAAGTGTGTCACCAACATGAAAAGTTTGGAAAGCTCTGCTATAGGAATATCCCCACATGAATCAATGAGCAATGATCTGGGCTTACCATGAAATGGATGTTTCTAGTGTTTTATGAAACTGGGGCAAAGTAGAATTAAATCCCTGGGAAGTAGTTTTGGGAAAGTACAGCATCAGTTCCAACCATACCCAAGGAAAATTTGCCTTTTTCTGCTGGGTCTACTCCTGTAGCTCTTAGTCTCCTGGCTGCAAAGTACCATCAACATGTTGACCATCGGAGTAAGCAGCTTTGTTCGTGGCCTGGTACCTTAGAACTGGGTGTGAGGTTCCTGCCATGCATTGCTCCTGCCCTTCATATTCCAAGTAGAAGAACTTTTCACATCAGCCATGAGAGGACTTGAGCTGCCTCGCAGCTTCAACTGCATCTGGAGTCCATTGATCTGAACTTGAAGGGTGTGGAGGATGCTTTATGGATGGGGCAGGTGCAGTGTGATATCATCTTGTATACATAATAGAGAGGGATAATCCAAAAGGCCCTTTGGATATAGATTTACAGTAGACTTTTTTTTTCTTTCTGAATGGAACAACATAATTAAAAAAGGTAAAGGTTCCCCCACACAGTCATGTCCGACTCTAGGGGCCGGTGCTCATTTCCGTTTCTTAGCCAAAAAGCCAGCGTTGTCCTAAGACACTTCCGCGGTCATGTGGCCGGTATGATACACGCAGAACACTGTTACCATCCCACGGAAGTGGTACCTATTCATCTACTTGCATTTGCATGCTTTCGAATTGCTAGGTTGGCAAGAGCTGGGGCGAGTGCGGGAGCTCACTCCGTCACACAGGGATTCGAACCTCCAAACATGCAATCTTCCAATCAACAAGCCTGGTGTCTTATTACCTGTATATTTTTTAGAACAGGAGCCAGAAATAGCACTTCTTCTCAACTTCTTAGTAATTGACACAGAGATTTTACCAAATGCTGAGCTACCACATAATTTTCCTGAGATAATTAGGAAAATTGGACATACTCCAGTGTGATAGGAGCTGCTGGTTAATCTCTACTGCAATATTTCTTGTATCAGAGAGGAGTTATTGTGATGTATTTCATGGACTTGTTCCTAGCAGGGTCTTGATAAAAAGAGCAGAGCTCTTTGGTTATATAAACAGAATTGCTTTTCTTCTTCTGGATCTATTCTTCTTCTGTGCTAGCAATGCTCTAATACATAATCTCACACTCACAGAAACTAGCTATGTCAGTGCTTTCCAAACTGCCGCCGTTGGCGACACACCAACGGCGGCAGTGGTGGTGGCGCGGCAGCGGGGGCGTACACGGTAGCAGTGCAGGGGGTGCACGGCAGTGGCGTGCACGGCGGCAGCGGCACCAGCAGCAGCGGCGGCCTCTGCTAAAACGCGGAAGGGCTGATGGTGCGCCGCTGCTTTCGTCGCTGCCACTGCTGCCATCACTGCCGTGCACACCGCCGCCGTGCGCGCCCCCGCACCACCACCATGCACGCCCCCGCCGCTGACGCCCCCGCCGTCGCTTCCAGGTTGTTTTGCGACACACCAAACTGACACTAAAGTGTCACGACACACAGTTCGGAAAGCTATGGGTTATGTAATTCTGAAACATAATGGATACCAGAAATAGGTAATGGTGCTGTTTGGTTAGACCAGGGGTCAGCAAACTTTTTATGCCGGGAGCCATTTTGACATGCTCGTGCACATTTTGAAATGCTCGAGAGCCAGGGGGCGGGGTTTGCGGGCGGGGACCAATCGCGTGGAAGGGGGTGGGGTTTGTGGGCGGGGGCCAATCACGTGGAAGGGGGCGGGGTTTGCGGGTGGGAGCCAATCACGTGGCTTATTGGGGCGGGTGGGAGGGCCCATGTAGCAGTTCCCCCCCCACCGGCTTCCCGCCCCTCCCTCCTTGCCTGCAGAAGGCGGCCGGCCTTCTCCCCCCGCTATTTCCGGAAGCGATCCAGCTCCGATCTGCGGGCTGCGGGGGCTCCAGCTTCGGAGGGCGCCGGCTGCGCCTCTGCCTCGGCAGCCAAGCTGTTCCGAACCAAGGAGCCTGGGGGGAGCCAGGGCAGGGGAGGAACGGGGAGCGCCAGGGGACTCACCCGCTGCTGCTCGGCTGCCACCTTCCTCCTCCGCTTCAGCCGCCCGCCCGCCGAGTCCCGGCCCTTCAGCCCCCGCTGGGGGGAGGCCTCCTTCGCCTCGGGGTCGTAGCCCTGGGGGGAGGGGGGCAGGGACTCAGCGCCCGCACACCCGGAGCCCGGCAGAGCTGCATCTCGCCTCGCCCCGCCCCGCCCCGCCCTCCCAGAGTGGCCAGCGGAGCGCCACCGGCGCCCACCTGCTCAGGCAGGTACCAGCCTCTCTGCACGCTCCTTCCGCTGCTGCTGCTGCAGGGAGACGCCGTCCACCCGGCCCAGCTGCCTGGGGTCCAGGGAGATCAGCTCCGGCGGGATCTGTGGCGAAGAGCGGCCGTGGGGGGGGGAAACGAGGCAGGCGGCGATGACAAGCGGCGCGCTTTAGGGGAGCCGCCGCCGCCCGCCTGCTTGCCTGCCTGCTTGCCTTCCTCTGCGAGGCCCCCCGCTGCCTTCCCGGGATCCGAGCCGGAGAGAAAGGGCGGCGGCGGCGGGGCCGCGCTGCCGCCACTCGGCGCGGGCGGGGCTGCCGCTTCCGCCCGCCCGCGTCGGGCCAAGGAAATGATGAGGGGCAGGAAACGAGGCGGGCGGCGACGACAAGCGGCGCGCTTCAGGGGAGCCGCTGCCGCAGCCGGGTGGTTCCCCTCAGGGCGGGCGGAGGCAGGCGGGCAGCCGCTCCTTCTCTCCCGCTGGCGGAGGAGGAGGAGGAGGAGGAGGAGGCGTCGGCGTCGGCGTCCTCTTCCTCGCCACCCGGCTACGGATCGAGCGTGACCTCTCACCGCCGCCGCTCCTTCTCCCTGGTGGGCTCCCCTCAGCGCCGCCTCGCACTCATACACACACATACACAGAGGCTGGCTGGCTCTGGGCTCTGACAGCAATGGCTTTCTTCCCCAGGGTTCGCGCTGCTTCCGGAGACCGGATTTCCGAATTTCGGGCGGCAGATAGAGAGAGAGAGCCAGAGCCGAGGGGCCAAAGAGCCAGATCTGGCTCGAGAGCCGCCATTTCCGACCCTTGGGTTAGACAAATCTCTGCTTAATTAGATGAAATATGCCATATCTTGCAGCTGCATGCCCTGGCCTTCTAGTGCCCTTTCCTTTCTTAAGGATATTTTGAGCAGCCTTGCCTTAAGATAGTTTCCCATTTTGGATACAACAGGAAACTAACTATAGTTTATTATCTTGCTTTGTTCTGAATCTTTTAACACGTTCCCAGTTAAAGTTTGGTTCATCATGGAACACTTCTTGGGTTAATCTTGGCATGTTGAGAAAGTAGAAGGGAAGGGATAGCATTAGAATAGAATGCTTGGGCACGAAGGGTAGTGTTTGGTTAAAAGTGGGTTGCTTAAGAATTTCTTAATTTTTAAAATTTCTTCTTGACTACATTATTGTGATTGTCAACAGTTAATCTAGTGGAACTCAAATTATACACTTGCCTAAAAGTCCTTTATAAGCCACAATGACATCATATGAATTGTGATATCATTACAATTTGTGTATATTGTGCATGACACAACTGATGCAAATTACATAAGTCATGCCATTTGTGCAATGATGTTACATGTGTCCCTTGCCTCCCCTTGACACTCTCTGCAGATGCCTCCGGACACTCAACAGTACAAGTAATTGATCTACAGTGATTCTGTTGGGACATATAATGCAATTTTTTAAAAAAGTACTTCTGACTTATCAGAGTTGAGTGACCATTTCTGCTTGATTCCTCCTATCAAAGGGATTTAATAAATAAACCAGAAAGCCTCCATTTATGGGTGTTTAACTAGTAGTATAACTTTATTGATTAGTCAATTGACCATATCAAAAATGGGCATCAGCCACAATAAAATACAGTAAAATACAATAAGATAAGGTAAAAGAGACTAGAGTGAGATAAAATGAGATAAAATACAGTAAGATGAGATAAGGATAAAAGAGTAAGATAAAAGAGTATAAGATAATGCAAAGACTTATAATAAGATGAATACAAAAACAATATGTGTTTAGGTAAATTCATCACCTTTGCACCCTAACCCTAACCCTAACTGAGAACACATTTTATAGAACAAATTGGGGTGGCATGCAAAGGGTGTTTAACTATGAGCTGAGATTCCTGGCTTGTTCCTGTCCAAACCAACCAGAATCAGAAGCCAAGATCAAATCCTACTTTATTAATTGTTACGAGATAAAGAACAAAAGAAGGAGAACAGGCTTCCTGGTTTGTTTATCCAATGTCATGGGCAGTAAGAAGCAAATATGAGCAATCCAGAAGCACGTAGCAGCATGTTTGTTTGTTCTTCATAATAACTGGATGTTGTGTGAATAGCTGAGGTTCAGTTGTAGCTAGAGACAAAAATAATTGTTGCATTGATTTCTTTGAGCAACAAAAATATAGAAAGGAACAGGTTTGGCGAGAGATTTTTAAAAAATGGTTCTGTCGGTTTTTCTCAAGCAATCAAATCTTCTAACAAAACTTAAAAATTCATATTGCTGACCAAGAAATATTCAGAAAGATGCTTTTTAGACTAAAACAGAATAATTATCTGTGTGGTAGTAATAAAGCCCTTGGGCTACTGGTTTATGAACTCAGACAAAAAAGAAAAAGGAATAGGGCGTTGTTTGGGATTACAGAAGACAACACAGCTGCAAAATATCAGTGCTTGAGGCAAAACAGGGACTCCTCTGAGGCAGCTGCTAGCATGTAGGAGTTTAGAAAAGTTGGTAGCAAGAGGATATAACCTTAAAGAAAAAGGAACAAATCGGGTCTTTTAAGATGACGGCGCATGTATAAATAGCCAACCAGTAAAAAAGGGGATTACTGATAGGCTTTTAATTAAATTCCCAAAACAAAAGACAATGACTGTATCATAGGGCTGGTTCATCTACTCACTCTGGGCCAGGATTAATTCCATGGCGGAGAGATTAAGAAACTGGTGCATATTATGCTCCGTTATGCTCTCTACAATGTATATAAGACACATGTATGAGCTAAGCATCAAACCGAGCTTTCAAAGTCTGGTACCCTCCAGATATGCTGGAATTGGCTGGGAATTTGGATCATAATAGGCCTTTTCTGGGAGGAGGTGTCCTCTGAAAGGAGCCACGGTTGGGAAGATTCCTGCTCTTTTTATTGTTGAAACATTAAGGCTACTTGATCATTTGAAAGAGAGAGAGCAGACAAGTATGGCTCATTCTGGGCCAGAGGGGACCACAGAATGACAAAATCATTGTGGTGCTGTCATGCTTCAAGCTCTGTCCCTTTTGCTCATGCATGCAGTGTTATAACACGTGCACAAAGGGGGTGGAGCTTTTATCATGCTGCTATAATACTGCTCTCATCATCTGATTCCCCCTGCAGATCCCTCTGCATTTTGGCGGAGACCTAAGTAAGGATTTGAGAAATGGGTGAAGTTGAGGGTGGGCAGGTTTCAAGCCTAGTGGACCTGTTTTTTATTTTTTTCCCATTAGAATTTCATGGTCCATGTCCCAAGTGCTAGATTCAAATCAGGGCTTGTACGTATAGAATTAAGCACACACTTAGCCGAAGACTTTTTCCATTAGCGTCATGGTAGAGCATGTGCTTTAGTTGCAGAAAGACCAAGTTCTATCATTGGCATGTCAGGATAGGACTGGAAAAAGCATCTGATGCCATGGAGAGGTGCTGCTGGTCAGTGTGATAATATTACACAGAAGGAGCCTCCCCGAAGATTGTCGAACAATCGGGCGTACCCTGGAAACGGTGAATTGCACCGGCTAATCCTTCTAACACCAGACCAAATCACAGCTAAGCAGACTGGACACGATAAGTAAGTAAGTAAGTAAGTAAGTAAGTAAGTAAGTAAGCCAGTCTAAAAGCTTGTCTACACATCCCTCTAATTTCAGCTCAAGGATGCCTCATTAACCAATGTTTAAGGTCATGCACTCACGACACAGTCTTCTTCCCATCCCTAGCCCAAAGCCGGAGCCAACTAACTTTGTCTTTTTCTGATTCAATGTGGGTGGAAGTAGTGTTTTCCATCTTCTCCTGACACAAGCCAGCTTTTTTTTTTTTGGTGCGATAGCTATGCTTCAGTAGTGATCGAGCTGATGAGTCAGCAGGAGGTACATCAGCAGCAGCTCAATGAGGATGCAGCCCAGCTCCTGTTGGCCACTTTCAATAGGCAGTCTTCACCACCCAGAGTGACTTGACCATCTGCTGGGCATTTCTTTCTACATGGGTTGACACATGTAGGAAAAAAAAATCCTCCTTGACTGGAAGGCCACTCAGTGGGGGACTTTGGCTGCTGACAATTCATGCAGCATGCTGCACTGTTCGCAGCGCAAACACACCGCCCAACGGTCTGCCTGTCAGCCCCGCTCCGTCCAATGGATCACCTATAATATTTGATAAATGGAGCTCAGGCTGTGCAGGTAATCCGTCTGATGGAGAAGGGTAAAGCAGGAGGAGTGCCCCCACCCACTCTACAGATCACATTCGAACAGATCACTAAAACTAGCAGTCTACAACTGTCAAGACTCACCTCTTCCCAAGCCCCAGCCCACTCCCACATTAGGGAGTGCAATTGGTAAATGTTTCTCCCACCAGCAGGGAAATCCATTAATCACTGCATCTAAACTTGCCCTGCAGTAAAGTATTAGAGCAACACTGACCTCATAAACAAGGCAGAGTAGAGCTTGGCCATGTGGACAGAGAAAATTTAAGCTGGCATATCTCGTGCCAACTCAGCTTGTATTTTTGTTGTTTATTCGTTCAGTCGCTTCCGACTCTTCATGACTTCATGGACCAGCCCACGCCAGAGCTTCCTGTC
Source organism: Charina bottae (assembly GCA_023362775.1). NCBI lineage: Eukaryota > Metazoa > Chordata > Lepidosauria > Squamata > Charinaidae > Charina > Charina bottae. The sequence continues at coordinate 26,975,020 of JALMGJ010000003.1, read as the reverse complement.
GGCCGTCACCATCCCCAGCTCCCCCATGGTTGAGTCTGTCACCTCCAGAATATCATCCATCCATCTTGCCCTTGGTCGGCCCCTCTTCCTTTGGCCTTCCACTTTCCCTAGCATCAGCGTCTTCTCCAGGGTATCCTGTCTTCTCATTATGTGGCCAAAGTACTTCAGTTTTGCCTTTAATATCATTCCCTCAAGTGAGCAGTCTGGCTTGATTTCCTGGAGTATGGACTGGTTTGATCTTCTTGCAGTCCAAGGCACTCTCAGAATTTTCCTCCAACACCACAGTTCAAAAGCATCTACCTTCCTTCGCTCAGCCTTCTTTATGGTCCAGCTCTCGCAGCCATAGGTTACTACGGGGAATACCATTGCTTTAACTATGCGGACCTTTGTTGTCAGTGTGATGTCTCTGGTCTTAACTATTTTATCAAGATTTGCCATTGCTCTCCTCCCAAGAAGTAGACGTCTTCTGATTTCCTGGCTGCAGCTTGTATGCCCTAACCCTAACCCTGTATTTTTTAATCTATACTCTCCATCCTTCATGATGGCTGGGTTCACACAACATGTTGAGTCTAAATCAATCACAATAAAGCTTAGTCCAATAACGAGAATTAGGCCACACTCTCTCGCACACGTAAACTTGGTTCATTCATCCTGCTAAGTCTTAATGTGATTTGTTAGATTTTGGGTTAGCATAAATCCAACCAAAAGGTCATCTCGCATTTTCCAACAAACTGTCTTCATTAGAGCAATCTAATCTAGAAAAAAAAATTAAGTGATGTAATTGTTAAAGCATTGGGAGTCAGAAATTCTTTCTGATAAAGCTCTAGACGTGAAGGTGAGGATTCTGGGGGTAAAAGTCGAGTTTTCATCCATCCTCTCTGTAGATGGTCAAGGACAAGAAAGGAAAGCAGGATTTTGAAAATGAATAACTGGCTAAGAAGATGGTGTTGTCAAGAAAAATTTGGATTCCTAGACCATAGTCCACGTTACCAGTGTAAAGAATTCTCAGGAGGGGTGAGATACAAAGAACAAAGAAACTAGTTAGGATTTAAACTAAACCAGTCAGAGGATGGAGACAGAGACATGAACTTTCCATGTTTTCTATAAGAGTATCATGAGAGCTCTTGTCAAGTTCTTTACTTTGAACAAGTCATACTATATCCAGAGCTTTTCCTTGGTCTACCAAACTAGTTATTCTGTCATAAAAACAGAAAGTTAATCTGAAATGACTTGTTCTTGGTAAATGTGTTAATTCTTGATAAAGGTAGCACTCTTTTCAAAGTTCTAGCACCTTATCCAGTATAGACATTGAACTAAACAAGTCTGTTTAGGAATTCTGGGAGTTGAAGTCCACACATCTTAAAGTTGCCAAGGTTAAGAAACACTGCCCTAGGAAATAGTATCAGGCCAGTATCTATTGACCACTTTAGGCTGGTGCAGGCATGTCCCATCTCCTCTGATCACTCTGAGCACTATCCTTCAGCATTACTTGCTGTGGGTGATGGGAAAGTCTAGTTATTTGGAAAGAAGCTTTTCCCTGTATATGTCAGGAGTCTATGCTGATTCTTGGCTCAGACACCTGGATCAGCCCAGCCCAAATAACTGTTGAAGAGTAGGAGTGTGGGTGTGGGTGTGAAGTAGGAGAAAAAGAGCTAGCTCCCTCTCTGTCCCTTCATGACAACACACACACACACACACACATGCTCAATCCCTGTCAGCTGTTGTTTGGTCTACTTTTGAATGCAGGTTTTACTGCTTTTCTAGAAAAGCTGTAAACCCATGCTCAAAAGTAGCCTGAACAATAGCTGACAGGCAGGATGATTGAACAGTGAAGCAGAAAAGTAAGAGCTGGTTTACACAATCCATCCATCACACCAGACAGCTGATTCCCAGGTTGGGAAAGGTGGTAGGTAAAGGGGGAGCAAGTTCTGATAGATAGCTAAACCTGTGGGTCTATCCATCCTCAAAACCACTGGCAGTCACTGTAGTGCTGTGATTGGCAGATTGCTTTCCTGGTGATACTGAAAAGGGGTGTGGGTGGGTAGTGATGGAGATGGATGGGGAGGAAATGCAGGCTTCCTTGTGTGGGAAATAAGAATACTGTCCTTCGGCTGCAAGCCAGAATAGAATTGGGATTGGCAATGAAGTCAGCAAAATCTATGCTGTCTTAGTTTTCTATGGACTCATAGAAGAGAAGGCAGCACTTGAATTGAACCATCAGGAAGAACCCTTAACATTTTACACTTACCATAAGCTTGTGCGGTGGATGATGCCTTATCAGAAATAGATGCCTTATCTATTATCTTATTTTGCATTATATACTTATAGAGCATCCCCCATGTTGTGTACACACATTTTCCTGTGTGAATCTGGGTAAATAATGTTCTACTTCACTTGATTGATGAATGAATGTGTAAAAGATTCTTAAACTCTCCCAAGTCTTACAAACAAGCAAGGTTATATAATACCTAAAACAGTTTGCAACTTTTTTTTTCTGATTGAGGCTGCCTGTTATTTTTACTTCTGGCTTTTTTTTTTCTTATGGGAGTTTGAAATATTGTATGATGTATACTCTCACAGATTTATAAAATAGCGAAATATTTATCATTTATGTGATTCCCCCTCTCTTTTTCCAGCACTTAAGAAATCCAAAATATTTGCTTTCAAATTCTGGTTTGTTGTATCTAATCCTTGAAATTATAATTTAGCAGTTTGTGTTAGGCATGGGTGTTTCTGATGTCCTCTTTTTCTTTATCAGAGTTGGGAGGAATACACTGGAAAAGCTTGCTTCTTTTTTTCTGTTAACTGTGATGTATCTTTGGGTACAAATGCAACTTTTTAACAATGGCTTAGGAAATCAGCAAAAGTGGAAAACTATGAAGTTGGCTTGTTTCACTGATCCAGCAATGGGTGAGCTATGGCCTCAATACAGATTGGAGAACCAGCGACCTATAGATGGGAACTGCCCAGAGTTCCCCATTGGGGGAGATGGGCGGTGATATAAATTTAAATAAATAAATAAATGTTGCTGAATCACAACTTCCATTGTCCCACACCTCTGGATTTTTCCAGCAAACTCTGGAGTTCCCCAAACTTCCCCTAACCTATTGTTAAGCTTATCTATAATTGTCCACATTTTGGCAATGGTCTGCAAGTCCCTTTCCTCCCTGGTTGATATCCCAATCACCTTTGTAATGGCTGTCCAACTATCATTTCCTTCCCTTTTTTGATGAACAGCAACAAAAAACCCTAGTCACCATACACAAGGTAATAAAAAACTTATTTCCTCTCCAGCCCCTTTTTAGCTAGTCATAAACCCACATGCAGTAACAGGCGGGATTCATACAATATAGTGACTTATAATGTGGTTATTATCATCATCATCGGTCAAGAGTCCCTTAAGTCAGACTCAACTCCTGGTGTCACATCCACATGATTTTCTTGCCAACAATACAGAAGTGGTTTGCCATTGTCTTCTGGTTCTTTTTCTTTTTGTTTACTTCCTAGTGTAGCCTACAATCCTGGGATTTCCTGTCTCTCTCATCCAAGGACTAACCAGGTTGAGCTGTTTTGATCTTTTTGAGATCAGCCAAGATGTTGCCGTTCAAGCAGGGTAGGATATTGTATGCACCTAGCCAGTTGTGGCTGACTCAGTAACCCACAATTAACAAATCATGCCTTAGTGGGTTGTAAGAACACATTAATGAGCATATGAAACAGAAGGAGGCTCTGGAGATGCTGCTGTACGAGCAGTTCTGCTTTATAGCTGCTCCAGAATACAGAAGAGGGAGTTAGCCATTGGTCAGCTCTCTTTCCAAGCTTCAGTGGAATAGCACAAAGCATGATGTGCCTTAACCACAGTGCAGACACCATGCTAAGCCTAATCACATGCCCTGGCTCAGGAGGCACATGGGAGTGCAGTAATGAGTAATTATGGTTAGTTAAAATGGAAGGAAAAGCTTTTGATCTCCCAGGTATAGTCTGCTAGAGAAAAAAGTAAGGAGGCCCATCATGAGCTTGAGCCTCTTTATATACTGTACAGGTAGGTCGCAATTAGTGCAAGTTTGAATAATGCAATATTTCATTTCATTGAATTGTAAATTGATACCAGGTTGCGTTTAATGCGACCCAAAATTCGGTTACTGCAAGGCTAGTGCGTGCGCAATTGAGGCTTGTATATGTGCAGTTGCGGTTTTAGATGCTGCTAATCTTTGGGTGTGCAAAATGGAGAAAAGGAAGATTCCGTCTTTTAAATAGTACAAGTGTACAATATTCCTTTTATCCTTTACTGTAATATTTCATTAATATACATACGAACATGGTTTAAAATATTTCATTGCCTATTTCCATTGAGCTGGGGCCAATTACCATATTTTCCGTAGAAGGTATCACTTTGAAAAGTGCAAATTCGAATAATGCGACCATTTCGTGGGATTCATTAACTGCACTAATCGAGAACTACAGTACCTGTAAGCCTAAATCATAATTCAATATTACATAAAACAAGCCAGTTTTAAACTGGCTCATGTGTTGTTTCAGTAACCGTTGTTAATGCTAACCATAGGTCATGGTTTAGACCAGTGTTTCTCAACCTTGGCCGCTTTAAGATGTGTGGACTTCAACTCCCAGAATTCCCCAGCCAGCATGCTGGCTGGGGAATTCTGGGAGTTGAAGTCCACACATCTTAAAGCGGCCAAGGTTGAGAAACACTGGTTTAGACAAAACAAGCACTGTTAATGAGAATGGTTGAAAACACACTGGCTTTTCACCCTGTCTCCAAATCTGCGATCAGATGGGCAGCTTCTCCCTGACAAATGATAGAGCCGGCCGGCCGTACTTTGGAGCATGGCCGGGCAATGAGCGGTGGGAGCCCATGCTGTGGATTGCATTAACCAACCAATTTTCCAAATTTGATGGGTGGTATAAATTGCCCTTTTCCAGGGTAGAAAAATACACACAAGGGAGAGCCGTTTCTTTTGTTGGCTGCAGTTTCAATTAAGTGGCTGGCCTTAGTGGCTGGCCTGCAACGAGCTCTTGCCTGACACAGAGAATGTGTTGTGTTGTGGCACATTCTTCTGTGGGCATTGGATGCCAGTCAAGGGAGGGAAAGGGGACCCACTGACATCCTGGCACTCCCAACTGCTTAGTTGAATAATTAGACCTGGCAGGAAGCAGTAAAAAATATCTTTTGTTTGGGGGAGGACAGAAAATTATTTTACGAGTGACCCGATGTGGAGGACTGCAGCAAATGCTTTTCAAAAAAGCCCTAGGCCAGGAGGCAATAGGAGGTCGCCGTCTGTAAATGACCTTGCGTAGGGGGCTACCGCTTGAATCAGCCCGGCGCAGGGGCGGAAGCGGAGAAGCCCTAAATCACTCTGGGTGGGCCGGTGCCCGCCTTGTTCCCCGCCCTCCGCGCTGTCTGTAGCTGCCCGAGTTGGCAGCGGGCAGCCCCAGCGTCGTCCGACGGTGAGCGATTGCTGCGTCCGCCGGAGCCCGCCTCGAGCCAGGGCGTCAGAAACCCCGAGCCGCGGGCGACGCTTCTGTCCTGGCCGAGCTGCTCAAGCGAGCGACCGTGGCCGGCTGCCAAAAGACCTGGGACAGCCGCGCCCGATGATCCGCGAGCGAGCGGCTCTCCTCTGCTGGCAGCGGCGCGCGAGCCCCTTCGCGGCGCTCCTCCCTCGCCAGCCCCCTCCCTCTCCTCCAGGCAAGGTAAGAGCGGCGGCGCCTTCTGGCTTTGCAAATGCCCGGGATGAGCACGGAGCGGGTCGGAAAAGCGCACAGCAGAAACTCAGACAGGTTAACCGGGGGAACAGTCCCGGCTGTGGTGCTGCTGACAGCTGCCAAGGGGAGTCTGGCCGCTGGCGGACAGATCGCAAAGTTGCGCGTGGTTTCTTTCGCGGGCTGATGGATGGATTGACTGGAACCACCAGGAGTAAGTCGTAGCAGGAACGGGAGGAGAGGAGGCTGAATTCGTGCATTTTTTTTTACGCAGAAGTAAGTCGGTTCGAATTCAGCGCGGGGTTCTAACTTCAAAGTGCGGGATGTTTTTTTCCTTCTGATTGTTCTGAAACCGTTCGCGGTTTTGGGGAGAACTTTGAGCATGAGAGCAATTTATTTACCTACGTATGCAATGCAGCCTATGTACATCATCTCTAATGCTAGTTTGGGAGTCAGTTTGGTCTAGTGGTTAAGGCGCTGGACCAGGAGGCGCTGCGAATCCTGAGTTCTAGTCCTGCCTTTGGCACAGAAGCCAACTGGGTGACTTCGGGCGAGTCAGCCTCCCTCAAAACTAGGAAGGGCGAACCACTTCCAAAACTGTTGGCTACAAAATGGCAGGGACTCCTTCAGGAGTCAAAGAAACCACAAAGAAAAAAGCTTGTTCAGCTGATGCCTGTGCCTGTCTACCCCAATGTCCCACTAAGATTATTGGGGTAAATATCCAGAAAACTACAGGATCAAACCCTAAAGCTTCCAGTTCAATTACTAAAAGGTTTGGATGCTAAAAAGATGGTGTTCTCTCTCCTTTGTTTGGGCATTTTTGGAGTAAAAATTCAGAGTATGTATTGAGGGCTGTGTGCATAGAAATTGGGCATACTTTCCCCAAAATAATTACCACAAAGGCTGAGGTGCGATGGCGGGTGAACTGTGATGACTAATAACGAGGAAAGACTGTTGCACTGGAGTGAGCTGGTCATTTGATATATGAAAAGAGAACAGTACATTTTTGGGTTGTTGTTAGAACAACTCATTTAAAGATGTTCTGAGTTTTTAAAAATATACTAGGAATGTGATATAATGGCAAAGGGCTGATATGAGTCATTTTAATAATTGACCTTTTTTCCCTGACTATACTTACATATTGCATGCTTTACTGTAGGGATAATTGGCTAGGTATTTGTAACAAGCCAAAACGGGTTTGATGAAATGGTATTTTAAATTTGGTTTCAGGATTTATAATACATACTGTATGATTCACTGGTGCGATCCCCTAATATTGTGCTCTACCTACAGTAGTAACTCTTAGTCACTGCAACAATCACAGTTTTTCCTGCCTCTCTCTGTTTTTCCTGTGTCAGATTTTAGATTATAATGTCCTTGGGAGGTGTTCTGGTGTGTGTGTGTGTGTGTGTGTGTTTTGTACTCCATAAAGTTTCATAGCAATGTAGGGCATGGTAGAAACAGCATGGCATTGATTGGCATTGATGTTCATCCTAGGTATTTTCACCATGCCTTTTCTCTCTTTACCCCCCTCCTCCGAAAAACACTGGAGATTCTGAATTTCCAGTGTATCTCATGCACTGCTTATCCAGGAAGTTTGTTCGCACAAGCTGGACTTCATGTCTGTGTTTTTGGAACTTTAGTAGTGATTAACGTGACCAAAATTAACTTTCCATTTGGGAGAGGTTAATAAAGGAGATATTTGCTTAATTAATGGCCAACTGTTGTATGTGTTGAGGTGTAAGAGTGCCTTTAAAAAAAGTACCAAAAAAAAAGTTACTATAGTAGCTGGGATGTGATGGAATTTTCCCATTAAGTCTCCCAGCTGATTTTTTTCCTTTGTAGACGCAACTGGCACTGAAATTTGAATATACAAAGTACAAGCTTAGAAATAAACCCTTTAAACATCTCTAATTTCTATAGTTGCTACTAATTAATTTCTGTTCTCGTCACCCCTTTATTATATTGTGCCCAAATTGCCTCTATGTTTCAATAAAATGGTCTATGTAGCCTTGCTATTATTTTGGATCAGTCTCTCTCAAAGATAGGAGTTTGGGAGAGAGAGAGTCTTCTAAATCACTTGGTTTGGAAAGTTGCTAAAGAGGAAGGAGAAGTGGGGTGTCTTGTGGCTCTGCCAACCACATTGTTCTCTTTGTTTGTTTGGTCAAAGAACAAATGGCAGGTTGTGTTTGTTCTAGAGAGTAGGAAGAAAGAGAAGAACCCACTTCTCTGGCTATGATTCACCCTGAACACACACACACACACTCACACACTCACACTCACACACTCTCACACACTCTCACACACTCTATCTGTCTTTCTTTCTCTCTCTCTCTCTCTCTCTCTCCATTTATGAAGAACTGATGCAAATCTGAAGCTGCCAGACAACAGAAAGGGTTTAGGGAGCCATTGTGAGCTGTTGATGCTAAAACAATACTTTGTCTCTGAGGATAGGGAGAGTTGGAATTATCATGATTTTAAAGGAAGATTGAAAACTGCCTTGGATGCCATTGTGAACGTGATCTGTCAACCTCACCTTCATTATTGGGGCAAAGAGGAGGATATGTGCAAGGAGAATGGGCAGGAAAAAATCCTGAACCCACTCCAGATCAAATTTGAGCATGTTTAAAGTCCCACATATTCCAAAAGGAGACATTTAACTACCACTATAACTATGACACTTAAATCTTTTTGCCTCGATTGTACCCCCAAAACATTCCAGTGTTCCTGACAACATTCTTTTCCTGATTTAATTGGATGAGTTAATAAAAGCATGGTCTGAGTACACCAATAAGCCACTTTTAGTTGGATTCATTATTTTTCTTTCTCTCTCGTCCATCCCCCTCTGAAAGTCCATTCTTTCAAAAGGTATTTAGGTTTACTGAAAGTTAGTTGGCTGGAAAAGTTCACATAGCGTATCCATGACAACTCTCAGAAATCAGGGTAACTGAATGGTTTGAGAACAATGGATGGACTCACCATGCAGAAGAAAAGAAATAAGTCTGTCTAGGGATGCAGAAGGAGACCACAGGCTGCACTGTTATTGCTTATGATCTATACATTTATTGTTTAGAACTGTGCAATGGCAAACTGCTGCTGTATGTTTCCAAGAGGACAACATGGACATGAATTCATCTGGAGTTGAGCTTGCTTTGAAGGATATTTTTCTTGCATTATCGCTACATTATATAAAACAAATCTTTTAGGAGCTTTTGTTAAGGTGGCTATTCTAACTTGTGAAATAACAAAGCCTTAAAGATGATAGAATTTTGGCAAAAGCTTTAGTGGCCTAGGTCCCACTCAATTCTGTCTGTATCTGGGACATACCACTTTATACCACAGGTAGGAGCCGATTTTCTTTTTCTTCTCTCAGCAAGCTTTTGTAGAGTCCTACTGGCCATACAGGGTAGGACCCAATATAATGTCTGGAGGCTATTCTCACATTTCACGTAAGACTGCAGTCCAGTGCCAACATGACCTAACTCCGAACCACATGTTTTTCTCAATCATTTCCCCTGCTGGATTTACAACTACTTTGCCTATGAACAGTTCTTGGAAATTGGAAAGCAGGTACACTATTTTGAAAATCCTTCAGTTAACTTAATGTGGCTTTTAATTTTTTTCCCCTTGGTCCACAGAACAATGTCGGGTATGCAATGTGACACCTGTCAAATTCCTTCACCCACTGAATTTTTTAAAAACAGATTCTTGTAATGTACAAAATAACTAAACAGGAAGCTGGACTGCTGGACAGCAAAGCTCCAGCCTCCTGCATCTCCTTCATTTCCAAGAATGCTCTTGAGATAAAAGGCATTTGTAGGAAATCTAAATGGTGGATGGCTCTATCCCTGTTTTTCATCCGCGTGTGACCCCCTACCTCTCCCTCAAAAGACCAAGAGAAGCTAGGATGAGACCTAAACAGTGGTCCCCAACCTTTTTGGCCCCCGGGACCGGTCGTGGAAGACAATTTTTCCATGGACCGGGGTGATGGGATTTGCAGGCGGGAGCCAATCGTGCGCACCGGGGGGCGGGGTTTGCAGGCGGGAGCCAATCGCGCGCACCAGGGGCGGGGTAATTGCATGCACCGGGGGCGGGGTTTGCAGGCGGGAGCCCCGCGGCCCACTTCCTAACAGGCCGCAGCCCACAGATTGGGGACCTCTGACCTAAGAGATCTCTGGAGTGCTTGAGGTTGAATGGCAAGAAGCAACTCTTACCAGTTTATCTTCTGGTAAATAAGCATTTTGTAATTGGCAGAGCCCACTAGACTCTAAAAAACCATTTTTTTAGAGGAGCTATGTCAGGTTCTCACCATTCCAAGTGTATTCAGCATTTCAAAATATTTGCCTACCCCTGCATTGTCTCTTTAGTTGAAGTAAGTCCAATTATAAACAGTGTGCTTTGGATTATTCTGACCAGAACTTCAGAACTCTTGGGCTAAACCTGTGATAGCTAAATTCTCAACAAATCAGAGCCCTGAAAGTTGTGTAGATGAAGAATATTTTGGCTCTTGAGCCTGTCAAATTGTTCAGCCATGTGAACTCATCAAGGGGCTATAGCAGCTTCCTAGTGGGAACAAATAGTATTATTTGGGGCTTTTAAGTTTAGAAGGAAGGCAGTTAAGAGGTGGGATAGAAATATATATAAAATCACATTAAAAAGTAGGTTGACCCGAAAGTCATCCAGTGAAGCTTAAAGGTGATCAATTTAGCACAGACAAAAGAAACCACTTCTTCATTTGAACAATTGTGGATTCACCAGGATAGGATGTGACAATAGCTGACAAGTTAACTGGCTTTAATAGGTCATTAGAGAGATTCATAGAGAATACTGCTATCAGTAGTTGCTAATCTAGTAACCTATGGCTGCGAGAGCTGGACCATAAGGAAGGCTGAGCGAAGGAAGATAGATGCTTTTGAACTGTGGTGTTGGAGGAAAATTCTGAGAGTGCCTTGGACTGCAAGAAGACCAAACCAGTCCATACTCCAGGAAATAAAGCCAGACTGCTCACTTGAAGGAATGATATTAAAGGCAAAACTGAAGTACTTTGGCCACATAATGAGAAGACAGGATACCCTGGAGAAGATGCTGATGCTGGGGAAAGTGGAAGGCAAAAGGAAGAGGGGCCGACCAAGGGCAAGATGGATGGATGATATTTTGGAGGTGATGGACTCGACCTTGGGGGAGCTGGGGATGGTGACGGCCGACAGGAAGCTCTGGCGTGGGCTGGTCCATGAAGTCACGAAGAGTCGGAAGCCACTGAACGAATAAACAACAAAAAGTTGCTAATCATGATAGCTGTATGTTACAGAGGCAGTATGTGAGAGGGAGATAGACTATCATGTTCAGTTTTGAGTTTTCTCTGGTTGACCACTGTGAGAACAAAGTGCTGGACTAGGCAGGTATATACCTGCTTAACACTCTTTTTGCTACATAACACTCTGGGCTTGACCCCTCATGTTGAAAGATTAATCATCCTTTCTGCAAATAATTTGGATATGTTAATGAATGATGTTCTCTTCACAAAAAATGAAAGTGCAGTTCCCTTTCTTCAAGTGAAACCAATTTTCAGTTCAATAGTATCAAAAGCACTAAATCATGGATTTCATTTTTCTCTGCAGGCTATTATTAGTTTTTTATTTAGTTTTATTATTGGTTAGTTTTTTTCAAGGTATTATTGTTTAAGCAGTCAATATATGAACCAAGATCAAATGCTGTTGGAATGATCTGGGAAACCTCTAACTCAGAGCTTTCCAAACTGTGTGTCGGGACACGTTAGTGTGTCGGCTGCAGTGTCTGGGTGTGTCGCGGCTGCTGCTGCCTCCAAACCTGCCCTGCCAGGATTCCATGCAGATCCTAGTGCCTGCCTTGTGCCCTGCTGTAAGAGTGTGTCGCGAAATGATGCATGTCTAAAAAGTGTGTCACCAACATGAAAAGTTTGGAAAGCTCTGCTCTAACTTTTAGAGTGGTGCAGCACTTTGGATCTGAAGATAAAAAGGTGCTTCTGAGCACACAGTTTCAACTACAGCACTCTTTAAAGCGGCTGCATCTTTCTCTAGGATCATAAGACTCCCCTTCACAGCAGTAGTATGATCTCTGGAAAAGTCAGGTTTTGTATAAGGAGAAGTGACACCTGCATAGTCCTGCATATTTTTGGCCATTGAGGCATTGTAGAGCTCTAGTACCTTTTATTGTCAGGCCATTCAAGAATGCTAACATTTACTTTTTAATTAAAGGGTATGATCCTAAATAATTTTACTAGGAAATTCACATGAAATTAGTGAGGCTTTAAAATAAATGTATTTATAATACTCATAGAGAGCCAGTGGCTAAGGTGCTGGGCTAGTAACTGGGAGACTATGACACCAGATCTTCAAACTTATAGTAAATGCTGCTTTCTAGCTACAGACTCATTGTGTCATATTTGATTTATTTATTTAATTTTATCCCGCTTTTATTATTTTTATAAATAACTCAAGGCGGTGAACATACCTAATACTCCCTCCTCCTATTTTCCTCACAACAACGACAACCCTGTGAGGTAAGTTGGGCTGAGAGAAAGCGACTGGCCCAAGGTCACCCAGCCGGCTTATAATTCAGTGTGTGTGTGTGTGTGTCTGTATTTTGAAGTTTAATAAAACTTTCCTTAGGATTAATGACCGTCCCAGAGGTAACTGTCTTATGATAAAATCATATTAAAAGAAAGGATGTAAAACAAGCAGATGAAAAGAATGTTTTTGTTGGTCCTGGCATCTGTTTTTGTTATGGTTTTAGGCATCCCATGCTAATAAGAGTAGATAACTTGTTTCCAGAGATGCATTTTAAATAGTTCTATAGTCCTTTGAAGTGTCTCAGAGCAGAATCCCACTTTTATTTGATCTGGATTCCATTATTATTATTAAACACATAACGCAGCAGCCAAAGGCAAAGATTTGGGTCAGAAGAAAACGTGTGCCAAACAGGCCTTAAACCAAGTCTGACAAGACTTTGCAACCATTAAATTCAGTCAGGGCCAATAGGTATTTTCAGTGCCAACTGACCAAGCAAAAGTTGTACCTACTAATTTATATTTATGTCCTATTAGTTAGGTACCACTGAGCTTGACTGACTATGTGGACAAATGCTTACCTTCTTGACTTGTATAACTCTTGTCTTCTCCTTTCTTTAACCTTGCTCACAGTATCTTTATATAAAGTTTTTTTTTTTTAAAAAAAAAGAAAGATCAGGCAACTTATACAGAGGCCCCAGGTTTTGATTAGCTCAGCGTTGTTTAGTCTTACTTAATTTCAACAATGCTGCATTTCTGGACTTCTGCATTTCCCAGCTCCTTCACTGGGCCTTGAGTTTTTCAAGAATGTTCTATCAGATAATCTCACGTGATGGCTCAGGCACCCTGCCAAAATTAAAAATCAGCAAACTTTCGATTCTCACAAGGTCGCCAACGTTTTAGAAGATGATGTTGCAATATTTTAGTGTTGTTAAATCTCTTTTGAAGTCCTTGGGCCCCTTTTGGGAGTCTAAATGGGGTTGCGTTGCCAAACCCTGGGCCAACTGTGTGGCCCCAAGAAGATGGCTATTCCTTCCTTAGAAAGTTTGAATGAAGAATAGCACAGAAGTTCTATATTATGGACCTTCTGGACAATCTGAGACAAGTTGTTAAAAGAAAGATTCCAAAGATAATAGTGTCAAGTCTTCATCAGGTTATGATGACATTCTGATTTGCTTTAAGCAACCTTTATGTCGATGAAGGTTCTCAGTCATCCAGGTGGAACAGTCTGTAGCTTGAATCATGTCAACTGGATTTCTATTTTCTCAGTGGAAACGTTTCGCTCCTTATCCAAGGAGCTTCTTCAGTTCTTCAGTCTTCTTCAGGACTGCAGAAGCTCCTTGGATAAGGAGCGAAACGTTTCCACTGAGAAAATAGAAATCCAGTTGACATGATTCAAGCTACAGTTTAAGCAACCTTGTTCATAGTCTTCTGTAATCAGTGGAATGACCTCTATCGCCTAATGTCTCTATTGCCTAAATAATGGCCAGAGATAATAAGGAAATTGTTATCTCATTTAATGAATGAGGGTTGAACATTGCAAACTTCTACCAACCATAGTAACTGAACTACAGTATTGCTATTGTTTCCAAATCAGATTCGGGGAAAATTCAAAATGTAATTTTATAGCATTCAGTGATTCATAATGCGTAAGGAATGATTCATGGAGCCCATTGGACCTGACTGAATTTAATGGTTGCAAAGTCTTGGCAGACTTGGTTTAAGGCCTCTGCATTTGATGTCTATCATGAGTCAATCTAAAATTTTCTCCAAAATCATCACATTCATTAATAAAAGCATTTGTTAATGAACTTAACTCCTTGCCTTTGACTCCATTGCTTATGCTTAATCCTTCTAAAGAAAAGAGTACTATTATTGTGTCAGAATTGATTAAGGATTTTTTATTTAGCTGAAACCAAAAATTCCAGATCCTTCTTTGGTTACATTGTTTGATCAAACAGGCATGGGAATATCTGCTCTTTCATTTACTTTGGTTTGATGCTTGTTTACCATGGCTTCCCCTAAAATTGAGCCCTGAGAATATTTGGGTCATTCTGGGAAAATAATGATTTCGACTTCTGTAAATTACTTTACAAATAAAAAAGTCATAAAGATTGCCAGTTCATTTAATTGCTCCACTGCTACTACATTGCATAAATGACAAATGGCTGTGATTGGGATACTAAAAATTAATCCCATTTGGATTATTCTATTACTTATAGTATTTGCTTCAATATGAATAGCTATCGGAATGAATGGGCTAATTTGATTCAGGTTTTCATTGATTATGGAATGAATGCACCCCAACTCTGATAATCAGTTTGATACAGTGGTCAGAATATTGGAGTTAAATAGGAAAGATTAGAGTTCAGATCCCCATCTGACCATGGAGTTTTCTGGTTGATCGTGGACTTACCTACTTTCAGCTTAACATACTTCACAGGGTTGTTATGATAGTAGGATAAAGTAGGGGAAACACACACGCTGCCTTGAGCTTCTTGAAGAATGGATTATATAAATGAAATAAATAAACAATATAAAACCCAATTTAAGTGATGGCATAGAGAGAGAGACCTTGCTTTTTTGAAGAAGCTTTGATTCTTCTGGTTGCAAAGAGACAGGACTACTTAAAGAACATAATGTAGGAGACTCACTGGCTTTTCTTACTGTTTACTGTTCAGTCTTGAAGAGAAGGATTATAAAACAAAGAATGTATAGCAATTTCGATTCCTCACAAATGGATATGGCAAGCCATTTCTGAATTCATCACCACATTGTTAACTGGAGATGAAACAAAACAAGAAAACTCTGCCTGATTTTCTTCTGCTTCTTTAAAAACAACTTTGATGTGTAGAAAACAATAGTAGCTAAACATTGCTCTTTAATAGTGTTGGATGATCCAGCTGCTGATAAAGGCAGGACTTTAGGGGCTGATTCAAAACTGGCAACCCTAATAGACCTCATTATAATTTTTGTCATGTAAGGAGCTGACAGATAATCCACTCTGCCGAGGAAAATAGCCTGAAGCGATGTGGTTCGCAGAGCTAGCAACTTTGTACTTGATTGCAAGTCAGCAAATGTGGAGCATCCAGAGGCTCATTTCCATATCTCTTTGTAAGAAAACCCTCCTGCATCTTGATCCATCCTTTGAAGTTGTTTGACTGAGCTCACCCTGGCAGGGGAAGAAGAAAAGAATATTTCCTACCTAATACCACTGTTTAGCAGTACTTATTTCTGAAGATTCTGCCTTCCTTGCATTTCAAGATTCTACAGCTGCAAAATTGCTCACTTCTACAACCTCTTAGACTTAGCAAAAGCAATAATTGCTGACATTATATGCTTGTTGGAGGTATTACTAAGGTGGCTATCAGCATCTTTTTCTTTGGATATTGGTTTGCTCTTAGAATGATGTCTGCAAAGGACATCATTTAAGACAGGAGTCTTAAATTTAATTTAAATTTAAATTTAATTAATTAATTATTAATTAATTAATTTTTAATTAAAAATAAATTTAAGACAGGAGTCTTAAATTGCCACAGAATCATATGTGGTTCCCCAAACTTTAACTGTAATTTTTTATGTTGCAGAAACATTGAATGCATGGAGATTGGAATTCACTGAAAGCCCCCTATGTTCATCAGACAACTACCTGCATACCACCAAAGATTAAGGTC
The DNA here is from genome assembly GCA_023362775.1 of Charina bottae. NCBI lineage: Eukaryota > Metazoa > Chordata > Lepidosauria > Squamata > Charinaidae > Charina > Charina bottae. The sequence goes on along the minus strand of JALMGJ010000003.1, from coordinate 26,959,084 downwards.
CTTAGTTTGAAGGAAAAAAACGAGTGTCCTTCTTTTCTTTAACAAGAATAACACTTAATATTAACATCTCAGTGTCTCTTTCCAAAGGCACAGATCATTTTTTGTCAAACTGTTTTAGGATTGCAATCCTATATAGACTTCTCTAGAAGTTGATTCCAGGGTGGGATGGTAGACAATTGCTGTGTTAATCACTCAGCTCACACTTTGTATCTGGGAGTCTGCTTATAACGTATACAGATAACTCACTAAGACAGTGCTTTCCAAACTGCCGCCATTGGCAACATACCGGCGGCCTCCGCTAAAACGCGGAAGCGCTGATGGCGCCCCGCTGCCGCCATGCACACCGCCGCCGCGCCCGCCCCCCGCACCGCCGCTTCTGGGTTGTGTTGCGACACACTAAAGTGTCGCGACACACAGTTTGGAAAGCTATGCACTAAGATGTGGGGACCTGTAGAGGAAATAGATAATCCATCAATTGGTTTCTGGAATAAATGCTAGAAATGTCCTTGTTTCTTTTTAACAGGAAGAGAAAAATATTTTGGAAATGAGGATATTTCCAAAATATCACCAAAAGTCACCTTTGCATGACTCCTGGCTAACTCTATTCATTTATTTCATTGTTAACGCTTACATAACTTCCAAACAACACAGTTATCTGGACAGGTTGCAAAATTAAAATAATAAAGCACTTAACAATGATAACCTTGAAAAGTACTGTTATGTGTGGGGAATCTCTTTGGGGAAAGGGTTCCATGGCTGGTGCACCACAGTGAAAAGGTCCTTTCTCTGGAAGATACCCACCAAGTTCAGTTAATGGGGACATTCTGTAATCAGTCCTTGCTATGACCATTTTGTTTCCTTTTGAGCTATTATGACTGATCTCTCTCTTACAATCTTATTTAAGGGGCATTCAATTTGCACCTGTTAGAAAAAGCCATTCCGGTAATGTAAGTTTGTTTTGCCCTTTCTGGAGAGAAAAACTAAACTAACCTATGAATAGAGCTCCACTTATTGTTACTCAGGACCCAAGGTTTAAAGTATATTTTGATATATTAATTATATGATTAATTAATTAATTGATTGATTATGATTATGATATTTAGATGTGTCCTGAGCTGAACTTCATTTGTCAGCAGGTAGCAGCCCCTGGCTAGTCTTATCTGGGCTTGGAAGCTAAGCAGGGTCAGGCCTGGTTAGTAGGTAGATGGGAGACTGCCAGGGAATGCCAAGCTGTAGGCTAGACTGGGAAGTTGACAAATATCCCCAAAGCAGGCTTTGGCAATGCATTTCCTTACTGCTGCCAAGAAAACTGCAAGGACATGTCCTTAACTCAAAGGAGACTTTATTCCACAAACAAGACTTCCAGTTATCTCTTTCTCTCTGAATAGATCTTTCTGAAATACACGGATCATGCTTGTATTTCTACTTAAAGATTTTTTCAAGTAGCACCGGTGCCAAGTTTATACCGCTAATCTCTTAAATTGAGGATTGTCTGTATAATATCAGTCTTCTCACACACCTTTGTTGAAGTTAATGATTCCTGGCTGATGTTTGACCTGCTTTAGAACTTGAGGGGTTAAACAACAATTAGAAAGAGAAGTTGTGGGTGAAAATATCCTACCTTCCTGAAATGCTTCTGCATGCATGTTTTTGAGTCTCTGATCCTGGATTTTGTCATGCACCTTGACCGGTCTAAAAGCTGCTGCTCTTCTGGCAAAGCAGTATGTAAACTGCTCTATCATTGGTCGGAACTAGTGTAAAGTTGCAGTTGATGATCAGAGCTGATCCCATGCTGGATATCAAAAGTGATTTGGGTTCAGTGGTGTACCTTGTCCATTTGCTGTATTGGGCAAATGATAATCATTATAAATGCATGAGATTGAAGAAAAGCTGACAGGTTGTCAACATCTGGTTATGAAGTCTCCCATTCTTTCTGCATTACCTACATCTAAATAATGGCAGAATATATCAGGGCTGATTGAAAGTGAGATGGTAAATGTGGTGGCAACGAGCAGCCTGCATTTTAAGGGTGATTATTTTTCTGGTAGCCTTTCTTGGGCCTGTGAATGCCTAAAACAATTCTTTAGAATGTCTTAAGATCTGGATTGACCGATGAAAGGGAGATACTTATCAACCCCCCTCCCAGTGGTTCTTGCAGGCAAGATCGGCTATTTCTCAGCTGCCAATAGATTACCTTGCCCATCCCACTAGCGATACTAATCAAGATTGCTGTTTCTTGGCTGCTTATAGCAGTTCAGGGGAAATATTTCTTGACCAACATCCCAGAAGGAACAAGGTGGTTACAGCCTTTAACCATTTACTGTAGTAATCTCAGTCCAGCAGAGAGTGAAGACTGAGGCAAGTGAGAGCAATTGGGTTGGTGTGAATTTCTGGGCCCCTATTCATACATTCTTGTAGCCTCCAAAGCCTTCTGGGGAGCCCAGTACACCCCTCTTCAAAAAATGTTCCCACCCCTATTTTAATTTAAGCTAAATGAACAATCCAAATTGGATCTATCAACCCTGATTTATTTTACCTTTATTGAACGAAGTGGCTTTCATGTTTTCTAATGTCTACCATGCTCTACTTTTGTTTTCTAGACTTAAGAATGATAGCAGCTGGGAAGTTTGCAAGCCTTCCACGGGATATGCAGATGAGCCATGAGTTTTCCTTGGTCTCTTCTATGGATCTGTTGAGCAGCAAACCCTCTCTGGCTGATGAACTTCATTCTAGTGCCCATCAAGATGTTTCTATCCATGGCACCCTTCCGAGAAAAAAAAAGGGAACCCTTCTGCTTGGGTCCTCTGATGTCTTCAACCACATGGGAATGTTGCCATACACCAAAACACATCAGTCTCCAGGACCTTTAATTCAAGGTGTCATTGAGGAGTTTCCTCAGAAAAACAGGAAGAGTGACAATCGTCCCCACAGGTAAATCATGTTAAGTTTAAACATACTGAACAGTACTCTGTTTTATTGGCATTTCCAGTAATGCTTAAGAACAGTGTTACTCAACCTTGGCAACTTTAAGATGTGTGGACTTCAACTCCCAGAATTTTGGCTGGCTGGCTGGCTGGCTGGCTGGCTGGGGAATTCTGGGAGTTGAAGTCCACACATCTTAAAGTTGCCAAGGTTGAGAAACACTGCTTAAGAAGAATCTCCCCCCCCCCATAGATAGATATCTCGATCACATCTTCTGTCAATCATATCTCATTCTTCTGAGCAGATACATCTATAACTGCATAGTTACAGAATGGAAATAAATTATAGTAATGCATTCAAAGTCTGTTAAGATTCAAAAACCTCCTTATATCTGAGGTGTTATAAATACTGCTATTTGAGAATCCACAAATATAACAATAATGATAATTTATTAAACTTATATGCTGCCCGACTCCCAGTGACTCTGGGTGGTTTGCAGTTGTTAAAACATTTAAAAATAAAGAACAATACAAAAATACAAAAACAGCACAAGGCAAAAGAACAACGATGGCAATCAATCAATCAATCAATCAATCCAGAGGGGAACAGAAAGGAAGAAAGGGGCAGCAATCATCCTCTCCAAAGGCCTATATTTGAATAAGAATAGTATTATTTATTTTATTATTATTATTTATTTTATTTATTATTATTATTATTATATTATTAATTAATAATATAATTATTAATATATTATTATTAATAATAATAATAATTATATATTATTATTTATTTTATTTTTTTATTTTATTATTTTATTTTAAATATGATTATATTTATTCAAATATAAATCATATTTGAGTCCCCTCCGGAATGGGGGGAGATGGGCGGTGATATAAGTTAGAAATATAAATAAATAAATAAATAAATAAATAATAATATTTGAATAAGAAAATATTTTTCTTTTCTTCAAACTTTTTCTTTTCTTTTTCATTCTGGGCAAATACATATGCCATGAAATGTCCCCTACCAATGGGTACAGCACGTGAGTGGACCTCTTTCATCAGCCTTCCTCACCCTGATGTCCTCTAGATAAGTTGGCCACAGCCTCTTATCTTTCCCAGGCAGGGCAGTGCAGCGCAATGCTGCAATCCGACTCCCTGGTTATAGTGGAAGTTGTAGTCCAAAACGTCTACATGTCAGTTGGTGGAAGGCTGGACCGTAGTTCATTGTGTGTAATGGTATGTGGGAATGATCTTGGGAGACAGGAGGAAGAGCTGCAGCTGGGGCAATGGTCAGATAAGAGAAATCTGAGTCCAAAGGAGGAATGGGGGTGGAGAAAGCGTCTCAGAAGGGACCTTCCCTAGTTCTCTGGAAAGTAAAGGCAAGGGTGGGGGGAAGCGCTTTCAGACTTGCAAGATTCTTTTACTGTAACCCTACAGTAAAAATAGCGTTAGTACTCATGGTTTTGATTTCCTATCTGGACTACCTCAAAGGGCTGACATTGTGCTACTTGCACAGGATTGCACAGTTGCCCTTTTCTCTATACTGCCCATCCGTTATCTCTTCTGTTTTGTGGTCAGTTTGGAAAATAGTTCCTGTCTTTGTTTTTTTCCTTAGTGGATTAACATTTGTTTTTGTATTTCACCACACAAATAAAAGCAACATGTAACTGGTGCTTAAATCACATCTTTGTCTAGTTTGGCCTCTGTTTGAAACAGTAAGTCTCTACATCCTATCATCTTTATTTTAACTTGGCACACTGGAAGTTCTATCTTGCTGCAGACCCAGGGTTTTGTTCCCTCTCTTCTGGGGGAATGAAGCACATAAAAGAATTTGGCCTGAGGATTTGCAAATGGGGCATGTACATTACTATTTGAAAGGCCTGATCCACCATGCTTTCCCATTGGTGTGGCCTTTCCTTTCTCCTCCTTTGTGCAACAGTGCTGGCAGATGAGCCTTGGCAACCCCTGACATCGAAAACACAAGAAGTACAGCTGCTGTGCAACAACTGCAAGAGATGGTACAGCTGTTTGGAGCAGCTGAACCTTGTGCCTAGGCAGGAAATAGAATACCACAATTGTGTGTGTGTGTCTGCGTATATGTGTGCGTGCACGTGTACCTGTGGTTGGGCTGATACAGTGCCTGAAGCTTAATTGAGATGGAAGGTTGGATATTAGTGTATTATCCTAGCAAAGACCATGCTTTACTAGAGCCTTGCAACTTGCTCAGGTGGAAGTCATTATGGTGAATAAAAAATAGAGATCAGATTGTAAGTTACAGGTACTTTCACACTTTCACCAGAAGTTGGTGCCACTTCTGAATCTGGGCCACACCATTGTCACCACTGGTCATCTGACCCCATTTCCTTCCGGATCAGCTGTGGCTCAAGAGGAATTGCCTGTTTTCTGTTTTTCAATGTGCAACATTACAGCTTGGGATAGGCTGTTTTCCCACTGGCAGAAACTCTGGCATCTTGCTTCTCCCACTCACATCTCCTAAGCTACGTTTGTGTCCCAAGAGCAGAGCATCTCCAACTCAAGGGTGCCATCTTTCTTTTCTTTAATTGGCTGCACAGTCTGATGTAGGAAGGTGAAAGAGGGTAGGGCACTGGTAGTACTGTTATTACTGGCTTCTTCATTAGGCATCTGGAAGGAGTGCTGATAAATTCATGAGGAGTTCTCAATGGCTGTATAGAAAAGAATTGCAGGCCATTGTGAGCACAGTTCCGAGAGCTTGGGGAGTGATGATACTGGCTGTGTGGAAGTCCCCCATGTTTTCAGCTGGATCATATGAACAGAAATCTGGGCTGACGTTAACAAAATTGAATTGGCTAATTTAAAAAGAAGAATCAAGTCAAATGCACAAATATTAAACGGTCTGGGGGAGACTACCTGGCTTGGCAATCATATATGTGAAAAGGACTCTGTCTCAGGCTGAGCATGAGTCTACGTGTCTTGCAACGGCCAAAAGAAGTCTGATGGAATTTTAGTTGCATCTATAGAATCTGAGTTTCTGAATCCTGAGAAGTAATGATTTAGACTGTAATCTGCAATTTGGGATGCTGTGCTATAAGAGGAATATAGGTAAATTGGGATAGGTTTAATGAGCATTGAAAGCAAATCCTATGAGAAAAAGTTGAATAGGGTTTTTGGGTAGCCTGGAGAAAATATAACAAGCTGTGCATATGGGAGACCACACACACAGGACCGCAACTAGGGTGGGCAAGCAGGGCATGTGCCCCGGGTGCCGCCATGGGGGATGTGCCAAAATGACGCCCGGGGGGCACCAAAATGACAAAATAACCCATGGGGGGGCCGCGGAATCCATGTTTGCCCTGGGTGACACAGACCCTAGTTCCATCCCTGCACACACAGAAGTATCTGGAAGCTTGTCACAAAGAAGATAGCAAAGAGTAGCTCTCTCTTGCCACTTAAATTTAATTGGTTTAAGTTAAAGAATAGCTCATGATTGAACATTGATTTAACCTTAAAACCAGTTTTGACCATGGAAGTAATTCCTTGGAATGTGATAGGCTCTTTCTCACTGGTGAGCTTCAAGCAAATCCCTAGACACCCATTTGTAAGGACAGATGCTGAAGCTGAAGCTCAAATACTTTGGCCACCTAATGCGAAGAGAGGACTCACTGGAAAAGACCCTGATGCTGGGAAAGACTGAAGGCAAAAGGAGAAGGGGACGGCAGAGGATGAGATGGTTAGATAGCATCACCGATGTAAGGAACATGAATCTGAGTAAACTCCGGGAGACAGTGGAGGACAGGAAGGCCTGGCGTGCTATGGTCTATGAGGTCACGAAGAGTCGGACACGACTAAACGACTGAACAACAACCCTACCTTTGGATTTTCTGTACCAAGGAAGGAGTCGAATTAGTTGATGGTGCACTGCCTGCTCTATGATTCTAAAGTCTCAGAGTTCCTTAATTCCTCCTGGCATTCTGGTGCATGAGCAGCCAATAGGTAGGAGGGAAGGACAAGTACCATAATAATCACAGACATTAACATCCTAACAGCAGAGGAGCCGGTAATGCTGATAGGATTTACAGGCCCAGATGAGATTAAATAAATTGGTCTCCAGAGTACTTAGAAGAACAGATGTATGGAGACCCCAACATCTGAACCTCTTTCATGCTTCTCTCTCTCTCTTTCTCTCACATACCCCCACACTCAAAATCTATCCTACAGAAAAATGAATGCCAGCAGGAAGCAATCTAACCTAATCTGTGTTGCTACTAGCTTCTCTCTTCAGTTGCCCCAATCACCACTTAACTTTTCTATCTGTACCATCTGCCTATTGTTTAGCAACCAGTGATTTCTTTGTCTCAGTAATTAACCAGTCTTAGTGCAAAATATTTTGATTTGCTCATTTTGGTATTTATATTACTCACAATGGAACTCTACATCCAACTTTTTTCAGAATCTTAAAAACATAAACTCACTAGTTTAATGTATAACAAATGGTTATACAATATACTGTGAACTTCACTACTGCCCAACAGCTACTGAGTCATCAAAAGGACACTGTGGAATCCCCCATTCCTGGAAACATTTAAAAATAAGCTACATATAATCAGCTTTCAGGCTGGCTCATGATAATCCCATTTCCATGCAGGCTACGCATGATTAATGTTGTTTTAGAAGAAGAAAAAGGGTGTGGGAAGCAGATGACTTGAGGCTGTTCAAACAATAGTTCTACCGTTTTGTGGCAATGCTTTTAAAAATATATTGAAGCAACCTAACGCTATAGGAGAAGAAAAAAGCCAGTTTGGTCTAGTGGTTAAGGCAATGGGCTAGAAACCAGGAGACTGAGAGTTCTAGTCCCGCCTTAGGCATGAAAGCCGGCTGGGTGACCTTGGGCCAGTCACTCTCTCTCAGCCCAGCTCACCTCACAGGGTGGTTGTTGTGGGGAAAATAGGAGGAGGAAGGAGTATTAGGTATGTTCGCCGCCTTGAGTTATTTATAAAAATAATAAAGGCAGGATAAAAATTAAATAAATAAATAGGAGAAGAAAGGCCTGTTCTGATAAGTGTTATTTCCTTCCAAGTGATATAATTTGGCTTTGAAAACTGGTAGGAGAAATATGAAGCCTAATAGAATTATGAGGGTTACTGTGAATATATGACCTTGTTTCCATTTGTATGTGACTGTTGAGGCTAATACAGGCATATTTTTTCAAAAAAATTCCATGATATTCTAGAGAATATTGGCACTTACCCAAATCCAGTGGGATTTGCAGAAAACCGTGAGTGGAGGTGGAGGGGATACATAATGGGGCTGTACACAGTGTGTTAGCATGAAATAACACATCTCTTTGAAGTTTTAACGTAATCGTGTGGCTGTTTTGATGTCTATTCTTGATTGTCTGTGCATGCGTGTGCATATGAATTGTGCAATAATGCATATGGAGTCTGTGAGGGATAGCTTTTGAAGCAGTCCTATAAGCCTTGCAAAGGACCCACCTTTGCAATTATACTAAAATGCATTATGAACCACCTGTTTCAAATTCTTTGCCCAGCCTTGATCCCGAATGATTCCGGCATTCCATCATTCCTGATTCAGCAGAATTAACCACTGTCAGTAGACTTTGATGGTGATGTCTCTGCAGGCTTCAAGCTCCGTATCAGCTTTGGGTTTCTGGGACCCTTGAGCAAGATGCCCTCAGTTGGGAGGCTTTTAAAAAGTGAAATAAGTGTATTGAAGCTACTGGAGAGTTCAAGTGCCCATTTTTGCTCCTTATTTCTTAAACAAAACACAACCTGCTCACACACATTTTGCTGGCATAATTTGGGAAGAGGGCTTCAAGGACTTCAAAAAAGTGGTCTAGATGAAGGGTTAGGTTAAGCCTTCTCTCCCCAATCACTATTGAATTTTTTTCTGTGCAGGACAGCTAAAGTTATTGTGGGGAAGATTTTCCTTACTAGCTGTAAATCTTTCTTTTCCCTTGGAAAAATAACTACCATAACTACCATTATGTAGGGAGGAGCTGTTGTAGGTTAGCAGTGCCCCAAGGTCATCTATAGTTCTTGACCATGGTCTTTTACAGACACTAGTCCCTGGGGGTGTGCAGATCAACCCAAACCTTGTTTGAATTTTTCAGTATGAATATTGCATCCCATTCAAATTTGCGATTTAAATTATCAAATCAGTGACAGGCTTCAGTGAAAATCCACATGTGCACGTGCAAAAGTCCATTGAAACTTAGAAGCAACTTGAAAGGCATCTGATCTAATTTGGAATATCAAATCAATTGAAATATTTGATTCAATGCGTTGAGGCTGTTGAATCACCTCAAATCATGTCTTCTAACTGAGGCTCTGAAAGGTTGTTCTACTCTGTTTTGAGGATATAGAACCCTTAAGAAGGGAGGACAGGAGCCTTAAAGGTGCACCCCAAGAGCCCTTGGACAATGAAGTGAGGAAACTCAGAAGCCACTGGTCACAGTGTTTCACCGGAGACGAGAAAGGGATGGATTTGACATGCTCTTGCTCTGCACATGTCCCATCCCATGAGGACAGTGCTGCCAGTTATCCTCAGCATAGTTCTGAGAGTGACACCACAAATCCCTCATAGTTCTTTACTTTCAGCCCACTCAGGAGGATACATATAGCCAGTTTGGACAGTAAACTGCTCCAGAGAGCTGTGCACCATTGGTACAACAATGACACTGTTCCAGCACCTGGTGTGAGCTCACCTGGTCATCTCTGCTGTCCTAAGGAGCTGCTTCATTCCAATATATCTATATCTATATCTATATCTATATCTATATCTATATCTATATCTATATCTATATCTATATCTATATCTATATCTATATCTATATCTATATCTATATCTGTCTATCTGTCTATCTATCTATCTATCTATCTATCTATCTATCTATCTATCTATCTATCTATCTATTGGGCTGCCCAGTCTATATGAATAAATTAGCAAATGCACATTTTATGCAAATGATGCTCTTTTTTAATGATGATGGAGGAGATGATGATGATGATACGTCTTATCTTCCTTGGCAAAACAAATAGCCACTGTCTGTGAGCTGTAATTTGAGTGCTATTTCTACCTGTGCATTATTGAAGAAGTTTGGCCCTGTTTGAGTTCATAGCCCTTACAGTACTGCAAACTGCGCTGTTTAGTACACGGGATGATTCAAGAATAAAAATCCTGGTAAGTTTCAATCTTTGTGGATTTCTGCCTTTAACATTGTGACCTTAAATTGGAAAGTAGATGTTCCTCCCCAAACCCTCTAAGTTCTTAACTAGCATTACAAGAATGTGAAAAGGGAGAGAGAAATGAAGAATAAGAATGCAAGTGGATCTCTGGAATGTATGAAACCCTTTAGGCAGCATGAATGTACTGATTTTAGTGCCTCTTATTATTTAAACATTCCTTTCTTATCTCATGATACTCAGTCAGATCATTATTCATTATTAGATATTTCAAAATGTAGCATCTAGTGCTGCTATTAGCCTCTTGAGATTATGCTCTGGAAAGTTTTATGAGTATTTATATAAAGAAATATTGTAGGTCCAAATGTCTGCACATGCAGGATAGTGACGGTGGCATGTGGCTGGGTGACCTTGGGCCAGTCCCTCCCTCTCAGCCCTAGGAAGGAGCCAATGGCAAACCAGGAGACTGAGAGTTCTAGTCCAGCCTTAGGCATGAAAGCCGGCTGGGTGACCTTGGGCCAGTCCCTCTCTCTCAGCCCAACCCACCTCACAGGTTGTTGTTGTGGGGAAAATAGGAGGAGGAAGAAGTATTAGGTATGTTCTCTCCCTTATTTATAAAAATAATAAAGCCGGGATAGAAAATAAATAAAATAAATATATTACATGTAGAAGTTTTACTTAACTGAATATCATTTATTTTTGTCTTTTTTTTAATATACCTACCTACCAAAGAACATTACAGAACTATATACATTACAGTGTATAGGGAATTTTAAAATTGAAATGCAATCTGTATAGACACCAAATAAATATAGATTTAGGAAATGGTTCCAGGTACATGATGAGTAGCATGGGGGACAATATAGAGCCCCCCGGCATCCTGAATGATGAAGACCATAAGGAAAAACCAAACATCCCAAGGAACAGTTCTGGGGACCATGGCAAGAGTGTGCCTCCTAAGTCCCTGCCCAGTCGGGCAACCCAGAAGATGCCCTATGCTAAAAAGGCTAAATGGACCAAAAGCTCACATTCACCATTATTGTTACGGTTGCTGTTTTTTTTAACAAGAAAAACTAATTGCAGAGACTATACCCTCTTGCAGAGAAGTATTAGCTGCTCCAATGTACATGAGCCTTTGCTTATGACCGCAGCTAAGAGGTGGTGTGATCAGCCTCGGCTTACGTGAACTTAACTTGTTCACATAATCAAGTTATACAACTGGAAACATGTGAGGACTGAACAGTGTATAAACTCCACCCATCTCAGCTCTTTACAATTACAGTATCCAAACTGGTATGGATATGAGTTGAATTAAGACGGAGCACAAATTGGTTACAAGTGGCCTTCAAGGGTTCTGCCGTCCAGATGGCAGTGCTAGTCATTCTGTTCAGGAGTAGAGTGGAATGGGGACTGGATCCTTTGTCTTCCTACCCCCTCCTGATTTGGGAGTGAACTGAGCACATGTAGCCCAGATGAAGCCAAGAATGTCAAGTACAACATGCATTTGCTTTTCATGGTTAATACAGATAAGATGGGTATGGGTAGCACATAGATGCAACCCACGTCCCAGCAGCATCCTGGCAAATATTCTTTGTAAATATAGATTGTTGTTTTGGAACTGGGAAGACCTGGATTCAAGTCCTCATTCAGCTGTGAGCTCATAGGATGACTTTGGATCAGTAACTTTCCCTCAGCCCAATTTACATCAGAGAAATGTGGATATAAACTAGAGGGAGGCATCTCCCTTTCCTCCTATTTGTGCTGCTTTGAACTCTTAGAGGAAAGGCAGGGTTGGGATATAAATGTGTCAGATGTAACACATTCAGAAGTCTCCCACATGCAAGAAAATCCTGCCTTTGCTCCAGGATATACATAATGCCAGATATGACTAGGGCAGCTTGTTGAAAGCAGCCAAATAATCCAACTGCACAGAAACCTCCGGGAAAGACTTTTTTCTCCTCCTCCTCCTCTCTCTTTCCACTCCCCCCCTCCCCACAGCCCCTTGCTTGCTTACCCAGCTCCTGCCCTTTGCTCTTCATTTGGGGAGGATGACTCTCCATGATACCCCTGCCTCCAAGTCCATAGATAGTGACCAGCCGCAGGAGAGAAAAGCAATTGAGACTCATCTTCTTTGGGATGGCTTATGTCCCCTAAGGCTTGTAGTGAGGTAGAGCTCATATCAAATACACAGATCTGCAATTCTGCAATTGGTTTACCTGTTTTTTTTTTTTTTTTTGCCTTCAAGTCAATGTTGACTCCTGGCGACTGCCTGGACAAGTACCTGCAGCTTTCTTGGCAAGCTTTCAGAAGTGGTTTGGCATTGCCTTCTTCCTACGGCTGAGAGAGAGGGACTGGCCCAAGGTCATCCAGCTGGTTTCGTGCCATGACTAGAACTCATGGTCTTCTAGCCTGATGCCTTAACCCAAAGCTTTCCAAACTTTTCATGTTGGTGACACACTTTTTAGACATGCATGATTTCGTGACACACTCTTACAGCAGGGCATCATTTTGCGACACACTCTTACAGCAGGGCATCATTTCGCGACACACTCTTACAGCAGGGCACAAGGCAGGCACTAGGACCTGCGTGGAATCACAGCAGGTTTGGAGGCAGCAGGGCACAAGGCAGGCACTAGGACCTGCACAGAATCCTGGCAGGGCTCGGAGCAGCTGCGACACACCCAGACACTGCAGCCGACACACTAACGTGTCCCAAAACACCGTTTGGAAAGCTCTGCCTTAACCAATACACCAAATTGGCTCTGACCTTAATGAGATTTATTTCTGAGCAAAAATATAGGTAATTTAAGTAAACATAAACATCTCAAAATCCCCAGAAGCAAGACTTTTTGGGGGATCCTTGACTACTGAAACAGCTTTTTGTGCCTTCAGTTCCCTGAGGGTTTCCCCAGCTCTCTTCTCTTGCGCAATGGTACTAGTCATCTCTTCCCTGCTCTCTCCCTTGCCTTGTCGGAGGATCTGACCTTTGTCTTTTCCCCCTCCATTCCCCACACGCTCCTCCATTTAGTAGCTTGCACAATATAAGCACCCCCGTAATGCTAACTCAGTTGAGCAACTTTATCAATCCTCCTTGTGCCAGTGAGTTCAGAAGATAACCTTCCAAGGAGAGTAGACATCCAAAGAAGCTAAGCTTAAATGGATTGCAAAGCTCCATTTTCTGCCAAAGCAAGTGGTAGATCTGATTCGAGATCAGCTGCGGTTGCAGGCTTTGGACATCAACAAAGCAGATAAGATCATGACTGCTGCATGATTCTTCTGTCATATCCATTAGAAAAAGTGAGAGCGAGGGAGAACTGAAATAGTAGGAACAATTTTTATTGCTTTAAACAATGGTCCTAACACTGCTCAGATACAGATATTATGAATCATTTTCTTCCTTGCCTTTTAGTGTTTGAAATCCCTCACTGTCATTGGAGAACAAAAATTGGATTATTTTCTCTGAAAGACGAAGATAGCTTTTATGCACGCAGCACGTACTGGTGCAGTGTTGCCCATACAGAGTCACATACCAACATTCTTGTGGGGTGGATAGAGAAGATACCCTTTTGACCTTTTCGGGTTTAACTTAGGGCTGAATCCTAATGTCTCTCCCATAACTATTTGGAAAATGCCTCAAAAGTTCCAAAAACAGTGAAAACTCAAATTCAGTTCAACGTTCACCAAAAGCATATGCCATTTGCCCATCCTAAATTCCTGACCCACAGGCTTTATACAGAAAAAGCAGGAGCTTGGTTATATATCAGGGCCTTGAGAGGAACCAGCACTGGGATGTTGATGGTAAAGTTAGTTAGAGAGAACATTTGCTAAAGTTTTAATGGCTGCCTGTAATGGTATGTGGGAATAACCTTGAGGGACAAGGAGAAGAGATGCTGCCTAGGGAACAATAAGATAAAAGGGGGAGGAGCCCGCAGCTGCATAACGGCAAAAGAAAGAAACTTGGGAAGGATCCACCCTAACATATCAGGCTGTTAAAAGTGATGGCAGGAGATTTGTATTTTCAGACTTGCAAGATTCTTTTAATGTAGCCTTACAATAAGGTAGACTTAGCTCATCTGGTCGTTTTCCTGTCTGGTTTACCTGGGAGGGCTGACATGGTCAGAGTTGACACTAGTGGACAAGATGGACAAATAGCCTAACCTGGTAGAATGTAGCATTTCCATTTTTGAAAGATGGGGATTATGACTGGCCCCTAAATGTGCCTAGGACTTGATTATAAGAGCACCACTGAATAGGTCATTACGAAAGATTATAAGTAATTCCAACCCCCCCCCCCGAGTCAGACAGCCAAATATGATACATGAAAAAGGTGGTGTAACATACAGTAACAGCTGAGAGTTTGACTCTCACCTTGTTCAGAAGGTTATTTGTTAGCCTTAGAAAAATCCCTTTTTTGTTCTTCACATCAGCCTTCCATCTGCTGAATGAGTCAAATAATTAAAATATAAGATTCTGTTAATGTAGCCTTACAATAAAGTAGAATTAGCTCATCTGGTTGTGTTTCCTGTCTGGTTTACCTGGGAGGGCTGACATCAATCTTGCAAGCCTGAAAGTACAAATCTCCCGCTGTCTCTTTTTATAGTTAGGGCGGATCCTTCCTAAGTTTCTTTCTCTGACCCTTAAGCTGCTGTGGGCTCCTCCCTCTTTTATCTGATCCTTCCCTAGGCAGCATCTCTTCCCCTCATCCCTCAAGGTTATTCCCACATACCATTACACTGCCTCACTATTATAGTATGCTCAAAAGCTGATTTTCAGACAAGCTAAACAGGGACAAACTTGAGCAGTACTTGGTTGGGAGTTTACTAGGAAATCGCAGAGCTACAGGCTAAAGTGTGAAGTTGGAAAAACATCCTGGAGGAAGGTAGCAGCATCCACTATCATATTTTTGCAGGCAAAACATGGAGTTATCCAGGTAGTTACCAGGAGATGAGTTCAACTTGAGGAAGACTCTACATAAGATTCAAGTCAGACAAATTGGGCAGGAGACAAGCTACCACATGCCTTCTCTGGAAGAACAGTTCTTGGTGATCCTCCTGCTTTTGATGGACCCCACCTTTTTGCTTCAAATGAAGAGTGGCAGGGGGCAGGTGGAAATGTTTTTCTGGTGAGCTGGAGGTTCAGTAAAGTAAAGGTAAAGGTTCCCCCCGCACATTTGTGCAGTCGTGTCCGACTCTAGGGGCCGGTGCTCATCTCCGTTTGTTAGCCGAAGAGCCAGCGTTGTCCGAAGACACTTCCACGGTCATGTGGCCAGAATGACACACGTGGAACGCTGTTACCTACCCACCGGTGGTACCTATTAATCTACTTGCATTTGCATGCTTTCGTATTGCTAGGTAGGCAAGAGCTGGAGCTAGTGCGGGAGCTCACTCTGCACGCAGGGCTAGGGATTCGAACCTCTGAACTTGCGATCTTCCGATCGACAAGCCTGGTGTCTTACCCGCTGAGCCACCACGCCCCTGGAGGTTCAGTGCCTTTGGTGTAAAATCTGCTTGGCGTCATGCCACTTTCTGTCCCCACAGTGTTCAGGGTCTTGTTCTCAGTCTTAATCATTTAAAAAGCAACTGAAGAAGTAACCCAGTTGCTCTGATAAACCTTTGGTTCCTCCATTTTTAAAACACTGCAGACATAAGTGCCTTTGACTTCCCACGTGCCCTTGTGTTCACGTGGATGATAATACTGCAGGAGAACGGATCTGACAGTATGTCCAGGCCTGCATCATGATGTATTTAAGCTTTCAAATCTGGATTTAGTGATCTTAAACTGGAAGCCTTTCACACCTGCTTTACCTGTATGCATGTAAGGTAAATCTCAAGGCACCAGCACTGATGGCTTTTGCACAAAGATGGCTCTGAACTTGGGTATAAATATATGTACTTTTCAAATGGGATTATTAGATTTAAATGAATTAATCTGCAAGTACTTACATGCCAAACAATGCATTCTAAGGATATGAGATATGTGTATTTAAATCTCATTCAAAGGAGGACTTGCTAATTCATTGGAGTCCAACTGTGAAGTTCCAGGCAGTTGAGAGAAGGGGGGATCACATTGACATCTATGTGAAATTGTTTTTACCCTTAAAAAAATAATTTAGCTGCATTTTGAAGGCTATTAAATATCAAATGTGAAATGCAATGCTATAGTAGTGTTGAGATTATTATAACAAAGTGGAAGCCACAATATGTTTAATAGGTAAGTCAAGATTTAAAGAATGGATTTGTCTTATTAATATTATGTTAAGATACTTAGTTATGCAAAACCTTGATTCAGGCAGAGCTGAACATTTTGAAATCTTCTGAAATCAACCTTGACTAAGTTGTGCCCTTAATATATTGCTGTACTGATGTAATCATTTCCTTCCCTGAAATAGTTAGCTAAGTTAAACTAAATGTAGGATTACTTATGTACACATACGTAACAATAAATTCCAGTGAACTGAGTGATGCTTCCAAAGAAGTGTGCAGTAGATTCCTCAGTTAATTCTCTTCTTCATCCTATTTCTAGCCTTCCCCAATTGAACTATAATTCCCAGAATTCCACACCAAAATGACCAACTGCAGTATCTGTTCTGCAAGTGCTAAGGTATTGGTTTATTGGACCAATTAATATTTCAAATACTGGATTGAATGTTCAGGTTCCACAGTGCTCTTCCATAAATGTGTATTTTTGTTAAAAAAAAACAGCACAAGCAGCTAATAACTTAGCTGAGCTCTCAGCATAATGCTTGAGGCAAGGTCTGTTTTGACAACTTGCTTTGTACAGAGGACTTAGATTCTGACACATACATACACTCTGATCCCTCTTTAAATTATAAGCTAGTATGTGAAACATTATATTAATTTAACTAAGGGGAATGTAAAGGTAAAGGTTTTCCCCTACACAATAATGTGGTGGCTCAGTGGGTAAGATGCCAGGCTTGTCGATTGGAAGATCGCAAGTTCGGAGGTTCGAATCCCTAGCCCCGCGTGACAGAGTGAGCTCCCGCACTAGCTCCAGCTCTTGCCAACCTAGCAATTCGAAAGCATGCAAATGCAAGTAGATGAATAGGTACCACTTCGGTGGGATGGTAACAGCGTTCCGTGTGCGTCGTGCTGGCCACATGACCGTGGAAGCGTCTTTGGACAACGCTGGCTCTTTGGCTAACAAACGGAGATGAGCACCGGCCCCTGGAGTCGGACACGACTGCACAAATGTGCGGGGGGAACCTTTACCTTATTTTACCCCTAGTGTGTATATGCTTCTGTTTTAGTGCCTATGGTAGGAATCAGAGTGTGTTCAGAAGTTAATACTTCTTTTAGATGGGACGTTGATTTTTGTTACACTAGTTCTGTTACCTTCTGAAGGATGAAACCACTTTTTCTTTCCAATGCTAATGAGCTACATCAAATGGTCCTTTGTTGACATGGAATTTGGGTTTATCTGATCACTGGGAAGCCAAACAGCCCTGCAGACTCAGGGCTTATGACACCCCTCGGTTAGTTGATTTTCATCATGTATCAGTAGAAACCATCCCTTGGCAGTTACAGGAAAGATCCTGTAAGCAAACAGGACTAGAAAGGAGAAAAAGAGGAATGACTTTGGCTTCTGCAGAAAAGCAAACATCTTGAAACAAGGAACTTTATAACACCAGATGAAAAGCAGCTGATTAAGGTGGTGAGACCAGCTTTCAGCTACAATTGATGTAAGAGGACTCCTGTGCAGCTGTGTTTGAGCGGAGTTATAATCCTGCTGGTTTATTGCTCATGGCCCCATAAATGTTAATTAGAACTGATGAAAAGAGAGCAACATTAGCAGTTCTCTTTATTGGGTTTGTGTGTTTGCATGCATATGTATGTGCATATGCGCAGAACTATAGTTGGGAGAACTGTAACTGATAATCTTGAGAGGCATTGTATTTTCATCTACAGAAGAAGACCTGAAACCAGAAATCTTGTAAAGGAAGAAGGGGATAAGGGGTGGATGGGGGGCAGACATGGAAAACACAGTGTGAAATTGCAAAAACTTTAATATTTATGCAATTCTTTAGAATTTGTCTTTACCAAAAGAAACAAAAAAAGTGTTCAAGGCAATAACTAGACAGTACTTTAATTAACAACCAGGATTCCTAGTGTGGTACGGCACCTTTTTAGATACCACCCAAACTCCTTGCCCTCTCTTTTTGAATTTTAAAACAAATTCTTGTGATTTTCAACAGAAAGGCTGCATGCTACAAAGTAAACAGCCAGCTTCTTTATTTCCAAGAATGCAGCTGAGCCACAAATAGGCTTTATGACCTCTCTTAGGGTGGGGAATATTATAAGCTTTGTGAGGTTTTCAGATCACCTGTTCCCAGGTTCATAAAATACATGTGTCAATGAAAAAAAGAAATTGGAATACCTTCAATAGTCATTATATTTTTCTGGTTGGTGTTGATGTGGGTGTCCGCAGCAAATGGAAATTACATGAAAAATAATGGTGGCATTTATGACACAAGCTCCACCTTTAGGTACTTGCCTTCTGATGTCCAATGCAAGTGCATAGGTTGTGAGTTTTGTGTTGCCCTCCAGATGTGTTTGGAACACATTTTCCAGGTTCATTGTCCGCTGCCTGCAACTGGAATGTGCTAGATTGGGGAAGACCCAACCAGTGACTTGAGATCTGTTCTATTTTTTTTTAAATAAAGCTTGTCCTCTTCTTGGATCTTGGAGTTGCAGTTAAAATGGGTAATGATTATTATATGAACAATGCTGGTTAAGATTCCAAGTAGACAGTGCAACTGTTTAGTTTACCAAGTTGAAGCCCTGCCGTTAGAAGATTTTTATAGAGAGATACAGTCTGTCTCCTTGTGCTGACCTCCCTTAACTCTGGTTTGATGAGTGCAGATGTAGTGACTGTCCTGCTTCAAATCCAGTGTAAGCCATTGTTTTCTATCCTGCTTAATTAAGGGTTGCATCTTTTGTTCTCTTTCTTTCTGCCCAGCAGCAGTGCTGGTATGTGACCCAAGTGTTATCTGCATTAATTGCTGAAGATAGTGGTGATTTTGCCATATCTGGTGAACATATGAATTAGACCTCAAGTTTGTAGAGTCAGGGAGTTCACAGAGTTCAAAAGAATCTGATTTCCAACAATAGACAGAGGTTAGGAGGTTCCTGGTCCGATTAGTTCCAAAGTCATATCTCCTGAAGTTGGATATTGAATTGCTAGCACAAGATTAACTTAATAAATATCCTGTTTGAAGCGGCTGGGGGTGGTTGTCATTCAGCACCACCAAAAGCTTTTTCCAGTGGAACAGCCAGATTAATCAGTTAACAAAAACAATATATATTGAAGACTAACAAATGCATTCAGCACAAGCTCATAAGGACTATCCCTTTTCATCAGATATCTGGTGTTACTCTCAATGGAGAGAGCAGGGAGGTACACATAGAAAAACAAAGATTCCTGTAATGATTAAAGACTAACACATTTATTATGGTTTATCCTCTATGTATGTTAGTCACTAAGGGTAGGAGGAGGAACCGGGTGCTCTTCTGATCTTTTTAGACTTCAACTGCAGTCAGCATGCCTAGTGGTAAGGAATTGTGAGAGTTGTGGTTCAGAGTATCGGGGGGGGGGGCACTACTGTAGTTAGAGGATTTTGGTGAAAAGAAAAAACTTTGTATCTGATTTTTTTTTTCGTTCTTATTATAGCATATGTGAAATTTTGTCTAATTAATTTATAATAAAGTTGAATTACAAGGTATTGTTCAAGTTTAGAACTCCCCACACCCAACTATCCTGAAATTAACTTTTTTTTTATCCATTCAATTTTGTCTGATTCTCGGAGACTGCCTGGACAAGGCCCTGCAGTCTTCTTGGCAAGGTTTTTCAGAAGTGGTTTGCCATTGCCTGCTTCCTAGGGCTGAGAGAGAGTGACTGGCCCAAGGTCATCCAGCTGGCTTTCATGCCTAAGGCGGGACTAGAACTCTCAGTCTCCTAGTTTCTAGCCCATTGCCTTAACCCAGGGGTCGGCAAACTTTTTTTGCCGGGAGCCATTTTGACATGCTCGTGCACATTTTGAAGTGCTTGAGAGCCAGGGGGCGGGGTTTGCGGGCGGGGGCCAATCGCGTGGAAGGGGGCGGGGTTTGTGGGCGGGAGCCAATCGCGTGGAAGGGGGCGGGTTTTGCGGGCGGGAGCCAATCACGTGGAAGGGGGCGGGGGAGGTTTGGAAGAAGAAGGGGAAGAGAGGCTTGACTGCTCCAGTCGCTTCTCTTCCGGAGCCGCTCATGCCCCCAGTCCAGGCAAAGTAAAGCTGGTGGGGAATCCAGCGCGGGAGCGGGGTTTGCGGGCGGGAGCCAATTGCGCACACTTAGGGCTGTGGGGTGGAAATGTGCTGCTTTTGCACGGAGAAAAAGAGTAAGCAGAGCAGCAACGAAGAGGTTAAGGCAGGGCTTTCCAAACTTTTGCCGTAGGTGACACACCAACGGCCAGCCCACAAAAACCTGGAAGCACCGGCGGCGGTGCTTCCAGGTTGTCGCTGCGGCGGCGACGGCTGCCCCTTCGAAAGGGCAGGCTCCGGGGACCCCGAAAATGCCCTCGGTTCTGGCAGGGAGGCAAAAGCCTCCCCTCCCCACATTCACACGCTGCCCTGGAAATTCTCCCCGCAGAACAGCTGAGCGCCGCTTGCACGCAGCCTCCCTGCCTAAACTGAGGGCAGGCTGCCGGGCTTCCTGGCGCACAGCTGATCGGTGCGGTGGGGGGGGACGGGGTGGAAATTCTCTGTGCTGATCAGCTGTGCCCCGGGAAGCCCCGCAGCGTGCGCGCGCGATTTTTGCCTCCCTGCTGGAACCGAGGGCATTTTCAGGGTCCCCAGAGCCTGCTCTTCCAAAGGGGCAGTGGCAGCAGCGGCGTCCTGGAACCCGGAAGCACTGATGGCCCACCACCACCGCTGCCCCTTTGAAAGGGCAGACTCCAGGGACCCCGAAAATTCCCTCGGTTCCGGCAGGGAGGCAAAAATCGCGCGTGCAGGCTGCCGGGCTTCCTGGCGCACAGCTGGTCAGTGCGGTGGGGGGGGACGGGGTGGAAATTCTCTGTGCTGATTAGCTGTGCGCCGGGAAGCCCCGCAGCGTGCGCGCACAATTTTTGCCTCCTTGCTGGAACCGAGGGCATTTTCGGGGTCCCCAGAGCCTGCTCTTCCAAAGGGGCAGCGGCAGCAGCGGCGTCCTGGAACCCGGAAGCACTGATGGCCCACCACCGCCGCTGCCCCTTCAAAAGGGCAGACTCCGGGGACCCTGAAAATGCCCTCGGTTCCGGCAGGGAGGCAAAAATCGCGCGTGCAGGCTGCCGGGCTTCCCGACGCACAGCTGATTGGCGCGGAGAATTTCCACTCCAGGTGGCCTGGCAGCGCGCGCGCACACGATTTTCACCTCCCTGCCAGAACCGAGGGCATTTTCATCAGCGCTTCCGGCTTGTCACGCGACACACTTGGGGGCCCCCGGCGACACAGTATTGTGTCGCGACACACAGTTTGGAAAGCCCTGGGTTAAGGCGATGGGCAAGTGCCCGTCGTCAAGATGGCTGCCGGAGATGGAGGCTTCCAAACTCTCACGAGACTGTGTGAAGCCCGTCCCCGGAGGAAAAAGAGAGGCTGGGCCTAGGTTGCCAGGGGTATGCCCACAGCAACGCACACGATGCCCGCTGCCGCGCCTGCCCCGCCACACTCGCTGCCGCGCCTGCCCCCGCCACGCCCGCCACGCCTGCCTGCGGAAGAGCCACACTCAAGGGGCCAAAGAGCCGCATTTGGCTCGCGAGCCGCTATTTCCGACCCTTGCCTTCACCCATAGCTTTCCAAACTCTGTGTCAGGACGTGTTAGTGTGTCAGCTGCAGTGTCTGGGTGTGTTGCAGCTGCTGCTGCCTCTGAGCCCTGCCAGGATTCCGTGCAGGTCCTAGTGCCTGCCTTGTGCCTTGCTCCCTCCAAACTAGCTGTGATTCCGCACAGGTCCTAGTGCCTGCCTTGTGCCCTGCTGCCTCCAAACTAGCTGTGATTCCGCGCAGGTCCTAGTGCCTGCCTTGTGCCCTGCTGCCTCCAAACCTGCCCTGCCAGGATTCCGCGCAGGTCCTAGTGCCTGCCTTGTGCCTTGCTGCCTCCAAACCTGCCCTGCCAGGATTCCGCACAGGTCCTAGTGCCTGCCTTGTGCCTTGCTGCCTCCAAACCGGCTGTGATTCCGTGCAGGTCCTAGCGCCTGCCTTGTGCTCTGCTGTAAGAGTGTGTCGTGAAATGATGCATGTCTAAAAAGTGTGTCACCAACATGAAAAGTTTGGAAAGCTCTGCCTTAACCACTAGACCAAACTGGATCTAAATAGTATAAAATATTATAAATATTATAAAATATTATAAATATTATAAAATATTATAAATATGGCATTTTGTCCTTTTAAATATTTAATTAATGAATAAAATGTTTATAGTATTCAGTAATGCCCTGCAGGAAGATTACAGTCCTTTAGAACAGATGTTTCTGGGAGTTTTCTGGGTATTGTTGTTATTGTTTGAATATAGCTCAGAGGTCTACCTACATTGGTTTGTCAGAACTCTTTAACAGTACAGCTCTTAACTGGAGTTTACGTGGAGAGTGTTCAAACATACAATCAAATATGAGTATAACTCTAACTCAGACCTGGCTGAACATGTGTAGAGTAGGGGGTCTGTGATATGAACCAGGCATCTCCTAACAGGTCAGTTATACTCCAAAAAAAAAAAAAGGAGGGCAGGGTTAATGAGACTAACTTACTAGGAGAAAAAATAAAGCAGAGTTCCTGGTTTATACATAAATCAAGCAAACCACAGATTGCTTTCTTTGAGTTTGTTTAGCCCCTCCCACTAACAGGAGGAGCCAAGCAGGAACCTATCAACAAATGGCAGCCATCTATCTACAAAAGTTGACATCGACGCTGAAATTCAGCATCGCCTGAGCTCTGCGAGTGTAGCTTTCTCCCGAATGAAGCGTAGAGTGTTTGAGGATCGGGACATTCGCAGGGAGACCAAAATGCTTGTTTACAAAGCCATTGTACTACCAACCCTTCTGTATGCCTGTGAAACATGGACCCTCTACAAACGCCACCTCCAACTTCTTGAAAGATTCTATCAACGCTGCCTCCGAAAAATTCTGCAAATTACTTGGGAAGATAGGCGGACTAATGTTAGTGTATTAGAAGAAGCGAAAACCACCAGCATTGAAACAATGATCATCCAACATCAACTTCGCTGGACCGGCCATGTTGTTCGAATGCCTGACCATCGTCTTCCAAAGCAGCTACTTTACTCCCAACTTAAGAATGGAAAACAGAATATTGGTGGACAGCAAAAGAGATTCAAAGATACTCTCAAAGCTAATTTTAAAAAATGTAATATCAGCACTGAGAACTGGGAAGCCCTAACTCATGAGCATTTCAAATGGAGGTCAGCCTTTATTAATGGCGCTATGGACTTTGAAGAAGCATGAGTACAGGGCGAAAGGGAGAAAAGAGCTAAAAGGAAGGCACGTCAGGCAAACCCTCATCATGACCGTCTCCCACCCGGAAACCTATGCCCTCATTGTGGGAGGTTGTGCGGATCCAGAATTGGCCTATATAGCCACTTACGGATCCACTGTTAAAATTTTACCTTTGGAAGACAATCTTACTCGGCTACGAGTGATCGCCAATGATGATCAACAAATAGCAAAAAAATAAAAGGCTATTAGACCAGAACACATTGAAAGCACTAGTTATTAAAAGTAAGAGCAGAGTTTTATTGCTCATAAAACTGAGCAATATGCACCCATCCCTTCCTCATTGACAATTTACTTTGTTGTCCAAACACAGCCCTTTAAACTGGTGCTCAACCCAGAAATTAGTTTTCACAGCCAGGACTGAGATTCCATTCTGCCACACAACATTCCATTCCTGTTTAACCTCAATGTTTCATTCTTTCAACCAACAATTTTAGAAAGAAAGAGTGCTGTGTTTGAGATGTTACTATAAGCTATTTTGGAACCTAAAATGCTTGAGTCTGTTCCAAATCACCCAGTATTCTTTCACTTTATTCTGATTGATGATCTGCTCATCTCTGCCTTGCATTTTTATCTACTGTACTCCACTCTATTTGCCCCCGGGGTTTATGTATTTATAATGAACAACAAACAAACAGGTCCATTAGCCTGCTCGATCGATCGGCCATTCTCCATTTGCACCTAACCATGACATAAAAATGCCCCAGTACCTTCTTTTTTCTGCCATGTCCTCAGGATGTTGCCTTCATCTCATGCCCAACCCCAACTTGAGCCAGTCATCCTTAAACGTTCTGTGTTTCAGCAGTGTGTTTCCTTTGAAGCTGGCAAGGAGCTGGGTGAGTTTTGATGCATTTCACCTGTGATTTGCTCAGTGTTGCTGTCAGGTGGCTCCTTGAGGGAGGAATCAATTAGGTACCCATTGGTCACTTTCGGCTGGGGTGAGTATGCCTTCCTCCTCAACATTCCCTGGGTACTGTCTCCCAGGGCCATCCTGCTTTGGACAGTGAGAATCCCACACACACATACAGTACCACAACCGGGCTCTCTCTGTGTACAGCCAGGTCTCTGAGACACCCTTTGCTTCAAAAACCTGGATCAAGCTAAACTGCAGCTGATCAATGGTGGTGGCAGGGGGATGGACTGCGCAACAAAGTGGGGGAGAGCCAGCTCTCTCCCTGCACTTAACAGAGCACCCCTCCCACCCGCACTTGTTAGCTCTTCTTTTAGAAGAGCACTAAAACCGTATATTAAAATAGCCTGAAAAGAAGAAGGGGTGCCAGTGGTTGTGAAGTAATGGGAGAGAGTTCCCCCACTCTTAGCTATTTTCAACCTGTGTTCATCACTCTTTCTAAAGAATGGTAAACAGCCAGCCTGAAAACAGATTTAGCTCTCTTTCAGAAAAGTGCTAGACTTGTATTTTAAAAAATAGCCTGAGAAACAGTTGACAGGCCCTGAAAGGTTTTCAGGCTGGCTGAGAGGTGCTGGCAAGTGGATCGCCCCCTTTTCTTGCCCTGGAAACCTGGAGATCAGGTGCCAGGTTGGGAGGTATAGCATAGGGAGGGGGGCAGTCTTCACTACTCTGGGGGCTTCCCAGTGAAGCAGGATGGGCGCTGTTCTGCCAGGCAGCCTTTGACAGCCTTACAAGCTCAACAACAGAGAGGCATGTGCAGGCTTACAGGTAAAACAGTGCTGTAAGGGGGGGCGTTTGTAACGTATTGCTCATTTTCAGTATTTTGTTCTGGCATCTTAAAGTGCCAGTTTTCTATGCAGACAACAGGGACAGCTGCTTTGCAGGTTAATACATGCAGTAAAATTTATCTCAGAGAAGACTGGTCATCCATGACCTGACTTCTGGGCTTGGTTGGTCATCTGTATCATCTGACCAAGGGTTAAGGAGGACTTTAATGTTCATCAAGTACAGGTAGTCCTCGCTTAACAACCACTTGTTTAGCGACTGTTCGAAGTTACGACGGCGCTGAAAAAAGTGACTTATGACTGGTCCTTGCACCTATGACGGTCGCAGCATCCCGCGGTCACATGATTGCCATTTGTGACCTTCCCAGCTGGCTTCCAACAAGCAAAGTCAATGGAGAAGCTGGCAGGAGGTTGCAAGTCACGGTCACATGATGTCTTGCTTAATAATTGTGGGTGATTCGCTTAACAACCGCAACTGGGACTGTTGGAACTGCCGTCGTAAGTCAGTGCGCTCACGTGATGTTTCGTTTAACAACTGCTTTGGTTAGTGACAGAGTTGCCAATCCCAATTAGAGTTGTTAAGCGAGGACTACCTCTATAGATCTATGGCAAAACTTGTGCTAGTCTAAGGTATATTATTCATTTTCATCTCTGCAAATAAATGATGCAACCCACATCTGAGAAAGCTTCCCATGACCTTAAAGCTTCATAGACTGCAGGAATTAAAAACTATGCATTATTATCATTATAATGTCATATAGAAAGGCTAACCCAAGATTTTACAAGTTAGATTCAAAAATCTATTGGAAGGATTTCACTTACTTTGAAATCTGATTTTCAGTTTTTGCTGACATTTTGAAAATCCAGATTGAGTATATGGAAAAGTAGGCATTTCAGGGGAAGCAGTAAATTTTCAGTCACAATGGGTATTTTCAAGATTAATGGAACTCTCTTTACATTTCAGTGGAAATACATTCCACTGAATTCTCAGGTGTGTATAAATTATTGTAATCTAAATTGTTGCCAATCTTATTATTTCCTGTACATCCATTGTTATAATTACTTTATTATCATTATAAACTACCAGCATTTTTTGAAGTAGATTTGTGCCTCTGCTATGGATAGGTAGTCCATTGGTGAGTTTAGTTTTTTATAATACTAACTTTTGCTGGGTTGATAGCTCATCACATGTGTGCTGAATGGCTGGAAAAGTTCCAGTGCTAAATAATATCCACATTCTGATTAATTATACCTCTAAATATTGTCATGACACAACGCTGGGGTTGGATCTTGTAATAAAAGTGATTTATTTAATAATATTTATTCAATAGGCAATAATAATGCTAAAGCATGAACCATGGTTTACAAGCCATTATGGTGAGGGCTGCACAGGAAACCACATTATGGCTTAAGAGAAGCTGTGAATTCAGTCAGCAACTTGCCCTAGATGCATACTGGAAGTCAAATTAGATCAGTAGCTGTTGGAGACTGAAGGGCAAGACAGCTGTCGCATTGAGTTTCTGATGCTAGAAAAAAGCCAGGAGTAAATATGTCTTTCCACGCTGTTTTTCCTGATTTAAATCACTCTCCTGCAAAAGAGACAGTAAAAGAGGAGTAACAAGATAAAATTGATTTTGTTTTAAATCGCACAAAATGATTGTACTCACTAACATACTGCTACTTCTTTGCAGAGACCAGAATGCTATGGATCCAGCTTTGGAATATGTGAAGGTATGCAATATGACAATTACTTCCATGTTCAGATTTTAAAAAGAAAGCTAAAACCACTATCTTATTAATAAATGGTAGTATTTGCAATAATGTATTACTTCTTTGGTTCATTAAGTCACAGTATTATGATAGCTTGACTTTAAAAAAAAGGGGAGGTAGCTAATTAGATTACTTGAATCAAGCTTGGAGAAAGCAAGGTCAGATTGCAACCTTGGTAATTAATCATCACTGTCGCTAAGGGCTTTTTCATTTTCTCCTGGTTATATTCCAGCAGTCAGTCTGTTGTATCAAAGTGGATGAAAGGAAATTTGTAATTTGATCTTCACTCTCTTGCTTTGCTACAAGCTGCATTAATAGGAACAGAATGCCTACCCCCAGGAGACATTCATTCCAAATTCTCAAATGGTGACTAGTGTTGGTTGGAAAGAAAGCCAAGAAAACTGGGACAATTGGTGAATCCTGAATCAGGAAAATATGTAAATCCTGGTTTATTGTGAACAAGCAGTATGCTAATGGGAGTAAGATTACTCATTCCTTCTTGGCTCTTATTTCTAGTGCAAACAACGAAAGAAACCAAAAATGCTTTGTTTAGCCTGCCCAAACTTGAGATTTCTGGCTTGTTGCTCTCTTTAAAAACTGGAACAGTAATCCAGAATTGTTCTTGGTGTACAAAACTGACCTATTTAGCAGAAGCAAGCAGGAAGTCTGGATTCAAGCAATACACTAAAACAGAGCTTTCCAAACTGTGTGTCGGGACACGTTAGTGTGTCAGCTGCAGTGTCTGGGTGTAGTGTCTGGGTGTGTCGCAGCTCCTGCTGCCTCCGAGCCCTGCCAGGATTCCGCGCAGGTCCTAGTGCCTGCCTTGTGCGCTGCTGTAAGAGTGTGTCGCGAAATGATGCCCTGCTGTAAGAGTGTGTCGCGAAATGATGCATGTCTAAAAAGTGTGTCACCAACATGAAATTGGAAAGCTCTGCACTAAAACAAGCAAAATCACCTAGGCTGGTTCATTTTTTCCATGTGAATGTAACCATATTTTCATTTTGGTTTCATAATTGGAAAAATTATCCCTATCAATTAAGTCAATTGTTTTATTAAAAGTTCTTTAGTCATAAAAAGTAAAGGTCATGGAAGTGTGTATATTGAGCCCAGGGTCACTCCCTGAATGAGATGGGCAGTGACTAAATTTGAAGTATGAATGAATGAATGAATGAATGAATAAATGAATAAATGAATAAATGAATAAATGAATAAAAATAAATTATATCCAAAAGCTGTCAAGCAACAGCCCTGGAAACTCCCGAGGGTGATGTAGTTTATTGAGCAACTATGATTCTAACTTGTCTACTTTAGGTTTTCTTTTTCCATCGTAAGTATACTATGTGATAAATCCTGCTTGTTTTCCTTGAACTCAAGAGAGTTAATTGCCCTAAAGGTTGTCCATTAGTGATTTCAGTTTTTCATTTCAGATAATCTTTGACACATGTCTATTATAGAAGGAAATTACTTTGATAAGCAGGAAGCCATAAAAATAATCCTTAAATTGCAATTCTGTGCAAGGTTTCCTGGGAGTAACCTTTGAAATCAGTAGAATTTCCAAGTAATCATATATAGGTCACACCTTGGAACTTCCAAGTAATCAGGAATAGATCAAAATGGCAGTATAAGGTAGCCTAGGGATGTGCTATAGCCAGATTAACATTCCAGGCTAATGGGGGATGTGATTCCATATATCAGAGCTTTCCAAACTGTGTGTCGCAACACATTAGTGTGTCGGCTGCAGTGTCTGGGTGTGTCGCAGCTGCTGCTGCCTCCGAGCCCTGCCAGGCTTCTGCGCAGGTCCTAGTGCCTGCCTTGTGCCTTGCTGCCTCCAAACCTGCTGTGATTCCACGCAGGTCCTAGTGCCTGCCTTGTGCCCTGCTGTAAGAGTGTGTCATGAAATGATGCATGTCTAAAAAGTGTGTCACCAACATGAAAAGTTTGGAAAGCTCTGCCATATATGCTGAGAAGGCATTGCTTGTGTCCACTTTGCCTCGGGTTGAAAAATGCTTGCAGTGTTTCCAACAGGTAGAAGCCTAGCAGGAATGAATTAGGTCCCAGTCAAATGTTAGGGCTGGTGAGGATATGCCAGGGTTTATAGCTGTGTATGTGCAATCACTTGATTTCACAGACATCTGAATAATCGATTTATTTGATTGTACTTCAGAGGTTTTCAGATTTCAAGATGGCAGGCTAAATCCAAATTAGGAAATGTAACTTTTGAAGCCTTCCTAAGTGCAACTTATGGGGTATAGTCATTTCTCCTGCTTTTGGCCAATCTTGGAATGCTTCTCTTTAAAAAAAATGGACTATCTTGGGACAGGCCAGTGGAAAACTACCCACATGCAAAGTCTGCTATAGTGTGGATGCTGCAGTAGTATCCTATTTGCAGGTTTCTATTTTGTTTCTACATTTTTCTAATTTGACAGAATTAAAAAATGGTCCTGCTTGAGCAACAGCTATTTAAGTCTTATATTAGCCAGTCACAGACTTCGTGATAATTGCAAAACATTGGCAATATAGTTTTATATTGCAGATTTTCTAGTTTGGGGAAGACTAATTTATACAGTTTATGCAATCCCAATCTGAAATACTCTGGATGTGTCGGATCTGAGCCTCCCAACTGAGTTTCTTTAGTCATGTGAACCAGGAATTTTGGAAGTTGCAGGTATAACACATCTGGAGGATCCAGACTGAGAAAGGCTGGTATGAATATCATTCAGTTTTTCCAAGAGGTTTCATCCACCTGGTTTTTTTCCATTCTTAAATGTCTTGCAACAAGTAAAGAACCAAGTAAGAGAATTCACAAATTTGTATGTTTCTTGGCATCTTCTTGACACTCTTGAAACAACAGTCAGGGGAAGCCAGGAGATGGAGCACCTCTGGTCTTCCCAAAGTTGTTGGACTATAGCTTTCATTCCTAACTATTGTTCATGCTGCTAGTTGGAGTCTAACAGCATCTGGAAGGCTACAGATTTCTGAGCTTCTCTACTTTTAACATGTTACATTACAAGATTAAGGAAGGAACTTGACAATAGGGAGTCCTGTAATTTCTTCTGGACCTATCAGAGCCACACACTTTTAGCTAATTCATTTGTGAGAATTATATTTTGCATCTGAGCAACAGGCCCCCAAAGCATCTACATTTGGAGCTAGATGCGATGAAGAACATGATTTGGTACCCCAAACTGCAACTCCTCTTTTGAGTTCATTTTCCTCTATCTGGTAACTTTAAGACCTAATTTTGTAGAATCTAGCCATTTCCACGTAAGCCTTTGCCAGAAGAAGGATCCTGAACTTCTTCTTTGTCAGACTCCATGGGCATGTACAATATGCCTGCTGTTTAATATCCTGAATTTTGCTCTTGCAATGAACTGAGGCTTGAGATTCTTTTTGTTCTGTGTTTTTGTATGGCTTTTCCCAATTACTGGCCCTGCCTGGGTCAAAGAGTGAATGGAACCATTTTCCCACCTTACCCTGGCATGCAAATTATCGTTTTTGCAAGTTGATATTGTCTTGCCAATTAGGGCAAAGTACATCGCCATTAGTTCCAAGTGTGTTTATCGACTGCAGAAGAATGGTAACATATTCTTTGCATCCCAGCATCAAACCACCAGTTTGCCAAATTAGCAATGGTCATCTCCCTGTGTGTACCCTATGGGATTCAGCATTGCCCTGTCAGTCATATTTAAATAAAAATCTGTTTGGCCAGTTTTAAGAAAATAGTTGCGGTTTATGTTGTGCCTATGTTTTAGAGATGAGCCGTGCCATCCATTTTAAATCCTGTTCATAATCTGCTTTTGCACAGTGCATTTGTTCTAAGCTTAGTTGTCTCATTTTACCTTTCATCATTTCTGCTTTCCCTTTGTTGGACAAACACTTTTGTATGTCTGTGAAGAAAATGATTAGTTGCACTTTGGATGTCAATTAAGAGATTTGTCTAGAGATGGGTGTTCCCCTGAAAAGCAAAAGCAGAAAGAATTCATTTTATTTCCTACCAAGGTTGCTCAGAAACACATGAGAAGTATGGATATTTTTAGCCTCCTCATTTGTAACATCAATAGGGGCCAGAGCCTCTGTAGGCCATAGCTCTTGTGATAGCTGTATGCAAATGCTTTTTATAACATTTAAAGTATTGATGCATTAGGTCATTCTGTGGTTTTAAAAAAGAGAGCTGCTCATTATACAGTGCTGGTCCCATGAACAGGCAAATGTTCTGAGAAGAAGCCATGGGACTCAAGCTCCTCTTTTGTTCCATCAGCAAGGCTGGTCACAGTAAAGAGCTCTTTTAGAAATTGGCTTTTATTTCCCAAGTGAAAACAGGGCAAGCTGCTCGGAGCTGGCTGCTCAAGAGAATCTATGAAAGGAATTTTGTCCTTAGATGTAAATCATCATCATCACCATCATCTGCAGTGAATTAAAAAAAATTATTTCATTTTTTAAATGACAAATGAGACAAACACACACACAAACACACACACACACACACACACACACACACACAGAGTGTTCCTAGAGAATGTTTGTGTTTTGCCTAAGAATGTATGTAAGTAGCCTCACTTCCTTGAGTGAAGTGAGGAAGGAGACCAAATAATACCAGCTATGAGTATGAAAGAAGATGGTTTCAGAGTATTTGTAGCAAAATTTGTAGACCTGTTTTCTAGTTGTCTCCCTCCTTGTCAACCTAACAGTATTGAAACTGGATTTTAAACAGAAGAGGACTAGTTCCTGTTCTGGATCTTAAAGAAGGAACATGGAAAACTATATTAATTTCATCTTTTAAGTGAACATCTTTTCATTCAATACTGATGGAAGAGCAATTTTTTGAGTAGTGCTTTGATGAATTAAGGAGATCATCTTAGAGAAACAGTTACCAAACTGTCAGTGGTTTTCTAGGATGTTTATGGTCAGAAGTAACATTCTCAGTTTTTTCTTTGACATGAATAATGGGTGGATTGTGGTGATGTAATCTTCCAGAAAGTGGAATAAAGTGAATGAACTCTTGTTAAATTATAGTCATCCATGTTGAGTGCCTTGTTGGAAATCTTAGCTACTTCATTCAGCTTATACAGGCTCCCTGAAATCTTTCAACTGATTGAACTGATCTGAAGTTCACTATAGTAATATGTGATGATGGCCTATAACGTAAAAAGACTTTAAAGAGAATTGGGACAAATGTATAGAAGATATAGAAGATGGGGGCAGTGCATCCATCCTTGTCCTTCTTGACGTCTCAGCGGCTTTCAATACCATCGACCATGGGATCCTTTTGGGTTGGCTCAGGGAGTTGTGGGTGGGTGGCGTGGTTTTGCGCTGGTTCACCTCCTTCCTCCAGGGCTGGTCCCAATCAGTGTTGATAGGGAGATCCGGCCCACGGCCCCTCCTGGTGATCATCCGTCACCACGGGATGAGGTATCATCAATATGCAGATGATACCCAACTATACATCTCCGTCCTGGGTGATGTAAGTGATGCTGTGACCACCCTCTCTTGGTGCCTGGAGGCTGTGGGGGCCTGGATGGGGAACAACAGGCTTCAGCTGAACCCTGTTAAGACGGTGTGGCTGTGGGTTGGGGGCTCCTCTGTATCCGGGAACTTACCATCTCTAGTTCTGGATGGGGTTGCACTGCCCCAGACAGACCCAGTGTGGAACCTGGGGGTCCTCCTGGACTCACGACTCCTGCTCAAAGAGCAGGTGGCAGTCGTGGCCAGGAGGGCCTTTGGTCAGCTTCGTGTTGTGCGCCAGTTACGCCCTTTCCTGGATCGAGAGGCCCTCCAGTCAGTCACTCATGCCCTAGTCATCTCCCGTATAGACTACTGCAATGCACTCTACATGGGGCTACCCTTGAAGAGTATCCAGAAGCTACAGCTGGTTCAGAATGCGGCCGCGTGGGCAGTCTTGGGTGCCCCAAGGACAGCGCACGTAACACCTTTGCTGCGAGAGCTGCATTGGGTGCCAGTTTGCTTCTGGGACCAATTCATGGTTTTGGTTATCACCTTTAAAGTCCTACATGGCATGGGTCTAGGTTACCTGAGGGACTGTCTCATCCCCATTACATTGACCTGTCCCACCCGGTCATGCAGAGAGGGCATGTTAGGGACCCCGTCCATGAGAGAATGTCAATTGGCAGGGTCCAGGAAGCGGGCCTTCTCTGCCGTGCCCCCCCCTTTGGAACACTCTTCCCCCAGAGGTGAGGCAAGCCCCCTCTCTCCTGGCCTTCCGGAAGAAGTTAAAGACCTGGCTCTGCCATCTTGCTTGGGGCGGGAAGGGGGGTAGTCAATCCTGGGGGTGGCTAGTGCCTTAAAGTGGTCCCCATATATTTATGAATCTGAATCAGAACTTTAATTGCCATCTTGGATGTTATTTTATATTTTACACTTATATTTATATGTTATGTAATTTATCTTGTTTTTATTGTATTTTAATCTTTTTAGCTTTATTGTAAACCGCCCAGAGTCCCTCTTTTGGGGGAGATGGGCGGTGACAAAATTTGATAGATAGATAGATAGATAGATAGATAGATAGATAGATAGATAGATAAAAAAGGTAAAGGTACCCCCCGCACATTTGTGCAGTCGTGTCCGACTCTAGGGGCCGGTGCTCATCTCCGTTTGTTAGCCGAAGAGCCAGCGTTGTCCGAAGACACTTCCACGGTCATGTGGCCGCATGACGCCGCGGAACGCTGTTACCTTCCCACCGAAGTGGTACCTATTCATCTACTTGCATTTGCATGCTTTCGAATTGCTAGGTTGGCAAGAGCTGGAGCTAGTGCGGGAGCTCACTCCGCACGCAGGGCTAGGGATTCGAACCTCCGAACTTGCGATCTTCCAATCGACAAGCCTGGCGTCTTACCCGCTGAGCCACCATGGACCTTATATATATATATATATATATTTATTTATATAGATATAAATATATATAAATAGATATATAAATAGATATATAGAAATTTATATAGATATAAATTTGTGCTCATGTTCTGCTTGTAGATATCCCATAGACATCTGTTTGGCACCACTAGAGATTAGATGCTGGTTCAGTCCTTCACAGCTCTTCTTATGTTCTTAGAATATTATCATTGACTATAAAATTAAAACACTTCAATTATGCCTTAAGAATTCTTACAAATATGTTTCCCTTGCATCAGCAAACATGTATTTTTCCATTTATGTTTATCCAGGTTATGGGTTCATGTAGGAAGAAGGCTTTATATGTATTGGTTCAACCCATGTAACATTCACAAACAGTGTAAAATTTATCTCAGTGTTCTCCACTTGGCAGACCAAGAGCAGGAAATGGACCAAATGAACCAAACCAAAAGGAATGGAGGTGAAAACTGAAAATTTGCCTTATAAGGAAAGAATGGCTTTTGAGAAAAGGTGACTGAGAGACAGGATAGATTATAGAAAAAAGAGAATCATGATGTAAGTTTAGAGAGAGAGGTTAAAATATAATTGTACTTATAACTGCTGTGAAGAATATCAGAAGCCACTTCTTTGTATCTTTTTTCTTTCTTTTCTATTTTTCTATTACTTTTTTTCCTTTCTTGCACTTCCAGCTTTCTCTTTGATTTCTTTCCTTTCCTTTTTTCTTCCTTACTTATTAGTTTGTATTAGTTTTTATCTTCCTTTTTTAAAGTTTTAATAAAAATTATATAAGAGAAAAAGAGACTGAGGGAAATATGAAGGAGTATTACACAAAGAAGACCACAACCTGTATTTTGTCAGCTCAGAGTACAGGATGTGGAGAGAGGGAGTTAAGTTACAGGAAGACCTTAGTTAGCCATTGCAGAATCTCTTCAGAATATGTACCTTGGGCCCAGTCATTCCGATGACTTAACTATCAGTTAATCCTAGCCTCAGGCAGGTAATATAATACTGTACTTGTTGCAGCTTGCCAGTGTCGACTCTGTTAGATTTCTGGTAATTCTTCCAGAATGTGACGTCCTACTCGCTGAAAGTGAAAGAGTAATGCTCAGGGTTATTATAGAAATGTTAAGCAAGCAAGGGAAGTTCCAGTGTTCAGCTTCAGAAGTTACCTCTCTTATCTGCAGTTTTTCCCAGCAGCAATATGGGATTCAAATAAAAACCAGGATTTTTAAAAAATTAATTGCTCACTTCAGTTTTGCTTTCCAGGCCATAACACTTAAGTAAATTATTTTTGTAGATGTAGAGGTTCATATTTTACAGTTTTTAAATTCCAGGCATTTAATATATGTTAAATTTAATTAGAAATATGTATTTTCCAAAGCATGCTCCTTGTAGTAGTATGCTGCCCTCTAGTGCAGTGTTTCTCAACCTTGGCAGCTTTAAGATGGGTGGACTTCAACTCCCAGAGATGCCCAGCCAGCAAGGCTGGCTGAAGAATTCTGGGAGTTGAAGTCCACCCATCTTAAAG
Source organism: Charina bottae (assembly GCA_023362775.1). Lineage (NCBI taxonomy): Eukaryota > Metazoa > Chordata > Lepidosauria > Squamata > Charinaidae > Charina > Charina bottae. The sequence continues at coordinate 26,923,592 of JALMGJ010000003.1, read as the reverse complement.
CTGCCAAGGTTGAGAAACACTGCTCTAGTGTAATAAATCAAACGGGTATTTCCTGCAATACCAAAGAGAATTGATGTACCAATAACCACCTGCTTGCAAACTATAAGATGTATTTTTTTAAAAAAGTCTTCAGATTTGGACACAGTTTCTATATAATGATCCTAACCCAATGCTGTTATCTTACAAATGTATATTTGGAACTAATTATTCAAAACTCCTGGACCTTATGGCCAAGAAATTATGTATAGGAATAGTTTCTAAACTTTAGAATAGGTTTGTGTTGGTTTAAAGCTAGAAATTTTGCATTTACGTAGAACTAATTATGTTCTCCTTAGAAGAGTAAGTGAAACCCTACAAAACTGCATATGGTACAGAATTAAAGCAGCTTTTCCAGAAGATATATCATCTATATTACTTTACATTGTATTTGTGTTGTGAAATGATTGACATTACTTCATTGAACTAAAGTGGTCAAGTATAATAGCTTAAAGAATTAAAGTTGTTAGAATGATTGCTGTCCAGCTTCTATGTTAGAAAGAAAAATGTATATTTGGATGCGATTAAAATCTCACATATTTTGGGAACTGTAATGCTATATGTTAGCACAGGGCTTTCCAAACTTTTCACATTGGCGACACAGCAACGGTGGCGCGCGAAAACCCAGAAGCGCTGCCACCACTGCGGCACGCGAAAACCTGGAAGCGATTTTGCTTCTGGGTTTTTGTGTGCCGCCGCCACGGCGCTTTCAGGTTTTCACATGCCATGGTGTCCTGGTGTGTCGCGTGAAAACCTGGAAGCGCTGATGGCCCACTGCCGCCACACACATTGCTGCGCACAGCGGTGGTGGCGCACCATCAGCACTTCCGGGTTTTCACGCGACACACCTGGGCCCCACAGGCAACACAGTACTGTGTCGCGACACACAGTTTGGAAAGCTATGTGTTAGCATGTAGAGGTCTGGCATGGATCTTAGTAAATAGGGAAATTATTATTATTTATAAGAATGTTATTAAGTTTGAAGCAAAGATAAAAAATCAGAAAGAATCTGTTTAAAATCTTGGTGGAAGTCAGAGAAAGTCTGTTTAAAATCCTCCATGTCTCACGCAGTAGATTATGGCACCCCCTAGGAGCTTAACCAGCGAAAGTCGAAGATATGAAAGAATTCCGGAATGTGTTTACATAAGCAAAAGTGAGATATGGAGACAGTTCCCCAGGGAGAGTAGAAGAAGAAAACTGAAAGTTCAAAACAGCCGATTCAACGTGTAGGAAAATGCTAATATCTTCAAATTTAGTACAAAAATAATAACAGGGAGACAATTATTTACTCTCAATCCTCCTTAATATTTAGAGGGAAAACAAAGTCCAAAACTTAAAAAGAATTTTTTAAAAAAATTAATCCCCAAAATAACGATAAGCACCAAGACAGCCCGCTTCTCCTTGCTGTAGAAAGCCTCTCTTAGGGTACGCGTACTTAAAAGAAATATATAAATTGGGTGATTTAGAAATGGGGTGGCTGGTCTTAGTGTCCTTTTAAGGCTACAGCGCGGCTTGGAAAATGGTGACGTCCCAGCCTCCCGGCTAGCTCTTTACCAGTTGAATGCGAATGATGTTTGCGATCTTCTGGCTGCAAGCAGCCGTCCGGAGGACAGATGGGGTGATTCCAGGTGTTTTCCTTTTTCTGGAAAAACACTCCTGGGCTTCAGGAAAAACCTGCCTGAGCCCGAAAAAACTGCTGCGTTGTCAGTTCTGCCCGCTAAGCCCGCGGGCACAGCTGTTCAGTCCGCCATGTCCCCACCGGAAGTCATCAGTAAATGGGGAAATTATTGACAGGGACAAAGAAACAAAGAATTGTTGGAAATTGGGCAGCATACAAAAAAATAAAACAATAAAATAAAATAAAATAATAAAATAAAATAAAATAATAAAATAAAATAAAATAAAATAAAATAAAATAAAATAAAATAAAATAAAATAAAATAAAATAAAAAAATAAAATAAAATAAAATAAAATAAAATAAAATATAAAATAATAAAATAAAATAAAGTAATAAAATAATAAATAAAATAAAATAAAATAAAATAAAATAAAATAAAATAAAATAATAAAATAAAATAAAATAAAATAAAAAAATAAAATAATAAAATAAAATAAAATAAAATAATAAAATAAAATAATAAAATAAAATAAAATAAAATAAAATAAAATAAAATAAAATAAAATATAAAATAATATAATAAAGTAATAAAGTAATAAATAAAATAAAATAAAATAAAATAATAAAATAAAATAAAATAAAATAAAATAAAATAATAAAATAACAAAACAAACCTGTAGAGCGCGTTTCAGAAGAAACAGGCAAGAAGCAAGGAATTTGAGACAAGTAGTTTGTCTTTGCAGGCACTGTGGGAAGATAATAAATTTTGAGGGAGCGAAAGAGCTTTGGGGCTAGTTTCTCCCCACCAGGCCAAAATGACTGAGGACTTTTCAATTGAGGAGTTTCTTGGTATTATAAAAAACTGACATTTGGTGCCCAAGGCTCACTGGGAGGTAGTAAAACTTGGCATTTCCCCCCCTCAATAATAATAAAAAGACATTTTTATGTCAAAATAGGGAGCCATATAGAGCAAATAGGACAAAATACTAGCCTGAGGAAAATGTGTTGCCTCTTTAAGGCAATACATTTCTTTGGCTGTTGTGGGTCTTCCGGGCTGTGTGGCCGTGTTCTGGAAGTTGTGGTTCCTAACGTTTCGCCAGCATCTGTGGCCAGCATCTTCAGAGGGCAGGAGCACAGATAGAAGCAAAATCTCTGTGCCCAGGTAGAGTGGCAATGTTCTATTTATAGAGCTAAATTATAGGAGATTAGGTGGGGTTTTTTGTTGTGTTGAAATGTTAACGAGTGGCTGATGAGCGTGATTAGCATGTTCATTGTGAGAAGTATTCCCATGTCCTGGTGGTTGGACTGAGTTCGTTGACCTTTTGCAGGCTGTGTTTTTCAGGACTGGTAGCCAGGTTTTGCTAATTTTTAAACTTTCTTCTTTTTTATTGTAACTGTGCTGGTGTTTGTGAATTTCAATGGCTTCAATAGCCATTTGCCTGTAGGACCCAATTCAGATGGTTAAGTTCATTGTTGAGAAATTGGGTTTCACAGTTTCGATTAGCACGATCCACCAAGGTTCCACAACCCACCCATACGGACCGATATCTACACAAAAATTCCAATCACCACCCACGACAAAAGAGAGGCATGATCAAAACCTTGGTGGATCGTGCTAATCGAAACTGTGAAACCCAATTTCTCAACAATGAACTTAACCATCTGAATTGGGTCCTACAGGCAAATGGCTATTCCAAGAATGAAATAAAAAGAGCCATCAAACCAAGAAAACAACATCCAACTGAAGAAAAACAGCCCCCCACAAACAAAGTATTCCTGCCCTACATCAAAGGAGTCACTGACCGCATGGGAAAACTGATGGAAAAACACAACTTTCAAACAGTCTTCAGACCCACCAGAAAAATACAACAAATGCTAAAATCAGCAAAGACAAAAGGGACCCCCGCACCGCTGCAGGAGTATACCGCATACCATGCAGCTGTGGACAAGTATACATCAGAACCACAAAACGAAGCATTCACACCAGGATAAAAGAACATGAAAGACACTGCAGACTACAGCAACCGGAAAAATCTTCAGTAGCTGAACATGCTCTCAAGCAAACGGAACACAAAATCCTATTTGAAAACACAGAAATACTGGACAACACCAAAAGCCACTACACCAGATTATACAGAGAAGCCATTGAAATTCACAAACACCAGCACAGTTACAATAAAAAAGAAGAAAGTTTAAAAATTAGCAAAACCTGGCTACCAGTCCTGAAAAACACAGCCTGCAAAAGGTCAACGAACTCAGTCCAACCACCAGGACATGGGAATACTTCTCACAATGAACATGCTAATCACGCTCATCAGCCACTCGTTAACATTTCAACACAACAAAAAACCCCACCTAATCTCCTATAATTTAGCTCTATAAATAGAACATTGCCACTCTACCTGGGCACAGAGATTTTGCTTCTATCTGTGCTCCTGCCCTCTGAAGATGCTGGCCACAGATGCTGGCGAAACGTTAGGAACCACAACTTCCAGAACACGGCCACACAGCCCGGAAGACCCACAACAGCCATTGAACTCCGGCCGTGAAAGCCTTCGACAATACATCAATACATTTCTTCATTGGAATACATGCTCTGCTTGTAAAATGGAGGCATCATTTGCGTGAGTGTGCACCTACACACACACACCTATCTTTGTCTTGAGACCAGCCATTATCATTATTACTTTCATCAAATACCTCTGCTTTTTGAAAGGAACACAATAAAACAACTATACTGCAACCTTTTTTTTTCTTATTCAAAAGAATATACAGTATTTTCAGCATACAGCTCTTATCCATATGGGGGAGCCAGAGTGCAATTTCTCACCATGTGGATTTTAGAAATGGGCTCAAATTGTATAACAAAGGAAACTGAATGTGGAATGATTTGTAGAAGGGGACTGTTTAATTAGAAACAGCACCCACAGAAGAGAGAGCTTTATCAAAACATACTGATTCGTATCACCCAGATATGGCAGTCTAATCTGAAAAAAGCCACCTATTTCCTAAATATGTTAGCAAGTCCTGATTTCCAAGGCAACAAAATATATTAGTAGCAATTCTGTCTGTACTTGTGAAGGTTTTGAAAGAGAGAAACAACCTGATTTGGGGGGATCAAAGTCCCTGTGCAGCATTGTCACAAACTGTTACAACTTGCAATGGCAAGTCTATTACAGAACTGACTTTTCATTCATCTAGCCTGCTATGATTAGTTCTGAAAGGCAGGGACACGGAACTGTGTACACCAAAGCAATCCTCAAACTACCCAATTATATCTATTTATAGCTAGTTCAGGGAACCTTTTGCCTGTTGAGAATCACATGCCTGGGGAGTTATCAATTGGTGACCACATGGCAACCGTGGGAATGGCCACAGCCAAAAAAACATGGGTCACACTTCAGCTCCCCCTTTTCGCTCGCACTCTAGTTTTGCTTTTTCTCTCCTCCTCTGGTCTCACTTTCTTGCTCCTTGTCTATGAAGGTTCTCAGTCATCCAGGTGGAATTGTCTGTAGCTTGAATCATGTCAACTGGATTTCTATTTTCTCAGTGGAAACGTTTCGCTCCTTATCCAAGGAGCTTCTTCAGTCTGAGCAAAGTTAGTAAGGGAATCCTTAAATATGTTGCTGTGTGACCTTACACCTGGGGCTAGGTCATGGTTATTTTTGAGATGTTATTTCTAAGTCCCTTTATCATCTAAAGACTTTATCATCTTTATCATCTAAAGATTTCTTGCTCCTTGTTCAGTGGATTCCCCAAAGGTTTGATCACTTAGGCCAGAGCTTTCCAAACTTTTCATGTTGGACACACTTTTTAGACATGCATCATTTTGCGACACACTCTTACAGCAGGGCACAAGGCAGGCACTAGGATCTGCGCGGAATGACAGCAGGTTTGGAGGCAGCAGGGCACAAGGCAGGCACTAGGACCTGCGTGGAATCCTGGCAGGGTAGGTTTGGAGGCAGCAGGGCACAAGGCAGGCACTAGGACCTGCGCGGAATCCTGGCAGGGCTGGGAGGCAGCAGCAGCCGCCGCGACACACCCAGACACTGCAACCGACACACAGTTTGGAAAGGTCTGACAGGCTATTTCCTTATTAGTGATTGAGAGCATCTTATGGGGTCTTCCAATCATCTGTGTGCCAATATACAGTATCCATAATGAAGGACAGGCTTTATACAGCCACGATAATGGCTGAAAGACACTATAAGACATTATAAATCATTAGTGAGGAAACATGGTTAGAAAGGCTTTTTGAAATTAGAGGTTTGCAAATTGTCTGCCCCTGATTTATGGAACATGGCAATTATGTGGTGGTTTTACTTAGGACATTAACAAGGCTTTTTTTAGCCTGTGCTTGCAGTGTTGTTTATAGGTATCTTCCATGGATTCTAACTGCTAAGAGGGCCAATCCATTCTGTGTAAATTCGGATAATAGGTTTAGAGAGAAAATATAATATTTACATTTAATGTTTACTATATTTTCAATCCACTCAGTAATGTTTTCTGGGTGGATTATATAAAAAGAAGAAAAAAACAATAAAATCTAACACAAGTAATCTGCACAGAAAAGAGGGAAATGGAAAAGGAAATGGAAGGGCACCAGGGTAGATGTCTTCAGGAAGGGCATTTCAGGGATAGGGCATCAAGATTCTTTCCCATGTATCCATCTCCCTACCTTCATTGGGGCTTCTGAAAATAAATTGCATACGAGGAGATGCTTCTTTATTCATTAGTCTTTTCCTGCCTGAATATTCCCCAGAGATACGGACTTCAGCTCCAATGTTTTCCAACCAGCATGTTCATTGCAGACAATTCAATGAGTTTATATTATTATTTATCCAATCCGTTTATTAACTGCCTTAATCACCAAAGCAACTCTAGGTGGGGTAAAAGATAAAATAATAATTTAAAACAGGCTAAACATAGCCAGCATTAAGCAAATCAAAACCACCCATATTGAGAAATAGCAATACAAACACAGCCACCAGTGAGGTCACAAACTGTCCTATCTCAGGCCCTATTAAATAAGCTACGTCTTTATGGCTTTCTTAAAGGGCAACACCATTGGGGCCATATAGACTATAGTTTACTATAAGGATAGGTGAAATTAAACAATTGCTTGTAATGTGACATTGCCATTAATTAAATAATAATAATAATAATAATAATAATAATAATAATAATAATGGTGTTATTTATTTGATTAAATATAGCTGCGCACTCCAGTGGACTCTGGGCAGCTTACAAACCATAATAATTAAAACAATTAAAAACATAAACAAAATGAAACAAGACAGCCTGGACTACAAACAACCTTTAAAACCAAGCATCACAGCCTCCCCCCAACACATTAACCCCAGGCCTGGGACCAAAGCTGGGTTTAAGGGCTTTGTGGAGCCCCAGGAGAGAAGGCACCATCCATACCTCAATGTTCCTTCCCAAGTGTCTGTCTGTGGAACTAGAAAGCTTGGGTTATTGCTTTGTTACATTTATAGCTCACATTTTCGTTTTAAAAACACCCAAGGCAGCTTAAAAAAACTGAATAATTGGATTATTATAAACTTGTACCCAACTAGAATAGTAATTAAGCCAAATAACTCTTGCATATTGTGGCTACATTTTCAGTACTTGTATTAGAGTTATACTTCTCCATCAGAATAGCAGAGAGAGCAGAAATTTCTATAGTCTGACTAAAAATTATAGGACAAGGCTATTAAGAAAGGAACTATTCATATAAACATATTTCTGCTAAGCAGCTTCATGGACAAGTTATAATTCAGTTTGTTTCACAAGGGATTTCTAACTCTATCTAAAATTAACCATGGGATGATGTTCTCATGACTATAAATGGCTGGCCACATTGTTAAGGCTATTTAAGTGATTATCTCATAATAAATATCTTGTGGTCAAAAATTCCTGTTACTATTTATAATAGTGAATAAAAAATGTTTCTTAATCATTGTCTGTATTATGGAACTTTCACATTAAAAATACATGCTTCAGCCTTGAGGAAGAAGAAAGTTCAAGGACATGTGTGCCTAAGCAGTGAAAATTACTATGATGGAACTCTTTGTGACATGCTAGCTTTCTATTAGCAAGGACTTGATATAAGAGAGCATTCAAGCTTGCAGTGTCTTGTAAGCAGAAAAATCTAAATTTCTTTTTTGTCATGGCAAAGGTAGCTTTTCAGTACAGATGTCATGTTCTAAATGTAGAGAAGATTTTCCTAGTATTATTACTTCAACACTGGCCTTAATTAAAGATAAGGTATTAGGCAATGTGACATTAGGGTTAGGGGATGGGTTTTGTTGAACTAAAATCTGATTGTATTACAGATTTGAAAGGAGTTTTCCTTGGGTTTGGCAGGCACACGCTCAACTCTGGTGTTGGTTGTTGTGCTGCTCTGGAGCCATTTGCTCTGCAAATCTCTTTCTACAGGGTTCCTGTTCTCTGCTTTTGGCATATTGCATCCAGTGTGAAGGACATCTTGTTATTAAAGGACAGCCTGTTATTAAAGGAAGAGGTTGAAAACAAACTCCTGCTGCAGCTTTGTTTACAGCTTTTCTCTACAAAGCAATTGCAGTGGACATGCCCAGCTTGACATTTGTTTTCTGGACGATTACAAAGTTCATTTCAATCTTGGATTTCAAAGGGACATAATTTCCCTTCAGTGTCTGAACCCTGCAACCCTCAAAATACAGGGCAAAAATCCTGTACAGTATATCTTTTGGGTAGTAGAGTCAAGACCTCAAGTTGCACTGCAGGCATCCTTAAGAGTTGCTTTCCAGAAGACTGCACTAGTTGGGCCTAGAAAATCAGTGGCTGGTCTTTTAATTAAAAGTGCAGGAGGCTGCATCTATTACAATGACACTAAAGGGGCCCTTTGCAATATTACTTGCTTCTCCCTGTTATTGTTGCAGGGAGGGTTATGACTATGAGCAGCTTTCTAATTTAAAACAAACAGACCTGTCTTTCCCCCATCCCCTTGGTTACCTGCTTGCAGGATATACAGTAACAACCTGTTCGATTATGAAGAGTAACGGAGACATGTAACCCTCTAGACAACTGTTCCTTCCCCTTATCGCTTGTGTACCTAGCAGTATTACTGATCTAATAATGGACATTTAGGTGTGTATCTGCAGAGGAACAGCTGGACTAGGAGAATCTTCCTGGGACCAAATATTCTGCTGTGAAGAAAGGTGCTGTTTTTTTGTTGGATGGTTTATGTCGTAATCCCGGAGACTCCAAAATAGAAAAAAAAAAAGAGAAAGCCATGTCCTCCAAGGGTTTAGAGTTTCATTGGCAGGCTGAATGAAGTCCCCTGATGTCACTGATCCCATGCTTGATGGAAGTGGGACGTGCACAGATGACAGGATCAGTTTTCAGCCTGGAATGAAAGGGTGAGGTGGGGAGTGTGGAAGCCCCAGTGGACAACAGCTCCGCAGAAGAGCTTAGTCAGAGCTCTTGGATGAAGCTGGGAGGGACCATCCATTTTGTTCTCCATGGGAGGTTTTGGTCCATGGGACAAAAGAAAAAAAATGCCTAAGGACTGCAGTGCTTTTCAGACGTTCATGGCCTCTCTCTGCTGCTTTTATCATCATAACTCCATTGTTGGGGTCAAGGTAGGTAGTCTATAATGTTAAACAAAAAGTGTTAGTGGTGGTGAAACCATAACTTCAGAATATCTAGAGATAAGTAGAAGTTGACATGATTATAATATGCAAGAAATGACTTTAAAAGCTGTGAGGATAACATGTAGAAATGCTCTACTTATGCCACCCTAAGCTTTTTGCAGCAGTGTTATACAGTATTATAAATAGTAGTAGCTTAAAATAACAAATTAGATCATTTCAGACTAAACATGGACAAATCTCTTACTCTCAATGTACTATATTTTTGTATGTATTTAGTTTATATACATCCATCCATTCAATTCTGTTCCCACATTAAATTGCAATTTTATTCTAAATGTGCATGAAAATCTCAATTTAAATAATACTGAAATTATATCATCTCTCAAAATATGATTTTTGGATATATTTCCAAAGACCCACTTTTTAAAAAATACGTTGCACTTGAAAACATTCTTTTACATATATTTGGCTATAGGTTTTAAACTAAAAACTACCTGAAAATATTTGGAAAGTGTAAAAGCTGAGGGTGGGGGTTGCATATCTTTGCTCAAGGAGCTGCAGATCGAGTCAATTTAAGCATCTCTATTTGAAACTTAGGTTGCCTCCTAAACTGAAGTTGCAAAGAAAACAAAAAGCTGAAGAAACAGAGTGAGAGGATTTATTTACAGTTCAGTGATCAGATTGTTTGAAATATCTATTCTTCTTTAGGTTATTGAAAATGATATGTATACAGCGATTAATAATAATAATAATAATCAGAACTGCTTTATTTTTGAATTTACTTTCTGTTGAGTTTCCATCTTAAAGAACAAACAAATATATTTAAAAGAAGATAGTCTAAACAAAAAGCTTGCTATTGCTTTGCGAAATCTTTTGGTAACATATCCAAGAGCACTTTATTAATACGAATATAAAGTCATTGTCTGAATGTGAAGTTTTAATTGTCATCCGCTTCAGATACAACCCTGTCATTGTGCTGGATCAGACCAACAGTCTATCAAGGTCAATGTTCTCTTCTTAGAACTGTACTCAAATGCTCTGGGGAAGGAACACAATAACGTGATTTTGCTTGTCTTTCCCATTAACATGCCCCGACTATCTTGCGTCTGATACTTGAAAAAGATGTAACAGTCGTAACTAGTAACCACCGAAGCAACTAAGGCCTGCCCTTAGGGCTGACATCCCGAGTCATGCTGTTCTGCAACTGTACAGCGAGTGACATGTTGTGGCAATAACAGGTGAAAGGATCTAGGCTGGCCTGCCTATGCCAAGGCCATGGAATTGACTATGCCAACAGCAGTGTCTTCTTTTCTGATCGTTAAGACATTTTATAGTCAGAGATACTTGATCATGAATATATACTGTTATAGAGGTTCATTTTACCCATTTTGTGCTCAATGCCCCTTAAGTGTAGTTAGCAATTAAGCAGCAGAAGCAAACTCCAATTTATTCATGTAGTCATAAGGGTGATAAAAAATGAAATTTGTACAAGCTGTATTGTTTTTAATCAGGATTAGCAAGGAAAGAAGAAAGACAGGAAAAATGTTTCATGCTTCATAACTGAAGTAATGCTTATAGCCATAAAGGGAATGTTCCAATCCCATAAAACCCTAATATAGCGGTCTAAAATTGTCTAATTACACCCCTTGAAAAAGCTGTCTAAGATGCTCTTTGTCAAGTGGATGAAAACCATCTTCTACAAACTCAAATAGAGAAGTCCAGAAATTATCTGAGAAACAATGTCAGAATAATTGGAAAGATTGCTTCTGATGCAGAGACTGCAGTTTAATAAAGGTTGCTTAGATTGGGATTAAGGGTGTAAATGCTGTTATTTGAATTTGACTAGAATCAAAACATCCATGTGAATTTTTGGGCTTAACATTGCTATCAAAGCGGAATTAAAAATACAATTCTTGACTGTGCTGTTTATCTTGCTGTGAGTCTGTAATACTTAAAATGATGCTGTGTGTTGTCATGGTAACTTTCCATTGCTTCAGTCTACATGTTATCTAAGGGAACAGGAGAAGAGGCCGCATTTTATAAAGAAACCCAGCTGGCCTTGTTCAGATATAAGTTTTTTATTTAAAATGTTTCCAACTCTTTAAAATAGGCTTGGTACAGTCACTGCAAAGCTTTCAAGGTCTCCGATCCTTCCTGTTTAATAAAAGACATGGAAATTATATTTTAAACTTCTCTGAATATAGAATAGGAGAGCAACTAACTTTGGCTGTCCAAAATTAGAATGTGTGCCTGAAAGATTGTGGGCGCAGGTCGTGACTCCAATCAGGACTAATATATTAACACCTGTAAAATTAATACCACTAGAGAGAGAGAGAGAGTTGTGAGCTATGATGAGCAGAATGGAAATTAGAAGAGCCTGCGTATTATAGGGTGAGCCATCAATCTTTGCTGAGAATTTACTGGATTGCCATCAGCAACCAGGGGAAGAAGCAGAGTCTGTCTTGCTAATTATCCCACGTAATGTGGAATTGCTCCAGTCTGTTTTCCAGAGGCACAGGATGTGAGCCGCAATCAAGATATACTGTCTTTTATTAGATGCAATTTTAGTCTGAAAATACATATAAAGATGTCCTTGGTCTTAATCATAGCTCTTGCAGCAAAGAATAATTAGTTCTACTGTTTGGGAACCTAATGAGATGACATCTGAAGTAGGTTTATAGTTTTGTTGCAACAGGAATAAATTACTTGTATTTATGATCCCCAGTGAATGCAGTCATTTTCACAAATGTGGCAGTATGGCTGCTATAAGCATTTAATCATGAAAGTGAAGATTTGAGAATGAGAAAATAATTAGGTGTTTTGAACAGGTTAACCTGTTCTGAGTAACCTCAGATGCGTGTCACTCACTTGCGGATGTATTTTTACCATCTATAATTGAGACTAATCCAGCCGAGTTGGAATACGGAACCTTGAACCACAGCCAGACATGGGACCAAAGGAAGGCTTTGACACTATGTGCACAAGGAAAGCAAGGAACAATTTACTGGAGGATCCTTGCTGATTTTACATGCCAGGTCTTTTTATACTGACTTCCTTATTTGTTTGCAACTCAGAGTCTATTTGGTTTGCTTGAGTCCATCGTTTTCCATGTTTGGAAGCAGGACCAGATTTTGGTTTTGCCACTGACAGAAAGAAGGGTCTTCCGTGTAATTTCTGGGTTTCACATACATGAGTTATTTTTGTTGTTTATTCATTCAGTCGCTTCCGACTCTTCATGACTTCATGGACCAGCCCACACCAGAGCTTCCTGTCAGCCGTCGCCATCCCCAGCTCCCCCACAGTCGAGTCTGTCACCTCCAGAATATCATCCATCCATCTTGCCCTTGGTCGGCCCCTCTTCCTTTTGCCTTCCACATTCCCCAGCATCAGCATCTTCTCCAGGGTATCCTGTCTTCTCATTATGTGGCCAAAGTACTTCAGTTTTGCTTTTAATATCATTCCCTCAAGTCTGGCTCTATTTCCTGGAGTACGTACTGGTTTGATCTTGCAGTCCAAGGCACTCTCAGAATTTTCCTCCAACACCACAGTTCAAAAGCAACTATCTTCCTTCGCTCAGCCTTCCTTATGGTCCAGCTCTCGCAGCCATAGGTTACTATGGGGAATACCATTGCTTTAACTATGTGGACCTTTGTTGTCAATGTGATATCTCTGCTCTTAACTATTTTATCGAGATTTGTCATTGCTCTCCTCCCAAGAAGTAAACGTCTTCTGATTTCCTGGCTGCAGTCAGCGTCTGCAGTAATCTTTGCGCCTAGAAATACAAAGTCTGTCACTGCCTCCACTTTTTCTCCCTCTATTTGCCAGTTATCAATCAAGCTGGTTGCCATAATCTTGGCTTTTTTGAGGTTTAACTGCAATCCAGCTTTTGCACTTTCTTCTTTCACCTTCGTCATACAGCTCCTCAGCTCCTCCTCGCTTTCAGCCATCAAAGTGGTATCATCTGCATATCTGAGATTGTTAATGTTTCTTCCAGCGATTTTAACTCCAGCCTTGGATTCATCAAGCCCAGCATGTTGCATGATGTGTTCTGCGTACAAGTTGAATAGGTAGGGTGAGAGTATACAACCCTGCTGTACTCCTTCCCCAATCTTAAACCAGTCCATTGTTCCGTGGTCTGTTCTTACCGTTGCTACTTGGTTGTTATACAGATTCCTCAGGAGGCAGACAAGAGGACTTGGTATCCCCATACCACCAAGAACTTGCCACAATTTGTTATGATCCACACAGTCAAAGGCTTTTTTTGTTCAGTCGTTTAGTCAATAAAACTGAAATAGATGTTTTTCTGAAACTCCCTGGCTTTCTCCATTATCCAGCGGATATTGGCAATTTGGTCTCTAGTTCCTCTGCCTTTTCTAAACCCAGCTTGTACATCTGGCAATTCTTGCTCCATGAATTGCTGGAGTCTACCTTGCAGGATCTTGAGCATTACCTTACTGGCATGTGAAATAAGTGCCACTGTTCAATAGTTTGACCATTCTTTAGTGTTTCTCTTTTTTGGTATGAGGATATAAGTTGATTTTTTCCAATCTGATGGCCATTCTTGTGTTTTCCAAATTTGCTGGCATATGGCATGCATCACCTTGACAGCATCATCTTGCAAGGTTTTAAACAGTTCAGCTGGGATACCGTCGTCTCCTGCTGCCTATTATTAGCAATGCTTCTTAAGGCCCATTCAACCTCACTCTTCAGGATGTCTGGCTCTAACTCACTGACCATACCGTCAAAGCTATCCCCAATATCATTATCCTTCCTATACAGATCTTCCGTATGAATTAGTTATATGCCTGTGCTAAACTCCATTCAGAAGCTTCTAGACCTTCTAGAATTAATTTGTGGGAGCCTTGCCCCCATGGCTACCATTTATTTATTTATCAAATTTTGTTACCGTCCATCTCCCCCCTCAAGAGGGACTCTAGGTGGTTTACAATAAAAATTACCATGCAACTAGGCCTCATTCCCACTGAACCCCTTTAGTTTCTTTTTGACAGGCACAGTATTAGTATGTCATCCTTGACTTGACAGTCCTTCTGCTTTACCAAATTTATTTATTTTTCCTGCTGTATTGTTATCTTATTTTCATTCATCTCTCTTAACACTTTTTCAAAACTCCTTAGGGCTGTTCATTGGGATTCCCTGTTGTCCCTGATAGCTCCCTTTGTCTCTTTAAGAAATTGACTGAATTTTCCACTGCCTGCCAGAGAGTCCTCAGGTTTCTGCTGTGTCATTAATGCCTACTAATTTTCAGAGCCTGCTCAGGGCCTCCCCTTCCTGATTCCAACCAGTGCCAAAAGGGAAAGGGAAAAAGGGTTGCCTACTTGATTCCAGCAATAGCAGCTTCAAGTTCCCATCCATGACGATCTTTGCCAACTCTGCTACTGCCATTTCCGCTACTGATGGACTCTCCAGTATTTCCTATCTAGTCCGTTAATTTAATTTTATTTAAAATTTAAAAACATTACAGTTAACATTTCTTTTTCAAAACACTATTATTTGTGAAATTATATAAAAACTAAATATCAGTGTAACGATGTGACTATATTAGGTAAAAGGTAAAGGTTCCCCCGCACAGTCGTGTCTGACTCTAGGTGCTGGTGCTCGTCTCCGTTTGTTAGCCAGAGAGCCAGCATTGTCCAAAGATGCTTCCGTGGTCATGTGGCCGGCATGACGTGCACGGAACGCTGTTACCATCCCACCGAAGTGGTACCTATTTATCTACTTGCATTTGCATGCTTTCGAATTGCTAGGTTGGCAAGAGCTGGGGCGAGTGTGGGAGCTCACTCCGTCACGCAGCTATAAAATAACCTATATAATTTTAAAAAGAAAGTTTATGTTCTATCATCTATATCTATCTATCTATCTATCCATCCATCCATACATCCATCCATCCATCCATCCATCCATCTATCAATCATAAACTACCTAAAAACAAAAGCAAAAACAAAGAGAAAAAATAACCAAAGAAACTTGAAAATGAAAAAGAAAACCTTAAACTAAACTAGGATGTCAAGATAAGAAAGCAAAACCCTAAGTACTTAAATCATATCTATACCTAAATTATATTTTAAACATATATAGAAAAGCCCATATAAGATAGAGGTAGATATCACTACTGAAATTATATAATTTTCTTCCATTTTTCCACATTGTGATTCAGTTTTTCAACAATGAACCTAGAACGTATGTAATCATATTTCTGGGTCTTATCTCTCATTCAATACAAAGTTGTGTACAATCTGAAGAGAAATTAGAGTATCTCTGCATGAAGAAATCACTTGGTGCCTTCCTCACACTAGTAATTGCTTCAGGCTTGTCTTGTAACTACTTTTTTTTAACGATTGGACTGTGAATAATACTAACATACTTCAAAGGGTGAGAGTTGACAGATCTTAATAAGCATTTAGAGTCTGGAATACAGACATTCTTTCATGTCTACATCATCAGATTTTTTCTTTTACTTACTGTCCAAGCACAATATATTCAAACTTCTTCATAGACTGAAAGATTCCAAATTTGGGAGGCAAAATTTAGCAGATCATTAAATCTTTAACTCATAACTGCCTTTGAAGAACTTGGTTCACTGTAGCAATATAATCTCACCAATAATGAATTGGTTAGGACATGCCTATAACATATGTACGAAAGTACCTTCAGATTTATTACATCTCCAGCACAGAACTGTTGTGAGCTAACATTTAAAAAAAAATTCCTTGACAAGTACAATAGACCAAAAAGAGATTTTTTTGCTGTACTAATTAAGTATTCAAATCATAAGAAAAATATCTAACGTTCTTTAAAATCTAGAGCCATTGATTGAGTAATATAGATATTAAAATTATCTTGTCCAAATTCCTTGTTATTGTCCAAATTTTTGAAATCATTTAAAATTTTTCATATTAATAAATTGTCAGTTTAGTTTCAGTAAAGGGTTTCTCCAACAAACTTAACATCTCTGGTATTTGAGACGCCAAAGAAGTATCGGGACCAAACAGTGCAGGTAACAAGTATCTCAAGTATCTTAACTGTATTACCATTCATCCTTTTTTAATAATTGTACTCCTTTTGCAGAATCTCAAAGGTTTTAAAAATATTATTTAATAATTGATTGAGGGTAATTACTCCATTATGAACTCATGTTTTCCAGAAAAATGTATTACCAGCCCTTTTAAAAGAAGAGTTAGTTCAAAGTGTCAGTTTCCCATGAGAGGAAAAATCAAATTTAATTTTTCTACCCAATAAGGCCCAGTTATGTTCAATGCATGCTTGGCTCCACCCCACTGCATTGGCACTAGCAGCTAAGGACAGAATTGAGGATCTTTCCTTTGTTGAGGACTGGTAAGACTGATGATATCCAGGACAAAAGCTTTCTGTAAGACCAAGGGGGCACGATGGCTCAGTGGTTAAGACGCCAGGCTTGTCGATCGGAAGGTCGGCGGTTCGAGACCCGAGCGCCGCATGACGGAGTGAGCTCCCACACTCGCCCCAGCTCTTGCCAACCTAGCAATTCGAAAGCATGCAAATGCAAGTAGATAAATAGGTACCACTTCGGTGGGATGGCAACAGCATTCTGCGTGCATCATGCCAGCCACATGACCACGGAAGCATCTTCAGACAAAGCTAGCTCTTCAGCTAAGAAACGGAGATGAACACCGGCCCCTAGAGTCGGACACGACTGTGCAGGGGAAAACCTTTACCTTTACCTTTAAGACCATGCTAATAGGGGCTCCTGCTACTGTCCATGGTCTTGTTCAGTCTTGACCAAAGGCCACCAATCTTTAAAGTGGAAAGAAGATATCATTCAATGCCCAAAGTCGCTTATCAGTTGCTAGTACCAAAATCATGCCCAGCAAAGCAGAGCCAATGTTAAAGTAATAAAATGTCTAAAATGTTAAGGAACAGATGGCATAAAACACCCCCATTAGGAAAACTAAGAAAAACTCAGTGATACTGAGGGGAGGGGAGAGAATTAAAACAAAAAGGAGAATAAATGTAATATCCAGCCTCCCATCCTGTTTACCCCAAGGTGGATAAGAAATTCATCTCATTTTTTTCTAAGCAAAGTGTCAATCATCTTTTGAAAGAACAGTAAAAAAAACAGAACACATTTCAGATAACCCAGTTTGCTTTAGCATTTGAAATGAATGGTTTAGTGTCCTTCATTCTATTGGATCATCATGACTACAATTCCCTGCAAATGACAGAGATTGGTCCCCAAAGGAGCAGCTTGGGCATAAGTTTCTTTGTGTTTTGGATCTGCAAAGGATTGTTGACCCACTCACCAGAATCCAGAATGGAATGCAGTTGCAACTTTAAAGTGAATTGACCCCACCTTCCCTGGGATCTTGCCATTTTGTCTTGGCCTTTTGCTATGGCAGTTGTGGAGTTTGGTGCAAATGGGGAAGTTCTTGTTCTTAGGCAGTGTGTAGTGTTGCAGTCTTGCACTGGGCAGTCTTGCTAGTGATTGTAGGGGACACATGGCTTCTCATGCCTTCCAACTCCTGGTATCATAACATGGCACCAAGCAACCAGGACTGAGTAAAGGGACCATGGGGCCAGAATAGACAGAATAGGGTGGTTGGTAGCTTGCCACCTTAGTGACCACCTAAAATGCCTTGGTAACGTTTTTTGTTTGTTTGTTTGTTTGTTTTGGTGCAGAATTGAAATGGTAGATGATGCCATTCTTACAGGCTAGCTGACCAGGATAGACAGGCTCTGACTGGCTCTTAGTGAAGCACCATCAAGTCACAAAGAAGTAAACATAGCCTAATTTCAATAGCATTCTCTTGTCCATGGATAAACAGCCTACTCAAGTCCTACTTCATTTTTATTCTGAAATCAAGACAGTTTGGGTGAGGGAAAAGTTGGTCATCTGGAAGTCATCTGCCATTTGATTTAACTTGAGGTGAAACTTAATATCTGTCCTTTTGGAATGTGGGAAAGTGCAGAATAGAAATGGAAAGAGGTTTGTGTGTGTGTGGTTTGTGTGTGAAAGAGAGAGTGAGAGAGAGAACATTACTTCATCTCTGCTGTTTAATTGCCTTTTCTCACTCATAAACCAGGAGTCTGAAACTCAAATCATTGTGAGGCCTTTTGCTATATGAAGACTACAAGTGGTCCTCACTTAACGACTGCCCTGTTTAGCAACTGAAGTTACAATGGTGCTGAAAAAGTAACTTTACAACCTGTCCTTGTGCTTACCACCGTCACAGCGTCCCCGTGGTGATGTGATCCAGATGTGGGTGCTTCGCAACCGATGGGTGTTTATGACCATCACAGTGTCCCGTGGCCATGTGATTTCCATTTGCATGCTTCACAACTGGCTTCCAACAAGCGGAGTCAATAGAGAAGCCGGCAGCGAAATCGCAAGTCATGGTCACATGATGTCTCGCTTAACAACCCGCATGGTGATTCACTTAATGACCATGGTGGAAGTTAGGTTGTAAGTCCATTTGCGGTTATGTAATGTTTCACTTAACGACTACATTGCTTAGTGATGGAGTTGCTGGTTCCAATTGTGGTAGTTAAGCGAGGACTGCCTGTAGTTTATTAGCCCAAGCAACCCAGCCCTGAAGCCGTTTCATTTCACTGTAGTGAGTGAAAAGTGAAGAAAATGTAAAGTATGCCGTTAAATATAATAATATAACATAATATAATAAATTAATAATTTTAAAAACATTATTGCAAAAAAAATTACTTGCAAAACAGCTATGCAGCAGCCATTTCACAGGCCACTTTGATGCTTATGTGCCATCAAGTTGGTGTCAACCCCATAGATAGATTTTCTCCAGGAGGATATGTTCCCAACCTTGTCCTTCAAGGTCTTCCAATGGAGCACTCAAAGATCATATTTAGGATGAAATTAAATCAACTAGGAAACCTGCTCAAATCCAGTGTAGAATGTAAGGAAGATGACCATGATGGAAATAAGCAAGAATTGTTACCTAAACAAAAGGGGCTGAAACATTTTTTAAATCCAGAGGAATGAGATAACATTTGGAAGCGGCTCAGGCAGAAACTTCCTAGTTCACTGAAGTATAAGAAGGAGGAGGAGGTACAGCACAATCAGATTCTGTTATATATTATCATATATCATATATCATATCATCAGTTAGTTTTAGTCTTCCTGTGCAGTAGATTCCGTGGTCTGGTCTACTTGGTGGGGCTGACCTTCTGCTTTTGTTTTTCTTCTCTCTCCTTGCTGAGCAGATGGATCTTTCCTTCCTTTCCTTTCCTCTCTTTTCCTTTTGCCTAGCAGAAAGATCTTGCTTACTTCTTCACTATCTTTTCCACTTCTTGTTAGGAAGGCCAGACCTTCGTGGAAGGGTGGCTGAACCCAGCCCTCCTGCTTGCCCTGCCTCAGCCTCCTGGCCATCTTCCTGGTCAAGCCTCACCTCTTTGCTGCCCCTGTCTGGATGACCCCCTGGAAAGCCCTCCGAGTTGGTTGAATTGAGGCTGTCAGGCCCCTGTTCTTCCTAGAGTGCTTCCTGTGGCTCGGCCTGGGCGTCCATGCAACTATGCAACATTTACACTCCATAGAAAATGACTCGGTGAGTCACAGGCAGCCCAGACACCCCCAAGCTAGGTTGTTCCTCCTGTCTCTTCCTCCTAGTTTCAGGATCAAAATAAGTCTGTTAAAATAAATGGCAATGTTTGATCCTGCGTTAAGGATGCTTGAATAAAAAACCAGTTGGTTAAGCATTTGTTAAATGCTAATTCTCAATAGTTTAGCCTCAGCAAAAAAGACAATTGTTGGAAGTTCATTAAAAATGCCACATATCCAAGTACTGTACAGTATAAGGAGAATCCAGGAAAGTGGAAGCTCCCAGGATTTCAGACTATTCATAGAAAGGCTAGATTAGAGAATAAGAACTTTTGTCCTTTAGTCTTTCAAGTACTATAAAGATTCATTCACATCACTAGAAGCCCTGGAATTCATCCAAGTTACTGAAAAAAAAAGCCTGCAGTCATGGGAAAAATGTTTCAGTGGTTATTGTTGCATGGTAACTTGCAGTGTACATTCATGGTGTTTCCAAGTTAATGCCACTTAGTTCTGCTTCTTTCTCAGGAGTTGTAAGCAGAGATTTATTTAGAAACCAGCAGGCTGCTACAAATGCTTGAGAATCTAGTTATTTTTGGTTGGATTTTTCATTGATAGATTCAGTCAAGAGAGGCTGAACTGCAGAACATCTTGTGTTTTACTCTTTTCTGGAGAATTGAAATATTTTAAATGCTTCTTACAGGATCAGATTAATCAAGATGATGATGAGGAGGAGGCCCCCAGATCCCAGCTGTCCTCAGTTTCTCCACTTTTTTCATAGATGTGAGCATTAGCTGCAGATTGGAGAGAGGACAGTTGGGGACATCCTGATGAGAGTTGGGCCATTGTAGACTATATTTCCAGCTGGGCAAAGACCTTCAGCAGGAAAAAGGAACATTGCTTCTGGAACATGGATGCGGTTCAGAGTGCCAGCACTCTCAACATTCAACATTGATACATGGCTTCCAGAACCAGTTTTTCCTGTCCACACCAGAGTTAAAGCTTACTATAGTGGTGGGCAACTTCTCAGTGGTTGGAAAATACTCTTTTGGGAAAGATTTTTGGTGTTTTGGGTTTTTTTGTAACCAAGAGCTTCAGTAGATGGGGTAATGACATAGTGACCTTGCAGGAATGATGGTTTCTAGGATTTTATGGAGATTTGTGGAGGGGATGCATTTACTTTTGGGGGTATGATAAGCCTATCTGAAAGCTTAAATAGATCTTTTCCCCTTTCTAATGGGAAACTGATGTTTCTTTGGTGGGAAAAAGGGGTTGGGATAATAGATACAGCCTATGGGTTGCAGATTATCCACTCCTGGCAAGACATTCCTTAATTCAGGGGTGGACAACCTCTTTCCATTTCAAATATGTATTGACTTCCTAAAAATGCAGAATTGCATTTCAACAACCTGTGCAGCAGTAGCTTCAGATACCTTTTTGTTTTGAAGATTTTTTTTCATGATTCCTGGGATTCAGCCATTTATAATGATTTGGAGATTTTATGAGAAACAGGCTGCTCTTTCAGTGTTCTCAGGCACAGTTGCAAAATGTAAATAACATAAATAAAAAAGAAAGCAGATGTGTCTTGAGAGGAGTAAAATAATTTAAACTGATATCTGATTCTTGAGGCAAAATCTGCAATAGCAGAAGGAGAGACATCTGAGTTTAATTAAAATGCCACTGCAATACCTGTGAGTTATCTAGGAAAACAGAAGTTAATTAAAGAAGAGGGATTAGATTAAAACAGGATTAATTTAATTCATAGATGGTTTAATGCAGGAGCTTGGAGTCCTCCAGATGCTTTGGACTACAATTCCCATACCACTATGGCAATGCTCATGGAACTTTAAGTCAAATCATCTGGAGAATACGGATTGCAGCCCTGGTTTAATTTAACCCTGCATCTCCTAATTATCTGGGTTCTCACAACTGTATCAAGGGTGGGATTAGCATCTAGTGTAATTATGAAATCCCTGTCACTACCTATTCTGCTTTAATACCAAACCGCTTCAGGATTATTTGAAGTTGAAACTGCCCTCTCCTGGTCAATTGTGTTGTTGAAAGAGGAAAGATAGGATTAATTTACACCCTCTGTTCTGGTCACCTGTAGAAGGATGTCCTCTAGCACTTCATTTCTCCCACACTCTTTTTATTTTTCATCTCCACCTACATGGCTGCACAGAAAGGTAAAACAGGACAGAAAGAGGATGTGGAGAATCTTAGTTACTATTGGATTATTGATTTTATTTTTCTGCAATTTTTAAGAAATCCACAACTGGCTAGCAAAGGAAGCTGGGATATTAGCAAAGATGGGGTTGCTCCCACTGTAACCAGGAGCTTCACGCTGCACTGATCATCTGCTGCTGCTTCATCAAAAGTCATTTGATCTGGGGTTGGTAGATGAGGTCGATCATGCTGCTATTAAGTCTTTCTGCAATACACTGCAGCTTATCCTTAAAAACACTATAAGAATAAGAATCTTTCTGCTAAGAGATTATGGTCAAGAGAGTTTCTGAGAATATGTCAGTAAGGGGCCCTTCAGATAGGTATATGGAAGCAAAATAGGATTCTGTAGCACAGTTCCTGTGCTGATGTATTGGAAATAGAGATAAAAGTAGTAAAGTGTCAGAACCCTGGCATGCCCCCAGGGTCCCGCCATTCCCCGAGCGCACCCAGCATCACAAAGGGATAAAGAAATTGACAAAGGAAACAAAAGACCCAGGGCGCGGACGGAAGGATAACCGCCAACCACGCCTCCCAGATGAGGGGCGATAAAGAACTCAAGGACATTGACCCAACCCTGACACGAAGCGGACGGAAGGGAAGTCCGCAGCAGGGAGGGGGCGGGCGCCCTGGCGGGAGGGTTTAAAAAGCCAAGCCGGGAGTCCGGGAACCATCCGTGCCTTTTCACTTGCTTGCTCATGTACAGCAATAAATCATTTACTCGCCAATATCCGAGCTGAAGTCTTTATTTGGGAGAAATGTTTGCGACTCACCTGAGAAGCAGCTTACATAAAGTGATAAAGCAGTTGCGTGTGATTGCTCCACCCCGTACACAGTTCTTTTATTGTTGGCCCAGAAGCTGATGTTCAAGGCCTATAAGACTTGAACATAGAGGTTCAAATGCATTGATTACAACTCGCATAGAATGATCAAGGGCTTCACTGATGTATCCAACATCACACACACACCCCTTTTTCTGATCAGATGCCATCACTTCAGGTTGCCATCCATTATAAAACGATGACTGAGCTTGACACCCATTTCGGTTTGCAAACAAGGGTGAATTGTGCATGGCATGGTTTGATTTCCATGTCAGGCTTTTCTACCTCCCTCTCAAATTTATATTTTTATTTATTTATTTATTTAAATGGCCAGAATCTTACAAGACCAACAAATCTTGTAAGGTTTCAGCCATTTCCCCTATTCCAGGTGTCCACGCAGTCTTCCGTGGAAATTGCATATACTCTTGTCCAAAATCATGCATGGTCTAATGTGGGAACACTACAATCTTGTAGGATTTAGTAACTTTGTGAAACTTTGGTCACTTTTTAAGTTTTGAAAAGAATATTTAATTTGGAGGTTTTGAAAGCACCCTCTAGGGGTCTTGCACACGCTGCTTTGCCCATCCTCGCTGCATTGGCTTGTTTGTGAGCCCAGTGAAGGGGCTTTGACAGTTTTATTTCATACTGTAAGGTAGCCTTGTAGAGCTGAAGGCAACACACCTACCACTCCCTCCTCCCACCCCCCCACCCCCCAAGAATCCAGTAAGGTGGGTTGGGCTGAGAGAAAGGGATTGTCCTAAAGTCACTCAATGGATTTGAATTTTGGTCTCCTCTTTCCTAGTAGAGGGGCGTGGTGGCTCAAGAGGGGCATGGTGGCTCAGCGGGTAAGACACCAGGCTTGTCGATCGCAAGTTTGGAGGTTCGAATCCCTAGCCCCTTGTGCGGAGTGAGCTCCCGCACTCACCCCAGCTCTTGCCAACCTAGCAATTCGAAAGCATGCAAAATGCAAGTAGATGAATAGGTACCACTTCGGTGGGTAGGTAACAGCGTTCTGCATGTGTCATGCCGGCCACATGACCGCGGAAGTGTCTTAGGACAACGCTGGCTCTTCGGCTAACAAACAGAGATGAGCACCGGCCCCTAGAGTCGGACACGACTGCACAAATGTGCGGGGGGAACCTTTACCTTTACTTTCCTAGTCCAGTACTGTAACCACATAACCAATGTAGTGAACTTAACAATACTGGCTAAATAATACTGTTTAGCCCAGTATCGCCTGGTCTGATCAGCTACATCTTTCAGGAATCTCAAGTAAAGAAAGCTCTTTCTCTTTACCTACTGCCTGAGGCCAGAGAAATACTGAGGGTTTGCACTTAACAAAGCATATATTATGACCCCCCCACACACTTCTCTCCTCCTTAGACCAGTCTTTGCTGTTGCATTCACACAAGCGTGACCAGGTCACGTAAGACTTGGCAAGTGTATTTGCATAATATGTGATGCTTGGTTACAACTTTGGGGTGTTTGGGAAGGCTGAGTCTAATGTGGAAACCCAGCTTATTGGTTTAGGATGGATTCTGCAAGGCTGGAAAATGAATTAATCCCATAACCAAAATGGGTAAATTGGGTGAACTCAGCTTAAATCCATTTAGGAGAAAGGGCTGTGCTAATGGCGAAGGTCCAAGTTCAAACCTGTTGACTCAGGAACAGGTTAGCACAGCCCTTTCTCCTAAATGCATTTCCTCTTTTACTTTCTTTCTGCCTTCTGAGCAGGAAAGGACATAACTGACTCAACAGAACACTCATGATTATCCCAAAACATCCAGGTGGGTCATGGGTGACCCACCCCTTTGCAAGTAATCATTACCAGTTGCTCACCCAGCAGTAGTTTTACCAAATGCCACTTAAAGATCAAAGGCTGGCAAAATGCAGCAGGTGGCTTCTGCTGGCTATTGCAGACCTCCTGACATGTGAGGCAAAATGAAAGTTTCTGGCTGGATAGGTTTTTCTTTTCTTTGCTTGTCTCAGGCCTGGTTTGGCATAATCCTTCTCGTTCTCTTTTGCAGTTTTTAAAGGAGAAGCAGGTGATGGACAGTTCCCCAGAAAAATTGAAGAAGGAGCTGGAAGAAGAACTACAGATGAGCAGTGATGATTTGCGCAGCCACGCGTGGTACCACGGGCGGATTCCACGAAAGGTGTGCCCCCTTTGGTCTCCCTTTTAGGCAACCCGGGAGGTTCTTCTGTGTTCCTTCCTGCTTATTTGCAGTGCCAAATCCTGCCAACGCTTGATCCCACTCCATGTAGTTCAGCTTTTAATGAGAAAAACAACAGGAATCACTCTTAAGATTTCTGGAGGTAGAACAAAGGCTGTAGTTGGTGGGAACATGAAGCATATTGGGTTGGGCCAAGTCTTAGGAGATGATTACCTATGGGACCAGTGTTTCTCAACCATGGCAACTCTAAGATGTTTGGACTTCAACTCCCAGAATTCCCCAGCCAGCCATGCTGGCTGGAGAATTCTGGGAGTTGAAGTCCACACGTCTTCAAGTTGCTAAGGTTGAGAAACACTGTGTGGGACTGCCTTTCGCCTGTTGTTTCTGCCTGACCAGTAAGATCTGGACTAGTTGGTATGTTCCAGGTCCCAGCTGTAAAGCAGTGTATCTTGTGGGATTTAGGAGATGCACCTTCTTGGTGGCTGTGCCTCCCTGTGGGCCAGTGTGCTCCCTGAGGTCTGCATGGCTGTGACTCTCTTGGGCTGTCATAAAGCCACAAAACGCTGGTTCTTTTGACATGCCCTGGGGTAGGCTGTAGTGATCTGTCCCCTGATGGTGAATGGTTGGGGTTATGTCTGTGTTAGTTATCCATCTCTGATGCGCACCGTTTGTTCTGCTGTTGATTTTGTCTTTCTGTTGTTTTTACTCGTCATTTTTCAATGTTTTGATGAAACTGCCACATAAGCACAGAATTTGTTGCCTGATTTTGCATATGTTATGCTAATTTATTCTGAAAATCCCCACTTCCCTTAAAAGAAACAAGCAAGTTCCTAGCTCTCATACATTTGTCATGAATTTGAGATGGAGGGCCAAATAAATTGAAATAATAAATGAATTGGGGGGTGTCCGTTTTATGTTGTTCTATTCCAACCTTTTTCTGAGAAAAGACTTCCAAATTATTTGAAAACATTAATAAATACTGAATACCATTATATCAAAATAGGCCAAATATATTTAACTTGCATAATTTATTCTGATTGCAGTTTGCTTTTCTGATAGCATGTTGTACACACAGCTGGTTACAGAAATAGCTTAATTCAGACTGAAAATAATAGCACTCACATTTGCAAAATGCCTATCTTTTGGGGATTTGGATTTGGTAAGATAGTTAAAAGCAATAAACCACATCTCTATTCTCAACCTGGTTTTTATTGTGACATCTATATGCACTTCTGTACCTGAGTGAGAAGAGCTGTTACTATTTTAATCCAAGGCA
Organism: Charina bottae; assembly: GCA_023362775.1. Classification (NCBI taxonomy): domain Eukaryota; kingdom Metazoa; phylum Chordata; class Lepidosauria; order Squamata; family Charinaidae; genus Charina; species Charina bottae. Next base: position 26,897,251 of record JALMGJ010000003.1, on the reverse strand, counting down.
ACTGAAACAGCGTGAGCCAGTAATCAAAATGCAGATCTTCTCAGTTTTAAGTACTCCTGTGGGAATCAATCTGGGAATCATTCAGAACCTGCAGCCATGCAATGTCTGATAATTAAAGGTTGTCTGATAAAAATGGAAAGACAATTAAAATAGTATTTCATGGTTGCAAGTAAGTGTGTTAGATACAGGTAAAGAAGCCACTGAAAGAATTGTTTTTTTTTACTGAAACCAATGAAAGAATAGAGTTCACAATAGGCTAGAATCCTATTTAATCATACTTGGGTATAAATTTAAATTCCATTGATTTAGTGAATCTGCTCTGAGTCAGCTAGATCCAACTCAGGACTGTTTTTGGAGCTTCCGAAATAAAAGACAGTCCATTAGTGGCAGTCAGGGCAAAATCTATGATGTTAATGTTACGTTTTACAATTTCAAACGAGCAGTTGTAGGTGGTCTAAAGTAGCACTGGGGCCACAGGACAAAGGAGGGAGCATTTAATGCTTTCACTCTGCTGTGGTCCTGATGACAGCTTTCTTCTGGAATATGCCTTAGTCCAGAGCTTTCCAAACTTTTCATGTTGGTGACACACTTTTTAGACACGCATCATTTCGCGACACACTCTTACAGCAGGGCATCATTTCGCGACACTCTCTTACAGCAGGGCACAAGGCAGGCACTAGGACCTGCGCAGATTCCTGGCAGGGCAGGTTTGGAGGCAGCAAGGCACAAGGCAGGTGGAAGCCAGGAGGCAGCAGCAGCCGCCGCAACACACCCAGACACTGCAGCCGACACACTAACGTGTCCCGACACACAGTTTGGAAAGCTCTGCCTTAGACGTTCGACTGACTGAGCTTGCCATCAATACAAATAGCAGTTTCAGAGGGAGAGTTTTGATGAAGTCTACCACAGGGAGGGTTTGGACCCACTTCTGTGGCTCTCTGTGGCCTGGCAGCTGCCTTCATCCTTCTGTAGCTGCAATTTGTAGTTTTAAAATATATGCATGTTAATTGTATTTGTGCAATTAACATCAGGGCTAGTTTAACCCTGATGTGCATCATGATGGGAACTTAGGGGACCTATCAAATGTTACTGTAAGGACTGTCAAGCGACAGCAGCCATGACTAATCTGTTGTCCTCAAAATGTTATGGACTATAGCACCTATCAGCCCTGGCCAGGATGATGGGAATTATACTTCCAAACTATCCGGAAGGCACCAGGCTTCTTGACATCATCAAAGCTTTGCATTTTTATTAGCATTGGCATGTTTAAACCTCTTTGCATTCTGATCACTTTGTTTTCCTTTCCAGATTAATATGTGTACCCTGAATAATTCCAGAAGAATATTAATGCTGGTTTTGTAGCAGTCAGAAGGTTAAGATTGCTTATGCAGCCTCAGATATTGATAATTTTATTGTAGTGTGAAGTCTCCCAGGCAATAGTCACCATACATACTTAAGTGAAATTGAAAACATTATAGGAAATCTTCCATCTCAGTTTAGAACAAAATGATCTTGGTGATTGTTAAACCTCATGGAATGCTCTCTGAGCACTACGGAGTCATGTGTATAGCATATCACCAAGTTTTACCCAACTGATTGCTGTGAAAGAGAGCAATCCATACCTTTTATTCAAGGAATATAATCTTACAACAATTAGTCCAATTTACTTGCCCTATATTGTACAAAACAAGGAAAGGAAAGGAAAGGAAAGGAAAGGAAAGGAAAGGAAAGGAAAGGAAAGGAAAGGAAAGGAAAGGAAAGGAAAGGAAAGGAAAGGAAAGGAAAGGAAAGGAAAGGAAAGGAAAGGAGATTCCTGCTGGTGGGGGATTGTTCCTGCAAAAAATTCTTGCATTCTAGCCAAGTAACCTTGGCCTTGATTTCAGAAGTAACAGAATCAGAATTATGATTCTCCCTGGGTAGGGAAAATTGGAACGACTTATATTTATAAAGCAATCTGAATTTGGTCTTGTGAGAGGTAGTCGTAATCTTTTTACAAGCTTCAAACGCAATAGCTAAAAAATGTCTGCATGAGGCAGAGAAAATGAAAATAAAGCCAGAAAAGAAAGAATATATGAGTTGACTTCCGGTGGGAATATGGCAGACTGAGCAGCTGTGCCCGCGAGCTCCGTGGGCAGAACTGGCATCATGGCATATTCTTCGGGCTCAGACTGGTTCTTCTGTAGCCCAGAGCTTTTTTCCGGATTAAGGAAAAAGCTTGGATTCGACCCATTTGTCCTCCTAACGAGTTGTACCCAGGAGATCGTGGACAGCGTGCATGATCTACGGGAAAGACTTCGCCGGGAGGCAGGGTTTTCTCCATTTCCGAGCCGAGCTGCAGTCCCTTAAAGGGACAGTAAGTTCTGCCTTCCCATTTCTTAATTACCCAATTTAATTTTTTAAGTTTTATACCCTAAGAGAGGCTTTCTACAGTAAGAAGAAACAGACTCTCTTGGTGCTTATTGTTATTTCTGGAATACTTTTTAAAATCTTTTTAAGTTTTGGCTTGTTTTCCCGTTTAAAGATTAAGGAAAACTGAAAACAAGTAATTGCTTTCCTGTTATTGTTTTCGTATTGAATTTGAAGGATTGAATATTTTCCTACACGTTGGATTTCTTGTTTTTTCATTCTTAGTTTTTTGTTCTCTTTCCTTGAGATCTGCTTGTTATTAAATTTCTTTTTGTTTCATGTGGAAACTTTGTTATCAACTTATTAACTTGTTAACTCCTATCTACTGTGAGTTAAGTAGCTAGGGGGCGCCATAATCTACTGCCTGAAAAATGGAAGGTTTTAAAGAGATTTTTTTGGAGTTTCATTGTGAGCTTAAGCAGTCAAGTTATTCTGCAGAATATATGGGATATTGGGGAAGAGATCATTTCTAAACTGTGTCATCTGGCTGAAGATGGTATAGAGGAAGATGAAGATTTTGGCAAAGAGGAAGATGCTTTTGTGGTCAGTGATGTTGAATTTATGCCAGGCGAAGACTACAACTTGGAATTGAAGGGGTTACAGTGACAGTCTGAACTGCAGATTATAAAGAGAGTTGGTTTTTTTGGAAAATTGATACGTCTTTCTGAAGGATTGTTATGGGAAAGAAGAAAATATGTTATGTGGGAGGTTTTTTGCCGAGAGGTTTGGGTTTTCAAGGGGGCAGTTGAGCTGTTTGATTTCTATAAGAAAAATGCCTTGGGTGTAATTGGGAGATATGTAACTGTCTTAGTTTATTTTGAAGTAGGGTAAAAATTTAAGAATGTATAACTGGACTGATAATGAGGTTATGATTATTTTGTTTTCTTTTAATGACTTGGATTAAGATATATTGGAATTGTTTTAAGATCTGTTTAATTTGCAAGATGTATTAGATATTTATAAGATATAATAATAATTGTTTGATTTTTAGGTTTAATAGAGTTAAGATTATTGTAGTATTATGAATCATAAAAGCAGACAATTTATATGTATTTATAATTTGATTTTCATTATAGTGGACAGAAATATAGAGAATAGTGATAGGAAGGAAATAACTAAATGGATGTTGTCTTATGGGGGAAGGAAGTTGATTTAGAAATATATATGTGTGTGTATATATACACACACACACACACACACACACACACATTTTCTTTATGTAAAGGGAAGGAACAATTGCATTAGTGATTTGTATATGTGCTAATGGAAAGATTTATAGAAATGATGTGATCTTGGTTTGATATAGAGCAAGAGACTGGTGGAGAAATTGCTGTATATTCTTGCTGTTGAAAGTTGGAAGTCACCTTTGTATGTAATCTTCAAAAAAAAATTCTTCTGTTTTACACTTTTTAGTTTTTTTCTTTTTGTAGTTTTCTTTGTTTTGTTGTGTAGTTTTTATCTTTGTCTTAAACTTAATAAAATTCTTTAAAAAAGAAAAAGAAAGAATATATGAGTTGAAGTCTGGCAGAAACCCTAATACAGAAAAGCTGAGGGACTGGGTAAGATCAGCTCCAGAAAGATGATGATGATGATGATGATGATGATGATGATGATGATGATGAGACTTAGTTGTTTTTGCTGAATATTTGCCAAACATGAATAATTCTGGAACATGTTTTTAATGTTTTGTAAGCAGCACTCCATTTTTGAAATATTATTTTTTATTTAAGCAACTTGTGTGGCTGCCCAACTTACAAATTGTGACTCTGGGTGGCTAACCTAGGATTAAAAATGAAAAAGACAAGCAATAAGCACACAGACTGCAAAAGCACAGCATGAAACAGCACAAACCGAGGCCAAACCCAACCTATTCAACAACCCGAACTATTTATCACACAGGCCTGGGAATAAAAAAACTCCACTTTTCAAAGCATTATGGAAAGCCAGCAGGGTCAGGGCCATTTGGATCTTGGAGGGTATGCGATTCTATAGGGCAGGCATTGCAACAGAGAAGGTGCACGTCCACGGTCCCCTTAGATCATAGCTTTCCAAACTGTGTGTTGCAACACAGTACTGTGTCACCTACGGTGTGCAGGTGTGTCGCGTGAAAACCTGGAAGTGCTGATGGGGCGCCGCCTCTGCCGTGCCGCCTCCGCCGCACATGGCAGCGCGTGCGGTGGTGGCGGCGCGCCATCAGCGCTTCCTGGTTTCGCGCGACACACCTGCACGCCGCCGCCGCCGCCGCTGGTTTGTGTCACCAACAGGAAAAGTTTGGAAAGCTCTGCCTTAGCTGCCGTTTCATAAAGGGAACCCAATGCACGTCCACCCTGTTGGATCTCATGGAGTGGGCAGATAAGTAGTCCCACAAATAACCAAGCCCTGTGCCGTGAAGATGGTTGTATGTGTATCTTTACTAAAAATATGCCAGCCTATAGCAAAATAAAATAGCTGACCGGGGGTCCAGTAGTGGATAATTTCCTTTTGTTTCAAACAGGCATGTCTTTTCTCTTAAAGGTGTCTGAGAGCCTCGTTCAGAGAGATGGCGACTTTTTGATTAGAGGTTCTCTCTCCAGCCCCGGAAATTTTGTCCTTACCTGTCAGTGGAAAAACATCTCTCAGCATTTCAAGATCAATAAAACTATCTTGCGGCTCAGCGAAGCTCACTGCCGGGTGCAGTTTCACTTTGAAGACGAAGGTTTTGACACCATCCCTGGCCTGGTGCGATGCTATGTAGGCAATCGCAAGCCCATATCAAAGCAGAGCGGAGCGATTATATTTCAGCCCATAAACAGAACTGTGCCTCTGAGATGCCTGGAGGAGAAATATGGGACCTCCCCAGTCCTGCCAAGAGAGGACCGCGTTCCAGAAGGGCAAGTAGAAACCCCACAAAGGCTGAGCCTTAATATGTGCAATCGACAGGCCAGAGAGTCCAGTTTAGCCAAAGGAAATCTTTTAAGGTACTACCACTTTGTTTCACGAGTGGGTGCTGTGTGTTGGTTATAATGCATGTCCTTTTCCTGTTGAACAGCTGGGATGCATTTATTTAGTCTTACGTTCGTTTGTTTGCAAAATCACTCACTTTTCCTTCAGTAGCTCAAATGTGTTGCAGAAGATCTGCAATTGGACCAGAGGGCATCATCTTTCTGAAAGCTGGAAGAGAGCTGTGGAGAGCCAATGGTTGGGAGAAGCCCTTTAACTTTTTCCTCCTGCATTGTTCCTTCCAAATGTATCTCAAAGTTGCATTAGCTCAAGTGGCAGGAAAAGACTAGGGACTGTTTTTGTTTCTCTCCATTAAAGTACGGGGAGAGAGAGAGAGAGAGCGCGCGCGAGAGCGCAAGTCAATTAGCATCTTGTCAAGAAAGGGGACTTGTATTGTGCAAAAGGGTGAGCAATTCACCTCTGTATTTGTGAGCTGAGGGGCGTGGTGGCTCAGTGGGTAAGACGCCAGGCTTGTCGATCGCAAGTTCGGGGGTTCGAATCCCTAGCCCCGCATGACGGAGTGAGCTCCCGCACTCGCCCCAGCTCTTGCCAACCTAGCAATTTGAAAGCATGCAAATGCGAGCAGATAAATAGGTACCACTTCGGTGGGGTGGTAACAGCGTTCTGCACACGTCATGCCGGCCACATGACCGCAGAAGCGTCTTCAGACAACGCTGGCTCTTCGTCTACCAAACGGAGATGAGCACTGCCCCCTAGAGTCAGACACAACTATGCAGGGGAAACCTTTACCTTTACCATATTTGTAAGCCAGTGTCTCCCTCCTTCAGCCATTTTAAACATGTCCAGAAATCCAATCCACAGACTTCCTATATTTTGTTGTTCTTTGGTTAGGTTACCTTAAATAACCTGGCAATCAGATTAACCAACTGGCATTGCCTTCATTTGGGTGGATGTGTGTTCTTAAATTTAAATCCTCCTTTGCTCCCTCTGGATCTCAAGGAAGTCTGTGTGGTTGGCTACTCATTTTCTCTAGTAAAGCCTGAAGTAGGCTAGGCTGAGAATAAGCAAGTGGTTGCTATGTGGGAAGGGGTGAGCTGATCTTACTAGCCCAACTCTAATATTCTGAGATATTCCAATTTCTGCAACTTAAGAGTGATACTACAGTAGGATTCATTCATACCACCTGTTGATCCCTAGCTAACTTAATCATTCAATTAACCCAATCTTCTGAGAGACAGTGAATCATAAACTATCCAATAGCACAGGTTCACAAACAAGTTAGGCTCAGAGGTGGTTGATTAGTTTGTTGTATGTTGTGTGACATATTAAACCCAGACTTACCTTGTCTTTGTCAGTCTAGACAAAGACCAACATCTACTTTAGATCAGGGATTTCCAGAATGCTGTTAGCTTTTCTAAATTTTGAAGCTGTAAGAACTCTTTTTACATTTGACCTTACTTGCTCTCAGAGGAGCTCTACTTCCCGCGCATGCCATGCTCTCACCTGAGTAAGCTGCACATGCCTTGAAGGGCATCTTTGCTGCAGGCCCCTGAAAAGCAGTATTTCTCTCTGTTTGGAACTTTGCATGTCCCACTAACCCATAGCTTTCCAAACTGTGTGTCGCGACACTTTAGTGTGTCGCAACACACAGCTTAGTGTGTTGCGAAGCAGCAGCAGCGGGACCGTGCACAGTGGCAGTGTGGGGGCGCGCACAGTGGTGGCGGTGTGCATGGTGGCGGTGGCGCACCATCAGCGCTTCCACATTTTAGCGAGGCCGCTGCCGCCGCAGCGCACCCCCCCGCACCGCCGCCGTGCATGCTGCCGCCGCCGCCATTGGTGTGTCGCCAACGGCGGCAGTTTGGAAAGCACTGCTCTAACCCAATAAAGCTAAGTGGACCATTGGAGGAAATAGATCAGGCGTGAAGGTGGAGTCCCCAAAGGGTTGAACTGCATTGTGCCAATTGCTTTCTTGTTTCAGGAACAAAGAGAAAAGTGGCAGCCAGCCTGCATGTTTGGATCACATGCCGGAGAAGCGATTTCCCTTAAAGGCTCATCAGTCAGAAAGCTATCTGCCAATAGGTATGTTTGGTCCTCACTATGAAGGTAAACGGAATTAGGGCAGTAGGTTGCCATTAATTTTTCTTCTGTCTATAAAACCTCTTTAGGGATTTCTTCATCCATGCCTTATCCTAATAGAAGCTCAGTCTTGGCCAGATTGCCTTCCTTTTCTTAATTATGTGACAAGTATGGACCATTTGAATCTTTACCTATCTGTGTCTTATTTGTGTCTCAGGAATGGTGCAATCTCAATAAACTAAAGATGGCTAAGACTGCAATCTCATCCCATGTCCTTTTAGGTAAACATGCTTAGGATTGCACTATATAGGAGCTTATCCCTCAGGTTATCTGAGGGACCGCCTCATCCCCATTACAGCGTCCCGTCCCACCCGATCTTGCAGAGAGGGCATGCTCCGGACCCCCTCTATGAAAGAATCCCATCTAGCAGGGTCCCGGAGGTGAGCCTTCTCTGCACTGGTGCCTGCCCTATGGAACAATCTCCCCCTGGAGATAAGACAGGCCCACTCACTCCTGGACTTCAGGAAAAAATTAAAAACTTGGCTCTGTGATCTCGCCTGGGGCAAGAAGGAAAGTGGTCATGCTTGGGGATGGCTGATCACCTAGAGCCGCCTCAAATATTTAAAATACTTTTATCCTCACTGTAAGAACCACCTGCCACTTGGATTTTATTGTATTTGTATTTTTATTGTTATATTTATTGTATTCTAATGATCTTTTGTTGTAGTTGTAAACTGCCCAGAGTCCCTCCTTGAGGGGGAGATGGGCGGTCATAGAAATTAAATAAATAAATAAATAAATAAATAAATAAATAAATAAATAAATATCATTTGAGGCAAATATCTTAACTATTGCAAAAACTGGTGAGTTAATGAGGTATTCTAAAAAGGATGAGATAAACAATGCTTCAGCAGATAACAGCAATTAGCCAATTAGCCAGCCTTGGCTGTTTTGGGAAGCTAAGCAGAATTGGCTCTGGTTAGTACTTGGATGGGAGACTACCTGTGACTTCCAGGGCTGCAGGATAGATTGAGAAGTTGAAAAAAACATTGTGGAAGAAGACAGTGATAAACTGGCATGAAACACCCAAAAGTCAAACACAACTTGAAGGACTCTTCACATTAAATAAATGGTAAGGATGGGGATCTCCAGCAAAGGAGATCGTTACCTTGTCGTGGTGCTGGAGCTTGAGCACCTCAATGAAACCATGAGCTAAACCGTGAAGGGACACCCAAGACGGGAAGGTCGTGGCAGAGAGGTCAGACTAAATACGATCCCTGGGGAAGGTAATGGCAACCCACCCCAGTATTCTTGCCATGAAAACTAAATGGATCAGTACAACCAAAGATATGTCGGTATACCATCGGAAGATGGGACTCCCAGGTCGGAAGATGGTCAAAATGCTACTGGGGAGGAACAGAGGATACATTCAACTAGCCCCAGATGTGATGACGCAGCTAGCTCAAAGCCGAAAGGACGGCTAGCGGCCGACGGTGCTGGTGGTGAACGACGAATCCGATGTTCTAAAGATCAACACACCATAGGAACCTGGAATGTAAGATCTATGAGCCAGGGCAAATTGGATGTGGTTATTGGTGAGATGTCAAGATTAAATATAGACATTTTAGGTGTCAGTGAACTGAAATGGACTGGGATGGGCCACTTCACATCAGATGACCACCAGATCTACTACTGTGGACAAGAGGACCACAGAAGAAATGGAGTAGCCTTCATAATTAATAATAAAGTGGCTAAAGCAGTGCTTGGATACAATCCAAAAAACGATAGAATGATCTCAATTCGAATTCAGGGTAAGCCATTTAACATCACAGTGATCCAAATATACGCCCCAACCACAGATGCTGAAGAAGCAGAAGTAGATCAGTTCTATGAGGATCTGCAGCACCTACTAGATAATACACCAAAAAGAGATGTTATTTTCATTACAGGAGACTGGAATGCTAAGGTGGGTAGTCAGACGACACCTGGAATTACAGGCAAGCATGGTCTGGGAGAACAAAATGAAGCAGGACATAGGCTGATAGAATTTTGCCAAGACAACTCACTGTGCATAACAAACACTCTCTTCCAACAACTTAAAGGACGACTTTATACATGGACTTCACCAGATGGTCGACACCGAAATCAGATTGACTACATCCTTTGCAGCCAAAGGTGGAGGACATCTATACAGTCGGTAAAAACAAGACCTGGAGCTGACTGTAGTTCAGATCACGAACTTCTTATTGCAAAATTTAGAATCAGACTAAAGAGAATAGGGAAGACCCACAGATCAGTTAGATATGAGCTCACTAATATTCCTAAGGAATATGCAGTGGAGGTGAAGAATAGATTTAAGGGACTAGATTTAGTAGATAGGGTCCCAGAAGAACTATGGACAGAAGTTCGCAACATTGTTCAGGAGGCGGCAGCAAAAAACGTCCCAAAGAAAAAGAAAACCAAGAAGGCAAGATGGCTGTCTGCTGAAACACTGGAAGTAGCCCAAGAAAGAAGGAAAGCAAAAGGCAACAGTGATAGGGGGAGATATGCCCAATTAAATGCAAAATTCCAGAGGTTAGCCAGAAGAGATAAGGAATTATTTTTAAACAAGCAATGTGCGGAAGTGGAAGAAGACAATAGAATAGGAAGGACAAGAGACCTCTTCCAGAAAATTAGAAACATCGGAGGTAAATTCCAGGCAAAAATGGGTATGATCAAAAACAAAGATGGTAAGGACCTAACAGAAGCAGAAGAGATCAAGAAAAGGTGGCAAGAATATTTATTATTTATTTATTATTCAAATTTATTCCCCGCCCATCTCCCATGCAAGGGAATCCTATACGGAAGATCTGTATAGGAAGGATAATAATATTGGAGATAGCTTTGACGGTGTGGTCAGTGAGTTAGAGCCAGACATCCTGAAGAGTGAGGTTGAATGGGCCTTAAGAAGCATTGCTAATAACAAGGCAGCAGGAGACGATGGTATCCCAGCTGAACTGTTTAAAATCTTGCAAGATGATGCTGTCAAGGTGATGCATGCCATATGCCAGCAAATTTGGAAAACACAAGAATGGCCATCAGATTGGAAAAAATCAACTTATATCCCCATACCAAAAAAGGGAAGCACTAAAGAATGTTCAAACTATCGAACAGTGGCACTTATTTCACATGCCAGTAAGGTAATGCTCAAGATCTTGCAAGGTAGACTCCAGCAATTCATGGAGCGAGAATTGCCAGATGTACAAGCTGGGTTTAGAAAAGGCAGAGGAACTAGAGACCAAATTGCCAATATCCGCTGGATAATGGAGAAAGCCAGGGAATTTCAGAAAAACATCTATTTCTGTTTTATTGACTATTCTAAAGCCTTTGACTGTGTGGATCATAACAAATTGTGGCAAGTTCTTGGTGGAATGGGGATACCAAGTCATCTTGTCTGCCTCCTGAGGAATCTGTATAACGACCAAGTAGCAACGGTAAGAACAGAGCACGGAACAACGGACTGGTTTAAGATTGGGAAAGGAGTACGGCAGGGCTGTATACTCTCACCCTACCTATTCAATCTGTACGCAGAACACATCATGCGACATGCTGGGCTTGAGGAATCCAAGGCTGGAGTTAAAATCGCTGGAAGAAACATTAACAATCTCAGATATGCAGTTGATACCACTTTGATGGCTGAAAGCGAGGAGGAGTTGAGGAGCCTTATGACGAAGGTGAAAGAAGAAAGTGCAAAAGCTGGGTTGCAGTTAAACCTCAAAAAAACCAAGATTATGGCAACGAGCTTGATTGATGACTGGCAAATAGAGGGAGAAAAAGTGGAGGCAGTGACAGACTTTGTATTTCTAGGCGCAAATATTACTGCAGACGCTGACTGCAGCCAGGAAATCAGAAGACGTCTACTTCTTGGGAGGAGAGCAATGGCAAATCTTGATAAAATAGTTAAGAGCAGAGACATCACACTGACAACAAAGGTCCGCATAGTTAAAGCAATGGTATTCCCCGTAGTAACCTATGGCTGCGAGAGCTGGACCATAAGGAAGGCTGAGCGAAGGAAGATAGATGCTTTTGAACTGTGGTGTTGGAGGAAAATTCTGAGAGTGCCTTGGACTACAAGAAGATCAAACCAGTCCATACTCCAGGAAATAAAGCCAGACTGCTCACTTGAGGGAATTATATTAAAGGCAAAACTGAAGTACTTTGGCCACATAATGAGAAGACAGGATACCCTGGAGAAGAAGCTGATGCTAGGGAAAGTGGAAGGCAAAAGGAAGAGGGGCCGACCAAGGGCAAGATGGATGGATGCTATTCTGGAGGTGACGGACTCAACCATTGGGGAGCTGGGGATGGTGACGGCCGACAGAAAGCTCTGGCGTGGACTGGTCCATGAAGTCACGAAGAGTCGGAAACGACTGAACGAATAAACAACAACAACAAAAGGATGGGGATCATGTTATCTCCTAGCTGCTATCACTGCTCTTGCTTGTACTGCAATACTACTGCATGTATTGCTTTAAGAGTAAAAGCAAAGAGAATAAACGTAAAGAGCGATATGGATTCACATACACATAGGCAAGAAAATCTCAGTATTAACATGCTGGAATTCTAAAAATTCACCAAAAGAATGACAAGAATTCTAGGGAACTATCTCTTAACTGTGCCTTCCAACTGTATTGGACTACAACCCCCAAACTGTATGGTTTTGGCTTCTTTAAAAAAAGGAAACCAGAACATACTGTAAATAGGAAATAATAAAATCTATGTCAACTGAGTCATTCACTCAATCCCCTCCTCTTCCTCCAGAGAAGGATAATCATGATAGCTTGTTGTAGTAAAAAAAACAGCTGCCTCACAGAGGTATCCCAACATATCCAGAGAATCACCATGAGAAGTACCCCTAGGGCCAAAATATGATAAATTGACAAAGCAAGAGGAATTGTGGACTTCAGTACTTAAATTAAGCAATAACTTCATTCCTAATTCCCATTTCCTCTTTATCTTCTGGTTTCTTTCTTCTCAAGCAAGCATTTTGCACTTCAAAAATGGTTTTTGAGCAATTCCTTTTCCAGCCTCTCAGGTAGCTGAGGGATTGAAGTATTCTCTAAACTGCCTGTTGATAATTCCCAAGCTTGCAAAAGCAGAATAAGTGATGCAAAACAGAACTAATTGTAGAATAAATTATGCAGAGTGGGAGAAACCAGACTGATATTTTCTTAATTTGCAAGGTCTACTGGAGGATTTTAGTGTGGTGCAAAATTGTTATCATCTAAGTATAAATCTCTCGTGTTAAAATAAGGTATATTCTCCCCTGAACAGTACTGGTAGTACAGGTACTGTTTTTTAAAAATTGAGGTGGAACAGAGAAGCAGGGCCTCCAGGGATGGAACTAGGGTCTGTGTCACCTGGGGCAAACATGGATTCTGCGCCCCCCCATGGGTTATTTTGTCATTTTGGCGCACCCCCCAGCACGGTGCCCAGGGGACATGCCCCACTTGCCCCCCCCCAGTTGCTGCCCTGAGGGCCACAACTAGGGGGGGCAAGCGGGGCATGTGCCCTGGGCGCCGTGCTGGGGGAGTGCCAAAATGACACCTGAGGAGCACCAAAATGACAAAATAACCCATGGGAGGCCGCAGAATCCATGTTTGCCCCAGGTAACACAGACCCTAGTTCCATCCCTGCAGAGAAGGCTACCTCTTCCCTTGTTTGAATGTTCCCCCATTTCCTCATTCATTCTCCCAAACAATTTTGAGGAACAGAGGAGAACTGGAGAAGAAGTGGCTGAATTTGCCTCATATTACTTTAAGGGGATGAGAAGCTTTGCCATTCTCTCCCACCTCACACTTCAGCAAAGTCTCTTTTACGTCAGGAGGACCTTTGCTTGTGGACCAGTTGGCAAAGCCTGAGCTTTAATAACTCTATAGGTGTTGTTCTATATTCTAGAGCAGTGTTTCTCAACCTTGGCAATTTTAAGATGTGTGGACTTCAACTCCCAGAATTCTTCAATCCGGGAGTTGACGTCGACACATCTTAGAGTTGCCAAGGTTGAGAAACATTGCTCTAGAAGCCATTGGCTTTCTGGGTGATACAGGGGCCAGGCTCTGGAGTTCATTCCAGTCATAAATCCTCTAATATTCAGGTTCCCTTTTCTAGAAAATGTTCTTTCCATCTTAGTGAGTCACGAAGTCGTTTCTGCTTTGGCTCATCAGAGTCAGTTATAGATCAGCTCCTCTTCCAAGGCCTGGAGATTTTCCACGGCTGACTGTACAGCCGGTAATATCTCATTTACCACAGAGTGATTTCCCACTGCAGTTGCTTTGTATATCTGGGATGTCTGCAGGGAGAGTATACAGATGGGTGGAATTTATCACTTAACTGTCTCTCAACTATGCATCTTAAGTATGTAGCATCCACATTCAAGTGATCTGAAACATTTTCCCCTAGGAAATAATGACAGGCCCTGAAAAAAGGGAATAGAAGGCTCACGGGGCTGGCATCCTCAGTATGTTCACATATGAAAAGGTCTGTAGGGGGACACATTATGGACGTGGTGCTCCCGTGCAAGAAGGCAGTACACATAGCTCATGTCCCAACGCTCAACAGAACCCTGTTTCTTCCCCAAGATTCTCCAAGTCCCAGTCCACACCTTCTCTCCAATTTATTCAAAATCCAGATTGTAAGTAAACGGCAGGATCTTCCTCTCCATTCCCCCTTTCACTACACTTGCTATGTCCTTATTGATATGTTTGGATTCCTCTCCCCTAGAGTTCCTCTCCCCTCCTCCTCTTTTTTTTTTTTTTTTTTGTATTTCTGCAAAGTGCAGCCTACTGATACCTCCATCTTCCATTGTTCTGTGAAATCTGTTCATTTCAGTGAAATGACCTTGTTAAACATCATATTCTGAAGTTCAGCCAGAATGGTAGAGATGGGAGAAGCTCTGGTCCACTTCTGGACAAATAACATGGCTATGGTCGTTTTGGCAAGAGGCCTTGGGATTCCTCCCTCCTCTTTGTCTTTCTGATCAAGCTTTGGTCACCTGCAATTTGATACCTCAAATAGCAATGTCACACTTCTCTTCTCCAACCCTTTAATTTCCAGGTTCAAGATATCCCTCCCAAGGAACTGGAACTGGAACTGAAACTGAAACTAGTCCTTGTCCGAAGTCTCCGGCTTTTAGAACTGGCAGTGAACCTACTCTGAGCCCCCTAGTGTTCCGGAGATTTGCCTCAGAGTTGCAAATTGGTGATGCGCTCAGGGGGTCTGACAGCCAACTCCATTCCAGGCCTCCACCGAAGCCCAGTAAATTGCCATTTCTGAGGCCACTACGAGGCTTGGAAGCCCTCTATTGTGAACTGAATGCAGCTATTCCCCCAGAGGGCAGGGCAACAAAGCAACCTTTATGTCAGAAGGACAGCTTTGTAGAGCATCTGAGAACTAAGGACAACGGGACACATTCATCCTTGATCCTGGATGACAATGAGTCTTTGCTGAGTTCTGTGGATCCACAAACAGCTCAGTTGGAGATGAGCAAAGAGTGCCCCATCTTTGTCACACCTGTCATTGAGATGGTCTCTAGTTTCAGGCCAAAGCATTTTGAGTCAAAACTTCTTCCCCTGGAAAACAAGCCCTTGGAGACTGCAATGTTAAAGAGAGTGAAAGAGCTGTTCGTGAATAACGATGCAAAGGTCATCGCCCAGCATATACTCAAGATGGACTGCAAGGTAAAACACCTGTCTTTAATTTAAACAGGGGAGGGGGGCTGTAAAATAAACTTTAAAAAAAACACAGCCATATTAGATCAGACCAGTGGCTGATCTGGTGTTCTGTTTCATGCACAGCTAGAAATAAACATATTCTGACCTTTGAATATCAACAAGCTCTAAATATATATTTACTTATGTATTAATAACTTTAACACAACATGTGACTCATTCACACAGTCATATAAAATAAATGCCAAACATTCACAAATAGCACTAACAAAATAACAATAGATCCAAGAAAAAAATCAGCAAGAAGAGGCCCAGATGAATAGTTTTTATTATTTGTAGAATAAATGATGGAAATGGGAGCTTCAGGCAAATGTCTCTAGGGAGGGACATCCTGAGAACATGGTATACCAACCAGTGTGTGCTTTTGCATGCTGAATGAAGAACCAAGTCTGTATGCAGAAGCTGCTTGTTGTAGAGCTGGTCATATTATAAACTGAAGGATGATCCTGAGTGATCATCAGAGGGCAGCAGTGTGCTGAAGTTGGACTATCTCTTAAGGCAGAGCTTTCCAAACTTTTCATGTTGGTGACACACTTTTTAGACATGCATCATTTTGTGACAAACTCCTACAGCAGGGCACGAGGCAGGCACTAGGACCTGCGTGGAATCCTGGCAGGGCAGGTTTGGAGGCAGCAAGGCACAAGGCAGGCACTAGGACCTGTGCGGAATCCTGGCAGGGCAGGTTTGGAGGCAGCAGCAGCCGCGACACACCCAGACACTGCAGCCGACACACTAACGTGTCCCGACACACAGTTTGGAAAGCTCTGTCTTAAGTCTTTGACCAGAGAATTAGTTTTGTTGCAGCTGATTTAAACTGTGGCTAGGCCCAAAGACACAGTTGGCTCAAAGATAATAAGTCTGGTACACTATTTGCCCCAGATATATATTGGTAGTTATTTGAGAAACTGGTTTCTCCTTACACAAAAGGGATGAGATGAATAGGTGAGTAATTCTGGGCATTATCCAAGAAGGCTAATGAAACATACCTTCCTGTTCCTCAATAAGCCATAATGTGTTTTGTTTGGTTTTGGCTTAAGATGTTGTATGAATCCACCTACAGGTAATCCTCGCTTAACAATCACAATTGGGACCGGAATTTTGGTTGCTAAGTGAAGCAGTCATTAAGCGAATCAGACCTGATTTTACGACCTTTTTTGCAGCGATCGTTAAGCGAATCACACAGTTCCCCATTGATTTTGCTTGCCAGAAGCCGGCTGGGAAGGTCAAAAATGGCGATCACGTGACCACAAGACACTGCGATGGTCATAAATGCAAACCGGTTGCCAAGTGCCCAAATTGTGATCACGTGACTGTGGGGATGCTGAGATGGTTGTAAGCATGAGGACCGGTCGTAAGTCATTTTTCAGCACCGTCATAACTCCGAACCATCACTAAACAAATGGTTGTTAAGCAAAGACTACCTGTATAGTGGTTTGTAAACTATTTTTCATGGTCTACATTACTGTTTCCGAACCCAAACAATGGTGATTTATTCAATAAACAGATTTAACTTGATGGGTGAACCAGATCATAGACTTCCTATCTCAAAACAAGGGCTTGGATTTGATGGCTGCTGATACTCTTCCCCAGACTATTATTTTTATTTTTAAAAAATGCCACGTTGTGAAGAAAGAAGTGCGGGGGGAACCTTTACCTTTTTTAAAGAAAGAAGAAACTCTTGCAAATCAGCCAGATACGCATTCTATCAATAGGAGAGAACATCAGGGTAAGAGAGAACTCTTTGATAGGAAGGATAGAACTCCTGCCTGAATTCTAATCTTTCCTTAATTTGATAAAGCTTAGTTGACCAGGGGTTTCTTGATATAACTTGTCCAGAATGCAGTTAGTTCAAAGCCAGTTAAGAACTCCGCAAGGTCCACTGGAATGCTAAGTGTGCCCTCTAGTGGACCTGCTTTTGAAATATATGGAGCTGGTTGCCTTTGGCGGAATGAAAATTTGGAGGAATGAAAAATTTGGGTTTTCCTGCCTTGGGTTTGGAATATCTTCCTAAAAGGACATGCCATGGAGTAAGAACCCAGTCACTCTTTTTTTAGCCCCCACATTTTTGTGGGAATCTTTGTTCTTCATCTTGGATATTAGTAGGAAAGTTACAGAAAGGTCAACAAACAAAAAGCAATTTTTATTCTTGGCAGGAAACTAAAAGTCTAATCAGATTTGTGGTTGGATTGCTATCTGTTCTTGATCATTCCTAGGACATAATTTGGGAAGAACTGCTGGCCCAGGTATTTCCAGGATCAAATTTGGAAATGTTTCTGCAGATGACCAGACCAAGTCTCATAGATACGCTGTTTCTAGCCCTTTCCACCCTGATGCTCTTCAACTATGCTAGACTTCAGTTCCCATAATACTATGGCAACATGGTGCCTACACAGATATCCAGACTGATTCCCCAAATAATGAGCTGCTTGGAAACACGCTGAGTCAGCCTTCTCTAACCTGGTGCCCTCCAAACATATTTAACTAAAACTCCCAAAATCCCATGCAGCCATTGAAAGTTGGATATGCTGGCTGGAAATTTTGGAAGCTATAATCCAACCCAGCTGGGAGGCTGAAAGGTTGTCCTAAAGTATCTAGAATAATTGAGTCAAGGGAGTGGGGAATTAAAAGTAGTCTTTGTTGCTGTGGTGTGTCTCCCACACTACCTTTCTGTGAAAATTACTTATTCCTTTGAAACCCTACCAGATAATCTCCTGAATGTCAAATGGCATTGCTTTTGCCCGGTTTCATGGCAAGATCGTTCCTATTGATGTCATTGGCTTAATAGCACTCTTTTGACCTCCTTTCCCTAAAAGTATTAGAGACTTATTAAAAGCAGCAGTCTGCCTGGATTATCTAAATCACGTTGGCATCAGCTGTGGTCCAGTGCACTCGGGCTTGAAAAGGCCTTCTGAGTTCTCCTCCTCATCACTTAGAGCACTCCATTTGGAGAATTCAGTCTATATATACGGGCCACTTAAATTGAGTAGAGGGGAATTGTCTGTTTCCTGACATCATGTTTGCAGTGGTCTCAGGAGGGGGGCTCTCAGTGAGATCAGTTAAACACAATAACCCACTGGACCCATTATTAAGGAAGGCAGGAATAATATTACTAATGACATTTAGTGAAACCCACCTGCAGCCAAGGGAGACTTCGGTCCCTAATGAGGTTGATGCTGCCTATTAGGCTAATGCTGCAATATATGACTGTCATTAGGATTGTTGGTGGAGTGCCTAAATGCCTTTCTTTCCCCCAAAGACGTTTATAGGTAGTGAGTCTCTCGGTGGCAATCTTGCACAGGATCTCCACTATACATCGATGGCTTCTGATCCTTACATAAATTTTAGAGAAACGTGGACCTTGCAAAGAAAAGCACATGCCTAGCCTTTTTCAACAACTTAAGCCTTTTGTGATGAATGTCGCACTCATTGAATTATTTTATTTCATTTTGCAGTATTTGTAGCCCTCCCCAGTCCAGCTAGGCATAAAAAAGGTCAAATACAAAAGTACAATATAAAGCCCCAATGTAAGTATTAAAATATGACCAATAAACAGTCTGAAACATCCTAGGCACCATTAAATTGAAGTAAACTAAGGGCCAAATGCCCGCTGGAACGGCACTGCTTTTACTACTTCTCAAAGGGACGGTAGAGTAGGGGCCACTACTGAAAACACCTGTCGTCTGGTGAAGTCCTATGTACTTTGCATGGGGAGATTAGTATAATGGGTGAGAAATCAATCATACATCCGTATGCCGCCTTCCTATTTAAACTGAATCTGATTTGCATGGTATTTTGGCTCGGATCCAGAATGTTGTGGAGTGAGATTGTGTCAGCCACCTACTTTGGTGAGCAGAAAACAGCGCCATGGTGTTCACTGTTCCAGCTCTTTATACTCCTGGAATCTGTTCTTGAAGATTCTCAAGAACAGCCCATAGACAGTGGTAGACCTACAAAGCAAAGGGTAATCAGCAAAAATCACAGGTGTCTTGCTTCTGTAAAAGCCCAGTTCCTTTCCTTTGAGAATAGAAAGAGCCCAAATGTGGGGTCCTTGGTGCTCTCTGAGCTTGGTTGTTTGCTTGCAGATGTTTCATTACCCGACTAGGTAATATCATCAGTGCTCGTGAATGTGGGGTTTGCTCCTGTTTATATACAGTAGCTTGCCCTGCCAGTGTTGGTGGAGGTATGGTTTTCTCCTTGGTAGTTCCTCGGTTAGGTTATTATTTTCCGGTTAGGGTATTATTTTCCGCTTGATTGCTTGTCTTCTGATTGTTTATCTCCTTGGTAGTTCCTTGATTAGGGTATTGTTTTCTGATTGATTGATTGATTGTTTGTCTGGTGTTAATCCCTGCTTATCTGGGTGTTGGCTGCTGGAGAGGATGTGTTCAGGTCCTTTTGTTTCCTTCTTAGCTTTTTATTGTCTCTTTTGAATGGTGTGTAAATGTAGTCTATTGGTGTCTCTATGTGTCTATTGATGGCTGATTTGTCTTGAGTGCCAAGCTTCCAGGAATTCCCTAGCATTTTTGGATTTAGCTTGGTCTAGGATGCTCACAGTTTCCCAGTTGAAACTATGGTTGAGTCTGTCCATGTGTTGTGAGATTAAGGAGTTTTCATCGTGTGTCTATAGCGGAGCACTTGGTTCATGTGGGAGGCTTTTCGATAGACTTGTGTTTCTAATTTGCCGCCCTTTCCTCTGCTGATGCTGATATCCAGGAAGGGTAATGTGTTGTTTTCTTCTTCCCTTGTGAATTTTATTCCTTTGAAGATGTTGTTGATGGTTTTATGTGTCTTCTCGAGCCTTTAAAGTTTGCAAAGTGGAAGTTGGAAACCAACCCAGAATTACAATCTAAATACAACTGTCTTTATTTTCGTTGGAGTAGAAACACATGGCAATATGTAGAAAGTCTGGGTGACAGCAGACTACTGAAATCCAGAAAGCTAGCTTAAAAAGCACTGGATTTTCAAAGACCCAATGTGTTTCGGCGTGCTTGATTCTCTGCCAGTATTAAAACCAGTATTTCACTTTGTCATGGAGAAATGAATGTGCTTGACCCTGAGCAGGAGTTATCTGATTCATTGTGCATTAATAAACTGCTTTAAGCACATCTGTTGGTGCTTACTCCCTGCTTTGTCCTTGCATTTCACAGTGCAGTAAATGTGTTTTGCTGTTTTCTCTTAAGTGAATTCTGACAAAAGTTAATGGATACTCTTCTCTTGAATAATTAACCTTTCCATTCAATCTGTTATGAGCTTTCTCTGACTCCTGATTTTCCTCCATCATAGAATTAATTTGTGTAATCATCCAATTGGTTATTTGTTCTATTTGTATCCCTCGTTCCATGATGAAAGTGTCAGTACAAATAGAGCACACCAGTGGTATCCCATCTAAGCACTGATGCCATCCAGACTTACTTAACTTTGTAAGACTACTGCAACATGTTCCTTTAGAACAGCTTTCTCAAACCGGTGCCCTCCAGAAGCATTGAATTGCAATTGCCATCATCTCCAATGAGCAGAGCTAAGGAGAAGAGGGCTTGTTTTATCTATGCCCTGGAGCTGTTTGCTAGTGACACACATACGCCTCTGCAACAAGATTGGCACAAGGGTTTTAAGCCCTCTAAGTGAATCTTCAAGTTGGTGCCCTCATTTAGACACCCCCTCATTTACATGCCTTTACATGTAAAAGGTAAAGGTTCCCCCCGCACATTTGTGCAGTCCTGTCTGACTCTAGGGGCCAGTGCTCATCTCCGTTTGTTAGCCAAAGAGCCAGCATTGTCCGAAGACGCTTCCACGGTCATGTGACCGCATGACGCGTGCGGAATGCTGTTACCTACCCACGGAAGTGGTACCTATTCATCTACTTGCATTTGCATGCTTTTGAATTGCTAGGTTGGCAAGAGCTGGGGCGAGTGCGGGAGCTCACTCCGTCACGCGGGGCTAGGGTCTCGAACCACTGAACTTGCAATCTTCTGATCGACAAGCCTGGCGTCTTACCCACTGAGCCATGATGCCCCTTTGCATTTACATGTATCAGTGTAAAGATTCCATTCAGGCCTGGAATATACTTCTTAATGGAGAGTGACATTTTTGAACAGGAGGATAGTGTATTGGGTTATTGGATTATGTGTAATTCAGATGAAGGGGTTGAAGGCAGTCAAAAGACTACCTGAGGACAATCAGAATCATAACTTAGGAAAGATAAACAGAGAAAGGGCTGGGAATGGTAAGTACCAGTGGGGAGCATCAGAAAGTTGAGGGAAGAGAAGAAGAAAAGGAAAACCTATGAAAAATTAATTAATTTGTAACAGATTATTACTCTAAATCTCAAATGTTGCATAACTATACCTGTCCAAATGAAGTTATACAGTGGATGGAGGCAGTGAAGACTTCAAATCAAGAAGCCAAAAACTGATTGGGGAAGATTAGTTGAAGCCAGCAGGTGGTCAGTGACAAGGTTGTAAGAGTTGGTGGCTCAGGAGAGAAGACCTGACAAGATAATCATGGGCCTGGAACTTGCACACAAGCTGCTCTTGGCACAGAACGTGGCGGCTTGGGGCAAACATGAAATGAGACTTTTAGTCTGGAATTACTCTGCCTCGTTAATTGAATTGTGCAGAGCTCTAGATGACTTTTTCCTCTTAGAACCCCTCTTTTTCCACTATTGCTACTTCCCTCTTTTTTCCCCGAAAGAAACAAAAAGTTTAAGGAGAAACCGTTGAGATAGCTGCAAAATATTCTTTGATTTGTAGCCCTGATGCCCATCCATCTGGAACTACACCTTGTCTCATACATTTCCTTTTTTCACAGTGTACTTGGGGGGGAAAAGTTCCCTCTAGCAATTCAATTCATGTACCTGCTAAGCAACATCAGAAATGTGTAGCCATTTATCAGGAGAGCTAAAGCAGACATTGCGCATCTGGGGAAACCCTCTCTCTTTGTACAGCTATCAGTCAGAAGGCATTTCCCAACCTCCAAGCTGGTTGATGCCAGAAACTAAATGCAAAATTTTTAAAAGCATTTGTTCCCAAGAAGGTATCCTTTCTTCCATCCCATGCTCTAAATTTAGCATTTTGTAATGATTGGCACAGTGTGCCTTTAGGCTAGGGAAATGGTTGGTGTTTAATTGTCCAGAGTGTTCTAAGTTGTTGCTATTTTTCCCCATCCCAAAGACAGCATTTTGTCAGCTGCACTAGGTAGACCAGACCATGAACTCAACTGCACAGGAGAGTCTACAACTGCTTTTATTGAGATTGGCTATAATAACAGAATCTTGGAAGCCTGATTGTGCTGTATCTCCTCCTCCCCCCCCCCCTCCTCCTCCAATTATTGTCAACATTTACAGACTTTCATCTGTTTGCAATGAACAAATCAAACAAAAGCAATTGAAATAGCTCAACACAATGAATGCTTCAAGCGGTTTCCCCAAATTCAACTGAAAATGCAACTTATAATGACTTCTCCAGTCTCAAAATTTTTCAACCCCCTGAATAGAATCCGTCACAACAGCACACATACTGTACAGTATGCAAAACAGGTGTTGTCTCAAGCACACCTGATGCAACTAATCAAGGGCTTCATTAGTTGCACCAGGTGTGCTTGAGCTGGAACACATGAAATGCCTGAACTAGCTAGGGGTTGGTTGAGTGTCACGTTTGACTGCATGTTAGAAATATGGCTATGTCAAAAGGATGGTCCAAAAAGGTAAGAGAAGAGATAATTGCCCTTCACAAACAAGGAACAGGATACAAAAAGATAGTGAAGGCACTGAATGTTCCTAGAGACACCGTTGGAAGCATAGTTCGCAAGTTCAAAGTTAAAGGAACAGTGGTTGCACTACCTGGACGGGGCAGAAAAAGGAAGCTGTCAATGGCTGCAACCAGATTTCTGAGAAGGCAGGTTGAGAGAAACCCTCGAGTGACTGCAGAAGACCTGCAGCAAGACTTGGTGGCAACAGGCACTGAGGTTTCAATGAGCACAGTTAGGCACGTACTAAACACAGAAGGTGTCCATGCCAGAACTCCAAGACGTACACCATGACTGACCCAAAAGCACAAGAAAAGTCGGCTCCAGTATGCTCACAATCATATAAATAAGCCACGGAAGTTTTGGGATTCTGTTCTGTGGAGCGATGAAACAAAAGTGGAACTTTTTGGCCCGATGGATCAGCGGTATGTCTGGAGGAAGAAGAATGAAGCATACGCTGAAAAGAACACTCTGCCTACAGTTAAGCATGGTGGTGGCTCGGTGATGCTCTGGGGCTGCTTTGCATCCTCTGGCACTGGAAACCTGCAGCGTGTGGAAGGCATGATGGATTCATTGAAGTATCAGGAAATCCTAGGAGAAAACGTCATGCCGTCTGTAAGGAAGCTGAAGCTTGGGCGTCATTGGACCTTCCAACAGGACACTGATCCTAAGCATACCTCAAGTTCCACTAAGGCTTGGATGCAGAAGAAGTCCTGGAAGATTCTACAGTGGCCATCACAGTCACCTGACTTGAACCCCATAGAAAATCTCTGGTAGGATTTGAAGGAGGCGGTTGCAGCACGCAAACCCAAGAATATTGAACTGGAGGCCATTGCTCATGAGAAATGGGCTAAGATTCCTCAGGAACGCTGCCAGAAGCTGGTGTCTGGCTATGCATCTCATTTGCAGCAGGTCATAACAGCAAAAGGGTGCTCTACTAAGTACTGAAGATGCTTTCCATGAAAGGGTTGAAAATTTTGAGACTGGAGAAGTCATTATACACTGCATTTTCAGTTGAATTTCGGGAAACCACTTGAAGCATTCGTTGTGTTGAGCTATTTCAATTGCTTTTGTTTGATTTGTTCATTGCAAACAGCTGAAAGTCTGTAAATTTTGACAATAAACCTGATTTGCAATGGGGGTTGAATAATTTCGATTGCAACTGTAGTTGTCCTGAAAGAACAAATTTTGTAAATTTCTGTTTATTTATTTGTTTAAAATATTTCAAACCAAACTTCAGCTTAAACCAGATAACCAAAACTTAGTTAACCTGATTGTACCAATCGAAGAGAACCTGATTTCTGAATAACCTGAAGTTAACCTGATTGTTTTTGTGTTTAAGGCTATGGTAGGTGACGTGGTGGCTCAGCGGGTAAGACGCCAGGCTTGTCGATCGGAAGATCACAAGTTCGGAGGTTTGAATCCCTAGCCCCGCGTGACGGAGTGAGCTCCCGCACTAGCCCCAGCTCTTGCCAACCTAGCAATTCAAAAGCATGCAAATGCACGTAGATGAATAGGTACCACTTCGGTGGGTAGGTAACAGCGTTCCGTGTGCGTCATGCCAGCTACATGACCGTGGAAGCGTCTTCGGACAACGCTGGCTCTTCGGATAACAAACGGAGATGAGCACCGGCCCCTAGAGTCGGACACGACTGCACAAATGTGCAGGGGGAACTTTTACCTTTACCTTATGGTAGATACAGGCAAATTTTTAGGGCTTAGGAGTACATTAGGTGTTAATGCATGCATGTACATAGAACTGACCCATGCCGAGTCTCTCACATCCACCCATCCCCATCCTAGTATGGATACATAACACTCATTAAAAATATGGGCATGAAAAAATTTGTGCCCCATGCAAGAGTCCTTGTTTCTACAATATACTTAACTTGGCCAGCCACTAACCTAGTCAGAACTGGTGGTTCTAGCAACACACAAGCACACCAACTGGGTCAAACCCCCAGACTTTTGGGAAAACAGAGCCACTATCCCCATTTTGCAGGAAGTGCCTACTAGGTTTTTCCATCTAGAGAGCACTGGCAAGGCTCCACGACATCATTCCCTGTTTTCCAGGCAGGCCACAGTAGACATGGCTTGGCCCTTGCAACCCATCAGTATTTGGGTGTATGTTCTGTGGTCTCAAGTCTTGGCCATGAGTTTTGTAATGGTGAGGCTTCCTTTATCTGGTGCACTTTCTCTCCAACACTTTTTCTTGGAAAACTAGGGTAAGGGAAGTGGGTTAATTGATTGGGTGTAGATGTTCCCATGTCGCAACTGAGATTGCCTGGAGTTGATTTAACTTGTGCATGACTTGGTCTGTTTGGAGCTAAATTTAACCCCCCCACCGGAATTAATTCACCAGGCTATTTAACACTGTTTTGGGGGTTCTACAGCAAACTATTCTTCCCCCTTCCCATAGCATTGACCCAGTTAGGGCTAGCATACCAGTGATCACAAAATGATTATTTGGGGGGTGGGGTGGGGAGTTCACCCCAAGTGATGGAGGGCAAAGCTGTCTCCTTACCTATCAGCTCATTGGGTGGGAGGGAAGGAGGCAATAGGTCAATAGGTCATTGGGCAGAAAAGGCATAATGGGCAGGTAAGCTGGACTATGGGCCTTTGGCAGGAGCAAGCAACAAGGCTAGAAAGTCCATTTATGCCTGCTAGTGCTGGGTTGACAAATCCCAGCCCACATCAGAGGCATCTGCAGGAAGTGTCAAGATGATGCTTGCGAATGTGTGATTGAAGCCCTGCCCCTTTGTATATATAGAACAGTGATTCTCAACCTTGGCAACTTTAAGATGTGTGGACTTCAACTCCCAGAATTCCCCAATTCTGGGAGTTGAAGTCCACACATCTTAAAGTTGCTGGGGTTGAGAAACACTGGGGTAGAGGGCAGCGGGAATGGCTTTGAAGACAGGAGAAAGAGCCGCTACCAAGGCAATGGTCAGATAAGCAGGGCTTGAGCCTGGGCCAAGAAAATAATTTGAGAAAATGTCTCAGACAAACCTCTCCCTAGTTCACACGGATACAGTCTGATCTACCTTTATGTGTGCATAATGTTGACAAATATTAAAAAGAGAGGGGCTTTGACTTTTTACACACACACACACACACACACACACACACACACACACACTCTGCAGATATCCCTGGCCCACAGAAACCAATTCAAACTGAATGATAACTATGTCCTTTCTGTCTGTTAAGGAAATGCTGCTTGAAATACATGTGATGTCTTCGTTAGTCCTCTTTTTCTATTCAGAATGTTCCTGTGCTTTTCTAAAAGTTCATTAGTAACAACTGGAGGAGAGTTGGTGTTACTGTCAATGAGTGGTGGGCTGCAGGGGGTGGGAGGGAAACAGGAGCCCGGAAGCAGTGTTTGGGTTTGCCGGCTTAGGAAAAAAAGCTGGTCTTGCAAGGCCACATCCTCTTTGAAAACACATCATTGTACAGAAAGCAACCAAGGAAGCCTTTAAATGAAATGGCAAGAAAGGTCTTCCAGTGGAGGGCATAAAACTGCCGCTAGAGATGCAGCTATAGTGACTCTGTTTGGGGATGACATTGGAGGTTTTCATCGACAATGGGGGTGTCCCCTCCGAGAAATGGCTTCCTGGGCTTGTCAAGCCATGAGAGCTCTTGGGATCCCTTCCCCTCAATGCGGGTTAATGTTTGGGCTGCCTTGATTCCACTCTGCCTTCTTTTGTTTGCACATTTGCCTTTGTCAGGTTGCTAGGATACTCGAGGTCTCCGAAGAGACGAGGAGGATCATGGGAGTGAAATCAGGCCTGGAGCTGATTACCTTGCCCTACGGACACCAACTGCGCCTCGATCTAATTGAAAGGTGAGCGCTGCCTTTGTGTTTCTCTCAGCAATGCTGAGCTGCTGCAGGAAGGCTTTGCAGCTTCTCCAGGAAAGGGCTTTCTCTCAGGCCCACAGTCACAAACCCTGCGGAGTCAAAGCGGGCAGTGCCGGGTCAGATAGACCTGGCACAGGATGGCTTCCCATGTTTCTGAGTCCAGTCAGAGCAGGTTCCTTATGCCCAGCATCCCGGATTTGATCCCGAGTAAGCAGGACTGGGCACAGAAACTGCCCATGCATCCTTCCGGTGCTTTGGGGTCTTGGGAACGAAGGGCCTGATGATGCCCATATTTAAGTAAGAATTTCAAACAGTGTCCCGATAAAATAAGAGCAATGCTTCCCTTCGAACATTTAATTATAAATACACTTGTTAAGACAGCCAGTTTGGTGTAGTGGTTATGAAAAGTTTGGAAAGCTCTGGGTTAAAGGATCCAGCTAGAAACCAGGAGCCTGTGAGTTCTAGTCCTGTCTTGGGCACAAAGTCAGCTGGGTGACCCTGGGCCAGTCACTTTCTCTCAGCCCTAGGAAGGAAGCAAGGGCAAACCACTTCCGAAAATCTTGCCAAGAAAACTGCAGGGACTAGGCCAGGCAGTTGCCAGGAGTCAACATTCACTCGAAGCCACAACATTTAAAAAATTTACACTTTTTAAGCAGTAAAAAAAATTGGAAAGGTTGCATGACAAGATCGGAGGATCTACTGGCTTGTGTTGCACAGATCTCTTACAGAAACGATCCTGCAGATCAAGTCATAAACTGCTGGTTTTGAAAAGCCCAAGGGTTCCAACCTCACCCAGACTTTGGGGGAAAAAAAAGTAGCATGCCGTAGTTTGGAGATTTTATTTATTTATTTATTAATCAAACTTCTATCACCGCCCATCTCCCTCCACTGGAGGGACTCTGGGCGGTTTACAACAAAATAATAGAAACAAAAAACATAAAATATACATAGAATATAAAAATACAAATTATAAAACAAGATTAAAATCCAAGAGGCAAGAGTGGTAAAAAGATCTAACTTAATCCAATGTAGGAGAGGAGCTCTCTAATTTTAGCCAAGTTGCCAAGGTTTCCTGCTCCCAATTTGAGAGAAATCCCTTGTATGAATACCCTTGTTGGCAAATAGTTATCCTTTTTTTGCTGAGCCGTAAGAGGACCCACCCTTAGACTACAGTATTGGGACAGACGTCTTCAGATAGACAACTTCCAGAACACGGCCACACAGCCTGGAAGACTCACAACAGCCGTCTTCAGATAGCTTTGCCAGTCTCTTTCCGTCATCTCTCCATCCCCATCAGCACAGAAGCAGGCAATTTCTTTCCTTTCTTAGCCCTTTCTGGTTGAACTGAAAGTCTTTTCTTCATTTCTTAAACTTAGACAGATGCATTACTGCCTCTCCATGTTTCAAACAGCAGTGCAGTGACTCTTGTCAAACAGTGTGTTCATTACTTATTTAAGTGTCTGAACATTCTGGATGTTTTTGCTAGCGCTTGCTTAAAGGACAAGGATGAAGGCTGTGTCCATCAAGGTTGTTCCTCATCCTGGAACAACAGAAGTCTGCATATCAGGGGACTTTTTTCAATAGAAGGAGAGAGTGTGTGTGTGTGTGTGGGGGGGTGTCCATACATGCTTGGCTTAGAACTTTCATAGATGCCAAGATAACAGCACCCTGAATCTTTCCCAGGCCACCAGGAAGGCACTAGCTGTACAATGTGGAGCACAGCACCAGGCCGACATGAGTGTATCATGATGATCATCACGTATTGTGAAAATCCAATGCTGTTTTCTGAGAGACTCTAAAGAAGCCATTATATGCCAGCAAGCAACCAACAGAGTGGAAGTAAGGGCAGAGGGGTGGTTTGCCTCTCTCCTTCACTTCCTCCAAGAGTAAAAAAGAAAAAAAAATCCTCCCACTGCACACAATGGGAGGGAACTATAGTTTCGGGACTGTTCTCATATTTACCTAAGCGTGGCGGAAAGCCAGAAGGATTTTGGAACCTTTGGATCTAAAGCCTTTCCTTTTGTATACAGTACATACCAACCACAAAATTCTTCCCCTTGTTCTTTCTCCCAGTGCGGAAGCACCAGTGTGGGAAAGGGAAGGGTTGTGGATGGTTTGGCAATGGCCAGGAAGGGGTTGAACTGGTGCTGAACTTCACCTTGAGGTCTGATCTCTCCTATTTTCCTGGTGCTATTGC
The DNA here is from genome assembly GCA_023362775.1 of Charina bottae. Taxonomy (NCBI): domain Eukaryota; kingdom Metazoa; phylum Chordata; class Lepidosauria; order Squamata; family Charinaidae; genus Charina; species Charina bottae. The sequence goes on along the minus strand of JALMGJ010000003.1, from coordinate 26,868,267 downwards.
TGCATTGCAGAATTTAATGGGTTAAATTCATTTATTCAAATCTTATTAAAATATATTCTGGATAATTGCACAGGAAAATTTTAAAAATTAGCTTAGATCCACTCTCAGTCATAGCTGCAGTAGATCTATGGATTTTTTATTGGATTTAAGGCAATTAAGGCTTTAAGTCCCATTGATTTCTGTGGGTCTAAGTAGAGTGAGGTGTCCAGCTAGGTGGCAGCACCTACCCAATCTTGGCTGATCTCAAAAAGCTCAGCAGAATGAGACTTGGTTGGTACTCAGATCAGAAGGAAATACCAGGGCTGCTAGCTAGGAAGTTGAAAATGCATCTCAGAAGAAGAGAGTAGTAAATCAGTTCCACATTGTTGCCCAAAAAACTACTGGGACATGATCATGAAGTCAGCAGGATCTGAGTTCAACTCAGAAGTGATTCAATCTTTAAACAGAACTGAATTTAGATCAAGTTCATTATTTTAATATAAATGTTTACAAAAGTGCACAGATGCCTTGTTTGAGGGCATGCTATGATACCTGAAGCAGAGGAAGAATACTGTTTTTCATAAAACTATGAATAAAACAAGCCAATATAATTCATCAATTTAAAATACTCCTTTATTTTTTTTAACACCCAAGAATCCTAGAATTGGCAGGTGTGCAATTCTCGGTGCCAATTTGTTTTTGTTCTTCTTATCAAAGTGATAATGGGAATATAGTGATGCCAAGATGCCAGATCCTTTTTTGCTTGAATTCACATGGAGTGTAGCATCTTATGGTTGTCCTGACTACATCTGATTTGTTTTCTCTAGGCATACTACTATGGCAATAGGAATTGCAGTGGATATTCTTGGCTGCACAGGAAATTTAGAAGAGCGAGTTGCAACATTAAACAGGATTATCCAGGTTGCAGTTGAACTAAAAGACTCCATGGGGGATCTGTATGCCTTCTCAGCTATAATGAAAGCTCTGGAAATGCCTCAGGTAAAATGGAAATATTTAAACTTGGATATTCAGGGTAATGAACATTGCTCGAAAGGTCCAACAGTATACAGCAAAACAAACAAAACCAACCGTTGCCAAGGTCCATTAGATCTGCTTCTGCAGATCTCCCTGTTTTCTAACCCCCAGCTGGTAGCTGAATGTTTATTGAAATGAACTGCTGACTTAAAGGAGTCAGCATGGGATCTTTCACATTCCTTACTGGGATGTAGAATGACTGCCTGGGAAAAGCTGGTCTGAAACCATGGGCTAAATCTCTCTTTGAAACTCTCAAGTGCACCAACCATCCTAGACAGAAAGTCCAAAGTAGTGGGGTCATAAGAAGTCTTGGCACAATCCCTCCCCACTTATCACTGCCATGCCTTGGTATTTGTGGAAGCAGTCCTCCACTGGGCCATGTTAGATGAGAAAATATTGTAACTTATAGCAGGTAAGCACACTTGAGCGCTTCACTTTTTTGCCCTCTGTAGGTTGCACGGTTGGAGCAAACGTGGACCACTTTGAGGCACTGCTATACACAAACAGCCATTATGTATGAGAAACAGTTGAAACCTTTCAGCAAAGTCTTACATGAAGGAAGAGGTGAGTGTGTGGATACCCAATGCAGGTAGTTACAGTATATAACATTTTTTGTTGTTGCGAAGGGACTCCAGTTGAGCTTTCAGGACACATCCATTATTTGCTTAATAGAGTGTGTGTAAAAAAGTCATGTCCTATCAGGGACAATAATGGGCAGAATCTATTTGACTTAATCACATCTGGCTTTAATTTCTCTTGTGTGGGGAAGAATAGAGATAACATGCAGAGAGGGCATGCTACGGACCCCGTCGGTTAAGGAGTTCCATCTAACGGGGTCTCGGAAGCGTGCTTTCTCTGCTGTTGCCCCTGCCCTTTGGAACATTCTTCCCCCCGAGATCAGTCCCCCTTGCTCCTGGACTTCTGAAAAAAAACTCAAAACCTGGCTTTGTCAGTACGCTTGGGGCGGGAAGGAGAGTGTGTATACCTGGAGATGGCTAGCACCTTAGATTAGCCCTGGAGTGCCCTTTTTACGAACTTAAGAAGGTTCTGCTATTGGATTTTATTATATTCATTATATTCTGACCCAGTGCCCGATAGGCTATAAAGAACTGGCTTGCCAGCACGATAATATTAAAACATTTTTGGGCAACGGATTGGAATATAATACCCATTTCCAACGTTGCATGGGCTACAGACCACCAGGGCAGAGGCTATCGAAGAAGTGAGCCATCCCCCTTCTGACCGCCCTAATATATGATAAGCTATTGGTATCCCTCTGGAGTGACTGCTATCCCCCCTCAGGTGTGAGAGACGTGAGAGGGGGTATGAGTATGTGTGAAGAGAGTTAGAACACTCCTTCCCTGAGTGAGAGTCGGGGGGGGGGGTGAGAAGTAGTGTATGGAGCACCCCTCTTGACTAGTGAGAGAAGTCTGGGGGGCGCAGGGAATGAATGAGTGAATGAATGGGTGAATGAATGGTGATTGGGCTCCTCCAGTGACGAGAGCTTGAGCTGGTACGCTGGGGGGGCTCTTCATCACTCTACTGATTGGGTACGAATGAGTGGTGAATGATGGAGGGATGCCTATTATCATCTGGAGTATTTGTGAATCCAGGAGTGGAGGCTAATGGACTTGGAGACTCTGGGGGCTACAGGGCAGGACAGGACATTGTAGTGGTGATGGGCAGGGGATATTATGACGGGAGTTGGAGGGCGGGCCATCGTAGGGGAAGACGCCCCCGGTGCTTATTACTGGTGGCGTGTTCTGGCCCTCCACGCTCATACCTAGGCCCTGGTCAGCAGACACGTGGTTGTCCCGATTTCCGGCTGCTGCTATGCAATGCCAGGTCAATAAATAACAAGGCCCCCCTCATTCACGATCTGATTTTAGAGGAGGGGGCAGACCTGGCATGTATTACCGAAACCTGGCTGAGCCCGGAGGGAGGTGTTCCTCTCTCTGAAATATGCCCGGCCGGGTTTCGGGTTTGGCACCAGCCGAGACCTCGGGGCAGGGGACGAGGAGTGGCTGTTGTAATCAGGGAATCTCTAGTGGCCGTCAGGGGCCCTGCTCCGCAAGTTACCGGGTGTGAGACCTTGTTATTCAAGTTGGGTTCTCGTGAACAGTTGGGAGTGTTGCTATTGTACCAGCCTCCCTGCTGCGTGGCAACCTCCCTGCCTGAGCTGCTGGAGGCCATCTCGGGGGTGGCGGTTGAGTTCCCCAGGCTTTTGGTCCTGGGGGACTTCAATCTGCCCTCCTTGGGACGGGCCTCAGAAGCGGCTCGGGAGTTCATGGCCGCCATGGCGACCATGGGCCTGTCTCAGATTATCCAGGACCCGACTCGAGATAGTGGCCTCACCCCGGATTTAATTTTCTTGTCGGAGCAGTGACAAAGTGATCTGAGGGGAGAACTACATCTTTCCCCGTTGTCATGGTCAGATCACGCCCTGGTGACCGTGAGAGGGAGGCGGGGCCTATGCGATTGGTCCGCCCCCGGCAACTGATGGACCCGGTAGGGTTCCAGAGGGAGTTGGGGGTTATACCTGGAGGTCTGCTGCACGGTCCAGCGGAGGCGCTGGTGGCTGCCTGGAATAGAGAGGCGGCGGGGGCCTTGGACAGGATCGCGCCTATGCGGCCTCTCTTGTCCAGTCGGGCCCGAAGCTCCCCCTGGTTTACGGAGGAGCTGAGGTCCTTGAAGAGGATTAAGAGACGCCTAGAGCGCCACTGGAGGAAGACAAAACTGAATCCGACCGAACACAGGCTAGAGCCACTATTAAGGCCTACCTTGTGGCAATAAGAGCGGCGAAACGTCAATATTTCTCCGCTCTTATTGCATCTGCGGAATGCCGCCCGGCGGCCCTGTTCAAACTTACCCGATCCCTTTTGGGGAAAAGTGGGGTAGAAATTCACCTCCAGGGCCGTGCGGAGGAATTTTCTCGGCATTTAGTGGATAAAATCGCTCGGCTTCGCTCTGGGTTCGATTCCGAGTGTGAGACAGAGTCTGTTGAGATACCCAGGGAGCGTACTTACTTTGTTAACCGGGAACGGTTTGAGCCTGTCGGACCCGAGGAAGTGGACAGAGTTCTCTGAACTGTTAATGCCACCACCTGTCAATTAGATCCATGTCCCTCCTGGCTGGTGAAAGCAGCCCGGGAGGTGACTTGCAGTTGGGTCCAGACGATGGTCAATACATCGTTAGGGGAGGGGGTGTTTCCGGCAGCTTGTAAAGAGGCGCTGGTATGCCCTCTCCTCAAGAAACCGTCGTTGGACCCTACTGTACTGGATAACTTTCGTCCAGTCTCCCACCTCCCCTTTTTGGGGAAGGTGGTTGAGAAGGTGGTGGCGTTGCAGCTTCAGAGGATTCTGGAGGAAACGGATTATCTGGACCCCTTTCAGTCAGGTTTCAGGCCTGGTCATGGGACTGAAACTGCATTGGTCGCGCTTATGGATGATCTTTGGCGGGAGCGAGATGGAGGTAGTGCACCCATTCTCGCTCTTCTTGACCTCTCAGCGGCTTTCGATACCGTCGACCACAGTATCCTTCTGGAGCGGCTCAGGGAGTTGGGGGCAGGTGGCGTTGTATTGCGCTGGTTCGCCTCCTTCCTCCAGGGCCAGTCCCAGTCGGTGTTGATTGGGAGCGAGAGATCCGGCCCGCAGGCCCTCTTTTGTGGGGTCCCGCAGGGCTCGGTACTCTCTCCGCTCCTTTTTAACATCTACATGAAACCGCTGGGTGAGATCATCCGTCTCCATGGGGTGAGATATCATCAGTACGCTGATGATACTCAATTATACATCTCCATCCCAGGGGAAGTAAGTGATGCAGTTTCTACCCTGTCCAAGTGCCTGGGGGCTGTAGGGGCCTGGATGGGGAAAAACAGGCTTCGACTGAACCCTAGTAAGACGGAGTGGCTGTGGATTAATGGCTCCTCGATTTCTAGGAAGTTGTCATCTCTAGTTCTGGATGGGGTAGCACTGCCCCAGACAGACCCGGTACGTAACTTGGGGGTCCTCCTGGACTCACGACTCCTGCTTGAAGAGCAGGTGGCAGTCGTGGCCAGGAGGGCCTTTGCACAACTTCGTGTTGTGCGCCAGTTGCGACCTTTCCTGGAGCGGGAGGCCCTTCGAACAGTCACTCATGCCCTGGTTATCTCACAGATAGACTACTGTAATGCGCTCTACATGGGGCTACCCTTGAAGAGTATCCAGAAGCTCCAACTGATCCAGAATGCGGCCGCACAAACCATCTTAGAAGTCCCATATCGGACTCATGTGACACCATTACTACGCGAGCTGCACTGGGTTCCAGTTTGCTTCCGGGTGCAATTCAAGGTGTTGGTTATGACCTTTAAAGCCCTTCATGGCATGGGACCAGGTTACCTAAGGGACTGTCTTATCCCCATTACATCGGCCTGTCCCATCCGGTCATGCAGGGAGGGCATGCTACAGACCCCATCAGTTAAAGAATTCCATCTCACGGGGTCACGGAAGCGTGCCTTCTCTGCAGCAGCGCCTGCCCTGTGGAATATTCTTCCCCCAGAGTTAAGACAGTCCACCTTGCTCCTGGGCTTCAGGAAACAACTTAAAACTTGGCTTTGTCAACAGGCCTGGGGCGGTAAGGAGGGCAGAAACTCCTGGGGATGGCTAGTATAGTAAGATAGTCCTAGAATAGCCCTTCCAAGGCTGAAAGAACACATCGCCTTCTTAATTTTTATATGTATGGTATTTTAAATGGTTATTTTAATGTTTTAATCTTTAATATTCGTAATTTTGATGATTTGTAAACTGCCCAGAGTCCCTTGAGGGAGTTGGGCGGTGAGAAATCGAATTAATAAATAAATAAATTCTAAACTGTTATTTACTGTGTATTTTAATCTATTTATAATTGTACGTTAATGATTTTAATTTTGTTGCAAACCGCCCAGAGTCCCTCTTGGGGGAGTTGGGCGGTGATAAATTTGATAGATGATAGATAGGTAGGTAGGTAGGTAGGTAGGTAGGTAGGTAGGTAGACAAACAAAAAACAAACAAACAAACATGTAACCAAAGAATACTTGTGCAATTGCTCATGTGCAATCCCTATGAAAAAGGCCACAGGTGGACTTTCTCGGGATTTTTGAAAAAATCTCCCAAGTAATTGTCCTAGGTCTCCTGCTTTGTCATAAGAATTGGTTGGATAATAAATTTCCCTGGAGCTCCAATGAGAAGTGATCAATGATCAATTTATCTTTTATTTTCTTGCCAAAATAACTTAAGGGATTTTTATGGAAAGAAAGTTGAATTAACAAAGGGAACTATATCTGCATCAGCTCTCAATTCATACTGCTTATTGGGGTATATGGATGTGTATGTTTGGTATTTATATTTCTAATCCACCAAATAATCAAATGCTTTCTTCAAAATTATTTAAAATGTTAGAAGCAGGGGAAAAAAACTAAAAAAAGTACCTTAAGCAGAGGAAAGAATGAATACTGTGTGTTTGAAGGTACTCTCATAAGAAATGGCAGGTATAAATGCAATAAAAGTATAATATGTAATGCAAGCACTTAAAAGAATTATACATTAATAGGCAATTCCTTAAGTGGATACTGAAACTGTGAAGATTCTCTTATTTCCAGCAACTAAACGTCATTTGGTAGGAACACTCAGAAGAGGTTTTCTGATGACTAAAGTGCCAGGTAGGGAAAGTGGAAGGCAAAAGGAAGAGGGGCTGACCAAGGGCAAGAGGGATGGATGATATTCTGGAGGTGACGGACTCAACCTTAGGGGAGCTGGGGGTGGCGACGGCCGACAGGAAGCTCTGGCGTGGGCTGGTCCATGAAGTCACGAAGAGTCGGAAGCGACTGAACGAATAAACAACAAAGAGACATGGAGAATTTTTGACCCAAAACCAGCTAGGGCTTTATAGACCAGAACTAGGCCCAGAAGTAAACTGCCTGGCCAAGCCTTGTAGTCACATAGAGGATTGTAATACTGTGTTGCCATGAAAAATATAAGGGAATCTTTGCTTGGTGTCTAAAGTTGCAGGCTCTATTCCAGCAGATCGGTTTATCATATTCAGAGTGCTAACCTTAAGTGCTTTTTATTTCATTTTCAGAGATCACTTGTGTGTCGCAAAACGTGGTCACTGTGCCACTGCTGATGCCTCTGGTTACCCTGCTAGAGCGCCAGGCTGTGGTCTTTGAGGGAATGGACGTGTGGGAAAACACTGACCAAAGCTGTGAAATCATGCTGAAACATTTGGCGACTGCTCGTTTGATAGCACAGAACGCTGACCAGTACAGCACAAATGCAGAAAGGATACTTACAGGTAGGAAGAAAGGATACTAAACCAATTGATCGGGCCTTTCGTGTTTAAGCTCATAGACACAGGCAGAATCAAGCTCAGGCGTGGCTAAATGCAGTCCTCTAAAACAAGGTTGTTTCCACCATTATTCATGTGCCTGACGGATGATTATGCATCTTATAATTTATAGAAGGCAGCGGCTTTACCTGAGCTGACCCACGTCCAGTCTCATTCTCTGAACTGTAAACAGGAAGAGCTGGGACTGGACTAACTTGCAGCATTGCTTATGAGAAAACACGTGGCCTTTCTAGGGATTTGCCATGACTTACTTAGAAAGCACAAACACATGAAACCCAAGAAAAGAATGGCCTGAGGAACTTCACTTTTTATGTTTCAACAAATATTTTATTGCCAGGAGTTAATTAGAAATTTGGACCACATAGAGTTGTGTTTAATTTACTGATTTTTGTTAAGTAAATTGATTTAAATGTTTATAATTTGTCTGCAGTAACATGATGCAAATAACCTAAGACCATTTTGATTAATATAAAATATGCCTTTCTCTCTCACACCCACCCATCCATATGTATGCAAAAAGGAAAAAAAGAGCAGTTATAGAGATTGGATTTTTGATATTTTTGAAACTTTTGTTATTTAGCAACTTCAGAACATATTGTTAGTTACCTTTGGAGAAAAGCTTTTCCTAAGGTGATAAAAATGTGCTGTAACATTTTTTTAAAAAAGAGTAAGGCCAGGGCCTAGTTTGGTTGTTCATTTTGTCTCCTTGGAGGTGGAAATGTAGCCATGTAGAGAAATCAGCATCTGGCCCAGTGAGGCTGTATAGCCATTATTTGCTGTATGCATTCTCTGCATGTGATTTCAAATGCCATATTCATTCAACGTGGGGAAAAAACATCAATCTGCAACAGGGGGAGGATTTGGATCAAATACTACACCTATTGCCATATTTCTTCCAGAGAGTACCTATAGCATCACCAAATCATCTGGTGCAGTCAAAGAGGACATGTAGTTGGCTTAAACACATGCAGTATTATTTGGTACTGAAAACTGTATTTTATAGTAACATTTGTACGTTCCCATTTTCTTCACCAGGTTTTCAGCCAGATGATGCAATGAACGAGATCTTCAAAACAGAATTTCAGATGAGATTGCTCTGGGGCAGCAAAGGAGCACAGGTCAACCAAAATGAAAGATACGAGAAATTCAATCAAATTTTAACTGCACTTTCCCGAAAATTAGAACCCCCTCTTACAAAGCAGACTGAACATAGAAATGTCTGATGGACTCTCTGCTAAAGAGAATTTGGTATAATTACTCAAGAAAGCATTTTAAAAAAAAGTTGTGGCAAATGTTGCTTACTCCTTATTTTCCCCAGGGCAAAGACAGCCAAAAAATAATTCCTGAACAAAATACTTCCTCAGGAATATTTACTGTCTGGCCACTCCCTTCTATGCTGCTAGTGTGATACTTTTTTAAAAACTGCATTCCCCCCCCCCCAAAAAAAAAAACCCGATTCCAGGCCAATCAAGAATCATATAGCAAACACAGCATCCATACCCAATTGAGAACCAGGATCATTATTACTGCTATTCCGAATGGACAAATATAACCCCAGATGGGGTGTAGAGGACTGATGGTTACACTGCCAAAATGTTTTTGTAAGAAACTTCCTCTGACATCAAGCAGAATTTGGAAATTGTAAACTGTATTTATGTACATTTATTTATGAGTTGTCTAAGGATTATTTATTTGTTATGGTTGTTACCTTTCATGGACCCCTCCTGTCCACTATAAAAAAAGTGATCATTTTAGGACTTATATCCAATAATGTTATTAACAGTCTGTGATGTAAATATGAATAGAAGTTAAAGAAATGGGAGATATCAGTTGTATGATATCCCTTAAATAGATATGGAAAATTGTAAATATAGCTGTGAATTAAAGCATATATTTGAAACATTTTGTCTTATTTTATTATGTTATTGAAACACAAAATGGTAACTTGTATGGGGATTCAAGATGTTAACTGTATCAATGTCCATATTCATGCTGCTAAGACAGAGTAGGATTTTGTACTCTCCTTTCTTTGCTGAAGCTGCTGCCCAATATTGCTTCATATCTTGGAATATCATGCTAAAATGAAACTTTGCCCACTCCCATAACAACTCAGGGTGGCTTGCTGTAAAAACAACTGCAATTAAAAACAGTTAAAACAATCGTATATTAAACACTAGAATTGTGAACCTTAAAAACATTAGGTTAAAAAGCGTGGCAAATCTATGTATCTAGCCATCTATAAATGTGATAATTAAAATTTACTATCTAAAATGTGGTAATATCTAAAACGACATAGAATGCATCGATGTAGCAGGAACGTGGGCTGTCAAGGTCTGATGAATCTTACAAGCTGCTGTGCAAAACCTAACCGTGTGCATTGTAATAAATGGCAGTTCATCTGTAAGTAGCATCTGGGCATAAGCCAAATCTGAGCAATCAGGGTATCTGCTGATCAGGAGGAGGATAAATCTGGTTCGAATGTCTCTATAAAAGGAACAGTAAAGAGGTAGGTGCTCCGTGGTATCCATCTCTCCATAATCACAGGGGCAGAGCCTTTCAGCCAATGCTACTTTTTTGTATTTGCCATCCAAAACTGCAGAAGGGAGAACATGGTTAAGTGGCTATGACACCTGTATAAATTTCACCTAGTACTGTGCTGCCAAACATGTATCTTAACTGTTCACTGAGAGCTAAACTAGCTTTTTTAGGATATACTGTACATTTCATACTGGAAATAATAATAAAAAATAACATCTGATATTTTGTTCTAACTATGCAGAAGTTTGCTGTTTTCAACCGGTAACAGCAACCTATCTCAATTTAATGACTTACCCATATAAGGTTGTACATTGAGAGCACAAGGATACATCGTGTCTTTTTTTTTCCCCTCCCAATCAAATATCCAACAATGACTAAGGAAAAGAAACACATCTATCTTCCTCTTTGTACCCTGGAAGTCATGGTGAGCATGACATGAATCCCAAGACAGAGGAAACAAGCAAACTTAATAAAAGGCATTTAAATCCACCGTGACCTGACCAGTCAACTGGAAAATGTGAAGCTTTTATTTTAATAAGCTAGTAAGGCAGAACAATAGCAGACCTTTTAGGATTGCTTTCGAATCTATGGCTGAATACTTTCCTTATCAGTTCCAAACAGAGACCTTTCAATCAACAAGGGGTGTCCTAATCTATAGTTTCGGAATTCAAATAAATACACAAATTTTAGGACAGTGTTCATTTTTTGAAAACTTAAAATTTTGAGCTAAACACAAAAGATCCAGCTGGCATCATGAAGGCAAGAGAAAATGGACAAAAAAGGAGGATAAGAAAATGGGAGAATCATTTCCATTTCACAGTAGTCCTGAAATTTGAGACCCGCTATGCTACAACTATGTAGGTCAGGAAAAAAAATTTTCTCTAGGAATTTTGGAATACTTCCAAAAGCTCCTGTTTGCATATGTGCAGTTCCACCAGAAGCCACAATGAAGAGTTTTCTTTCAGCCTCTTCCCCAACTTTTCTCTGGCACGCATTTGCATTGTGCGGGAAATTCTGCACTCCATATTTGTTTACACATACCAAACATAAGAATACAATTCTTTGTTACATGGTTACTTAAATATGCCAAAACGTCTGTTGTTTCTAAAGATTCTTGCAATTAATAAACTTTAATGTAATCCCAATCTGGATCTCTGCATCTTTGCCAAATTAGCTAGAGTATAAAGTGAACGGAAAGTCCAAGTGACAAATCTTGTAAAGAAACTAAGTAATCCCAAGGAATAATTCTGGATTGGGGCACTAACAGTGAGAAAAACATGGAAATTTGTTTTTGCAAACAACTTTTGCTGCCCTTCACCACCTGAGCATATTTATGACAATTTAAGCAAAACAAAAGCCACCCATTACTTGCCTGTAACAGAAGACAAGAAAATTATCAGGGCCATGAAAAGATTGTTTAATTCCATGAAAATATTTTGAAGAGAACCACTATTATTTAACAAAGCATTTAAACATTTAAAAAATCAACACGTGCACAAAAGATTAAAAATTACTGAAAAGTTATGACTCAAGACAATTGATTTCCAACATTTCAAAATAATAATTTTAGCCAACTGTGCAAGTACAAAGATTTTTTCCTCCCCTTACATCTAACTACCCTCATAAGGATGCTTTATACCACAGAAAGAAAATATCCTCCTGTGGAAACAAATCCTGCCCTAGAAAAACAGTAGCACAAAAGAACTATTAGTCCTTTACTAGAAGTGTTAAAAGCAGCTCAAACTGGCTGTTAGCAAAATCCATAGGTTTCTTGGCTGAAAGAGTGAGAACCTAATTATTGTATTTAATTTTGAATTTTAAAATAAAAAGCCAGCATTAAACAAACAGACAAAGAACTATTCAATGTAGTTTGGTCAGTAATGGCATACGGTCACATTATTATAAATAACCCTGTTTACAATATCCCAAAACTAACCTTTAGTGTTTTATCACCCTCAATGTAAATACACTATATCATCTGTGTAATAGTGGCACATTTAATAGTAAAAGGAAGAAATTTCCACACAAGAGTCACACAGATTTAGTTTTACTGATAGTACAATTGCTAGTAACACTGAAAAAAGTTCTAAAGGAATCCAGCATTGCTGTGTCCAAATATTGCTTTGATTCCCACCCTTAGAAAAGCAGGATTTTAAATATTACCACAAACAGCAAAAAGCTGGTTTTATGAAGCTTAATTTAACTGTTTCTTTGTCCCTCCCACTCCCTTCCCATATACTAAGCTTACCCTATTTTGTTTAGATTTGATGATTTCATAAACATAATTCACAAATGGCAGACAAATAACATGAGCAATGATGGGGTGCTGCAGACAACTATATTTACATGTATAAACATGTCCAAATCGCAATGTTTACAAATAAAAGTGCACATAGATCATTACAAAGTATCACTCCAATTTTTAACTGGTCCTTACAATGAAGCATACTTGGAAACAGATGAGCACTGCAGTTAATTAAAAACTGGTGTCTTCCCCCATCCCCAACTCAAAAAAATAGACAATTAAAAAAGGCTCCATAAAAATCCTATTAAAAACATTCATTAGACATAAAACAAAACTGATACATGTATATTTCGTTTTCAATGTGTCACGTTCACAATGCACCTTGTGTTATGGAATGGCAGAGATCTAGAAAACATCTACCATTGGCTACCAACCGCTGCAGAACTGTAGAAAGATTCAGGAGGTCATACAGAGCCGAGACCCAACAGCCCTTTGCGGGATACTGAAGTGGTAGTGTTGGCAATCAACAGATTTAGGCACTCGAGAGTTTAAGGCAGCATCTGAATGACAAGCACTTGATTTCTGAAAAGAGTTGGCTGTCTTATAGCGGCAAATCTGTGCTCTTATTATGCTAGGATTTCAGTGCTCATGAGAAAGTCTTGAGGTGCTGAGGCTAGGCTGGAATGGCCCAGTGCTGAGATGTACTGTATTCCATCCCCCAAAGCAGAATGAATGCTAAGTCCACAGCCGGTGTAACGCCAAAGAGCTGGAATGGTCACAATGAAGAAAACAAATTTACAGCGACATAAATGGGTAGGGAAACAAAAACTTTAGGGCTGGAGGTTGCGACAAATGCAGGAGAGGAGGAAGAGCTATGGAAATACAAAAAACATTAGGCAGACATGCCCGACGCGTATCTAGACATGCAGGAAAAGGTTAGGGCGAGCATGGAGGTGGCACAGGCAGAGACTGTCAATGACATGGTTTTGACTGAATGCTGATTTAAAATGGATACAGAAAAGGAAGCAGCTGAAACAGCCAATATAAAATGCAAGTGGTAAACAGCCAGTGTTTCAGAACTTCAAACTATGGAAAGGGTATGTTTTCAGATTGGGTTGTTTGGTTCTGTTGGAATGGAGCTTTAGCTTACCACAATTTTGAACACACAGAGAAATGCTAACATTGTTAGTGAGAAACATATGCCTACATGCTTTCATGCAACTGGCTTTCCCCCCATCTTGCTGGGTCTAACACCCTCCCCCCAAAAGCAGCTGCATGTAACCTCCTTCAACATCTCGCCCATTTTCTCAGAAACCCGCTTCAGGAACCTGCAATCCGAGAGGAAAAAGAGAACAGAACAGAATTACCAGGGGCCATTCAAAAAAGAGCAGCACAGTCATTTAAAAAAATCCACCTCAAATTATTATGGTTATACTACGTAATGGCTCAGATCCTTTGCAAGGGTTCCCCACGTCATACATTCTGGATAGAAGTTCACTCAGTAGCAAATTAGTGCAATTTAACTTCCAAATGCTCCCTAGCATCCAAGTGAAAATGTACAAGCATAAGCACAAGTAATACAAGTTAGGACACTCTGATTCTAAGCATATGATACCACAGATTAACATCCTGATAAAATCATCCATTCTGGGCATGAAAACTTTTCCACGTACAAAGACCTCACCCGTTCATTTTAACAAAAGGAACTGATCTGCATTTATTCTTTGTGCAATTCCTAATGGAATGAATGGAATCAAGTATGAGAGACCTATAGGAAGCAGCTGTAACTTTTCTGCACTTTTTGAAGAGACAATTAACAAGAGAAATGTGTCAAGTGTTGGCATGAGAGGCGGGGAGTCTTCAGTTGGGTATACATAAGCATACAAAATCCCCAACACGAGAAAGAGCAAAAAGGAGCAGATCACCAAGCTGTACGGCTGCTCTACCTCTTGCAATCCGCTGCATTTATCATTTCTAGGAATCTCAGATCCAATTTGGAAAGGAAAAGCTGCAAAAATACTTACAGGACAGGAATGTTTGTGAGCCTACATCGCAACTCCCTAGGTCCCCTTACATGCAGGCAACGCCCTGTGCCCTCGCACCTGGGAGTTTTCTTGTGTTTCTGCACAACCTGACATTGCACTAGGCTGCAGGCTGTTCTTACAAAAAGTGTGCAATGCATCACTGGGCACAGGGCAATGAGAAGAAGAGTTGTTCAGAAAATAAAAATTAAAGCCAATCTTCATTTTCATTTAATTAAGTTTAGTTATTACTTGGACACTGGAACGAGCTCTGGGGTAGGAGAAAAACGGATTGCCCAGAGACGGTATACCCTAATGTGATGAAACAATTCATTCTAAAATAATAATGCTCTTTTAAAAGGAAGTAATAAGCTTTACAAGAATAATATTAAAACTACGAAAACCAATAAAATATGACCTGACCGTGTATTGAAGAAGAACACTTAAAAGCCCAGAAGTTAAAAGCACATGGAGAAATTAAACAAAGACGGCACTGTTCACAGCCGTAGAACAATCTGTTATATGCAGACATTTTCCAGTTTCAAAACTGAGATCTTAGTTTGGGCTCCTGTGGTAAATCACATATTGACAAGACTCCTAAATGGTTTTACACTTTTCCATCCAATTCTGTGCTTCAGTATTCATTAAGGAATGTTCGTGGACGAGGTGATGGGCTGGAGATTAGATATAGGTTACTGCACCTTTACTGTTTTTTTCTAGAGTTACATCTATGTAGGAAGTTGGCACATATCCTTCTTCTCCATTCTGCCTCCGAGCTCTTGTCCATCCATCTCCTTTATCTTCCTCTATAACATACAAAACCTCCCCCTCTTTCATTGCAAGGGTACCTTCATTGTGACCTAGGAGGAAACAAAAACAAAACGTCTAGGTTTTTTCCCCCCCTGCAGGATTTAAAGCTGGTCTCTTTCTCAGCACTCATTTTTCATTCGGGGAGCTGGGGATCAGCTCTCTGCAGTGGAACATATGTTTCAAATGTAAGCCAACAGACAAAAAACTGGTCTCTTGTTGCAAAGCTGAACACATGCCAGTGGCTGCTTTTCTAATCTAACATATTTATTTTGTTATAATGCAGAAGTACTATTCCCATTAAAAAAAAGCTCCTTATGGCATGATTTCCCAGAACTTAAACCAGATGCTATTATAATAATTAATATGCAATTATATTTAGAAATGATAAAAAAAGTGCACATAAAGACACACACACACAATGTTATGTGTGTGTGTTTGTGTGTAGTTTGGTTTGTGTGTGTACACCAGAGCTTTCCAAACTGTGTGTCACGACACAAAAGTGTGTCGCCACATACAGTCTGGTGTGTCGCCACACAACCCGGAAGTGCTGATCATCATCAGCGCTTCCGGGTTTTCCCGCGGCGACACACCAACTGCAGTGCGCAAAACTCGAAAGCGGCAGCAGCGCTTCCGGGTTTTTTCGCGCTGCCGCACTTCCGGGTTTTCCCGCGGCGACACACCAATGCCAGTTGGTGTGTCGCCGCGGGAAAAACTTTGGAAAGCCCTGATGTACACACATGCACAGAGGAATGTGCACATACACCAAGCTTGGAGTAAATCTTTTGAGTGTTCCATATTGGACTGAGTGTTCCAATGTCCTATAAATGGCTGGATGACTGATTGTCTGCACGTTAAGAAAAGACTCCTACCTGCCTGATTGATGTGTTTACTTTGGTATGGAGAGGTTCAAGGTCATGGGTTGTACTGTAGCATTTACCTTGGGTAATGCTTTCTTAGACGGGTTGTCAAATGAATAAGCATGCGCTATGCATGTTAATTACAGCTAGCAATGCTATGCTGTTCAGCTTTCAAGTTGCCAAATGCAAAAACTGTGTTCGTTGAGCTTTTCAAGTAGGTTGACAAATACAACCTTACCAAATGTACTATGCACTAAGAAGAAGCCTCTAGCCAACAACCAGAGAAGCCAGTATTTCTGTAGCTTGGGTAGGTGGAGCATTCAGCAGAGACTAACCCTACTTTTGTGGCAAATCAAAGGCCTTCTTTTGAGTTCCCATTGTTCTTATAGTGTAACACTTTAACACTCCAACATTACACATCTTGTTTTGTTGAACAATGAAAACTCAAAACATCCTGATGGATTGATTCAAGGTCACAGGAAAATGTTGTTTCTGGAGCGAAGAAAAAATGTCTTATTCATTCACATTTAACCTATATGCAGACTTAGGTCAACGTAAAATTAACCTTACCATCAAATGGATAGATAGCTTTACAGTGTCCTATAGCTGGCAAAGGATCATCATCTTCAAACTCGTCATCAAATTCATTATGAGGGCCATGCTGCTGGGGTGGGCTTCGAACTTCTTGGTTTGCATCCTCAGTGTAACTCCCCTCAGGACTATAAAATAATAGATAACACAAAGCATCTTTGTATTTCTCTAACCAAAAGTCTCATAGATTGTTCATAAATTAAAAAGAATCTCAGAACTTTTTCAGATTTCATTATTCCTTAGCAGTAGCCAAGCAAATTAAACTGATTGAGGAATGGTAGAGCTTTTTTTTGGTGGGGGTGTGTGAGAGGGTTGGGAAAAGAAGAACTATATGAAGTTGGCTAAAAGCATCTGAAGTATAATGCTGAAGGCATTTTCGCAAGCAGAGCCTTTGCATTCCTCTAGTTTTGTGATCACTTGTTATGATTTGCTATATATATTTAACACTGCTTTCTAAATAATTTTTAGTCTATTAAAACACATGCATATATCGCTCTCTTAAAATATTACATCAATTTATAGTACATGAAGGAAATCAGTCAACTAAAAATGCAGTTGTATTATCAAAACAATATTCAAGGTTAAAATCTCTAAATATATATCAACATGTAACAGAAAAGATGCTAAAAGAAAAAAGCAGGGCTGGTAGACATTGGAAAGTGGCAGGTACTTCCTTCCCCAATCAGAAAGTTCAACAAAATAAATAAATACTGTACATAAATACAACTTCTTGTAGCATGAAGATTTAATGGAAAGCTTCTCCCAGATGATGAGGCAAAAAAAAATAAGATATTGTGAAAAGATAAAGATGTCCCAACTATGGTTGAAAGTTACACAAAACATGACCAAAGAGAACATCCTTACTTATCACATATATTTTCAGCTTTAACAACCCCTTTTCATATATTTTAGTAAAACGACAGGGGTCTCATTCTCCCTTGCCAAAGGCCTGGGTGACGAGCCAGATCTTCGTGGCTCTTCTCAACAGCAGCAGAGTGAGGGCCATTCGGATCTCAAGGGAACCTCCTTCCAGAGGGCAGGCACTGCCACAGAGAAGGCGCACATCTGGTAGGGCTGTGCAAGGAGGTGCTTTGCAACCCACAGGAACATATATGGTGCACCTCTCTTCCAATAATTAAATCAGCTGTGTCTTCTAAGTATGTCTGGCTGTTCCTGATTGTTACTGCGTGTGTGTGGATGCATAGCCAGTCAGAAGAGAGGTGTTCTGTACATATACCACTTTCAGAGGATTTGCACTGCTCTATATTTTAGCCATATCAATTACAGTTGCTAGATTACTTGATTTAGAAATCTACTTTGCAACCTTCTGGCACTTCAGATTAAAAAAAGAGCTTAATATAGTGACCTCTCTCTTCCTTGGGTTACAAGATGGTTGATGTCACTGCTGTGCCTTCGGTCTCCTCTTGTTGCTACTTTACCTTCAACTTCAGAAAGCCATGCCTGAAGAGAGAGAGAAACTGGTTACTTGTGCCAGCACGAAAAATAAAAAATATGCTCTCTTGTTCAAGTTACCTTAGCAAAAGGTCTCCCCTTTTATAAAGCAGACAGGGCTGAGCAATCAGTGTCACTTTGTCAAAGGGAAGGGTCATCTTCCCACCTAGAAGAACAGAGATCATAACTGTGGGGTCTTCAATGTGGGGGCCCGGGACCCTTCTGGAACCTCTAGGCCATACTTCTCAAGAAGCCTTAGATTGTTTTTAAGTTCTTTTTAAAAAGGACACTGGCATACTAATGGTAGTATAAGTTCAAATAATAAATGAATGAATAAATAAAAATACTGCCATGCAAAATGACAGCCTCCAACATAATCTTTACAGTTCCAGCTATGCATTTGGTTCCATATGGGCCTTATAGGAATACTCATAGGCAGGTAACTACTTGGAAATATTTCCTCCTCTCCAGGAGAAAACAGACCAATGTAACTTGGGAGTGATAGGGAAAAGAATGCCAAGGAACATTAAAAAGCACTAAAGGGAGATAGAGAATTGACAAGGAGTGTTTGGCCTGTGTTGTTGTGGATACACAAACGTGCATGTATGGTCATGGGAAATAAATGTTTAGTCCAGAATCAATTCTGTGTCCAGCTATCATGAAACCACCACTTATGAACTCTATAAATATCCGAACACAGTTAAATTCATCACCACTTGAAATGCCACAGCTAGTAAAACTATACTTTGCAACTGTCCTTGTCTGCTTACCAAACTTCTAATTTCACTTAAGAATTACGCTGACCCAATATATTCCCTGAAGTGTGTTATTTTACAATTGGGGTAGACTTACATAAATAATATAATAAAACTGAATCCAACAAAACATTTTTCTAACCAAAGTACTTCCAAATGTTCTATTATGTACAGAAAAGTTACAAACTCCTTGGTTCAGTATAAGCCTTGAATATTTTTAGGTATCCTGCAGGCAAAACCATCCACATAATTATCATCAATTATTGTTGCTGCATTTAATTGGATTGGAACATTAGACTTAGCTGGCTAAGAAATGGAGGCTGTTGCAAATGGGCTGAAATGCTGCAGCAAAGACGATTTGCCTACTTTCATTTGAATTACTCTTTCAAACTTGGAGAATGCCTTGCTTAAGACACTCTGAAAAGCTGTACTAATCCTTGTCTGAAACACTATCCAATGAACAGATTTTAACCTCATTCTTGTGGATTTCCATTCGGAGACGGTCCATGTTGTTCATAGTTTCCATTAATTTCGGCTGAAGGCTACCTGGATCACCCATTTGTGGATTTTTCTCATACACATCTTTCATTTTGATGAGGGCATCTCTATAGAAAAACACAATTGTTAAGAGTTCATCATTAGGAGTTACAAGGGGGAAAAAATGATGCTCAACAGCCTGCCTCCATTTATCATTATTTGTGGAGAAATAGAACTGACGGCATACTGTAGTTCCAAAAGAACTATGAGCTGGCTACTTATTTGTAATTGTGATTCTTCAATTTATTAATCTGTGAATTCACACAAAAGGGTTGGAACTTTCCAATGCTTCACAGATGTTGGCAGGAACCTGTCCCCTTTGTGTATCACAACTGCTCTTTGGTGTGGCATATGGCACCTGCTAACCTCCTCAGTTCCAACAATACTCAAAATCAAAAGATGTGTCCAACCCTAACAAAACCCAAAGCACAAAAATTGAGTAAAATATCTGAATTCATAGATGATCATCTGAAGACCCACAGTTACCTTCAGTTTTTGTGATTTGTACATATGGGTATGTCTATGTGGTGGAACCAGGTTTATTTGGTCAGAAGTGGAATCATTTTTTTTCTGAGTTTGCTTAGTACAAGGGTCGGAAATGGTGGCTCTTGAGCCAGATCTGGCTCTTTGGCCCCTCGGCTCTGGCTCTCTCTCTCTGTCTGCCGCCCGACATCCGGAAAGCCGGTCTCCGGAAGCAGCGCGAACCCTGGGGAAGAAACAGACGCTGATTGGTGGAGGCTCAGAAGGAAGGACGCCGCCACCAATCAGCGCACGCCAAAGGGGAGCAGAGAGGCGGGCTGAACAAGGCGAAGCCCGATTGGCCCTGCTTCCCAGAGGCGCGAAAAAAAGACTGGCGCGGGGCCTCGCTCAGCTGCGCGAGGAAGCGCTCCAAAAAGACCGGCGCGGGGCCTCACTCAGCTGCGCTGGGCTGTTGCCCCACTCCAGTTCTCGGCCCTGACCACCCGCCTCGGGCTGCTGGGAGATGTGGTTCAGCCGCTTCCGGAGAGCTGCGGCTTCGCCAACCGCGCCCTCTGGCACGCCCGGCAGGTGGCTGCCCACCATTTGCTAAAACGCCTCCAGCGAAGAAGACCTCCCCCCGCACACCTGCAGCAACGCGGGCAAAAGGGGAGCGGGCGTGTGTGCGTGTGCAAAAGGGTTGAGGAGGTGTAGAGGTGTGCGCGCGCATGCAAAAGGGCTGAGAAGGGCTCCCCTCTCCCCACCATGCTTGCAAGGTCTCGCCTACTGCTTCTCCCCGAGGCGTCTGCAAAGGGGCACGCCACTCGCCCCACGCCCGTCGCTGCAAAGGGCATCTCCCCTGCCGTTTACCTGGATGTTCAGGCGCCACAGCAAGAGCGGTGCAGCCCCAGGCGGGTGGTCAGGGCCGAGAACTGGAGCGGGGCAACAGCCCAGCACAGCTGAGCGAGGCCCCGCACCGGTCTTTTTGGAGCGCTTCCGTGCGCAGCTGAGCGCTGGGCTGTGGAAATGCGCTCCAAAAAGACCGGCGCGGGGCCTCGCTCAGCTGCGTGCGGAAGCGCTCCAGGTCCAGCGGCTCGTCCAGCTTCACAGCCCAGCGCAGCTGAGCGAGGCAAACCCGCCCCCTTCCACGCGATTGGCCCCCGCCCGCAAACCCCGCCCCCTTCCATGCGATTGGCCCCCACCCGCAAAGCCCGCCCCCTGGCTCTCGAGCATTTCAAAATGTGCACGAGCATGTCAAAATGGCTCCCGGCATAAAAAGTTTGCCGACCCCTGGCTTAGTAAATATATTTTAAAATCTTGCAGTCATCACCCCAAGATGATAAATGCAGAATTCTTTCATAATAAGATTTTATTTTATATAGAGGTTACCTCCTCTCTTACCAGTTCTTTTCTGGAACTACAGTATTTTACACATGGGTGAGATTGTTATATTTTGTCTCTTGTTTACTCACATGATTGTTGGATTATGAACGATTAAAATTTTGCCTAACAATAACACTGTATCAACAGATAGCGCAGGCTGTAAGCTGTTCCTGTTCAGAGGTACATTGACACTTATTACCATTATCACAAAGATTATCCATATTTTTCTTTGACTTTCTATGTACTAATTTTCTCCTTTTTCTTTCCCTATTTTTACACTCTATAATTGTCAACTCCCTCTCTCTACTGTTACCTTCTTTCTTGCCATGTTCCCCTAAATGTATAGATGCTAGTTACAAGTTAACCCTTTCTTTGCATTCTACCCAAACAATAAACTCCCATTTCATCACGGCCAGAGGAAGGTAAGTGTTCACAAAGTGGAAGATGAGAGTTCCACCATCTTTCTGGGAATAAAAGCTGAGCCTTAGTGTTACATAAAGGTGGACTGATATCATTCACAATGAAGAATCAAAATTCTAAATGCTTAGGAGGATTTATGATAAATCAAATCAAACTGATGCTTGAAGTGAATGAGTTTCAAATTGTAGGTAGAGAAAAATAAAATTAGCATCAAGAGTCAGAATAACATAAATACTTTTGATCTGTCTCTTTCTGTAGTTCTCTGTTAAGTTCATCAATCCGCTGCTGCAGTTTTTTCCGCCTTTGTTCTGGTGGCAGGTGACTGAAATCTTCTTGGGAAGGACCCTGAAACCAAAGAAAATACAGCACTTAGAAATGGCAACTCTCCCACTGATACTTCTAATGGCAGTTTAGACAAACCCAACAGTACTCCTTTGCTGAATAATACAGTAGAATGAAACTGTGTACCTACTTCAATAATGCTGCAAACTACGGCTCTAGAAAAATGCATATCTAATACTGAATATGATATCTTGATGACATATTGTTCTCTGCTATTCCAAAGTGACAATCAAACAACTTGCAAATGGATGCAGTGGATTACTGTGTTTTATCCCAATGTGCTTAAAACAGAGTATAACAGTATTCTTCCTTATTACAAACAACAGAAGAAAAGATAATCAGCTTAAGTTATAGAAAAGGAAATTGAACCAATATACTAATAGAAGGATCGTAATACATTTTCTTGCAATTTTGGAAATTATTTGAAGCATATTTTTTCCAGAAATGGTATGGATTCATTAAACTACTTACTGCAGCACCATCCAAAAAGGCTAATATAGATAGAATGCATACTTTGCTTTCTCTTGAGATCATATAAATTTTTGCCATTTTCTAAAAAGATTTCTTTGAAAAGACATAAACCTAGCACCCTGATAACTACAAATGGAAGCTGGGAGCCAATCTCAGGAATGCATACTCCTTTCCCAAAGCAGAGTTATATTTCACCTTTAATTGTGGTAAAGCAGTAATTGCCATTGTCAACTGTAAGTAGTTAGATGTTTTACCCAGTTTTGAAATGTTAATTTAATATAAGAGTACTGGTATGTACTGAGCATTTTTTAAAACTGTGATTATAGTGTAGGGGAAATTTGTGCCAACAAGGTTTCCCTTAATAATGTTATGTGTAAATGAAACTAATACTGGTAAAGCTGGTGAGCACAAGAGTGAATGCAGTAGCAGCATACATTAAGGATACGCCTGTTTTGCTGTGCAACTCTTGGCCTGATAATAGATCTTCACAAACCCATTCACCAGTGATGAAGGTCCTTCTTTAGCACAAAAGAGATTTCTTATGAAGAAGAGCTATCAATGAGCTTGGAAGGGGGCAGCCTCAAGCCTCACTGGGACACACTGGAACCTTCTCTGACAGGGAAGCTCTCATGCCAAAGTTTAGATCAAAATCAGTTCTCTGACAGATAACCAAGAACAGCAGCACCACAAATCTGCAGACCAATAGCCACTTCTTTTTAGCCTCTATTTCTTGATTAGCTGTAGAACATGACAACAAATTAATTTCATCATGATATATTTTGCTCTATTTTCTGGAAAGTTTGATTTGTATACAGTTACCTTATACCCCTAAATCAAATTACTTGGCATTAACTCAGACTGAATTTAAACAGAAAACTTTATTACCTACAAAAAAATTGCTTTCCAAACCCTCCTAATATATTGAAGAGAATACAAGCAATTTCTATCACATTCAACACTAGTTGGCTGGGAACATAATTAGCTAATCCCAAGCTATAAACAAGCTGTTACAAAGAAAAGATTCACAAATCCACCTACTTGAACACATGTGATTAACAATTTAATAAATTAACTATAGTACTCATTGGCTAATTACAAGCCAAACAGGAATTTACAAGTCTGTGTTTTTATGGTTTACCATCTGCTTAGAGAAGCTAAACAATCAGGCTTATTACGTCCATCTTCCTACATAATTTCATACTAATCTTTCCAGATCAATAGTTTTGCTGTATGCATTTTTTTCAGACAGACTGTCTAGTGAAGTTCCTAAATACAATAACATTAAAACACAATGATTTCATGTCATCTTATATTCAATTATTACAGTTCAACTGATGTTAGTGGTGTTCTATGCCACTTAAGAAAAACAGTTTTTCATGGGAACTTTTTACTCTTTTTTTATTCTTAAATGTAACACAGGAATCACTCACCATGTACAAAGAATATCCCATAAGAGCTAGGGATACCCATGTTCCAAAGAAATTGAATGGGATTACCGTCTGAGTAACCCAGGGATTCTGACAAGAATGCTGCCTTTAAAACTAATTTCAGATAAAGGTAACTGCCTGCAGTACAATAAGCAAAATTTGTTTCTAGCTTTTTCTACCACATCGTATCATTTCTACTGAATTCTGTGTAATTTTCTGTCAAAGAACTAATATAACTGTCAGGAGCATCTGCAGGGATGTGTCAAACAAAGCAGCCTGAGAGCAGCACCATGCTGCAAGCCCCGCCACTTTTGTGTGTACATTGTGATGTTGCACACATGTCCAAAAGGGGCAGAGCTTGCAGCAGGATGTTGGTTTCCTCGTTTTGACAAAAGCAGCAGGAGGTTGCGGATCCTACAATAACACTCATTCATGGAAATTAGGTTTCATGCTTTCTTTATCAATTGCAAAGATAGCCAAAATCATATTTACGTCCTCCCTTTCTTTCTTCCAAGTCTATTAGGCACCTTTATCAGCAACTCTTTTATATTAAACGATAGAACCATATCAACTTCCCTGCTGATTTACAAAATAAACTAAAACATTATGCAGTATTATGATCGTGTATATTATTACGTTTTAATACGGTTTTAATATTAGAGTGATACTCTCTAATATTTCTTCTTTTATCACAGTAAATTAAATTCAAAAGCCAAGTTTCATTTTTCACTACTTCCATAATAGCGTTAAATGTTTAGAATTATCTTGATATATTTCAATATTGTTTTAAATTCATTTTTTTAAATTGCAAATGATGTTAATAGAACATTAACTCAAAATGGGTGGTAATAGATTTAGTATGTTTTTTTCTTTCTGATTAAGTCAACTTTGGTAAATTTTCTAATGGTATGTTAATGAAAAGGATGATGGATTATTTTATCACCAAATGAACCAGCTTTGTTGTTGTTGTTGTTCAGTCGTTTAGTCGTGTCCGACTCTTCGTGACCTCATGGACCATAGCACGCCAGGCCTTCCTGGCCTCCACTGTCTCCCGGAGTTTACTCAAATTCATGTTCATTACATCGGTGATGCTATCTAACCATCTCATCCTCTGCCGTCCCCTTCTCTTTTTGCCTTCAGTCTTTCCCAGCATCAGGGTCTTTTCCAGTGAGTCCTCTCTTCGCATTAGGTGGCCAAAGTATTTGAGCTTCAGCTTCAGTATCTCTCCTTCCAATGAGCAGTCAGGGTTGATTTCCTTTAGGATTGACTGGTTTGACCTCCTTCCAGTCCAAGGGACTCTCAAGAGTCTTCTCCAGCACCACAGTTCGAAAGCATCAATTCTTCGGCGCTCAGCCTTCCTTATGGTCCAACTCTCACAGCCATACTGGGAAAACCATAGCTTTAACTATACGGACCTTTGTCGGCAAGGTGATGTCTCTGCTTTTTAATATGCTGTCTAGGTTTGCCATAGCTTTATCACTTCTAAATAATGGATGAAATCCAATGTAATGTAAGTAGAAGCCCTCTTATGCAAAGCTAATTATTCTCTTTTCTTCCCTAAATCCTCTTGTATGCTTCATCTATTATCTCCAAAATCTTCAGAGCACCTTTAAAAGATGCACAAGAGCTGTAGGGCCCCTGCTTATTCTGGAATTGGATGCAGAAATGGGAGTTCATCCCCAAATAATTGCAAATATTCGATAATACAAACAGAGCAACTCTATGACACACAAGACTGATTTTTCCTGTGGACTCAATTCATATACATTTTGTGTATAAAATGGAGCTCAAGTAAGCTCTAGGTAAAATTATTCTCATTTCATAAAGACAATGCATAAACACATCCTACTTTATAAGATGAACTGTAGGTAAAATTAGCTGTATCAGATCTGTAATACAATCTATAAAGTAGCAGGAATTTATTTTGTTTACACCAAACACAAATGGATTATGAGACAAAATGACAAACAAAAGTAGGTACAATCTGACTAACTGACTCGAAGCAACTATGAAATGGATAAGCTATTTCATGCTGTTGTTACGAACTACAGCAGACAGATCAGCACACAGGCCTTACCGTCTTCATCGACCACTGACCAGTTTAGTTGAAAACAGAAAGAAACAGGAAATTATTTGCATACTACCAACCAGTATTTAGGAAGATTTCTAAATATAAAATATCCACCCCATTCCAGCTAAACTGGTATATATTTACTCTGAAGCAATTTCCACTGAATTCACTGGGGTTTGCTACCAAGCATTCCTTATTATGAAATGTCATATTGTGATCATTTTAAGCATCATCTAAAGTATTGCAATATGTATACATGAGGGTTATAGGCACTCATGCTTTAAAACAGAAACAACAGCCTAACAGTTTAGAGTACACTATAACCTTGCTATTTTAAATAAAATACAGTATCTATCTATTTCTACACTGTAAAAAAAATAGCACACAGGAACACTATACAACGCAGAAGCATTTGACAATAGCAATGGTCTTTGTTTACGGTCAAAATCTACAGTATACTCTCATTTAACTTAGAACAAAATGGCAACATTTAAATAAAGCTCCCAAATTCTGAGTCTCATGCACTTTTCCAGTCCTTTTTAGCTAGATTTATCTTTATGGGAAAATAGTGAAAACAAGGTCATTCAAGTGGACATAAGAATGTGAAACCTAAATAAATTAAGCCATGCATTCAAAGGATTTCCACTACCGTTGTAAAAAAAAAACATAAGCACTTAAATGAAATTACAGAAATGTTGTGGCAACTGAACTGGAGGATTTTTCTCCAAAATATTTTTTTATTAGTGGAGAAAAGGATATGTACTGATCCTGGGATATTCTTTTTTTCCTTTTCCCCCCCCCCTTTGCTGAAACACAGTAGAAAAAAATATTAAAAGGCAATCTGTACTTAATTAACAACCCTATATTAGAATGTAAATATCTGGTGGTAGTCACAATGATGTCACGTGCATCATGGTGTCATGTTGCAAATTAAATTAATGGTGTAATTTGTGTCAGTCATACCCTGGCATCATGATACAAATGACATACTGTATACTACGTAATTCAGGGGTCCCCAACCTTTTTAGCGCCAGGGACCGGTTTCAAAAGACAATTTTTCCACGGACCGGGGGACGGGGTTTCCGGGATTTCCGCGGACAAGGGGTGGGGTTTGCAGGCGGGAGCCAATCACGTGCACCGGGGGGCGGGGTTTGTAGGCAGGAGCCAATTGCGTGCACCGGGGGGCAGGGTTTGCAGGCGAGAGCCCCGCAGCCCAGTTCCTAACAGGTCGTGGCCCACTAGTGGGCCATAGCCCACAGGTTGGGGACCCCTGATGCAATTCATGTCATTAGCATGACGTCATTTTCCCCATTTGTGGCTGCCAATGTATCAACATGAAAGAATTAAATATACCAAAAAATACTTTATAGATACTATGCTATGAGTTTTTACAATATATTGACCTAAACTTTAAACAATGCAGAGTTAACAAATCCTAGGCCAAAGGCTAAATTAAGTATCTGATACACTGAACCCTCCTCTAGGTTTAAAAGAAGCTTGGAATACAGATTTAGGAAAACAAATGGAAGAGAAAAACTCTTTGGAAATCAGGTATTTTTCCATCAGCTTCCATACAAGAGATGCAAGAAGATATTACATCACTGGCATTTAACTCCAACTACACTAGCACAAATATTTCATCTTTATTCATCAAAATGTTGGAGGGGCTGTAATCAGAATTTTTCATATGTGGTGGACTTGTGGAAAGACAGTGCCTTACTGAAAGACAATATTTAAAGAAATTATAATAACTAAATATATATATAGTATATTGTTCTGGGATATTATATTGTATTTTGGTTTTTTCTTTATATATATTTTTATTAAATATAAAATATTTATAATATAAATATTTATATATTTATATTAAATATAAAGCAAATAAACAAACAAACAAATCTATTTGATATCTTCTGAAAATCTGTGCATAGGTTTTTAAAGTATTCCTTTATCTTGGGGCATTTTTAAGACAGTTTGTGATATATCATAGTTGCAGGCCTGTTATTAAAGGAGGGTAAGGAAGGAGATTGCAAATTCAGTGAGTGTTTTTAGACATACAGTATCTCAACCAAATCTAAGAGTAAAAACAGCAACCAATCTTGGAATTGGTATTCTTTCAAAGGTGTGCTTATGAATGGGCAAAGAGACATCTGCAGGTATGCATCACATATTATGACAGCATAGATGGCGTACAATAATAAACACTGTTGTGATACACCAATTCTTAAGAACTCAAAACATGATTAGGATTATTCTGTATCTTAAGAGTTATCCTTAAAATTATTAAATAAATAATTTTTAAAAAAGGTAACTTGGCAAAATTAGCTAAAATGGATTTGCGTGATCTAGGAAAGTACAGAAATCATCCTGCAAGAACACAGATTATTTTTAAGACAAACTGACTTATGTATGTGGGCTCTTTATCAAACAAGTAAAAAAGAACTGCTGTGGATAATAGGCCTCCCACAATTCTAGTGTCACCAGTATGATTTAGTCTTTCAACTTATTCCATATTCAATGGCTTAGGAGAGTGTTCAAACATCTGGTCTGACAGCTTATATTGGTGGACACATCCACTATTATTTGAGTAATATTTGTAATTCTTGCCAGGTTTCCAGAAAAAAGGTAAGAATCTTTACTGAAATAAAACTCCTTTGTCTAAAAAGATATTAATTTGGGTGGCTTATGGCTCTATGAATATGATGTACAGGTGCAAGATTTCAAGTCTCAAACACATCAGCTTACCTGAGAGCAGAATACTAAACCAATATTTGCATCTTGAACAATCGTGAAAGGCTCCTCAGAATAAACATTTGGACTTTTTATCAAATGAATACGTAACAAATGCACTACCCTTGCATTAAGTAACACTGCTGTATTTATTATTATTAGGGGCAACATCAACAACTACTGTAATTATGTTAGTCTTTTCCTCTGTTTTTGATATGTTCAGATGTCACTGGACGGCTAAAGTTGAGAGCTGTTTAAGTCTATACCTTTTTATTCAGGAAAAAAAAAGAGTATATGAATTATCCTGTTCCTCATAATGGTTATACCACTTCTTGATTAATTTCAGTTTTTAAAAATGATAATCAAAGGATGATGATACTATGAACTGCTGAGTTTTGAAATGTTTAGCCATTTTGCCCAATGCTATTTCAAGTCAGAATGTTGACTATAAATTAATAACAAGAAGCAGTGTGCTTATTTGGCATGAACAAACCTCTGTTGAGCCATGATATGGGATTGTATATATTCCTTTTTATACAGCATGAAATCTCTAACATATGTACAGATCATTTCCCAATCACTAGAGGAGATTAGATTCTAGCCCTCACAAACATAGAGCTCTGTGTGTAAACCGTAGTTACGGATCACGATGAAAGTCGATGTCCTTACAGGTCAAAATCATCTAATACAATTGTCATTAGCACTAAATAGATTTATTTATAAGATCTTTTAAAGGCTACTGAGCATAATCAAGATACACTTACTAACAATTTCTTTCACTAGCCCCTATATGCCAAGGATAGAAGGTTAGAGATGAGAAATCTCAGTTCTCTCCACTGACTTTTCCCCAAAGAAACATCCTTTCCTGTAGTTCTTGCATAAAATCCACAGTTAAGAATTTTGTGTAAGACACTGGTAAATGAAGCTACTAAATAAAGAAGGTGTGATTGTCCCTTTCAAGTTGTGCAAGACTAATGTTAAATCTGTAGAACTCTGATAGTATCATTAAATTTGGCAGCTATCATTTTTTCAAGTAAGGAGTTATTCATAAATCTTCTCAACATAGCCAGCATGATTAATAGTTAGGAGAAAGGAGATACTGCAAACTATGATTTTTAATGGTCTACAAACTTATTAAAGATCAGATTCTGTTACTGCAGTAATTATTTGTGAGATGGAAATGTGAGAGTCGTTTGTTTGTGAGATGGGCGGAGAGAGAGAGAGAGAGAGAGAGAGAGAGAGAGAGAGAGAGAGAGAGAGAGAGAGAGAGAAAGCTAAGAATCAGCATTTCCTCTCAGAATGCTGGATACAGGCTGTGTACATGCCTATGACTGCAAATACGCTATATAAGAATTTGATGTAATATGAGTGCAGAATCTAGCTAAGTTTCAGATATATAAAGGAAGCCTAAGAAAGATTTTATCACCTCTAGCTTCTTTAATTCCAACTAGAAACGAGAACCCTTGCCAAATTTGCTTTTTCTCTCCTCATAAAATCTAAGTTATCTGAAAACATTAAGTGTGAAAGAATAACAAAATTATAACACAAATATATGTTTTTAAGGAAGTCTAATCATATAATTTGTTCTAAATGAAGGATTCGGTTTTTGGGTGCAAAACTTGAAATATTTTAGGACACAGAGCAAAAATTATAGATTAAAACCCAGATGCTAAAAGGAAAAGTAAGTATATCACAGTGCTCAATTTAAGGCAAGGAAATTATAAGAAATCTATAGCCAAAGGGAAAAAAGGACCCAACAACTCACTACAATGAGAACTTATCTAATAATTAACTAGAACTCCTTATGATATCTTTGGACTCTGAACTGCTTCTCTCAAGACCAACATGCCCAACTATAATAGGTATATCATAAGGTTATAATCAATTTCGTTTCCAGTTCGTGTGTGTGTGTGTGTGTGTGTGTGTGTGTGTGTGGTTTTTATCATGATTTTTCTTTCTTTGTGTGTGTGTGTGTGCGCGCAGAGAGAGAGAGAGAGAGAGAGAGAGAGAGAGAGAGAGAGAAATCCATTCAATTTCTGGTTATCAAGCCTCAGTATTAGACTCCCACATATATGAGAGAATGTATTTCAGAGCCAAACAATCTAATGCTAGTCCATTTGTCATGGAATAATAAATGTTGACTGGAGATCACTTCTTCCTTAGAACAAACTCCATTTGCAGAATCTGTCATTATAAGTTAGTAAGCACACTTCCTGAACCTCTCTCTTAATGGTTAAATGACTAAACAAAAATGTCCTTCAGGAAAGAACAATAAATTAACCACTAGAGTAAAGAGGACTGCATTTAAAATATTATACATTAAAATGAAAAGTGAGAGATCTGTGTTTATGTATATGTAAACTATTAAACTGTAGGCAGGTTTTTAAAAAATGAAAATATGCTTCCCAGAAGCTAATGTTTTAAGATATCCCACTGCAATCAATAATCTGAAAAACTAAAAAGCTTGCTAAAACTCAAGGTGGCTTAAAATGAGTTTTACATTAATTATACAAAATTCACAAAATATTTATTTAGAAATGTATATTCTGACCATGAGCTAGTGTCAGTTCATGGGTAGCCAAGGCTAAACTCAAATTCACACTAGAGGGCAGTATCATGGAGGTCAACATATAAAAAAATGAACCCTATAATTTGGGCTTGTGCCTGATCACTTTACAATTAATAAAATAACAAATATTTGAGGAGAGGAACCTGATAGAAACACATATTTCTGACTAGACCACATGTCTTGGGAAGCTCATAGTGAGATGTTGGATCCACTGTTCACATATGAAGGAAGTCAGTGGTGCAAAGGTAAAAATATTGGAGTTTGATCATAAATAACCAGTCCCTACTGAGATGCAAAATTAACCAATGCAAAGTCTATACTTGGATGATACTTTTATTAGAACCAATTAAAAGAACAAAGATCTTGCAACAGATACTGTATCTTTGCCTAGACTTCCTCATCAGATTCTTTTGAGGATGGGTCAGGGAGAAATAAGCAAATAAGGGAGAAGGCTGGAATAAAAGAATTAAAATACCTGTCTTTCCTCACAATTATTTATTATAAACATCTGAGATATGTATGGGTAGCTGTCAGCATGACTTTTATAAAATGCCTCAGAAAATCTATACCCCTTTGTTAGAAAAGTCAGTAAACAAGATAGCAATCAACCCGTTCCTTATAATTATCTCACTTCTCTTTCCTTACCAATAATTTCTGGTTCCCAATACGTCACATATTAAGTACACTCAGGAAACAATGAGAACATGCACTCAACATCTTCTTTGTAATACCATCGGAGACAGCTATTTTTAATGTTAACATTCATTGTGGAGCTAAGCATAGCTATTACACAACATGGAATTAAGCAAGATGATTGTTGATTGTACCATTGCTAGTAGAAAACTTATGATGGTGGAAGGTACTACAAAAGCCACACAGAAGCACACCATAGCGCCATCATGCACCTACAACTCATAAAACTTACCCCTCTTTTGAGGCTTCTGAAAGAAGGCATTCTGGGCTTCCCTGTTTTTATTTCACTCATGCAATAATGCATTTGTTCAATGGAGAATATGGGATACTGGGAACCATTAGAAGTACTGGACGTGTATAAACTAGCAGGGGTAAGGGGTGGGGACTGTGGCTGACATAGAAAGAAAGGAAGAGATAAGGCAAACATTCAAAGTGGTGAAAATTCTGTCTTTTCCTTTCAATACAGAAATAAATCATGGATTGGATCCAGAGTAACAAAGGAACAGGATTCTGCAAACGGAATGATCCCATAACTGGATAGAAGGGGACATTTTAACTAAATACCCCTCTTTCTGAAACCCACAGTAACTATCCTCTCAAAAATATGCTTCAGAAGATTGGAGGACTTTAAAAAAATAGTATGAAAGGTGGAACTGGAGGTACAGAGAGAACAGGTGAAAATAATCTCCTTCTTTCCGTTTATGGCAGCCTCCATTGGATGATTCATTCACTTTGGGGAATGGAAAAAATTCTTCCATTTCAACACCCTGTGTCTGGATCCAAGCCCATAGCATTTTATGTTTTCATCATTATAATTATCAGCAACAGAATGTGTCATCATAAAACTTATATCATAATAAAAATAACTTATAATAAATATATTAATATTTAAGGCATCACAAAACTCTTGTTTTTCGCTATCAGAATGATAAAGACCAGGTTGAGCTCCCAAGAATTACAAAACCACCATGAAAGCTACCCCTTCTGGACTAACTCAAAAACACACTGAAAAAAATACAGACATGAAAGGAAATACTGTATATACAATAGGCATTGACATTTTATTTATATCTGTGGTGTATTACATTTGTTTCTCACTATGAAAAAATAAAATTAAAAGCCTTATTTTTATCCCAAATCTAGGATACCTATTTTAATGATACATGAAACCAGAGCTAAAAAAATGGCTTCAAATATTAATAGAGATACACCATGCAATTAGAAATTGCAATTGCATTATTTTATCTAAAGTATTAAAACTTTCTACACACGTTTCCTGTACAATCCTCTACAATTCAATGAGAAGAATAAAAATAAAACATTGTTTATGCTCTTTGTGGTCCCAATGCTAACAGTATCTACAATTATAGAGTAAACTTAGACAATATTGCTAGTTTTTCATACTCCCAAAGGAATTAATGCTAACTTACATTTAAACCTTCAGATCACCCACTTCCCAATAGTATTCACTTTTCCCCAAGTTTTATCTTATAAACACAAAACTATACTCAAGAAAGCTTCACCAGGACACAAAAAGCTTACATAAACTATACCCCCAATTGTATTACATTTATCATGTAAGTTAAAAACCTTAAACTGATTGCGCTTATTAATCTCCCTCCAGTCCACCAGAGCACCTCTATCTCAACAAACACAGTTCCACATGGATAGCAAGATACTGAATGGCCTAATAGTCCAGCAACAACTACAGAAGCTGTTACAACTGTTCAGATCAAGTGCAGGAGTTTCTGGCCAAGTCACTGTCTGATATGTATCACGACAGTCTTATAATTCCAGGGCAATTTCAATATTATAGCTCTAATCAGTCACAGTATATGCTTTTGGCTTGCTGGGCTCAGCTGCTGGAGTCCCATAGTTGGGTTACGTAGGGAGGAGAGACAAAGATGTTCATAATAGCAGAGTTTTACTCTGGAGCATACCAGAACCCAGTTTCTAAAATGGACAGTTTTGCCCCTACAAGCTGCCAACAAGAATAAATCTGATTATTCTGTTGCAAAAGGCAACATTTAATCACTGAATTACAACCTTGAGTGTGCAATCATGTGATACATTTCAGTTTTTTTACCTTTGGTTTCTTCCCAAAAAGCCAGAGTTTGCCCTTAGCCTTGCCCACAGTGGTTTTTGCATCAATTTTCATCCCTTCCTGTTTTGGTGTGCTGATCGTTCCATCAGAAACAGTCCTGTAAATGTGTTGACTGTAATCTTCAAATGGAAAGTCTCCAGGAGGTTCAAAGCCAGACTTGAAGGAGTCTATTACTATTTGAGAATCCTTTATTGGAGAAATACAAGATATATGTAGTTAATGGCTTAAATATCACATTTAACTAATGCAACAATTAGAGACTACCTGTCAGCCCTTCAAGGTAGTCCAGGCCAGGAAACCAAAATCATGAATACTAACACCACTTTTATTGTTAAGGTTACATCAACAGAAACTTGCAAGTCTGAAAGCACTTTCCCCCTCCCTGCCTTTATGTTCCAGGGAACCAGGGAGGGTCAATTCTGAGACGCTTTCTCAAAACACATTTCTGGTTTGGGCCCAACTTTTGTCTAACCTTGTCTCTCAAGGTTATTCCTTCTGCCCATTATACTACCAGAAAGTAATGCAAATTAGTTTACAACACTATTTTTCAGGGTCTCTGTTTTGAATTTAAGCATTATTATAGAGAAAACAAAAACTGCAGATATCCTGTATTTCCTATTCCTTTATCATTATATCAAAACTGGAACTGTTACATGTAGTCCACCCAGGAAATGCATCAATTCCCAAGTCTGTGGCTTGAATCATGTCAACTGGATTTCTATTTTCTTAGTGGAAACGTTTCACTCCTT
Organism: Charina bottae; assembly: GCA_023362775.1. NCBI lineage: Eukaryota > Metazoa > Chordata > Lepidosauria > Squamata > Charinaidae > Charina > Charina bottae. The sequence goes on along the minus strand of JALMGJ010000003.1, from coordinate 26,833,675 downwards.
ATCCAAGGAGCTTCTTCAGTCTGAGTAAAGTTAGTAAGGGAATCCTTAAATATGTTTCTAGGCTGGCTGTGTGACCTTGCACCTGGGGCTAGGTCATGGTACAAAGGTTGTTTGGTTTCTCCAATGTAGAGTTCAGAGCACTCCTCACTGCACTGGATTGCATACACTACATTGCTTTCCTTGTGTTTTGGAGTTTGATCTTTGGGGTGTACAAGCCTCTGTCTCAGTGTGTTGGTGGGTTTGAAATATACAGGTATGTGGTGTTTGCCAAATATCCGTTTGATCTTTTCAGACACGCCAGCCATGTAAGGAATGACCAGGTTCTTCCGTTTACTCTGAGTCTCAGCCCTATCTGTCGCTGTTTTAGGTCTGGTAGACTTAGATTTGGTGAAGGCCCAATTTGGATATCCACAGGCCTGCAGAGCTGTTCTCAGATGCTGCTTTAACCATCCCCACCTCCATGGATTCCAAAAAGAATGAAAAGCAGCATCTGAGAACAGCTCTGCAGATCAAACGGATGTGCAGTGAGGAGTGCTCTGAACTCTACATTGGAGAAACCAAACAACCTTTGTACAGGAGGATGGCCCAACACAGGAGAAGTAACACCACAGGACCAGAGTCAGCAGTTTATCTTCATCTAAAGGAAAAAGGACACTCATTTGAGGACATTAATGTTCACATTTTAGACAGAGAAGATAGGTGGTTTGAGAGAGGGGTCAAGGAATCCATTCATGCCAACTTGGAAAATCCTTCCTTGAATAGAGGTGGGGGCCTCAGGCATAACCTTTCCCCTATCTTCCTTCCTGCTTTGTCTTCTGTGCCTAGGAAGATTAAGACCATTTCACAAGCTCAACAGCAGCAGGGTAATCTTAACGATCCTCCTTTAGATGATAAAGGGACTTAGAAACAAACATCTCAAAAATAACCATGACCTAGCCCCAGGTGCAAGGTCACACAGCCAGCCTAGAAACATATTTAAGGATTCCCTTACTAACTTTACTCAGACTGAAGAAGCTCCTTGGATAAGGAGTGAAACGTTTCCACTAAGAAAATAGAAATCCAGTTGACATGATTCAAGCCACAGACTGTTCCACCTGGATGACTGAGAACCTTCATAGACATATCAATTCCCAAGATACAGACAGTTTCACTTTCATCAAGTATGTACTGAACACAAGAAATTCCATTTGGAATAAGATGGACTTAAGTAGAAGCAGGAAGCAGCTTCTTAGCACCTTATTACATTTGAAGCCATCCCTAAAAAGGTAAAGGTAAAGGTTCCCCCCGCACATTTGTGCAGTCATGTCCGACTCTAGGGGCCGGTGCTCATCTCCGTTTCTTAGCCGAAGAGCCAGCACTGTCCGAAGACGCTTCTGCGGTCATGTGGCCGGCATGATGTGCGCAGAACACTGTTACCATCCCACCGAAGTGGTACCTATTTATCTACTTGCATTTGCATGCTTTCAAATTGCTAGGTTGGCAAGAGCTGGGGCGAGTGCAGGAGCTCACTCCGCCACGTGGCGCTCAGGTCTCGAACTGCCGACCTTCCGATCGATAAGCCTGGCATCTTAACCACTGAGCCATCGTGCACCCCTAAAATCAAGTTCTAGAAGTTTAAAATTATGCATTGAATGGCATCTAGACCCACCATTCCCCTTTGGGGATATGTAAAAATATTAGACTGGTTTACTTTTCAAACATGCAATATTAAATAGCCTGCAGTGCTTAGAGAGGTAAAAAAATATCAATTAAACATGATAACTTTCCATAATTATCTATATGAGATGTGCAAACCTGAAACCCCACCAATCAGATTGGCTGCCATATCTGCTGGGTGGATTGCAAACAATAGTCTGTCCTCATTTAGCGACCACAATTCATTCTGGCAAAATGGTGACTAAGCCAACCACATGACTCTCTCTCTCTCTCTCTCTCTCTCTCACACACACACACACACACACTGTAAAGATTGCTGCTTGCTGCCGTCTCATTTAGATAAAGTTCTCTTGTGCAGCAATGCCAGTGTTATTCTCACTCTGGCATACATTGTTCTCCAGTGCAGCAATTTGGGTGTAAGTGTGTGCATTGGTCGGAAAATGATTTTTTTACCATTTACTACCGTCGTATTTGCGAAGTGTCACTAACTGAGGTAGTCGCTAAACGAAGTCTGGCTGTAATCTGATCAACCTCCACTTTTTGCTGCTTCTTCAGCAAAAATGTCAGGAAAAGGGAGAAGAAAGCTATTAATTTCATGGAAAGCAACATATGTGGCTGGCTGTATTTGGCTTTGTGGGACCTAATAAGTTTGACTGACATAGGCTCTAGTCTACTAATAGAATGTAATTGTGATCTAAAAAGTTAGATTTACTTCCACAGCAATGTGCTTAGTGCTTGCATTCAATTATGCAGAACAAATTTAACTTACCCTGCGCTCATCAACTGATTTGGCTGCAGCAATCATTCCTTCTAAACATTTTGAGATTATTGGAATAACTTTCCGCTCAGAATCTGCAAATCCTTTATAACATTCACTAAGTTTGATGGTTCGTCGTTCATCCATTTCTTGAAGGTGCTAAGGAATAAAGAATAGCCTGAACAAATTTATAGTAATATTCCAAATACACTGGAACATTGTCCTCTCTATGATTATCAGTTTTACAATTTGTGGTCTTTTAACGAAGTATTAGATAGATTTGAACTAAATATGTATTATCTGTGGGTCATTAGTTCTATTGGGTATTCACTAAAATTTGCTCATTTCTTAAAATGGTATTCACATTTCTGAAATGAACACAAGTACATAACTGTCCTTCTATAATCAATTAGAGTTGGAAAGTATTAACTACCGTCATCAATAACTAAAGTCATGATTTGTATTCCACATGCAATCTAAGACTGTTGTAATAAAAACAAGAAAGAATAACTTAAAAACTAACACATTTATTACAGAATACACTCTAAAATAAAAGCTTATGCTATAATTGTCTTTTGCAGGTTTCTAAAACATTTTCAGATCCCACAAATAACAAATAGGTGGTCATTCTTCACTTTTAGAATTATATACTATGTTTAAATAATAAGACAGAATCTAGAAGGGAGTGCTTGATGGAAAGAGCAGTGTGTGTGTGTGTGTGTTTTAGAGAGAGAAAGAGAGAGAACCCAGTTACCTCAAGTTCTGATTTGAAAATGTTGAGGTGCTTGTGGAAATTACCTTCAATCTCTTCAATGACCAAGTTCATTTAGATGCAAAACTTACCTTATATATTTGAGGAATGACAATATAGAAATGCTTGTGCTGTTCACCATTGAAATTTTGCAACTGTGCAGCATATTCATTTTTATTTTCATCAGCCATATGTGTACGCAGATTTAATTGCTGCTTTGCCTAAAAACGGGGGTCAGGTGAATAAAAGTTTTAAATCATTTTTAAAAAAAATTCTTACTTAGCAGCATGCTCATCATCTTTCATTCCCACTGACGTCTTAGTGTCCAACATATCCTCTCATTAACATTTGTAAATTATAGAAACTACTTCTCAATTAGCAAGTCATCCTTTAGAAAAAAGCTTTTGATTTCAACTGGTAGTCAGTTATTCCAGCATAAATTACAAATTAGAAAATTAGAAAGTCTCTGGGCTACTTTCAACTAACGCATTTACGAAGGAGACTAAACAGAAGGAGAGGCTACCTTTCAGGGACCTATGAAGCAAGCCAAAATGTCATCAAAATGACAAAACATATGTTGTGATGTCTCAACACAAGCTTTGCTCCTTATGTGCGTACATGCAACATTGTAATGCAGAGTTAGTGTCATGATGTATGTTTTGTTATTTGGTCCTCTTTGTCCCTCTGCAGAAGCTTATGCTGACTTACCAAGGAAACAACCTTGCACAAATCTACTAGTTTTAAGAGAAAACAGACACAACAATATACATAAGGAACAGATAGATGGAAAGAATGGGAGACATCCCATCAACACAAGCAGAAAAGCATATTCCTACAACAGAAACTGACGCCTATAATACTGAGTTTTTATAAGGCAAAATAATTAGTTTTATTTGAGAATAAAGCTCTGCAATGAATGGTATTAAAATCACTAACTGTAAATCTAATTAGGAACATAACACATCAATATATAAAAAACAAACATTATCATGTCATGAGGTTACTGAAACTTAGATAAAAGTGGACAATGCATAAGATCTGTTACTAAAAATGCTGTACCCTTACTTATGGCTTTTATTCAATCACAATCCAATATTACATACAAGACAAGTAGATAAGAGACTGGAATACAGTTTCCTAACATTATTTTTCATTTAATATATTAAAGCCTTTATATTGAGTGTTATCCATACTTTTTTTGTATTTGAAATAAACGTCTCTCTTAAATTTAAAAATTAAATAGATAGTTATGTAAGGAGGCTTCAGGGACATGATTAAGCAATGGCTTGCTGTGAAATCTGAATCAGCAAACTGGTTTTGATAAATATTCAGAAGACTAAATTGTGGCTTTCAATCTTCATTTGGAATATTAGCCCAAGCCCAAGCTTTGGATTTATAAGAAGAGTCTGTAGCTTAATAGAAAATGTTCTATTATGCCAAGAGTGGCTAGAGCAGGGGACTATAAAAATTGCATTTCAAGACGTTTTGTGCATGACATTTCACAGAAGGTCCTGCCACATGTGTGGAAACTGCTCTTTCGAATGTGAATCGGGCTGTTTCAAGCATTCACAGCAGTTTTACCAACCAAATGGACATTTCATGAAATTTTGCATTCAGAACATTTCAAAATGAAATGTTTTGCACACTACTAGGCTGGAGTATAAACAGAGAATTTACCCCTGAACTTTCAAACCATAATTTGAAAAATCAAGATATGTGATGACTGAAACTCTGCTAATTCATCACACTTTGATATCTACATTAGATTGTCAAAATATTGTGTTTTTTCAATAAATAACATTTTCAAATATAGCCATATGAACTATTATTTTCCAATAACAATATCTTACTTTTTCAACATCTGCTTTAGTGGCATTGGTATCATTGTCCAGTCTCTCATAACATTGCTGTGCCTTTTCTGCTTCTTTGCACTCTCTTTCAAATTTCTTTTTGCTCTACAATGCAATGACATAGTTACAAATCAATAGAAATTACCACAGTGCTTGTACTACTCTCACAGTTACAATTCAGATCCATACTATTTTAAGATGAAAACTATTCTACACTTGTTATTCTACAGACACTATTCCCTTTTACTGGTGGCCATTTCATTTTGTAATTGTTTAATTCTTAGATTTGAAAACCTCCCACCTCCTCTAACCCCATAACTGCGTATTCGTCCAATGCTAGAAATAAAATAAAAGACTCTTCTCTATTGCATGCCCCACTATTTTAGGAAGCTCTGGTCATTTTCTAGCTATGGATTCCCATAATGTGCAAATATAGTTAGGAACAATCATTTAACCCTGAATAAGCCCCCTCCTCTAGGTGAACAGTATCATGGCTGGTCCCATATATGAAAGCATTCGCTCTCTCCATCTCTCTGAAAAAAATTACTCAATACATGACATAAACTATATTATTACAAGAACTAATAGTATGAGGTTAACAAGAGTATTTTATTTACACACACACACACACACACAAACACACACAGAGATTAAAAGTAGATGAACAACTAGTGTGAACAGCCTAGTAGTGTTTACATTCTTGAAAGCTCATATATAGCATAGAAATGCCCCCTGCAGCTGAAATATAATATAACATCAACTGTAAAGATTATTAATATAATTTTTATGGACACACTGTACATTAGAGAACAGCACTGTATAAATATTAGGGTTACCGTTATCATTACTTGTCCCCTTCAGAATACAGTCTTTCAGAAAGACATGGGCCAGCCCAGTAAAAATGATTTGATAGAATGGAATGAAAAGGAAAATTGGTTCATATAACTTGGCCTATGAAGATATAGACCACAGAAATTGACAATTTCTCTATTGCATTTTTGAGACTTCAACAATAGTTGGATATTTTGCATTTCTTGCAACCCAATACATACTACTCTGAAGTAATCCCACTATATTCAATTACTCTTATTTCCAGGGAAGCAAACATACAGGACTGCAGCCTTAGTTACCCTTAAGTTCTACTGATTTAAAATATATCCCCCCACCCTAAAATAGTTCTCTATTTAACATTATGTAACCCCATCTCCTCCCCTTTAATTACACTAGTATACAACACTGGCTCTTTGGCTAACAAAGGGAGACGAGCACCGGCCCCTAGAGTCGGATATGACTGTGCAGGGGAACCATTACCTTTTACTATACAATACTTTGAGGATAATTGGATAATTCACAAAAAATAATCTAAGTTAATTCAAAAGAGTAAAAATTAGCAGGGGGGATATGATTCCCAAGATTTAAATAAAAGTAAGCCTCTGGCTAACCAAAATAAATCCCTGCTTAAGACCCACAAAGATAGGCAGCATTTCAATACATTTTAATACAGCTGAAATATAGTCTGTAAATCTTTCAGCCATATTCCTGCCGATATTAGTTACTGAGGAATCAGCATGGTAATGATCTAATAAACATAATAATCTATCTTGGCTGTTGAACAATGAAAGCACTGTGGTGGCTCAGTGATAACCAAGTTAACTCATTATTTCTTCACTCTGGCATCAGTCATCCATAAAACTATGCAACCCTAAGAAAACCAGAAAAGGAATAAAAGAAAACTCACATTATCCATCTGCTTCCAACACATGTCAAGATATTGTTGTGCTTTTCGGCCCTCTTGAAGATGCTGGAAGATAATAAACAAGAGGTTTTATAACCCCCATCTTGCTGTTAAAACTGTTCGGCTTAATATCACAAAATGATATAGATAAAAAGGCAAAAAAGAATGCCAAACAAGAATGTAAATCATGACAGAAGCATCATTATTTTAACAATATTACTAACAGGTACATATCCATTGTTTTTTCTTCCAAAGGTGGCAAATATACTACCTTTTATATAGATCAGTAATTTAAGAGATGCAATGGAAAGAAATACAATCCATGCAATTATATGGATTATTTAATATAGCATGGATTGCAGAGCATTGACATCACGTTCTACTTCTACATTCCCCATAGCTAAAAAAATAAGCTACATTAGACATGCAACAGCACCTTCATAATTTTAAAAATGTAATATATCTAAAAGTACTCAAATATACTAGGTAGTAAACAACATTTAAATCTAGAAAAAGCTTGCTGAGGATTTACAAAATTAAGGCTGCGACCAGAAACTTGTTTCAACCAATCAGCTCCACTGAATACAGTGGGCCTGCTAAATATACATATATTGGACTGTACAAGCATTTTAATAAAATACAAATCAGCAAACAAAATGCATTTAAATGGACTATATTTTAGAATCTTAGAGGCAGGTACATTTTTGCTACATTTTGGCAATAGAATAATGCAGAACCCTACTACTTGAAGAACTGTGTAGAAGCTGGCCCAGCAGAAGAGATATCTAATAATTTTTGTTCTGTTTTTGGATAAAACAAATAATTAAATCTCCCTGACATCCACAGATAGTTCAGCAAAACAGTAACTTGGAATCCACCCCCCCCCCAAATCCTTTACCAGTTTCCTTTCTGTTTTGAGTTCGTGGGAATATCTCATCAGTTCTCCATATACCCTTTGTCCCAGTTCTTCTGCTACTACTTCACGCTGTCCTGCGTAGTCATTTAATTCATTAAGAATATTATAAAAGGCTATACATGAGGTAAACCTGACAGAATACAGAAAATAAACAAAAAACACATTACATTATTAATGTGGGTGTATAACTGCTTTTCTTCCACAAAAGAACAAGGAAAGGAATGTATCATAATCTAGCATGGTGTACAGGCCTTAAAAAAATAACCTCAGAGATGCCAAAACTACTTCTCATTACAGAAACATAAGATCAGCAGGAATTTATGGAAGCAAATTTCAGGAGGGAGAAAAGAATAAAGAATAGTACCCAAAGGCCCTGCAGAATAGAAGCATTTGCCAAGATGTGAAATGAAGAGACTAATTTTGGGAATGAACTCAAATTATGAGGCTTAGAAAACTAAGCTTAATGCAGAAATGATTCGCTTCACCTTGAAAATGGAACATATCACTCATATGCATCCTAAGAATGATCCACTGAGCATGTTTGCTACAGATGTGAAGGGTTGGACCCTTGGGTTGGATCAAATGTGCCACGTTACTCTGGCACTAAGGGGGGGGAGGCTTAGTATTGGAAGGAGGGGAAAGGAGAAAAAAAGTGTAGAAAAATGTATGGAAAGGAAGAACAAAAATGTTACCTTTTTAAAATAGACCTCATAAACTTATAAAACTTTTGCTGTTTCTTTTTAAGTCATCAGGTCTTGAACATACTAGAATCTGGAAGTCACATTAATCCAGATATCTTTAGAAGACCTTATTATAAAATAATACTTATTTTACACAATTATCTTCCATGAGAAATGTACTTGGTTTAAACATTTAAATCCCACCAACACTGATATTGGGATTAGACCAAGATCCATATATAATTCATATTCGTTTTACCTGGGCTCTTCATCTTTGGATGAACGTTTAGGACAGTATTTCTTCACCAGATTTCTGTTGAGAGAGAGAAAGAGAGAGATGGGCTTTAAAAAAGGGCAAGGTATGCTTAAGAATCAGTCTCAGCCAGAAAAATAAGACAATTAGTTGTCCAGCATTAGTTTATTTATATTTAAATACACTATTTACATTGTATAAAATAAATTGTTTAAAATAAACAAATTACACAACTGTGTAAAATAATTATTTACATACATTCACTATTACTAGGTTGAAGAACTCATGATGCAAGTATTTAAATATTTATTATTTTTAATTACATTTACTAACCTACTTTTCTGCAAGATATAAAATGACATTCAAATATAAAACATAAAGACAAATAAATTAAAAACAAATAAAAATGCTCTTTTTTACTTTTCCACCAAATGTGCCTCTCATGACTGTGAAAATGAGAGCACATTTTCCCACAAATCTTAAACCATATGGTTAATCTCATATGGGACAACGTGATCTTCTTTGTAGCCCGTTTCCTACAGCTCTGCTGCTGAATAACTGGATTGCAACATTAAAGACCTTCTGAACCTCTAAATACTTTTCAAAGTGAAGCCCATGCACAACAATTTATAGTTATCTAACCTATAACTAACATATGTGTTAGTTACCCTGTTATCCAAGAATACTGTGTCCAGTTCTGGTCGCCACAATACAAAAAGGATGCTGAGAAACTGGAAGAAGAGTGGAGAACAACAACTAAGTAAGGGGCTTGGAGGCTAAATTGTACGAAGAGCAGTTAAAGGAACTTGGTATGTTTAGCTTAAAAAAGAAAAGGCTGAGGGGAGACATGATAGCAGATACATGAAGGGCTGTCATAGGAAGAGGAAGTAGATTTATTCTCCCTAGCACCTGAGGTTAAGATAAGAACCAATGGATGGAAGCTTTACAGTGAGAGATCTAAATTTGAGCTAAGGAGGAATTTTCTGACTATGAGAGCTATTAAGCAATAGAACAGCTTGCCTCCTGAAGTTGTGGGTGCTCCATCACTGGAGGTTTTCAAGAAAAGACTAGACAGCCATTTGTCCAGAATATGAAGGTTCCTGCATTGGGTGGAGGGTTGGCTAGAAGATCTCCAAGGTCCCTTCCAACCCTATGATTCTATAAGTCTATGTCATTTTGGCCAGATTGAACATCTCCAGGAATGGGTACTTCTTTAGCCATACAAAATAATTCCCAGCTACTGCTAAAATTTGGACATCCTGGTTCAAGACAGAATGCAGCGTATATCAATGTGCAAACTGAAGTCAAGAGTCCACTTCAGCACGGAAAGATTCTTCTTTAATGATTTGTCTTTGGACCCCACCCCACAGAAATACTTGCTCTTATCTAGCACATTAAATGCACTAATTCAGAACTTCAACAATTTCCTTGGATTTATTATAGCAGCATTCTGGTAACACTAAACCTTATTTTCAGACAATCTACTTCAAGGTGTTATATGTGTATCAAATGACCACAGCACTGAACACGAATCAGAATAAGCTTTAATACATCATACTGCAATGTTGACTTTAACAGTAAACTTATCAAAATTACAAACCTTGGATACAATTTCTAACACATCTGAGACAGCAAAACAACTTAAAATAAACTCCTTTTCCCCATTTACAATTTGCAGAGTTGCGATACGAAAATGAAACCATCTGCAAAGAACATCAAAAGTACTGAAATTTTTAATAACAGTTTCTTGTTACACTGGCTAAACAGCAGCCTTGATATTAACACCAGTGTCAGAATTTCATTTTTTTTATATGCAGAAAGAGTGAAAATTATTCCACTGTTGAGTACAGATAATGCTCGGTTAGTGACCACTTGTTCAGCGACCGTTCGAAGTTATGAAGTTGTGGCCATAGCAGTGTCCCCACAGTCATGTGATTGCGATTTGGGTGTTGGCAACTGGCTCACAAATAGGATGTTTACAGCATTCCACAGTCACGTGATCGCCATTTGCGACCTTCCCTGCCGGCTTCCCACAAGCAAAGTCAATGGGGAAGCTGGCAGGAGGTTGCAAGTTGCTCCCACCACTTTTTCTCCTGAGAAACCCCCAGGTGGCATGGGGATCTCTTAGTATGTAGTGCCCACCTGTGGCACCCACCCACCTATAGCTCACCCCCACTGGCCTGCTTGCCTGGGACACGGTTTCAATAGCATAAGCAAGCGCTTCTGAATTCTCGCCTCTTCCCACGTTGCAGTCACATGAGGTCCTTGCTTAATGACTTGCGTGGTCCTCGCTTAATGACAGCAACAAGGACTGCCATTGCTAAGTGATGCGGTCACATGTCACACTTTACGACTGCATCGCTTAGCGACCGAAATTCCGGTTCCAATTGCTGTTGTAACCTGAGGAGTACCTGTATTGGATCAAAACCAATCTATTGTGTTTTCTTTCTGTGCAATGTCACCAAGGCTAAAATGAAGACAGAAAAAACCCCAAGATTTTCTATGCAGAGATTGACAAATTACTAGAGCCAGTTTGGTCTAGTGGTTAAGGTGCTGGGCTAGAAACCAGGAGACTGAGAGTTCTAGTCCTGCCTTAGGCATGAAAGCTGGCTGGGTGACCTTGGGCCAGTCACTTTCACTCAGCCCAGTTCACCTCACAGGGTTGGGTTGTTGTTGTGGGGAAAATAGGAAGAGGAAGGAGTATTAGGTATGTTCGCCGCCTTGAGTGATTTATAAAAATAATAAAGGTGGGATAATGGAAGGAAGGAAGGAAGGAAGGAAGGAAGGAAGGAAGGAAGGAAGGAAGGAAGGAAGGAAGGAAGGAAGGATAATGAATGAATGAATGAATGAATGAATGAATGCATCCATGCATGCAAATTCAGCAGCCTTTTTACCTGTCTTTTTCCAGAGTAGTAAAGACATGGTTTTTTCAGCCAAAATAAGCCATTGTCCAGAAGATAGTAAAGAGTAGCAGCAGCAGCAGCAGACTAACACTTAAAAAACACAGCAGAAATGCCAAGGATTCCCGTGGTCTCAAGTTACCAAATTGCTCATAAATATCCCCACAAAGGAATAATGGTATATATTTCATATTTTGCAGCAGGAAATCCATTTCATTTCCTCAAGTGATACATTAAGAACATACTGTAAAATAAATCATTCTTCCTTGAACTAAATTTAAATTTAACCTTGCTCTATAAGAAATATTATAAGAAAATTGTAAGAAAATTACCCTGCACCTAAACACTGTAATACTCACACCTAATCAGTAGCAAAAGAAACCAGGGAAGTTAGCAGAGGGGAAATAATGACTTATTCAAAATTAAGAATAGTTGATGACAAGAAGAAATGTTTCTCACAAAGGGCAACCAACCATGGAAGAATGCCTGATTATAAATAGTTAACAGATGTTGAACACATTCTACATACTGTAAAAGCCATGGGAAAAAGTTGGTGAACATTTAATCTGTTAGAACAGATACTAGGATTTTCCATCTATGCCTTTAAGAAATATATGGGTGAGCACACTGTTGACTTTGGTAATGCCTGGGAGAGTCTTGAATAATATTAAACACATGCCGAAAAATTCTTAGGGCAATATGGAATTTGTGGACATCTTTCACATGAGTCTTTAATGGATAAATGCCTGTTCATTCACCCACATTTTACACGGTACCGACATGATATCATTCATTTCTCATCATCTTTTCCTTGCTGTTGCTTTTGGCAACACGGTTTTGAGTAGGAAAGTAGAATACTGTACCTCAGGGTTTCCCAAACTATGAGGTGTACCTCCCTTGGGGAGGTGAAGACGGTCCAGTGGAGATGTGAAGAACCTTTTAGTTTTATTGTTACAATAAATCCACCTTTCCCAAAGTTTTATTGTATTGTTTTCATTGTTCATAGAATAATATAGAATTTTTATTGCAGTCACTGACCAGAATTACAAAAAAACATTGTTCATTTGTGTTCATTTTGGTGTTTGGATTTTTAGGGGAGGTGGGTACATTATGATTACACTAAAGGGAGGTGTGATGGCAAAAAGTTTAGGAACCCCTGCTGTAACTTTTGCAAATGCAGATTACTCTTAGTGCTGGTCTTCTGTCTAGTTCAGCACACTTTCAGTATTACGTTACATTTTAATCACTTTGCATAGGTAAGTAAAATATTAGTCCATAAGCAGATAGAAGAGCTGTGCAAAACATTTTGTTTTAAGCCATTTTGAGCATGAAACTTTTTTTTTGTATACTTATGGTTGCAAACAGGACCTAACATATTATGTTAGATTGTATAATGAAAAGAACACTGTATAACTTGATGTATAACGATGTATGTAAGCTGGACTTTCTGAAAATGTTTTAAATGGTTTTAAATTGTTTTGCATTCAAAATAGCTTAAATCGAAATATTTTGCACACCTCTAGTAGTAGACAGTAACTGAGGACAGAACACCATTTTAAAAAGTTGCTTTCTCTGGAACACTTAGAGAAAAGCACTCAGTACAACTGTTGCTAATTTTCAAGTTTTAAGGAAAAATCATTTTATTTTGGGAGCAATTAACAATGGAATGATAGGTTTTTCAGCATAAATCTCCTTAGAATATGAGTTCATCTGTATAACTGCTGAATGAAAGTCTGCCACATCTACATTTGGATCACAATCAACCTCTTATGTTTTCAGTTTCAATTAAAAAAAAAGAATACTTGAGAAACAAGAGCCCACATTTGCTTTCAATTTAGAATTCATGCTAGTAAAGTATCTAGGTATCTTGCCAAAGTTTCTAAATATAGTAATTTAGGTAACTAAAACTTCATTTGGCTATGCACAAATTATATCGTTTCCAACTCAACAAGATTATTTAAATAACTTTCTTCATCTTCAAAATCAAGTAATTTCTTCTAGAGACACTCCTATATTATATTACAACAAAACTCTGCTCTACTGAAAATTAGTAATATTAAACTTTAATTCTTCATTTGGAAAAAGCAAGGCTTTTTTAGACACACCCTTCAGTAATGTAGAAATGTATGTATATGACACAGCTTAATCTTGCTATACTTACAGCATGAATTATAATATCAGAAGGGTCAGAAGGAGATTGGAGATACCTGGAGATGGCTAGCACCTTAGATTTGCTCTGAGGAGCCCTTTTTATAAACTTAAGAATACTCTGCCTTTGGATTCCATTTTATTCATTATATTTTAAATTATTACTTATTATGTATGTTATCTTATTTATAAATGTATATTAATTATTTTAATTCTGTTGTAAACCGCTCAGAGTCCCCCTTGGAGGAGTTGGGCGGTGATAAATCCAATAAATAAATAAAATAAATAAATAAATAAATATGGAAGAAAATAAATGTACATAATTGATTAACCCTTCATTATGATAAACAGTTCATAACTTAATGCTAACCATCACTATGTAAGATTAGATAATCACTCAGAAAATAATATGTTAGGTCCTGTTTGCAACCATAAGTATACAGAAAAAAAAAGTAGCTATCACCCAACATAAGAGCAACTGAAGCCTTAAAACCTAGAACCAAACATTGATTAAGTTTTTTTTTTCTCCTGCTAGCTATTAAATAAAACACTGAAATAAAAGGAAGCTACTATTACACAAGGGGCGTGGTGGCTCAGATGGTAAGACGCCAGGCTTGTCGATCAGAAGATTGCAAGTTCAGAGGTTTGAATCCCTAGCCCCGCGTGACGGAGTGAGCTCCCGCACTAGCCCCAGCTCTTGCCAACCTAGCAATTCGAAAGCATGCAAATGCAAGTAGATTAATAGGTACCACTTCGGTGGGAAGGTAACAGCGTTCCGCGTGCGTCATGCCGGCCACATGACCGTGGAAGCGTCTTCAGACAACACTGGCTCTTGGGCTAACAAACGGAGATGAGCACTGGCCCCTGGAGTCGGACATGACTGCACAAATGTGCGGGGGGAACCTTTACCTTTTTATTATTACACATCTCAAAATAACTACCTAAATTAGTTGAAAGTTCAATTTTAATAGTCAGCGTCCTCAATTTTAATAGATAATGGAATAAGCAAGAACAACATATATTTGAGTGGCACATTTTTCACTTACTATGATTTGTGACATGCAAATAGCCCAACACAGAATGTACAATATTAATTCTACATGGGGTAAATGTTTTAAATTTATTAATTGATATACAGTACTTATCACTGTAACAAACAGAGAAAAATTAAAATTAAAAGGTAATTCTCTAAACAGAAGGAACTATAAGAATATTGCAGAAATACAAAGGATGCTGGGTGAGAATACAAAAAAAATTTAAATGGATCTTAACAAAGTTTGCTATAAAAAAAAAGGAAACAGAACTAGAGAATGTTCTGAAACTCGTAAGTAGGGAAAAACCCACTGCTCACAGCAACATTAGCTTCAAAGATCAATGCAAAAAGTGTTAACAAAGACTTTGCTCCTATATTGTACTGTCCAGATTAAAGGATCATATCCAAATGTTTCAAAAACCAGCTTAAGTTCTCAGCTCTCTATTATGACTCCTACCATTATAAAAAAGCAACAATACCCCTTAACAATACTCTTTGGCTAGGAAAAGAGTGAACATTAAAACAAAATTAACTATAGTCACTAGTGACTCTTACATCTGTTCCTAAATTCCAATGAACAGGTTTATAACTCCCAATGTATTCAGCTTCCTGTCACAGCAGAAAACTGTAACAAATTCCCCTTACTATTCTATTAAAGCCAGAAGTATACAATCCAATGAAAATAACAGAAAATTCTGAGAAGCTGGAGGTTTCTTTTTCCACCATACTGAAAAGCCATGAAAAGCAGCAACAAAGGGCAGAAATTGAACAATTACATTTTAATTCAAATCTCTTCAACCATACACCCTCTCTGTGGAAAAAAATAGTGCAAAATCATCTGATGCTTCAAAAGGCACAATGAATAACAAACAACAGTCATCAATAGTGAGTTAAAGAGCTACTGTTTTAGGTGCATTTGGATTAAGAGAGTCCATTTCTGCTCTGATTGCTTTGCATAGTATGTTATGCCACTTGTTACACAAGCTTTTGTTTGCATACACTAAAAACATGTCTTTACTTGTGCCAAAATGGAAGGAACTAAAGTGGAAGGAATCAAGTTAGATATCTGTAGTAAGTAGTAACTAATTTGAAAATAGAAAAACTGGTTTTCACTGCATGGCTTATTCTTCTAAGATCACAATATCTGGGCATTGTTTTTTTTACTAACATCTAATTTTAAGGGATAAGAATTTTACAAATAACTTACCTCAGTTGCTTTGCATAATTCTGTTCAATCTCTATCCTTTCTTTAACAAATTTTGCATATTTTTCCAGGAAATCAATGCCCCACTGCGTGTGCTTGTCTAAATTATCAAACTGATCCTGTAAGATGGGAGAGGGAGAAGAGAGAAATATCTATTATACCAAAGAAAAAATCCTCAAATTCAATAAATGACCTATTTTTCATATACTAAAAAAATAAAACCATTGCACACAAATACACTCAATTTTTTTAAAGAATTCATTAAATACACCTTAAAAAAGATGCTGTCAAAAGAACAGTACTACTAAATTAGGCTATACACATTATACACAAAATAATCAAAACACAACCTAAAACACCAAGCCCTAAAATGTTATTAAGACTCAATGCCATCAAGTCTGATTTAGTCCAATTATGAATAAATTAGAAGAGAAAGCTCAAATATTAGAGAAAAATTATGACAGAGATTTTGATATATCCTTAACATGTACTATAAAGTAAATTTTTAAAATTAAAAAAAAATTGATAATCACTTATGATCTAAGGACTGAATAAATCATATTTACCCAAGATTTAAACTTTTGTCAGAACCCTTTATAAATCAAACCCCACTTCAGAAATGTCCAGGAAGTCATATTAAAACCTTTGTCAGCCTCTAAACAAATAAAAAGCTAGATCTGAACTATAGTGAATTAACTCTATTACATCACTGAGAAATCTAAAATTATTAGCCTAATGATGGATGAGCTGAATGATTGTCCCTCATCGTAGGCTCCAAGGAAGAAAACCAAGGCGTAAAATGAATACACTGGCCCTTCAAGATTCTACTAAACGAGCTTGCTTTCAATCAACTCTCAAGGAACACTATTGAAGACTTCTATTATTTCAGCCTGTGAACAAACTATCGGATACCAAACTAAGAGACATCAGGACTGGTTTGATGAGAACAATAGTGAGATTGAACATATTATTGACAAGAAAAGGAAAGCCTTCCGGATATGGCAAAAAGATATTAACTGTGCCGTTAAGAAAAAAAATCTACACCAGTGCAAAGGCAGAAGTCCAAAGAAGAACTAGAGAACTTAAGAACATATGGTGGATAAAAAAAGCCCAAGAAACCCAACATTTTGCAGATGCTCATGATGCACGGGGCTTTTTTAATGCCATAAAGGCCATCTATGGACCAACAAACCATGGTACAAATCCCTTACGCTCAATAGATGGTACTAAACTTCTAAAGGACAAAGAGTCTATTGCACTGCGCTGGAAAGAGCATTACTACAATCTCCTTAATCGTCACTCTACTGTGGCTGATGAAGTCTTCTTGCAAATCCCGCAAAAACAAATAAGAAATGAGCTTGCAGTACCCCCTAGTTTGGAGGAAGTCGGTAAAGCCACTAAACAAATGAAAAATAACAAAGCTAGTGGACCTGATGGGATTCCTGCTGAAGTCTTTAAAGAAGGCGGGCCTGAACTTACACAACAACTTCATAAGCTCATCGAAAAAATCTGGATGAGGGAGGAGATTCCAGCAGACTTTAGGGATGCCATAATTATCACTCTCTTTAAAAAGGGTGATAGAACAGACTGTGGAAACTATCGAGGCATCTCCCTTCTAGCTACAGCAGGCAAAACCCTGGCAAAGATCATTGCAAACCGTCTCCTATCTATATCAGAAGACATCCTCCCTGAAACGCAAAATGGCTTCCGCCCTTCCAGGGGAACAGTGGATATGATCTTCACTGCACGACAGCTTCAAGAAAAATGCAAGGAGAAAAACCGCCCTCTGTACATGGCATTTATTGATCTGACTAAAGCTTTTGATACTGTAAATCGTACTGCTCTCTGGACCATCCTTCTGAAAATCGGATGCCCTGATAAATTTGTGAACATCTTGCGGCTACTCCATGACGACATGATGGCAACAATCCTGGATAACAATGGCTCCCAAAGCGATCCATTTAAAGTGGAATCCGGCGTTAAACAGGGATGTGTTATTGCTCCAACATTATTCGCTATCTTCATCGCTATGATTATACACCTTGTTGAAGAGAAACTTCCTACTGGTGTAGAAATTATATATCGAACAGATGGAAAGCTTTTTAATCTTAGTAGGCTGAAAGCAAAAAATAAGGTAATTACAACTTCTGTTATAGAACTTCAATATGCTGATGAATACGTAGTCTGTGCACACTCTGAGGAAGATCTTCAAACTATCCTAAACATCTTTGCAGAAGCATATGAAAAGCTCGGCCTCTCTATTAACATTAAAAAAACCAAAGTGCTTTACCAGCAAGTTTGAACCAATCCCTCCGCAGCGCCATCAATCCAGCTTAAAGGTGTGTCACTAGAAAATGTTGACCACTTTTCTTATCTCGGCAGCCATCTATCTACAAAAGCCGACATCGACGCTGAAATTCAGCATCGCCTGAGCTCTGCGAGTGTAGCTTTCTCTCGAATGAAGCGTAGAGTGTTTGAGGATCGGGACATTCGCAGGGAGACCAAAATGCTTGTTTACAAAGCCATTGTACTACCAACCCTTCTGTACGCCTGTGAAACATGGACCCTCTACAAACGCCACCTCCAACTTCTTGAAAGATTCCATCAACGCTGCCTCCGAAAAATTCTGCAAATTACTTGGGAAGATAGGCGGACTAATGTTAGCGTATTAGAAGAAGCGAAAACCACCAGCATTGAAACAATGATCATCCAACATCAACTTCGCTGGACCGGCCATGTTGTTCGAATGCCTGACCATCGTCTTCCAAAGCAGCTACTTTACTCCCAACTTAAGAATGGAAAACGGAATATTGGTGGACAGCAAAAGAGATTCAAAGACACTCTCAAAGCTAATTTTAAAAAATGTAATATCAGCATTGAGAACTGGGAAGCCCTAACTCATGAGCGTTTCAATTGGAGGTCAGCCTTTATTAAAGGCGCTATGGACTTTGAAGAAGCACGAGTACAGGGCGAAAGGGAAAAAAGAGCTAAAAGGAAGGCACGTCAAGCAAACCCTCATTATGACCGTCTCCCACCCGGAAACCTATGCCCTCATTGTGGGAGGTTGTGCGGATCCAGAATGGATCCAGAATTTACAGCCACTTACAGATCCACTGTTAAAATTTTACCCTTGGAAGACAATCTTACTCGGCTACGAGTGATCGCCAATGATGATGATTAAGGAAATTGGTCTATAACTGGAATACATAACATGATATTAACCTACTTAGGGAAATTGCAATATTTAGCCTTATTAAAAGTACGGTAAAGACCTATTAGGAAGGCATTATCATATGCTTCCTATAAAATCGAATCAAATTATCCATTCAGTCATATCCGACGCTTGGCGATTCCATAAGCCAGCTCTCTCCATGATTTCCGATCTTGTACAGCTTCTTTCAGTTGCTTTAAATTTTGGCCTGTGTCTGCTTTGATTACATCCAACCAGCGCGTTCTTTGGTGTCCTCGTCATCTTTTGCCACTGACCGTTCCAAGCATAACGTCTTTCTCCAACAATGTTGATCTCATGACATGACCGAAGTAACTAAGTCTAAGTTTTGTTATTTTTCCTTCTAGTGACATGTCCAGTTTTATGCGCTTCAACACTTCTTTATTAGTTATCTTTGCAGTCCAAGGGATTCGCAAGAGCCTCCTCCAACACCATAGTTAAAAAGAATAAATTTTCCTTCTATCCAACTTTTTCATCATCCAACTTTCACAGCCATAAGTAGTTATGGGGAACATGATAGTACGGACTAGTCTACACTTAGTCGTCAAGCTGACATCCATGCTTTTTCAAATTTGATTCATACTCATCATTGCTGTATGACCCAGCATAATTTATGTCCCATAAAATAGGGACATTTTAAAATAAATGCATTTTACATCAGTCAACTGGAAATCTAACAGGACCCACAGTCTTCTTCAGTATTATATATTAAATTATATTTCAGAGGGAGCTTTGGGTTGTTCCAGAAAGTCTGCTTCATGGCCCGGCCAAGGCCTTGATAGCTGCTGAAATGGGAGGGCGGCCATGGCTTTCGACCGGATCGCGCCTGAGCAGCCTCTCCGTGCCCATGGTTCCCGTAACTCCCCATGGTATACGGAGGAGCTGAGGGAGCTTAAGAGGGCTAAGAGATACCTTGAGCTCCACTGGCAGATGACAAAAGAGCGAAGATGATTGAACACAAGCTACAGCCATGAATAGAGCCTACCTTATGGCGGCAAGGGCGGCAAAACATAATTATTTCTCCGCCCTTATTGCGTCTGCAGATAGCCGCCCAGCGACCCTGTTTCAGGTGACCCGGACCCTCCTTGGGGGTAATTCGGGAGTCTACCTTCAGGGCTGTTGTGAGGAATATGCTGAGCATCTGGCAGATAAAGTTGCTCGCATCCACTCTGCACTGAATTCCAGCCTTGATGCAGGGCCAGTGGGGGCTGAGTCTTGCATGGTTATCTGGGAGGAGTTCAAGCCCGTTGAGCCTGAGGAAGTGGACAGAGTTCTCGTAGCTGTTAGTTCGGCCACTTCTGTGTTAGATCCGTGCCCCTCCTGGCTGATCAAGGCTGCCCGGGAGAGGACACGTGATTGAGTCTGGGTGGTGGTTAATTCCTCTTTGAGGAAGGGGGTGGTCCTGCCGGCTCCTAAGGAGGCAGTGGTGCACCCCCTCCTCAAGGGGCCATCGCTCAACCCAGCTAATCTGGATAATTTTTGTCCAGTCTCCAACCTCCCCTTTTTAGGGAAAGTTGTTGAGAAAGTGGTCGCACGGCAGCTTCAAAGGGCTCTGGATGAAGCGGATTATCTGACCCCTTTCAGTCAGGATTCAGGCCAGGATATGGGACTGAGACGGCATTGACCACACTCTTGGATGACCTCTGGTGGGAGCGGGATGGGGGCAGTGTGACGATCCTTGCTCTTCTTGACCTCTCAGCGGCCTTCAATACTATTGATCATGGTATCCTTCTAGACTGGCTTCAGGAGTTGGGGGTGGGCAGCACTGTGTTGTGCTGGTTCTCCTCCTTCCTTCAGGGTCAGTTCTAGTCAGTGCTGATAGGAAGGGAGAGGTCCAGTCCACGGCCCCTACTGTGTGGGGTGCCGCAGGGATCAGTTCTCTCACCCCTCTTGTTTAACATCTACAGTACATGAGGCCGCTGGGTGAGGTGATCCGACGGTTTCGGGTGAGGTATCATCAGTATGCCGATGATACCCAGCTTTGTATCTCCACCCCGGGCTGTCTGAGTGATGCCATGGATGTCCTATCTCAGTGCCTGGAGGCTGTAGGGGCCTGGATGGGGCGCAATGGGCTCTGGCTCAACCCAAGCAACACTGAGTGGCTTTGGGTGTTTGGGCCTCCCAGTACCAAGGTTTTTGGTCCTAGACAGGATGGCACTGCCCCAGACAGACCTGGTGTGCAATCTGGGGGTCCTCTTGGATTCACATCTCCTGCTGGAAGAGCAGGTGGCAGCCGTGGCTAAGAGGGCCTTTGCACACCTTCGGGTTGTGTGCCAGTTGCGCCCATTCCTGGACCGGGAGGCTCTACTCACTGTCACTCATGCCCTCGTGACCTCCCGTTTAGACTATTGCAACGCGCTCTACATGGGGCTGCCTTGAAGAGCATTTGGAAGCTTCAGCTGGCATGGAATGCAGCTGCCCGAGTTGTAAAAAGTGTCGGCTACTCGGCACATGTAACACCTCTGCTTCGGGAGCTGCATTGGTTGCCGGTGTGTTTCTGGATCAATTCAAGGTACTGGGTACTGGTTGTCACCTTTAAAGCCCTTCATGACTGGGGACCGGGTTACCTTAGGGACCGTCTTTTCCCAGTTGTTTCTACCCGTCCAATCTGGTCCAGCAGGATGGGCATGCTCTGGGTCCTATCAGCCAAGGAATGTTGGCTGGTGGGGACCAGGAGACGTGCCTTTTCTGCCATGGCGCCTGCCCTCTGGAACATCCTTCCTCCTGAGATTAGGATAGCCTCGACTCTTTTGGCTTTTCGGAAGGTCTTGAAGACCTGGCTTTGTGCCCGGGCCTGGGGCCCTGAGTGTGTGAAGGGCCCCGTTTCATGGTTGTGCTGACACCAATGGATTTTAAGATCTCTAGGCTGCATTTATATTTAATTTTCAGTATTAATTGTTTGACTGTTTTTTATTATCATTAGCTGCCCAGAGTTACTGGTCTGAGATGGGTGGCTATATAAATAAAATAAATGAATAAATAGAAAAAGTTAACAAGTTGTAACCTGATCCCAATCCTACAATCAACGAAAAATTCAATTATGTCATCTCTTGATAAAGAATTGTGACTATAAAATTTAGATTAAAAAAAAAGTTTTGGTTACTGGATCTAAAATGCTTTTGTTTATCCTAAGAGAACCAGTCCTGCTTTACTTAATTTGTTTAAATCTAAAAGTGAATAATTTATTGAATTTCTTACCTTTTCCTCAATAAAAGGTTACACACGGTGCTTATAAAGTTCTTATTTAGCAGAAAAAAGAGATCTGTATCACACAGATGACGACTAGCTAGCATAAAAACGTAACGATTTAACTACTTGTTGCTTCTTTCTGCAAGCAGCATAAAGAATTATCAGACCGCAGGCTTCTGGTGGGGACACGGCGGACTGAACAGCTGTGCCTGCGGGCTCAGTGGGCGCAGCTGACAACGCGGCAGTTTTTTCGGGCTCAGGCAGGTTTTCCTGAAGCCCAGGAGTGTTCTCTGGAAAAAGGAAAACACCAGGAATCACCCCATCTGCCTTCTGGACAGCTGCTTGTAGCCAGAAGATTGCAAACCGTGTTTTCTGTTCGACTGGTAAGAGCTTAGCTGGGAGGCGGGGACGTCACCATTTTCCAAGCTGTGCTGTAGCCTTAAAAGGACACTAAGACCGGCCACCCCATTTCTAAATCACCCAATTTATATTTCTTTTAAGTACGTGTACCCTAAGAGAGGCTTTTCTACACCAAGGAGAAGCTGGCTCTCTTGGTGCTTATCATTATTTTTGGGATTACTTTTTAAAAATTCTTTTTAAGTTTTGGACTTTGTTTTCCCTCTAAATATTAAGGAGGATTGAGAGTAAATAATTGTCTCCCTGTTATTATTTTTGTACTAAATTTGAAGATATTGGTATTTCCCTACACATTGAATCGGCTGATTTGAACCTTCAGCTTTCTGCTTCTACTTTCCCTTGAGAACTGTCTGCTATGTCACTTTCACTTTGTGTAAACACATTATGCAACTCTTCCATATCTTTGACTTTCGCTGGTTAAGCTCCTAGGAGGCTCCATAATCTACTGCGTGAGACATGGAGGATTTCAAACAGATCTTCTCTGACTTCCACCAAGATTTTAAACAGATTCTTTCTGACTCCTACCAAGTTTTTACGCAAGACATTCAGGACATTGTGGAAAATATGAGGTCTAAAATGTGTCATCTGGTTGGGGATGTAGTGGATGAAACTGAGGAATTTAACAGCGATAGAAATGTTTTTTCTAAGAGTGAGATCAGGATTTCTGTTGAAATGCTGGATGAAGATTGGATAGTCGAGTTGGAGACATTTAAGGGAGAGAGCAAGTTGCAAGCCACAAGTGAAATTGATCTTCTGGTGGAGTGCCATTGGAAAGAAGGGGTTATTCTGTATGGGAGGTTTCCTGAAGAGAAGTCAGAATTTTTGAGGGGGGCAGTTGGGCTGTTTGATATTTTTAAGAAAAAAGCTCTGTGCGCCTTGTGGGGATATGTAAATGCTCTGGTTTATTCTGAAGTGGGATAAGGGTTTAAGAATATTTATCTGGACTGCTTTTAGGGTTTGGCTGATTTAATTTATCTTCAATGAGTTGGATTAAGTATTAAGGTATAAAAAAATAAATGTCAATTTGGATGGTTTTAGGTTTAATATGATTAAGATTATTAAAATTGTTGTATTATCAAGTATAGTGGCAGACAATTTATAAGTTTTTTAGTTTGATCATTATTATAGTAGACAGAAATGAGAAATGTATAGAATAGTAGTAGGAAGGAAATAATTAAAGAAATGTTATCTTTGGGGGGGAGTTGATTGGGAGGTTTATATAGTGTGTGTGTGTGTGTGTGTGTGTGTGTGTGTGTGTGTATATATATATATATATATATATATATATATATATATATATAATTTTCTTTTAATATAAGGGGAGGGAGTAACTGTATTTAGTGATTTTTACAATGTGCCAATGGAATGTTTTATAGAAATAATGTGATTTTGGTTTAATATAGAGTAAGGGATTGATTATGGAAACCTCCTTGCCAGCAATCAATACCCAGATATGCAAAGATTAACACCGGGATTAGCACCAGAGGAACAATCAAACAGCACAATATACCCTAATCAAGGAACTATTAACTCAGTCAATCAACCAAGCAGCAAACAACAGCCCAATCAAGGAACTCCTAAGGAGAGAACAACACCTCCACCAACACAAGCAGGACAAGCCATGGTATATAAACAGAGAGCAAGTCCCACTCCCTTTTCGCACTGAAGATGTTGCCTAGTCTGGCAATGAAACGTCTGCAAGAAAAAAACAAGGCTCAGAGAGCACCAAGGACTTCACAGTATGCACTCTACACTTTCTGGTACCTCCTTAAAGCAGCTGCAACTTTTCCTGGACTTGCATAATAGCAAATAATCTCAGGAAAGTATGTACTGGAGGTAAGGAGTTGTTGATAGTACAGGTAATCCTCGTTTAGCTACCATAATTGGGACCGGCAACTCAGTCATTAGGTGAAGCAGTCGCTAAGTGAAACATCATGATTCTACTTCAGCTTTTCTTTGTGAGACCGTAAATGCGGGCATTGGTCACAAAGTTATTTTTTCACCACTGTCGTAATTGCAAGTGGTCGCTGTCCAAGGCAGTCACTAAACAAGGACTACATATATGCCCACCCCTGCTCTGAAGCATCTTGCTATAACCTTTTGACACATCCTTACCTCAAACATGTGTTTTCCTGAGATCATGTTACCATGGAAGTCCAATTAAAGTTGCAGCTTTTTTAAGGAGACATGGACAGGGGCTGCATGAGTGGCCATGTTCTCTCCAAAGCACCTTTTCTGTTTTGAATTCTAAGTGCTGCACATCCCTACCATTTACATATGACTCCTCCACGAAATGTTATCTACTGGAAGAATGTGAATTGCCTATTAAAAAGTAATTTAGGACCCAGTTCCCGGATTTTGGACACATTCTGTAAGTTAGCTCATCTGAGGTACCTTGGTTCAAAAATTGTTGCCCTACGATGCACCATTTCGCCCAGTTAAAGGTTACACTCAAACAGGAGAGTTTTAGTAGTATATAGATTATTATCTGTACTTCTAAGCCAACAGTAGTCAAATATGTTGCAAAGCTGGTTGACAAATAATAGTTTATTAAACTTGTATGCCACCCAACTCTCAATGACTCTGGGTAGCTCATAACAACCAAACAAGGAAATTACAATAAAATCAATAAAAGATAATGTTAAAAGAAGGCAAGCCCGATGAAGTGAGGGGTCTCACTCTCCCTCGCCAAAGGCCTAGGTGAAAAGCCAGGTCTTCACTGATAAGCATGCAAAAGAAAAAGAGAAATACTTTCTCTTACTGCTTAATCTTTTAAAAAGATATCTTAAGCAGAAATAAACAAAAGGGGGGAAAAAAGAAAAGAAATCACAGCCATGCCTAAGATTTCAGTTTGTTATTCTTTCCAGTACTTTGTAAATAAAGTTATAGTTAATAAATTGAATCAGATCTGATTAGTACTTGTAAGGGGAAAAAAACAGGAAAGTCCATGGCATAAACTAGACTGGGAAATTGAGAAAAAAATAGTCTGAAAGAAGGTATTTCTATATTGTTGCCAAAACACATGTGTGTGTCGGTGTACTCATCAGGAGGTGATCCCAAATGCAATGGAAATTTTTCTTATTGATTTATCACCAAAATAAAGATCAAGTTATGCTCTTTTATCCAAACAGATTAAATGGAAAACTAAACAACAGTACATCTCCATTTTAAAGAGTCTAGAGCAGAGCTTTCCAAACTTTTCATGTTGGTGACACACTTTTTAGACATGCATCATTTTGGGACACACTCTTACAGCAGGGCACAAGGCAGGCACTAGGACCTGCGCAGAATCCTGGCAGGGCAGGTTTGGAGGCACCCAGGCACAAGGCAGGCACTAGGACCTGCGTGGAATCCTGGCAGGGCTCGGAGGCAGCAGCAGCCGCGACACACCCAGACACTGCAGCCGACACACTAACGTGTCCCGACACACAGTTTGGAAAGCTCTGGTCTAGAGATAGCTGTTGTGGGTCTTCCGGGCTGTGTGGCCGTGTTCTGGAAGTTGGTTCTTCCAACTTCCAGAACACGGCCACACAGCCCGGAAGACCCACAACAGCCATCGAACTCCGGCCGTGAAAGCCTTCAACAAGTCTAGAGATAGATATTATTTGCTCTGAGCAGCAAGAAGCCTCCTAGCCAAAGATTAAAACATTTACTGTTATCACCTTTAAGCTCCATTTAGCTGAAATGTATGCTTCAGGGAAAGGGAATTTTAAAATTGCAACTATAATCATAACATTCAAGACATTTAATAGCTATCTGTTCAATATGCTAAACGCAGGCAGGCAGTTTCAATTTGCCATTTCAGCCATTTTATGTTAGAAGCAATTCATGTGACAGGTAAATACAATTTAATTTTACAAAATAAGACACAATAAAAGTAATAGTGGAAGGGGAAGTAATGTGTGGCTACAAAGGGAATTTAGCCTTGTTAACAATTATAGCTCACATATTTGTACAGTTATTGCCTCCACCATATAAAACATATATGACAAAATTTGCTCAAAGTTGCATTTTAATCAGTCTCAACCACATGATTATAACTGATCAAGTTCTTTCACCCAACTGGAAGTCCTGATCTCTGCTTAGACATGACAATATTTTACTGCTCTACTATATAGCGCCTGGAAGCAATTTAAAAAGTTTTCCCTTTGTTTTTTAACACTTTCCCATATCCAATTTTGGCACTGAACATTCAAGGAATCACATACTGTGCAATCAAATCTCTAATGTTCATGAACATGCTGCTTTGCAGTCCTATTTTATGCTAAAGACTTCAAAATCCTTCCAAATTCATAGAGGGAGTTCTCAAATATCTTTTTGGCAGCCAATCTGTTTTAGGAATTGTCAGCATACTGTACTTGAGAAGTACTAATTCAAGAAGTAGCACTTTAATCCATGTCACACAAATTTGTATCGATCATGTATTTCAAAAAGTAGATCTATTTCTCATATGGAACTACGCCAGCCTACATAATGTTGAAACCAGACACTCTATTTAATATTTAATCCACTACGATGACATTAGCAACCACCAATTATATCCAACAACTACTATAGCTTGAACTGCTTATGTTTAATGCTATTGATTCAAACAGTTAACATAATTTATCTGGTCAGCGCAGTAACACAAATAAGGTTCTGCTCAAAGATGCATTAAATAGCATGATTTAAAGCATAAAATATAACCACTTTCCTTTTTCAGTCATTTGGGAAATATTCTGTTCAAATAAGAGGACTCTTCCATTGCATCTATAGTAGAAGAAGAAGCTATAATTGTCCCACAGTTCTCTGCTCACTGACGCCAACATGTCCATACTGAAAAACATTGGGTTGTGGTTTCTATATGCACACTAAATCAATCCATATCTATATGTAAACCAAACAAATTCATACCCACAAAATTATTAAAAACTCTGAGAGCATCAATCACATTTGTACAGCTCAAAGTAGCATTCACAGGATTATCTAATTTATCCTAAGAATTATTCTATAAATTAGATTAGGCTGGGGAACAGTTACTAGACCAAGGGCATTTAATAAGCTTCATGGATGAGCACACTTACATCAAATTCTTCTCAGTTCAATGTCTACCATAGAACACTGACTCTCATATGAAATATGAAGTAATACACAAAAATGTTAAGAACAGTAAACATTACAACAAAAATTCAATTAGAATGAG
The DNA here is from genome assembly GCA_023362775.1 of Charina bottae. Classification (NCBI taxonomy): domain Eukaryota; kingdom Metazoa; phylum Chordata; class Lepidosauria; order Squamata; family Charinaidae; genus Charina; species Charina bottae. The sequence goes on along the minus strand of JALMGJ010000003.1, from coordinate 26,805,775 downwards.
TAATAATAAAGATTAATAAAGCATGTGGTAACATTGCTATAGCAGTCAATGTTAAACCCCACATAAAATCTGAGACTGATTAAGTATTAAAGAGATTAAGAGAGCCAGTTTGGTCTAGTGGTTAAGGTGCTGGGCTAGAAACCAGGAGTCTGTGAGTTCTAGTCCCGCCTTAGGCACGAAAGCTGGCTGGGTGACCTTGGGCCAGTCACTCTCTCTCAGCCCAACTCACCTCACAGGGTTGTTGTTGTGGGGAAAACAGGAGGAGGAAGGAGTATTAGGTACATTCGCCGCCTTGAGTTATTTATAAAAATAATAAAGGCAGGATAAAAATTAAATAAATAAACTTCCTAGTGAAGACTGAAAACAACAGAAATTAAGTTAGTCATAAGATCCAGAGTCTGCTTCCTACAGAAAAAAGTGCTCCTTCCATTCTGATACCTTAACATGAATGCACTTTCACATGTTCTATACTACTCAATGGCAAAGATTTATTTGTATATTTATTTGCCACATCTCTGGACTCTTGGTGGTCCAATAATTATAAAATATAGCAACAAAATGTTCACAGTAAATTAAAGTTAAAATTAAATTAAATTAAAATCACATGACACAACCCCAACAATGTTACAATTCATCCAAAAGCCTATCAGAATAACTTGGTTTTAACTAGCTTCTAGCAAGATATAAGGGGCGTGGTGGCTCAGCGGGTAAGACGACAGGCTTGTCGATCGGAAGATTGCAAGTTCGGAGGTTCGAATACCTAGTCCCGCGTGATGGAGTGAGCTCCCGCACTAGCCCCAGCTCTTGCCAACCTAGCAATTCGAAAGCATGCAAATGCAAGTAGATTAATAGGTACCACTTCGGTGGGAAGGTAACAGCGTTCCGCATGTGTCATGCCGGCCACATGACCGTGGAAGCGTCTTCGGACAACGCTGGCTCTTTGGCTAACAAACGGAGATGAGCACCGGCCCCTAGAGTCGGACACGACTGCACAAATGTGTGGGGGGTACCTTTACCTTTTTTTTAGCAAGATATAAGTCCAATCTCACCTCCAAGGGGGAGGGGAGGCATTCCAGAGGACTGGGGCCATCATGGAGAAATAACGCATATGGGCTTTGGCCCATGTCACTTCATGGAAATGGGGGCCTACTAACAGTTTCTCCTCCCAGGGGCCAAGCGATCAGATGGGTTAAATCAGGTTGGAGGATGCTGTCTTGAAGCTTCCTTCTCCCAGACGCCAAGCCATATAGTGCTTTATAGATTAAAACCAGCAGTCTGAATTGCACTTGGGAACCTATTGTTAACAAATGCAGCATCCACAGAATTGCTGTCACATGTGTGGCATCCTACACAGCCGTGGCAACTGTGCTGATCTCTCCCCTGCCCCCAACTGGAACTGTCCATTGAGGAACAACTGGAACTACAGTACTGTAAAACAGCCCCTCTGACCTTCCCATCACCACAGCAGATGATATCAAAAGCTCTTGAGAAGTCCAAAAGGACCAGGAAGGATGCACTACCCCTATCTGACAAAGGTCATTAACTTGAGCAATTAATGCTGTCTTGATTCCATGTTTAGGATAGAAACAGGACTAAAACAGGTCCATTTCCTCTAGTGGCAATAGTTATCAAACAAAACTGCATCCAGAGAGGGAGTGTATCATAGCCTCTTTCAAGCCTGTGGGCATAGCCCCCTCCCAAAACAAGGCGCTGATGATGTCACAGATCCAGCGCATCACACTCCACCTGCCTCCTGAAGGAGCCAAAAGGGGCACAGACCAAGCCAACAATGGCAGGGATCATGCTAGAAAGTTACCTGTCCAATCCCTCAGGTTCCACAGGCCAAAAGGGGCCCCAGATATCATGGCAAGACACTGTCTTAGTTACCACCATGAACTTTGTCCATGAAGAGTCAAGTCCTTGGAAAATCTGAGCAACTTTACTGGCAACATATTGTGCAAAATGGTCACAGCAGCCAGGTGGAAGACCTTAAAAGGGAGTTCACGCTAAACAACATTGTTGGCTGACAGCTGCTGATGCAATGAGGGAGAAGAAATAATGACACTTCTTTTATCACCACAGTTTAGGCTCAAACATGAGTTCATATCCTGCTCAATTAGATTCACTTCTAGTCTTCCTCAACTGAAGCTTCAGACATTGCTTCTGTTTCATCATCAGGAGCTCCTTAGAAAACCAAGTAACACCTCAGGATTGATGCAGAGAGAGAGGATGTCTGGCGACAATCTCATCAAGAGGTCAGATTACCTCCGGATGGCAGAGATCAATCAGGCATTTAACAGAAGTGAAACCCTCTGGATCCTTCAGGTCCTGGGATGGATCCCCTAATGGGCCCCTTAGCCCTACTGATGTCCCAGGTGGCAGTCAATATCAGTTGGGCTAGAAAATTATCTGACCATGCCAACAGGCCAGTTGTAATGTCCTCCATATCTAGTTAACAGGATAACTGCTCTAAAACACAAGGTTTGAAGAATGTCCACCTATATGTATTGGGGCAGCGATTACCTGGGACAAGTCCATGACTACAATGGAAGCTATAAACTCCATGAATTGTTCACAACCCTGATCCAATGGCATGTAGACTGATTTCGCCAAAGGGTGAAGGGACTTCAACAGCAAATCAGAGGCAAGATCAAGGAGCCTGGAGACAGATCTGAATGGGCAGTAGGTACAGTTTGGTACCCACAACTTGTAGACATTCATACTCTGTCACCACAAAAGTAGGGTCCCTGGTCACAAATAAAGTATCACATAAGATCACTGAAAACTTTCCCCCTTGGCCCTAGAAGGGGAGATCTCAGAAAAGGCATAATCACTGCCCCCTTCCCAATCAGATTTCAGTAATGCATTCCAGATCCACCTGCTGATTCACAACCAAATGCGATCACAATCTGGCATTTACAAGAGGCAGCTTGACCCCCCAAGCCTCCAGCTACCTGACCACCAGGAGCCAGAAATGGGACAGCTAGGCCAGAAATTAAGATTGGCAGCATTGTTTTGATCACTTTTGCCCTGGAACAGCAACCATGGCACTCCCACTTAATCTCCCTCAAATCATCCTGCTTTCACCCCCAACTCATGGTGACATTCCATCCACATAACCCAATCAAAACTACAATCTTCTAATCCAATCAACCACACAACAGCCTATCCACTATCAATACCACAAGCAGCATGTATGATCAAACAAACATGGCCTGCCAATCCCACTAACTGGCCAGGTCACTCAAGCCAGGATAGAAACCCTACAGTCACATTCTACAACATCAACCCCCCCTATAATCTCAACTTCCCTTATTTCCCTACACAGGCATAGTGGTTAAGTGGTCTAGTGGTTAAAGCTCCAGGCTAGAAACCAGGAGACTGTGAGTTCTAGTCCTGCCTTTGGGCCAGTCACTCTCTCTCAGCCCAACTCACCTCACAGGGTTGTTGTTGTGGGGAAAATAGGAGGAGGAAGGAGTATTAGGTATGTTCCCCGCCTTGAGTTATTTATAAAAATAATAAAGGTGGGATTAAAAAAAACTATATATATATAAATAAAAATAAAAATAAAAATAAAAAATCTGGCTTCCTCCACACTGCAAGAGTTCCTCCTCCTCATTTTGCAGGCTAGAGTCCCCTACCCATACTCTCACAACAGGAGGGCCTTCTGATTTTCCCTACTTAGCACTCTATCTCTTGTATGGAGAGAGATCTTCAATGTCCTGCTTGCATCCACTAATTCTAGGTGAAAATCACACCAGTCACTGTCCAAATTATTTTCCTGGCCTGGCAATTCAGCTCCAACATCCAAGATAGTTAAGAGCTACAACTGAGCCTCCATTCCAGTCTGTCCTCAGATGTCATTCCTAGGCTACTCAGAAGACCTGCCCAGAGTCCAATAACAGTCATGTCTCCAAAGTCTTTTGAGAACCACTAGCCTTCAAGGAGATCCTCTAAGACTATGTTCAAGCCTGCCAAGGCTGTCCTTCCAGGGAGTTAGCTGGATGCTCTGACTGGAAGCTTGGCTTCCAGCATGGTTATCCATGCTCCCAGCATGGCTATTCATCTCGGCAAGATCATCCTGTCATTTGCCCTAAATAAGAGCACTGATGACAGCAAACTAATATTGATTATGTGCCATCAAGTTGGTATCAACTATTAGCAACCACATAGATTTTCTCCAGGAGGATCTGTCCCTAGCCTGGTCTTTCAGATCTTCCAATGATGCACCCATCACCCCTGTAATTGAGTCCATCCACCTTGCACACTAAGGGGCGTGGTGGCTCGGTGGGTAAGACACCAGGCTTGTCGATTGCAAGTTCGGAGGTTCGAATCCCTAGCCCTGCGTGACGGAGTGAGATCCCGCACTAGCTCCAGCTCTTGCCAACCTAGCAATTCGAAAGCATGCAAATGCAAGTAGATGAATAGGTACCACTTCGGTGGGTAGGTAACAGCGTTCTGCGCGCGTCATGTGGCCACATGACCGTAGAAGTGTCTTCGGACAACGCTGGCTCTTTGGCTAACAAACGGAGATGAGCACCGGCCCCTAGAGTCGGACACGACTGCACAAATGTGCGGGGGGAACCTTTACCTTTTTTACCTTGCTGCTGGTTGCTCTCTTCTCTCCTTTCTGTTTTTCCAGTATTAGAGCCTTTTCCAGAGAGCTAAGCCTTTGCACACTGTGTTCAAGGTATTATCATTTTTATGCTGGTCTATGACTGTATTAAAGATTTGATTTGATTATCATTTGAGCCTGGTCATTTGTTCTTCAAGTGAGAACTCTGGGATGATTTGTTCAATGATCCATTTGTTTTTCTTGGCTATCCATGGTATTCTCAAGAGTCTTCTCCAACACCAAACTTCAAAAGCATCAATAATCTTTCTATCCTGGGCTTAAATACTAAAAAACTACCAAAGGATTCATCACACAACTTCCTTCTACCAAACAGTTCTTCCTAAAGTTAAGACTCCGGCCTATGGAAACCACAATCTTGTATTTTTATTGTACAAAACTCCTTCATTTCCTTATGTTACCATATCCTACTCAAAAGCTCATACTACTGCCTTGCAGTTATATTTTCTGTTCTTTAGGTCTGCAGACCCTGGCTTTCCATACTACAAAATAATAATTTAGATTTAGCTATGGAGAGGCATTGTTTGCATTGTAGGACTTCTGGAACCTCTATGTTGGCCTCTTATGCACAGCAAGATGGTACAGGAAACAGCACTGTGATCTCTATAGGAGATAAATTCTACTGCATTGTTCCAGCTGTGTGATTTTGCTAGAAAAAAATCATAAGGCCATCCAGACAATGTCAAACATTGATATGTGCATGGAAATGTCATTAGAGTGCAATATTAAGATGGTCAGCAAAGTTTCCAAGGATACCGTGTTACCTGTCCATCTTAGCTTTCATTTCTGTAGCTACTGATGCACTAATAGTTGAACATCGGATCAGGACAACATTATATCAACCACTGGAACTGGGAAAACAACTGTTCAGCATAATAACATTAGGAATTGGCCTGTAAACTCTTATTTATAAATGCAATATCTGATTCTGTAAATAGTGTATTGATTTCTAAATTAACTGTATTTAAGTTATTAAGAGGGCCTTCAGTTATCAACAATTTATCCTACAATGCTCAAAATCTCGCTAGTAGCTAAAATGGAACATCCATTAAGCAAATTTGCTTTGTACCAACCTATACTGCATTGATTTTAACAGACCCTCCCTGTTCAGCAAATAATTGATATGCTTAAATGCTAAGGAGCAAACACTATGTATCCAAGTAAACCAGTTTAATGAAATGGGTAACATTTTAAATGGTTGACACTTACTGCAGGTAGATTGTTTGGAATATGTCCGTAAAAGAAATAATTACTTAAGTTTAATTTATCTGCACAAAAAGAAAAAAATTATTGCTTTAGACTTATGAAGTATCTACATGCAAAATGAGAGTCTTTACATTTTTTAAAAAGTAGCACCATTTTAGAGACCAGAACTATTCAACAGAGTTTTCAGGTTTAGCAGATATTATACAAAAATGATGCAAACAACTCACACATATTCTGAATCAGAACTATAAATATGAATCAAGATTTTATGCATTAGAAAACCAATTGTATTTGGCAATTAATTCAGTCAGAAAATCAACATTTGATGAAATCACCTTCCATTATTTCTTCTTTTCCAGCTATTATACAGCTGGAAGAACTGAAAATTATCCAAAAGGCTGAGTACAGAAACTTTTTGCCAAGATACCACTGAATTAGAATCAAGTGTAACCTTCCTACATACATACCAATTAACTCACTAATAGCAAGACACTCTAAAAACTACAATGGAACTTTCTTCTTCCAGAAAATAACTGTCAAACCAACAGATCCCTTCAGTGAAGTTCTCCAAAATATTTATTTTAATTAAATTAAGGGATTCAAATCCTCATACTTCACCGATTCCCAGAGCTATTATAACAGTAAATTATATTTCTACTTAATAGTCTGATCCCTTAAGCCTAGATAGAAAACACCCAGTGGGAATGAATGACACTCTTCTTTCTTTATAGAACACAATATATAATGCTGTCATTGGTTTTTTATATTTTATGTAAGCCACTGAGTCTTTTCACCTACAGTAGGATAGAAGGAAGGAAGGAAGGAAGGAAGGAAGGAAGGAAGGAAGGAAGGAAGGAAGGAAGGAAAACTGGTGGCACTATACTGTAAGTAGTATTTCTTAATCCAGAGCTCACTATGGTACCTTCATCTGCTAACAATGCTCTTCTACTATTTATAGCATAATCCTATACAATAGATATGCTGGTGGATTTTCTAAATCAACCTCAATTTGATTTTAGCCCTTGTTTTGGGTTAACACAGCCTTGGTCACTTTGATGGATTATGTCAGCAAGTCTTGACTTCCCTCCTGGTTCTGTGGACTTTCAGTTTCATTAGTCATAGTATCCTTCTGCAATGGTTTAAAGAATGGGCCTTGAAGATACATTTTATAGTGGTCAGTCTTAGAAGGTGATGCTAGGGGATGCTTGTTGAGCTCTCTGTTCATTGGTCTATATGGTTCCATAGGACTCTAAGCACCCCCTATGCTATTTAGCATATAGATGATACTGCTAGGAGGGGATATCTGCAGTTGGGGGGTTAGGTCACTAATATTTGGATGACACCTAACTCTGTTATGTTATTTATTTTATATCCCTTTATTATTTTTATAAATAACTCAAGGCGGCGAACATACCTAATACTCCTTCCTCCTCCTATTTTCCCCACAACAACAACCCAACCCTGTGAGGTGAGTTGGGCTGAGAGAGAGTGACTGGCCCAAGATCTCCCAGCCGGCTTTCATGCCTAAGGCGGGACTAGAATTCACAGCCTCCTGGTTTCTAGCCCGGTGCCTTAACCACTACACCAAACTGACTCATTTCTTCCATCTCATTCCAAGAAGGCAGAAGGCTAACTGCAATACAACCTGGGTTGAATGATGTAGCACTCTCTTTGTTACGTAGCTTGGAGAGATTTTTTGCTGAAAGTGGCCTTGACTTTAGAGAAAACGTATTAGGCCAGGTGAAAAATGCCTAAATTTCATTATGTCTGGATTATTGCAATGCACTCTACACATGATTGCCTTCTAAAAGTATTCAAAAACTACAACTGGTCCAGAATGCTGCAGCTCATTTGTTAACAGGAGCTGCACAGAAGGAGCAAGTAACTGAAATGAATGCATTATCTCTTAGAAGGTTTTCAGCACAATTCAGAGTGCTGATGTTGATCTTTAAAGCCCTGCATGATCAGGACATTTGAAGGTTTCCTCCTCCTCTTCCTGTATAAATCTGACTTTCTGTCAGACCCTCTTTTATGTCGCAGGAGCTCCTCATATCCATCTAGTTCGGCTGAAGTCCACACAGGCTTTGGAATGACCTTCTGGGGAGGTCCATCATTTTCCCTCATTAATAGCCTCCCAAAAATTGAAGTCCTTCCTTTTTAGGACAGCCTTTAATATATAATTCTATTGTTGTGATTTTCAAATTGTCCTTTAAATATTTTAAATATTTGTATTACTGCTCTAGTGTTCTCTGCTGCTTAATTTTTCATATTTAATTGATTCTGTAAATCATCTAAAACTCTACCAAACACAAGCAAGGTACTGTATGTTTTAAGTCCTCCTCTTCTTAAACTCTCAAGTTTGGTTTTCCACTCTTATATCTCAGTCCATGTATACAGAAATATTATTCAACGCTTCATGCATCAGATGATGAAGAAGCTGCAAACACATTATGGTGCAAACACATTAAGGGGCGTGGTGGCTCAGCGGGTAAGACGCCAGGCTTGTTGATTGGAAGATCACAAGTTTGGAGGTTCAAATCCCTAGTCCCGCGTGACGAGTGAGCTCCCGCACTCGCCCCAGCTCTTGCCAACCTAGCAATTTGAAAGCATGCAAATGCAAGTAGATGAATAGGTACCACTTCGGTGGGAAGGTAACAGCGTTCTGCACGCATCATGCCGGCCACATGACCGTGGAAGCATCTTAGGACAATGCTGGCTCTTCGGCTAAGAAACAGAGATGAGCACCGGCCCCTAGAGTCGGACACGACTGCACAACTGTGCGGGGGGAACCTTTACCTTTTATGCCAACCTTAGCTTTTTTATTATTTTAACTTTCAAATGCAGAAATAGAACATCATTTTCCAAACTATTGTCTGAGAAGCAATTAATTGTTTAAAAGCATAAACATCATGAGAATGATTGACTTCTATTTCTGGAATTTATCTTCCTTATTTTTTTTTACCTCCATCATGTTCAGGTTATTTGGACATGAAAAAAATCTGATTGTTGGAAATGTTCTCTCCCTTTCTCTGAATAAATGACATCAGTTAGTTTTAAATGAAAACAGTGTGGTGTTTTTTTTAAAGCATGTCTCCCATTTCACAGCAGTTTGAGGAACAATTGTCCTAAATAATTTCATAAAAGATATTGGAACAGTGTTTACTTCAGCAGATTTAAATAACTTAGCTACAAATACTGGAATATTACTGCCAATCTGGAAAATTTAACTAATGGAGGAAAAAAAAACCTCTCAAGATTAATGATTCATTTTCCTTGGAAAAAAGACCAGAATATCAGATAGCCATGCAATCAGACAATTTCTAGAAAGAGACTAACACTCTTACCTTAAGTTGCATGGAATTGAAAACGCAATTTGCTTGGTAAGATTTTTTTAAAAAATCTTATATTCATATTTGGACAAACTTTACTATTCTAGAGTAAGGAAGGCTTACAGCTAGCCATTCATTGCTAACTCATCTGGAGAGGGAATAACAATTCCTTCAAGGTAAGTAACTTGCCAAACCTGTCACTCAAGCTGCCCAGCAATATATACAAGCAGGCTGGTGACATTTTTCTGAGCTACTGTATTTATTCTTATCTGCAACACTGAAGTGCCCAGTTTTAAAAACTGCTTAAAAAGGTATCTCACTCAAGTTCTTTAGAGAAAAACCTTTTCATCAAATATATTTATGTAACATTTTGCAATACGTGACTCTGAAATTGATCTACCACAACCACTTTCCATTACAGTTCACTACTCTGAATGTGACAGACGATTCCTAAAGAAATTACAGATAGTCCTTGTTAGCGACCACAATTGGGACTGGCAAGTCGGTCCTTAAGCAAAGCAGTCGCTAAGTGAAACTGCGACTGTGCTTATGATCTTACTTCAGCTTTCCTTTGCTTTACAGACCTGCGAAGGGTGTAAATGTGAGAACTGGTCGCAAAGTTAGTTTTTCATCACCGTTGTAACTGCAAACAGTCGCTAAACGAGGACTACTTGTAATATGGTTACATTTGCTGTATTTTGCTTTTACAAACACAGGTAGTCCTCACTTAATGACCCTAATTGGGACCAGACTTTCCATCAGTAAGCGAAGCAGTCATTAGGCGAAACATCATGTGACTGTACCGCTTGGCAACGGCAGTTCCAGTAGTCCCAGTTGCGTTAGGCCAGGACTGCACAGTCATTAGGCAAGGACCTCACACCTCACACCCCTGCTGTGCTTGCCTCTGCTTCAACCTCCCACCTGCCTTATCTCCCCATCTCTGCCCTTTTGGCTGCCCTGCACTCTGCCACCTACGCCCTGCCACCCCCAGCTGACCTTTGCCGTCTTCTTCCTCCCACTGACGAGGCGCGCCTAGCCGAGGCAGCTGCTGGCCCTTCATGAGGCTTCGGGGAGGCCTTGTGAGACCATACAAAGGACCAGCAGCTGCCCTGGCTGGGCGCGCCTCGTCAGCAGCGGAAGGAAGAAGACAGAGAAGTCAGCAGGGGGTGGTGGGAGGTGGCAGGGGTAGGCAGTGGAGTGCAGGGGGCCAAAAGAGCAGAGATGGGAGGGAGATAGCGGGTGGGGGGAGTTGAAGCACACGCTACAACTGTAAATACAGGCGGACTGCCAAGCGCCCAAACTTTGATACGTGACCACAGGGATGCTGCAACGGCCATAACTTTGAGGACCGGCCATAACTACCATTCGTTTACCACCATCGTAACTTTGAACCATTGCTGAATGAAAGGGAGTTAAGTGAGGACTACCTGTACACCATCAGAAAAACTAGAAGGCTAGAGGATTTTAAAGTATGCTTTGAAGATATAAATAAGTTGCTTAGTTTCTTCAGGAGCATTTTAGATCGGTCTCAGAGAGAATCTATGTTTGTATGTTCAAGCAGCTATGACGAGAACTACCATCTGAAACTATAAACTATAAAACTGTGAAGATGTAGGACACTACATGCATAATCTTATGAGCACTGCTAGTTGATTCAGTTTACCACTGGCTGCAATTCTATATGGTCATGGGGGTCCACAGAAACAGAAATGACAAAATATGCACTGCAATGAAAACTCTGCCCCTTTTGTTCATCTACTGCAACATCATATAAATATACATAAGGAGAGAGCTTGTATCACAAAGTTACAACCCACGTTTCATCATTCTGATGAAATCTTGGGATTTTACATGCATTTTTGTACACAGCACTATTATAAATATCTCTCAATTTCTGAAACAGGCTAAAAGAACTTTTCAAATCATAAGCCATTATATGGTGGCTGGTAACACCATATTACTTATAATTAATCCACAGAAGGTCACCTTGAGTTATTTATAAAAATAATAAAGGGATAAAAATAAAATAAAAATAAATTTTAATTAATTAATTAATTAATTAATTAATTAATTAAAATTTATTTTTATTTTATTTTTATCCCTTTATTATTTTTATAAATAACTCAAGGTGGCAAACATACCTAATACTCCTTCCCCCTCCTATTTTCCTCACAACAACCCAACCCTGTGAGGTGAGTTGGGCTGAGAGAGTGACTGGCTCAAGGTCACCCAGCCGGCTTTCATGCCTAAGGCGGGACTAGAACTCTCAGTCTCCTGGTTTCTAGCCCAGAACCTTAACCACTAGACCAGGGCTTTCCAAAGTGCTGCCGCTGGCGACACGGCGGCGGCGTGGGGGGGCGCACGTGCACGGCGGCGGCACGGGGGGCGTGCGGCGGCGCGCGCGTGTGCGGGGGCGTGCGGCGGCACACGCGTGCACAGCGGCAGCGTGCGCGCCGCCGCTTCCGGGTGGTGTGGCGACACACCACACTGTGTGTGGCGACACACTTTTGTGTCGCGACACACAGTTTGGAAAGCTCTGCACTAGACCAAACTGGCTCTACAAATACTGTAGTGTCACCACTAGAAGGTTAACAAATACATGAAGGCTGGATTCTTATATCATATTAAGTTGTAGTTATAGTTTTTTTTAATTTATCTACAAAAGAGGTATATCAACCACAACAAATGCATTCACAAATCATGATAAGGCAAAGGAAAACAAAGCACAAAACAAACGACTTAGCACAATGAGAACTTAGTCTTAAGAATATTGCCATGTGGATAAGTATTTCTTCTCTGTCTCTAGCAACTACTACCAACATGGAGAATTACCATGTAATATGGCCAATGTACATGACAAGCTGCTATCATAAAAGAGAAAGAGGTATCATTTTCTGTCCTTGGATAAAAATGTTTTTATTAATACATAATATACAGGACGGTTTGCATTCATGAAGTAGATTTGTTAATCATGTTTGCAAAACACAAGGCAAGTACTAGCATATTAGCTCTTATATGGGCACTGAATCAATAAAGATAGGCTGAACCTTTTCTTAAGATTCTATGGTAATTACAAAATAAAACTTTCAGTGCAAATACAGTAATGAAGCAGCCATCAACAGACACATAGAGGCAAACAACATTTATATACCATTCATAAGAGACAATAGAAAAGCCAGAAGACCAGAACACCTGCTTGCCAGCAATCAACACCCAGATATGCAAAGATTAACACCAGGATTAGCACCAGAGGAACAATCAAACAGTACATTATACCTTAATCAAGGAACTATTAACTCAGTCAATCAACCAAGCAGCAAACAACAGCCCAATCAAGGAACAACAGAGAGCAAGTCCCACTCCCTTTTCGCACTGAAGATGCTGCCTAGTCTGGCAATGAAATGTCTGCAAGAAAACAACAAGGCTCAGAGAGCACCAAGGACTCCACAATGTGCATCATTCTTTGAAAAATATATTCAAGAAGAAAGGGTCCAGAAAGGAAGAGGATTCAACAACACTGCAGAGAATAAATCTTTTCAGGGCCTCCCTATAAACTGTTTGACCTGTTTCTAATACTACTGAAGCACACATATCTGAAAAAAGACCATGAAGTTACTTTGCCTCCACTAGCAAAACACTTGAAAGAATATTTTATAGCTTTCCAAAATTTAACTGCAAAATGTGTTGTCTCTTTTGTCAGAACATGTACAGGTAGTACTCCTTTAGCGACCATTTGCAGTTACAACAGTGATGAAAAAGTAACTTTGCGACCAGTCCTTGCATTTACGACCTTCACAGGTCTGTAAGGCAAAGGAAAGCTAAGTAAGATCATAAGCACAGTTGTAGTTTCACTTAGCAATCACTTCGCTTAATGACTGAGTTGCTGGTCCCAATTGTGGTTGCTAAAAAAGGACTACCTGTAGTTTTATCAAAATGCTACCCTGTATACACACACGCTATTCTTATGCTTGTGTTTTATGCTTTGTGTTTTAAGGCATAAACACTTTGTCCCTCCCTATGTATGACTATGTTGGCCAACTCGTACATTTTCACATATATGTTGTAAAAACATCAGTATTTATCTACAAAATATTTACAAGAGATATAGATATATAGATAGAATATAGATAGAAATTAAAATGTATCCCTTCCACTGATGTAATCTAAATAATTAGGTTACTTTTGCATACCACTTCTGTTCTTTATTTAAATGACTTTATAGCTATAACGCTGCACTAGATCCAAGTGCTTAACTCAATCAGGTAGCTGCACAAATAACTGTATCTTGTCTTAAAGTTTAATTTACATTTTGGTTTACATCAGATAAGTGATCACATGGTTCTTTCAACAACAAAAAAATAGTTTTATAAAAGCCAGTATTTTAGACTCAAATGATTTTCCTGAACTCAGTATTTCTCTGTTCTACTGCTGTTCACTATTGATCCAAAACAAAAATTTGTACATATTAGAATACTTCAGCATCTAAAAATATAGTCAATGTCTAAAAAGAAAGGGCAGGTCTTTCCCACCGAAGAAGCAGTAGCTCTAGTAGCAGCAAGTTTTTTTTCCTCACACATGATAAACTCATTGAAGTGATTAAAGAGTTTTATTAAAGAAATTTCATTTCATATACGCTTCAACTTACAGTCATTTTTTAAAAGCATTTTACCACATTTTCTGACATATTTTCCATTTCCAATTAATGTTGTGACACAATTGAACGTATAAAAAAATGTCAGAATAGCTTTACAAGTCACACTACTAAACATTTATTTAGTAATACATATAAATGAAAGTATGCTTTAAAATTGACAACTCGACAGGAGAGTCAGTATGGTGTAGTGGTTTAAAATGTTGGACTAGGAGCAGGGAGGCCCAGATTCTAGATCAGTATTTCTCAACCTTAACAACTTTAAGATGTATGGACTTCATCTCCCAGAATTCCCCACCCACCTCGTTGGCTGGGAAATTCTGGGAGCTGAAGTCCACACATCTTAAAGTTGCTAAGGTTGAGAAACACTGTTCTAGATTATCCTCAGCCATAGAAACTCAATGGGTGACTTTGGGCTAGTTATTCTCTGTCAGGCCAACCTATGTCATAAGCACAAAATAGAAGGAGTGAACACAACTTATGTAGCCTTGAACTCCTGAATGAAAGCTGGGATATAAATGTAATAAATAATCAGATACAATATTGTAATATTAGAGAAATCACCAAACTACAAAAGAAAAAACACAGCATCATATCAAAGCTGCTGTACACAATTTGGTCAATATTTTTGAACTGGGTGCCATCATCACTAGCTTAAGCTTTTTTTTAAGGAATCAATTAATGCATGTGCACATGAAAACAAATGTACTCCCATGTCAAAGTTCCTATTGATTAATTGATTGATCAATCAATCAATCTATGCTGTTAAATTCCTATAGCCTCTAAGCAGCTTACCCAAGGTCCCTGTAAATGGCTTTCCCTCAAAAAAGGGACCTTCGGAAAGCCCTCTCTTCCCAATCTCACTGGGCAGGCAGATTCAATCCAGAGAAGGTGGTTTCATAGATATCCAGGCCCTGAGCAATGAAGGTCTTTAAAGGTGACAACCAGCATGGTGAATTGCACCTGGAAGCTAACAGGCACCCAATGCAGCTCCTGAAGCAACAGTGTTAACACAGAAAAATGTTGATGTGCTCATAATTATAGGGGCAGCTGCATGCTGTACCAGATGAGGTTTGCAAAAGGGTTTCAACAGCAGTCCAACGTACAGCAAACTGGAGAGCTCAGGTGTGAGATGAAGAAGACAGGAGTGATCAGGCATAGCACTTCCTGATCCAGAAATGGCTGCCATTGGCCACAATTTATAAAGATAAAGTGAGCAGAGCCATTAAATGACAGGAGTTGCTAACTGATCAGCTCTGATTAACAAATACAACCACTAAAGTTAACCACTAGACATCAAAGACATCAGAGTAACTAGACATGCACATTTCATATTACTTTCCATCTGTAATCAATAGAGAGAACAGTTGTACGCAGTGTCCAAGTGGCAAATGATGCCTCTAGCCCTGTGTCATGTTGCTGGCTCCATGGAGCTCTGTGTACTTTGGCTTCCCATCATGGTTTCTATTAGCAAGGTTTAATAACAATGTTTTTTTAAAGTGCACAGAAACAGCTGAATGGGCTAGTTGTCTGCTTTTCAATTACTCAGGTACTTGAAAGAAGGAACTATAATACCAAAGAGAAGATACATTATACCAAGGTGCGGTATCTTAGAATGTTAAGGTAT
The DNA here is from genome assembly GCA_023362775.1 of Charina bottae. NCBI lineage: Eukaryota > Metazoa > Chordata > Lepidosauria > Squamata > Charinaidae > Charina > Charina bottae. The sequence goes on along the minus strand of JALMGJ010000003.1, from coordinate 26,790,329 downwards.
GGGGTTCTGAGTGACTCAGACCCCATATGCCTAGCCAGCACTGACAATACTGTTAAGGTTGCAGTCAAGAATTCCTCTCATTTTAGCCCTGGAGCTAAATCCAAACGAAGATTTGATTACTAGTTAGCTGGCAATCTTCACTGCTCATTTGCAGGACTGCAGCCCCTAAACAAATAGCACATTTTGCCTGCCTACTTAACATACCTTCCTTCTTTTCTATACCTTCATTAGTAAGCCCAGCCTTGCCTACCGCTACCAAAGCAGATCCCAGGCACAGCTGACTCACCCCAAAGGTTGCACGACAAACCTACAAGACTTTCCACCTTCAGTTTCTTCCTTAAGACGAAACACTCACATAAAAACCATTCTGCCCAATTTGCCTCACCAAGCATGAATTCATGTGTCCCTTCTTGCCCTGTATTGTCCAAGCCCCTTTTCTTTGTTTAAGGAGGAAGAGAAAAACTGCACGACCAGGGAAACCAGCTCAAGCTCCCCTACCTCCTCTAAGGAGAGAGAGCACTGATGCTGTGGTCTCCCGTTCTAAAAGACCCAGCGGTCTTGCAATGAAATAAACGTCCTTCACCCACCGCAGGAAAGCGACACGGAGAGGAATCAAGCCTATGAATTAAGATAAATCCTATCGCATAATTCTAGCACTGGAAAGGAAAAAAAGGGGGGGTGATTTATCTTTTGAGCCCCGCCCCCTCCTCCCCAGACGTGGGAAACAGGCCGACCCCCACGTTACCCAAGTCATCCTTCGCCCCCCGCGCCGAGGCGCTTCCACTACTTCGCTCAACAAAGCAGCCCAAGCGCGACCTCCCTCTCCCCTCCCGCCGCGACGCGGACACTGCGGGGCGAGGGGCTGCGCCTCCCCACAAAGGACCCGTCCGAGCTCGCCCGCTCCTTCTCCGCAGAGGGGTGGCCGTGAACCTCAGGCACAACGAAGAGAAAACGGCGGGGACTCACCCAGAGTTCCGTGCCCCAGCTCATGGCGACTCCGCTGGCAGCGCAGGCTTCGCCGCCGGCGCTCCTTTGTGGCTCTTCGGGTCGCTTCTCCCGCGGCTTCGGCGCTGGCAGGAACGGCGGCGGCGACAGCAACGCACACCGGCACACACCGTCGTTGTCCTCTCGGGAAGCCCCCGAGCGGTGGAAGCGTCTCCCCTCTTGGCGCCGGAGAGAAGGTGGCGACGGCGACGGCGACGGCAGCGACCGAATACCCAACTCCGCCTCGCTTGAGGCTGGGAATAAGGAGGGGGAGGGAGGGCGGACGAGCGGGCAGCCGCGGAGGAGCCTGGGAGAGGGGCGGGCTCGGCCACCGCAGCCGCTCCTTAGAGAGGCCCGGGGATTATGCGCGAGGTGAGAGTGGGTTCGTTCGCCGCTCGCGCGCTGGTGGCTGTCGGACCGTTTCCTGTCTCCGCCGTCTTATGCCACACGAACTGCAGAATGAAGAGGGAGGATTCTCCGCGGGGGGGCGGGGGGAGGGGTCAGAAGCCTCTGGATTGCTACAGGTGAGGTGCCACCTTTCTGGATGCTCTCTTCCGCTTCAGAAAAACAAGCACAAAACGATTTGCAAACGGCGCTACCAGGTTCTTGATTCCATGCAAGCAAGAAATCGAGTGTCGCGTGTTCGACAGTACAACTAGTTGGCCAGGGAAATCGTGCTCTTCTTTTCATTAGGTTGCAGACCAAAAGCTATGGCTTAAGGATGCTTAAATTTCTGCAGAGAGTTTGCTTAAATGGCCCCATATCGCTTCATGTTTCGAAGACTTTCTTTTCTAGTTAGCAGGTTTTGGGGGTCCTTTTTTATTTTATTTTGAGGGATGCATTAAAAAAAGACGTTTCACAGATCTGCATCCTTGAGTGGTTAAACCCATTCTCACCACTTCAAATTTCTTTCTTTTTTTTAATTTACACAAGAAAAGACAAGGCAGACAGCCAATATTTTGTCCTCTTGGCCAAATTTCAGAATGTGTGTATTCATGTTTTTAGATAGAAATTAAAAGAAAAGGAAAAAGAATTCAGTCCAATATACTGTACATTTTACAAAAATCGGGCAAAACTGCTTATCTGAGGGCCAAGAATGTTTTATAGCTGCTGGAACAAAATAACAAGATAAATAATTGTCTGCTAATTGATGCTTGAAGTAAAGAAATTATAGCCTATCTCAATTAACCCATAGTGCATCTAAAAGTGTCCTAAGTGCTTTAGGCAAGATAAACAGGTTCCTATCTAAATTGACTGAAATCTCACTTTGGAAAAGCCTTATGCTTTTTTTTTTTTTGCAATAGTTTGTTTTTGCATACTAGGAGCATATCAAGCACTGAATATTGTAGTAAGGCTAATTCAGGGGAAGGTAGTTCCTTGCTGCTAATGCTTTTCACAGTCGCATGTCTGAATAATCCATGTATAAGGTACTGTTCCTCACAAATTGGTATAATTTTTCCTATGGCATATACAGACCCTCTTCTCTTTGTCTAATGGAGCTATTCATGAGGCACTGACTCAGTGCAATTCCATCACTGAATGCATGCAACTGGGTCCATTTTCAACATGTGAGCAGAAGTGGAAAGAAGTTAAAAACAGTGGTGTAACTATTTTGTGTAAATAAAAAATAAGTGCCATAATCTCATTTGATGGGATCCAAAGCTGATATATGTGTGCATTCAGAATATAAGGGGAAGTGACTGTGAGAGGGGAATAAGATTTCTGCATAAATCTGTGAATGGAGAGAGGATAATATATAGCTGGAAAAATAAGGACAATTACTTAGCGCAGAGCTTTCCAAACTGTGTGTTGCAACACATTAGTGTGTCGGCTGCAGTGTCTGGGTGTGTCGTGGCGGCTGCTGCTGCCTCCAAGCTCTGCCAGGATTCCACGCAGGTCCCAGTGCCTGCCTTGTGCCCTGCTGCCTCCAAACCTGCCCTGCCAGGATTCCGCGCAGGTCCCAGTGCCTGCCTTGTGCCTTGCTGCCTCCAAACCTGCCCTGCCAGGATTCCACGCAGGTCCCAGTGCCTGCCTTGTGCCCTGCTGCCTCCAAACCTGCCCTGCCAGGATTCCACGCAGGTCCTAGTGCCTGCCTTGTGCCCTGCTGCCTCCAAACCTGCCCTGCCAGGATTCCGCGCAGGTCCCAGTGCCTGCCTTGTGCCTTGCTGCCTCCAAACCTGCCCTGCCAGGATTCCGCGCAGGTCCTAGTGCCTGCCTTGCTGCCGCCAAACCTGCCCTGCCAGGATTCCACGCAGGTCCTAGTGCCTGCCTTGTGCCTTGCTGCCTCCAAACCTGCCCTGCCAGGATTCTCGCACAGGTCCTAGTGCCTGCCTTGTGCCCTGCTGTAAGAGTGTGTCGCGAAATGATGCATGTCTAAAAAGTGTGTCACCAACATGAAAAGTCTGGAAAGCTCTGACTTAGCAGAAAGAGGGGCTGATACAGAAGATATAGTGGATATCACCTCTATGAATAACTCCATTGACTTTGAAATATTTAACTTTCAAGTAAGGAATGCAGTCTTCTTTTAATGTCATGTCATTGTAAGGTGACTGTTTTCCCTTTATGTTGACAGAAGTACAGCAATTGGAGGGAGGATAAATTTCTTGATACCTGTTTGAGAAGCAATCATTTGCCTCCAGCCTATGATAAATATCTAGGAAAAAATGAAAAATAAATCTTTTGGAAAGAAACTTTACAGTTTAAAGCAGAGCTTTCCAAACTGTGTGTCGCGACACAAAAGTGTGTCGCCACACACAGCGTGGTGTGTTGCCACACCACCCGGAAGTGGCGGTGCGCGCGTGCACGGAGGCCGCCATGCGCGCGCCGCCACGCACCCCCCGCGCTGCCATGCACCCTCCCGCGCCGCCGCCGTGCGCACGCTGCCGCACGCCCCCCGCGCCGCCGCACGCCCCCCCGCGCCGCCGCCACGCGCGCCGCCGCATGCCCCCACGCGCCGCCGCCGTGCGCGCGCGCCACCGCGCACCCCCCGCACCGCCGCCGTGCGCGCGCGTGTCGCCGCTGCCGCCGCCGCCACCAGGTGTGTCGCCAGCGGCGGCACTTTGGAAAACCCTGGTTTAAAGATTGGGTATTTCTTTGTTAGTTATAGTATTTGGTGATTAAATGTTATAAATGAAAGGACAAATTGAATAAAGCATGTGTACCATTTCAAGTAAGGGGCGTGGTGGCTCAGCGGGTAAGATGCCAGGCTTGTCAATCGGAAGATTGCAAGTTTGGAGGTTCGAATCCCTAGCCCTGCTTGCGGAGTGAGCTCCCGCACTAGCTCCAGCTCTTGCCAACCTAGCAATTCGAAAGCATGCAAATGCAAGTAGATGAATAGGTACCACTTCCGTGGGTAGGTAACAGCGTTCCGCGCGCGTCATGCCGGCCACATGACCGTGGAAGCGTCTTCGGACAACGCTGGCTCTTCGGCTAACAAACGGAGATGAGCACCGGCCCCTAAAGTCGGACACGACTGCACAAATGTGCGGAGGGAACCTTTAAAAAAAACATTTCAAGTAGACTGTCAGCATAAAAGAGAGTTAGGGTTGACTCAAGAAACCATAACAACAGCAACAGGCTTGCAAAACAAGCAAATAAGAGGTAGATGGAATCTTGGCATAGAGTTTGAAATACTCAGGTTAGTATGAGGGGATACTGCAGTGTTTCTCAACCTTGGCCGCTTAAAGCTGTGTGGACTTCAGCTCCCAGAATTCCCCAGCCAGGTGGCTGGGGAATTCTGGGAGTTGAAGTCCACACAGCTTAAAGCGGCCAAGGTTGAGAAACATTTGTATACTGTATGAGGTAATGGTGAGTCAGGCGGTTAAAAAGAAATCAACATTTCTCTGTGACTTTTCTAGTGTTAACATTCAGACAATCAGCATAGCTATTGCTAGACATAATAAAATATGCCCAGCACTGGTCCTGAGCTTTATTGTGTAGCTGTTCTCTTTATGATTCCTATTAATTCATTGATAAAATAACCGTTTCACATTTGCGGCAAGACTAACCTAGCTGGCTTTGTCACATAATCTGAAATGATCATAACTAATTTATTTAATTTTGTGCATTTTATATCATAGCTGGTGCAAATGACAGGTAAATGATTTATCCAGTGTCAGGTGACTGAAAAGAAAATGGAGACTATACCAACTAGGCCAGGAGCAGCCATCTTTAATAGGATTTCAGGGTCGGAACCCTTGGGTACAAAGTGTGATTAAGGCACACTGAAGTTCCAAATGTTTATGACACATTTGTTCTTAGAATGATCTGGCTTAGTGTATCATATAAATGTAGCCCAGAGGCATACTGGAAAACAAGAGACTAGGCTGAAGGCTTAAACTTTATTTTGAAACATAAGAAACATACCATTTCATTTTTTAAATTAAAATAATCTTTGAAAAACGATGTCAGGTAAGGCAGGGCATGAGAGGTGACAAGATTTTTCTGGTATGGAGCAGCACTAATTCTGAAGAAACGTCTTGTGGATTCCAGCCTTTGTTTTGTGGTCATCATTTTTTCCTCTGGAGGCCTTATTGGTTTGCATGAAGGTATGTTGCATGAAGGGCTGATTTGTTGATGAAAAGGCATTACTGTAACACAGAGTAGTTTGAATCTCTTTGGATGAGTGCTGATGGACACATTAAAGGTAAAGGTAAAGGTACCCCCCGCACATTTGTGCAGTCGTGTCCGACTCTAGGGGCCGGTGCTCATCTCCGTTTGTTAGCCGAAGAGCCAGCGTTGTCCGAAGACGCTTCCACGGTCATGTGGCCGCATGACACACGCGGAACACTGTTACCTACCCACCGAAGTGGTACCTATTAATCTACTTGCATTTGCATGCTTTCAAATTGCTAGGTTGGCAAGAGCTGGAGCTAGTGCGGGAGCTCAGTCCATCACGCGGGACTAGGGATTCGAACCTCCGAACTTGCGATCTTCCGACAAGCCTGGCGTCTTACCCGCTGAGCCACCACGCCCCCTGATGGACACATTGGTGAAGGCCAAAGGTGTTTTGCTCTCTAAGCCAAAGGAGAGGACGACACATGATTCCATCTAGAGGAGTCAATTGGACTGGCAATTAAATCTTATTTTGACCCTGGAGAATCATATACTGAATGCCTGAAAGCAGGCAGAGCACGAGGAGAGCAAGGACGACTGGCTGAGAACTTTGGTGGAATGGGGGGGGGGGGGCCTGCTGCTGCTCTTCTCCAGCATTTTCAACCCAGTTCTGTGCTACCATCCAATATGCCGCACCGTCACTTAGATTTAGAATTTCTTAACATAGTATTTTATTTCAATTTATTTAAGTATTTTCATTCTTAATTTTAGATCGTATTATACTAATTGTTTTTTGTTTGTTTGTTTGTTTGTTTTATATATATATATATATATAAATGTAAGAATGTTGCTGTTATATAATTTTATTGTATCTGGCCTTAGGGCTGTAATAAACATGTTGTTGTCATTTGAATTTCAGTCTCTATAGCAGTGTTTCTCAACCTTGGCAACTTTAAGATACGTGGACTTTAACTCCCAGAATTCCCCAGCCAGCCATGCCACGTATCTTAAAGTTGTTTGGTGTAGTGGCCAAGGTGCTGCTCTAAAAACCAGAAGACCATGCATTCTGGTCCTCCCTCAAGCATGAAAGCCAGCTGGGTGACTTTGGACCAGTCACTCTTTCTCAGCCCAGCCCACCTCACAAGTTTGTTGTTGGGAAGACAGAAGGCGGGAGCATTACATATGGATGCCACCTTGAGTTGACCAAATATGAAGGTGGGATAAGAATCTTTTACTAATAATAATCTGTTTTAAGGGTACTGGAGGGCAAGAAACATGTGACTGTGTAAGAAGCCCTGTATATGCTCATAGAAGTAAAGCTTACTCAATAACAAGGAGGAGAAATAATGTGTTTCAAGAGAATGAATAAATACGCAGTGAGAATGAAGAACTTCTAATGGTGAAAAAATATGAGTCCATGAGGAATGCTTTTGCCTTTAAAATATTTGCATTTCTGCATACTGAGCTGGAGTAAATCTCATAAACTAAGGAATGTGAAATAAGAACATTAGTAACTTGGGAGGAAGATTTACTAAGAAAAACAACATACTCTGCTGACCAATTAAAGGAAATATGCACTGGGAAAAGCTAAATTCCCTAGAAGGCAATATGTTAGGTACAGAGAGTGTGACAAGCTGTAGTGTAACTCCCTGCAAATAAACAGGTTCGGGGACCAAAACATATCTCTGAATGGGTTAAAGAAACAGAGCAGAAGACCCCAGGGTGATTTCATTAATTCCATTGTTTATTTAATTGTTAATTCCTTGCTGTCTCTCTTCGCTCTTCAGGGCATTCTTAAATAAGGGTTTTTGCTCACACAATTTCTCTCTTCCTACTGCTGAAGAGAAAGAACATTATGTGCCATCTCCAGGCACCTCTGTGCTTGGTGTTGATTTCTTCTGTGATTCTGCTGTCTTCCTCCTCATTTGCCTAACCTTTCCGCTTGGTCTGTTTTTATCTGAGTCTAAACAAGTTCACTGCTCAAGATTTTCAAGAGCCAGTTATCACCAGGATACATACTGATTAGTTCTTTTGTAAGTTGACATTATTTGGCAACTTCATGTTTATAATGGAACAATGCTTATGTTTCATGTGATGTTGATGGCTCCAGTTTGCTGTACAAGCAGTGAAGAGGAAATAGTACAAGTGCTCCTCAAACCCATCCCTTCCCCATACTTAGTGGGAAAATAGAAGAATCCCCCTGGTTTCCCTTCCTCCTTTATAGACCACAACAAATAATCAAAGGGGTATGAAAGGTTAAGGAATGTTTTACCTGGAAGGGGGGAGGGCAGAATGAAAATGGCATTTCATCTTCCCATAGAAACTTGCTGATGAGTCATGACTCATAAAAAGAGAAGCTTACATTCCTGATCATACACAGTTCCTAGATGCTTCCTGCTGATAAAATATAATTGAGATTCAAGAAACTGGAAGTTCCTTGTTTATTGGCTTGAATATGGTCATTACTTAATCTGAAATACGTGTGTTGTAATTTCTGATGCTAGGCCAAGCTTTCCCAATGTAGCGCCATTCTTATGTATTGGACTACAGTACAACTGTCAAAAGTGCATATATTATTTCACCTTTGTTGAAATAGTCCAAACACATGGCTTTCCTCTTTAACACTGCTTTTCCCAGAGAATGCCAAATGGATATACACAGTCAAATATACAATATTCTCTTTGAAATGCAGAGTTTTATTAAACTGTTCATTTCTCACCTTCATGTTACAGCCACCAGGGAGAATGTTCCAAGGTCTGCATCACAACAGCAGATAACAGTCAGGTACATTAAGGGGCATTTATTGTCCAATATGGGCTCATTGGTTCAGACAAAGCTAGCCACCATGATTAGTTTATGGTTCAGTGCATTCTGTTCCTGTTTTAGCAGATAAGCCCCTGATTCAGTTACTTGGACAACTCTAAACAAAAAAAGGAGGAAAGGGTCCCTGCCCCCCCCACCGGGCACAATAAAGAGGGCCAATTAACCCTTTTGGTCAGGACTGCCTGCCAACTTATGTGACCTCTACTTTATCTGATAGGCAAAGCTCATCACTGCAAGACTTTATTTATTTATTTAATTTTTATCCCACCTTTATTATTTTTATAAATAACTCAAGGCGACGAACATACCTAATACTCCTTCCTCTTCCTATTTTCCACACAACAACAACCCTGTGAGGTGAGTTGGGCTGAGAGAGAGTGACTGGCCCAAGGTCACCCAGCCGGCTTTCATGCCTAAGGCGGGACTAGAACTCACAGACTCCTGGTTTACCATTGGCTCCTTCCTAGGGCTGAGAGACGGGGACTGGCCCAAGGTCACCCAGCTGGCTTTCATGCCTAAGGCGGGACTAGAACTCTCAGTCTCCTGGTTTGCCATTGGCTCCTTCCTAGGGCTGAGAGAGAGTGACTGGCCCAAGGTCACCCAGCCGGCTTTCATGCCTAAGGCGGGACTAGAACTCTCAGTCTCCTGGTTTCTAGCCCATTGCCTTAACCACCTTCCTTCCTAGGGCTGAGAGACAGGGACTGGCCCAAGGTCACCCAGCCGGCTTTCATGCCTAAGGCGGGACTAGAACTCTCAGTCTCCTGGTTTGCCATTGGCTCCTTCCTAGGGCTGAGAGACGGGGACTGGCCCAAGGTCACCCAGCCGGCTTTCATGCCTAAGGCGGGACTAGAACTCTCAGTCTCCTGGTTTCTAGCCCATTGCCTTAACCACTAGACCAAACTGGCTCTTCCCTCCCCTCTTTCATCCCATTAGAATTAACTATCTCTCACTCACAATTGGCTGTTCATCTGTCTTGCCAGCAGCAAATGTCCCACCTCTGCTTGCTCACAGGCAGGCCCCCTTCTAATCCAAAGCAGTAAAAGGCGGTGTCATCAAACTCCCTTTCTCCCCATTCTAACCCTATCCTGGTGGTAGGATGTGGAAAATGAATCCCTAGCTACAAAGCATAAGCTTGGGGGCCAGGCCCAAGCATTTGATGTACGCTGGGATGAAGGACATCCTGAAAGAGATACGGGAAGGGTTGGCCACCACTGACTGGCAGGTCAGGCAAGTCTAGGTGATTTGTCCATTATTTACTCTATTTTCCCTTCCAGAACATTTCACACATTTCTCAGTTCCAAAAAGAAAAAAAAAACTGAATACATTTTGAAGTTATGTTTTCTTTGTATGTAATTTCACCCTCCAATGACAGGCTGAATGGGCATGAATTCCACTACCATAGCAACAGTGTGCATCTGGATCCAACATACGGTATAGAATTGCTCCATTAATTCATTAAAATTATTGCCTGGCTTAATGCATCTAACATTTTAGAATAGTCTTTGAATAGTAATTACCTACCATGATATTACGGCTTTGCTGTTAATCAACGGTAATAAAAATTAAGATGAAATTATTTTATGATTAAACATTCCAAAACACCGCATATTATGCTTCCATATTTCAAAGGTAGATGCAGTAAATTATTGCATTAAGCTTGACAGCCACCTAGTGGTAAAAGGTGGAGCGGTTTTTTGTTAAATTTGTAAATGAAAATGGTCTTACAATATACACAAAGGAAAAGAACAGGAAGAGTTTGTCCAGTACCCCTTTTTTTAAAAAAAACAGCCCAACAACATCCAAATAGTGTTTCTTTCTATCCAAATGGAGAATAATTATTTCTTTATTTTAGAAATATTTGAATGGTACCTTCATCCTGAAAAAAATCTCAGAGTAGTCAAAAGTCTTCAACGAATGAACAAGTAATTTATGGCAATTATTTAAAAAAAACTATTGCATTGCAAAATTGCTAATAATTTGCACCAATGAGAAGCTACTGCACTCTGTATGACTGTTCCAAAGGATTCTGAAATTTCAAGGGTAGAAGTGACCAAAAGATGATTCATGGTTAGCAATTGTATAGATCAGAGCTTTCCAAACTTTTCATGTTGGTGACACACTTTTTAGACATGCATCATTTCACGACACACTCTTACAGCAGGGCATCATTTTGCGACACACTCTTACAGCAGGGCACAAGGCAGGCACTAGGACCTGTGCGGGATCACAGCAGGTTTGGAGGCAGCAGGGCACAAGGCAGGCACTAGGACCTGCGTGGAATCCTGGCAGGGCTCGGAGGCAGCAGCAGCCGCGACACACCCAGACACTGCAGCCGACACACTAATATGTCCCGACACACAGTTTGGAAAGCTCTGGTATAGATCCTTATTCTATGGAATATTGTGTTGGGTTACTTACGCATTGCTGTATTACTGTTATTTATTTTTACCTCCAGATAGGGCTTTGGAACTCTCTTGATCAGGTAGCAGTCATTGTAATACAGGCATCTTATTAAATAGAGCAGCATCAGCAGCTGTTAATAAGTTTTGTATTTTGATTCTCCATTATGTCTTTTGCTGCCCAATTTTACAAAATAAATAAATAAATAAATGAGACTCAGTTGGAATTCAGTATTCCAAGTACCCTGAGAATATTTTTGAATTTGAAGGCTGAAAGAAATCTTTAAAACGTTTAAAAATTTAAATAGAGGAAGAGACATGCATGTGAGCATTGCTATAGTCCGGGTTTCTCAGCCAGGGTTCCGTGGCACCCTAGGGGTCCGCAAGAGGTCACTAGGGGTTCCCTGGGAGATCACGATTTACTGTATATAAAAAATTATTTCAAATTTGAGCAATTTTACATTAAAGAGGTACGTTTCATTCGTTATTTTTAGTTTAAGAACACTGTTAATGCATATATACAGGCCCTCACATGAAACGAATATAATAATTTTGTAACTTCTGGCCTATCTTTGAGCCTGAATGTGCAGGGGTTCCCCGAGGCCTAAAAAATATTTCAAGGGTTCCTCCAGGGTCAAAAGGTTGGGAAAGGCTGCTATAGTCAAAGAACAGTTAAGGATCTAAATTGTCCTGGGAAGCGCTGATGTGGCCCCTGAACAAAGTTTAGCATTGCCCACATTTTGAGGTTTGCAATGAGAAGTTTAAAGAACCAAAGGCAGTGTATGAAGCTGTATATGGATATGATGGAAGCAAGGAAGATTTACACATGTAGATAAGCATGGACAGGTTAATTGAATGGTGTTGGTGTGAATTACTTCTAGTGATGTTTCTTTTTTCTTATCAGGGGCGTCCATGAGGTGGTGGTGGTGGTGGTAAAAAGTCAAGATGGCAGCTGCAACTGGCTTTTTACATGAAAAGGGTAGAGTTCATTTGCATGGTCACAACTACTATCTTGACTTTATTTACACCCCCCAGACACCCCAGAATTACTAAGGCTTACTATTTCTTCTCCCTCTCCCTCTCCGCCTTCGAGTCAGTGTGGACTCCTGGAGACTGCCTGGACAAGGCAGGCACTAGGACCTGCGTGGAATCACAGCAGGTTTGGAGGCAGCAAGGCACAAGGCAGGCACTAGGACCTGTGTGGAATCCTGGCAGGGCTCGGAGGCAGCAGCAGCCGCGACACACCCAGACAGTGCAGCCGGCACATTAACGTGTCCCGACACACAGTTTGGAAAGCTCTGTCTTACAGATTCTTTAACAGGTTCATAGAAAATTGTGTAACTGGTTATGCTTCTGATGTCATTTCTACACTTCTTTATCTAATTAAATGATTATTAATATAAATTTGCTGATACTCCTTTTTTTAAAAATCCATTCAATCGTGTCCGATTCTCAGAGACTGCCTGGACAAGTCCCTGCAGTTTTCTTGGCAAGGTTTTTCAGAAGTGGTTTGCCCTTGCCTCCTTCCTAGGGCTAAGAGAGTGTGACTGGCCCAAGGTCACCCAGCTGGTTTTGTGTCTAAGGCGGGACTAGAATGCAGGGTCTCACAGTTTCTAACCTAGTGCCTTAACCATTAAACCACACTGGCTCTCTTTACCTACCCTGAAAGGTGTGATGGCCATATATCCCTTTTGGTCTAGATCAGCATATAAGCCCCAGAAGTAAGTAACTAAGTAAGTAAGTAAGTGTGTTGGGGGGGGGAAGGGTGTTATTTCTCAGGCTTTAGGACAGAGCTTTCCAAACTTTTCATGTTGGTGACACACCGTTTAGACATGCATCATTTCACGACACACTCTTACAGCAGGGCACAAGGCAGGCACTAGGACCTGCGTGGAATCCTGGCAGGGCTCGGAGGCAGCAGCAGCCCCAACACACCCAGATACTGCAGCCGACACACTAACGTGTCGCAACACACAGTTTGGAAAGCTCTGCTTTAGGACATTGACTTCAAATTGAAAGTAATCATTTTCCTGGACATGAATCACAAAGAAACTTCTTACGATTTATTGACGTGAAAGGAACTGGGTTACAGAAATTTCAGCAGCTAAACTATTTCTGACCCTTACAATATAGTACTACATGCATGAAATGTGCTGATAGTGCAGGGGCCCCTTCCACCCTGGCTAGTATCCCAGCCACCCTTGCAATTAAAAAACAATATAGGCTTATGATGGCCTGATCAAGATCAGAGTTACAATGTGCTGGAGAAAAAAAGTGTAATCTTTCCTGCAACCCCCTTTTCGGGAGGGGAAGTTTAAAAAGAAATGAGAACAGTGGAAATACTGCTGCTTAACCATAAGATAACCATTAATCCAGATGACATATAGAACCAAGGTAGCCAAGAACAGACCGTAGATACAGATAGTGGTCCAGGCTGCCCACCATAATAATCTTGACAATGGTCTGGGTTCAGATGACAGGACAAATCCAACACAATATGACTTAGCATATTGGGCAAATGACCCTGTGTGACCCTGTATTTAGAATTTTGGGTGGAATGGGAATACCCAGGTTCAAATGTTCAATTAACTATGATGTTCACTGGATGATACCAGCCTGTTACTTTTATTAGAGTAACTGATAGGTTGGTGGAATAAAACGGAGGGTTATGCGTGCCATTATTGAGCTCCTTTCAGAAAACATGGGATATAAATGGTAATTAAATAATTAAACATTAATCCTCAGCACCTTTCCATGTTACCAAATAACTGGCCACAAGATTTACTGGGTAAAGCTATGACATAATCTCAAATCACATATTATGAAGATCTGTGCCTTGAGTAATAACAGTCAATCTGCAGAATAACTGGATGAACCTGCCACAAATGTACTCCCACAAATAGCTTTCAAACATGAATAGTTTAAAGAGTATAAAATACTACCATGTGAAATAACCCAATTCAGGGTGAGTGACAAGCAACAGCCAGCTATACCCAATTCATTCTTCCTCCTCCTGTCCTTCAGTTTTCTTGTGTTTTGAACAGTCATTCCGCATTTCTTCGTTGCCGAGAATGTTCAATTTTGATGGTTTGTTTTGGGTTTTTTGTGGGAGAGGATAATTTTGCAAATTACATAGTTTCCATGAATTTGCTGATACAACTATTTTTTACATGGAAGATGCAATTTTCTCATCCTTACTCAGAGAATATTGCTGTTATTTTATGCTAAGAAGCCATCCACGTAAAACAAGCAGAGGAAACTATAAGATTAATCTTGCTGTTCTAACAACTATTGTACACAACCTCTCTGCTTATGTAGAGAGTAATGGAGGTGGCCTTGATAGAAATATGCAAGAATTGTTACTTAGGCAAAGAGGGCTGAAACATTCTTTAAGTCCTGGGAAGCAAGACGATATCTGGAAGCGGATCAGGCAAACGCCGCCCTGATTCACTGGATATCAAAAGAAGGGGAAGTAAAGAACCATCAGACTTATCAAAATCTGTTATTATAGCCTAACTCAATAAAGTATAGTTCTGGTCTTCCGGTGGAGTTGATTTTCTGGTCGGGTCTACCTAGTGGGCTGACCTCATATACAGTATGCTGTCTTTTCTGCAGCTTCTGAAGCTATAAAAGAGAAACTACCTTGTTCGGATTACAATCTAGCACAATCTACTCCTAGTGGCAGTAATGTTCCAAAGATTTAGGCCTTCAAGGATGGGGAACCTGTGGCCCTGCAGGCATTGCTAAACTGTAACTCCCAGCAGTTCATCATCATTGGCTGTGCTGGCTGAGGCTTCCGGAAACAACTTCTGAAAAGTTCAAGTTCTCCATCCTGCTTCAGGTAGATGTCTTCAGGTTCTACTAGATCAAGATGTTTGAACCAGTGGTGATGCTTGGGCTATATTTGGGACTTTCCCTGTCTAAAACATTTGCTGCTCTAAGAACTCTTAGCGTTTCAGATCAATGAAGTAAAATATAGGGGATTACACACACACACCCCACCCTTTGTTCCACTGCTCTACCACTAAGCTACAGCTGTCCATGATGAATAGGCTGTCAGACTTGTTTGCCACAGCACAACCTACAATTTTGCATGCCATTGCTCAACCCATTTTGAGGTTTGCAATGATTGCAAAACCATTTACTCTTTTTAGTGTGAATCAGTCATTACCAGAAAAATATGCTGCCATCCTTAACTCTGTCCTATGTGGATCTCTCTCCCTATGAAAAGTATCCTGCAGAATCATCCTCAAAACTTGGCGATAATCCACCCCCAGAACCCTTACTTGCCCAGAGACACCAAGCTTTATCCCCAAAGATGCATCGGTGTTAAGAATTATCCCTGTATTGGTGACAATCACCTAGACATTGCGAAACACCTTCTCCAGCGCCTCCATAATTTTTTCCTAAAATTTGACTGCTGTACACTTGGGTCTTATTAGGAGGGAACTGATTTGCCTCTTCCAACCAGAATTCTAGGAAACAGTAATTAAGATAGGAAAAAAAGATCAATTGTTTTGCAAACCTTGTTTGGGCTTCATATAAAAACAGTCACTTCCCAAATAGGAACTGAAAAACTGAATTATGCAAAAGCAAGCTCCTACTGGCATTGGAATGAAAGGATTTTTTTTTTAAATGGACCTGAAAATGATCTGCAGTATTTCCATAGTTCAAGAACAGAGTCCGTTGGGAGTTGGGTGGCTAAAAAAATTCAAACAAACAAAAGGTTTTTATACATGACAAACTAGCTATACCTGTGTTAAGTAGATCAGGTATCTTCTTAAGTAGACCAGGAGCCTGTATATTCCTCCAAGAAAGGAGGCATCGGAAATCTGTGTGTGTGCATATGCCCATGTGTGGGCCCATGTATGCTGCCCTTTACCTTTTTTTGTCCCAGAATGCTAGCTGTGATAAAGTATCTACAATCTACCAGTGACTTACTAAGTTTACAATTTCCAACTTCAAATTTAATTCTACAACAGCTATTTTGTCCCTTAACCTGTACCCCCAATAGGCTGTTTTTTCCTGGTTTTGTGTTTTTGAGAGACAAAATAGGGAACCCCCTAGAACAGAGATTTCCAAACTGTGTCGGGACACATTAGTGTGTTGGCTGCAGTGTCTGGGTGTGTCGCGGCTGCTGCTGCCTCTTGGCTTCCACGCAGGTCCTAGTGCCTGCCTTGTGCCTTGCTGCCTCCAAACCAGCTGTGATTCCGCGCAGGTCCTAGTGCCTGCCTTGTGCCCTGCTGTAAGAGTGTGTCGCGAAATGATGCATGTCTAAAAAGTGTGTCACCAACATGAAAAGTTTGGAAAGCTCTGCCCTAGAACAATGGCTTAAGATCTATTTCACCTATTATATTTCCCCAAAAACCTGGACTGGTCAGTGATCATAATAATGACCTCTGCCTTAGGTGTAGATGCCATGGTCACAACAGCTTGTCTAATTTTATGGGAAGAAGGTATGACATCTTCTCCCATATGTTTGATACTAGAGAGTTCAGAACACCTTGAAAGCTTGCATTCTGCTTGTGGCATTTGGGTCGGTTCTGAAGGTATTGCTACTGTGAAGTTTTATCCCCCTGCTGGCCCATTTAATAAAGGGTACTTAATTGGCCACAATTAACTCACCCTCCTTTGGATATATAATGGATCCTGGTCTTACATTTGGGCTATCATCTAGGCCTTGACCAAGTTTCTGCCTCTAGTTTCAACAGTACTGTAAGTGCTCTCAATTAATTCACTATCCCTTTGCGCAGCCATTTTTGAAAAACTAAGAGAGTTGAGGACTGCCAGCCTAGGTATCTGCAAAGTGTTTGAAAGAAAATCCAAGCTTCTGGAAAATGATCCAAAGTACTTCTATATTTAAGGAACTTGTCAATTTATATTTTACTGGAAATATTTAATGAAAACACTTGCTTTTTCATATGTATTTTCATAACATAGCTATTTGAGCAGTTATGTAGAAAGTTGAGAGTGAAATATACAGTACATTTATTTAATATATATACAGTATAAATATAAATATATATTTGTGTGTGTGTGTGGCTGGATAGCGTAGTGGTTAGAGCGCCGCCTTTGAAGTGGGAGACGGGTTCAAATCCCAGCTGTACCTAACCTTACCAATAGGAGTCCTTGGGCAAAGACCCCCTAACGCTTCACCTGCCTACCTCAAAATATGAGAGTGACACAAACTAAGAGAGTCATGCCAGCTCGGACGTCGCCCAGATTAACAAGGTCTGCGTCAGATGTTGGGGAACCAGGGCAATCTGACAATAAGTGGGCTACTGGAACAAACCATACATGGACGAGACAAGAGAACCTGGAATTGATGGAATGCTACTACAACAGTAGACCTAATGAGAGGGGATATATGAAACGTATGAGGGAACTATGGATGGACAGGACCTGCATCCACACTAACTGAGAAACAGCTAGTTACCCAACGCTTCAACATAGTGAAGTGGAAGCTGCTCTCACAACTTGAGATAGACCAACTACACATTATATCCCAGATTCAAGAAGACCCGGAAGAACAACTGGAGGTGCAGCCAACACCTGAAGCTGGAACGTCACTGCCACCCCCTCTATTACAGAGCACAGCAGCTGATATGAGGCAAAAGATCATGGATAAACTAGCTACAGTCAACTCTCGAGACCGATTACCAAGGCTCAGTGGAGAAGTACCATCAGATAGTATGCCAGAAGATGCCAACAGAGCCCTCACGACAATCCCTACTACCACTATAACTCAAACCAATGAACTGGTATACGCTACAGCCACTGTAATCCTGGAGATGCTTGGCTACATGATCAAGAGGAACAGCACTACATACCCCCCCCGGAAAATGAGGTTGGAGGCTAAGATCAAGGCAACTCAAGAGAGAAGTTAGTCAGCTGGTAGAACTACAGAAGGGTTTGGAGATTAAGGATAAGACTTGGCTACTGAAAAAATACAAGGGCCCGACTCCATCTAAAGCCCTAGAGCAGAGCTTTCCAAACTGTGTGTCGCCACACACACACAGTCTGGTGTGTCGCCACACAACCCGGAAGTGCTGATCATCATCAGCGCTTCCGGGTTTTCCCGCGGCGACACACCAACCGCGGCGCGCAAAAACCCGAAAGCAGCAGCAGCGCTTCCGGGTTTTTGCGCGCTGCCGCAACGTCGGCACTTCTGGGTTTTCCCGTGGCGACGCACCAACCGTTGTTGGTGTGTCGCCGCGGGAAAACTTTGGAAAGCCCTGCCCTAGAGACTGCTAAACAAAGGCTCACAGCAATGGCCACTAGGCTAAGGAGATACACTAGAGAAGCAGAGGCCAAGAAGATAAATGCCATGTTCTCTAAAGAACCATCCAAGGTGTACTCCCAACTGCAGTACAACAACACAGTAACAGCAGAGCCACCAACAGCAGAAACAGAACAGTGCTGGAAGAACATATGGGAGAAAGAGAAGACACATAACACCAGTGCAAACTGGCTGCAGGACCTGAGAGCAGACCACAGAAATCTCCCAGAAGGAACCAGTCACCACCACAGTAGGCCACATAGCAGACATACAGACCAGCCACAAGTACCTTGGTATCCCACAGTCACATGGGAACTACGATGAGGAGGCAAGGAAGACAGCAACATCCAAGTACCACGAAAGGATAAGACAGGTCCTGAAGAACCAGCTCAATGGGAAGAACAAGATCCATGCCATCAATATGTATGCCGTGCTAGATACCCTGCCGGTATAGTGAGCTGGCCAAAGGAGGACATGGAGGCTGCTGATGTAAATACCCGGAAGCTCCTCACAATGTACGGAGGCTTTCACCCCAAGTCCAACACCCAGAGACTGTACACCAGCCGGAAAGAGGGCGGGCGGGGTCTGGCAAGTGCCAAAGCCACTGTCCTGGATGAGACCCAGAGCATCCAGGAGTACATCAGTAAGATGGCACCTAAAGATGAGCTGCTGAGAGAATGCCTGAAGCAGCAGCAGACATGGAAGAAAGATCAAGCAGAGGAAGTGCCATGGCAAGACAAGACCCTGCGTGGGATGTACCATCGACAGATAGCTGAGGTGGCTGACATTGGGAAATCCTACCAGTGGCTGGAAAGGGCTGGACTAAAAGACAGCACTGAGGCACTGATCATAGCAGCACAAGAACAGGCACTAAGCACCCGATCCATAGAAGCAGGGGTCTACCACACTAGACAGGACTCAAGGTGCAGACTGTGCAGAGAGGCCTCAGAGACAGTCCAACACATAGTCATAGTGGCAGGGTGTAAGATGCAGGCAGGAACAGCATACACTGAACGGCACAACCAAGTAGCTGGCATTGTGTACAGGAACATCTGTACAGCGTATGGGCTAGACCCTCCTAAGTCCAGATGGGAGATTCCACAGAAGGTCGTGGAGAATGACAGGACTAAGATCCTGTCGGACTTCCAGATCCAGACAGACAGGCAGGTACTGGCCAATCAACCAGACATTGTGGTAGTAGACAAGGACCAGAAGACGGCGGTGGTGATAGATGTAGCGGTGCCAAGTGACAGCAACATCAGGAAGAAGGAGTATGAGAAGCTGGAGAAGTACCAGGGCCTGAAGGAGGAACTAGAGAGGATGTGGAAAGTGAAGGCCAAAGTGGTCCCAGTGGTGGTAGAAGCACTCGGGGCTGTGACTGCTAAGCTGGGAGAGTGGCTTCAACAGATCCCAGGAGCAACATCAGAGCTTTCTGTCCAAAAGAGTGCAATTCTAGGAACAGCTAAGATACTGCGCAGAACCCTCAAACTCACAGGCCTCTGGTAGAGGACCTGAGGTTGAGGAAAACACATACCACCCATAGGGGTGAGAAGGGATTTTTCTTTTTTTATATAATCTGGATAGCACTATGTTGTTTATATTTCACTTACCTTTGTACAGGTAGTCCACGCTTAATGACCCTAATTGAGACCGGAATTTCCATCGCTAAGCGGTCATTAAGCAAAACATAATGTGACCACGCTGCTTAGCAATAGCAGTTCCAGCAGTCCCGGTTGCGGTTGATAGGCGAGCACCTCACTTCTCATGCTGTGCGCGAATTGCCTCTGCTTCAATTCCCCCACCTGCCTATCTTCCCCCATCTCTGCACTCCGCCACCTACCCCTGCTGCCCCCACCGCCCCCAGCTGACCTTTGCCGTTGTCTTCCTCCCACTGTTGGCCCGGGATCTGACACTGGGCAAGGGTGCAGCCTCGGAATGTGCAGCAAGTGTGGCAGTGCAGCAGAACCTCATCTGCCAAAGAGAGCTCGCCAGGCCCAGCCGAGGCGGCGGCAGTGGGATGGAGCCAGCAGAGGTGGCAGGCCAGCAGTGGTCAGCTGGGGGGGCAGCAGGGGTAGGCGGCGGAGTGCAGGGTGGCCAAACGGGCAGAGATGGGGAGATTGGTGGGTAGGGAGAGCTGAAGCAGAGGCAGTTCACACAAGACAGAAGAAAGTGACCATGGGATACTGCAATGGTCGTAAATGCGGGCCGGTCACCAAGTGCCCGAATTTTGAGCGCATGACCACAGGGGCGCTGCAACAGCCGGAACTTTGAGGACTGGTCATAACTACCACTCGTTCAGTGCCATCGTAACTTTGAACAAATGATCATTAAGCGAAGACTACCTATACCTGCTATATAATTGCTTTATGCTATATAATTGCTTTAAAGGTGTATCTGTAGCAGAGCTTTCCAAACTGTGTGTCGTGACACAATACTGTGTCGCCTGGGGGCCCCAAGTGTGTTGCGTGACAACCCGGAAGCACCGGAAGCACCGGCGGCGCGGTGCTGCCCCTTCGAAAAGCCAGGCTCCGGGGACCCCTCGGTTCAGGCAGGGAGGCGAAAAGCCTCCCTGCACGCGCATGTTGCCGAGCGGCACTCAGCTGTTCTGCGGGGAGAATTTCCACCGCGGCTCCAGGGCAGCGTGGGTGTGTGGGGAGGGGAGGCTTTTGCCTCCCTGCCAGAACCGAGGGCATTTTAGGGGTCCCCGGAGCCTGCCCTTTCAAAGGGGCAGCGGCAGCAGCACAAAAACTTCCAGGTTTTTGTGGGCCGGCCGTTGGTGTGTCACCAACGGCAAAAGTTTGGAAAGCCCTGATCTATAGGATATTCTTTGATATCATTGTCTTTTTAAATAACTTCAGTGCAAGAAATAGATTTGCAAAAATACTCAGAGGGCTCATTATGAAAAACTGCAGATTGATCCCTAGGTGAAGCCCCTACATTACATCTAAAACTCCTTCAAAAGGTACAAAATATAAAGGATGTACATGTGCATACAATATGTTCTACATGTTGAGGAAGTAAACACAGAATATCTATAATAATTAAAATGGAAGGAAAATCTCTTCTTAATGTGATTCACCTTGAATATGCAAAATCACCATCATCATAGAGTTTAATCTAATTTATGAAATCCGCTTATGGGCTTTAACAAGTTTAAATGGAAGTCATGAATCCACAATTGAATGCTTCCCCAGAAACAGTTATGTCCTTATCTTGTCATGACAGGGAGCCTTAAAATGTAACACAATTTATGAGTAATGTGCTTTGACAAGCTGGATATAATACCATGAATGGGTGACCAGTCTTCCAGAATTCTAAAGTTTTTTTTTACATGGTTTCTTATGCCAGTCAGTGTGGGATACATGCAAAAATGTAGGGTTATATTTATTTATGCATCACCAAAAAGGGAAGGGGGGGGGGTCATGGATTTGCATAAGAGTTTAAACAAAACTTGAATAAACCTGACCACTTCTAAGCTAAACGCACTGCCTGTAAGTCAAGGGTTTGACACCTGCAACTCCTAAAGCCCATCCTTCAGTGCCTAGAACTACTTTAGGCTGTAACTGTTGAAAACTGACAGCAGTTTGGGACAATTTTGAAGTGACTGAGACTGAAAACTGCACAGTAGCCCCTAAATTAGGCACCTAGCTGACTTTGGCTGATCTCAAAAAAGCTAAGCAGTGTTGGACATGGCTCATACTTGGATGGGACAATCAGGAAATTTCAAAGCTGAAGACCAGCTTAGAAAATTGAGAAAAACATACCAGAAGGCAACAAAGCTAATCCATTTCCATATTATTACCATGAAAACATACATGGATGAGTTCATATAGCCACCAGCAGTTGAATTCAACCCAGAGGCATATTTTTCTTATTCCACTCCTTAAATCCAGGAAAAAATAGAAAATTCCAGCCTTACCCTTATGTGGGCCTGCTCACTTTGCACTATTGCTTCACCAACTATGATTCTCCACCAAAAAGCAGTCCAGTCTACTCCTATTGTAAATAATATAAAGCAAAATCAAAGTGATTTAATGTATTGAGAAAACCCACATTTATGGAACATTACGGAAGAAAATAAAGGTATAGTAACCTTCTTTTCGTGTAATTTGAAAATTTCCAGAGGATGAAGAGAAAAATGCCTCATAATGGCAGCAAAATTTGTCCAGAGATTTTGAATGTTGCTTTAATGTACTGCACTTGATCTTACCAAAAGGCTGAGAAGTAAAAAAATTGAGTACTGTGTTTAGTTTCTTCTGTCCAAAGGTACTGTAATTGGCATTGCTTGTTTCAGTTGTGGCATCTTAATTTTGGAAAGTTATAAAAATAGTAATACAATTCTCTCTCCAACAACACCCTTGAATCAATCCTGGAAAAATAACTGATTTATCACTATATAGCCAACTGTCCCTGAGACATTCTGTGTCTCAGTAGAAGGAATGTCCTTTACTGTATTACACAAAATAGGAAGCTCTTGCCAAGGCAGTATCCGTGTGTGAATTGATTGGATCACATCAAGTAACTTCAAAAAGGTTAGTTTTTAAAATGTTGAAATAATTGATATATAGAATTGTAATGGCAACCTGCGGAAGACCTTTGTATTTCGAGGAGTTAGGTGGCATGCTTTGATTTTCTTCCCCCACACCTAGGAGATTAGAGTTCGAGTTATACTGATGTTTAATTGGCTTGTTTTTGTTGCTGTTTGGCATGAGGGGGGGGGGGGAGAGAAGAAGCATATGCTTACTCCTCCAGCAGCCCTTCAGAACATATCTCTGTGGGAAGTGGGGGGAGAGAAAGTCCCCAGCTTGTTAGGTTCACTCCTCCAGCCACTCCTTTAGCGGCTTGGAATAGGGGGGGATGATAAGAGATTGTTTTGGTTAAGCACTGGCTTATCTGATGGTTTCCCATGTTATGGGAATGATGTCATGGTCAGGTGCTGGACCACATGAAGAATCCCAGTCAAGGTCAGGCCATACAGCTTCAGTGCCATGGAAACTTGGTCACGGGGTTTGGGAGCCAGGCTTTGATAAAAACCTTAGGATTGTCTTTGGAGTTTGGGAGTCCACAAAGGCCTGAGTGCTGGGTGCTGTGAAAATTGCCACCTTGGGGTATCTCCGCTGTCCTTATTAGAGGGCTCCTGGCAGCCTATAGATGATTAGGTATCACCTTGTTTGCTTGGTATGTATGTATTTCTTTCTGTATGCTATGCTTGTTATGCTCTGTGTAATTTAGTTAAACTGTGCTTCTGCTCAACTTCGTTTGTTTATAATAAGGCTTTAAGTTTCTTTATCCACTGGTGTGCTATTATCTCTGGATCTAAAAGAATCAATTGCCCTAGCCCCTGATCAAAGAGAGGCATGGACTCTTGGCAATACAAGAATGTTTTCACAAACTCCCAAAATTAAAGCAATGAGGTTCTTCACTGGTGACCTAAATTGATGAACAAAATTGCAAGTGATGCAACTAAGTAGAATACATTTCGGTGAAGAGTGATTAAGAGAAAATTACATGAACTGTGAAGGATTGGCCTTAATAAAAGACCTCTGGTTACTTCATCTTGGCTATAAGAAATTTGCATGTGGTCCAAATGTTAACAGTATAAAACTTCTCTATGACATTACAAATAAAAAGCTGAACATTCAAGCATTAAATATAAAAACACATTTGAATTTTATTGCTTGAGGAATACAGCATATGAAAAAGCACAAGAATGTCCAAAGGAAAAATTGCAGGGATTCAAACTTATGATACATGCCAGATGCAGTAAAATATTAACCTGAACTCTGCATCAGAAAAGAAAATGTTCTTGCTTAAAAAAAAGCTTCATTTAAAACAGGAAGAGTAAGGGTGTTATAGTACAGATTAGAAAAGCCAACACTGCACATTAACATAGTTTCATTAGCCTAGTGTTTCTACCTTTGGTACATCAACCTTCATGACAACTAGATCTTTAATCAGATCTTGTCCCAATACTTAACAAGCTGAACCCATCTTTTTTTTTCCAGCTTAACATTCAAACTAACATATTTCTCAGTAACCAGTGTATAAATAATGATGCAAGTTAATTCACACGAAGCCCCTTAAACTTTAAATTGCAATCAGGTCTTTAATTTGATGTCTAATTTAGTCTTCTGCTTCACAGATAGGATGGTTTTGCCTTTCAGTTTCAACCATTGCACATTTGTATAGCCATCAAAATCTTATCACTCTAATAATGTTTGATGTATCAATATGCAAGATGTGAGACTAAATCTCTCCTCCACAAAAAAGTACCAGAAAAATATGCATTTTTTCAAGTATATTGTCAAATTGTAAAGTGTTCTTTATTCCAACACAAATAGCTATGTAAGTACTGCTCTTTTAAAAAGTTTCACCCTAAAAGATTTTCCTTGTTCAGGTTTTGTTGGTCAGTCTAGAGGTTCAAGCCATCAAACTAAACTTTGCAACTAAATTGTTGTTATTTAGTCCCCTACTTGAATGTAGAAGCAATTAGTTTGACAAGGTAAAGCTTCTCTACTGGTACACTAGCCTGAAAAACTGTTAACATTGTGCTGATGACACCAAAGTAATCAGAATTAAATAAAGATTCCTTTGACGGTGAGCATGCTCATTAATTCCAATGTTTGCTTTCATAGTCCTATTTAAACATTCCTCATCAAACAGAATTAAAAACAAATCTGTTATTCCAAACCTTACTTTTCCTTCAAATAGCATGTGTATGAACATGCTTAGACACTATGTGTGTAATCCCACCTATAGTTAAAATTAAACAGCTTTTAAACAAGAACCATTTAATTCTCCAAATTGGGGAACGTTTGAAATGAAATACCTGTTTTGTTCAGAACACTGAATCAATATCATAATAAAGTTCTGGGTTTTATTTTATTTTTTTACCCCATACCAAAAAAAACATGTATCTGTACAACTGCTATTAAACATACATTTTCCTAGTTTGGCAAAAATGTATAATTTCTCAGATTGGTGATATTAAGCACATGTTATTTATTGCCATGTATCTCTTTCCTTATTTAAAAGACAAAGAATTCAAAGTATACTGAACCCTTTGCTTTTTCTCCCCAAAGCAGTTTAAATGCCTGCTCTATTTCAAAAACACAAATTAAAAATGTTTACACAAGGTTCTATGGTTAAAAGGGAAGAGAAATGCAAGTGTGAATTTAGAGTTTCTGTATAAATTCTGCTATATTTTATAAACGTATTGTAACACTGTTGATCAAATAAATGACGCACGGCTGTCTAAAATTTCCATAAACACCATTAAAAATCCAAAGTTGATATGATACTGAACCTTAAGTCCTCAAAAGTTCAAAAAGACAGTTTTGACATGTACAGCACACAACAGCAGACATCCCTAAAATACCAATGGCTGGTCCAAGATGAAGACAAAGTTACAGGCAAGCATTCATTTCACCGGTTTTGTTGTGCAGGACAACTCTTTCTTTGCGAGGACTGAAAGCTCAGCCGAGGGCGTTTCAGATGTCGTCTTCATCATCTTCATCTTGAGAAGATCCTGCCTGGTTGGTTGCGCTGGCTGAGGCCGCGGCAAGCTGTGCTTGTTGAGCAGCTTGCTGCATTTGTAGCCATTCCTGCTGGGCCAGCTCTGCCTGCTGCTGTCTAGCCTAGGGAGGTAAAACCAGAAGTTTAGAGTGAATTGATGCAGTATGTGTGTGTGTGTGTGTGTGTGTGTGTGTGTGTGTGTGTGTGTATATGTATATGTATATGTATGTATGTATGTATGTATGTATGTATGTGTGTGTGTATATATATATATATACACACGCGCCTATGAGCACGTGAACAGAGATTACATAGCTTTTAGCCAGGCAGCTACAGAAGTTTTTCCTCTAAAACAGTAACTCTGGGATACCAAATTTACTTCCTATCTATTGCAATTTGGAGGCTGCCCAACTCCTGGTATCTCTGGGCGGGTTACAGTAAAGAAAAATTGGAACATCATCAAAAAAGGAAAAAAGATTCATATGCGGCCTGAAGATAGACATATAAACCGAAACCAATCCAACAGGGGTTCCACCCTCAACCTACTGCAAGGCCTGGGAAAATAACCAGGTCAATAGTTTCCTGAACGTCCTCAGGGTAGGAGGCCCCTGGATCTTGGGGGGGGGGGATATTCCAGAGAGGAGACACAGACTGAGAAGGCATGCTTCCTGGGTCTTGCTAGATGACACTGCTTAATTGATGAACCCACTTGGATGTACAGCACTGGGATAATTAGCAAGAAGGGAATTAATGTTTGTATTATATTCATTGGAGAGGATGGGATTACAAGAGGGTTAACAGACACACTATGGAGAATACACATTGAAAGGAATGTACTAGCACTGGCTGTTTGCCTAGCATGCTTGCGGTGGCCCCGAGCCCTGAGCCGCTAAGGGGGCAAACAAAAGGAAGGTATGAAAGTGATTAAAGCACAGCTTTCCAAACTGTGTGTCACGACACAAAAGTGTGTCGCCTGCGGGGCCCAGGTGTGTCGCGTCAAAACCTGGAAGCGCTGATGGTGCGCCGTCGGCGGGCCATCAGCGCTTCCGGGTTTTCACACGGCACACAAGGACACCACTGCCGCCATCGCTGCGGTGCGCAAAAACTGAAAGCGGCGGCAGTGGCGCTTCCAGGTTTTTGCATGCCACTGCAGCGGCGGCACTTCCGGGTTTTTGCGTGCTGCCAGTGGCGGCGCTTCCGGGTTTTCTCACGAACCGCCGATGGTGTCGCCGCGGGAAAACTTTGGAAAGCCCTGGATTAGTCTTGTCAGTTACAGGCAGCAGCTGTGAGCTGACTAATTAAGGTCACAGAGCCAAGCTTGTTAACTTGTGGTTAGCACTTTTTAGAGACATGCTGCGCTGCAAAGAAAAAGGAAGAAATAGCTTGTTTAGGCAATCTCTCCACTCTGCGAGGGGGGGAGAAGAAAAAAATGGGTCAGGCACAGGATGAATACTAACTGACTGTAATGGTGAACATATGATTGAGAGACACCGTGAAGGTTGTAAACGTGGGCATTGGTCACAAAGTTACTTTTTCATCACTGTTGTAACTTCGAATGGCTGCTGCCTGAGGCAGTTACTAAGCAAGGTCTACCTGTAGATGACATTAACGCACCCTGAGTGTATGTCAGTACACTGCACATACCTCCAAGTTGCTGAGCTATAGGTAACTATGTTGGCTTGTAAGATAGTCTCTAGATTAGGGACCCTAGCTTTCAGAAAATAGTGTGAACAAACTTGGGGCAGAACTAGACTTTTGTTGCACTTCTAGCATACTGGCCAAAATGTACAAAATTGACTAGTACTGCCTTTAGTGTCAGCAGGGAATGTTCCATGGGTCATAGGTATAATTAAAGATGGTAAAACTAGTCTATTCCTTCTCTATTGTACTAAAAGCTTTATGTGAAGGCCTCAATAGACCAAACTCATGATGGACATAAGTCAGTATCTATGGGCCCCTCTGGCAATGACCATGACATATAAAAGATTGTGACTTAGAATATAAAATGACAAACAGCATAAATGAACAGAAGGAAACAGATATTTTGTGTGTCAAAGAAATTAAGAGAAAGGGGAAGAATGTAATACATCTGAATGTGGTCTGATTTTGTGGAGCAGAGTTGAATATAGTGCATTCGGAAAGTATTCACACCCCCTTCACTTGGTTCAATGTTGTTATGTTGCAGCCTCATACTATAATCGTTCAAATTCATGTTTTGTCACATTAATCTACACTCAGTACTCCATAATGACAAAGTGAAAACAGAATTTCAGAAATGTCTGGAAATTTATCAAAAAGGAGAAACTGAAATACCACATGTACGTAAGTACTCAGACCCTTTACTCAGTACTTTGTTGAAGCAACTTTGGCAGCAATTACAGCCTCAAGTCTTTTTTGGTATGACGCGACAAGCTTTGCACACCTGGATTGGGGGATTTTCTGCCATTCTTCTTTGCAAATCCTCTCAAGCTCAATCAGGTTGGATGGGGACCAATCCAACAGCCATTTTCAGGTCTCTCCAGAGATGTTCAATAGGGTTCAAGTCAGGGCTCTGGCTGGGCCACTCTAGGACGTTAACAGAGTTGTCCCTAAGCCATTCCTGTGTTGTCTTGGCTGTGTGCTTAGGATCGGTTTTCATCAGACCAGAGGTTCCATCAGACCAGAGACTCTTGTCCCTCACAGTCTGAGAGTCCATCAGGTGCTTTTTTTTGCAAACTCCAAGCGGGCTTTCATGTGTTTTGCACTGAGGAGAGGCTTCCGTCTAGCCACTCTGCCATAAAGCCCAGATCGGTGGAGGGCTGCAGTGATCGCTGTCCTTCTGGAACTTTGTCCCATCTCCATACAGGCTCTCTGGAACTCAGTCAGAGTGACCATTGGGTTCTTGGTCACCTCTCTTACTAAGGCTCTTCTCCCCCGATTGCTGTTTGGCTGGGCGACCAGCTCTTGGAAGGGTCCTGGTTGTACCAAACTCCATCCATTATGGACTTATGGAGGCCACTGTGCTCTTGGGAACCTTCAGTGCAGCATAAATTTTTTTGTAGCTGTCCCCAGATCTGTGCCTTGCAATAATCCTGTCTCTGAGCTCTGCAGGTAGTTCCTTTGACCTCATGGCTTTTGCTCTGATACAGTTTGCATTGTCCGCTGTGAGGCCTTCTATAGAGAGGTGTGTGCCTTTCCAAATCATGTCCAATCAATTTGATTTACCACAGGTGGACTCCAATCAAGGTGTAGGAACAGCTCAGCAATGATCAAGAGAAATGGGAGGCACCTTAGCTAACTTTTGAGTGTTGTTGCAAAGGGTCTGAATACTTACAGTATGTACATGTGGTATTTCAGTTTCTCCTTTTTGATAAATTTCCAGACATTTCTGAAATTCTGTTTTCACTCTGTCATTATGGGGTACTGAGTGTAGATTACTGAGGCAAAACATGAATTTGAACGATTGTAGTATCAGGCTGCAACATAACAAAATTGAAAAAAGTGAAGGGGGTCTGAATACTTTCCGAATGCACTGTATGTTTAAGGAAATGAAGGTATAGATTTAAATATGAATATATAAGCTAAAACGTATGACAGAAAGTACAACTTGGTGTTATTTAGGTTGTCATGGAGGCATATGAAAGCAGGAATCTACAGGTTGGGAATAGCTGCATGTTATACTCCACTGGAAGGAGATAATGGAAGAATCAGATGAGTTTGCCAGGAAATTGTGCAACATTCTAAATGAATGCAATCCAGGGCAACAATTATTCTACTAGATGATATGAATGGAAGGATGGGAATGAGACAAGAAAGTACAGATGAAGTGATTTGGCCATTTGTCAATCCAGGATGAATGACACTTATGATTGCTTGATGAGTACCTGCATAGAAAATGGTTGCTTGTTTCAAATACATGGCTTAAGCATACACTTACTCACATGGCAAAGGAATTAATGCAAATCTAAGGGCACAATTAATTATGTATGATGAGATTGAGAGAATTAGTGAAGTATACAAGGTTGATCTGAATGTGGGACAGACCACTTTTCAGTAGTGTCAAGTGTGGATCTAAGAAAAAAATGAAAATGAGCATGTGTTCTGAATGGAGAAATATTATACAAAAGAATAATTGCTCATTAGAATGAATGAAATATGAGCATAAGCAAAGAATTATGTTACAGAGTGCTACAGAATTGTACGAAGTTATCTAATGGGAAGTATAAAAAAGTGTGTGGTGATGAAGTGAAAGAGGCTGTGGATGAGGGAAAAATGCGTGTAACAGAATAACTGCTGCAAAAGTTGAAGATGACATATATGTATAGTGTTATGCATATAGAGAAAAAAAGATAGTTCCAAAGAATATAGCCAGAGAGAGCAAGGGATGGTAAAGATTAAAAGAGGCAGACTGATTTATTATTGGAGCATGATATAAGCCAAATAAAAAGAGAGAGAGAAATTTGGATGGAAATAAAAACATTGTTTTGGAAGTGGGTAAACAAGGCTAAAAAGGTACCTTCTTTGTTCACTAAAGATGGGGAAATGGAGAAATGTTAAGATGTGCAAATGCTATCATGGTATGTTATGAGGAATTACTGTTTGTCAAGAGACGTGTATAAGAGGCTTTTCTGTCCAGCTCGTTATATGGAAGTGAGAACTGTATATCAACAGAAACATGAAAGGAAGTTGAATTCCACTTCAGTGCAAGTAGGATACAAAAGAAATGCATGTGGTCAAATAATATGGTCCAGAGTGAGTGGGTGCTGAATGAAGGTGGACTAAATACAAAAATGAATGAGCACTATAAAAAAAAGTTTGTTTGGTCATATAAAGAGAATAAATAAGGACTGAATTGCAAAACAAGTATGTGAAGGAAGAGAGAATGTATCAATAAGAAGGGAAAGGCCAGGAAAGTCTTGTTTAGATGGAGAGATGGAGTCAATGAAACTCTGAAAAGAGGGAGAGGTTTCAGAAGAGATCTTTAAACAACTTATAGAAAGGTATAAAGAGGCATTGTGAGGCTGCTTAAAAGCAAAGCCTTCCCATAGGAACAGAACATTAGGAACAACAGAAATGCCCAGCATTAATAGAAGCAAGGAAAAAAATACTTCTTCCACACAGTATTGTAATTCTTAGATTGTAGCTCATTCCCACACTCAATCTATAGTACTGTTTGCTTTGTCTGGGGCTTTAGTCTAGCCACTAAAGCTCCTTCTTCATTTCTAGTAAGAACTGGTGGTAATGTGAGGGGCTATAAGGGTTACATCAGGATACAATACTGAAATAAATAATGAAAAATATTCATGATATTAATGTAAGACTTATGGATACAGTTAAACTTCATTAAACTCACATTAAACTTAAGCAGACTTCCAGGGAAGAAATGGTGAGCAGAAGACACTTCTGCAAAAAGCGGAGGTGAGAACCGCAGCAGAATGAAGAGCCAGTGAGTGGACCGGCTCTTTGTAATTCCTCTCCGGACAAGGAAAGGACTTGAGATCACCCAGAAGTACTCCAGACAGTTGCGCCTCGTGAGGAGATCACAAGACAGCGGTCTCCGGCTGGCTTAGAGCTCTGGGAGACAAGGGAATAGCCATCTTGCTTAAACCATGGTCAGTGCCTTCAAAAGTATTGGTTTGCATACTTCCTTTTCTAATCACTTTCAGAAATAGCTTGTCAACTGCTTTTCAGCTATTAGGAACCCTTGGATTGACAGATTTTACAGCACCGGTTGAGTTTCCTTCAATTCTTAGTGAAAGAAGTTTTAAATACAAGTTTAAGGACTTAAACTGTAGCTTGAATCATGTCAACTGGATTTCTATTTTCTCAGTGGAAACTCAGTGGAAACTGAGAAAATAGAAATCCAGTTGACATGATTCAAGCTACAGACAATTCCACCTGGATGACTGAGAACCTTCATAGACATTTAAGGACTTAATTTTTTTTCTTTCGGAATAAACAGCAAAAGGGTGATTAGAACTTCGATTTTGGGAAGTTACAAATGGACTAAAGGTCCAGATGGATTTGAAATAAGATTTAGGAATTAATTATAAGAATCCTTCTCGTGGGAAAATGCTTTTGTTTTGAATTCTCTTAAAAAAACATGATAGGATGGGACTTTGAAGGTTAGACACTACAGGGAACTAGAAGGAACTAAAGATTACAATTAAAGGAGAAGAACACTTAAATTTGACTTACTAATACAGAATGGAGCAAAATATTTTAACATTCGACATATTGAAGGATATTTTTGAACAATGGACCCAGAAGTTAATTTCAAGAGTGTCTGCCTCTATAGATAGACTGTGTTTAAAAGATGTTATGGAAGAGGAACAAATTTTACCAGACAAGACTGAGACTGATCTGAAAGTGCATTTAAAAATGATAGGCTATAAGAATGATATGGAAAAAGATGCTATAAAAAAAGATGCTATAAAAAAGAAACCAGCTGATGTCTTAATAATTAAAAGGGATATACAAATACCAAACCAAGAAAGTGACCTGGATAATTTTCCTATATTGGATTTACAAAAGAGGCTTGTTAAAGCTTTGAGAATTTTGTGAAAAGGGACAAAGAAAAAAAATGAAAAGAAATCAAGTTCTAGGACATTATTTGAAGGGACTAAAGATCAAGATTGTTAAAAGGATGGAATATAAAGTTGGTTTATTTGATCAAGGTTAAAATATATATGTTGTTATCTCTATAACCCTTAATGGACTTTTGCAGATCAAGATTGAAATGACGAGGCTTTAAGGATTTGTTTATAGATAAGAGATGGGATATGGGAAGAAGAGATAATTTGTTGTATTTTAAGAGAAGGTGATAAGTTATTAAAATTGTTGTGATGAAGAGGGAAGTAATTTCTTTATATTTTCCTTTCATTTTTACTATATTCTTATTTTTCCCCTTCTTTCCTATTTTTCTTTTCTGAAAAAATAAAAAACTTTATTTTTTCTTTTTATTCTTTTACTTTGTATTAGTTTTATCTTTTTAATTGTAACTTTTAATAAAATTACTATATTAAAAAAATAAGCTCACATTAAACTACAGGTTTACTCACATTAAACTAGTTAGTCCTCATTTAATGACCTCAACTGGGACCAGCAACTCCTTCACTAAGCGAAACATCACATGACTGCTCCTGACTTAACATGTCAGTTTTGCCGTGGTCGTTGTGATGTCATGTGACCGTGACTTGTGACTTACTGCTGGCTTCCCCATTAACTTTGCTTGTCAGAAGCCAGCTGTGAAGATTGCAAATGGCAATCACGTGATCACAAGACATTGCAACCATCGTAAATGCGTGCTGGTTGCAAAGCATCCTAATTGCGATCATGTGACCGCTGTAAGTTTGAAGATTGGTCGTAAATCTACTTTTCTAGCACCATTGTTAAGTTCAAATGGGTGCTGAATGAGGCAGTCATTAACCAAGGACTACTTGTATTTTAAAATATATCTGTTTACCTTTTAAACTGCATTTTTCTCACCTTTTAAAACACCACATTTGGACTGTGTTTACTTTAAATATATACAGGCCTTTATTTTATCTTAAGAAAAAAAATAGAAGAATGGAAGAAGAAGTTAATGAAAGCTCTATCTATTCAGGGATGCATGCTTTTTTAATCAACTTCTTAAAAGCATCTGGTTGTCCAGCACATACATACAGTGCATTCGGAAAGTATTCAGACCCCCTTCACTTTTTTCAATTTTGTTATGTTGCAGCCTGATACTACAATCGTTCAAATTCATGTTTTGTCACATTAATCTACACTCAGTACTCCATAATGACAAAGTGAAAACAGAATTTCAGAAATGTCTGGAAATTTATCAAAAAGGAGAAACTGAAATACCACATGTACGTAAGTACTCAGACCCTTTACTCAGTACTTTGTTGAAGCAACTTTGGCAGCAATTACAGCCTCAAGTCTTTTTTGGTATGACGCGACAAGCTTTGCACACCTGGATTGGGGGATTTTCTGCCATTCTTCTTTGCAAATCCTCTCAAGCTCAATCAGGTTGGATGGGGACCGTCAGTGGACAGCCATTTTCAGGTCTCTCCAGAGATGTTCAATAGGGTTCAAGTCAGGGCTCTGGCTGGGCCACTCTAGGACGTTAACAGAGTTGTCCCTAAGCCATTCCTGTGTTGTCTTGGCTGTGTGCTTAGGATCGTTGTCATGTTGGAAGGTGAACCTTCGGCCCAGTCTGAGGTCCTGAGCGCTGTGGGACAGGTTTTCATTGAGGATATCTCTGTACTTTGCTCCATTCAGCTTTCCCTCAACCCTGACCAGTCTCCCAGTCCCTGCTGCTGAAAAACACCCCCACAGCATGATGCTGCCACCACCACGCTTCACTGTTGGGATGGTATTGGGCAGGTGATGAGCGGTGCCTGGTTTCCTCCAGACATAACGTTTAGAATTGAGGCCAAACAGTTCAATCTTGGTTTCATCAGACCAGAGAATCTTGTTCCTCACAGTCTGAGAGTCCTTCAGGTGCTTTTTTGCAAACTCCAAGCGGGCTTTCACGTGTTTTGCACTGAGGAGAGGCTTCCGTCTAGCCACTCTGCCATAAAGCCCAGATCGGTGGAGGGCTGCAGTGATGGCTGTCCTTTTGGAACTTTGTCCCATCTCCACACAGGCGCTCTCGAGCTCAGTCAGAGTGACCATCGGGTTCTTGGTCACCTCTCTTAGTAAGGCTCTTCTCCCCCGATTGCTCAGTTTGGCCAGGTGACCAGCTCTTGGAAGGCTCCTGGTTGTGCCAAACTCCTTCCATTTGAGAATTATGGAGACCACTGTGCTCTTGGGAACCTTCAGTGCAGCAGAAATTTTTTTGTAGCTGTCCCCAGATCTGTGCCTTGCAATAATCCTGTCTCTGAGCTCTGCAGGCAGTTCCTTTGACCTCATGGCTTTTGCTCTGATACAGTTTGCATTGTCCGCTGTGAGGCCTTCTATAGAGAGGTGTGTGCCTTTCCAAATCATGTCCAATCAATTTGATTTACCACAGGTGGACTCCAATCAAGGTGTAGGAACAGCTCAGCAACGATCAAGAGAAATGGGAGGTGCCTGAGCTAAATTTCAAGTGTTGTTGCAAAGGGTCTGAATACTTACGTACATGTGGTATTTCAGTTTCTCCTTTTTGATAAATTTACAGACACTTCTGAAATTCTGTTTTCACTCTGCCATTATGGGGTACTGAGTGTAGATTACTGAGGCAAAACATGAATTTGAACGATTGTAGTATCAGGCTGCAACGTAACAAAATTGAAAAAAGTGAAGGGGGTCTGAATACTTTCCGAATGCACTGTACATACATACATACATTTATTTATGAAATATATTAAATTGCGATTTCTATTCTTTTTTTCCCCTTCCCCTGGCCCTACTTCCTCTTTTGGCCCCACCAACTTTTCCCAGGTCTTGGACATTTCCTGAGTGAAATTCTCAGTGTTAACACCCACAATTGGTCCTATCCAAAAAGCTGTCTATCCACCCTCTACGGATAATAACTAAGACTACTGTTGCATCTTAAAGACCAACATGATGGCATAAACTTTTGTGAATTAGTATCCACATTGGCAAATCCATGGCTTATCCTTGATTAGCAGTTTTACAGTATATAGAGAGAGAGATGAAGAGGAAAAAATGGAATTATTTATGTGAGCAAGAAATACTTGAGGCTGCATTTAAAAACTAAGGCTAAGCTAATAGTGCACAATTATTCCTAGACTGTTTTGAGTACAGGTAGTCCTCGAGTTATGACCATTCGTTCAGCGGCTGTTCGAAGTTACAGTGGTGCTGAACGAATGGTACTTATGCCTGGTCCCCAAAGTTATGGCCGCTGCAGTGCCCCATGGTCATGTGATCAAAATTCAGGTGCTTGGCAGCCCGCTTGCACTTACGACTGCAGGGGCGTTTCAACTCCCCCCACCTCTGTCCTTTTGGCCCCCTGCACTCCACGGCCCCCAGCTGACCCCTGCCATCTTCTTGCTCCCGCCCTGTCTGGCCCTTCACAAGGCAGCTGCTGGCCATGTGAGGCCTTGTGAGGTCTTGAGGAAACTGTGCTGCACGACCTCAGGAAGAAGGCCTCACATGGCCAGCAGCTGCCTTGTGAAGGGCCAGGCGTGCTTGGTCAGCAGCAGGAGCAAGATGGCAAAGGTCAGCTGGGACAGCAGAGCACAGGGTGGCAGGGACCTCGGAGTGCATGGCAGCGAGGCTGGCTGGGACTCCACGCTGTGCTGCTGGGCTGGACTGGGGCGGCTGCAGCTTCCTGGGGCGGCTGCGGCTTCATGCTGTGTCTCAGTGGCTTCTTGTAGCCCTAGAACTGCGGCAGCAAGAAGCCCCTGAGCCGCGGCACGGCAACCCCACAGCTGTGCGGTTCTGAGGCTGCTTGCCATCCCACAAGGCAGGGTGAAGGTGGCCAAAAGGGCAGAGGGGGGGGGAACAGGCGGTTGCGGGGGGAGTTGAAAAGGAGGCAGTCCCTTACCTTGGAAGAACCGATGCTTGGGGCTGGGAAGGAAAAGGCCGGGAATGGCTTGGATAGGGGTGGGTCCTCAGCTAACAACCAGCGGGATTTGGTTAATGACTGCAATGGAAAGTGCCGGGATTGCTGTCACTAAGCGATGCGGTCACGTGACGTTGAGCTTTGCGACCACATCGCTTAGCAATGGAAATTCTGATCTCAATTGCTGTCGTAACTCGAGGACTACCTGTATGGTATTGTAACAAGGTGGAAAAATATGACAGAACAAGAGATATATTTCATTTTATTAAATTACAAGCCATCACATTTCCTTCAATATTTCAAAAATTCAGCTTTGCAATAGTCTTACTATTAGTACTTGTAATGAAATGATATATTTTGTTTGGACTAAAAGTCCAAATTCTACTAAATCTCTGCTTAAACATACCCATTTTCATCTACAGAATCTTATCCAGAAGGTGCCTAAGTAATTTTCAAGATATAATCCAGGATTACAAAAACAGAAAAAAAAAAAAAGGGTGTTTTGAAATAACAAGTTGCAAAATTTGGCTAGTCTGGCTGGTATTCATGGGGCTGCAGTTCCAAAACATCTGGAAGCTACCAAGCTTGGGGCAGGCTGATCAATCTTCATTGATGTTAACATTTATTTGCAGAAATATAGACCAAATGAGACCCAGAATGCTGTGCACTGAAGGAGCTGGACTAGGATTGGGGGAGACCCAGGTTTATTTATTTTATTTATTATTTAAATTTATACGAATATAAATTTAAATTTATATTCCACCCTCAGCCACTGAAGCTCACTGAGTGACTTTGGGCCAATAACTCTCTCTTTCGGCCTAACCTACTTCACAGGACTGTTGCAGGGAAAAACTGGAGAAGGGTGTGCTATGTACACCACCTTGAGCTCCTGGAGGAAAAGCAGGATGTTTATGTAATTAATTACTTCAATTAATATGCACAGTATTCATAATTGTTTCCTCACTTACTTTTGCAAATAACTCTTGTTGCTGCCTTAGGAGTTCTTCTTCAGGAATGCCACTGTTTTCCAAACGGGAATTAGCCTTTCTTCTTTTTAATGCTACAGTTTTGCATTCTTGTAAGACTTCTTTTACCTCACTGATATAGGAGCCAAATCCCAAACTTTCTAATGCTAGGAATAAAAAAATATCATGGTTGATTAAAATTAAATCTTTTTAGATAAAAAGATAGCAACTTAGCATAACTAACAGTCCACAACTGAATTGGAACAAAGGGGTGAGGTCCCTTCATTGGTAGAAAACTTTTTGATATAAATGGAGGATTTCACCTGAATAAGAAGGAGGGAGCCAACTTCCACTGATAAATAGGCACACCAACTGAATACAACCCATCACAAATATCTCACCTAAAGTTAATCTGTATGTAAACAACTGTCTCCATTTCTTATACTTCTCTTAAATCTCCAGTAAACTAAGAATCACATAGCTGAAGAAAAGCATTACTGTTATTTCACATAATTTTTAAAATATAATTTCCAAGGTTGTAATGTGAGTACAACTATTCATGTATGCACTTTGTATATTTCTGTATATTTTAGCAAAGTATTTATTAAATCAAATGCTTATCTGAGAGCATCCAATCATTGTATTTTATTAGATCTACATATGTGTAGATTCAAAACTAATGCAATATTAGGTGTTCTGATGCTTATTTGGTAATAATTGATCACAAGTTAAATCCACATTTGTCAAGATTCAGTACTGCACCATCAGGCATTCTGGGGTAATTCATGTGTTCTTTAACAAAGGAAAACATCTCTTTGATATGAATCAAGCATAACTGAGCTTAGTGAGAAATCTTCTTGATGTGCTATACTTCCACAAGTGGAAAGGTTTTAATTAAAGGACTACTTAAATCTGTGAAATCTCCCAACTCATTCCTGTGATTTTTAAAAATAATGTAGAATCTTATAATTGTTTTAAATATCAGCAAGATTTATATCTTCTCACACACAATAATCTTTCCAGATCTGATAATAAATGAATAATGTTTGGCTTGCTCAAGAATTTTGCTTTGATGCTGCAGTACTGCTGACAAAAAACAGATACAGAGCTGATCAAAGAGTGAAACTGCTCTGCAAGTCCAGAATAAATATTTTCTTAAATTATGCAGAAACATTTAAAGTTCACGACTTCCTAAATGACTGAATCACTTGTTCTTTTACTACCATGAAATTTACATTAAACATTTGAAACACAATATAATACTGTGTATAATTTATTGGAAAAGGAAAAAAGAAATGACTTCCTTTAGCTTTTTATGACTCCAGTTTTCCAGAGATTTAAGAACTGATAAATATACATTAATTGGCTAATTAGGCTACAGAATACCTTTTGGCAAAACTACTAAAAAAACTCAACATCCAGCAGCAAGCAGCTGATTTCCATGCTTGCAATGTCATGCCTAGCTATCACTTTAAACCAAATGCAGTAGATAACTAAAAATAAAAACTGAAAACTAAAAAATTGCTAATATGTGAAGTTACTCAGTCAGCTGGACTAGTGGTAGCCAGAAGAAGCTAACTTACAGTAACACTGATTAGTCCACCAAAACTACTTAAGATACTTATTTGCACCATTTATTTGCTATCTCTCTGTTTCCTGGCACACCATTTCCCTTACACCTCACAGCCAAAAGAATGGGAATCCCCACTGTACCATAAAAGCCTGGGTTTGGGCTTAGTCTAATACAGCAGGGAGCAGTCTTGGGTCAATGAACCACATAAATGCTCATAAAACCAAATATTCTTTAGCTAGAAATGGGAGGAGGGAAAAGAGACACAGCCAGCTTAACATTGGCCTTGGCCTATACAAATGTTAGATCTGAGGTAGAGAAAAGCCCATGTACAGAGATACATACATATTGCTATTAACCGGACAAAGTGTTATTACTTACTGCAAAAGAACAAGTAGAAAATATTAAGATGAATCAGAATAAAATTCTGCTCTCTTGCTAGTCAGGCCAGCAAAATGTGTTAAGTCTTGGGCATGGACATATTGAATGGGATGTTAGTTTCGACCTTGGGTAATTACGTACAAATCTATGAACTCAGAGAAATCGAATATTCACAATTTGTTACATGCCTGAGCTTAGCCAAGATACACCCATCATTTTGTGACACCATAGAAAGGATGCTGAAATGTAGGTGTCTTCTCAATTTCTCCATTTTGGGGAATATACACCAGTCACAGTTGGAAAGTTAGATACTGGGAAAGTCCTAGCCTGAGGTCCTTCTTATCAAAGCAGAAGAAACATTCCAAGTCATCCTAACAGTCAAAACTTCTATGTCTTGCATCTCTTTGTGCTTCTTGACAGCTGTAAGCAAAGTGAATTATGCAACGGAGTCTTTAAATTTGTGTACTATAGAAGATATTTTCTTAAAATAAATAGTGATTATGTTTAGCACCTATAGCATACAACTTTCAACATGCATCTCATAGAATTGTGGAGTTACCACAAAAATCTTCTAATCCAACCCTCTGCAATGTGTAGGAAAATCAACTAAACCATCCTTGAGGGGTGGCTGTCATCTACCCAAGTTAGGGTTTTGATGCCATACTAGAATAACTTGATGTAGTATATACAATAAGTCGAGAATCCACTATGGGAGAGGGCCCGTCTCCTTACAAGCCTTCCATGCTATTAAGCTGATCTCTATGAGGAAAAAACCCGCTGGTCTGTTGATGTAGCACTACTCTCATTTTTACAGCTTTTTCATTTTCTATTTTTAAAGCAGCAAACATGTCTTGATTCTGAAAGTAGTATTGTCAAACACCAGCTGAATGAAACCAGGACTTTTGTTACTTTCACTGTT
Organism: Charina bottae; assembly: GCA_023362775.1. NCBI lineage: Eukaryota > Metazoa > Chordata > Lepidosauria > Squamata > Charinaidae > Charina > Charina bottae. The sequence goes on along the minus strand of JALMGJ010000003.1, from coordinate 26,750,463 downwards.
ATTCTTCTGTCTGCTAAATACAATATCGAAGCCACCATAATTATTATCTTTTTTTTCCAGAAAAGTTAATAACACAATTAAGAATTAATAGTATAATCAAAGCTGTGATTGATCTTATGAGAAGGAGCAAGCAAAGAACCATGATTAACATTCTTTGACTAAGATCCTTCAGTTTCATAAAAAGGCAAACAGATAAGAGAATAACAAAATTGTTTTTAGAAAGTTACAGGAAGCAAACAATGATAACTAGCCTTCTTCTCAAATAGAAACCATTCCTGCTTTTTCAACATAAAGATTTGCTCAGCATTATGTAGCCGTTTTTTTCATATCATACCCAAAGCAATAAAATATTACAGCCTTGCATAAAAATCACCCAGAGTCCCTCCTGTGGAGGGAGACGGGCGGCGGTGATAAAAATTTAATAAATAAATAAATAAAACCAATAGTGCCTGCCCTTTTCAAATTACAAAGTTTACTACTGCTACGAAATTTTACATTGGCATTTCAGTTTTTAAATATGCTTATTTAGAATTAAGCTGACATCAGCAAAGTGCTTCTTTCAAGCAAATGTGTTAAGATATAACAATTAAGATGTAAGCAAATTTCCAGATAAACAGCTTCTGCCTGTCTGACTTCTATTGTTACTAAGTTGCCTGAAGGGATGGAATGTGCAATGAACTAGTTTTAATAGGCAGTAGAGGCAGACACTGGAATGCAGAAGAATATCTCAGTCAGGCAAGTATACTGAGTATATTTTAAACTCAAGCGCCCGGTTAATTGGAAAACGGGTGGGGGAAGGAAGGGAGTATTTTCAGTGTATTAAAAACTGTGGCTTAACGGATTCTAAGATCACAATAAACGAGAACTAAAATATCCTTTTAGAGATCAAAGGGGAACTGAAGGAGTTTCAGGGTGTGTGAACAAGCAGGCCAGGCGAAGGTTCTTGCCTTGGATAACGTGCTCGGGAGAGATGGTTTTCTTCTCAGACTTGTTGCAGATCTCGTTAGCCTCGGAGGAGATGAGGTGGATGAACTCGGTGCAGCAGTTCACAACCAGCTCCCGGGCATCATTAGCCACCCGCACGTTCGGCAGCGTCTCCTTGATCATCTTATTGATCGCCGCCCGTGGAATGGTCAAATCGTCGTCATTGCCGGAAGAAGAAGCCATTCTGGATCGATCGGGTGGACTCGGTAAATAAACACCGACTTAAGAAGACTCGGAAGGCAGGCGGAATGAAGCCAGAAAAGGAAACGTGAAGCCACAGGAGACCGGGAGGGCGCAATGGCCGCAGCGATGCAGGAGGGTCGCCCTCCGCGCCGCGCTGTGCGGCCAGAAAGGATTCCTTGAGCCTGGGCGGAAAGCGCCGCCAAACTCCTCCTCAAGTGCCGAAGTCACGACAACGGCAAACACCAGCGCTGCCTCCGCCACATCCCTCCGGGTTCTTCTGCTGCTGCCGCTGCCGCTACCGGAACTCAAGAAAACACCCTCCAGGCCCTGCCGCCTCGGGGAAGGGACAGACACGAACCGCTCTATTATGCAGAGCCGGCAACCGCTTCCTTTTCCTTCTTCACGAGTCGCGCAACGGAGTGCCGGGAACAAGGAAAGAACTTGCGACGGACGACCAACCCAGGCGGCGGCGGCGCACGCCACTTCCGCAGGAAGCGCTTCCTCGCGGCCCACCTTAGTTCCGCTTCCGGTTTAGAAATGAGGGCGTTCCCCGTTTTTGACGAGTAGGCAATATCTCAGCGCGAGCCTTTTTTAGGTGTCGTCCTGGGGAACGCTCAGTTTCTATCCCTCCCTCTTTATTGTCTTGCTGTAACGTTTAGCCCGTGAATTCCTCAGATGGAATAAAGGTCGTGCACTCTACCGGGTAGGGGCTGTACGCATGCGCAGTGACGTATTGCTCGCTGCGTCCAAGCGTCTTTCTCGACAACGGTCATTTTTTAGTTCTTCGGTGCTCTCTGAGCTTAGTTGTTCGCTTGCAGATGTTTCATTACCCAAATAGGTAACATCATCAGTGCGAGTGAGTGTAGGGTTTGCTGCAGAAGCTTGCCCTGCCAGTTGTGATGGGGCTGTGGTTTCCTCCTTCGTGGTTCCTTGATTAGAATATTGTTTTCTGCCTGATTATCTTAACGCCATTCAAACTTATACACCAACAAAGAATTTATAACACATCCCCTCCAGCCACCCACATTCAGATAAGCAGGGATCAGCACCAGACAAATAATCATATCTCTGTCTACTTAGAGTTAACATTTTTTGAAGTCTCAGGTAAATTTTAGCAGAAGTGTAGCTTAAATTCAACTCAATGAACTGTGCTGTTGTAGGGTAGTCTACATTTCTGACACTATGTTTCTTGACAGAATTTGAGGATAAAATTAGGGTGGCATAACATCCTAGCATTTTAGGAAAATGTTTTGTTGCAACTCTTGATTAATGATAATGCAATTGAATGTTATTTTCTTTACTGACTTGGTGCAATACTTTTTTAAAATAATTAATTGTTAAGTTGTTAAGAAAATAGGGTTTTTTAGAACTGTAATATAGCTAAATTTCCCATGGATAGGCAAGAATTCCAGCACATGTACTAGAGTTTCTGGTATTCTTTCAATGAACCAAATCCAGTTTTCAAGTTTCCCCCCATGTTTCAAGTGCAGCTTGTTCAACAAAGAAGAAAAAGGCTTTTCTGAAAGGGAACTAGAAACAACTTTCTTAGCTGCAGTATAAGATATACCACTGCATCATGTATGGCTTTTTCTAAGAGACAGAGAAAGCCTTTATTTCATCATAATCACAATACTATGTTTATGTCTATGAAGGTTCTCAGTCATCCAGGTGGAACAGTCTGTGGCTTGAATCATGTCAACTGGATTTCTATTTTCTTAGTGGAAACGTTTCACTCCTTATCCAAGGAGCTTCTTCAGTCTGAGTAAAGTTAGTAAGGGAATCCTTAAATATGTTTCTAGGCTGGCTGTGTGACCTTGCACCTGGGGCTAGGTCATGGTTATTTTTGAGATGTTTGTTTCTAAGTCCCTTTATCATCTAAAGGAGGATCGTTAAGATTACCCTGCTGCTGTTGAGCTTGTGAAATGGTCTTAATCTTCCTAGGCACAGAAGACAAAGCAGGAAGGAAGATAGGGGAAAGGTTATGCCTGAGGCCCCCACCTCTATTCAAGGAAGGATTTTCCAAGTTGGCATGAATGGATTCCTTGACCCCTCTCTCAAACCACCTATCTTCTCTGTCTAAAATGTGAACATTAATGTCCTCAAATGAGTGTCCTTTTTCCTTTAGATGAAGATAAACTGCTGACTCTGGTCCTGTGGTGTTACTTCTCCTGTGTTGGGCCATCCTCCTGTACAAAGGTTGTTTGGTTTCTCCAATGTAGAGTTCAGAGCACTCCTCACTGCACTGGATTGCATACACTACATTGCTTTCCTTGTGTTTTGGAGTTTGATCTTTGGGGTGTACAAGCCTCTGTCTCAGTGTGTTGGTGGGTTTGAAATATACAGGTATGTGGTGTTTGCCAAATATCCGTTTGATCTTTTCAGACACACCAGCCATGTAAGGAATGACCAGGTTCTTCCGTTTACTCTGAGTCTCAGCCCTATCTGTCGCTGTTTTAGGTCTGGTAGACTTAGATTTGGTGAAGGCCCAATTTGGATATCCACAGGCCTGCAGAGCTGTTCTCAGATGCTGCTTTTCATTCTTTTTGGAATCCATGGAGGTGGGGATGGTTTCTGCTCTGTGTGACAATGTCCTGATGACTCCTAGTTTGTGCTGCAGTGGATGGTGGGAGTCAAACATCAGGTATTGATCTGTGTGTGTGGGTTTCCTGTAGATCCCTATTTCTAGCTTGCCACCGGTCCCAATGAGGACTTCACAGTCTAGGAATGCCAGTCTGTTGTCCTTGGTTTCTTCTCTGGTGAAGCTAATGTTGGCATCTATAGTGTTTATATGGTCCGTGAAGGCCTGTACTTCCTGGGCCTTGATTTTGACCCAGGTGTCATCCACATACCTAAACCAGTGGGTGGGCACTGTTCCCTGGAATGTGTTGAGTGCTTTCTTCTCCACTTCTTCCATGTATAAATTGGCCACAATGGGTGACACAGGAGAACCCATGGCACAGCCGTGTTTTTGTCTGTAAAAGTCACCTCTGTATGTGAAATAAGTGGTGTTAAGACACAGGTCCAGAAGATGGCAGATCTGGTTTGGGTTGAGATGGCTTCTCCTTTCCAGGGTGCTGTCCTCTTCTAGTCTCTTCCTGACAGCGGATAGAGCATGAGTGGTGGGGATGCTGGTGAAAAGGGAGGACACATCAAAGGAGACCATAGTTTCATCTGTATCCAGTTTCAGGATCTTTGCTTTGGAAACAAATTCTTCCGAATTATGGATGTGGTGTTCAGAGTGTCCAACTAGAGGTGCTAGTATGGTAGAGAGGTGTTTGGCAATGTTGTATGTTACCGAATTGATGTTGCTGACTATGGGTCGGAGGGGTGTTCCTTCCTTGTGGATCTTAGGAAGTCCGTAGATGCAGGGGATGGCTTCTCCAGGATACAGACGGTGGTAGGTAATCCTATCGATGGAGCCATCATGTTCCAATTGTTTCAAACTGTCTATTGCCTTTTTCTTGTAATTGTTGGTGGGGTCTCTTTTCAGTTTTTCATATGTATGGTGATCCTCCAAAAGTGAGGTAATTTTATTGTGGTAGTCTGCAGTGTTTAGAACCACTGTACATCTTCCTTTGTCAGCAGGTAAAATGGTGATGGTTTCATCTTTGCTGAGGGCTGTCAGGGCTCTCCTCTCTTGGACAGTAAGGTTGGGGGGAGGAGGTTGAGCACTGGACAGAGCTGCAGATATTTTAAGCCGGAGTTGTTCTGCTTCTTCAAAAGGTAGGTGGTTGTTGTGGATGGCAGATTCTGTGGCTGTAATGAGCTCCACAACCGGAACTTGCTTGGGAGTGATGGCAAAATTAAGACCTTTGGCTAGGACATCTCTCTCTGGTTGGGTAAGTTCTCTGTCTGAGAGATTTTTCACCCACATGTTCTTTTTGTCCTCTGTGGTCCTGTTGTTGTTGTTCCTCCCAGCAGTTTCTCCAGTTCCTTGTTTCTGCTTGCTGCGAGAAAGAAGAATGTCAAATTTCTTAGTTTGCCTCTCCTTTGTCTTGTGATGCTGGGCCAGCTGTACTTTATTGCCAAGCTGAATAACTCTATCCAGGATTGGGTCAGGAAGGGTGGCTGTGAGTTCCTGGTGAAGGTTTTCAAAATTGTATTGCAGGGCATCAATGGTGAAGTGGACTTGCCTTATTCTTTCATTTAGAAGATGTCTTTGTGCCTGCTGCAGGATCTGATCTGCTCTGTGACCCTTAACTGTAGATTGCAGGCGTAGGCTTGTCGGGATGAGTCTCTGTTGTCTGCATCTGAGGTTAAAACGTAGGTGGTTTCTATAGTCTGCCACCTTTCTTGCTGTCTTCTCGAATTTCCTTACCAACTTCAGGGTTTCATCCCCAAAATGTATGGCAATATGTCTATGAAGGTTCTCAGTCATCCAGGTGGAACAGTCTGTGGCTTGAATCATGTCAACTGGATTTCTATTTTCTTAGTGGAAACGTTTCACTCCTTATCCAAGGAGCTTCTTCAGTCTGAGTAAAGTTAGTAAGGGAATCCTTAAATATGTTTCTAGGCTGGCTGTGTGACCTTGCACCTGGGGCTAGGTCATGGTTATTTTTGAGATGTTTGTTTCTAAGTCCCTTTATCATCTAAAGGAGGATCGTTAAGATTACCCTGCTGCTGTTGAGCTTGTGAAATGGTCTCACAAGCTCAACAGCAGCAGGGTAATCTTAACGATCCTCCTTTAGATGATAAAGGGACTTAGAAACAAACATCTCAAAAATAACCATGACCTAGCCCCAGGTGCAAGGTCACACAGCCAGCCTAGAAACATATTTAAGGATTCCCTTACTAACTTTACTCAGACTGAAGAAGCTCCTTGGATAAGGAGTGAAACGTTTCCACTAAGAAAATAGAAATCCAGTTGACATGATTCAAGCCACAGAAATACTATGTTTACTTCATACCTTTTCTTCAGGTCAAAGCACAAAAACGGTATGTGAGATAGGGTGGACTAGGAAAGAGTGGCTGGCTCGAAGCTACTTGCTAAGCTACTATGTCTGAGGATAGACTTGAACCCAGATCTACATGGTCCTAGTCTAACACCTTAACCCAGTGCTTTCCAAACTGCTGCCGTTGGCGACACACCAATGGCAGCGTGGGGGTGTGTGCGGCGGTGGTGGTGTGCACGGTGGTGGCAGCGGCCTTGTGTTTTTCACTAAAACCCAGAAGTGCTGATGGCGCGACACTGCCACCGCTGCGTGCACCCGCACCACCGCCGTGCACGTCCACTTCCGGGTTTTGTCGCGACACACAGTTTGGAAAGCTATGCTTTAACCACTACACTACACTGGCTCTCGGATTCCTTATAGCTGCAGTTGTTGCACATGTAGCAGGCAATGCAGGACATCATATCTAATTATCCCTGGAGTCCCTAAATTTTGATCAGGGGAGAGTGTATGCTATTGTAAACCGCCCAGAGTCCCCCTTTTCTGGGGGAGATGGATGGTGGCAAAATTTGAAAAATAAATAAATAAAATAAAAAATATATTGAAAGCACATCCAAAGTGTTCTCACAAAATGGCCATTCTATTCATGAAAAATCGTGAGTGTTGTCAGATATAGTACAAATACCTAATCTTTGCAAACTCTTCAATTTTTATTTTCTTTGAATTATGGGAGCCACATACAAAATATTATTCTCCAGGTTCTCTCCATTGCATCAAATTGTTGCATCATCAAGAGACAGAATCTAAGACAGATATGTGCAGGAAAGGCCAAGTTGTTTCATAATGGCTGGAGGAACTGGGACAGACTTAGTGGCCAACTAAAACAGCTAAGTATGCTTGTTTACTTTTCCCATAGATGTGAATGGTTACTCGGGGCGCATGTCATTCTTTTGACAGTAGTCATGCAATAGTGTATGAGTTAATGGTGTGGAAGTTTTATGTGCAGACAAATGCACATGGCTATAAACCTCCATTCAGAATCCATGCATTCTATACATACAGTCCCACTTATCATTATTAGCATTTTGTTATAATGTAGGGGGAAAGCCAGACTGCTCACTTGAGGGAATGATATTAAAGGCAAAACTGAAGTACTTTGGCCACATAATGAGAAGACAGGATACACTGGAGAAGAAGCTGATGCTAGGGAAAGTGGAAGGCAAAAGGAAGAGGGGCCGACCAAGGGCAAGATGGATGGATGGTATTCTGGAGGTGACGGACTCAACCATTGGGGACCTGGGGATGGTGACGGCCGACAGAAAGCTCTGGCGTGGACTGGTCCATGAAGTCACGAAGAGTCGGAAACGACTGAACGAATAAACAACAGGGGGAAAGCAATCTGTTTTGGTTATTAATATGTTTAGCTGAAATTTTAAAGTATAATGAAAAGTTTTGTTTAAAAAGGCTATGGATTTCTCCTTAAGAGTAAACATAATAAAAGAAGTTTATTACTGTACCAGTTTTTTTTAAGAAATAATAAAAATACTGAAAAATACAGGAAATTATGAGTCACTATAAATAACTCTATTCGTGGTTTCCATAAAACGTCCTCATGAACACAATGCCATGTCAATAAATCCATCTGTGGTCAATTGCATGCCAGCACGCTATTTCTTCATAAACTTTCTTTCTGAAATAAACATATTTTCTAGTTAAAGTCTTTGTTTATAATGAAGTTCACTCAGACCTCAATTTCTTGTTAAAGAAAGCACTGTGTGATGTAGTGTCTTCCTGGATGGAAATTTTACTTCAGCAACACCTCTGGTTTCTGAGATTTTAGAAGATGTTGCTCATACATATTTAAAAGTATTATCTCTAAAATCAAAAGAGCTCAGAAGCTCACAATTTACTAATTAGTTTAAATGAAATCCAATATTTTCACATATATTTATATGTACTGCAATCTTATGGAATTATTGTCTTTCTCTAGCCATGAATTACATAATAAGCAATAAATCTATCTGTACAGGAATCTACAGGACCAAATTGCCATGAGAGCCACATGAAGACCAGCCTGAGGGCTACAATACCAAATTCCCCACTGATAGAAACATATCCAGTGAGTCAAATATGAAGAGCATCACAGTGTATCACCAAACATAACTTTATAAATAAAAAAAGTCAACTGCAAAATAGAACCACAGAGGTCCCATCCTTCACCCACCATTTCCATGGTCTTTAACCTCCAGAAGGTTGCACTCACCAAATATGTTCAATTTTGGCAAGTGCATAACCTACTCACTCCCTCTGCTACTGCCCCATGCCACCAGGGGGGAAAGCCAATAGGCTGCCGTCATGGCTGTGATGGTGTACAAGGCTAGGAGTGTAGTTGCCCTGTCTAAGACAACCCATTCCCTCCCAAGAACCACACCACCTGACCCCGAAGCCATGGCAAGGAGGACCAGACCCCAGCCACTCTGTCCAAGTGCACTGTCCTCTCAGCCCAAGGAGGGACCCACAGTGCCTAGCTGACATCAGGAAGACCACTTCTCTGTACGTGCAATACAGTATGCCCACCACCACTTTGGGCAACTCTCATTTAAGCACTATTGCAGGTTGCAGAAAATGAGTTGAAGGGCCACATGAAGCTCAGAAGCCATGAGTCTGAGACCACTGCCATATAGTGAAGATATTATTCTGAACAAAAGCATCAAGCTGCTTAAAAATATAGGCCACACTGAAAAGTACCAGATGCACTCTTCCAGTTTCCTGTGGCTGCAACATTCTAAGGTGCACTTGGCTAGGGGTTTTCAAACTTTTTAGTCTGCGGAACCTGTTAGTTAAAAAATAATATAGTAATCCCAGAACCCCTGATCAAAAGGCAAAGGACTAATTGACAGAAAATTGGCTGGCTTTAATGAACTTTCCCCCCCTTTAATCTCTCACAGAACCCCATTACGTTCTCACAGAACCCTAAGGTTCTGGGAAAACGGTTTGAAAAACCCTGTACAGGCTATTGCTGGAAAGGGAAAATCTGCAATCCTTCTGTCACATGATGCATGGAGCATATCAAACTCCTTGCAGACCAGCCCTAAAGATCAAAGAAGTTAAGCATTTTCATTGGTTAACTATCATCCCTGTCAAGTATCTATTTTGTCAGGTATCTAACCCCAAGCCAATTCATTTCCTGAACAAATCAGAAATACATCCAAGGAAACAGATGAACATATAATTAATTTTAAATATTTGCAATATTAGGCATTATTCTCCATCACAATCAGCTAAAACTAGCTCTACGAACTAGTAAAATGATTTGAAGAATTCTTTGACAGAACTGAGACCAACATTTGAACTGCTAAAATACACATCTTTTCATAGTTAAACTGTAATCCTTTGCACATTTCCTTGGAAAAAGGTCCCCAAAACATCATGGAATTTAATTCTGAGAAAATATGCATATGGTGATCTTCTTACATCTTTAATGTGGATGTGACTGAACACAGTAAATAAAACATTAAGGACATCAGTATGCTAAATATCCTAGAAATATGTCAGCTCCATTTTAGATTTTTTTTAAACTCAATATTCTATTTTTGTATACTGCACTGGGCTTTTTGGGGAAGTAAATTGATCTAAGATGACAACAATACTTCAGTAATTTGTACTGTACTTCTATGTCTTAGTAGTTACTCCGTGTTTACACTAAAGAAAGGTAACAATGTTTGCGTGAAAAGTTATTTCAGTGACTTGGGGTATTGTACTCCATTTACCTAAAAATATTATATAATATAGAAATACATACTTGATTTTTCTTTGCAGCAGATAAAAATTATTGTGAAGAATTTTCAGAATTCTTTAATCTCTTTGTTGATATAATTTAGCATGCCACTGAGTGTTTGAAAGTCATTACTATCACAAGCCACCTCTTCATCTACATTGTGTGTCAGAGGATCAAAGGAAGACTCGCTCAAATTCTCTGGCGAACCATGAGATATATATTTTGATATTCCATTACTCACTGAAGAGTCTAGTGTAACTATCTGTTTTTGACTGAGTAAGTTTTCATTGTCCTTAATATTTAGATCACTGGTGCTTGTAGAACGACGTAGTTTTCTGCGAGTAGAATGCTTGGCAAAATCAAGTCCTGGATCATCAAACCGATAATGTCCTGTTAATTGCTTGATGCCTGCTGCTCTTTCATGAACTGCAATTCTTGTTTGTAATCTTATAAGCTCAGATTCCTGTAATGCAACACAAATTTAAAACTTTAATAGAAATTAGGTGATCAGGGATTGCCAGTCTTTCTTAATGGGAGCTACTTATGATTAATAAAAATATTGATATCTATTTCTGATTAATAAAAAAATATCCTGAGCAACATACATGGCTTGATTATTCTTATTAAGCAAAGCACCTCCAATGCTATTTTTACAGGTTATCAAGCAATGATCTATTTCTGAAACTATATTATTTGAATAACAGGAGGAGCTAGTGTAAAAGAAAACTGATCCTTACCTTTTTTTCAGCGTTGATCTTGACACTGGATAGTGTCTACCAATGTTGTTTGATATATTTCTTATCTTTTTTTTCTTTTTGAGGGAGTAGTCCCTGCTTCCTTTATTTCAGATGATTATTTTTCTAGCAACACACTAGGGTTGTGTTACTTTACACACTTTCCAAACAGGATTTAAAACTGTTTTGATCTATCTTATCCTTGCACCCTCAACATGTTGAAAGCTACCTGTCTTAACTAGAGAGTTTGGCTTTCAAAGTCTGCTCCCTGACTGCATATTTGCACTCAGTAATCTATGCAGCCTCTAAGTATTGTTGAGTCCATTAGATAGAGAAATAGTGATAGGACCTAGCAATGATGATGATACAGAGTGAAGTAGAAGTATTTACTTGTGACAGACTGAGATTAAAAGGAAACAAATAAATTGGGAACTGCTAACAGAGAGCCTTACTGTGGAGGAAGCATTTAGAGCAGCCTTTCTCAAGCCTTTTACCCTGTAAGAACCCTTGAAATAATTTTCAGGTCTCAGAAAACCCTTGTATAAAAATTGCAAAAAATACAAAAGCTACCTAATATAATTCAGGCCAGCAGCTGAGTCGTGACACGTAAAAATTCCTACCACTGCAAGCGCTAGCATCATGCAGCATGCAAAGTTCAAAAGACAGATGTTTTTGTCCCCAAACATGGTATCTTGAAGAACCCTTAGCGACTTCTTGCAGAACTCTAGGATTCCATGGAACTCCAGTTGAGAAAGGCTTCTTTGGAGAATACGCTCAGAAAAAGAACAAACATAACCAATATATGATCTTAAAAGCTTCTGACTGGGATGCTGTAGGTCCTGGAGATAGATCCTAAAAGGTACCCTTTAGTTTAGCTTTTCCTCTTTGCCTCTTGTTATAACTAAAATTAACCCTTTACATGGAATAAAACTATTCTTCCCTAATATACTAAGGTATTGGTCACTGCTGGCTAGCTGCCAACAGTTTGCAGTTTTATCTTTTGGATACCAATGTATTACATTTTATTCTGTTGAAGGCTACTATTGTGCGAAGCAGGAGAAAGATAAAATGGTTATTACTAACTAGTGGGAAAATATGTAACTGAAATCAAGATTTTAATTTGTGAGTTGAGCAATAAAGAACACATTGGAAAAGCTTCTATCAGCACCTTGAAAGCAATGTGATAATTAATAGAAGTCAGCATGGATTTGTCAAGAACAAGTCTTGCAAAGTAATTTTATCTCATTCTTTTAAACAACTTTTTAAATAGATTGTGGGAATGCTATAGATGTAATATATCTTGATTTTAGCAAAATGTATTTCACAGTATCCTGTAACACTATTACTAGCAAGCTAGTTAAGTGTTGTTTGAATAGCATGATAATTAAGTGGATACATAGCTAGCTCAAAAATCATACTCAGAGTGCTCATCAAAAGTCCCTTGTCATACTAGAGAAGGTATCAAGTGGGATACTGAAATGTTCAATTTTGGGCTCTTCAGTACTTTTACTAATAACTTGACGGAATCTACAGTTTCATCAAATCTGCAATTAACAAAAACTGTGTTGGAGAGCTAATATCCTAGAAGAAAGAAAATTCAAAACAACTGCAAAGTTATTTATATAAGAAAGAAAAATCAAATACATATATATAGGATGGGGGCATCTGGTTTGGTCACAGTATTCATAAGAAAAGATCTTTGAATAGTAGTTAATTGCAAACTAAACTTGAGTCAGCAGAATGAAATTGCTGCAAAAAAATGGTAAATTTGGTTTTAGGCTGCATCAACAAAATTACAGTTTTCAATCACAGGAAGTAACAGTTCCACTTTATTCTGCCTTACTCAGACTTCAAGTGCTGTGTACAATTCTCAGCACCATACTTTAAAAAGCGTTCTTTAAATAGGGAGAGCACTTTGATAGTGGAACCAATTACTCGTAAGTCTTTACTGGATGTCTTCAAGAAGAGCCTAAGTAGCCATCTATTGAGGATGCATTAATTTGGATTCCTGCACTGAGTAACGGGTTGGACATGCTGGCTTCTGATGAACCATATCCACCCAGTCTAATTATTTCTGATTCTATGATAGTTTACATTATGAAGTGGCATCGGCTCTCAGAACTCACAAGAGGGGAATTGGGCTCAGGAAATATTTAATGACAATTCTCCCTAAATTTGAGAGAAGGCAATTCCTTTGTGGTTCAAAATCCATGTATGTATGTATGTATGTATGTATGTATGTATGTATGTATGTAAAATAGCAGCCTGAAGGAGGCAAGCCACATGTTGCACCTGCAACTTGCCCTTAACCATTAAATTTCCTAACACCATAAAGGCAGCTTTCATTTCTCTCATATTCTCAGCTCAGTTTGGCCTCCCAACATATCCATCCAAAGCACACTTTGTAAGGATTAACAGTATCAACCATCTTCTTTGACAACCATAACTTACAATTTTGTAAACTTATTTTTTCCCTCCACCCCCTATCTTTATCCAAGGTTTTCACAGTAGCTATGAATGAGTACCATCCAGAATACAGATTTCAGTGTTATAGACATGTACTGCACAGTACCTGTAAAATGAATTGAGATGACAACTCTATATCCCATGCAAATATTCCTTTCTTAACTCACTTTAAGAAGCAACTTTTCATTTGCTGCTTGAATCATATCATCCCTGGACTGAAGCTGTTGCTGCAGATTATAAACAGTGTTCTGAGCATCAACCAGTTCTAGCTTGATCTGCTGTAGTTGCTCATTAACATGATGAGATTTAGATAGTGACTGCTTCCATTTTGTCTGCTCTTCTTCATGGGTCAGTTTCTGAAGACACAAATATATTTCAAATACAATTTCTCAACTTAATTAATATTTCAAAATTAATACAAATCTTAAGTTTATCAGTTCAACTAGCAGTTCAACATGAAATTTTCATTTTATGAAGAGGTTTGGCTCTGCCATGCCTGGCACTCAGCAAAGACGATAATCTCACCTAGATGGAAAGGAACTTGTCCTCCTGATATTAAGGAATGGACTCAGGATATGAATCTGTTGTCTATTTTTGAAAAGTCTTCATATTCCAAAAATGAGAAGATGAAGCAATATGGTTCTACATGACAAGCTTAAGGAAGGAATTAATTCAGTACTGACACTAGATAGATATTATATGGTTTTTTATACAAGTTTTTCCCCGTTAGGTTTAATTTCTTTTAATCACTGTAATATAATTTTAATCTTATCACCACTATTGTATTTTGTTTTATTGGTGGTGTAGTTATTTGTATTTCACTATTTAAATTTTTAAAAATCATAAATAAATAAAGAACTATGTTCAAAAATAGCACTAATAACTTTAACTATTGTTAAATCCACAGTTGTTAAGATCTACTTGATAATGGACATCCTGATTGTACTGGCTTTATTATTCCAACAAACAAATTTAATTTAAAAAATAGATGTCCTGTCCACTCCCATTTTATGGTTTTAAGTAGCTAGCAAACATCCATATATGATGAAATCTAAACTATTAAACCATTATAAGAAATTGTAAATAGCCTGGGTTTTAATCCCCTCCTAAACCTTAACACAGAGATCCTCAACCATAGCAGCAAGTTATTCCAAGGTCTAGGATGTGCCATGGGATAGTAGCTGTTGGTATTATGCATATCCATGGTGCTTAAATAGTTTACCATGTTAAATTCATAATTTATGGGAAAGGAGACTGAATGCTGTAAAATTATTTCATACACACTTGGTACAACAGAAATTATTTGAAAGTAAAAGGAAAACCTAGGGATAGTTCTTAGAGCCATACAGAGAGTGAGAGATTCTCATTCTCCCATACATAATCCAAAACAAATGGGAAACAGCGATTTTGGTCTCACCTCTGATAAAAAGGATTGTTTTAGCAAATGTATTTCTGCAGTGAGCCTCTTAATCTCAGCTTGCATCCTTGCTTCTAACTGGGTTTCTCGCACCTGAGCTGCCCCCAGTTGTTCTGCCAAATTATTTGCACAGGTTTCCTGAAAGAAAATTATGCCACAAAAAAAATCAACAGATCTTGCCACCTTATCTTATTAAAAATGTTAAAAAATAAATAAAATTATCATTATTATTAAAAACAAGAGTATTTGAAGCAATACCAAAGTATCTCAAGTTTGTTTATAATAGAAAATCACTATTAATTTTCTAAAACAAATCAAGAAAATATTTCTAAGGCTATTTTTGAGACTTTTTGTACAAATGACATGGGCCTTCTTTTTTAAACTGTATTTTTTTGTTTGGCCAACAGCCACAGAGGGAAAGGTAGTGATATCACAAAAGTGGGGGACCTGGGATTTCCACAGGTTTTGAAAGGGGTGAGATCTTTTGGGATCTTCCCTATTTCAGTGGGAAATAGTTTACCATGGAGGGAGATGGGCGGTGATAGAAATTTTATAAATAAATATAAATAAATAAATACTATTGTTTCTTGGTGTTTTGTCACCAAAATTTAGTGATGTAATTTCTAGGGGTAGCAAAAAAAAAAAAAAAAGAAGAAGAAATGACATGATAGTGCAACTAGCTACATTATCAACAACCATACAGAAAGTTGGCATACAAATCCAAGAACACAGGCTGCCTGTCTGCTAAAAAGTGGCACAGAGTGCCCAGCTTGGCTACTGAAAAGACCTATGGAGAATAACAATAGTGGCCTGTCATCTTCCTGGGGAGATCCTGTTTCAATTAAGCATAATGACTTAGGTTTCTCCAAATATCCAGGCCTCATAAATAGATATTTTGCAAGAAATAGCATAGGATATCTGAACAAAATGCTCAAAACTGTATTTTTCTTTTTTTTTTAGACATCAAAATATTTCTTAGACCCACTGCTGTTAATCGTCCTAAGACCATCATGATTTATAAAACTGGAAATAGATTCACAGAGAGGAACACATTGGAGTGCTCATGAAAATGGGGACACATTCAAGTCTCAGCCCCTTAGTCCCAAGAGACCTGAGGGGAAATATGTAAAAAAAAAAACCTACCTCAAAGCCTACTGTACTATGTAATAATTACAAAAGGGCAGAAATTGCAGAGCCAGGCAAAAAAACTCATCCGGGTCAGGCAAGATGCATGCTTTGAAAATAATTCAGAAGGAATTCTTTGGAACTCACATGAGCACACCACTTCTCTGCTATTCATTAAAACAACCAGTCATTTTCAGGGTTTCTCCACAAGCTTGAGAAAAGGTGTAGCTACTTTAAGAGTCACATTAAAAGTTGATTCTTTAAACCAGCAGGGTCGTTTTTTTTCTTGTATTCACCTGAGGTGTGAAATACTTATTTTATATCATTTTCAAACTGACCTAGCATTATTGGTTAGATTTAATCTTTTGTCTTTCCCCATTTGAAACCCTGCTCTGAAATACTACCGACAGATTGCAAAATACACATTAAACTGATCCTGGAAAGAGTCTTGCATTGGGCCAGTTGATTTCTCATAACAATAATCTGTAAAATTGGTTACTTTTTCATGTGAGATATGGTTCACTTCTTCCAGTTCAAGAGAGATCCTATCCACATCTCTCTGAGCTTGAGCCTGTTGGCGGCGACTCTCTAATAGATCCACATGAATTTGTTTCATTGTTTCACGTTCCAGTCTCAACTGTTGCCCCAAATCAAGTATTTCTTTGTATTGTTCTGCTATACACCTTTCTTGATCTTTCAGCTTCTAAAAAGAGAAAAGTGTTTTTAACAAAACTAAGAATCTTTGTCTTCCTGTCCTTTTCATTTTTAGTACTTCTATTTGTTACCATAAAATCAGATCTGTTGCCTGAAAAACAGAGTTCTAGAGTGTGTTAAAATCATCAGCCAGATGGAGCAGTATTTTTTTTTGGCAGATATGTATACAAACTTGTCTAAAGAGAAAGAAAAAAATCAGCAATATCAGAAAATTAAACACAAAAATACTGGCATGTTCTGATGGAAAAGTAAACAAATTGCATTTCACTATGAAAAGAAACATATAATCTTCTGTCAGCTCAAAGTAAGCTTCAATGAATTCAGTGGAACATACTTCAGAAATAGACAATAGTCCCTTCAATGAAAAGGCAATGTTATCCCCTTATCATATATTTATTATTGATTAAATAAGGGACTGGCCTGATAACAAACATGGAGTACCAACAAAAAGGCAGAGAAGAATAGACAAGATAAACTTACTTTCTCAATATCTGTTATTTTTTGCTGCTTTTGTTCATTCTCTTTTTTAAGATGATTTATCTCTTGATCTTGTTGGAGAATATTATACTCTTTTTCTTGAAGCTCCTCTTTTGAACACTGTACCTTGCTTGCCAAACTCTCAATCTGATAGCAAAATAGTGAAGACAAGGTAAGCTATAAAGAGAATAACCATTTGAGGAGTTTAAACTCCTTTACAGTACACATTTGTTGAAAGTGAGCAACTGGTGACAACTATTTTGAAGAGCATTTTGAACAATAATAGTACCTGTTTATCATAATCCTTTATCTGCAACTCTGTTTTTTCCAAGCTACTTTGTAATGTAATTATTTTTTGTTCCATTTCTTCCCTGTACTCACGAATTGACATATCCAACTGTGTAACCTTTTAAAAAATGGAAAAGACAAAATATCAAAACAAAAACACATATTACAGCTAAAAATGTGGAGCATTAATGAGCATTAATGAAAATATGCACCCCAAATATATTTACTAATAAGGCTCCAATAACTTTTGAAAGCTTATTAGATTACAGATTATTCTGATAATGTTCTAACCTGAGCTGCTCTTTGTTTCAAATCCCAATTTCTTTCTTTCAGCACATTTTCTGTATCAAGAAGCTCTTGCTTTTTCTCTTCAAGTTCATCCTTGCATTCTCTGCAATTTTCATTTAAAAATGAGAAATATTTTCTTTGTCAGGGAAGTTAAATTCTGGTTATCCTCCCCCCTAATTCTTCTACACCCTGATTCTATGTTTATTTAGAAATAACTCAATTAATTTGTACTACTCACAAAAGCTGAGGAAAAAAACACAGCCAAAATTGTAGGCAGAAACGTGACATATGAATTATGGGTTTAGCTTTTGTCTCATCATCCTTTTAATGTTTTAACTGAGAGATTAGTAAAACCAAATATGACTTTTTCTCCTAAAGATACTAGAAAACAGGCTGAATTTTAAATATGCCTTTAAGTTTGCACATGCATATTTTCAACAATGTAATACTTATTTAGTACTAATAAAATGCTAGGAGGTAATTAAATATAAGAGTCTAGTATTCTGATTCTATACATGTTCACTCCGAAGTCCTATTCTCTTTGATGAAGTTACTTCTATATACATAGACATATGGGCTGAGTTTATGGACTCTCATATTTAGCATTAAGCCATTCTAAATTAAATAAATTATTTCTACATAATGAAGTTTAAAAGCATATTTTTGCTTTTGTTTTTGTTAAGCATTTGTGGCTCAGCTAAGTTACACCTCTGACAGGCTTTTGTCTGTTGCTCTTCATGCATCAAAATAAGGCCAACATGAGAGAAATGCAAAGCTAGGTGTGACATTAGGCCAACATGAATACAGCTGTATCTTCTCTCTCGTGAAAGGCAATAGTATTTAAAAAAAAACAAAATAGTATACAATATCTCAGCTAAGTATACTATTTTGTTTTTGTTTCTAAATACTATTGCCTTTCATGAGAGAGAAGATACAGCTGTATTTGTGTTGGCCTAATGTCACACCTAGCTTTACATTTCTCTACATTGGGAAATAGCTTGGAGGACAGCTACGCTATTTTGCTTCAAAATTTAGCAATGCAGTGATTTTAGGGCAACAAAGTCATTCAAAACACAATTAACTGTGTTAGCATTTCATTGTTAATAAATAAACAAACGTAATTAAGGGTGTATTTCAATTAACAAAATGCCAGCAATACATTTTGAAAAGGTAAGAATTCTAATTTATTAATTTGTAACAATGAAAGGTAAAGACTTCCTTGATTTGAATTCCAATGCTGGCAGCTGTGGTAAAGTATCCATGAAGATTTTTTTTGGCAGAATTACAAAAATGGTTTGCCACTTCCTGGATGCTTTTTGCACATCTTAGCATATAGCCCTGGAATTCCCTTGGGATCTCCCATCCAAATGCTAACCAGATCCAATCATGCTAAGATTTTAAGCCCAGACAAGCTTAAGTAGGCGCTGCCACCTGCTGAAACTACTAGTCTGTTACATTGATCCAGTTCTGTAATGTACGTTAACACACCTTAATTCATCTGTTAAATCATGGATAGCAGTATACTTCTCCTCTAGAGTTATCTGTGCATTCTGTAATGTATCCCGAAGGTCTTGTAGTTGTCTCAAAGTAGTTTTTAACTCCCCAGTAGCGTTTTTCAGGTCAGTTTCTAGAGTTTCTATTTTCTGTATGGAATCTTTTTGCTGGGTCTCACTTACAAGCAGCTTGTCTTCTAATTCCTTCACTTTTGTGCAAATAGAGAAAAAAACAATCAAGAACATTTAGCCATACAGATAGTCCTCACTTAATGACCGTTCATTTAACGATGGTCCAAAGTTACGACAGCCTCGGAAAAAGTACTTTACGACCTGTACTCACACTTAGAACCATCACAAAATGTCACACCACCCCCGCAGTAACGTAATCGCAATTCAGGCACTTGGCAGCTTGACTCACATTTACGACCAGTTGCAGCATCCTGCAGTCACGTGATCGTGATTTGTGATCTTTTTTGCCAGTTTCCAGCAAAAACATCCATTGGGGAAGCTGGATTTGCTTAACGATCCGCAATTCACTTAATGACCGTGGTGATTCACTTAACGGCCATAGTAAACCAGTCGTGATTTGCTCATAAAATGGTCGTAAAATCGCTTAGGGTTAGGGTGGTGACTCACTTAATGACCACACCGCTTAACAACCAGTTTTCTGGTCCCTATTGTGGTTGCTAAGTGAGGACTACCTGTACAACATATGCATTTATACACATGATACAGTTTTAAGTTTTTATCCTATCCTTTGGGCTATTCCAAGATAAAGAACACAAGTTAAATATCAACAATCACCATAAAATACTTTTTAAAAAAGCAAAAACAAAGTAAAATACATTATCTAACTGAACTGTTTGCCTATCCCTAAATCTAATAGACTAGGTACCAATAAAGGGACCCTGGAAAGAATATTCTATGGCCACATTATAACCATTGAAAATACCCTATTTCCATTTTCTCTATGAAGTAGAGCTTCATGGTTAAAATCAAAAGTTTAATTCTACTTAGAAACAAACTGGAAGCCAGTTAAGATGTTCCTCTGTGTATGTGGGTGTGTGTGTGTACACACGTGCATGTATGATGTATTCAAGTTGGCATTCAAAAGTTCTCATATAGTCCTCTAGGATGTCCCTGTGCACAAATATGGATGTTACCAATCATGCATAACTGTGGAAAGCCTCTCTTTGGACAACCTAGTAACAAGTACTTTGTGCCACAGATTCCACTTAGATATCCAAATCTTAGGATCTGTCAGGATGGAGGCTGAGTCCGATGAGTCCGATTTGGAAGTAGACAATAGAAGCGGGAAAGAACGGGGATGATGCAAAATTTGAACCAGATCCGGAGCAGCTGATTGGAGGCAGCCCAGAAGGAGACTCGCCTCCACCTATCAGCGCGCGAGAAAGGAGGTGGGAAAGGCGGGCAGAGCAACGCAAGGTGCGATTGGCTCCCACTCACAAATGGCGCGAAAATCAAAAGGATAAAAGGTGAGCGCAGCGTGTGCCCATTGCCAGAGAAACCGTTCACATTCCGTACTACAGCCTGGAGTGAATCGCGATCCGATCGCCGCACCAGAATCCCCACTCGGACCTCGCCCTGCTTCTACGCCAGAGCCTTGCCTTGCAGCCCAGCCAAGCTTCACGCCAGAACCTTGCCTCGCTGTCCAGCTGAACTTCATGCCGGAGCCTTGCCTTGTTGCACCGCCACACCAGAACCCTGCATTGCCGTACAGCCGCGCTTCGTGCCAGAACCTCGCCTTGCCGCCGCGCCAAGCCTTGTGCCGGAATCGTACCTTGCAGCCGCATCAAGCCTCTTGCCAGAATCTTGCCTTGCCTCCGCGCCAAGCCTCAAGCCGGAACCTCGCCTCACAGCCGCCGCGCCAAACCTTGTGCCGAAATCGTACCTCGCAGCCGCACCAAGTCTCGTGCCGAGACCTCGCTTCGCGGTCGCCACGCCAAACCTTACACTGGAACCTAGCCTTGCAGCCATTCCAAGCCTCGCGCCAGGACTGTACCTTGCAGCAGCGCCAAGCCTCATGCCGGAACCTTGCCCTGCAGCCGCAACAAGCATTGCGGCCACGTGGTGGCTGCCCGCGTGCACACCCACCGGGAATGGATCACCGCAGGCCACCCGAACTCTGTGAGCACCTCATGTCGCTTCTGTTTCCTCTAGATATATCTTGTGTGTTGTTATTGTAAATAAAAGACTTATTCCACACCTTCCTGCTTCGAGTCTTAGTTGGGACAGGACAGGATCAAATCTAACAGCAATCCTAAAATGTGAATTTGGTTTTTACTGATATAATTCACTGAAAGCCATCAAATCCAAGCTAAGTACCTTTTCCTTCTTTGGACTTAGTTTCTATTTATTAGTACTCATGCTGTCCCTTCCGAAAGTCCACTAATTATATTTATTCACAGTGCCTCAAATTTAACGCACCTAGCTATCCACCCAAAATATATCCTCTTCCTAGTGTTACATATATGCATACATACCCATCACGTTACTCCGTTTTGGGTAAGCAATGTTTTGCAGAGCACAGAAAAAGAGATAAGGGATAATAATCATAGAAATCAAAGGCTTACTCTCTTGAAATCTCTTCCTCTCCAATCTCTCTATTTGGGAGGGTGGGGAGGGTCAGGCAAAGGAGAGATTGCCTAGAGAAATCACTTGCTTTTTTCCTCCCCACCCCCTTTGCAGAGAGGAGAGATTGGAGAGAAAGAGATTTCAAGAGAGTAAGTTGTTTGCTCTTCTACACATCGAGAGCAATGCAATCATGCCAGCAGCGGGAAAGGGTCAGGTAATGCAGGCAAAAATGCAGTCTTCACACATATTTAGTCTTACAGCTACTCCACAAGCAAACTGGATTCATATTTTAATATTTCTCCAGTTACACTTGTAACCTTATATTTTTCAACATTCTCACAGCATGTATGTCACAAATGGCCCCTACCACGGAGCCATTCGTGACATGACGTGAGACAGGGAGCATGGGCAGACGTGCAGGAAAGAGACAGCCAATGTGGATTCAGCACCAGACACACCGGACAGGGTACTCAGCACAAAAGAGGTTCAGGATGAAACGAAGCAGCAGCTTACACAGTCTTGTTGGAAAAGGGGGGGGGGGAGAAAGACATGTACTTAAATTGGAACTTGTGGAAATGTAGTCACTTGAATCTTTAAAGTGTACGGATCACGAACTGCAATAAAGATTCCTTTCAATTCCAACGTGTTTCGTGTGAGGAATACTGATTGCTAGCTCAGGATCATCAGATTGCTAGCTCAGGATCGTCAGAATGTATGACTTCCTTTTCATCCATTTTCCTTGGCCTACTATAGTTTATAGCATAGCTTTCCAAAGTGTGTGTCGCAACACACTACTCTGTCGCCTGCGGTGTCCTGCTGTGTCGTGCAAAAACCCGGAAGCGCTGATGGAACCGAAAGAAGCGGCAGCCCCGCCAATCAGCGCCGCCGCCGCCACTGTCAGCAGTGCAGCAGCAGCGGCACTGATTAGCGGGGGTGCCGCTTCTTTCGGTTCCCCCCATCAGCGCTTCGGGGGTTTTTGTGCGACAGACCAGAACACCACAGGCCATGCCGCCGCCGCTGTTGGTGTGTGTCGCCAACGTTAAAAGTTTCGAAAGCTCTGGTTTATAGCATTAATTTCAGTTCTACCTTTTGTTGTATCCCTATCATTTGATGTAATGGTATATGGGAATGACCTTGGGAGATGGGGGTGGGGGGAAGAGATGCTGCCTAGGGAACGATCAGATAATAGACAGTATAGTCTGCAGCTGCATAATGGGTAGAGAAAGAAACTCAGAAAGGAACCTCCCTAACTTATCAGGCTGTAAAAGAGACGGCGGGAGATTTGTACTTTCAGACTTGCAAGATTCTGTTAATGTAGCCTTACAATAAAGTAGAATTAGCTCATCTGGTCATGTTTCCTGTGTGATCTATCTCGGAAGGCTGACATTCCCATACCAATCTCTAAAATAAGCCTTCTAGCATTTTATTATTTTATTCATCCCAAAACATTTCCTCACATTTATTTATAATTCAACTCATTCTGTGAGAAACTCACTGTTTAGCTCTCTTCACCTACTTCCAAAGCATTTTTTTTCATTAAAATTGCTCTGTGCTTTACTCTTTTAATCTTAAAACATTCATTGCACTTTTAACCTACATTCTTTAGAACGTCCTTTTCTTTCTATACACATTAGACAGTATTTTCTTTCTCCTTTGTTCCTTTTTTCCTCCATGTCCATATTTTCCAAAGATCCACCCTTGGCACTATCCAAAATGGTCTATCCCACATCTAGAATCTCTGATCACCCTCGTACCCTTCACAACTGCTCAGTCTTTCATCTTAAAGAATCGAATGAATCATGATTTATATTTATGAGTATATATGAATAGCCATGTGCTTAAATCATGTTTCTGAAATATTTCTAAGTAAATCCCCACCAAATATTACCATTCTCATTCATTTCTGGGTCCCCAAATGGCTCAGTCACTTTTTCTGTACTCTCTTGTATCATTTCCACCCATCCATTCATGTCACCTAGAAAAATAAATGTTCTCCCAAATTGCGTTCATTTATAATGCAATTTGCATTATGCCAAATTGCGTAATTTTTCTCAAACCTCCTCTTTGGTTCTATCATTTATCACAATTTGCTAGGAGGTAAAATTCAATGATCACCAACCTATGAAATCTTACTTTCATAATACCCTAGCAACACCGTATGTATTTATCAACTGTGCTCCACAAAATCAGGCCACCTTCATTTAGATTTATTACATCTTTCTGTTTTCTTACTTTTACAGATGCACAAAATACTTATGTTTTCCTCTTTCATGTCATCTGTTAATTTAGGCTCTTTATCATTTACTCTTCTTACATTCTAAGTCACAATCTTCTATATATCACAGTCATTACCAGACGGGTCCACAGATATTTTCTGCTGCTCATCATGGCCTTGGTCTATCAGGTTTTTCACAAAAGTATTTTAGAAGGATACAGAAAGAATAGATTAGATTAACAGCCTTAGTTATGTCTATGCTACATGCAGAATTTCCAGCTAACAGTAAGGGTGGTATTGGTCAATATTGATGCACTTGGCATTATGCCATAACCAAAGAGCTTACCTTGGTATGTCTTTTTATTAAATTCTGAGATCCTCTGCTGTAAAATAATTTCCAGTTGGCTCAGTTGCATTGCTTTAGTATGACCATCTCGTCTTAAATGCACTAATTCTTTCTCCATGTCTATTAATTCATCTTTACACTGATCCATCTCTTTTCTAATCTGCCTAAAGAAACAAATATACCATGCCTCAATGAATAACTAAAATAATAGCATGTTTACAGGTCTATAAAGCATCGTGTTTGATCCTAAATAATAGAAAAATTGTAACTACACCTCAGAACAAGACAGATCTGAACCTTTAAGTGTAAGCCATTTAGAGTCATGAGAAAAGGCACAATATAAATGGAGAAATAAATAAATAAATTTGAAACTGCACTCATATACTAATCTGGGAATAAATTCCACTGAAATCTATAGGACTTCTTAAATCGATAGGCATAGAATTGTGCTATAAAAGTTCTGTTTTGAAAAACTTTGTTTTCCCCCCAATGACAATACATTCAAGAAAAGAATTGCATGTTTTTAAACTTAAAAAAATTAGGACTATGCCTGATTGTCGCAGTAAGTTCTGCTACTTTTTGTTGTTTCACATTGTTTTCTTCAGTAGCTAAATGAAGCCTTTCATTTGTTCTTCTCAATTCTTCTTCCAACATATCCTTCTGCTTTTGAAGTTCATGCTCTAGTTTTGATACCTGTTTTTAAAAAAGAGAGTGAGAGAGAGATTCACACTGCAATTCTAAACAAACTTTTTTTGGTAGCATATCCCAATGCAATTTGTGTAAACAAAATTAGGAATGTGCTCTTAATATACCATGAAGATTAGTCCCAATGCATGATGACAATTTATGCTTGCAAAGTCAGAAGGTCCACTGAGTTGAAGCATCCCTCACAGAAATGTTCAGCGTGCATTCCAACACTCAGAAGTCTCTCCTATGGGTTCAGTAGGAGTCATACCCAAATCAATTGTTTTCATCTTTTTTCATATTAAGCATAAATATATACAGTTTTGGGGTATCTCAAAAGTTTATAATGTTTATAAGGTAAAGGTTCCCCCCGCACATTTGTGCAGTCATGTCCGACTCTAGGGGCCGGTGCTCAACTCTATGTCTATAGAGTTAGCCGAAGAGCCAGCATTGTCTGAAGACGCTTCTGTGGTCATGTGGCCGCATGACACATGCGGAACGCTGTTACCTACCCACCGAAGTGGTACCTATTCATCTACTTGCATTTGCATGCTTTCGAATTGCTAGGTTGGCAAGAGCTGGGGCGAGTGCGGGAGCTCACTCCGTCACACGGGGCTAGGGATTCGAACCTCCGAACTTGCGATCTTCCGATCAACAAGCCTGGCGTCTTACCCACTGAGCCACCACGCCCCTGTGAAGAAATTAATACTGCATGAATAATCCTTATGAAAGGCTTTTCATTACTTCTCACCTAATGGTTAGGTTTCTCACTTTTGAAAATTATTGTTTTGAAGAAACACAAAATTCAAGTATAAATGTTTCTGCTTTAAATATAATTTGGAGTTCAGATATACAGACCTTGTGCATTTAATTCTGGCATTAAAATAGTGATAAGGTCATAAAACATTTTTTTTAAATTACACTACAAATGAGCCACTCTAGAGAACTTCTATTGCATTTATTTATTTATTTAATTTTTATCCCGTCTTTATTATTTTTATAAATAACTCAAGGCGGCAAACATACCTAATACTCCTTCCTCCTCCTATTTTCCCCACAACAACCACCCTGTGAGGTGAGTTGGGCTGAGAGAGAGTGACTGGCCCAAGGTCACCCAGCCGGCTTTCATGCCTAAGGCGGGACCAGAACTCACAGACTCCTGGTTTCTAGCCCAGCACCTTAACCACTAGACCAAACTGGCTCAAACAACTGAATTTAAAAAGATTACAGTGGAATTATGTCTTGGGGACTGTGAATTAGCATTTCTACTCTAAGCCAATTTCCAACTAGCTGAATTCCATTAGAATAAGTTAAACTAATTTGCAGGTAATAATCACAATCCAAAGCAAATCAGACCTCATTAAAACCAATGGAGCGTGGGAATTTATTAAGCAATATGCTCTAATTAACACTGTGGGTTCTTACATCTGATTAATCAATCATAATGTTTTGCCAAAGCTACAGAAACAGGACACTGCATGCAAATAACATTTATCATTTTTCAGAAAGCAAGAAAAACAGTACTATTTGTATAATCCTCGCCCATAAGATTCAGGTATCTAACTGTAGGATAGATATTTATAGGCCTGGACTATATTGCTACATCTGTAGAAGCACCCATATTTTTGTCCATACAAATGCTATGGATCCTCAATCTATTTGTCAATAGGCATCACTACTTTGAAACTGTGTTCTTACACAATAGAAGTGAGTTCCCCAGTTTTTTGGATCAATGGGCAACTTGAAGTTTGAAGCTAGAGATGCTAATATGTTTCAATGTCAAAAAGTCCCAACCCTAAAATGTTTTGTTCTGACCTTGAAGCTATCCATTCCAACCTTCATTTTGCAATCAAAATGTCTGTTTCAGGGCTGGAATATTTCTGTAAGATTAGACCAAGCCTTTTCGACACTGGATGATTTCCAGTAATGTCAGAGTTGGGACATTTCAACCTCATAATATTTTGCACAACTGTATTTGGAACGTGTTTTAGTAATGACCAGCAACAAAACAACAATCTACCAAAAGGCAATGTGATAAAGATTCTTCCCTTGCCCATATTTATTTTTGTTTTTCTTCTGTGGTAGGCAGATACACTTCCAAACAATAAGTGGCTTACAATCACCTGCTATTTTTATTTTTTATGAAAAAATGGTGGAGGCTTAGACTTTGCTTTGCCTCAAAGTACCATACTGGGAACCCCAGCCATAGAGCAATTTTTTTCCAAGATATATTCTGAGGGTAAAATAGTCAAATTTCCCAGCTTATAGCTAAACTCTCTGGCATACCTACAAGAACTCTCTCAATTCTAGCTAACCCTCAAAATAAGATTAAATTGTTTTATTCCAAATATGCTTGGTAACAGAAAACACAGAATATGAACTATATAAATGCTTTCCATTTATTTTTAAAATATTTATCATAAAGACTGTACCTGCTTTTGGAGCTTCATTTGGCTGTCCTCTAATTCACTATTCCTAATGGTTTCTTGATGTAACATTTGCTGCTGCTGCTGCAGACTTTGCTGTAGAACAAGATTTTGTTCACTAGTTGACTGAAGATTGTCATTCTTATGCTTTATTTCTTTCTGCAACCTCTGGACCTGGAAAAAGACTAATACAATAAGACTAACAAGGCAATTCATTTTCTCAGCTATTTCACCTTTAGCAGAACGGTCTGCTCTCTCAGTATATGCTACTACGTATCAAGTTGTGGTTCTTATTAAAGTCTATTATAAGTGGAAATAAAAATCTACAGTATGGGCTATATTTGAAAACATGCTTTAGCTTAAAATAATTAGGAATGAATTCTGATTTTCAGAGTCACTTTCACATTACCAAACATCATGTCTCTATGCTCTCTATCTTTAGCCACTGCTGAAGCCCTGTTGTATTATGAAATCAATGAAGTTTCTCTTCTCTCACATTTCATTCCAGTAATATAGTTAACAAAATGAAACTACATTTTTCTATTGTCTAGTACATAGCTTTCCAAACTGTGTGTCGCAACACTTTAGTGTGTTGCAACACAGTTTGGTGTGCCGCAACACAACACGGAAGTGGTGGCGTGCACGGCGGCGGCAGCAGCAGTGTGCATGGCGGTGGTGGCAGCGGCACGCCATCAGCGCTTCCACGTTTTAGCGGAGGCCGCTGCCACCACGCGCCGCCACTGTGCACGCCCCCGCACCGCCGCCGCCATTGGTGTGTCGCCAACGGCGGCACTTTGGAAAGCACTGGTCTAGTAGAATCCTATTTTTTCTGTATATACACTCAAATATAACATAGAAAGATACCAAGAACACATGGGGAACAAGATAAAAAGGAGCAAGTTTACCTCTTCAGACTTCTTCTCCAATTGCTTTTCAAACAGCACTTTATTTTCATCTAGATGATCTAAATATAAAGCTATATCTTGCTTACAGATTTCTAATGCCGTCTGTAATTGTTTGACCTAATTAAGCAGAAGAAAACATATCACAATGGAAAAAGACTAGTTGCTAGAAATAAGGCTAGTCTATTAGCTACCCTGAGAAACAAACTACATTTGGCTCTTGCTGTCCCTGAATGGTTTTCATATCAAGTGATTATTACAAGCACACTAACATGATGGCTATTTGCTTTCTTTCCCCTTCCTTTTCTCCTTGTATCTTTCCTATTTTGTAAGCCCTGATGATAGGGTAGGTTTTTTTATTGATTTCTAAGGTGCTCTGGAAGCCTTTGTATTCCTGAAAAGTGAAGTGCTATATTCAATGATTAAGCTATTTAAACAGTAGTAGTAGTCATAGTAATAAATCCATATAATGGTAGAATTATTTAATAAACGTTAAAGATTTAAAGGAAATAATGGATTCATGGATGTTTTCTTTAAAGACTAAAACAGGTTACTCATTACTTTAGGCCAAAAGTTAAATCACTGCAGGGGATTCATCTGCCATTCTACTACTTTTCATTTTGAAAGAAAATGAAAAATAAGGAGAGACTTTAAACCAGAGCTTTCCAAACTGTGTGTCGGGACACGTTAGTGTGTCGGCTGCAGTGTCTGGGTGTGTCGCGGCTGCTGCTGCCTCCGAGCCCTGCCAGGATTCCACGCAGGTCCTAGTGCCTGCCTTGTGCCTTGCTGCCTCCAAACCTGCTGTGATTCCGCGCAGGTCCTAGTGCCTGCCTCGTACCCTGCTGTAAGAGTGTGTCACGAAATGATGCCCTGCTGTAAGAGTGTGTCGCGAAATGATGCATGTCTAAAAAGTGTGTCACCAACATGAAAAGTTTGGAAAGCTCTGCTTTAAACAATACAGTAGAACAGAAAGCTGTTGCAAGCTCTGAGAAGCCACAAAAATTGTACAAACCTTGACTTTTTCATCAGTAAGTTGGTCTTGTAATTTCTTTAAAGCTTCATCTTGTTTTATTTTTTGCTTTTCTGTTACCTGTTTTTATTCAGAGTCAACAGAATATTTGATGTTATTAAAAACAACTGGGGCTTTTCTATCATATTTCTGATAATGGGTGACAAATTCTCAAGCAATTTGACTGTTGCCTGTTTTTCTATAGAAGAAAAATCTGCAAGTATGCTGTCCTAAGCCATTTAGATGAGATTCATTTTCTAGACTTCCCTCCCATTTTGCACAATTGTATTATTATTTTTTCCAGGGCTTTTTTTTTCAGGTTTTCATCCTTTAGGCATCTTCCTATATAATTTCACATTCCTATTTTTTAACTCTTTGTCTCCCGCACCAACCAAACAGCTATGCCACTAGGATATGGGGGCTCCAACAGCCATGAATTCAAGAAAGGTTCAAGCAATGGAAAAGGCTGTCTCATCTATAAAATACTGCTTTCTTAACTGAAGCATCTCAGCTTTGTTGATGGTGGCAGTGGGATAGAAGATAGTAAGAAATCAGAATTCATTGAGACACATCAAGATACTACAAAAAGATGTAAAATGGTAATATGCACATCAGTTGAACTCAACCACATGGACACAACTTTGCAGTTTTCTTTGTCACTATATAGACATGATTTGACACAACCTCCTTCCAGGATGTATTTTAACGTCCCAAAGTAGCCTACACATTGGCATTTCCTGATGGTCTCCTATCCAAATCTTAACCAGGCCCAATCTCATTTAGCTTGAGCCCAGACAAGATTGGCCTAGGAACGACTCATAGAGGCAGTAAAGAATAAGAACTCTTCCCTATTCTGGCATTTAATAGCTTGCCAAACCACCAGAACCTATACTCCTCTAGACTCCCATATATCACCAGCTGCCTGGGAGCTACATTTCCGGAGGCTGTATGAAGATTCCTCCAGTGAGGCGAATCTGCCAACTATGAAGGACGTACCCAAATGGCACCCAGTTTCGGTGTCTGAAATTAAATCTCTCATTGATCAACTTAAGACAGGGAAGGCTCCGGGCGCTGATTTCATCCCTGCAGAACTCCTGAAGAATAATAGGGAGTGGTGGACCCCAGTCCTGGCGGCGCTATTTACCTACATCGATACTACTGGAAATATCCCGGAAGACTGGGGTTTAGCAATTGTTGTCCCAATCTTCAAGAAGGGAAACAGAGATGACCCTTCAAACTATAGACCAATAAGTTTGCTAAATATAATTAGCAAACTCTATGCCAAACACCTACAAGACAAAGTCAAGAACTGGCTGGACCATAATAATTTGATAGCAGAAGAACAAGCTGGTTTTAAAGAGGGGAGAGGCACTATTGACCAATGCCTGGTCTTGCAGCACCTGATTGAAAAATATGTGTCTAATAGAGCGGCATCACTATATGCTGCCTTCATAGACCTAAAGGCAGCCTTTGACTCTGTCACCAGAACCAAGTTATGGGAGAAGTAGGAAGCCGCCTCAATTGATCGTAGGCTTCTCCATTTATTACGTGCCTTACATTCCAACACGACCCTCAAGGTTAGGTGCAACACGCAAGGGACTCTCTCCATGTCAATTATAGCTCAAAAGGGGGTAAAACAGGGGTGCATTTTGGCCCCCCTGCTTTTTAACTTCTATATTAACGACATGGTTAAATGGATAAATAAACCAAACCACCACCACCCAAAAATAGGGAATCGAAGCATCGCCTTGTTATTGTATGCAGATGACGCAGTAATTCTTTCAAGGACACCAGTAGGTCTTAAAAGAGCCCTGCGAGCATTGCTCCAGTACTGCAATAACGATAAATTGGAAATTAACTTTCAGAAAACTAAAGTTATGGCCTTTGCTAAAAGGCCAAAACTCCGTTCATGGTACCTTAATGGACATAAAATAGAACAGGTGACCATTTTTAAATATCTGGGTGTTGTCATACACACCACCGGCTCAAGGAATGCACATTGCGAACATGCAGCTGCCATTGGTCAGAGATCAGCCAACGCCATTCTCAAATTTTTCCACTCGAAAGGAGGACATTATGTCCCAGCTGCAATTAAGCTTTTTCAGGCTAAGTCGCTTGCACAGCTATTGTATGGGACCCAGCTTGGACCCTCATCTTCTAGTTTCATACCTTTGGAGAGAGTTCAATCCAAATTTATAAGAGCAATTTTACAGATCCCTCGTTGTGTTTCTAATGCTCGCTTACGCCTGGAGACAGGACTGGTAAAAGTTGAGTCAAGAATCTGTATAGCTTCCTTAAATCTATGGCTAAAACTCAACTTTTTTCCACAAGGCCTTACACCACTAATTCTCCAAGACAAATTCTCTTCCTCATGGATCAAGGCTGTCGAATATAATCTCACAAAATTAGGTTTTTCTCCGTCTTCAATACTAGAGCTGGGCTACGACAAGGCAAAACAAAGCCTGAGACAAAGGGTAGAGGACATGGAGAGGCAAGCAGATCTAGAGAAAGCCCCGACATTTTTGGCTCCAGACTCTACTAGATATACTACTACCTCTGCGAGATATCTCAGCCAGCTAGAGACATTGAACCATCGGAAAGCCTTCTCACTTGCACGATGCCATGTCCTCCCCTCAGCCGTCTTGGACGGCAAATATAAAAAAATTCCATTGGATAAAAGACTCTGTCCTTGTAATTCTGGAGAGATAGAAACTACTGGACATGTCCTTCTACGATGTTCATTCTACAGAGATATTCGAATAAAATTCATTTCCCCGATAATTATGAGGTATCCGGGCCGTTCTGAAACCGAGTATCTTCAGATTTTGCTCAAAGATGAATGGATTACAGTCACAGCGCAGGCAGCAAGATTCTGCGCAGCAGCACTAAAGAGCCGACGTAACTTAGTGAAAAACTTACCATAAATATTTTACTTTCTTTTATAACTATTCATTTAAAATTTTTGATATTAACACTTAATTTTAATAGTTAATAATTAATAACCATAGGATGCCACAAGATATGGAACTCAACATAATGTAAAATAGGCTGTCTTCTTGATTTTATATACAAACGTTAAGTATTTTGCTAAACTAATTTTAGACATGGATTTTATTTATTTTATTATAGCTGAGAACCTTTATTGGCTACATATGGCGTATTTTTATTTGTACTGGTCTATGACTGTAATAAATAAAATTGATTGATTGATTGACAAGGTTGGCCAGGTGCTGCCATCTGCTGAGACACAGAGATGTGCAAATTCATAAAATAAAATATGAACAATATATTTAGCTGATCCAATAAATAAGTGATCCAATGCGGAACAGACCACATTTATAGGCTTGAAATAGTCACTTGTTCAAGATACTGGTCTAGGCTTTCATGGCCGGTATTTGTTGGGCAGTGTTGAGCTTCAGGATTGTGACTGTGGTCTAGACGACAGATTTCTTGACATTTCACTGGCAACTGTGGCTGGCATCTTCAGAGGCAAGGTGGTCTGCTATGCAGACCACAGGCAACTGAGCAGGGACTGACTATGCTCCTAACTTAATAGCCAGGTAACCTGACTTCTGATTAGTCTTCAGATGAGCTGGTTTCCTATTGGTGCAGGTTGGTGAGAGATGGTCTCTGTTTGTGCCCAATCCCAATTGGTCATTTTGGTGGTGTTGGATCCTGATTGGTCCTTTGTTCATGACAGCTTCTGATTGGTAATTTTTGGAATGCTGATCAGCCACAGTTGCCAGCGAAATATCATGAAATCTGTTGTCTAGACCCCGGTCACTAAACCCTGGAGCTCAACACTGCCCAACAAATACCGGCCATGAAAGCCTAGACCAGTATCTTGAACAAGTGACTATTTCAAGCCTATAAATGTGGTCTGTTGTGATACTGCTATTTTAGAATCTTTAATTAGGGGTACTGAAGGTTGCATCTGGGACTTCGTTAATGCAAAGCTTCTTAGTATTAACAGTGACTCATTGTGCCTACAAAAATTGCTTTTGAGATGCTAAAAAGCAAAGAAACAATTTGTAAGCAATAATTTTCAAGCAATCCAACCCAAGTTCCAAGAACCATTGTTGCTTAAAAAATGCTACCTCTTTGCTTTCTGTTAGTAGTTGATCCAATGATTCAAGCTGATGCTGTTTATATAAAATATCCTGCTGGAAAACAGACATTGTTTTCTCTTGTTCCAGAAATTGCTGGTTTTTAGTTTCTAGTTGAGACTGAAGCTATATAGGAAAGAAAGACTTTTTAAAACAGTATCTTACAATATACCTCCCCTATTCATCAATATTACAAGAATGCCCCCCCCCAATATTTTATAGTGATCTGAAAGATAGATTATCCATATTTTAACTGAGACATATAAATAGACAGCAATAGAGTAAGATTAAGACTGGGGAAAGAAATAGTCAGAGATACAGGGACTGAAAACTGAAAAGCAGAGCATTTGCTATAGTTTCTGGCTTTAAATGAACTTTGAGAAACCTGCAGAAATATGTTTACAATTATCTCACTCACTGTTGAACTCCAACCCCCTTTCATTACCAGCCTTGTGTTGCAGCAGTCTTTTTCCCCCAGTTGGAAAGAACACTGTAGTGACATATTGACCACAACTTTTGGTATTTCAAAGCCTGCAACTACAACTTCCAAACAGTGCTATTTCTTGTATAAGGGAATACTATACAGCAACAGCAGCATTAAGAAGCCATGAATAGCAATACATGCAGATATGACAGAACTGTGTTGTTGTTCTTTATCTATGTAGGGAACAAATCCTAGAATTGTTACTACAATTATTTTTCCTGACTTTGGAGAACTAAGAGACATGCAGGAATTGAAAAGGAAGAGGAAAGTGGGTAACAGTAGTTGCTGGGTGGCAACTATTGTTCAAGTTAACCCGTGCCAGTGGCAAATTGTACATTTATATTACATCCAAGCTCTTTCTCATGTGAATTGTGGGAACAATGTAACCAAGAAGAGTGAACACACTCTTTCTAATATTTTTATATCATCAATAGATAGCATGCGTTCCCTGGAAGCCAGCTGTTGTTTGCCTGCTGAAAACAGAATAGCATGGAAACTGTTCCTTGTGGCAAGGCACTTGTGGAAAAAAAACCACTCTACAGTACTATATTCTATCAACTGGAATACTAGCCTATTAATTTCTTGAAGTCTGCAGCAGCATGGAAAAAAAAAACTAAAGTCATGCAGTACTGCCTCCACAAAGAACTTATTGTATGAAATAGCTCCTATGCAAATACTTTTCAGATGGCCATGCTGTTAGCTGTTTACATATAGTCATCAAGCCCAGATAGAATATGGCAGAGGTATACCTTTTCTAAGTGCAAGAGCCCACCAAAATATTTGGGAATGGAAGGAAGTTTTAACTTCAGTAATTCATTATTACACAACTTCAAGACTTACTAAATCAATTTGTTTTTCCATCTCCTTGTGTTGTTCATGACTAATTAACTTTGTTTTTTCTAACATTACAGAGAACTGCTCTTGTTCTTCATTGATGTTTCTTTCTATGCTTTGAAGTTGAGAGTTCATTGCCTAGAAAAACAACCATATTTTTGTTTTTTACAATTTGACAACTAGTTAAAAATATTATATGGAAGTTTTGGTAGCTACTTTCTCACTGTACAAGTGCAGCTAGAAAATTAGCATAGGTATAAATCTTATACACAATTCCATACAGAAATTAATAAAAAAAACAATTTGCATTTTAAAAATTACATTAGAAATATGTTCTGAATAAAAAAAGAATCTTAGCACAATTTGTTTAACATCATATTAGATTAATGTATCTCCTTCTACTTCAAAATACTGAAAACAGAGTAAAGGACTGTTACCATTAATTCCTGTTCCAATTCAGTATTTCTTGCAACTGCAGTTACATAAGCAAAAGTTTTTTCTTCCAACTGTTTTTCAAGGACGGAAAGCTGAGAGGATTTTCTTGCTACCTACAAAGAATATGTACACAAAATGAAATGAACAAGGATATAGTTTTATATAAATAATGGTAACTTCCACATCCTGAAGATTGTTGCATCAATGCCAGTATGTATTTTTTCAGGGTTTAGGGCATCAGTGATGGCAAACAGCATCAGCTGTATTTAAGAATATACATACCTACATATATTATAAAGCCTAAACTCATTCATATTCACGGTTCACCCCATTTACCTATAATCTTATGTCATTTCTCCTTTGCTTTTTGTTAAAATAAACAGCATATATCAATCATGCCTGGGACAAGAAGTACATAGGTATCCGCTGTTTTTTATGATGACAGAATATACTGTTGCATTAGATTTGGGCTTGTGGAACTATGCCACAATGGCTATTATACACTTAGACACTGACAAATTATCCAAAAAAGCCTTAACCGTTCATTGGTTCAGTTGTGAGAATAATCTTAAGTCAATGTGAATTATTACTGTGAAAGAAACCACATCGAAAGGAGATCTCAGCACTAATAACCAGTGAGCTCATCCTAGCCAGAATATATTAATATAGATGAATTAATGCAGGGGTCCCCAACCTTTTTGGCACCAGGGACCAGTTCCATGGAAGACAATTTTTCCATGGACCGGGGGACGGGGTTTGCAGGTGGGAGCCAATCACAGGGACAGGGGCGGGGTTTGCAGGTGGGAGCCAATTGCGCAGACAAGGGCGGGGTTAGCAGGCAAGAGCCAATCGCGCGGACAGGGGCGGGGTTTCCAAGCGGGAGCCAATCGCGCGGACGGGGGGTGGGGTTTCCAGGCGGGAGCCAATTGCGCGGACAGGGGGTGGGGTTTCCAGGCGGGAGCCAATAGTGCAGATGGGGGCGGGGTTTCCAGGCGGGAGCCAATCGTGCGGACGGGGGCGGGGTTTCCAGGCGGGAGCCAATCGTGCGGACGGGGGCGGGGTTTCCAGGCGGGAGCCAATCGTGCGGACGGGGGCGGGGTTTCCAGGCGGGAGCCAATCGTGCGGATGGGGGGCGGGGTTTCCAGGTGGGAGCAAATCGCGCGGACCGGGGGGCGGGGTTTGCGAGCGGGGGTCAATCGGGCCTTGCGCTCCTTGGCCCGCCTCTCCGCACTTCTTTGCCACGCGCTGATAGGTGGAGGTGTTTCCTGTTCAGGGTCCCCACCAATCAGCTGCTCTGGCTCAAGCTCTTTCTTTGCACCTTCCCAGCTTCTTCCTGCTACCAGCTGCTCTTCCTCCGACTCATGGCGGCAGGGACAGGCTCATTCCTGACACCACTGCTCACTTCCTGCTGTGCGGCCCACTTCCTAACAAGCCGCAGCCCACTAGTGGGCTGTGGCCCACAGGTTGGGACCCCTGAATTAATGTATGTTTTTGGAATTTTAAAAATAAAGTTAAACCAGATAGCTCTCAAGAACAGACTTCTTTGTTTCCACTTACTTCTCGTTCCAAGCGACATGATTTTGCAGCTTTCTCTAATAGCTCTTCCTGTATTGTTTGAAACTGACTTGTTCTCTGGGCAATGTTGTTTTTTAAAGCAGCACTCTCTTCTTCTGATTTTTTCAGTTTAATACGTAGCTCTTCTAAATGTCTAATTAATATTTGCTTCTCTTTTTCAAACTGTTTACTGATAAGTTCCAATTGTTGCCATTTTGTCCCTTTAAAAATGAGACAATAATGTTTAGACATTTATCAAAATTTAGAAGGTACAATAAAGCCATGCATTTTTATCTAAGTATTGTTAATGTTACAGTCCATTGTTAGATTCGCACTGATAGTTTAGATGCACACGTTAGTCATAATATTTTGGTGCAGAATCCCCTCTTACCTGGTAATAAAAATATAGTAACATAGAACTAAAATGTTTGCTAAATTATGTCATTTAAACCCAGCTACCTGAAGCCAGTGTTTTACCTTACCTAATTACCTAAGGGGTGTGGTGGCTCAGCGGATAAGACGCCAGGCTTCTCGATCGGAAGATCACAAGTTCGGAGGTTCAAATCCCTAGTCCTGCGTGACGGAGTGAGCTCCCGCACTCGCCCCAGCTCTTGCCAACCTAGCAATTCGAAAGCATGCAAATGCAAGTAGATTAATAGGTACCACTTTGGTGGGTAGGTAACAGCGTTCCGCGTACGTCATGCCGGCCACATGACCGTGGAAGCGTCTTCGGACAGCGCTGGCTCTTCGGCTAACAAACGGAGATGAGCACCGGCCCCTAGAGTCGGACACGACTGTGCAGGGCAACCTTTACTTTTTTACGTTAGCTGTTTGGTAAAGAATATTTATGCATGGCTCAGCGGGTAAGATGCCAGGCTTGTCAATCAGAAAATTGCAAGTTCGGAGGTTCGAATCCCTAGCCCTATGTGCGGAGTGAGCTCCCACACTAGCTCCAGCTCTTGCCAACCTAGCAATTCGAAAGCATGCAAATGCAAGTAGATGAATAGGTACCACTTCAGTGGGTAGGTAACAGTGTTCCACGCGCATCATGCGGCCACATGACCATGGAAGTGTCTTCGGACAACGCTGGCTCTTCGGCTAACAAACGGAGATGAGCACCGGCCCCTAGAGTCGAACACAACTGCACAAATGTGCGGGGGGAACCTTACCTTTTTTACCCGAAGCCAGTGTTTTACCTTACCTAATAGTGGTAATGAAATCCAAAAGCACCAGCTGCTCTAGCCTATCCTTTCAGCTTACTTCATATTCAGGCAGTCATATCCAGGTATCAAAAGAGCAGCACAACTACTCACAGTCAAGGTGTCATGCACAATCGCCCCTTCCCTCCCCCCAGCCCTAGCTTCTCAGCTGCTGATAGACCCCAAATATGGGAAGACAGATTTCTGACAAGACTACATTCTCATCACCCAACCAGATTTCTGTAAAACATGCGGTCTGCCTTAACCATCACCATATTGGGTATGGATAAGGAGACTTATTCTGGATGGAGATGTCATTTACCAATAACAGCTTGAGACTAAGGCTACTGTTCAGGCCTCCAGCCTAGGACTGACTGAATAGCACCAAGTTGCTTCTGTAATGACATCACCAGTCCCTACCATTATACTTCTCTCTGCCTATTTCCATGGAAATCTAGCTCCCTGAACAAGTGTACTCCCAACTGCAGTGCAACAACACAGTAGCAGCAGAGGCACCAACAGCAGAAACTGAACAGTTGGATGCCTCCAACCAGTTCCCTGTTTCCCCCCACAAACTCCTTCCCAGGTACCACCTTGCCACACCACAGCAATGCCAGACAACTCCAGCAACACCAAGATTGAAAGGAGGTTGCTGTCTGAAAGCACTCCAACAGACCCCCCCACTGACTACCTTCAATCTCCTGCAGTAATCTTTGCGCCTAGAAATACAAAGTCTGTCACTGCCTCCACTTTTTCTCCCTCTATTTGCCAGTTATCAATCAAGCTGGTTGCCATAATCTTGTTTTTTTTTGAGGTTTAACTGCAACCCAGCTTTTGCACTTTCTTCTTTCACCTTCGTCATAAAGCTCCTCAACTCCTCCTCGCTTTCAGCCACCAAAGTGGTATCATCTGCATATCTGAGATTATGTTTCTTCCAGCGATTTTAACTCCAGCCTTGGATTCCTCAAGCCCAGCACGTCGCATGATGTGTTCTGCGTACAGGTTGAATAGGTAGGGTGAAAGTATACAACCCTGCCGTACTCCTTTCCCAATCTTAAACCAGTCCGTTGTTCCGTGGTCTGTTCTTACCGTTGCTACTTGGTTGTTATACAGATTCCTCAGGAGGCAGACAAGATGACTTGGTATCCCCATACCACCAAGAACTTGCCACAATTTGTTATGATCCACACAGTCAAAGGCTTTAGAATAGTCCATAAAACAGAAATAGATGTTTTTCTGAAACTCCCTGGCTTTCTCCATTATCCAGCGGATATTGGCAATTTGGTCTCTAGTACCTCTGCCTTTTCTAAACCCAGCTTGTACATCTGGCAATTCTCGATCCATGAATTGCTGGAGTCTACCTTGCAGGATCTTGAGCATTACCTTACTGGCATGTGAAATAAGTGCCACTGTTCGATAGTTTGAACATTCTTTAGTGTTTCCCTTTTTTTGGTATGGGGATATAAGTTGATTTTTTCCAATCTGGTGGCCATTCTTGTGTTTTCGAAATTTGCTGGCATATGGCATGCATCACCTTGACAGCATCATCTTGCAAGATTTTAAACAGTTCAGCTGGGATACCGTCGTCTCCTGCTGCCTGGTTATTAGCAATGCTTCTTAAGGCCCATTCAACCTCACTCTTCAGGATATTTGGCTCTAACTCACTGACCACACCATCAAAGCTATCCCCAATATTATCCTTCCTATACAGATCTTCCGTATATTCTTGCCACCTTTTCTTGATCTCTTCTGCTTCTGTTAGGTCCTTGCCATCTTTGTTTTTGATCATACCCATTTTTGCCTGAAATTTACCTTCAATGTTTCTAATTTTCTGGAAGAAGTCTCTTGTCCTTCCTATTCTACTGTCTTCTTCCACTTCCGCACATTGCTTGTTTAAAAATAATTCCTTATCTCTTCTGGCTAACCTCTGGAATTTTGCATTTAATTGGGCATATCTCCCCCTATCACTGTTGCCTTTTGCTTTCCTTCTTTCTTGGGCTACTTCCAGTGTCTCAGCAGACAGCCATCTTGCCTTCTTGGTTTTCTTTTTCTTTGGGACATTTTTTGTTGCCGCCTCCTGAACAATGTTGGGAACTTCTGTCCATAGTTCTTCCGGGACCCTGTCTACTAAATCTAGTCCCTTAAATCTATTCTTCACCTCCACTGCATATTCATTAGAAATATTAGTGAGCTCATATCTAACTGATCTGTGGGTCTTCCCTATTCTCTTTAGTCTGATTCTAAATTGTGCAATAAGTAGTTTGTGATCTGAACTAGTCAGCTCCAGGTCTTGTTTTTACCAACTGTATAGATGTCCGCCACCTTTGGCTGCAAAGGATGTAGTCAATCTGATTTCTGTGTCGACCATCTGGTGAAGTCCATGTATAAAGTCCGCTTTTAGGCTGCTGGAAGAGAGTGTTTGTTATGCACAGTGAGTTGTCTTGGCAAAATTCTATCAGCCTATGTCCTGCTTCATTTTGTTCTCCCAGACCATGCTTACCTGTAATTCCAGGTGTCATTTGACTACCCACCTTAGCATTCCAGTCTCCTGTAATGAAAATAACATCTTTTTGGCATATTATCCAGTAGGTGCTGCAGATCCTCATAGAACTGATCTACTTCTGCTTCTTCAGCATCTGTGGTTGGGGCATATATTTGGATCACTGTGATGTTAAATGGCTTACCCTGAATTCGAATTGAGATTATTCTATCGTTTTCTGGATTGTATCCAAGCACTGCTTTAGCCACTTTATTATTAATTATGAAGGCTACTCCATTTCTTCTGTGGTCCTCTTGTCCACAGTAATAGATCTGGTGGTCATCTGATGTGAAGTGGCCCATTCCAGTCCATTTCAGTTCACTGACACCCAAAATGTCTATATTTAATCTTGCCATCTCACCAATAACCACATCCAATTTGCCCTGGCTCATAGATCTTACATTCCAGGTTCCTATGGTGTGTTGATCTTTAGAACATAGGATTCGTCGTTCACCACCAGCACCATCGGCCGCTAGCCATCCTTTTGGCTTTGAGCTAGCTGCGTCATCACATCTGGGGCTAGTTGAACTTTTCCTCTGTTCCTCCCATCTTCCGATGGTATACCGACATATCTCTGGTTGTACTGATCCATTTAGTTTTCAGGGCAAGAATACTGGGGTGGGTTGCCGTTACCTTCCCCAGGGATCCTATTCCTGTTAGATACTGCTAAATCAACTGTATCTCCAATGACTACTTTACAAGTATTTCACCATTCCTGTAAGACTATCTGGTAGAAACTACGGGAAGTATTCTGTATTATTTCATCAGTCTAATGGAAAGTTG
The DNA here is from genome assembly GCA_023362775.1 of Charina bottae. Classification (NCBI taxonomy): domain Eukaryota; kingdom Metazoa; phylum Chordata; class Lepidosauria; order Squamata; family Charinaidae; genus Charina; species Charina bottae. The sequence continues at coordinate 26,709,513 of JALMGJ010000003.1, read as the reverse complement.
ATGAATCTGTTGCCTTCCAGTATATGTTGAATTACAATTCATTACAACCCTAACTTGCCATACAAATCAGGTGGCATGTAGATTAGATGCGGGCAACCTGTGATCACCAAGAACATTCCAGAAACATTATAAAACGTCCAATTTTAAGGAGCATAATTGAGGGGGAGGGGTATCTTTCAAAAATAAGAGTGAACATAGAAGCAGTTTGCCTCCCAAAGGCTTTCAGCTCTCATTCCCATCCGTAAAACTTGAGAAAAGGATTGAAAATTAGACTCGTCTCTTGCTGTGTGGTTATCTGCAGCTCACTAAAACATGGAGATGTTGATGGCTCCAGCTCCCCAAGAAAGTTGCCTGTCCAATGCAGAAGAACTTCATGTCCCAAAGGAGAGAAATTACATCAGTAAATGCCATATCAAGTATAACCTTGACCTACCATTACTACATAGCCTAGGAAGTGATCTGTTTAGCTTTATCATCTTCTGAACCACTGTGGTGATAGTCAGATTTAAGCATAATGGATGTTCTTGCCGTAAGATCCATTTACTGTACTTTCAAGTAGATTATTTTGAGAAGCAACTATCTAGTATGTTAGAAACAAATTACAGTATATTTTTTCCCTTAGATTTGCAGAAATACGGTGCCTTTATTACTGAGGTCATATAACCATTATACATACCTGTCTGATTTCCAATGAGTTTTATTGGTTCAGTTTCTAGGCCATGCAATTCTTGTCCCTCATCATCTTCAGAGAAATCTTGACCTAGCTTACAAGCCAGATATTCTGCCTGAAGTTTCTGAATTCCTGCTTCTTGAAAGTTAATTTTTTGCCTAAGAGAAATAAATAGTGTAGGGTAATTGGTTTATTTTTTATAACTCATAATGAATTTATTTAATCCTTAACAATTTACAATTAAAATAATACCTTAGCTCTTCTTTCAGGAGACTATCTGTTTCAGAACAATTACTGGGTATTTCATTAGAATGATTATCCTAAAAAAGATGGGCAAAAACAGACACAAATATAAAACAAAATTTGTTTTAACTGATTATTGATTGATTGAGAAATCATTCATGGACACCATCTAGCCCAATCTAGAAAAAAATGTAATTTTTAAAATAAAATATTTAATCATATACTCATCCACTGAAATCAAAAGCACCTAGAAGCAATTTTGATAGAGTTTAGCTAGGATTTCCTCTCATTCCACCCCCATAACACCCTAAGCCATTTTAAATATTGGAAAATTGTGAGGATATTTCCAAAGAATACGTAAAATAAGTGTGAAAAGAATGAAAAAGAAATATATGCTGTATATTTTTGTCTCCTCTACATCATTTCAATTTTTTATTTCCCTTCCCTCATTATTAGTTCTTCTCTTATATCAAAAAAGGGAGTGTAATTTATACTTTATAATATCTATCTCCATCAGGAGCAACTGTGCTTCCAAGAACACAAAAAAAGAAGAATGGCTTAGCAGTTCCTGTTTGGAAATGCTTTCTTTATGTACATAGTATGCTATTGGCAGAATATTTTAGAATAATTATCCAAGATTCATTTTAAATACTTCATTAGCTATTCAGCAACAGTCAGTGTACTAGTCAAGGAAGGCATGTGTAAATGCAGCTATCCTGTTCATTCAGAGAAAATTTTAAAACTTCCTTCCTTAAGCAAGAGCCCATATGTCCTCTCATAAATCCCATCTAAGACTGGGGATATCCCTAAAGTGGCATCTCAAAGGCTGGGCTTACACCACATGATAAACCCTGAGCTCACACAACATATTTGTATCATACAACATATTTATCACTGGTTTAATGTGATAGCTGGTTCACGCAATATGCTAAGACCATGATTAGGTTACCATAACATCCTGAATCATGTATTAGTCATCTCTATTACAGTCCAGTGTAGTTAATGTGTAAATCCCACCATAAAGTAAAACAATAGCGTTATAAGCATTACACAGATTTTTGGTCCTTCTATACAGGAATAGAAGTGCTCTTTCCTTTACACAGAGAAGAGCTTGCATTTTATCCTCTAGAGTTAATACATGAATTCTAGTCCTGCCTTAGGAACGAAATGAGCTGGGTGACCTTGGGCAAGTCACTCTCTCTTAGCCCTAGGAAGAAGGCAGTAGCAAATCATTTCTGAAAATCTTGCCAAGAAAACTGCAGAGACTAGTCCAGGAAGTCGCTAGGAGCCAATGTTGACTCGAAGGCACAGACACACGCATGCACACACACACAGTTCATAGATCCTTCAAAAGTATCAGAGAAATTACTGTACCTCCTTTGATCTTTGGGTCAATTGGGAAATAACATTTTCTAAAGTTTTCAGTTCAATTTTTGAACTTTGAATTTCTTGGCAATACAAATTAAGGTGATCTTTTTGTTGTGCAATTAGTGCTTTAAAGTCTTCGTTTTCATTTATTAGGGCATTTTTTTCTTCAAGTAGTACTTTTTGTTCTTGAAGTTTATTTTCAAGCATCTGATTCTTTTGTTGAGAATGTTTGAGCAGAAATTCCATTTCAGACATTTTTGCTTCCATGCTTTTAAGGTTCTGTGTTCCAGTACAGTTCTCTTCAGTTAATTGTCTAAAATACAAAATACAATTGAAGAGGTTCTTCAAGATTATGTAATTCTCAACATGACTTCTTTGACAATAGTTGTTTGATTCTCAATTTTATTTTGAAAGAGGATTCTAAAAATCAGGCTGTGCATTTACATACAATCTTTTGGAATATAAAATCTTCATTCCATCCTAATGTTTTTTTTTAAAGTCAGTCACAGAAAACTAATAACTAAAATTCAGTATCAATAATCTATATTTGACAACTTGGAGCCTACGGGCACAAAAGAACACACAACCTATCCATTATATAAACTGGCACATGCCAATCTTCATTTTTAATATCTATATGTGTATGTGTGTATGTATTATATGAGTGGCTGGATAGCATAGTTAGAACGCCGCCCTTTGATGTGGGAGACCAGGGTTCAAATTCCGGCTGGTACCTACCTTACCAGTAGGGGTCCTTGGGCAAAAATGCCATAAGGCTTCACCTGCCTACCTGTCAGTGACACAAACTAAGAGAGTCATGCTGGCTTGGACATTGCCCAGATTAACAAGGTCTGGGCCAGATGTTGGGGAACCAGGACTATCTGACAATAAGTGGGCTACTGGAACAAACCATACATGGACGAGACAAGAGAACTTGGAATTGATGGAATGGTACTACAAGAGTAGACCTAATGAGAGGGGATATATGAAACGTATGAGGCAACTATGGATGGACAGAAGACCTGCATCCACACTAACTGAGAAACAGCTACTGTAGTTACCCAATGCTTCAACAAAGTGAAGAGGAAGCTGTTCTCACAACTTGAGATAGACCAACTACACATTACATCCCAGACTCAAGAAGACCCAGAAGATCAACTGCAGCCAACACCTGAAGCTGGAATGTCACTGCCATCCACTCCATTACAGAGCACAGCAGTTGATATGAGGCATAAGATGATGGATAAACTAGCTACAGTCAACCCTCGAGACTGATTACCAAGGCTCAGTGGAGAAGTACCATCAGATAGTATGCTAGAAGATGCCAACAGAGCCCTCACGACAATCCCTGCTACCACCATAACTCAAACCAATGAACCAGTATACGCTACAGCCACTGTAATCCTGGAGATGCTTGGCTACACAATCAAGAACAGCAGTACATACCCACCTGGAAAATGAGGTTGGAGGCTAAGTTCAAGGCAACTCGGAGAGAAGTCAGCCAGCTGGTGGAACTACAGAAGGGTCTGGAGATTAAGGATAAGACTCGGCTACTGAAAAAATACAAGGGCCTGACTCCATCTGAAGCCCTAGAGACTGCTAAACAAAGGCTCACAGCACTGGTTACCAGGCTAAGGAGATACACTAGAGAGCAGAGGCCAAGAAGATAAATGCCCTGTTCACCAAAGAACCATCCAAGGTGTACTCCCAGCTGCAGTGCAACAACACAGTAACAGCAGAGCCACCAACAGCAGAAACGGAACAGTGCTGGAAGAACATATGGGAGAAAGAGAAGACACATAACACCAGTGTAAACTGGCTGCAGGACCTGAGAGCAGACCACAGAAATCTCCCAGAAGGAACCAGTCACCACCACAGTAGCAGATATCTAACAGCAGGTCAAGAACATGAAGAGCTGGACAGCACCTGGCACGGACATGATCCACACCTACTGGCTAAAAAAAACTAATAGCAGTGCATGAATGCCTAGCAGCACAGATGAACCAGCTGCTAGCAGCGGTCTCCCACCCAGACTGGCTAACACAAGGTAGGACAGTGCTGATCATGAAAGACCCCTGCAAGGGAACAGCGCCAGCCAACTATTGGCCAATAGCCTCCCCACAACATGGAAAGTCCTCTCAGGCATTGTAGCCGCCAAGCTACAGGACCATATGAGCCAGTACATGAGCACAGTTCAGAAGGGCATTGGGAACAACACCAGAGGCTCCAAACACCAGTTGCTCATAGATAGAGCAGTTGCCCAAGACTCATGGTCTAGACCAGAGCTTTCCAAACTGTGTGTTGCGACACAAAAGTGTGTCGCCACACACAGTCTGGTGTGTCGCCACACAACCCGGAAGCGCTGATCATCATCAGCACTTCCGGGTTTTCCTGCGGCGACACACCAACTGCAGCGTGCAAAACCTGAAAGCGGCAGCAGCGCTTCCGGGTTTTTGCGCGCTGCCGCACTTCCGGGTTTTCCCGCGGCGACACACCAACGCCGGTTGGTGTGTCGCCGCCGGAAAAACTTTGGAAAGCCCTGGTCTAGACAGACCAATCTGAGCACAGCCTGGATTGACTACAGGAAATCCTATGACTCAATGCCACACACATGTATTTGTGAATGCCTGGCACTATACAAAGTCAACAGGATACTAAGGACCTTCCTCAAGACCTCAACAGGACTGTGGAAGACAACACTGGAAGCCAACTCAAGACAGCTCATACAAGTGGCCATCAAGTGCGGCATATACCAAGGTGATGCACTGTCCCCACTGCTGTTCTGCATAGCTTGAACCCCCTCAGCCAGATAATCACAAGGACTGGATACGGATTCAAGTTCAAGAGTGGAACTACCATCAGCCACCTCCTCTACATGGGTGACATCAAGCTGTATGCTAAGAGTGAACGAGACATCGACTCACTGATCCACCTGTCATGGATCTACAGTGAGGACATTGGGATGTCATTCGGACTAGAGAAGTGTGGCTGGATGGTAGTAAAGACTGCCCTTGCTTTTCAGAAGTGGTTTGCCATTGCCTCCTTCCTAGGGCTGAGAGAAAGTGACTGGCCCAAGGTCACTCAGCTGGCTTTGTGCCTAAGGCAGGACCAGAACTCACAGTCTCCCAGTTTCTATCCTGATGCCTTAATCACTACACCAAACTGGCTCTCAAAAGCAATTTCATGTTTGTCTAAATACCAAAGTCTTGCATAGACACTTACCTCAACTGCTCTTTCATGTTTTCAAGCTCACTTTTATAGACATTACATTGTGTAAGCAACTTCTCCTTTTCATTTACACAGTTCATTAACTTTTTTCCTAAAATTTGTTCTTCAACTTGGACCTGAATAAAAGAAAAATATTATTCAGAACTAATCAACCTGCTATTTATCAGAATAATAGAGTTATTTATAAAAATAATAAAGGCGGGATAGAAAATAAATAAATAAATGTTTGTTTGTTTGTTTACTTCATTTGCATACCACCCAATCAACAAAGCTCTAGGTAACTAACTCAGGATAAAATAACACCTACAAAGAAAGAAACAAGAAAAAATAACCCAAATTATACGGTGGGGCGTGCGGCGGCGCGCGCGGTGGCGCGCAGTGGCGCACGCACGGTGGCGGCATGGGAGGGGCGTGCGGCGGCGCACGCATGGCGGCCGCCGTGCACGCGCGCGCTGCCGCTTCCGGGTGGTGTGGTGACACACCACGCTGTGTGTGGCGACACACTTTTGTGTCGCGACACACAGTTTGGAAAGCTCTGACTTAGATGTACAAAGATCTGAGGTGTGTCTATCTAAATGAAGATACAGAAGTTATATTTCTAGATCTAGTTCACATTCTATAGGATTTACTTTAAGGCAGAAATCCTGTTAAACAGTCTAGTACAATATTCTTTGGAAAAGGTTGACTGCTGTAGGAGGAAGCATAAGGATGAAAGTGTTTAGTTACAATGCTTCCATTTGTCCTTTGTATCACTTAGATCAGGGCTTTCCAAAGTGCCGCTGCTGGCGACACACCCAGCGGCGGCGGCGACACGCGCGCGCACGGCGACGGCGCGGTGGGGCGTGCGGCGGCGCGCGCGGTGGCGCGCAGTGGCGCACGCACGGTGGCGGCATGGGAGGGGCGTGCGGCGGCGCACGCATGGCGGCCGCCGTGCACGCGCGCGCTGCCGCTTCCGGGTGGTGTGGTGACACACCACGCTGTGTGTGGCGACACACTTTTGTGTCGCGACACACAGTTTGGAAAGCTCTGACTTAGATGTACAAAGATCTGAGGTGTGTCTATCTAAATGAAGATACAGAAGTTATATTTCTAGATCTAGTTCACATTCTATAGGACTGACTGCAGAATAGAATAGAACAGAGCTTTCCAAACTTTTCATGTTGGTGACACACTTTTTAGACATGCATCATTTCGCGACACCCTCTTACAGCAGGGCACAAGGCAGGCACTAGGACCTGCGTGGAATCACAGCAGGTTTGGAGGCAGCAGGGCACAAGGCAGGCACTAGGACCTGCGCGGAATCCTGGCAGGGCAGGTTTGGAGGCAGCAAGGCACAAGGCAGGCATTAGGACCTGTGCGGAATCATGGCAGGGCTCCGAGGCAGCAGCAGCCGTGACACACCCAGACACTGCAGCCGACACACTAACGTGTCCCGACACACAGTTTGGAAAGCTCTGGAATAGAAATTCAGCATTATATTTAAATTACCACCATCTATAGTTGCCTAAAAAGAGGTAAGATGATAAATATTGCTCAATTCATTCACATGTGAAAAACATCTTAGCTTTTTTTTAATTGGCTCTAGAACTTCAAAGCTTTGAAGTTTAAAGTGCTAATTACAAAATAACAAAAGAAAAGAGCCACAGAGATGAATAAACTAAAAGCTATCCTGCTCCTTGTATTTGGATAAACAGTTTTGGCCCAGTCTAAATTTGTTGCACTTTCAGGGACTTTGAGTTGTAGGCTTATTTTAGTTTTAAATAAAATAAATAAAGCAGGTCCCCTTGATGTTTTTTTTCTTAAACCTCATGGGAATAAAAAGTATATTGACCTATATCTGGAAAGCACTTAGCCTAATTGGACTCAGATTGAATCCCTCCAAGACAGAATGGCTTTGGATTTGTGGACCTAATGACTCCAGAGAAAGACCATCTTTGACTCTGAACAGAGTTACACTCCCCCATGGTACAGATGGATCGCAATTTGGGGGTCCTCTTAGACCAGGGCTTTCCAAAGTTTTCCCGCGGCGACACACCAACTGCCGTTGGTGTGCCGCTGCGGGAAAACCCGGAAGTGCCGCCATTGCGGGAGCGCACAAAAACCCGGAAGCGCTGCTGCCGCTTTCGGGTTTTTGCACGCCGCTGTTGGTGTGTCGCCACGGGAAAACCCGGAAGCGTTGATGATGATCAGCGCTTCCAGGTTGTGTGGCAACACACCAGACTGTGTGTGGCAACACACTTTTGTGTCGCGACACATAGTTTGGAAAGCTCTGTCTTAGACTGATAGTTCTTACTTGGTTAACAGAAGGCAGCTGTAGCTAGGAGGGCTTTTGCTCAGTTACAACTGGTATGCCAATTGTAACAATTCTTCATCAGGAGGCCCTGCTCAGTTACTCATGCCCTAGCTACCTCGAGTTGGATTACTATGATGCCCTGTACATGGGTCTACCCTTGAAGAACATTTGAAAGCTACAGCTGGTACAGAACATGGCAGCCTGGGCAATGATGAGTGAATCCCAGTACACCTGGGTAATCTCATTGCTTCAGCAGCTGCACTGGTTGCCAGTTGACTTCCAAGTACAATTCCAGCTACTGGTTGTCACCTTTAAAGTCCTGCATGACTCCAGAACTGGTTATCTAAGGGACTGTCTTCTCTCATAGTTATTCGCCCATCCAACCAGATAAAACAGGGTCCAATCTTTATGAGACTGCCATTTGACAGGGCCCTGAAAGTGGGGATTTTCAATAGCCAACCCCCCCACACACTCTTCCTGCAGAGATTCAGTCAGTACTGGCCCTCCTGTCAAACCTATCTGTTCCATTTAGCACAGGAGGAGGGTATGCTGTGATTGGAGATGGGGTTTGCAAGCACATGACTTTTTTATTTTCTGTTTTTTATATTTTTGAATTTGATTTTTTTATGTATAATTTGGGTTATTTTTTCTTGTTTCTTTCTTTGTAGGTGTTATTTTATCCTGAGTTAGTTACCTAGAGCTTTGTTGATTGGGTGGTATGCAAATGAAGTAAACAAACAAACAAACATTTATTTATTTATTTTCTATCCCGCCTTTATTATTTTTATAAATAACTCAAGGCGGCGAATATACCAAATACTCCTTCCTCCTCCTATTTTCCCCACAACAGCAACCCTGTGAGGTGAGTTGGGCTGAGAGTGAGTGACTGGCCCAAGGTCACCCAGCCGGCTTTCATGCCTAAGGCGGGACTAGAACTCAGAGACTCCTGGTTTCTAGCCCAGCACCTTAACCACTAGACCAAACTGGCTCTACAAATATGAATGTAATCATATGCATGTCTATTTAATTATCAGCTAATTTAGGACAATTAGACTTTCTCCTGGGTAAATCTGTATCCTTATGTATAAACTAGGATTATATTCTCTCTCTACCCTCCAAACTTAAATTTCTACTCTTGTGCCTTTAACAGCAAGGAATTATGTTTCTGATATGAATCTGATTTTTGTTGGCCAAGTTGCAATTACAGCAGAGGCAAAAACATATTAGAGAACAGTAGTGACTTTAGTTTTAGCACTAACATTTGAGTTCACAGCTCCATGGTATATAAAAAATTCTATTAAAATTACCAATATCTTGGGAATCTTTTCTTACCTTTTCCAGTTTATTCGTTATTTTCTCTTTGTATTGTTTAAATGTTCTTGTCAACTCCTCAGCATTATACAGTGCTTCATTTCTTTGCTGTTCAGTTCTTTAAATGAAAAAAGTAGCTCAGTTTAAACAGGTAAAACAAAATAATGGGTCATCAACAAAAAGACAGAACTTTAATACAACAACTGAACAACAGAGAATAATATATATTTGTTGGATTTCATTCAAATATATCTCATTTTTTAAAAAGCTTTACAGACTCCTCTTACATGATGATCTTCAAAATGGCAAGGAACTCAAATTACATGCTTTTTCAAAAGAAATTAGTAAATTTAGCTTTGGTCAAACATTCCTTCATAAGCAGGACTATTTTGAATATGGCTTGGAGCATAGCAGCAAACTTCAGCCTAAGTACTTATATCATAGAATATGCTCATTCACTAAAACAGAGCAACAGCATACTGTAAGTGGACCAATAATTTTCTACATCTATTTTCAAACCAATAAATTCAACTCTGAAAACAACTCGAAATGCATGCAAATTGGAAATATGAGATATTATTTCCTCCCCCGACTAGAAAACTGCACAAGTGAGGCACCATTTATTTCCATGCCAACAACAGCTTTGCAGATACAATGGTCAGATGCAGAGAACAAAGAATCCACTGTTAGCTTAACACTCTGTATGTTCAAACCAGTTCCTATATTTAAAAGGTAGGCCTGGATAGGGAACCCTCTGTTTCTACATGCTTTACATCATGTCTTTCTTTATATCACAACCCTGAAACTATAAACAAAAGAGAGAGAAATAGCAGGGCTATTTCAATGTCTCTGCAGAAAAGATCACCCTCTTTGGCCCTCCCCCAACTGTTACCTAGCAGCAGCCATTTCATCAAAATAACCCAATGATCCCACCAGTCATCATAATTGTAAATTTAAGCAGATTCCTGAGCCAGCACTTTTCTTTCTTCCCCTATTCAATTTTGCCTTGTCTACTATATCTTTTATATCAGGGGTCCCCAACCTGTGGGCCGCGGCCTGTTAGGAAGTGGGCCGCACAGCAGGTGAGCGGTGGTGGTCCGCGCGATTGGCTCCCGCCTGCAAACCCTGCCCCCGTCCGTGCAATTGGCTCCCGCCTGCAAACCCCACCCCCATCCACGCGATTGGCTCCCGCCTGCAAACCCCGCCCCCCTGGTCCATGGAAAAATTGTCTTCCACGACCGGTCCCTGGTGCCAAAAAGGTTGGGGACCCCTGTTTTACATTATAATCTTGATTATATGACTTTACTGAACTGTGTAAAATTCTTTAGGAGCTATTTTTCGTTAAACAACCATTTAAAATGTTTTACTAAATGAATATGTATGAATTGTAACACTATGTAATGAGATCTAATAAATGTACATACACATTTTGTTGTATCTATCTTTTTCCAAAAATTGTGCTTGATGAAAGATAAAAGGAATGAGACAGATAAGGTACAGGATTTCCTTTGGACTCACACTGCACAGAACCTCAAAAAAGTTATTAGTAATAAATAAACCAAGAGATTCCAGCCTTATCTAAACCTAGAATCATACTGACATTATTATTATTATTATTATTATTATTATTATTATTATTATTATTATTATGGTTGATTGCACAGTCAGCCAGATGTTTAGACTGGATTTGGCATTTTTGTCCACCTATCGAGTCCTTCCCAAGCACCTGGGATAGGGTGATGTTGTTGTTTGATAATATTAAAGGTATCGACGCAGGATGTAAGCTGTTCCAAGTAAAGCTGCCTTTTGCAATTGACTGGTGGTGATTTTGTCAATGCCAATGGTGTTTAAGTGCTGCTTCAGATGTTTTGGAATTGCACCCCAAAGTGCCTATTACTATTGGTACTATCTTTTTTTGCCACAGTCATTCTACTTCTATTTCCAGGTCCTTATATTTTGTGATTTCTTCTAGTTCTTTCTCTTCTCTTCTGCTGTCTCCAGGTATTGCAATGTCCACTATCCAGACTTTATTTGTCTTTCTTATCAGCAGTTAAGTCTGGGATGTTGTGTGGCAGATGCTTGTCTGTTTGAATTCTAAAGTCCCAGAGCACTTTAGCTTCTTCATTTTCTATTACTCGGTCTATTTTGTGGTCCCACCAGTTCTTGCTTGCAGGCAAGTGGTATTTCTTGCAGATATTCCAATGCACCATTGTTGCTACTTTGTCATGCCATTGTTTGTAATCAATGTGCAATCTTCTTTGCAGCAGCTAACTAGGTGGTCCACTGTTTCTTCAGCTTCTTTGCAGAGATGGCATTTGCTGTCTGGTGCTGTCTTCTCAATTCTGGCTTTATATGCATTTGTTCTTAAGGCTTGGTCTTGTACAGCTGGAATTAGCCCTCTGTCTCTTTCTTCAACTTTCCTGCTCTTAGCCATTGCCAGGTCTTGTTGTTATCTGCTTTGCCTGCTAGTTTTTTTAATGTACTGGCCATGTAATACTTTGCCTTGCCATGTCTCTTTTCTATTCTTCATTTGGTCTTTCTTATAGGACAGTTTGGTCTCTTTGGTATTCAGTAAGCCTTCATGGTGTACTAGCTTCAGTACATCTTCTTCACTGTCCTTCAGATATTCTTCCAATGCCCCTTTTTCTTCTTCAACTGTCTGGTGTACTTGCAACATTCCACGCCCACCTATACTCCTTGGTAAATAGAGTGTCAACATCGCTGCATGGATGAAGGGCATGATTCATTGTCATTATTTTTCTGGTCTTCCTATCCAGGGCTTCTAGTTCAGCTTGAGTCCTGTCCACTATTCCAGCTGTATATCTGATGACTGGAATTGCTGAGGTGTTAATCGCCTTGATGGTATTTCTTCCACTGAGTTTGGACTTTAAGATCTTCTTCACTCTTCTGATGTATTCACTACTAACCTTATTCTTGACTTCAGTGTGCCTGATGTTGTCAGCCTGAAGGATGTCCAGGTATTTGTCGGTATCTTCTTCATCCAGACTCTTGATGTTATTTCCATAGGGCATCTTGATTCCTTCAGTTTTCACTATTTTTCCCCTGTTGATGGTAAAGGTGGCACATTCGTCAAGTCCAAACTCTGTTCCAATATCTTGGCTGTATATTCGTACAGTGTTGAGCAGTGATTCCAATTCAGATGGTGTTTTTCCATACAGCTTTAGATTCTCCATGTAAAGGAGGTGGGATAGCCTGGCAGATGTTTTTGATGTCTGATAGCCATGGCCTGACTTGTTCAGTATTGTTGACGAGGAATCAATGCAATGACAAACAGTAGCGGTGATAGTGAGTCTCCTTGAAAGATTCCTCTCTTGATGTTAACCTCTCCCGTCTATCACCATTGAACAGCAACTGTATCTTCCACTGTGCCAGTGATCTTTGCGCAAAGTTTCTGATGTTTGTATTGACTCCTGTTATTTCTAGGAATTTGATTATCCAGTCATGTGCCAGGGCTGCTGTTGTTGTTATTAAATCTACTGCAGGATGAAGGCCTCTTCACTGAAGGTTATGGACTATAATCTACCACTCTGGTCCAGTGCAGGATGGTAGTTGGTTGTTTTTTGACTTCCCACTCTAGGGCTGAGAGAGAGTAAATAATATATTTCCTTAGTAATGTTTGATGTTTTTTAAATATTTCTAAGGCTAACCTATCTCTTATTATCATCTCCAGTCTAGAAAGAAAAGGAAGGTATTAAAATTTAATAATTCTGTAATTTTTTTTTAAAACTCAAAGAAACAAAGAAAATAGCAATAGATTTAAAAATAATTCATTAAGAATTCCAAATAGCATGGAAATTCTTGCTTTACTCATTCATTCCTCCTTATGATGGACAGCACAAGCCACATATATTTTCTCAGGGCCTTGATATACATATACAAAACCATTATCTCCCACTTATCAAAATCAAACGTAAAAAATCTAAGTCTAACAAATGCAATATACCTGAGAAAGCACTATTTTCTCTTGCGTTCAAGGAATTTTTATTGGTTCAAAAAGCAGTACAACCTGCTTATTTGTTTATATATTCAATATGCACACACATACACATCTATACGACATGCCACCAATACTGCTGAATGCTACTCAACTTAAAAATATTGTTCATCTTAAAAATTATTCTGTGCAAAAATTTATATTGTCAAGGTTTCAGAATTAAAAATAAAAAATGCATATAATTTGTCACCTCTTTCCTTGTTTGGTCCATCCAATTAAATAATGCTTCATTTTTCTATAATCCTCGTTTAATTTCTGCAAATCATATTCTTTTGCCATTAGCATTTTCTGGCTTTCCTCTAATTTATCTTCTGTATCTCTAAAGACAAATGAGAATACAGTTTTTTAAAACAAAATACGGTAAGTTTACTTATAGCAAAGATATTGGATAATGAATACTAACAGCTGGAGAGTATTCTCACCTCCCCAACTCCAATCCTATTTTCAGTATAGAGATTTGAAATAAACGGCCAAATTAATATAATAAAGCAGGGCTTTCCAAAGTTTTCCCGCAGCGACACACCAACCACCGTTGGTGTGTTGCCGCGGGAAAACCCGGAAGTGCCGCCATTGTGGCAGCGCGCAAAAACCCGGAAGCGCTGCTGCCGCTTTCGGTTTTTGCGCACTGCCGTTGGTGTGTCGCCGCGGGAAAACCCAGAAGCGCTGATGATGATCAGTGCTTCTGGGTTGTGTGGCAACACACCAGACCAACACACTTTTGTGTCGCGACACACAGTTTGGAAAGCTCTGTATTAAAGATTAGAATATTATTTACAAGTAGTTCTTGACCTACGACCATTTGGTCAGCGACCGTTCCAAGTTACAACAGCGCTGAACAAATGGTGGTAACGACCAGTCCTTGGAGTTCCAGCCATCCCAGCACCCCCACGGTCACATGATTGCAATAGGGTGCTTGGCAACCCGTTCGCACTTACAACCGGTTGCCAAGTGCTGCATGATCACGTGATCACCATTTGCAACCTTCCCTGATGGCTTCCTCAGAAAGTCAATAGGAAAGCCGGCAGGGAAAGTTGCAAGTCACTGGGGTAAGTCTCCCCCGCCCATGCACCCTACCCCAGCCCCTCTGCACTCGCCCCATGCCAGCCACTTGCACACCCCCACGCAGCCTCCCCAACCTGCACCACACCCCCACACCCTCCCCAACCTGCGTGGCGCCTCTAGCACACCCCCTTGCACCCTTGCCAACCCGCACTGCACCTCTAGCGCACCCTTCCTGACCCTTTCCCGACCCACACCTCTTGCACACCCACAGCACCTCTCATGCACCCCTTGCACACTGCCCAACCTGCGCTGCACCTCGCGCACCCCGTCGCACCCCCTCCCCGACCCGCGCCTCACCCCCTCGCACCCTTGTGCACGCTCCCCGACCTTGCCTTGCAACCCCGCACCCCCTCCCCTGACCCTCCCATGCATCCCCACGCATCCCCTCACTCTCTCCCCCACCTGGCAGCAGCCACTTACCTGCCTGTGGGCATGGGACTTGCAACTTCCTGCTAGTTTCCCCACTGACTTTGGTTGTGGGAAGCCGGCAGGAAGTTGCTTTGCCTAACGACCATGGGATTCAGTTAATGATGGCAACCGGGACTGCAGGGATTGCCGTTGCTAAGCAATGTGGTCGCGCTTTACGACCACATCACTTAGCGACGGAAATTCCGGTCCCAATTGCTGTTGTAAGTCAATAACTACCTGTATTCAAACTAGTTTTCTAGTGGATAGGAAGGAGTAGAATATTCATTCATTCATTCAATTTATATGGCTACCCATCTCAAACTAGAGACTCTGAGTGACTAACAACAATATTTTTTAAAAAAAACCATCAACTCCTTCCCCAGTAGAAAATAGACAATTGAAATTAAAAGAAACAAATAAACCCAACAATACAGATACAATACAAATATTTCAACAATGCTAATTAACAGGCTCCAATAGACACTCCAACTTCCAAGCTGAGGAACACAGCCATGTCTTCAGGGCCTGGCAAAGGCCAACAAGGTCAGGGCCAATGTGATCTCTGGGAGGAGGATGTTCCACAGGGCAGGAACAGCAACAGGAAAGGCTTTCTTCCTGGGTCCTGCCAGGTGGCATTCTTTAATGGACGGGACCTGTAACATGCATATCCTGCCAGATCTGATGGATGAGCTTTCAGATGCCCTTCAAGGGCAGCCCTATGTAGACTGCATTGGAATAGTCCATCTAGGAGGTGACCGAGGTGTGAGTGACAGTGAGTAGAGACTCCCATCCAGGAAAAGGTGCAACTGGCACACAACACAAAGCTGTGCAAAGGCTGTCCTGGTCACAGCTGCTACCTGTTCCTCGAACAGGAGCTATGAGTTTAGGAGGATCCCCAATTTTGCACAGGTTCTGTTTGGGGTAGTACAACTCCATCCAGAACAAGAGATGGAGAATCCCCAGAACCGGGGGGCCTAAAGCCCAAAGCCACTCAGCCTTGCTATAGTTGAGTTGGAGCCTGTTCTGTCTCATCCAAACCCCCAGTCTCCAGACACCGAGATAGAACCTCCACTTACTTGCCCAATTACTTGGACAGCCCATGATAGAGGTAGAAAGCTGGGTATCATCAGCATATTGATGAGATCTCACCCCATGCTGTCAGATGACCTCACCCAGCACTTTCATTTAGATGTTAAACAGGAGTGGGGAGAGTGTTGAGTCCTGCGGCACCCAGCAAAGCAAAGGCCGGGGACAAGACCTCTCCCCCACCCCACATCAACACCAACTGGAACTATCCCAGAGAAAGGAAGAGAACCAACATAACAGTGCTGCCCATCCCCAACTTCCAAAGCTTGTCCAGAATACCATGATTGATAGTACTGAAAGCCATTGAGAGATCTCTTGAACCACCCCCATCCTGCTCCAGCAAGATATCATCTACAAGTGCAATCAATGCCATTTTGGTCCTACACCCAGATCTGAAACCCAACTGGAAGAGGTCCAGATAATCCACCTTGTCCAAATTTCTACATGGCAACTCTCTCAACAATCTTCCCTAAAAAGGGAAAGGAGAGGCCACATGGGCTCAATCTGATCTGTTGCCCTCTCACTCCAGGCAGCAACCAAACCTGAGGTGGACCGATCAAACAAGTCCAGCCTCCCTACTGCAAGTGGGAGCATCAGAGAACTCCAGGGCCAACAGAGTGTGATCAGACCACTATAGAGGAGTGACAGTAGTCTCCTCCAAGTTCAGATCACTGCCACTGCCACTGCCCCAACAACAACTAAAAAAAAAGTTCTAGCATATGACTGTCATGAGTTGGGCCCTTGATGACCTGTCATGGTGGCCCTGAACTCCCAAGCCACCTCTGACTCTGTCTCCAAAGAAGGCAGGCTGAAGTCCCCAAGGACCTTGAGTCTGGGAAACACTACCACCAACCTGGCCATGGAGTTAAGGAACTCAGGCAGGAAGGTTGCTATGCAGCAGGGAGCCTGGTACAATAGCAACAGTCCCAAATGACACCTAGAGCCCAACCTAACAAGCAGGATCTCTATCTATGCAGCAGCACCTCTGGATACCACTGGAATATCTCAGATGACAATAGACACCCACAAACACACGCCTGCCCTGGGTTCTAAGTTGATGGCACACCTGAAACTTGGGTAGGCACATCTCCAAGGGGGAACACACCCCTCCAGGGCCAACCAGATCTTGCTGATACATGCCAGTTCAGCCCTCTTATCAGTGATCAAATGAAAGATGAAAGAGACCTTATTACAGACTGACCTGGCATTCAGACCTTTAGAGGTCCTGGCATTCAGAAGAAGCACCAAAAGTCAGGGCCTCTAAAGGTCTGAACGCCAGGGCAGTCTGTAATAAGGCCTCTTTCATCTTTCATTTGATCACTGATAAGAGGGCTGAATTGGCATGTATCAGCATTCTGATGACCAGGAAATGAGATTGAGGGCAGGGAGTCAGAGCATTGCACACCAGGGCCTCATTCCTCAAAAACTGCTTACCCCACCTCCACCACTTCCCACCATATTTCCCCATACCTATCATCCCAGAGATGTTCTGGCCTGGCCTTACCCCTTCAGAAATCATTCTCCCCAACCCTATACTGGCCAGTCCCCAGGTCAGAGAGTCCCAACCACATCCCTGAACACACAACCACATGTACCAGGGTACTAGGGTGCTTCTGTTTCAGCAGCTTCAGCCACCCAAAGAGATACCCTATATCTGTATTGAGTGGAGGGTATCCACTCAACAAATATCCACCACCTGGCACACCCAAAGGCATCTGCTCCCACCAGACTATTGGGGTGCCACCTCCTACCTCCTCCAACCGTAGGTTCTCCCGAGGGAAAGGCTCAACACCTGGATAGCAACAGATTACCCTCCACCAAAGCAAAACCCCTTGCCCAAAACCCAGTCCATAAACTTCCAGTCCTCATCTGGATGGTTATAGATGTAAAGACCAGAAGGACCACTGAGAAGCACAGCACAATAATGGTGGTTATGCTGTCCTTTCCAAGACTTGGGAGTGAAGAAAGGTGACACAATGGCTGCCAACCCATGTGGAAAGCTAAGCTGAAGTTCCACCAAACCAACCCAGCCACACCACCATTGGCCCACATGTTGCCATTAGCCTGCTGCCACTAGAGCTCTGCCATTGCCAGGAATGAACTGGTCTTCTGTGGCTGCTGTCAGATCTCCCACAGACTCCACTGCCTGCCAAACTACGCTGTGGAACCTCTTCAGTGCCATTGGACCTGCTCATATCAGCACACCACGCTCCAACCAAAAAAACAGCTGACTGGTGTGCTGGTATGGCAATCCAACTCTCCAGCCGCCAGCAACTCCCCAAAGCCTTTTCTGATGTTCCTGGCAATGTAGGTGGTGATCGGCTCGCATGTTTCTTTCCCAGACAGCCCAAAGTTCCAACAAGGGATATGAACTGAGCTAGCCCAGTAAACAGCACTTTAAAGCCATCCTCTCGTTCTGGTGTCTGAACTATTAAATAGAGTCTGAACTATTACTGACCTCCAGTAATATGTTAGTATGTTTTAAGCCATAATAGATTCTTGTTCATTCATACTGCTGAATGAAAGGCAGCATAAAAAACAAATACATAAATAATATATTGTATTACGCATTTTGCCCAAAGCAACCAAAGCATTATTTTTATAACTAATTTCAAAAATCTAAAAGCATGATGAGTGCTACAAAGCATAGGACCAATTGGTGATCAGCTGTTCATCAGTTCCTACCACTGACATAAGTCTGTTTTTCATAATTCTCTAATATTACAACAGGACAGTAGACAGCCTCAGTGCAGTTGTGCCACTCCTGTGGCAAAGTAGAACATGGAAACAGGTGCCTCCAGTATCAAACTCATACTTCCAATTCCTTTATTATCAAAGAAATGCCTTATGTTTATTAATGTAACTAACAAGCACAACATGATTTTACCATTGATAGATAAAAACTAGATAAAATCATAAACTAGGGGCAGGCATACTTTAAATATATATATTTTGCCCAGCAAAGGCCATACAGAGCAGGGCAGTAGAAGGTGGTGGGATTTGGGATCTAGTTTCCTCTTCCTATCTTTTAGGGATGTTATATCTTTTGAAGACGGTATAAGCCTTTTGGAGGCTTAATGCACTCATTTTATTTCAGTTCCAGACAAAAAGTGATGGGCAATCACATTGTTGTGATTCAGCACTTTGCTTCCAACTTTTGGCTAGGTGATCCTGAGGGCCTGGGAATCATAAAAAAAAAAGATAGGGAACTGTAGCAAATGTATTCTGTACATTAGAGAATGAGATCTAAAGCATATATTTCCAATCTGAAACTGACCATGTTCCCAGTAATGTCCAAATTTGGTTAACTATAACTTATTTAGACTGATTATGTGCCATCAAGTTGGTGTTGACTCCTAACAACTACATAGATTGACTCCTAACAACTACATAGATTGATTTTCTCCAGGATGATCTATCCCAGCCTGGTCGTCCAGATATTCCAACAGTGTACCATTACCACTGTGAGGCCAACTATCTTGCTGCTGGTTGTCCTTTTTTTTCTTTCCTTCCACCTTTCCCAGCATTATGAACCTCTCCAGAGAGCTAGGTCTTTGCATAATGTGTCCAAAGTAGGATAATTTGAGCCCTGTCATTTATGCCTCGAGTGAGATATCTGGGTTGATTTTTTCGATGAGCCGTTTTTTCTTGGCTGTCCATGGTATTCTCAGGAGTCTTCTCCAACACTGAAGTTCAAAGGCGTCAATATTTATTTATTTAGTTTATTCAATTTATATGACCGCCCATCTCCCCCAACGGGAGGAGGCTAGGATTCCTAGCCTGCTTCTTCAAAGACCAACTTTCGCTTCCATAGAGCATCACAGGGAACAACATGGTTTGCATGATTCTATCTTTGTAGGTATATACACATCATGGCATTTGAATGTTTTTTCCAATGTTTTCATGGGTGATCTACCTAGTACAAGTCTGGTATATTTCTTGACTGCTTGTTCCTTTACTGTTGATCCTAAAAGGCAGAAGCTATCCACCATTTCAGTATCTTCACTGTCAATTCTAAGGCTGTTGTTGTACCTGTTATCATTAGTTCGCTCTTCTTTAATATTAGTCCTATTTTTTTCACTGTGCTCCTTGACTTTCATTACTAGAGCTTCCAAATCTATCAGAGAAGACTCTTCAGCAAAGCACAGGTTATTGATGTTTCCTCCTCCAGTTTGAAAACCATGTTTTCTTCCAATCCATCTTTCAATATGTATATCCTCCTGGTTGTGAAAGCAACACTGTTCCTTCTTTGTTTTGTTTTTTTATTTAAAAGACTTATATGGTTTTTCATGTTCTGAGTAGTAAACAGTATGATCTTCTGCCTGAAAGTGTCCAATTCCAGTCCATATCAATTTGCTGATGTCTAAACTGTCAATGTATATTTAGACTGTAGTTATTAAAAATAAGTCATGATTAAACTGTAGTTTATTACATTATATGTTCTTAAACCATAAATTAAACACAGTTCCCTGTCTTCAGATGTCTCCAGAAACTGCAAATAATACATAATCAGAAATAGATGCTCATGTCTTTGTTTAGCACAAGACAAAGAACTGGATAATGTGCAAGCTTGAAGCTTAAGACAGCTTCAAATAATATAAATCACAGCCTTCCATCATACCTGAACTGAGACTCATTGTATATGCATCCTTAATATGATCCAATTTTTACTGGATGGGAAGTAAATTCTATTGAAATCAATGAGATCATATCCAGGGATTAGAAATTCAATTAAGGCAATGTTGATTTCAATGTGAGTATGGATCAGATCACATCTTATTTTCAGAAAGGAAATCCCAACTTGATACAGTGTTCAAACTTTCATCTCAAATGGAATGAGTGAACCAAGCTCCAACTGGAAACTAGTGAGTGAACCAACCTTGCACATTAGAAAAATTAATTTTAAAAATTATTACTTTAGAAGACTATCCTGAGCTTGAATGTCTGCTTCCAAGCTTGCTATCTGTTCTTCTAACATTGGAATATTGACTGAATGTGTACCCAAAGCAGATTCCAGGAAAGATACCTGGAAAAATAAGGGAAAAAGGAAGAATCCATTATTGTTTTTGAACACGATCATTCACACACTCATTTGATTACAAACTTCCCTTTTCAGTCTATTTCTTTGCTAATTCCCAGTAGGCTAATAACTTCAATAATTCCCAATAGACTATTTCTTTACTAATTCCCAATATTTTTAATCCGCACATAGTATAATACTTTAAGTTAGTAGATAACATAACAAAAATAAAAATATTCTATGAAGAATATTTGTCTTTTTTATTTAAAGTTATACTTAAACAATGACAGACAATTATAACATAAAACAAAGCCATAAAAATGTTGCCAGATTAGGACTGCTTCATGACTAACATTTTTGGTGACCTAAGATTTCTGTAGATGCTTAAAATGTAATGTGTGAAAGAGAGAAATATAGGTATCTCTCAAGTTTACAGTCTGTTGCAAAACCAGGTAGCTTTTTTCTTTATATAATATGGAACAATGGTTTCAATACAGTAAATATACATCATACTGTCACTTTAAGAATTGATTCCTCCAAATCTGAACCAAGGAAAAGCTAAAAACTGCAACTAAGTATTTATAAATGCTGCTAATGTAAGAACTTTACTTTACACATTTCAATTCAAGATAAAGGAGAAGAATATTATAGGGTATAAATTAACAATACAACATGTATTAAAACGTATGTACTTTTTAAGATACCTACTTGTGCTCTTGTCTGGTTCAGTTCAAACTTTATAGTTTCAATTTCATTCATTAATTTGTGGTTCTGGGAAATTAATGAAGCATTATTTTCGCGGACTACATTCAGTTTGTCCCTTAGTAGTTCATTTTCCTCTTCCATGCTCTTATCAAAAGCTAGTAAGTATGTCTACAAAAAAAAATAGGATTTGTAATACTTATCAATACAAATGTTGCTCATTTTTAATTTCTATGACCAACAATGTCAGGATTTTGGATAAACAAATCCATAAGTAATATTGGCATACTGCTAGAAACAAGCAAATTCCTAAATAATTACTTTGTTCCTAGGTTTCCTTGGAGATTCACTGTTATGCCAAGACATTTTGCTCGTGGTATTATTCTGTAATTCAGAAGGATCAACAAGATCTTCCAGTGTCAAAATTTCAAGCTCACTGTCATGAATGCTGAGGTCAGAATTATGTGAATTATTACTGGAAAAACAAAAACAAAATAAACATATTCCTTTGATTTTATTTCACCAATTCTTCTTATAGAAGATCTCAAATTTAGGATATAAACACAATGTAAATCAAGCATACAGTGAGGCAAAAAAGTATTTAGTCAGCCACCAATTGTGCAAGTTCTCCCACTTAAAAAGATGAGAGAGGCCTGTAATTGACATCATAGGTAGACCTCAACTATGAGAGACAAAATGAGAAAACAAATCCAGACAATCACATTGTCTGATTCGGAAAGAATTTATTTGCAAATTATGGTGGAAAATAAGTATTTGGTCAATATCAAAAGTTCATCTCAATACTTTGTTATATATCCTTTGTTGGCAATGACAGAGGTCAAACGTTTTCAGTAAGTCTTCACAAGGTTGGCACACACTGTTGCTGGTATGTTGGCCCATTCCTCCATGCAGATCTCCTCTAGAGCAGTGATGTTTTGGGGCTGTCACTGGGCAACACGGACTTTCAACTCCCTCCAAAGGTTTTCTATGGGGTTGAGATCTGGAGACTGGCTAGGCCACTCCAGGACCTTGAAATGCTTCTTACGAAGCCACTCCTTCGTTGCCCGGGCGGTGTGTTTGGGATCATTGTCATGCTGAAAGACCCAGCCACGTTTCATCTTCAATGCCCTTGCTGATGGAAGGAGGTTTGCACTCAAAATCTCACGATACATGGCCCCATTCATTCTTTCCTGTACACGGAACAGTCGTCCTGGTCCCTTTGCAGAGAAACAGCCCCAAAGCATGATGTTGCCACCCCCATGCTTCACAGTAGGTATGGTGTTCTTTGGATGCAACTCAGCATTCTCTCTCCTCCAAACACGACGAGTTGTGTTTCTACCAAACAGTTCTACTTTGGTTTCATCTGACCATATGACATTCTCCCAATCCTCTTCTGGATCATCCAAATGCTCTCTAGCAAACTTCAGACGGGCCCGGACATGTACTGGCTTAAGCAGGGGGACACGTCTGGCACTGCAGGATCTGAGTCCCTGGCGGCGTAGTGTGTTACTGATGGTAGCCTTTGTTACGTTGGTCCCAGCTCTCTGCAGGTCATTCACTAGGTCCCCCCGTGTGGTTCTGGGATTTTTGCTCACCGTTCTTGTGATCATTTTGACCCGACGGGGTGAGATCTTGCGTGGAGCCCCAGATCGAGGGAGATTATCAGTGGTCTTCTATGTCTTCCATTTTCTAATTATTGCTCCCACAGTTGATTTCTTCACACCAAGCTGCTTGCCTATTGCAGATTCAGTCTTCCCAGCCTGGTGCAGGTCTACAATTTTGTTTCTGGTGTCCTTCGACAGCTCTTTGGTCTTCACCATAGTGGAGTTTGGAGTGTGACTGTTTGAGGTTGTGGACAGGTGTCTTTTATACTGATACCAAGTTCAAACAGGTGCCATTACTACAGGTAATGAGTGGAGGACAGAGGAGCCTCTTAAAGAAGAATTTACAGGTCTGTGAGAGCCAGAAATCTTGCTTGTTTGTAGGTGACCAAATACTTATTTTCCACCATAATTTGCAAATAACTTCTTTCCGAATCAGACAATGTGATTGTCTGGATTTGTTTTCTCATTTTGTCTCTCATAGTTGAGGTCTACCTATGATGTCAATTACAGGCCTCTCTCATCTTTTTAAGTGGGAGAACTTGCACAATTGGTGGCTGACTAAATACTTTTTTGCCCCACTGTATCAGCAAATAAACTTTAGTTCTACATAGTTATACCTATACAGCTGTTCTCCCAAGTCTTGTAAAGTTCTTTCTGTTTTCTTTAGGTGACTTCTTAATACTACAATGTTAGCAAGCAAATCGTCCACATCTTCATGGTGATCATTGGAAGCCCATAAGTTAGGTTCCATTTATATTCATTTGTCTGAAATAAATAACTAAGAAGAGAATAACCACTTTCCACTGTTTGAAAAATTTGCTTTTTAAATCTCATCATTACAGAAAGCAAGAGTTAATAGAAACGAGATGTCAACGCTAGCTGCACAAATACATTCAGCCATTTTCATACTACCGTTTCTTAACATTAATATCTGTCAAGATGATTGGTTTGGAAACAAATTAAATTTATGGTCATTTATAATTTAGAAAAAAACCGTAAGTTGTGTAATGACACTCATAAAGCAAAACAATGATGAATATAAGATAACAAGTAGGAGAAAGTGCCCTGCATAAAGGCAAAGGGTGCATAATTCTCATACTATGCTTTACAGAAATCCTACCAACACAGGGCCTATACTGTACTGATTTTAATGCCATGGAGGTTGATTTCAAGGTAATGCTGTTTATAATGCTGTATTCCTTCATATTAGTACATTAGTATTCCTTACATACTGATGTATGGTGTTGCTCAAGGTTCACTCTAAATCTTTATTAGGAAAATCGTCAAGGCACTTAGAGTTAGGGTTAATGAGAAGTTAATGCACAGTGCTATTCCTCCTTTTCCATCTGTTACCAGGAAAGGTGCTGATGTACTAAATCTGTGTCTAGTGGCAGTGATGAATTGGATGAGAGCTAAATTGAGATTTAATCCAGACAAGATATTCCTGATTAGACCACTGAAGGAGACACCAGAACAGAATTTCAGCCTGGATGAGGTAGCACTCTAGAAAAATAAGGTTCATAGTTTAATACTTAGAGTCAGCTTTGTTGGTTAAGATCTCTTTATTTAGGAAGACAACATAAATATTATTTCAATATATTATCTGTTATCTGGTTTTATTGAACAGCTTTTTCGTAATTGAAACCACTTTTTCTTTTAAAGTTTTTTACAGTTACAGTAGTTTTAACTGGGTTAGGTTTTCTGAGTGGTAGGCACCACTCATTTTAATCTGTAAGTACACTTTTGATGTCACACCCTTATACATTGAGCTGATGTGAATGTTAACATTATTTAACTTTATTTTTTACAACTTATATTTAACCCATTTTCTGAATTTGTTCAAGACAGCCAATCCTAACCAAACAGTCTAGGTTCATATAACAGTTTGATCTAGTGGTTAAGGCACCAGGCTAGAAACCAGGAGACAGTGAGTTCTAGTCCCACCTAAGGCACAAAGCCAGCTGGGTGACTTTGGGCCAGTCACTCACTCTCAGCCCAACTCACCTCACAGGATTGTTGTTGTGGGGAAAACAGGAGGAGGAAGGAGTATTAGGTATGTTTGCCACCTTGAGTTATTTATAAAAATAATAAAGGTGGGATAAACAAATCAATCAATCAATCAAATAAATAAATATTAAGCATTAAAGTTTTTGTTGGTCTAGAATCAACCAAGCTTAACATGCAGTGTAGTTTTTAACTGACTTGGTGAGCCCAGGCCCTGGGTACTCTGGCAGACAGACACAAGAATTAGGGCTTTATAAAAAACAAATGACAAAAATGAGTTCAATCATATCATTCATAGATAAGAGAGCCTGAAACTGTCACTAATTCCTCTATCTCAGTGTTTCTTAGAATGTAGTCCTAGGACTCCTGGGGGTTCCCTCAAGGCCCACTCAGGGGTCCTCAAAATCAAAATTATTTGCCAGATATTGAAGATATTTGCAAAAATTTAAAACAATGACACTCTTTATTTTTTTATTTGTTAAAAATATAGGGTTTTTTCATGGAAAATAGTTAAATTTATGTTAATATCCAATGGGTTTAATATTATTTTTACATGATTCAATAAATAAATATTCTATGAATGCATCAATTTTAATTTTTAATATGGTAAATATTGATAAATATAACTCATACAAACAAAAGCTCTTTTGGGGTCCTCCATAATTTTTTTAAGTGGTAAGAGGTCCTGAGAGCAAAAAAAGTTTAAGAGACAGTGCTCTAGCTCGATCTACACAATCACAGTCTGAGCCAGGTTCAATGATCCTCCCTGTTGTATCAGAATTTTCCACAGATGTGCTTCTCCGCCGCCTCATCTTTATTTCTGAAACTCAGTTCGTTCTCCGCCACGACCAACCGGTTGAGACTTTTAATATTTGTCCCTCACCTCTTTTTGATTTCATGTTCTCTCTCACTGCTCCGGGTCCCCAAAAGAGTAATGCTCCCCCTCAGGGCCACCGCCACCTTCTCGCCCGCAGCTCCTGAACCGCCTCGAGGACGCGGGTTCCAGGCCAGAGCTTCCCGTTGCTTAGCAACCCTGCTTCCGCTTCCTCCTCCTCCCCCTTCTATACAGTGGGCGCTCTTTGTGTCCCCAATGAACCCAGAGAGCGCCGCACCACAGTGGTCCAAATATAAAAGAGCTCCAAGCGCCCTCAGATTGACAGTTGGGAATAACGTTACAACAGTGACCCGCCTAGATAGGCTAGAATTGGCGCTCCCACGAAAATCCCTTTCTTACCCCCTCCCTCTATGATTTATAAGCAGTCAGCGTGGCGCTTCGCTTTCGCCTTTCAAATCCCGGTCCTCGGAACAACTCGATCTAACCACGCCGGACGCAGATAAAATGTCCGTGACTAGTAGAGAAGACGCTTAAAAGGAAGCGGTCGCCGTCTACTGGTTCGCTATCTCGCCTCCTTGCACCCTTGGGAATGGTAGTTCTGTGGGGTTCATTCTTTCCGCTCCCCGCTCTAACTCGAACGCGCGGCTGACTACACTTCCCACAGTGCCTTGCAAATCCAGGCCATTATTACACCTTTACCCTTAGAGATCGACCCATTTTAAAAAGGGTGTCTCTTTCTTAACACAACCCGCCTCCACAGGCTGTGCATTGTGGGAATTCTTTCTCCTCCCGCCTCCCCCCCGTACATCCAAGCGCGTGAGACAAGCGAGCGTTTAGGCTGGCGCGTGGGCTGTGCTGTACGGCTCGTGGTTTCGAGACTTTCCCGCTTGTGGAGCTTCGAGAACGCGGCGACCATGGGGACGGCGACTGGGCAGCGTTTGCTAGTCTTCGTCTCGTTGCTGATGCTGCTGCCTCCACCACCGCCTAGAGTTTTGGGGTTTGTTCCTTCTCTAGACAGCGACTTCACCTTCACGCTACCCGCCGGCCGGAAGGAGTGCTTCTTCCAGACCATGAAAAAGGCGGCCACGCTGGAGATCGAGTACCAGGTGAGGAGGGAGGTGGAAGATCGGGAATCAACGCCTTCCTGAAGTCTTTGGAATCGTGGCAGCAAGAGGGGGCAGCACGTGTGTTTATAGGCGCCCCAGTACCCAGTTTGAAGTTAAGTGCCCGAGTTCTAAAAGCCGGTGGGCACATCCAGGAAGCCAAGACAGAAAACTTTTGACTCAACCCGCAAAGGAAAATATTCACATCAAAGAGGAAGTATGCACCCGCAAAGGCACTGTCCAGGAACAGGTTCAAATCTGTGGTTTCCAATTTTACTGCACACTTTTATTTTCGGTTCTAGAGAGCAATGACACAGTACTGATCACTGTGCCCAGATTCACAATGGGGACTGGCAAGGCAAGAACCTTGCACTAATACTGCAGAGACAAATATGATCATGTGAAGATACTCACTTTGCCATCTTCTGTTTCATTTTGGCTTTAATATAAAAGTAGCAAATCAAATACTTGGAACCTATTCGCCTTCATTATTTGCAGTACCAAAACTTTAAAGCAGGGTTTCTCAACCAGGGTTCTGTGGAATCCTAGGGTTCCGCAAGAGGTCACTAGGGGTTCCCTGGGAGATCACAATTTATTAAAAAGATTATTTCAAATTCAGGCAACTTCATATTAAAGAGGTAAGTTTCATTATTTATTTTTAGTTTAAGAACACTGTTAATGCATGTATACAGGCCTACACATGAAACAAATATAATTTTTTAACTTCTGGCCTATATTAGAGCCTGAATGTGCAGGGGTTCCCCGAGGCCTGAAAAATATTTCAAGGGTTCCTCCAGGGTCAAAAGGTTGAGAAAGGCTGCTTTAAAGAGTCAAGAATCCAAATCACTGGCCCTCTAGCCTTCCCCAACTTGGTACATTCCAGATGAATAGGTTACAAATCCCATAATTTCTTATAGTTTGACCATTGGCCATGCTTGCTGGAATAATGGGAACTTGAGTCCTGCATGTACATGGGATGGCTGCTCTAGCTTGAAGGAGTGTGGCAGTTCATGTTTGTCTTACAGAGCAAACAGACTAGCTAAATATCAATGAACAAAGTTTGATCAAACTGGTTTTTAGATGCTCAAACTGACAAGTCTACATAACAAAATTCTGGAATGTACTTAGATTGTGAAAGCCACATAAGCCTAAGATGAGCTGACTGAGATGAACAGATAATTTAAATGAGAATTGACTACATTGGAAATTAGCAATGTTTCTATTCCGGTGGCATGGAACCACCTGTCCTGCTTATTGTTTATGTATGTTGTTACTCTACTCCATAACTTTCCAAACTGTGTGTCGGGACACGTCGGCTGCAGTGCTTGGGTGTGTCGCCCTGCCAGGATTCCATGCAGGTCCTAGTGCCTGCCTTGCGCCTGGCTGCCTGCAAACCTGCTGAGATTCTGCGCAGGTCCTAGTGCCTGCCTTGTGCTCTGCTGTAAGAGTGTATCACGAAATGATGCCCTGCTGTAAGAGTGTGTCGCGAAATGATGCATGTCTAAAAAGTGTGTCACCAACATGAAAAGTTTGGAAAGCTCTGCTCTACTCTGTATTTCATGGAGCATGCTTTATTAATGACAAAACAAATGAATTTGCAGACTAATTCTGTCCAAGGTTACTAGGAAGTTAATTTCAAGTTACATCTACCGTATTAATATCCTTTTAAATTTGCTTTTCTTTCTTATCTGGGGGGGGGGGGAGGAGAGGTTATACTAACACTGAAAAAAGGTTGTGCTAAATGCCATAGGTGGTATAGTTGCCAACCATGGAATGAGCATCTCTGTGTACTGGCAGGTTTTTTTTGTAAAGATGAATCAGTGAATGCTACTATTGTTCTTCGTAACATGGATAATGAGTTAAGTGCTAGAGTAAAAAATGCTGTTGCTTTTACAAAAATCTTGGCCCAAGGTTATCTAATCTGTTAAATAATATTTTGACATACTATTGCCAACTACATCTGCAGTTCTCCTTATTATATAAATTAGGTGTCCCCAGTAGCTTCCATGTCCAGTTTACAAAGTCATATCACTTTGTCCTCTTTAAGGCAGGTTTAAAAACTACTCGATTTGCCATCCAATTTCTTAATTTGAAGAGCATGGGTGTAATTTCTATCTGATCTTCGTTGCGTTCTCAGGTTCTAGATGGAGCAGGTTTAGATGTGGATTTTCACCTGGTATCACCAAAACATGAAACCATAGTTTTTGAACAGAGAAAATCAGATGGTGTTCACACGTAAGTTTAAAAATGATAAAAGCTTCACTTGGCTAAATGTTTTTTAAACTATGCAACTAAAAGCTTGTTAGTGAAGGCTTGGATCCCGAGTTTTGTGAAAGAAAATCCATGGAAGGGTAAGAGGATTGTTACTGTACTCCCCAAAAAATCTTCTACAAGATGGAGAGGTTCTTCTGAAAGATATGAAACAAGGTATAGAGAACTGCAGTGGAAAGAGTTACTTAAAGTCTGTCTTTATGCATCTGAAGTATGTTAGCTTGGAGGTTCCCAAACTTGCTTGCCTCACAGTGCCTTTAGTATCTCTGTAATTCTTTCATGGCATCCTGTGCCATGGCACAGTTTGGGAACTGTGGGCCTAACAGAAACTCTGAATTCACAAGGGTACTGTGGGATATTTTAAATTTTTGAAGGAAACAGCAATACTAGGCTAGTAATTTGCACAGTGTCCAACAGTTGTCAAGTATTGGTGTTTTCCTTAACAATTTAAAATATCTCATGGCATCCCTGCAAATTTGTTGCAGCGACCCAGGGTGCCGCAGCACATAGTTTGGGAGAAGAAGCATTAGCTGTATAGTTTCAAAGTTTCAGAGTATTGTCATTAAGGGATATAAAAGTAATCTACTGCCTATATATTAAAGTGCCATGTCTTACATTAACAGAGTGGAGGCAGAGGAAGGTGATTACATGTTCTGCTTTGACAACACATTTAGCGCCCTGTCAGAGAAGGTGATTTTCTTTGAACTGATCTTAGATAATATGGGAGATGAAGAACAAGATTGGAAAAAATATGTAACTGGAACAGAGCTTCTGGATATGAAGTTAGAAGATATTCTGGTATGTAATATAGCCAGCCTTTGTGGAATGTATGGCTGCCTGTATTTAAATTGTGTTTGTTCTCCTCTTTTCCACTGAATCAAGATTGGATTGCAAATAGGGCAACCGTAGTAGCTACAGCACATCTATCCCTAGTGATTACCTTAAAATTTAATTCAGATATTTATACCTGCATTTTTTATTAGGATTCAGAATGGTTCAAATTCAGATTTTTTTGAAAACTCCTGTGTTTGTGATGAAGAAAACTTAATTAGATAAAGAGGGTATACCTAATTGGAATAACAACACTAGAATAGTATGCCTACGAATATAAAGATGGGAACTGGCTGGAGTATTAGGAATATTGTGAATGCTGTAAGATTAAATAACTTCCATTCACCTTAGAGCAGTGGTCCCCATCCTTTTTGGCACCAGGGACCGGTTTCATGGAAGACAATTTTTCCACGGACCGGGGGGGGGGGATAGTTTCAGGATGAAACCATCGGAAGTAGTAAATAAAATATGGGCGGGCCACACGCGGACTAAAGTAAGTGTCGGATTCTGACTTCTCATAAGGAGCGTGCAACCTAGATCCCTTGCATGCACAGTTTACAGTAGGGTTCGCGCTCCTATGAGAATTGAATGCCGCCGCTGATCTGACAGGAGGCGGGGCTCAGGCAATAATGCGAGCGATTGGGAGTGGCTGTAAATACAGATGCTTCATTCGCTCGCCCACCGCTCACCTCCTGCTGTGCGGCCCAGTTCCTAACAGGCCATGGACCAGACCGGGGGTTGGTGACCCCTGCCTTAGAGAACATTGAGATCAAAGGAATTTTTAGCTGAGCAAGTCTGGCTGAAAGAGGATGATTGCTGGTTTTACTTAAAGAACATTTTTCTTAAAATAATTCCAATATTCTAGTAGTATATAGTATAAAGCAGAAGAATCCTAATTTCAGCTGCCTGACTATGCAAATACAATAAAAGACTTCTTGAGCAGAATATTAGAACTAGGAACATGGAAAGAAGGGCTGCAGCACAATCTCACAGTGTCAACACTAGTAATAATTCGCAGATTTATATTTGTTCTGTTGATTTTTTTTCTTAAAAATATGTTGTTTTAAACCTAGTGTCTTTTTTTTATATACTAGGAATCTGTCAACAGTGTGAAGGCTCGTCTCGGCAAAAGCATTCAGATTCAGAACCTGCTCAAAGCATTTGAAGCTCGTGATAGAAACATACAAGAAAGCAATTTTGACAGGGTAAACTTCTGGTCTATGGTCAACCTGGCAGTAATGGTTGTAGTATCAGCTGTTCAGGTGTACATGCTGAAGAGTCTTTTTGAAGATAAAACGAAAACTAGAACTTAACACAAAAGTTTCATTTAAAGCAATAAATAGGGGAATTGCCATACACTGATTAAGAAAGAGAGATGGCTGTTACTTCTTAGCTGTTTGGAATGGACAATAACATTCACGTACGATTTTTTAAATTGTGAACAGAATGGCTTTTCTCTGACGTGGTGCATAAGTTGTCTCCGAGGCCATTTGTCTTGCACAGAATACTGGAGCAATGTCAGATTTTTAATGTTTGTAATTATAAGTCTATACTTTTTGCCTAACTTTTTTTTAAGTAAATAATTTGGTTCATAACATTATAAAGATGGGTTTTCAGTATTTATGTGATTTAATGACCAGAGTTAAGTAGAATATGCTGAAAATAAGCAGTACTATTAGATAGTCTGTTTAAGTCAAGATTCTTGTGATTTATTTGTACTAAGTCATTTTCAAAACTAATGAATAATTGAAAGGCATTGGTTCCAAACTCGGACAGTTCATAGGCATTAATATTCAGTAAGTGGAATAAAATCCAAGTCACTAAGTCTATAAAGCAGAGTTCTTACTGGTTCAGTGGTATTAGCTACTTTCATCCAAATTAGGAAGCCAATATAGTGAATCAGTCTTTACAATAATGATTCAAAACAGAAATTATATAATCTAAGTCCTGAAAGAAACATTTGTTCAAATACCATACTTAATTATGTACTGAAAACAAATTTTTCCTCTGGATTATTTATGTAGAATTTTAACTCTGGAGTATCTGGACATAACAAGCCTATGTTGAATTGATCAGGATATTAATGTGTATTAGGATTGCTACTAGCAGCCCTGAAGGAAGATGCTGCTGTTTTAAGAATTACACTCATTAAAGTTAATACAACTCTTTAAGGAGACACAACTTTTTTTCATGCTGTCATGGAAGCCTGAAAAAAGATAGCTTGCTTTAATGAACAGAGTGGTATTTTGCTCATGTGAGGTGTGAAGCACTTTTTAAAATAATTTTTGAAGTGTGCACAGGTTTAATGTACACATTTGACATCAGGATTCATTATTTACAATTTAATCTGTTGACTGCCATTTTAATCAGCTTTAAGACTGAGTAGCAGCAGAATGGAAATTGGTATTTGATTTCACTGTTGTTTACACACACACACACACACACACACACACACACGGCAGATATATATAAAGGCAGATACCAAGTAACATTTGGTGGAATGAAATGTTGCCTTTTTGAATAACATTTCAACTTAACTGAAGTCCAATTGATTTTCCTAAAGTTCTTTCTAACACTTGTTGTAGGCCAAAAGTGAGGTGTATTGTTTAAAAACACTTCAGAATTATTTCTAACTTTGTGAATTAAATTGTACCAATTGACAGAATGATCCTAAAAAATCTAAATCAAAAGCAAGGGGTGTGTGGTAGCTCAGCGGGTTAAACCGCTGAGCTGTTAGTCTGCCGACCATAAGGTCGGCAGTTCGAATCCGCGTGGCAAGGTGAGCTCTCGTCACTAGCCCCAGCTTCTGCCAACCCAGCAATTCGAAAGCTAAGGCAAGTAGATAAATGGGTACCACTTACGTGGGACAATATGCTGGCGTTCCTTTCGGGGGGTCGCCCTCGGACCGAGGAGGAAGATCTGGAGACTCCCACGGGTGGCGGCTGAGGATGGCGGATCCCGATTAACAACTTCCAGGACGTCAGCAGCCGGCTCAGAAGCGAGGCATTCTGGGGGATGTAGTTCCGATGCCTGCGGAAGAAGAGCCGGTTCCCTTACCTCCTCCCTAATCACGCGGTTGTAACGTTAAAAAATAAATATATGAATTGTTAGTAATTGGATGTGTGATATTGTAAGCCGCCTAGAGTCCTCCGATAGGGAGGGGATAGGCGGGGTATAAATATGAATAATAAATAAATAAGTCAAACTATTGCTCATCCAATTGTTTATCGGTGATCCGCTTGGGGAAGAAACAATTCTCCCCAATGCTAATCTGAATGCAAGGAGTAAATTCCATACCTGTAATTCTACCAATCTGGATACTGAAATGATTTCTGAACGTGAGTGTAATTCATATTGAGTAACAGGCCATACAGCTTTTCTTTTGAAATAATGTACATAGTTAATACTTGAACTGACAGGGACAATATGACCCACAGATCTTTGTTTAATTCCTAGTGGTAAATAACCTTAATCCATTAATTTAACCATTTAAAAGGAAACAATGTAGCATTTGCTAAAATAGTTGAGGACTAAATGAGAGTTGAGAAACATTCTAGAATACTGTGAGGTACATTCATAATTAAGTTGTTTTCTTCTGTGTAAACATAAAAGCATATCAACTGATGAGAATTAGTACAGCTATAATGAATGTTTCCACTGTTTAATCTTTCATTCATATAACAGGTTTACATATTAATTAGACTTAGGTGAACATGAGCACTGACACACAAGTGTCTTGATGCTATAGTAATCTTCATGAAAACTTCATACTATCTACAGAATACTACTATCAGCAAATAAAACAAACCTTAAAACTGATTCTTATTTAAGCAACAAAATTATATATTTGTTGTTTATTCGTTCAGTCGCTTCCGACTCTTCGTGACTTCATGGACCAGCCCACGCCAGAGCTTCCTGTCGGCTGTCACCATCCCCAGCTCCCCCATGGTTGAGTCTGTCACCTCCAGAATATCATCCATCCATCTTGCCCTTGGTCGGCCCCTCTTCCTTTTGCCTTCCACTTTCCCTAGCATCAGCTTCTTATATAAAATTATATATACAGTACCTATAAACATATATGCAAGTAAGAAGAATTGGGTTTTATTTCCATATTATTAATCTTGCAGTTGAAACAAACATGCTACTCCAGTGAGGGTATTGGAATTCAGAAAATAAATGGCTGTTTAGCTATAGCACTGGTAAAGGTATTATATAACATTTTGTATAAAACAAAGCTGTGACTAGCTTTCTACCTCTGATATTTAGCCACAACTTGCTGTCTGTCCCTAGCTATGTTATAGTTTCAACAACCACCTTAAATCCATAAATGTTGCTTAACTGAGTTGTTTTGATAAGTTTACTTTGGCATACGTTTTGTATGATACAATTTAACAGTGCTCAGGAATAAAAATTCTGCAAACAAAATATAAAATAGATTTTTATTGAGGCAAAAGTGATTGTGAAATGGGAAAAACTAATAAAGGAATATTAAATCAATTACCTATTTTATTTGTGATTCTCCCATTTATGTGCTTGGGGTATGGGTCCATCCTCCCCAGTGCGTGTGTGAATGCTGTATTGTAAGTACTGTAAGACCTTATAGCCTTATATACCCTATAGCCTTTTCTCTGTTCTCGTGTTTCCCCCACCTATGCTGCTCCGCTTTTGTTCTCTCCTACAAGAACAAGATAAGGATCTCTAATATTGAACATGATGATGGAGGAAAATAGAAGGAAAAATGCAAAGGTCTTTGCATCTTGGATCCTTGTATTTTTGCTATTATTTGATTTAAGGTACAGCAACATTTTTAAATTTATTAAAATATACAGTACTGTCATAGACCAAAAAAGCAGAGTAAAACTTGTCCCTAGACGCTCCCATGCCTGACTGGTTATGTCCCACAAATACTCTGCATAACAGGCACCTACATTACAGGACCTCAAGACACTGGCTAACGCCTCTCCTGCCCTACTCAGCAGATTCCCACCAAGATCCTCACTTGGAAGATGGCCTTCCTGGTGGCTTTAACCTTGGCCAAGAATGCCTTGTGTGTGTTCCACGAAGACAAAATGGTTCTGAAACCTTACCCCTGCTCCATGCCGAAGATCAATACCAATTTTCACAGAGGACTGAAGACAATGCCATCAAATCCCACTCATCCCAGGAAACACATTGGTACAAATCAGATGTGCACAGAACATTTAGAATTTACCTTAAGTGCACACTATGGAAGTGGGCCTTATATGTCAGGATGCGCAGGGAAACAAGTACAACTTAAAACAAGTGGGTCAAGGAATGAGTCACTCTGAGCTCCTTTGCCAGTAACCAACATCCCCAACTAACATCACAACCCAGTCTATCAGAACAGCAACCTCAGTGGCTTTGGCAGGGGGAATCTCGGGTGTCTACCTATAGCAGGGCTTTCTAAAGTGCCGCCGTTGGTGACACACCAACGGTGGCGGGGGCGTGCACGGCAGTGCGGGGGCGTGCATGGTGGCGGCAGCGGCGGCAGCCTCTGCTAAAATGCGGAAGCACTGATGGCGCGCCGCTGCCGTGCACACCCCCACTGCCGCTTCCAGGTTGTGTGGCGACACCAGACTGTGTTGCGACACACTAGTGTCGCGACACACAGTTTGGAAAGCTGTGACCTATAGAGTGGCAACCTGGGTGGAGTCAACTATCTTCATTAAGCATTATAATAGACAATTCACCAACGCAGAGGCAGCCTTCAGGCACTCTATACTAGAGAGGGTGCTTTAACCCTTACTGCCTTATTGTCTTCTGGCCCTGGGATATTACTGTCATATATCCCTTTCCTGTCATCATTTTCAATGAACAAATATAGTACAGATAGTCCTCACTTACTGACTGCTCGCTCAGTGACTGTTCCAACGTTACAACAGCGCTGAAAAAGATTTACGACTGGTTCTCGAACATCCGGCCGTTGCAATGCCCCCGTGGTCATGTGATCACAATTTGGGTACTTGGCAACTGGAATGCATTTACAACAGTCGCAGCGTCCCTTGGTCACAATTGCTATTTTCAATCTTCACAGCTGGCAAGCAAAGTCAATGGGGAAGCCAGCAGGAAGTTGCAAGTTGTGGTCACGTGATGTTGCGCTTAACAACTGCAGCCAGAACTGACTTTACAAGTCAGGCACAGTCACGTGACATTTCACTTTATGACCGCGTCGCTTAGCGACAGAATTGCCGGTCCCAATTGCGGTAAGTGAGGACTACCTGTACTTGGACTTAATCATAAGGTACCATTCTGGACATCAAAAGGTGGGCCCAACAGTCCTACCTAATTCAAGGGCTCATAGAAATAATTAGGAAATTGGGGTATTAATGTATTTGCACTTTTCATGCACGATGTTACCTTATTAATAACAAGGCCTTTTTTAAAGATTATCTTATCCATGACATTTTATTAATAAACGTGTTAATTTTTTTCTCAGTTGAAGTCAATATATTTAATTGAACGGGAAAGGGGTTTTCCTCAAGGGTAAACCCTGCCTTCAGGCTTGAAGAGGATTTGTTAAGGCTCTCATATCATGCAAGCCTAATTAAATAATGAGACTGTCAGCCTTGCAAGGTAGACCATACAGGAAACATGCCAGATGAGCTAATTCTATTTTTTTGTAAGGTTACATTAACAGATTTTTGCAAGTCTGAAAGTACATCTCTCCCTCATCTCCTTTACAGCCCAAGAAACTAGGAAGGGTCTCTTCTGAGCCTCTTGCCCTTTCCACATTCCTGCTGTGGGCTAAGTTGCCTTTTATCTGACCGTTCCCTTGGCTGCATCTCTTCGCCCTGTCTCCCAAGGTCATTCCCACATACCGTTACAGAGGCCTAGCAAGGTAGGTTTAAATAAGCTAAAATGTTTCTAAAGAATAACTTGGTATACACACTAACTTTGGTCTAGTGGTTAAGGCAACAGGGCTAGACTAGTCCCGCATTAGGCATGAAAGCCAGCTGGGTGACCTTGGGCCAGTCACTCTCTCTCAGCCCAACTCACCTCACAGGGTGGTTGTTGTGGGGAAAAGAGGAGGAAGGAGCATTAGGTATGTTTGCCGCCTTAAGTTATTTATAAAAATAATAGAGGTGGGATATAAAATAAATTTAAAAAATCTAAAATGTTCTATAATTTACTGATTAAGATTTTTTTCAAGTATTTTTGGCTCTACAAAAAATTTTTAGACTGCCTAAAAAATCTAGCACTGGGCTGTCATTTCATCACTATCTAGAAAGAAATAGCATTGATGCAATAAATTTGGGAGTGAATGAATATATTGCGGGTACAATCCTAAACATATTGCATACAAGATTAGCCCTACCATCATTTACTGAAAAAATCCACAGAATTCACTTTAAAATGCTTAAATGAGAGCTGAGCTTTTGTTTATGCATGCTTAACAAATGCAAGTAGAAACAGCTTCTTAAAAATACACACATTTAATGTTGATTTCGAATTCTAGAAAACAGTTCCAGCAATACAAACATGTCAACCACCATGACAAAATGAAAACACACATTCACAATTAAATTGATAGTTTATCACATTCTCTCCCCTACCAGATTCCAATAGTGATCTTTGCATGGAAGCCCTACTGCAAATACTGCTGGTGTTCAATGTGAATTACAAAGATTGCAGAAAAAAAAATTTAAAAACTGGTTGTGTTACAATAAAACTACATTTTGCATTATTTCAAGAGACCAACATTTAAAAAGTAACCTGTTCTTATGAAAATATTGTAGCTATAGGCAAGGCAACTTTAACTTAATAGCTGAGATTGAGTAAATGGAAGAAGAGACCCACATTTTTAGTGAAGGCAAGCAGAAGTAAATTTTAATTTTCACTTTTGTTAAACTAAGTCTTCTGAAAAACCACAAGCACTGGGCAACACATTTTATCTATTCTTCCTTTGGCTATATAAAAGGTGATAAAAATATTTTTCCTTGATAATCATAACAGTATTTTTGTTTTTCAAATCACATAAATAAGTAGCAGAGTAGTATTTCATCGGACAACTTTTTTCCCAGTTGTTATTTAACTTTTGTGTGACAATTTATTCTGTTGGCAAACCCATGCCTAATAGTAAGACACTCGCTAATTAAATGAAGAAGCTTCAAAATAAAAATATTTACTCTTTGGTTAAAAAAAAACCAACAACAAAAACTCAGGTACAGGAAATCCACCTAACCCCAGCCAAAAAAAACCTTGTTATTTTACAAGTAAAATAAAGTTATCCATTTAAAACTTGATTCATTTATAATAACAGAAGAGGTAATTTTGTAATAAAATCAGTATTGTTACTTCAAGTGGCAACATACTGTTTGTTGACCCTGTGCAATTAAACCTTTTGTTCTAACTATACTTATCATCACACACAAGAGGAATCTTAATGTGAGTCCTGCTTTTTTTTTTTTTTTTAGTAACTGGAAAGAAAACAATGTTACAATCAACATGTCACAAATTAGAATTCTTCTCGTAAGCAGAGCTCATGCTCAAATTTTCAAGCCTGTGCCTCAAACAGCTAGGGTTTTTTTTTTCCAACATAAACTGATGCTGCAAGGCTGTGTACGGTCAGACTGCTTCAATCGAGGAAACGTAGAGTGCAATCCTATACATGCTTACTTAGAAATCCTTCCAAGTTGAATGTAAATGAGTTGAGCACTGCCATCTCAAAAACCTGGCCTGGTATAGCTGCACAGTTTCCAGGTATCTTTAACAAGAAAACTAGAGTATGTACTTTTAATCCCTCCCTCTTCACTTAGAACTAACTTAGGCCTTGGTTTTAGGTTTTATACAATCCATGTAAATTGTTCAAGTGGGAATTTGCACAGGAGAGGGATAATGTGGACCTGAGAGGCACTCCAAATTACTGGGCTCCCATGTGTAGAACTGCAGCCTGAATTATTTTCTAAAAGCATTATGACATTAATGACTGCACTCACGGCCAGAACACCCAGCACTCATTTGACACATATTCTATAGTATGTGGCAAACAACAGCACCCAATATAGCCTGAGAAGAAATGCTGCTGTGTAAATACTGCAACTATTCCTGATAAAAGAATTATGGGATATATAGTCAAAAGCTGCCCAATCCCATAATTTATATTGCATAGGTCACAATCACTCATATATACACATGCACACGTATGTGTATATATACACATGCAAAGAATATATTAAAAAGACAACAAAGTCTAGTCACAGAGCAATTTACAAGCTCAATATATATTTTTTACACTTTGCTTGAAAGATTTCAATATTTTACAGTCCTCAGCAGGAAGTATATACACTGCACCTTATGAAAATCTAGGGTTGTCAAAGTAGAAATAGTCTTTTGCAAACTTCTGGATAAGAAAAGATCAAGTACCTTACTTAAAATTTGTCCTACTTACAGAAGATAGTCCCTACCCACAAAAAACATATCCATGGAATGTACTCTAGAGACAAGGCTTTTTTTGACTTGTGAACATTTTAAAGCAAATGAAATCCCAGATTCCCACCCTCACATAGTCGAGATCCTCATCTTAAACACATTAGGAGTCCAGCCTTATTTTTTAGTTGGTAGGCCTCTTATGATAAAATTTGTTCTGTTCAAGAAGTGTTAAGGCTAACTTGGTTTTTAATTTTTACAAATATCCACTTAAGTTCCTTTTTGCACTCCAATGTATAAACTCTGCCTATAAATAGATAAGGGCAGTGCAGCAAATAATATTCAGCACTATAGTCAGGAAGCAGTTGCCCCTTCCCATTCCACAAGATACTGAACTTTTCCATCAAGTGTAACCCGACGTGCCAAAATACGGTATTTTTCACCACAAGCTATCCTACCTGCAGCACCAAAGTAACTGGTAATAGAGTTCTTGAGATGATTAAGCTGCAGCTCCTGATCTGCCAAATTATTCAGAATCTCTGTATTAAGTTCATCGTATTGATAGTCATCTTTGCCTTCATCTTCTTTTACAATTTCCGGGTTCTGAATCTGGAGTGCTTTTCGTGGAAGGCGTCCTCTTCTCCTTAAATGCGGTATCGTGGATGGCCAAGTTCTTCCTGTTCGTGTCCTTTTTCTGGAATCAGACAAACTGCAGAGCACACAAAATATTAATTTAAAATTTTAGAATATATAATGCCACAACAAAATTTATTGTACTCTTAATGTCTTCTTTGTCAAATATAGCACAGGAAGAAAAGCTGAATAATACTGAATCAAATGGAGACAGAACTTAAACTGGTAGTATGATTTTGGTGAGAAGATTTGAGGCCACATTTCATTCATGGATTGCGGCAGACAATTTAGCTCTCAGGATTTGGGGGACTATATTTCATATGGACATTTTATGTATGCTTATCTTTTATAACAGTATATACTCTTGAGTAATTTTTCTGCTGCTACCACAGCAAT
Organism: Charina bottae; assembly: GCA_023362775.1. Lineage (NCBI taxonomy): Eukaryota > Metazoa > Chordata > Lepidosauria > Squamata > Charinaidae > Charina > Charina bottae. Next base: position 26,669,043 of record JALMGJ010000003.1, on the reverse strand, counting down.
TCCATGGAAGGAAGTAAAAGGGAGGGGAGTCTACACCTTTCAAAAATTTGGAGGCTCCAGCTAACTAACCAAATATGCTGTTGTGGATACAGCCCACTCCATGTTCTACTTTTGGAGGACATGCTAGTGAAAAGCATTGGCAATATTATCATAAAGAACCTCATGACTGCAGTTTGTTTATATTTGCTTAAACACGCTCACATATCATTCAGAAGTACACTCTCACTACAGAGAACTAAATTTATTTTTATTAGAAGTCAACATAACATTGCAGAAAAATTAAAAATATTCAAGTACGTAAAAGCCATTCAGTACTTGAAATGAAACTCCCTTATGTTAACAGCTCAAGATTGTATAAATTAAACACACTTTCTTCAATGTATCAATTATCTTTCAATAAAAACAGCACTATCAGTTCATACATATATTATAGGTGTGTGTTTGTAATACATGAAATAATGCTGTACCTGTAATGCTTGGAAATACTGTTTGAGGTAGTTTCTTTTGTACTGGCAGCACCTGTGGATTCCACATCTGAGGTATTGGATGAGTGAGCAGTTCCATCAGATCTTCTGAATGATGTCATGTTGTCATGCAATAAAATTAACATGTTACAATTTCATGTAACAGAACATTAATCAAATTGATAAAGGAGTATATATTATGGCAAAACCAGATTTAGTCAGACAGAAGTGGCATTACTTTTTTCTAAATTTGAGATAAATACAAGTTATAATCCCATTGTCAGCAGCTCAAAATGAAAACAAGTTCTTAAATTGAAGTTATCTCTTCTCTCATTAGGCATGGGGCAGGATACTACAATCCCATCTCTCAACTTCAAAGAGTTAAAATTGTATACAGGTAGTCCTCATTTAGTGACAACTGGAACCAGCAAAACAGTCATTAAGCAAAGCAGTTGCCAAGTGAAACAGCAACTGTGCTCATATCTTACTTCAGCCTTCCTTTGCTTTACAGACCTGTGAAGGTCATAAATGTGAGGACTGGTTGTAAAGTTACTTTTTCATCACCGTCGTTAACTGCAAATGGTCACTAAATGAGGCAGTCGCTAAACAAGGACTCCTGTAGAATGATAATACAGTGTGAGCAGACAAGACTGCTCTGAAGTATTCCATGCTTATTTACAGAATGAGTGTTTATTTTTTACAAGGGCACCATCTTTTCTGCATACTGATTGTCTCCTTTTTTTACTCTGTTGCCTCTTTCATTCTCTCTCTCTCCAAATTCACTTAGCTTTCAGTTTCACTTCTTTATAAGAAAAAATTATTTACCATAGAGGAGTGCAAACATCTTACATTTCATCACATATGCAGAGTAGATATATAGTTAATATCTGCTTTGACTGTTTGAATGGAAAGGTGAATGAATAAATAAATATTTCCCCATACATACCCAGTAGTGCTAGGAGAATCCAAAATAGGGGATTCTTGCACTATAACAGGTTCCTTTTCCTAAGAAAGGAAAAAGATTTATTTTTTTCAGATTCTGTAAATATTCAACTCTTTAACTATAAATATCAAAAAGAGAGTTTAACATGTTCATTTTTGTTTATTAAATTAATAAGTAAACCTGAACACCACTTACCAAAATGGATGGCTCAGACATTCTTTGAATCATTTTTCTAGTATGCGGGCCAGGGGGACGACCTACAGACTTTTTCTTCCCCTTTCTTTCTACACCATTAGTAATTTCCCTAGAAAAGAGTTTTATTTTTTAAAAGTAATATTGGTCTGTATTTATTTACAATTTCATTTCTGAAATTCCCTTTATCAGTTGTATTTTTTTAAATCCATTCAGTTGTGTCAGATTCTTGGAGACTGCCTGGACAAGTCCTTGCACTTTTCTTTGCAGGTTTTTCAGAAGTGGTTTGCCATTGCCTTCTTCCTAGGGCTGAGAGAAAGTGACTGGCCCAAGGACATCCAGCTGGCTTTGTGCCTAAGGCAGGACTAGAACTCAAGGTTTCCTGGTTTCTAGCTTGATGCCTTAACCAACACACCAAACTGGCTCTCATCAATTGTATTAGACATGTTTTATCTTTTGAATGTTTATAAAAAGTAGAGCTCTAAGAAGCGAGGTATAAAAACACTATATGAATAAAACTACACCCTATTAGAACCAGAAAAGAAAACTACTATCAATTTATATTTCTGCAACTAATATGTCACTCAACTTCGCAAAAGGGTCTAAGCAGATTACAAATAATACAAAGCATAAATTTTAAAATGTTCATTAGTCAATAATAACCATAATCAGAATTTACCTACCATACCATTAATCCCCAAAGACTTAACCAAACAACCAGGTCTTAGAGACTTTCCTAAAATGCTAACTGTTGATCTGACTGGCTGCAGTGCTATTCCAAAGGAGAGGGAACAAAGTAATAGAAAAGGCATGTCCTTGTATTCCCTAATGATGACAATCCTTTGAAGGCAAAGGGTACTCTCCTTACTAGATCTTATTAAACAGCCACAACTGCTGAGAGAAAGGAGTCCCAAAGATATTTAAGTCTCAAGAAAGGTAAGGCTTTAAAGGCAACTACCAGCACCTTGAACTGCACCAGAAACCAACTGGCAAACAGTGCAATTCTTGCAGTAGTAGTGTTACTTGGATATGTCAAAAGACACTCTTAACTACAAGAGTCATTGCATTCTGGACCAGCTGTAGTTTCTGAGTGGTCTTCAAGGGCAGCCCGAAGTACAGCAAGTTGTAATAATCCAACTGAGAGGTGACCAACGTGTGTGTTCCAGGAATGGTCATAACTGTTGCACAAGATGGAGTGGTACAAAGACCTGAGCAGAAACTGGGAGTCCAAAAGAACCCCTAGATTATGAACTAGTTCAGCCCAGGAGATCACAACCCTCCTCAGAATGAAAGATGAAATATCACTAGTCTCAGATGCTTTGCATGCTCACATCTACTCTATTTGCTGGGACTTATCCTGAGTCTTTCTTTCTCCAACCAGATGTTCACAGCTTCTAGGCACTGGGATAGCACCCAGCTACACCTCCTTTTCAGCCCAGGGTCAAGCTGTACAGCTAGGTACTGTACATACTGATGATACCTAACCCCATACTGGCAGATAAACCTTTTCAGCAGCTTCATATGGATGTTAAATAGGAGGGGAGATAGAACAGAGCCCCAGGGCACCCTAGAAAAGAGTTTTAGAGCTCAACCTTCTCCCATCACCACTGCCAACTGGAACCATCCCGAGGAAGGAGGAGAACCAATGCACCAATCCTATCCAGGTCCTACCACAGATAATCCAAAAGAGCTATCAATTTAGTGTCGTGTCTTGACCCCAATATATTATTCAGATACCATCACCCAAGTAAAGTAACACAGAAATGCTGAAAAGGATGATCATAGTAGAAGGCTGTCTTACTATGATCTAAGGAAAAGAAATTTTTAGTGTGGATAATAGAGATGAAATATTCTGTTTTCCTGTATTATTAAACTGGTCTTTGTATGTGGGAATATGCTAACGTGTCAGACTTTCAAGAGAAGATATTCAGCACAGTAAAGAAACTGCTATTCATAACTACTAATACACTTTGAGTAATCAAACGCAAACATAATTTGCAACTGTGTATCCTTGAAAGTTTCATATCCCACAAGGCAAACTTTTTGTGCTGTGCACATATTTGCAAGAATCAATACTGCAATTCTTTTTTAAAAAATTGATTAGATTATCACAACTGCCTGAAATTTAAGAATAATTTATTAGACAACATTCCTGCATACTAGAAAATATAACATTTCCATTCATCCTCCCTGGGATATGCTTGACTACTGAAGTAATATGGGGTATCAATCTTCCTCTACCATGTCTGTCCTAGCTCAAGATTTTAGCAAGGTAAGTTTATTTTTCCAGGCCACTGATCTTATAGAGAAAGGCAGGCGCCCCATTCTCACAATGCCTCGGAAGACCTCAGAAGCTTTCTCATGCCAAAGCAGCACAGGAATGGGGCGCGCTATTTGGAGAATGGCCCAAGCAGCCTTGGGAAGAAAGGCTGGCACGGCCAGTAGCTGCCTTGCATAAGGCAGGCTGGGTGCGTCTCATCAGCAGCGGGAGGAAGACGGTGAAGGTCAGCTGGGCATGGCAGGGCCTGCAGAGCACAGGGGCGGCTGGGGCTTTGTGCTATGGCAGCTGGCCATGGTGCAGGGCTTGAGGGCGGCACTCCTCAGCAGCGGTGCCAGCTGCACTGGGACCAAAGTAAAGGCCTGGGGGCAGTGCCGGCTGGCTGAGACTGGTGAAGGCCCTGGGCCTCTAATTCAGCCCCAGTGCTGCCGCCACCGCCAAGGAATGCCACTGTGCAGGGCACAGATGGAGGGGGGAAGATAGGTGGGGGGGGGAGTTGAAGCGCCACTACGGTTGTAAGTGCAGGCGGGCTGCTAAGCGCCCAAATTTTGATCACGTGACTGTGGGGGCGCTGCAACGGCCATAACTTCAGATGCCAGTTGTAAGTCCCCTCATTCAGTGCTGTCGTAACTTCGGTCACTGAACGAATGGTCGTAGGTTGAGGACTACCTGTAGCCAGCTATGCAGTATATTCCTTCCATTTGCTGATGATAGTCAAAGCTTCAATCTGAGCATAGCAAGCCATTTTGCTCAAAACACAAAAGGCAGGTTTTGAGTTTGCTGCACAATAATGACATACACAACGCACCTAACTCTTGGCCAATTCTGTATTAACGAGACCACACATAGCTTGTATTTGACAAATACTAACTTGATCTGGATAGATATACCAGTATATTTTTTTGTATTACTGCTGAACAGTACCTAGTTGGATTGAGTTTTTTCATGGAACTGTAGGTAAGGACAAAAGCAGCAAGAGCTATTAGAATTATCTCTTCTATACTATTCTGCCTGTACAAGCTGAACCTTGGCCTAACCTGGGCAAACCTATACCCCCTTGACTCCCTAGCCTTTAGGACTCTGCTTATTTCCAATTAGTCTTTGTTGAGAATGTACGTACAATACTTCACGCTTCTGTCATTTTATTTAGTACTAGTCTATTTACCTCTGATCAGGCACAGGCTTAGATGATTTTCTGCCTTTAATTTTGAACTCGTGTGAAGTTCCCTCAGGTTCTTTCTCAGCCTTAAAAGCAGCATTTGGTGGGCAAGGAGGAACACGAATTCTTAAGCCAAACAAATGTTTTTTCTTCTTTATTTCCTTCCCAGACATAAACCTACATTTCAAGATATTAAAGACAGAACATGAAAACAAAACTCATTTCTTCAGATATACAGAAACCACAGATCCATTGTTTGTTAATAATGTATGACTCTGCTCATATAGCCTGTTTAAATGCTGACATTGGGAAAAACATAGCTAAACATTCATTTAACTTTTACCTCAGAAATAAAAGTCTGACTTTTAACAATTGTGCAATAATACATTCTGTTGCAACTACACGTTTTTAGGTAACACTTAAAAAAACTTTAAAGACTATTACCTGATTAGACTAAAGGAAATGAAAGAGAAAATTGTATAAAACCCTTATCAACTTACATGGTCTTGTAATCATTTAATGCCTCTAGAACATGTTCATATCTTTCAGATTTTGGTGTGTCTGCCAGCTGTAAAGTATCAAGAAGTGATTTAATCTACTGAAATGTGCAGTAACACTCATAACTGCTAATACTTAACAGTTCAGAGAGATATAAAATACAGCAACATTCTAGAATTCCTTCATGTAACAGATAGGCCAAAGTTATATTCTAGAATACCTACTGTAGCATGTTAACAAATAGAGGGGGAACAGAAGTTTAGTTATCTTCATTGTTCTAGGAACAAGGTATGAAGTAAAATTATGTTCTGTATCTTGTCTGAACTGCTAAATATCACTTGTGTTTATTGGTGTAGTTTTCATAACAAAATATAAACATTTTCCTTTAGTAAAATGTGAGTAATCTGCATTCTGTGTCTGATAAAATATTTTAATAGAATTAAGTGGTTGCTGAGGAAGAGTTAAGAGAAAAAAATCAGCAGGACTCTTTCTATTGGGAAATGGAATTAAATGTGACAAGGCTATAAAAGAAAAAAAACGTATTTCCTAATCCACAGCAACTTCAGAAAAGCAGCTGCCAGCATATCTTTCCTAATGTCAAAATTTAGGGCTTACAAATGGGAATCTAAGGAGGAAGATTCAGAAGTCCCATATATGTATGTAAAAAGAAATGATTCCTTTCATTACTGGTCACCTGTAGATGATTTTAAAAACATTTTAAATTTAAAATTCTATTTAGAAAAGACGAAGTTGCTTTGAAATTCAAACTTCTATCAGTCACAAGGCCATGTTTTATGTATTACCATATATGGGAGAAACAGTACGTGGATTATGTGTTTCATAATCACTCAAAATAAATAATCTCAGAAACAATTATTCACAAGCAAGTCAGCATTAACCAGGAAAACAAATGTTACATCTAGTAGAATTGTACTATACATAGATTGAACAATTGTTAAAATATTTACACAGTTTAGTAGTTTGATCTTCTGAGCTACAGAAACATATGAACAGCATGAATATTTCAAAAACTTACTTCACCGGGATGGAGTCGATCCCAATTTTCATTAATGTATGTCATGAGTTCAAGTTCTGAATCAAAATATTTCTTTTTATGAATAACACTTAGGTTGTAAAGGCATAGATGTGCTATATCTACCCTAGAATTTAGAAGTTGTAATAACAATTAGTAAGTTTTAACATTTTACATGTATGAACATTAACTGTCTAGATGACAGGAACTATAGCCTGCCAGCAATCAGCAGGCCTATTTCACTAACAATCCTGCTTCTTATTTTGTTTTTCACTTTCTCAACTGAAACCAGAAAGGAAGAGGACAACAATAAAAGCAATATATCCACATTTTAATTACTTGTGCAATGTCCATTCAGACAGTGGAAGCACAAAACTATCTTTACAGAGATATGCAATGAGATACTGAACATTTTCACCCAAGATCCACTTAAGTTGTACTTACCATTGCAAGGGTAAACGTTTGAGGTATTCTGGTCCAGAACTACAAACTGAACAAATGAATGTATAAAACCTTTAAAAAAGTTTAAAAGGCATATTCAGTGCTGTGAACATGATTGCTTCTAATCTGTACTGACAGCAATTCATTTTACAAGATATTTAAGACAACAAAAAACAAACTTATGCTTACACAGTTACAGTCAGGAGCAGAAATACTGGAACAAGGATAACTGTTTTGGCATTTGGCTTCTGTACACCACCACATTGAAGTTGAAAGGAAACACACCCAGATGGGAGCGAAGTCAGGACTTTCAGCTGTAATTCAAGGGGTTTGACAAAAGTGGGGCACTAACCATTCAGGAAGTACAGCCAGTGGCATACACACAGACCCATGTTGGTGGCTCATAAGTAATGGAACAATGGCTGACAAGCAGCTGCATGGCCAGGTGTGGTCTGTTTCCTGGGTACCCCATGACCAATCAAGCAGATAAAAGGCCTGGAGGTGGTTCTGAGTGTTACATTTGCATTTGATAGCTGTTCACTGGAACTCGCAACGTGAGGTCCAAAGAGGTGTCCATGCGAGTGAAGGAGGCCATCATTAGGCTGAGGAAACAAAATAAACCCATCAGAGAGATAGCAAAAACATTGGGAGTGGCCAATACAACAGTTTGGAACATCCTGAAAAAGAAGGACTTAACTGGCAAGCTCAGCAACAGCAAGAGGCCTGGAAGACCACGGAAGACAACTAAAGTGGATGACCGCAGAATTCTGCTCATGGTGAAGAGGAACCCTTTCACAACCTCTAGCCAGGTCAAGAACGCTCTTGAGGATGTAGGCATGTCATTGTCAACATCTACAGTCAAGAGATGGCTTTATGAATGTAAATACAGAGGCTTCACAACAAGGTGCAAACCACTGGTAACGCTCAAGAACAGAAAGGCCAGATTAGACTTTGTCAGCAAACACCTAAAAAAGCCTGCCCAGTTCTGGAATAAGATTCTTTGGACTGATGAATCCAAGATTAACTTGCACCAAAATGATGGGATGGGAAAAGTATGAAGAAGGAAAGGAACAGCTCATGATCCAAAGCATACCACATAGCTTTCCAAACTGTATGTCGGGACACGTTAGTGTGTCGGCTGCAGTGTCTGGGTGTGTCGCGGCTGCTGCTGCCTCCAAGCCCTGCCAAGATTCCGCGCAGGTCCGAGTGCCTGCCTTGTGCCTTGCTGCCTGCAAACCTGCTGTGATTCCGCGTAGGTCCTAGTGCCTGCCTTGTGCCCTGCCGTAAGAGTGTGTCGCGAAATGATGCCCTGCTGTCAGAGTGTGTCGCGAAATGATGCATGTCTAAAAAGTGTGTCACCAACATGAAAAGTTTGGAAAGCTCTGGCATACCACATCATCTGTCAAACATGGTGGAGGCAGTGTTATGGCATGGGCATGTATGGCTGCCAATGGAACTGGGTCACTGGTGTTTATTGATGACCTGACTGCTGATAAAAGCAGCAGGATGTATTCTGAAGTGTATAGGGTTATACTTTCTGCTCAGTTTAAGCCAAATGCTGCCAAACTGATAGGACGCTGCTTCATACTGCAGATGGATAATGACCCAAAACATACAGCAAAAGCTACCCAAGAGTTTCTCAAGGCAAAGAAGTGGGATGTTCTTCAATGGCCAAGTTAGTCATCTAATCTCAACCCAATACAGCATGCTTTTCACTTACTGAAGACAAGATTGAAGGCAGAAAGACCCACAAACAAGCAGCAGCTGAAGGCTGCTGCAGTAAAGGCCTGGCAAAGCATCTCGAGGGAGGAAACTCAGCACTTGGTCATGTCCCTGGGTTCCAGACTTCAGGCAGTCATTGACTGCAAAGGATTTTCATCCAGGTATTAAAGGCAATCCTTATGTTTGTAATGATGTTGGTTTGTTCCATTACTTATGAGCCACCAACGATGGGGGTGTGTGCATGCCACTGGCTATACTTCCTGAATGGTTAGTGCCCCACTTTTGTCAAACCCCTTGAATTACAGCTGAAAGTCCCGACTTCACTCCCATCTGGGTGTGTTTCCCTTCAACTTCAATGTGGTGGTGTACAGAGGCCAACTGCCAAAACAGTTATCCTTGTTCCAATATTTCTGCTCCTGACTGTAAAGTACATCAGTGAGTAATTAATAAAAGAATGATGTTTTGAAACAAATAGCTAAAAATCTGGGTGCATGTTCTTATCAGCTTTTTGAATGTTTTTATCCCACCATTAATCTGTATCTATTTAATATATTTAGGAATTGTTAAGGTAATTATGGACATTTGTAACCCTCCTTTCTATGATAAAACTAAACTCAGGGCAGACTATAAATACAAAGAACAAGCCCAACAATGCAATAAAACAGTAACATATTGATTTATTAATGCATCACTGTAAATATCACAGCTACAGCCATGGAGAACATAAATGTATCATTACAGGACTGAATACAATCCTTCCCACCAAAGGGGAAACCTAGCACACAACAGAAGATCAAATAAAAACATCTTACCTGTCACCATACAGCATTGGCTTTTGGAGGCACTGCACACAAGCCTCATGGAACCACTGCTTACATTTGCAGCACTGTAGCATCTTTAAATACCAGCTTCATTAATGGTAAGAAAAAGCAAGGATTGTTATGCAGTAAATACTCGACGCAGCAGAAAAGCATTAAATGTGGCTATTATGAATTTCAGAACTAGCTAAAATCATTTTTATTTATATACGATAGACTACGTCGTTTAAAAATAAAATTCCCAGAATACAGACAGGGAAGTTGTCATGTCGGCAGCTTTCTGACCCATGAACTTATAGCAAAATGGAGTGTCATTTTTCATATTATGCTTAGCCTTTCTTAATTGGCTTAAGAAAAATAAAATGAAAACTACACTACTACCAGTTATATGAGAGTTGCTCCTGGAGATTTATCTTGGTCACTGTGCATTCATTGATCGTTCTGCATTTTGCAAATTTCATGTTTTGTTAAACATAACACAAAGGCAGAGTTTATACAACAAGCTAAGCCAAAATCAAGCACTGTTATGCTTAAGCCAATCAACTTCTAACTTTATTCACCGAAACTTGGTCCAAGACTAGAGTTTAACTAACTGATGCCCTTTAATACAAACTTCAAAAACTCAAGAGTAGAAAGGGCTCTGAAAGCCTGATACTATGTTAGAATATGATCAATAAAGCTGTCTTATGGAATATTTATGAAACATAACACTTGGCTCTCATACATATTCTCGACAAATAGGTAACTTAGAAAAAACTGAGTGAAAGTATATTTTCCTAAGTGTGTCAACTGCTTACTCTCCAGGACCTCCACAGTAGCAATAACACTGCTGGGCATTTGTTTTATGGCCTGCATCCCATTCAAGGTCAGCTACATTGTAAGGCAATGTTTGCTTCATGACTTGCAGTGCTTTAGCATTTGGTCCTTTCTTAAGCGCACCACCTCTCTGAAATAAAAGGCATTAAAGCAGCAAATGTTACTATTCAATGCCATAGAAGAATAAAATTTCATTGGCAATTACTTTACTAAGTAATCAACTTACTTTTGTTGTTGTTGCAAAGACACACTGCCGGCAGAGCCATTTATCATCTGAATCTATCACATTAGAACTGATATTTGGTGTGTGACACAGCTGATGATAACCTGAATTTTTTTTAAAAAAATGTTTTTACTCTTTAAGAGGATATAAAAAGAGTAGTTGTATGTCTTTCTGTCATACGTTCAAACCCACAACCAATTTTTAAACATTTTAAATTAAATGTCATGTGATACTAGAAAGTACAATATATGAGAGATTTAGAGTACCTTAAATGAGACAAATATCAGTAGAAATACCTCTGCACTTAAGTTTACACAAAATATACTAATAGAGTTTAAAAATTTCTACAGACTAATTTTTTAAATTACCTTGACCACACTTATCACATATAACCATTTCATTGGGTGCTTCTGAATATTCCTCCTGACATATTGTACAGACCATTTCCCCAGTTTCAGTAGCTCCTAAGACAACAAAAAGGCATGGCTTCATATTGAAGGAATACATTTTACATTTTGAAGACTGATTGCTATATACGAAAACTATTAGATTAGTTGTAAGTCCTGACATAATGTGATTTGGGTTTTGTTTTGTATAATATGTGAACCCAGCCACTCTGGTCTGTAAACCATGACTTGGAACAATGTGTGAATTCAGCTGGTGTTGACTGTGGTGCATTTAAGATCAGGAGTTATAAAAAAGAGACCTATGGATTCTATAAACCCAGCCTCTCATCTGTCTTTGGGCCATATATGGTCCACATAGTTTTTGCATTCAGCCTGCTGCTTCCCCTTATAATTCTCATCTCTCCTCAGAGCAATTACATTTTGGGCTCCCCTCCCTCTAGCAAATCACTTCTTCAGGTAAGTGGCAGCGGAGGAATGGTTAACCCTTTCCTCATTCCTGCTATATTCAGTATCTCAACTGGAAGGAGTTTGGAAATAGTATAGTAGACCCAGGTTTTACATCAATCACTAAAAGATTAAATAATCATCATCATCATCATCATCATCATCATCATCATCATCATGATATAAGGTTCTTGCCTGTTTGTATGTCCTTCCAGAGAACCCAGGACTTGGAACTGTCTTCAAATATAATGAAGCAGCTCTGCTTAAGTTTGTTTATCTGAAATAAAAATAAATTTGCAGCCATAATACCAATTTGTGGTTTTGACATAAGACTTTGTGAACTAGTAAGTTTATTAAAAATGGATTACCTTTTTGATAGTTCCAAGATAAAACAAGCCATCTGACCATCTAGCTAGGACATCTTGACCTTCTTCAAATTTGCACACTGGCTTTTTGGATTTTTGTCCATCCCGTGAGGACAGTTTGGTCAAGGATGTTGGTGGTTTTTGGTTTCGGTGCAAAGGAGACCGCTTGTGGACCACTGAATTACCCACCCCCGTAGAGTCTCTAAAATACAGACATATACAATGAACGTGAGCAACTTCTAAAACATTAAAGGCTAACATTCAAACCAGTACAAATTTAACTGGGAGTGAGGCTTATACTTAATCTCCAGGCATATCTGAGACAAAATGATGAAGCCAGTATATAATTTTTAAACTGGAAAATTTACTGTAATTTAATATACATTGAGGAAGTATGCCATAGTCCTAAACACTAACAGTTAAGTCCATGACTTGAGTGCTCGTTATTTCTACATTATTTATCTAATCTGCTAAAGATGTGCTTACATCTTGGTTCTCTCAGATATTGTCTCAGTACACTTCAAACTGTATTAAAACCTGCACATGGTAAACTTACTGCATTAAAAGAAAAAGCACTTTTGGCTATCATCTGAAACCTGTCCATGTAATATACAGTGGGGCAAAAAAGTATTTAGCCACCAATTGTGCAAGTTCTCCCACTTAAAAAGGTGAGAGAGGCCTGTAATTGACATCATAGGTAGACCTCAACTATGAGAGACAAAATGAGAAAACAAATCCAGACAATCACATTGTCTGATTCGGAAAGAATTTATTTGCAAATTATGGTGGAAAATAAGTATTTGGTCACCTACAAACAAGCAAGATTTCTGCCTCTCACAGACTCCTTGGATAAGCTCCTTGGATAAGGAGTGAAACGTTTCTACTGAGAAAATAGAAATCCAGTTGACATGATTCAAGCCACAGACTGTTCCACCTGGATGACTGAGAACCTTCATCGACATATTCTTCTTTAAGAGGCTCCTCTGTCCTCCACTCATTACCTGTAGTAATGGCACCTGTTTGAACTTGTTATCAGTATAAAAGACACCTGTCCACAACCTCAAACAGTCACACTCCAAACTCCACTATGGTGAAGACCAAAGAGCTGTCGAAGGACACCAGAAAAAAAATTGTAGACCTGCACCAGGCTGGGAAGACTGAATCTGCAGTAGGCAAGCAGCTTGGTGTGAAGAAATCAACTGTGGGAGCAATAATTAGAAAATGGAAGACATAGAAGACCACTGATAATCTCCCTCGATCTGGGGCTCCATGCAAGATCTCACCCCGTGGGGTCAAAATGATCACAAGAACGGTGAGCAAAAATCCCAGAACCACATGGGGGGACCTAGTGAATGACCTGCAGAGAGCTGGGACCAACGTAACAAAGGCTACCATCAGTAACACACTACGCCGCCAGGGACTCAGATCCTGCAGTGCCAGACGTGTCCCCCTGCTTAAGCCAGTACATGTCCGGGCCCGTCTGAAGTTTGCTAGAGAGCATTTGGATGATCCAGAAGAGGATTGGGAGAATGTCATATGGTCAGATGAAACCAAAGTAGAACTGTTTGGTAGAAACACAACTCGTCGTGTTTGGAGGAGAGAGAATGCTGAGTTGCATCCAAAGAACACCATACCTACTGTGAAGCATGGGGGTGGCAACATCATGCTTTGGGGCTGTTTCTCTGCAAAGGGACCAGGACGACTGTTCCGTGTACAGGAAAGAACGAATGGGGCCATATATCGTGAGATTTTGAGTGCAATCCTCCTTCCATCAGCAAGGGCATTGAAGATGAAACGTGGCTGGGTCTTTCAGCATGACAATGATCCCAAACACACCACCCGGGCAACGAAGGAGTGGCTTCGTAAGAAGCATTTCAAGGTCCTGGAGTGGCCTAGCCAGTCTCCAGATCTCAACCCCATAGAAAACCTTTGGAGGGAGTTGAAAGTCCGTGTTGCCCAGCGACAGCCCCAAAACATCACTGCTCTAGAGGAGATCTGCATGGAGGAATGGGCCAACATACCAGCAACAGTGTGCGCCAACCTTGTGAAGACTTAAAGAAAACGTTTGACCTCTGTCATTGCCAACAAAGGATATATAACAAAGTATTGAGATGAACTTTTGATATTGACCAAATACTTATTTTCCACCATAATTTGCAAATAAATTCTTTCCGAATCAGACAATGTGATTGTCTGGATTTGTTTTCTCATTTTGTCTCTCATAGTTGAGGTCTACCTATGATGTCAATTACAGGCCTCTCTCATCTTTTTAAGTGGGAGAACTTGCACAATTGGTGGCTGACTAAATACTTTTTTGCCCCACTGTACATTACATAAAAGTCATTTAGCAGAAACTGGTTAATAGTAAGCAAAGAATTTTTCATTTTTCACATACAATACAGTATTCAACTCATAATCATTTCTATCACTATGCAAATATAGTGTTTCCTTAGTTCACTGAGCCCTTGTACAAATACTGAAGCAATACATCATAGCTAAGGCATTTGCAAAGATATGAAGAGAAATAAACACTGCACCAATTCTTTTTAATTTTGCCATGGATGAAGGGTCAGAAAGCAAGAATTCAAACAAAAGTGTTATTGCCAAGTTCAATGTTCTATTCCTTTTGCAACAGAAGGAAAAAACACAGGAAATGTACTCCATAAACTTACTTTAAAATTCCACAGAACAATTCATATACAATTAGACAAAGAATAGAAACAGGCTATTCATGGGAAATAATGAAATACTGTATACATCTTTAGAGTTATTATCAGGGACAGACCACTGTTTGCACAATATGCTAACTCTTGATTAACTGAGTTAATCTAATTGCCTGGATTTGTACAAAACACTGAACTATGATGTTACTGGGTTTGCACAACACACTAAGTTACAAACCAGTCAATCACATTTTGAATTCATTTACTGCATGAACACATTCAATATAACAGAAGTCTGGAGGCTGCATACTCATCTTAATGAGCGCACACACACACAACCAAAATGACAAATAGGTGAAATACTCATGTGACAGCTAGGCAAGGCTAAACAGGAGCAGAACCAGTGTCTCTATTAGCTAAGTGTGGCAGTTATCTGTGACAGGGTTATACCTGGCTGCCATACATTATTTCATTCACTTTCAGCATGTCACCAGTATGCCCCAGTTATTTAGCTAGATTTTTCTTTCCCACTTCTTCCATTCCCTCATAATCTCAGTCTCAATCAATCAGTTGATTAAAATTCTGGAAAAGCTTATTGCAATTTGTTTGCTTACATTTGGGAACTCTAGTTCTTTCTATCCATATTTTTTGACTGGAATTACAAGACCTAGTTTGACTGCCTAGGAATACTTGTGAATGGTGAGAACTTCACTCTCCTAACATGAAATATGATGCCACTTGGCTAAACCCCACAAACACTGAAAGGAGCAAGAACTAATTTAAACGATATAACAGCATTGCCAGGAAACAAGAAAAAATAGGAAATTGAAAAGTTAACATTATAAACCCCACCCCCAGGTAAATCATGCCCTTTCCTAATAATTTTTTTTTCTAAGTTAAAAATTACAATATTTGATGATCTTCCATCAGAGAGTAGTTGCTCTGGGGAGAGGCTGTGTCTTTTTTTGCACCTTTTAATAGCTTTATGAAATTACTTTAGAAATGTGACTGCATCACAGATTTATGTAAAAGGATATTGATACAGGCCAGGGTTCTTAATACATCATTGTAATGTTGACATTAGAAGTACACCACTATTCAAATACAATTTGAAAGGATAGTATATAAGCAAGTTGAAAACATGCAACTCATTACATTAGGGAAGTGCAGCTTTGGGGGGATCAAAAGCCACATATTATTTTTTTTGTGATGTGCTGAGGACTATACTATAAAGCACAGGTGGCCAGGACAAAAACAAAACAGTATTCAATTTAACATTTAAAAAATGTAATTAATATGGTTATGCCCCATGTAGTTAAATATTAAAAATTCTAAATTTTTGGAAACACTTCAAGAGAGTGCTGGGGACTGTATTGAAAGCCTCAGGGGTTGCAGGTGGCCCTGAAACCTCAGGTTGTTCACCCCCCACTGTACATGATCAAAGCTGCCTTTTCATTTATTAGTACTACCAAACATTTTTTCTTCTCATACACCCTGTTCCCATTACACATTTAACAGATCAGTTACAAAGCCAGCAGCTGTCTTTGCACAATATGCTAAGCTTGATTCATTCTAACCTTGGTCAATTTTTTGTGTGTGGCTTAAAATGATGTGTGATCCCACCTTAGGGGTCATAGTTCAATATATTGTGTAAACCTAAAAAGTTAGTTAATTCAGTAATCAGGTTAAACATGCTGTGAAAACACACACATAGGGGTACATATAGCAGTTGTAAAACATAAAGCAGGAGAAAGGGGGGAAAGAGAAGCCACCTAAAATAAAAAATACACAATACTGCCTAATAGGACAGTACTGCAAAATCATTAAGCCTAGGCTCTAAAAGTAAAAGCACCAGGTAATAAAATAATAAATAAAATACTAACAACTAGTGTGCTGGCATTATTACAGCAACAAATTTACAAACCCCTTCTTTTGGAACGACCTCTTTTTATCGACCCTGGAGAGAAAACGAAATATTTCGGGTCCCATTTGCAGACCGAAATGATGGCAACGCAGAACTTCCTCAATTTACCAATGCGCAATAATACAATCACCAGCGAAAGATTCTCGCCTTTGTTTGGCTTGCCCACGACACCAGAAGCCCCCCTATATATAGCCAACCGCAGATACGGTTCATGTTGCAGCATAAGAGATGCCCACACCTCCCTCCACATACAAAACTCGGCTAGTGGGGCGAAATGTCCAGGAGGTCGCACTCTCTCGGTCCCCTTCCCACAACATAAACGGACTGTGAGAGCGGAAATGCTGTAATGCTGTTTTTTCCCCCTTCAAAATCAATAGATGGCGGGAGGAGGGAGGTCCAAAAAAGCCGGGAAACAGGAGGGTGCCGGCTTCCCTTCCTCTCGCCCCCGACCCTGCCATCATCGCTGACCTCCCTCGACCGACTTCTGCACCGCTCGACCCTTCCTCGCTCACCTCATTCGGTCTCTCCAGTTGGGCCACCCGCTTCATACAGGGAAATCAGTGCGCTCGATGCGCTCTGCCCGAGAAGCCGCCCTTCGGCCGAGCTTCTCGCCGCCCTCCGAGGGGCAAACGCGCGCGGGTGAGGGGAGAAGGGAGGCGAGGAAGGGGCTCAAGCCCGAGGCAGCCGAGGCAGCCGCACGGACAGCCCGGCTACACAGCAACCCTTCGCCATTTTGCTTTCCCGCGGAGGAGAAGCTGGTGCATTGTGGGAAACACAAAGGAGCTGCTTCGGCGACGTCGTCGTCGGCAGCAGCCCCTCCTCCTCCGAGCGGCACAATCCCTCCGGCCAGCCCGGCCGTGTCGAATCAGCGCTGCGTTCGTCTTCTGCCTCCGCGGCAGAGGGGGCGGGTGAGGAGGCAGCCCGCCCTCGGAAGGACACCGTCTCCACCGCCAGCTGAATGATCGGTGAACAAAGAGGGACTATTTTCAAAGAGAAGCTAATCCCTCCTCTTCGCTTTGGGGCGCATCGGGGTAGGGATAGGAATAAAATTGAAAGCAAGGGGGATCCTTGAAACAACAAACAGCTCAGGTGGCCTGTCGATTTCAAGAGTGCAAGGTCATTTGCACAGCGTTCCCTTTTGCACAGCCATTTGGCTCTTGAATGTGTGGTCGCGATATTTCCTTCTATTTCTTCTTTGTTGTGTGTGTTCTGCTTGCCTGGGCGCTGAGCTCTTCCAAGTCAAACGGTTGTACTAGTCACACTTCTAGAGTTCCTGTAACTCCCGTGGGACCCAAAACAACAAAGACGAGAACCACCTGGGGGGGGGGGGAAATCATCTACAGAAGACCCCTAGAAACAACAAAGCAAAGGGTTCAAAGCAAAGTCTTGGTTCATGAGGAAAAATAATTCCAAATTCACGACTGAGTAACACCTTTATTAGGGCCAACCACAGTGACATAAAAGCCTACAAACTTTGAGGTGACTCTCGCAAGAGAGGTCATGCAAAAAGCAGGGGCATCTGTTGAGTTCTGGAGAACTCCATACAGTTTGCAACGTTTTGGTAGAGCTTCATAAATTATTACCCAGCTGCGGGTGTTTATACAGAGGATTTCCAGGAATATGTGCATACATTGCAGTCTTAATGTGGTGTGGTAAGCCAGACCCTGGTAAATAAGGTGGTGTTTGTCATCCACAATGATTCATACAGTTTTTATGGGTACTGTGTTTACCTGAAAGAAAGAAAGAAAAATCCTGAATATAAGTCATTCTCCCCAAAAGAAGATTAAGCAAAAAATAATTATAAACATGCAAAAATCCTATGCAATGCCTTGCTTTCTCTCCTTGTCAACTTAGGGTTGTCAACCCGACCTGAAAATTCTAGGGGTTTGTCTTCTCAGCAAAAATGTGCATGTGAAGCACTTGTACGTGCTTGTGAGTCTCCCTCCCTCCCTCCCTGCTAGAAACCACACTCCATGAAAGGGTAAGCCAGGAAAAAATGCATTTATATTGAATTAATAACTGCTAATTAAAATGATCCCACATCTGTGTATACCAGCTATTCAAGAATCACTCTGAATTGCCGCAGGATAGAAATGGAATAGATAAACAAGCTATGCTCTGTTATATGTAGAAACCACTCACATACAAATACACACATTGCTGCCAATGGAAACAAGAAAATAAGAAATAAACAGGATGGAGGTAAAGTAAGGAGAAAGGGTAGCTATTGTGAGAAAGGAAGGGACAAAGGGAAGAGGTAAGGGGGAAGCAAAAGAGAAAAGAGTACAACAGTGTATAAAGCATCACAAAAGAGGTTAAAATTCAACAGGCCAACAACTCCCAAGCTAATCTTTCTTTGTGCTTTTCAGCAGCAGTGTCTGCATTTGCACCTTGTGCCCATTTGCTTGCTTTCAACAGATTCCTTCTTGCCAATGGAAGACAACCCTCTCCCCACCATTCACAGGCCATTATCTGGTGATAAATAGGGGACATTATTATTATAGTCCTGATTGATTGGAAAAAAGAGCAGGAAGAGTCAATTTCAAGGAGAGTGGTAGTTATCAGGAGAATGCCAGAAACAGCATCAAATTTACTATGGAAAAGAAAAGCCAATCCAAGAGCATCCTTTTTTTTTTCTTTCTGATCTGACCCCAGAGGAGTGAAGATCATTCAGTGGCTTGTTAGAACCAGTGAATGGAGCAGAGCTTAACGTTGTGTAAACTTGTGCACAGAAAAAGGAATATTGTTTAAAAACACAGCCTGTGAGCATGTTAGAGAGATTCAGGTTCTTATTCTTACACTTTTAGCCCACCCAAGCATAAAGAAACACACGCTTAGACATTGCAGGTACAAAAAGTAAGTACAAAAGAGTTCTTACATTTATTTGGTCCAGGTACAGCCATTTCAGTAGAAAAATGATGTTTCAGTTCTTTCTGTTCCCTAAACTGTGTACCTCTGGCCCTGTTTGCTGCCAGAGGCTGCGTGGAGGAAAAGGGGCTTGAGGCCTAGGCATGGCCTCTCCATGGAGAGGAGCAGCCACATGCTGCTTCCTCCTCGATGGTGGAAGAATCAGAGAGAGAGAGAGAAGAGGAAGTGGGAGGGGTAACAAGCAACTTCCTCTAGAAGCACAGAGTTTGCCTCCTAGAGCAATCACCCATATACTAATGAGGCATGCTTGATTTGCCGGATTCCAACAAGGAGGAGTTCCTGGGCTAGTTCTCTGGCAAAGAGATACAAGAATGTTTTTCAGGCTTCAAGATAAGTTAGTATCAATGTTTCTGGTTTTCAAATATTTTAGTGGTCCTGAGTAAACATGGTTTCCCTGCTGTAGGGTAGTATGTAATACAGTGCAGAAAGCTGCTAAAAAGTTTTCTGGTTTGATGCTTACTGTACCTTTTGAACCTGAAATGGCTCTATTTTTGGTTTGCACAAACAAGACTTTGTATCCACTGTGCAACCCATGCATAAACTCAAAATGGTGTCCAACATGCAGTTAGCCTCAAACATTTGTTGAAATGCAGCATACAGTACAGAAGGAGATATGATGGTGATAGATGCTCATGAACTGACCCTTTTGGCTTAATTTGTTACACAAACATAGGCTAAGAGGAGGAATATACCATGATACTTTACAAACCATTGTGTAGGACTTCCGGTGGGAATATGGCCAACTGAACAGCTTTGCCCGCGAACTCAGCGGGCAGATCTGGCAGTGTTGGTTTTTTTTGTCCAAAGGCAGGCTTTTCCTGATGCCCTAGAGCATTTTCATGGACAGAAAACACTCGGAATCATCCCATTTGCACTCCTCAACGTCACCTCGTACCCTGAGGATCGCCAACAGCGTTAGCTCTAATCTGGTAAGAGACGACGGGAGTCAGGAACGCCATCATTTCCAGACCGTGCTGTAGCCTTAAATGGACATTAGGTCGAGCCTTTCCCATTTCTAAATCACCTAGTTTATATATATATTTAAGTTTGTGTACCGCAAGAGAGGCTTTTTACAACAAGAAGAGGCAAAATCTCTTGGTGTTTATCATTATTTCTGGATTAATTTTAAAACTTTTTTTTAAATCTTTGGTTTATTTCCCATCTAGATGTTAAGGAGGACTGAGAATAATTATCTCCCCATTACTACTTTTGCATTTAATTTGAAGGATTTAACATTTTCCTACACGCTGAATTTGCCATTTTGTGTCTTCAGTTTTCTGTTCACTTTCCTTGAGCACTGCAGTTGCTGGTTCGCATACTTTCCCTTTTGTCAATATCACCCAATAACTTTCAGAAGCCTTTTATTAACCCATTAGCTCTTATCTGCACTAGCCAAGTATCCAGGGGGCACCATAATCTACTGCCTGAAACATGGACGACCTTAAGGAAATTTTCTCAGAGCTTCGTTCTGAGCTTCGTTGTGATTTCAAACAGATTCTCCATGATACACATCAAGCTATTCTGCAAGCTATTCGGGATATTGTAGAAAATATCAGCTTTAAAATGTGTCAACTGGCTGAGGACATTCTGCTGGGAGAGGAAGAGTTTCATCAAGAGGGAGATATTTTTCCCGACAGTGAGAATGGATTCTCTGAAGAGATACCAGGCGATGAACACACTTTGGTGATGAAGGAGTTACAGTTTGACTTGCAAGATACTGACAAGGTTGTTTTTCTGAGTGACTGTTTTGAGAACGAAATTGCTCTGTTTTGTGGGAGGCTTACTGCTGAGAAATTTGACTTTTTAAGGGGGGCAGTTGGGCTGTTGTCTAAATGCACAGCTGATTTCAATTGCATCTTTCCCCATTCCATTGCTTTCACTAAAATGCACGTTTGGATGTATATCTAAATACACATTCCTAGTCCATTATAACATACATTTGGCTTTGAATACATATCCTGATTTTGCAAGTAATTAGGCATGGACTTCTTTAGTTTGGATTGGCAAGGAAGTTGTGGAGGAATGGTAATGAAAACCTTCTCTTTGCCATACTTTTGTTCCTTGGGCAATTTAAAAGAAAAAAGAAAAATGATGCAAAATGTATATAGTACATTTCTAGATATTGTGCAGTAAAGCTTAAGAAAGAGGTATTGCTCCTAATTATATTCATAATTTGCAAGGCTAACATTAAACCTGCGATGTATAGTGATTGGAAGATGATTAGACCAAAACAATTCTGCCATGGAGAAAGAAATAAGATGAACTAATACAGGATACAAGGACTGCAATCAGGTGGCAGCTGAAAATAAGTTAACAGTGTAAGGTAGCTGCAAATAAGACTAATATATTTTTTATGGTGTTTTAATACAGCCATGGTTTCCAAATCATGAAAAATATTAATTCTACTTTGTTCTGCAGTACAGTAGTCAGATCTATCTGGGATACTGCATCCAGTTCCTGACACTGCCTTTTCAGGAAGATGTAGAGAAATTGGTACAGGTTCATAACAGTTCATTAAAAACTATTAACAATATAGAGAAGAGGTCTTATGAGGAATTATTGCAAGAACTGGTTATATTTAGTACATGAAAGAAAATAAAGGGGACAATATATGATGGTATCTGAGGAGTTCTCACGAAAAGGAAAGACTTATTTTCTATACTGCCACTGATGGGCAACTGCTAAAATTAATGTTTTAAACAGTAAACATTCTCTACAAAAATAAATTACAATATTTGCCTTCATAGTTGTCATATTTATAATTTTAATATAATTTTTACTATGGCTAGGATGTACATACTACCTTTGAAGTTAATTTTCTTATACTGTATGGCCTGCTGTACAACTGAAAAAAATAAATTGGTTGTATATAAGCAGGCACTGTTAAATACAAGCTTAATTGTTTTCTGAATATATTCACTTACATCTGGCAATAATTGATGGAGTCTTGAAGGTTAATAAAAGAACTCCAAGCAGCTAACAACAATCTTGCAGAGTAGAAGCGTGAACCAGCAGGGAACTTGCACTTTAAGCTTAATTGCGTTCAGAAATAAATTCAGTCTTCACACATTAGTTAGATGAAGAAAAGTAGAGATGCGTTTACTAGAAAGACCCCCTATTATGCTTATGAGACAATGCTGAGTTGACTCCTGATAATCCCAACAATAATTTCATTATGGGAGGGAGGCAGTGGAACAACACATTTTCAGCCCTTTCCAAACTTAGGAAAGTTCTGAGGCTCTGGATATGTTTGCATCACACACTGAACCACAAACTAGCTATGTGGATTTGAGTTGGGTATGTTGGGTGAGCCCAAGTCATGTGGTTTAGTTTGTGCTTCAGAGGTCACCCGCATGTCCCCCTAACCACAATTCAAGGTTGTCTCACAAGTCACTCTTCAAGGACATGTCTTGATGACACTGTCTTCAACTCATCTCCAGCCCATAGCAGCGGCCCTCTAATCTTCAGTTTTGTTGATCTGATGTAGAAGTGAAGTCTTCTATCTTCTCCCAACATAAACCTTGTTATATATACAATTTCTGGCCCTTTGGCAGCAAGTGGTGATGATAGAATCAGGAGTTGGGCCCCTGTTGACTGCTTCTGACTGCATGTCTTCTCTCCCCTTCAGTAATGGGCACTGTCCTCCATGGCGGTTCTGATGGTGCTGCAGACATGACACCTAGCTCCTGCCTGGCACTTTGCAAAGCATAAATTGGGTCTTCGGTCAGACCCGTACTGGCATGTGTTTATTGCTCTTGTGAAACAGCACTAGACTTCTTTCAAGGCTTAGTGGTGTCCTCCTTTTAAGATCTTACCATCATTTGGATTTTTACTATTTATTATTGGATTGTATTTTAAGATTTATAGGCTTTTAGTTTTAATATTTTAGTGTAAACTGCCCAGAGTCTACTTTGTAGAGATGGGCGGTGATAAATTTGACAGATAGATAGATAAATAAATAAATAAATAAATAAAATATGTTCAGCTTTCTTGTGAGAGTATGCTAGACCTTTCCTTTATTAACAAAAAGCATTCTCAAGATTTCTTTAAAAACCATAGCAGCTCTCTGCGCAGAAGATCAACTTCAGTAGGAAAGATAATGTTTATAGCAGTATAGGTTTACTATTGCTGTTGTCAGTGAGGGGCATGGTTTTTATTATTATTTTTAATTTGTTAGGGTGATGCAATTTTGCAAATGCAAATGCAAATTTTATTGATTAGTCAAATTGATTAAGGCTCCGGGCTAGAAACCAGGAGACTGAGAGTTCTAGTCCCGCCTTAGGCATGAAAGCCGGCTGGGTGACCTTGGGCCAGTCACTCTCTCTCAGCCCAACTCACCTCACAGGGTTGTTGTTGTGGGGAAAATAGGAGGAAGAAGGAGTATTAGGTATGTTCACCACCTTGAGTTATTTATACAAATAATAAAGGTGGGATAGAAAATTTTAAAAAAGATAGAATTAAAATATAAACAAAGCATAATCAAATGATAGGAAGGGATACAATAATAAAATAGGATACATATATATCTTATTATATATAAGGAGACAGTAGTCAGATGAGAGAGTTGCCTTTACAGGATACCCCAATTTGCTCAATATATTGGGATCTTAAAGCCCCAGCCTTTAATATGAACATAGCAATTCTACGTACATTATATATACTGTATTAGTACCCTGGAGAAAATAAGACAATCTAAAATTCGGGTCCCAGTACGCTGTTCTTTCCAATAGTGGAGATAAATATTTGAGCCTGATGGATGCATATAGTTGACAGTTAAACAAGATATGAGAAATATTTTCAATATCAGGCGAACCGCATATACAGGTTCTCTCGTAATATGGAATGTTATGAAAGTGTCCATATTTGGCCATTGAATCCAACAACTCAAATCTTGTTCTGGAAAAAGCCCTTCTTAAAGATTGGGGCAGACTCATAGAGAGGTATTTTTCAGGTTGAAAATTTGTTTTGTTAATAGCCAACCACTTTGAAGATCTATTTTTGGCTTAAAGCTCCAAGTCAGTTTGGGCACTTATATCCATTACTCTCTGCATAAAATTTTTCCTTGTTTAGGAGCCCCTGGATAATAAGTGCTGAATAGAGAGCCCATAACGTGAAATAACATTGTAAAGTTGACAAGCCCACATATTAGGCTGCGTCATACTTAGCTGTTCAATTAGGCAAATTCTAGGAAGTCTGTTGAGGTCCATTGTTTGAATCTTCAGCCAATATGTAAAAACTTTAATCATTAGATAACTCTTTAGAGTATAAAAGCCTAATTCCGCTCTGACTGCTGGGGCAGACGTGTTCCTATCAGTTCCTAAAATGTGCCTCGGGAAGCACGTTTGAATTTGTTCAAGTGGGGTAGCTTTATTTAAACCCCATAATTCAGCTCCATAAGTCATCATCAGAATTATTTTGGCCCTAAAGACTTTCAAGATAGGTGTCAAAGTACTTGGTTCGTTGTGATAAAATAGTTTGTATAGCCTTTTGGTGATTGCTTCGGCTCTTGCCGTGCCTCTTCTAAAATGATTCATCCACAAACTAGTGTTAGTGAAAGTCACCCCTAAATAAGTATAAGAATTCACTTGTTCAATGGATTCTCCATTTATATGCCAACTGTATTTCACATTTTTTTTTTTACTGAATACCAGCACTTTAGATTTACTTGTATTAATAATTAGAGAGTTAAGAGTGCAATAGGAACTTAGCTTTTGCAGCAATCTTCTCAGGCCAATTTGAGAATGGGCTAATAAGACCATATCATCCGCATATAATAGAATATTAATAAACCTATTAAAGATTTTGGGCATATGTGTATTTGCCACCTGCAAAAAAACTGGTAAGTCATTAACATAAAGATTGAAGAGCATAGGTGCTAAGACACAACCCTGTCTAATGCCGACATTGGTAGGTATACTCTTAGTCAGGGATCCATCTACACCAGCACAAATTTTCACCTGCGTATTAGAATAGAGAGCTTTAACCAAAAAAAAAAAGGAGTCTGGGATCCATATTTAGATTCGCCAGTTTCTTCCACAAGATATTTCTATTAACCAAATCAAAGGCCATGCTTAGGTCTATAAATGCGGTAAACAGTTTCTTACCCATTTTTAAATGCTTTGATACAAGATGGTATAAGGTAAAACAATTATCTATGGTGGAATGCTCTGGCCTAAATCCTGCTTGTTCCTCCACTAAGTGGTTATTCTCCATGTCCCAAACTTCAATTTTATTCAACAAATGCTTTGCATACATTTTGGCAACGATTCCAATAAGACTTATTGGTCTGTAATTGATTGGATTACTTCTGTCCCCTTTTTTATGTAAGGGGACGATAATGGCAACTTCCCAACCTGCAGGTATGCAGGTAAAAAAGGTAAAGGTTCCCCCCGCACAGTCGTGTCCAACTCTAGGAGCCGGTGCTCATCTCCGTTTGTTAGCCGAAGAGCCAGCGTTGTCCGAAGACGCTTCCACAGTCATGTGGCTGGCATGACGCACGTGGAACGCTGTTACCTGCCCTCCAAAGTGGTACCTATTTATCTACTTGCATTTACATGCTTTAGAATTGCTAGGTTAGCAAGAGCTGGGGCGAGTGCGGGAGCTCACTCCATCACGCGGGGCTAGGGTCTCGAACCTCCAAACTTGCGACCTTCTGAGCGACAAGCCTGGCATCTTAACCGCTGAGCCATCATGCTAAATAACCCTGCTAACAAGGGCGCCCACCAGTCCATATAGGTCTTGAATAGTTCTGGAGGCAGAAAGTCTTCACCAGGTGCCTTGTTAGATTTTAATGAATGGATAATAGATTTAATTTCTGAAACAGAAACAGGAGGCCAGGTAGGAAGATTTTCCAAAGTTTGTTTATACATAAAATCTTGATTAGATTCAAAAAAGAGATTAGAGTAAAAATCCTCCCACACTGAGGCAGGAATGGGAATATCAAAATGAAATTTGTGTTCTTTCAATGTGCCTGAAACGGCATTCCAGAAGAAGACTGAATTTGACTCTTTTGCCCAAACTTCCAAATCCGACCATAATTTGACTCTATAGGAAGCTTTCTTAGATGCTATCAATTTCTTATAATCACGCTTAGCTTTCAACATATTAGTATGGTTTTCTGAGTTGGGACACCTTCGGGCCCGGTGCATTTCAGCTCTCAAATGTTTTCTGCTAAGGGAACATACAGAATCAAACCAGTTAGCTCTGACTTGTTGTCTGTTCCTCAACGGGAGTTTAACGGTAAGAAATTTTCTCAGTGAACGTCTTAAATCATAGCAAGCCAAGATATTATCTGCGCCTAAGGATGAATGAGAAATTAAGTTTCTCCAGGTCTGGGGCTGTACAGAATCCAGAAAACTGGATAATGCTTCAGTATCAACTTTGGCCCATTATTTTTAATTTGTTAGGGTGATGCAATTTTGCCTATTCCAATGATTCATTGATCACTTATTTGTCTGAACCTTCTCACTCCAACTTTGATGGCACTATCATTAGTACTCAAAAATCCTAGTCGCTCTCACTCACTGACAGCACCACAACATTCTGGAACACTACTTAGGAATGGGAACATTATCCTCTCTTGCAGCAGCAAGATTACTATAGGGATTAACAACAAGATCGCTCTCCACAACTGTGTTGTGTTCTGCCAGAACAACAGTGGCCATTGATCTTTGTAGTTTGTGTTTGATGTTGTATGATTGTATGGGATTTTATGATGTTAATCTCCATGGGATAACTTTGTTCTTAAAGGTAGTCCATAAATATTTTAAATCATAATGTGCTGGCATAAACTCAGATTTTGAAGACAGTTAGTTTTGAGAAGAACTGCTTATAGAATTGGGTTTGAATAGTGAAGCTTGATCTCCAATTTGTCAGCATCTCTGCATAGTTTGCAGAACCCAAAACAGTCATCGGGATATATTTTGCCTTCAGTTCATTATCATTCCACAGGGCCAGACGTACGTCTTGAAATTGTTCTGATACCTCATCTGCATTGAAAGGTAAGACACCAAAAAAATCTATTAATCTGTTTCCTATTGTGATTGCTGGTCTTTGGATCAGTTTTAGAATCAGAGGTTCTACAGGGTTGAAGGCTTTCTTACAGATAACAAAGCAGAGTTGTACTGTCAAGATGCAAGGTCCACTGCTTTCATATGTGCATGTGATGTCATGGTGCATGTACAGAAGGGATGGAGCTTATGTCTTGACATTGCTTTCATCATCCTCCACTACCTCAGTGGATGCCTCTGTAAGATTATGCCATCCGTTGTATATTCTAGAGTTTATTCAAGGACACCTACTGTATGTATGCTGTGACATTTTTCCTGCTCCTAAATCAGATCTTTATGGAATCCCATGCCTTCATCTCTCTTGGGCAGCTGGGCCAATATATTTAATTATTTCTGGTTTAGTTGCAATATAACAGGAATCTCTCTGGATCCAATTTTCAAGTAGAAGCACTAGAGCTCTATAGTGCTTGAGGATGGGCTACTTTCCCATTGGAGGTAACCCTTACCTCATTCCACCTATCAGTTCCTGTGCTATTCCCATTCCCAGCAGTGGTATTGTCATGCCACTATGAATGTCTCATAACTGTTTTTCAATTGAAGAGAGGAATAGCATGGCTGTTGTGGGTCTTCCGGGCTGTGTGGCCGTGTTCTGGAAGTTGGAACTTCCAGAACACGGCCACACAGCCCGGAAGACCCACAACAGCCACCGAACTCCAGCCGTGAAAGCCTTCGACAATACAGAGGAATAGCATCTTGGAAATCTGGCATGTCCCCCTCATTGCAAAAGTTCATATTTATTTTCCAAGCTACAAATACTTCACACAAGTATTTAGGGAAAGATATAGGGCATTGGCTGAGCGCCAGTTTGGGCATTCTCCCATTGATTGAGTGGAGAATGCACTGAATGGCTGATGGAGTGAAATTGGCAGCAGAAAGGATGCCTAGTGGGTCAGTTTGAAACAGTCTGAGAGGGCTTGGAGAGTATGAAAGGGATAAATTATATTCCTAAAGAGCTGAAAAACGTGTCAGGCCTTCTTTTGCTGGCTGCTTTTGCCAAAAGTTTTAAATTTGCTTCAGCTGCTAAGCAGAGATTTCCCTTCAGCATACCTGCTTATACAATGGCCTATTGCCTTAGTTACTCATTTTCAAGGTTCTATTTTTTTTTTCCAGAGATGGAAGCACTGCCTCATCTGTTTCTTTTTGGGGAGGTATATTCTTCAGTGGCTCATGACTACCCAAACAGAAAAATTGGTGTATCCTGTCATTTTATGTTAACCAGGTCCCAGGCAAAAAAATTCGATTTCACACCCTCTTCACCACCAGATACCATTCCTATCTCCAAAATGTAATTTGCCAAGAAAGGTGAGATCGCAGGTAAGCACAGCGTGCACACTCATTTGATTAATGCAAAATAAAAGATATATTGTTTGGACACTAGATGGTAAGCCAAAATAAAAATCAATCATTAGTGTGATGTGCGACCCCAAGCTTTGTCTGTAATTAGTGTCCTTTCCTTTCTTTGTTTCTGACTTTAAACTGAAGGTGAGATAATGTTCCAGGAACCAAAATGCTTTGGGTATACAGTCACTTCTTCACCTTCTAGCTGCAGCCGCCTCTCCTCCTTGTACATCAGATGCCTTTCTCTGGAAAGCTTTTTGACTATCAAGATGGGCTTGTTGAATGCAGGACTTGAATCAGCCCAGTGGGTAAGTGAAATGCATCGCTTGGTCCTTTGAATCCTGGCCAAGAACTGCAATGAATGTGTTAGCTCTTGCAATAAGATCACACATATGTGTAAGTATAAAGAAAAAAGGATTCTTTGTCCAGAGGAGGGGTTTCCTATTTCAGTCTCCTTACAGTCTTCTATAAAGAGAGGAGAAATGTGTGTAGCTTATTATACTTCCATTGAAGGCAATAATTTAGCAAGCTAATTGGTGAAACCCGACCCAAAGGTACCTACAATTAACATGTACAATAACATGAAAAAAACGTCAGCCCAAGTACTTTAAAAACTCCACTGTGTTTAAGAGGAAAGTTAATGATGTGCCCAAAGGGCTGTTTAGTTGATTTGTGCAGTCTTACACTTCTCCAAATACTGGTCATAATAATCACAATATTCATTTTGGGCTTTTTGGTGTTTCCCCTACAATCAAAGCCAGCCTTTGCACATCATTGCTATTTAGCTGTTTTTAATATTTTTTCCCAACTTTGTTTTTTTTTTAAACTTCAGTCAAAGATTCCAGGTTTTTATGACAGGACAGGACAATTGGAAAACTGCTGTTGAAAGTCTTCAAAACCTAAATCCTAACACTCAAAGCCTTCAATGAAACAATATGTAGATATAACTAATACAGCTTGTGCAATAGTTCTGTTATTCTAAAATATATTATACAAAATGTGGTTAAAAGCTTTTGCATTAAAAAAAACCCCAAGCACCTCTTCCAATGTAGAGTTTTAGATTCAAAAGTAGAAACATCTATTCCAGGTATACCTCAGGGCTTGGGTATAACAAGAGATGCATGTTTGGTCTGGAGAGTAAACTTGTCTTTTCATGTCAGAGATGTATGTATAATGCATCTTGGGAGCACAAAATTGCTTTTTAAATTATTTGTGGTCTTAGTAGCAGATCACATCACAGAGAATGGTTCTCAGTTTGAAGAGCTGTTTGGTCACAGTTTTGCCCACTTGCTTGCTGCCCTCAAATTACAAACGGTTTGTTGTGCATATAAACATATACAGCAGATATAGATATTATACACACACATACATACACACATGTACACATACACCAGACAAACAGATGAATTGTGGAAGTTTATGAAAGAAGGAGAGGTCTAGTCTAGTCTAGTCTAGTCTAGTCTAGTCTAGTCTAGTATTTTATTTTATTTTATTTTATTTTATTTTATTTTATTTTATTTTATTTTATTTTATTTTATTTTATTTTATTTTATTATTTTATTTTATTTTATTTTATTTTATTTTTTTATTTTATTTTATTTTATTTTATTTTATTTTATTATTTTATTTTATTTTATTGAGGGTGCTCTGGTATGCAGGGTCACATTCTCACTGGCTTTCCAATCCTTATTCAAAGGAGTTTCTTTGCAGTGTGTTTGTTATGGAGACCCTTCTTGGCTTGTTCAGCTAGCAAAGGAAGCAATCCGAGGAAGGAGGGCGGGGGCTATGGATTGGATCTAAGGTTTGGTGGGATATTCAAAGGAAATATGGCAAGACACATTCATATCCCACATTTTAAGATATACTTCCTACAAAGGCTACGTATTTGTAAAGGCAAAAACAACTTTTGGGATCTTCCTCACCAAGCAACTGGTGACAGTGTTTCTATGTGATCAACAAGAAAATCCAGCTCTACCAGGTTACTGTCTTTCCCCTCTGCCCTTAAGTATCCAATTGATGGTAATGTCTGGGAAGGGAAGATGGAAATCTGAAATGCCAGTGCTTTATTTAGAGTATGGTGTGATAATGCAGAAAAAGAAATAGGATTCCGATACTTGTAATAGTTTTATTGAAGTTGGGCTTTCTTTCATATATGCATTTGGATGTAATTGTCTATGATACAATTTAATTGTATAGCAGAGAAGAACTATAGTACTCTTCTTGAAAGTTGTTGGCCTGTCTTTAAATCTGAAGGGCAGATTCTTAAGCATCCCAGGAGACAGTTTATCATTAATCAGAAGATGAATATTCAAGCGTTGAGACACAAGGTGGCACCACTTCTACACCTTTGATTATTAAATTTCATGGTAAATTGTGAAAGTCAGTTCACATAGTATGTTCTGTGTATACTATACCCTTGGTTTTGCTTACTGGCATATAAACCAGTAAATGTCTACTAAGTAATTAAGATCATTTCAGCATCAAAGAAATGAAATTTAAGCCTCACATATGTTCTTAACTATCTCACAGTTTACTGGTTTCATTTATTTGCTATTTGTGAGGCAAATAAACTGTGTTATATATGTTATATATTGCACTATGTTATATGAAAGAAGAACTGGAATGCATCCTTTGTTAATTTTAAATAACTTCTTTTGAATGAACTGGCTTCAATAAAATAACAAAGATCAGCATAAATACATTTCTCTCTTCTCCAAGGATAAAGAACGTCATGCCATTTTAGGATGCATTGTCATGGGCCTCTTTGATTCAACCCGTGACAGCTTTTCCCCCCACCTTCTATTCAAAGTAATTGGTTTGTACATCCAATACTTAAAAAAAAAGATATTAGTTATGCTATGTGAGTGTAATTTACTACTCCAGAATTGTTTATTGAATATAGAAGTTGTCCATGCTAAATGGTGAAACACACTTCCTATGAATTCTGTGTTGCCACTTACAGGATTTTAACTATGTTTTTCCCCCAAGATCCTAACAAAAAGTAAAGTTAGGGTTAACCCTAACTCTAACCCTTTCTCGCTTGTCTCTTTCATAAAGCCATTTAAGCTTTATGTTAGTCCCATCCTATATTAAGCCACGCTTTTAAATCAAGATTTGTAGAATAAACCACAATTATTCAGTTCACAGATAATACTACCCCATAAATCATGGTTTACAAACTGCAGTGGCTTTTATTCAGGCTGGGACAAAAACTAGCTTTGTAATGGCTTACAGTGTTATGCGATGCCCAGTCAGCATGTTGTGTTTGAGCTGCACTTTGCCACAGAATTAGTTAACCATCAAGCTGTCAGATGTCAATATCTAGTTTATGCTGTTTTCTTCAGGAGTGTCCACAGGTCAAAAAAGTCAAGGTGGTAGCCACAACTGTGTGATCAAAACCCTGTCCTTTTCAATATGCACTGTCCCTGGTTCAACTAGTTTCACTACTTTCTCTGGTACAGTGGGAATAATTTGTTTATTTATAAAATGAATTCTAAATTACATTTATCAGGAATGCCCAAACATAAAGAAATCCTTATAGCTATGTAAGGAACCAGGAGGCAAATACTTTGCAAATTTTGCTATTTGTGAGCAAATAGCTGATTGGGGGAGATGGGCGGTGATATAAATTTAAAAAATGAATGAATGAATGAATGAATGAATGAATGAATGAATGAATAAATAAATAAATAAATAAATAAATAAATAAATAAATAAATTTAGTTACATACTTTTAGTTTATTTCCATAATCAGGACTCTGACAATAGTTTGGCTAGCTTTGATAAAAAAAAAAAGGTAAAGGTTCCCCCTGCACATTTGTGCAGTCGTGTCCGACTCTAGGGGCCGGTGCTCATCTCTGTTTGTTAGCCGAAGAGCCAGCGTTGTCCGAAGACGCTTCCACGGTCATGTGGCCGCATGACATGCACGGAACGCTGTTACCTACCCACTGAAGTGATACCTATTCATCTACTTGCATTTGCATGCTTTCGAATTGCTAGGTTGGCAAGAGCTGGAGCTAGTGCGGGAGCTCACTCCGCACGCAGGGCTAGGGACTCGAACCTCCGAACTTGCGATCTTCCGATCGACAAGCCTGGCGTCTTACCCGCTGAGCCACCACGCCCCTTGCTTTGATAGCAAGTCAGAATTGCTGGTTTTGAAGGTCTTTGGTTGGATATTACACCTAATTCTGAAGAAATGTTTGGTACTTAGACCATGCATTTTTCTGGAGATTAGGTGGTGAGAATCTTGGGCATTACAGGAGGCATGTCAAAATAGTCTAACAGTTTCTTGCCTATTTTTTTATTCACTGTATTCATGTCCTTTGAGTACTGGAAGGCAAACTTGACTAGAAACTTACCACACTAAACCAAGGGTTGCGAGCACACCCCTAGATGGTGCTGTCTGATTTAAAAATATAAATACATTTTTAAAAGTCAAAATCTTGAGTGATAGGTAAATTGTGAAATGTTGCCTGTTTTTTTAGAAAATGAAAAAGTTGTCAAAACCCCTACATTAGCCATAAAGTAAATTTCTTGGTTTGGGTTTAGCATATTCTTTAAATCCGGCCAGTGTGGTGTGCAAACCTTGGTTTACTCCTTGAAAATTTAGCTAGTTATGGTTTATTCAATCAACAATGGTTAAACAAACCATAGCCTAGTACAGTGTACAAGCCAACTTGAACCAAGGTTCAAAAACAGGCTTTTTAAATTTGACTGTTGTATTCTTCCAAGTACATATTTCAGTTGCAAACTCAGACAGGTGCCTGAGATTCTTGAGCATGCAATTAGATAGAGATCTTAGGACAGGAACTATCAATAGCCAAGCCTTGGCACTTTTGGAACTGTGCAGCAGTCAGATCCTGAGTCTACATAATAGTATTTGGCCTGCTGTAAAGTACACAAGTTTTCAGAAAAATTGCCTTGGCCCCCTGAAGATTTTTTTATGGAGACCTACAGGGGGCATGGTGGCTCAGTGGGTAAGACGCCAGGCTTGTCGATCGGAAGATCGCAAGTTTGGAGGTTCGAATCCCTAGCCCTGCGTGCAGAGTGAGCTCCCGCACTAGCTCCAGCTCTTGCCAACCTAGCAATTCGAAAGCATGCAAATGCAAGTAGATGAATAGGCACCACTTCGGTGGGTAGGTAACAGCGTTCCGCGTGCATCATGCCGGCCACATGACCGTGGAAGCGTCTTCGGACAACGCTGGCTTTTCGGCTAACAAACGGAGATGAGCACCGGCCCCTAGAGTCGGACACGACTGCACAAATGTGCGGGGGGAACCTTTACCTTTTTATGTGAAAAGTGACTAAACTATTAAGGGTTAGCTCTTGACATCTCTATGGGTGTAGGTTAAGAAAGATAACAGCAGGCACTTTGCATCATCTTTTCCCTTAATACTGTTCCTGTGGCTGTACTTTAGAAGACACTGGAAAGTCAGGCAGAACCAGGGCCACACCCTGTAGTGAACGTTGTCAGACTACTGTTTCTCAGTCTGTTTAGCTGAGGCTTCTATATAAGCGGCCTTGCCTAACATACCAGTACTGTGACTTACTTATACGCAAAAACTATGGATTTTCTGACCCACCAGCAACAGCGACAAATATTACCCATCACTGTCCTGCTGTACTTAGGAAAAAAATACTTTTGTTAAGAGATTATAGGGCACTTCCACATAAGGATTCTGCAACAGCTTGAAAACAGTTCCAGATCTCTGATGTTAGTAGTACTGAAGATATTAATGGACTTATTTTTGGTTCAGTATAGTTGTGACTGCTGCTAAGATAGATTTTTGTTTGTTTTGAGAGGCTGTGACTTT
Organism: Charina bottae; assembly: GCA_023362775.1. Taxonomy (NCBI): domain Eukaryota; kingdom Metazoa; phylum Chordata; class Lepidosauria; order Squamata; family Charinaidae; genus Charina; species Charina bottae. Next base: position 26,634,505 of record JALMGJ010000003.1, on the reverse strand, counting down.
GTTTCCCCAGTGGTGGGAATCGTACCTCACCTCTCCCCCTGGCTTCTGAGCTTGAGGTTCGATAAGGAAAATGCTAGCTTGATGGCCTTGCAGTTCCTCCTTAGTGTCCAAGAGGAAATGGGGAGGGATGAAATTGACAAGAATATTATCCAGATCCTTCCGCCAGTGAGTTTCTATTCAGCTATCACTCCAAAATGTCTTGAAGCCAGCTATGCAATTGTCTTCCCTCCCATCCACCTGACAAGGCTGGGAACAGGCAGGAAATCCCATGAGCTAAAGAGTATTTTCTCCACTCCAACAAAAGTGTGCAAAAATTCCACCACTATTCTGTTCTTCCAAGTCCAGGCAATGGGAGGCAGGGTGAAACAAAAATTCCTGTGAATGAAAAAAAAGAGAGAGGAAGTTTTGCCAGTTCAGCTATGGCACAACTAAGCTGGAAGAAAATTACTTTGGCTGCCTATGAAAGACAATACAGGAATACAGTGGAGCAGCGCTCATGCTAGATGGATACAAACGTCATGTACGACAGGGCCATCAGTTTCTCCCTTTCCCTCAGTAAGCAACCAGCCTGCATGTGAAGCTCCAAGCAACACTGGGCTATCCTTTTCTTCTCTGTGTTCCTTTTGTGTGAAGAGGGGAGAGTTCGGTTGCTGCTCCTCTTACATGCTAATTCCATCAGCTAAAATGTACTTTTTGCAATTTCACCCATCCTTGAGTTGGCAGGAAACTATACTAGCATGAAATTTTCCGACCCCACTGTTGCAATAGGTGACAAAGCCTAGCAAGATTTTAGATATGTGGAGGGTGCCCTTAGATACCTGAATAAGGGGGAAAGACTGCTTTAATAGCAATATGGCTAAGGATGACTTAAATGCCCACTCACAGGCTAGGTTCAGGATGAAGGCAACATCATGGGGATAGAACAGACAAAAGATGTCAGCAGGCCTTATTTATCCCATGCCTAGAGGCAAGTAGGAAAAGACCCTAAACTACTACTTCAAAATCCAGGTTTAAGGATCTGGAATAAATATAAGGTAAGATTGTCTCCTAATGTACCATTATGGTTGTCACCTCAAGAAGCATTTGTTAGAAGAGAAAATGTGGGGGAAGTAAGTTCGTTAAAGTATAAAGGTTTGTTAAATTTTGAATTGGAAGTGTTCACAGGTAGAAAGAACCTTTTATCATCTCTGGTGGACCTGTGAGAAAGCTAAAAAATTCTGGGATCAAATATGTATTATTATCCAAAAGATTTTAAAAGTGAATATACAAAAAAAGCCAGAACTGTTTCTTTTGGGATTGATGGAGAAGGAGTTGGAGAAAAAATACGGAATTTTGCTTTTACATATGATCACAGCTGCAAGACTTATGCACAGCGATGGAAAGACCCACAGATACCTACGGTTGAAGAATGGATTGTTAAATTAATGGATCTGGCCCAGATGGCTAAACTAACAGCATTAATTGGAGAACACTCTGTTTCTGGATTTATAAATGTTTGGCAACCACTTCTAGATTACTTGCTTGTGGTGGAAAAAAATGAAGCTTTGATTTTGAGTTTTAATGAATAAATGGTTTGTTTTAGCAGAAATAATGTTACTATGGGTTAACTAATGGTAAGAGATTATATTTGTAAATTTACCTATATCTGTATTGGAGAAGTCAGAAGTTGCTTTTCTGTTTTTGTTTTCTGTCTATTTGCACTTTTATAGTTTTTTTCTTTTTTCTTTAGTTCTATTTTCTAGATTTTCTGTATTTTCTATTTTATTTTATTTATTTATTTATTTATTTTATTAGATTTATATTACCGCCCATCTCCCCCAACAGGGACCCTGGGCGGTGCACAATAAAATAGAATTAAAAATCTATAAAATTACATCAATACAAAATATGAATTCCAAGGAAAGAATGTTAAAATACTGTAAGTCACTGGGAGGCTTCAAGGGGCCAGCCATCCCCAAGAGGAACTGTTGGCGTTTCCCTCCCAGGCAAGACGGCAGAACCAGGTCTTTAAGCCTTTCCGGAAGGCTGGGTGCGAGGACATCAGCCTCAGCTCCGGGGGCAAGATATTCCAACGGGCGGGCGCAACTGCAGAGAAGGCCCGCTTCCTGGACCCCGCTAGGTGGAACTCTTTAATCGATGGGGTCCGCAGCAAGCCCTCTCTGGCTGAACGGGTGGGACGGGTCGATGTTCTGGGGATGAGACGGTCCCTCAGGTAACCTGGTCCTATGCCATGTAGGGCTTTAAAGGTGATAACCAACACCTTGAACTGTACCCGGAAGCAAACCGGTACCCAATGCAGCTCGCGTAACAACGGTGTCACATGGGCCGATCTTCTGGCCCCAATAATTGTCCTCGCAGCCGCATTCTTGACCAGTTGAAGCTTCCGGATACTCCTCAAGGGTAGCCCCATGTAGAGCGCATTACAATAGTCTATGTGGGAGATGACGAGGGCATATTTTAGTTATACTCTGAAAATTAATAAAGTTCTTTTAAAAAAAAATCCAGGCTAAAGTGTAATCGCTAAATTGGATTTCTCAATCAGCTTCTTTAGTGGACAAGAGTCGTCTTACCACCTACTCAAAGTCTGACAGGAGAGGCGTGCTCGAACTCCCCTCTGTTAGGGAGTGTCATCTGGTGGGGCCCAGGAAGAGAGCCGTTCCTATTGCGGCGCCCATCCTCTGAAACACCATTCCCCTCACCCTGCTGGCCAGATCTTGAAAGGTCTTGAAAACCTGGTTTTGTTACTGAGCCTGGGGCCCCAGGTGTGTGGTTGAGCCTGTATTATGGCTGTGTTAATTGTTGTGTTGGTTGGCCTTTTATCTCAGCTGCAGTTTATATTATTATTGGTTTATGTTTTTATCTAGTTTTCAATTGTTGCTAGCCACCCAGAGTTTTGTATTGGAGATAGGCAGCTGTATAAATTGAAAGAATAAATAAATAGTCCAGACATTGGTAGTGTGGTTGAAAAGACATGGTGTCCTACCCAGGCAACCAGCTAATACACCAAAGATTTCTAACAATGTTTTGCATTGTACCAAGAGCAGGCTCCTTTTTAATTGGTTTCACATGCTCAGTGCTTTAGTCATCAGCATTTTGGTAGGTAAGTGGATGGATATTTCTGTTCTGATGTAAAAGCACCATGATTTGTTTCCACTGAGCATGGCAATCTAGAAATTTGCATGAGTGTGATGATGGAGCTGAGAATAGGATGTCATCCATATAAACAACGAAAGCAAGCAACTCTTTTGGAATGTTAGAAACTCCTGTGGATAGAAACTGGGAACACTATAGCTACTAATATACATAAGTTAGTTGCTTTAAATGCATATGTTCGGAATCAGGTTGTAAAGATCCAAGTTTTAAGTTTGAAAATTGAAGGTTCTAATTCTACATTGCCTAGAGGAGCCAAAGTACAATTTATTATTTCTGTAAAACGTAAATTGAAAGAGCTCCAGGAGAGCCTTATAAAAGTGAGACACAAAAATCTATAGCAGTTTATAATAAATCATTGAACAGCATTAATATCAATAACATAAACAGTAAGGAGAAGTCTGAAGTCTGCACCACAGGTGAGAGGGAATTCCACAGTTTTAGTGCTGCCACTGAAAAGGCCCTGACCATACCTGTTTCTAGCTGATACTCCTTTCTTGGTGGCACTCATAACAAGTCAAAAGAAGACAAATGAAGCTCTCAGCTGATAATGGAGAAGTTGTTCCTTCAGGTAGGTAGGAACCAAGCTGTAAAGAGATGTAGCCATTGCAACTGAGGTAGGACAAGTGTCATATGTCTCTGACAGGGAACATCCAACAAAAATCTAACCAATGCATTCTGGACCTGTTGCAATTTCCATATTTCTTTCAAATGTATCCCCAAATAAAGTGCATTACAGTAATCTAGTCTGGAAGTAGACCAGGCAGGGATGAAGTTGGTAAATCAAGAGTTGATGAAAAAAAGTATCCCTTGCTTCCATGCACTTGAAAATACATAAAGACCTCAGACTGCAAACCTTCTCTTTCAGGGTGTGCAACCCCATCCAGAGCTAGAAAGTTCCCTCCAGTTGGATAGAAGTATGTCTAATCAACAGACTTACTTGGATTCAGCTTTAGCCTGCTATAGCATGCTATATTTCATCTGCAAACAGGAGTCACTCCTAATTTTGTGCAAATTTATTTATGAAATTGATATATTGCTTCAATCCCAATAGACTCTAGGTCAGGGCTTTCCAAACTGTGTGTCACGACACAATACTGTGTCGCCTGGGGCCCCCAAGTGTGTCGTGTGACAACCCAGAAGCGCTGATGAAAAGGCCCTCGGTTCCGACAGGGAGGCGAAAATCGTGCGTGCACGCTGCCGGGCCATTTCCCTGCTGCACAGCTGATCGGCATGGGGGGGGGGCAGGGTGGAAATTCTCCACGCCGATCAGCTGTGCGGCGGGAGGTGACCCAGCAGTGTGTGCGCGCGGCGAGGCTTTTCGCCTCCCTGCCGGAACCGAAGGCATTTTCGGGGTCCCCGGAGCCTGCCCTTTCGAAGGGGCAGCGGCGGCGGGCCATCAGCGCTTCTGGGTTCCAGGACGCCGCTGCCCCTTCCAGGTTTTTGCGCGCCGGCCGTTGGTGTGTCGCCAACGGCAAAAGTTTGGAAAGCCCTGCTCTAGGTATTGTACAAATGTTGCTAATGCTCCCAATTATTCTTATTTCTAAACAGAGATTTGTGACAGTTGTCTCTTCTGAGATTTTAGTCATGATACATAATACATAGGTGTAGATGTTGCTAGGTGGTCAGTCATACCATTTAGGGATGTCATGGTGCTGCATGGCCAATCCTTGCCCTAATGGAGACATAATCCAGTTACTGTTTCAATGCCATCAAATTCTGGTGCTATTAAGATTTCTTTGTAATAATTCCCAGTGACTTATTATTGGCTTTTAAGGGAATAATAGGAACTCCTATTTAATTAAGTTCTTCCATCAGTAAGAAACCACTGAATTATACATATTTAATTATAACTCTCAAATTTATTTATTTTTTATTTATTTATTTTCTATCCTGCCTTTATTATTATTATTTTTTTATAAATAACTCAAGGCGGCGAACATACCCAATACTCCCCACAACAACCCTGTGAGGTGAGTTGGGCTGAGAGAGAGTGACTGGCCCAAGGTCACACAGCCGGCTTTCATGCCTAAGACGGGACTAGAACTCACAGCCTCCTGGTTTCTAGCCCGTTGCCTTAACCACTAGACCAAACTGGCTCTCTTTATTGAATTAATCACATAGTAATACAATTTTCTATAATTTTGCTGTTGCTGTATTAGAGTCATGCTGTCCCTAAACCAACAGTTATTGTCAAGATATTGATTTATCTCAAATTGCAAATACTGTTAAGTTCTAGCAAAAGGGTGTTAATTCAGGCTAATCATGTTCCAGAGACACTGGTTAGAGGAGGAGGAAGAGGAGGAGGAGAAGAATTATTATCTTTAAGCATCCCTTCCAGGCATCTGTTGATGATCACCGAGATGTGCTGCCAATTTGATGACTGAGGGCTTTTGTTCATAAAATCTTCTAGGGGTATATTAGAAACTACAGTCTCACAAACTAAAAATACACAAAATGAGAAAACAGGGAACAGTTGCATTTTGAGATCTATGAACTACCTGTTTTTCTCAAGCAGGTTCCTAACACCAAACATATTCTCTGACAGTTCTTCAAAAGTGCTGGGGCAAACTTGGTGTCAGGTGCTAAACAACATTGCTTGTGCCAAGTCTTGACCGAAAGTTCTGCCTCCCAGTTCACTAAAGACTTGCTTATTATTTTTATGGTGAACCGGGAGGCAGAACTTCTAAAATTATAGCTTGATTGGTTTTGATTTGCTTCCTTTGAAACCACAAGGCTAACAAAAGTTAGTTCTATTCCTCCCTTAGGCAGAGATATCAGCTGGGTGACCTTGGGCCAGTCACGGTCTCTCAGCCCAACCCACCTCTCCGGGTTGTTCTTATGGGGAAAATAGGAGGAGGGAGCATTACGTTCTCCATCTATTTCTTTTAAAAAGTGGGAAATAAATGTAATTAATTATTTAATCAATTATCAAATATCAAAATGTGTTATACTTCCCCATCCTTCCATATTCTGGCTTTCTGCCCAGTCTATACTTGTTCTCCTCATTAACAAATTTGATCTCCTTTATCTATATAAATGTTTTAAACAAACAAACAAACAAACAAACAAATATTCTTTTCACCTTTTCCACATGCTCCTCCTGCCTCCAAAGTCCATGTCTTTCATCTGCAACAGCACTCTCCTTTATTCTTCTCTTCCTCTCCAGGATTTCTCAGCCAGGGTTCCATGGAACCCTAGGGTTCCAGGAGAGGTCACTAGGGGTTTCCTGGGAGATCACGATTTATTAAAAAAAAAATTTAAATTCAGGCAACTTCAGGACTTCTGGTGGGGACATGGCCGGACTGAGCAGCTGTGCCCATGGGCTCTGCAGGCGGAACTGACAACATGGCAATTTTTTCGGGCTCAGGCAGGTTTTCCTGAAGCCCAGGAGTGTTCTCCGGATGAAAGAAAACACCAGGAATCACCCCATCTGTCCTCTGGACGGCTGGTTGCAGCCAGAAGATCACAAACAGCGTTTCACGTTCGACTGTTAAGAGCTAGCCAGAAGGCTGGGATGTCACCATTTTCCAATCTGTGCTATAGCCTTAAAGGGACACTAAGACCAGCCACCCCATTTCTAAATCACCAATTGTTTTTTTTAAAGTATGCATACCCTAAGAGTGGCTTTCTACAGCAAGGAGAAGCGGTGCTTCTCTTCTCTTGGTGCTTATTGTTATTTTTGGAATTACTTTTTAAAAAAAAATCTTTTTAAAGTTTTGGAATTCGTTTCCCTTCCAAATATAAAGGAGGATTGAGAGTAAATAATTGTCTTCCTGTTATTATTTTGGTATTAAATTTGAAGATATTAGCATTTTCCTACATGTTGAATTGGCTGATTTAAACCTTCAGCTTTCTGTTTCTACTTTCCCTTGGGAACTGTCTGTTTATCTCACTTTCACTTTGTGTAAACATACTTCAGAATTTTTTCATATCTTCGACTTTCGCTGGTTAAGCTCCTAGGGGGCGCCATAATCTACTGTGAGAGACATGGAGGATTTCAAACAGATTTTTTCTGACTTCCATCAATATTTTAAACAGATCTTTTCTGACTCCTATCAAGTTTTTATACAAGACATTCAGGACACTGTGGAAAATATGAGTTTTAAAATGTGTCATCTGGTTGGGGATGTAGTGGATGAAATTGAGGAATTCAACAGTGATAGAAATGTTTCTTCTAAGAATGAGATTGGGATTTCTGTTGAGATGCTGGGTGAAGATTGGATAGTGGAGTTGGAGAAATTCAACGGAGAGAGGAGTTTACTCAAATTCATGTTCATTACATCGGTGATGCTATCTAACCATCTCATCCTCTGCCGTCCCCTTCTCCTGTGGAGTCCTTGGTGCACTCTGAGCCTTGTTGTTTTCTTGCAGACGTTTCATTGCCAGGCTAGGCAACATCTTCAGTGCATTCATAGTTCAACCCTGAGCTACAAATATTCTTTTCGATTGGTCCCCTTCTCCTTTTGCCTTCAGTCTTTCCCAGCATCAGGGTCTTTTCCAGTGAGTCCTCTCTTCGCATTAGGTGGCCAAAGTATTTGAGCTTCAGCAGTCAGGGTTGATTTCCTTTAGGATTGACTGATTTGACCTCCTTGCAGTCCAAGGGACTCTTAAGAGTCTTCTCCAGCACCACAGCTCAAAAGCATCAATTCTTCGGCGCTCGGCCTTCCTTATTGTCCAACTCTCACAGCCATACATTACTACTGGGAAAACCATAGCTTTAATTATACGAACCTTTGTCAGCAGGGTGATGTCTCTGCTTTTTAATATGCTGTCTAGGTTTGCCATAGCTTTCCTCCCAAGGAGCAAGCGTCTTTTAATTTCATGGCTGCAGTCACCGTCTGCGGTGATCTTGGAGCCCAAGAAAATAAAATCTGTCACTGCTTCCATTTCTTCCCCTTCTATTTGCCAGGAAGTGATGGGACCAGATGCCATGATCTGAGTTTTTTTAATGTTGAGTTTCAAGCCAGCTTTTGCACTTTCCTCTTTCACCCTCATCAGGGTATAAAATGTTTATTTGGATGGTTTTAAGAATTTGATTTAAGGTCATTGTTTCGAATTGCTTTTCTTTTTTGTGTTTATTAAGATTAAGATAATTAAAACTGTTGTATTATTTAGTATAATGGCAGACAATTTATGTGCTTTTTAGTTTGACTTTTATTATAGTAGACAGAAGTGTATAGAATAGTAGTAGGAAGGGAATAATTAAATAAGTGTTATTTTTTGGGGGGGAAGTTGTTTAGGAGGTTTATATGAATTTTTTTTCTTTATTTTAATATAAGGGGAGGGTACTTAGTGATTTTTATAATGTGCTAAAGGGGAATGATTTATAGAAATAATGTGATTTTGGTTTAATATAGAGTAAGACAGGGGTCCCCAACCTGTGGGCCGCGGCCTGTTAGGAACTGGGCCGTGGGGCTCCCGCCCACAATCCCGCCCCCTTCCGCACGATTGGCTCCCGTCCACAAACCCTGCCACCCGGTGCTTGTGATTGGATCCTGCCCGCACACCCTGCCCCCCCGGTCTGCACGATTGGCTCCCGCCCGCAAACCCCACCCCCGGTCTGCGGAAATCCCGGAAACACCACCTCCCCGGTCCGTGGAAATCCCGGAAACCCCACCCCCCCGGTCTGTGGAAAAATCGTCTTTTGAAACCAGTCCCTGGCTCCAAAAAGGTTGGGGACCCCTGAAGTAAGAGATTGATTATGGAAAATTTTTGTATATCCTTGCTGTTAAAAGTCAGAAGTCACATCTTTCTGTAAGGTTGTAAAAAAAAAATTCTTTTGTGTTTTCACACCTTTTTAGTTTTTCTTCTCTTTTTTTGTAGTTTTTTCTTTTTTCGTAGCTTTTCTCTTTCTCTTTAAACTTAATAACATTCATAATTAAAAAAATTAAAAAAATTGGGCAAATTCACATAAGTTTCATTCTTTATTTCTAGTTTACTGTAAGAACACTGTTAATGCATATGTACAGGCCTACACATGAAATGAAATGAATATAATAATTTTGTAACTTGTTGCCTATATTTGAGCCTGAATGTACAGGGGTTCCCCGAGGCCCGAAAAATATTTCAAGGGTTCCTCCAGAGTCAGAAGGTTGGGAAAGGCTGCTCTAATAGCTTCCCACACTCCACAGTCTGACTCCCATAGTTTCCTTCCTCTTGTTGCTACAGCTTTTGTCTGCTCTTCTGCTCTCAACTCTTGTTTATGAGCTGCCATGATGGAAAATAAACCTTTTTTTAGAAGAAACTTTTTTTAAACCAGGCTGACAGTTATTAGAAACATGTGTGCCAGCTGCTGAAATAAAATCTAACCCTTAAGCAGGAGCTGATGGGTCAGGAGAGAAAGCCTAGAGAAATCATACCGTTTCTCTTGTAAGATTAGCACCAAGCACTTACAAGCCACCTGCCACAGAACCATACAATTCGCACACAATATTGCTCACTCACAGTTCAAAGGAGGCTGCGACGGCTAGAACTGAAAACAGGACATAACCACCATTTAGATCATGTTACTCAAGAAAATGAGCTAAACCACAGATAAAAAAGATGGGCAAAAGAATTAAACATGCTTAATTAAGCATTAAGCTGCATACTTTTTATCATATATTCAGACCAAAATGTACTGATGTTAGCTTTGACCTGGAGCAGAATTTCACTGTTTCTCGGTTTTGGGCTGGGCAACAAGATAGAACTTGAAAGCCACTGCCTCTCTGTTCCAACTCTATTGACACCCACTGGGTCCACAGTAACCTCTCAGCTTCCTCCTCCTCCTCCTCACTCTGTGGTTGTTCCAGCCAGTCAGCTAGGCAAAGCAACACAAGGCACCCCAGCCTACATTATTCTTGTCTTCCTTGGCCAGTCAGCCTGCACAAAACAATCATTGTTGACTAGGCTCTACTAAACCCCCAGCATATGTGTAATATTTTATATTTTAAAAAAAGTTAAAGGAGAAGATTGTAATTTCTCTCCACGACACTCAGCAGCTGTGGTCAGAAAAGGAGAAAACATGCTCTCCCGCTTCCCCAGTTGGTTAGCATCCTTAAATGAAACTATTAAATTACATAAATGTTTGCCTAATTCAATAAAGTTACCCTTTAAATATTTGTTGGGTGGTGGCATGATGTTTTTTTATTCTTTATAAAGCAACTTCTTATTTCCTTTAAAATGCACTGATTTTATAGAGTAAAATATTGTTGTTTTTGTTTCTGCTGAAACAAAAGACTTCCTACCCAATTAGTGTTTACTCTTGTGGATGCATTTATCTGGCAAAATGACCATCTCCACCATGACAAGCTACTTTTCTTCTGTTTCAGTAATTTCTTGTACTAAAAGCTGAGGGGAGAGGTGGAAAAATTAGCTCTAAGGGCTCAAAGCTAGCCAAGGGCATTTTGGTGCCTCTTGCTATGGAAGGGGAGCCAGATATGACAATGCCAAGGAAGTATGAGTGACTGAAGAGTTTGAAGCACTGAAGGTCTGTGTAATGTTTATACCCAACAGAACAGAGATTGCAAACATGGGTTTCAGCCCCCTGTCCCTAGAATCTTTAATTAAAGGATCTCAGCAAGGAAGTCTGGAAATATCCCCCAGTGCAGTGTTTCTCAACCTTGGCTATTAAGATGTGTGGACTTCAACTCCCAGAATTCTCCAGCCATTCTCCAGGAATTCTGGGAGTTGAAGTCTACACGTCTTAAAGTTGTCGAGGTTAAGAAACACTGCCCCAGTGAACTTCTGAGTGTCGGATAGTCAAGGCTGAGTCTGGTAGATCCACAGCCTGACATTGTAGCTATTACATCTTTTATCACTTGCACTTTTTCCAAGAATTGTATTTTACTTAAAACCCTCCAAGTAGATTTTTTTAAAAGTAGAAAAAATAAAACCATATGTATAAAATAAAATAGCTGCACATACTGTATATGCTTATATTTAAAAACACTGTATAGATAAACCTTTAAATAGTACAGAAGCATTCCTAGTCTATCTATCGCCTTTCCTCTTCCACTAAGATAATAGGATCCCCCCTATCCATGGTGATTAAAGAGCACAACAATAATTACTACAGGTATTGGTCAATGGTTCACACCTCTGCTCGTTGCTCCAGGTTCCTTTGGATAGCTCTATTTCAACATCATATCCTGTAGGGAGAGGAAATACTAGCAATTTCTAGCATTCATGTGCGAACACACGTAATTACTATTCAACAGTAATCCAGTGAAGGAGGAGCTGTGGTCCTAAAGGTTAGCACTTCTGCCAATGTCAGATCTTACTAATAATACAGTGAGTAGAGAAGAAGGAACAATTGGTTTGTTATTGTGCCAACAAATAAAACCATCAGGCAATGACTATGAAATGCCACAAATTGGGAAAGGGGTGGTCTTCTCCCTACTCAGCCCCATTCTTCTCTGGAACCGCTGACACTGGAGTAACAGTTCAATTAGCCCTCTTTTTATATCAAGGACAGCAAAGCTTAGTGTACCAACAGTACACTATAACAGTATGATTTCCACATAGGTTGGGTAGCAGCACTTGTCATCCCAGATAATTAGGTATGCTGATTGGAACAGATATGAATCTTAGACCTACAGCATCTGAAAGCTACTGCTTTCTCACTGCTGGTTTAAATCATTCCATTATAATAATCTAGCAATGGTGAATGAAATCCTCGATGAATTGGATGACCAATCAGGAGATCATCTGATTAGTTAGTTATCATGGCCCCATCTTGATTGAGAACAGTTGCTCAAAATAAATGCATAAAATAGCTTGCTGTTTCTGTTGAGTAGCCTCTTATTAGTGATTTTGACCCTATCATTAATGCAGTGAGTATGCAGACTGATAGGTTTAAGAATGTTGTGTCTATTTGCGATCAAATATTATAAAGAGCATTATGGGTAATCACAGTAAAGGAGACAAACTAGATGGACTGGTTTAAAGAGAACATAACAAAGCAGTTGTGAAAGGGAAGGGGCAGGTAATTATGCTACTGAGTACAGTGAGCCACCGTGCAGACCACTGGGTGGTGGGGGGGGTTGTTTTTTGTTTTGTTTTTGTTTTTGGAAGATTTATTTATTTTTTATTTATTTAATTTATTCCCCGCCCATCTCCCATGCAAGGGACTCTGGGCGGGTTACAATAATTAATAATTAATTATACAATAATTAATAATTAAAGATGGCTGCTACAGCACTGGGATGGGTAATAGAGGAACTATTCGTCCAATTCAGCACCTCCAAACCCATTCAGTATACGTACAATGATGGAGTTGATCCTAGATTTGCCTTGGTTATTAACTAATTAACCCACTCAGGCACTATGGCTATTTTCCTATTAATTTGTATCTCTTGTGTATTTTGACTACTTTTGCTTGGCTTGTAAAATAGGCAGAGTTTTAAAAAAGAGTATTTTGTCTTTGCTATTTCTTTTAGTTGTTGTGAATGTATTTCAAGTTTAATTTCTAGCTGTTTATATTTTATTTATTTAATTTTTATCCCGCCTTTATTATTACTAGTACCTAGTACTCCTTCCTCCTCCTATTTTCCTCACAACAACAACCCTGTGAGGTGAGTTGGGCTGAGAGGGAGTGACTGGCCCAAGGCAGCCGGCTTTCATGCCTAAGGCGGGACTAGAACTCAGACTCCTGTTTTCTAGCCCAGCACCTTAACCACTAGACCAAACTGGCTCTTTTTGTAGGCTACTTTGTGAGACTGTTTTGTTTGGAAGCTAAAAGCAGGCTTTATATGTCTTAAACACATATAAATAATTGGACAGATGCAGGAATGTTTGGGACATTTACAATTGCCTTCTGCTGATCAATAACTCAGTCTAGGTTCTTTCAGTTAAAGGTAAAGGTTCCCCCCGCACATTTGTGCAGTCGTGTCCGACTCTAGGGGCCAGTGCTCATCCCCGTTTGTTAGCCAAAGAGCCAGCGTTGTCCGAAGACGCTTCCATGGTCATGTGGCCGCATGACACACGCGGAACGCTGTTACCTACCCACCAAAGTGGTACCTATTAATCTACTTGCATTTGCATGCTTTCGAATTGCTAGGTTAGCAAGAGCTGGGGCTAGTGCAGGAGCTCACTCCGTCATGCGGGACTACCTGCGTTCATGTAATTTTTCAAAAAAATTGGATAAATTTAATTTAAATTTGGAGCTCTTCCCCATGCCTAATTATAGCACAAACATGTTCCTTTTCTGCCCTGTCCCCAAGAAGTTGCCTTCGTTCCTTCCCAAACCCATGAGTAGAACAGGCTTAAGTTCTCTTTTAAAGTACCAGTGTTAAAGTAATAAATTCCCATTCAAGGACCTCCTCAACCGCTGAAAAATTGATTAAACTTTGTCATCCACTGCTGGAGGAAAATCAAGTGACTGCAGGGACTGGGCCCAAAAGCAACAGAGGCAGGATCAGCAATGGGGACCACCAATTTTTTTCCAATACATTTCTCTGCCCACTCAGTGTTGTGTGGTTAAGGTGCTGGAGTATGGCTTGAGGTTCGACTCCACCCTAACTATGGAAACTCACTGGATGACTTAGGGCAAGTCACTCATTTTGGGGCCTAACCTACCTCCCATGATTGTTGTAAGAATCAAAGGGTTGAGTGAGGCCCTTTTTTCATTACAGTAAAAATAAATGCATCTGAATAGCAACCTATCAGCTTTGTGCTTCACATACACTTGTGTAATGTGAGATGATTCATTTGGGCTTGTGTTCTTTTTTTAAAAAACCACACCTCTCTGCACTCATGTCTTAACATGCGTGCAATTTAAGGATGATGCCACTTGTTGGACATGACTCAGATCTGTGTGAGCTGAGGTGCTTGCATGTAGAATGCCTTGCTAAGAATGACTTAGGAAATCTATCTCCTGCTGCAATTCTCCATTCCTTAAGCAGCTGTGGAATAACCTCAGGTGGTCAAGTAGTTACTCTTCTCCCAATTATTAGGCAGGCTGGAAGAACCACCCTGTTTCTCCCAGCACAGTGCCTCCCATTACAGCTGGAGCAGGTAGGGTTTATGGAAGCTGAAGGGTGTCTAAGAAAATTGGATGCAATCCATTGATCCTGCTTCGTAGGAGCATTTGAATTTATAGCCATCCTTGCTTCATTCTAATGAAGGCTCCCAGCACAGCCTTTCTAGTGCAGGCCACTTTTCCCCATCAGGATTTAAGCTTATGCACCCTTCAAAAATAATTTAGAAGACTATGTGTGAGCACAGTATCCCTTTGCTATTCATTAAAACAGGCCCTTTTTAAAAGGTTTCTATACAGACCTGACGGGGGGGGGGGGGGAAAGATGAGGCTGCATTGAGAGTTTCATTGATTTTAGTGAATTGACTCCTTAAATCAGCCAGACTATTTTTTTCAGGCTCATACAAAAACCTAAAAAAAAAAAGAATGGCTATGACTGGTCCATGAAGTCACGAAGAGTCGGAAACGACCGAACGAATAAACAACAAAAAAAATAAGGAATAGCAAAGAGATGCTGTGCCCATGCAAGGTCTGAAGCAGGGGCACCTGCAGGAGAGTTCGGAAAGTCAAGGTGGTGGGTGTGACCATGCAGTTGGAAGTCCTGGCCATTAAAAAGGGCAGGGCTTTGTACAGTCATGCCCACCACCATGCCTTTTTTTTTTTTTTACTCCCCTCCTTGGTCTGAAGCATTTCTTCCAAATCCCTTTCAAAGTCTGCTCAGTTCTTTCCTGCTTATGTATACTCCTTGTCAGCCTATCTGGCTCCCAGGGAGGTGTGGGGTGGGATAAATCTTACCTGGGAAACCAGGACATAGTGGTACTTCTCTTATTCCAAAAAAAAAAAAAAAACCCACCAATAAGAAAACATCTTCAGGAAAAATACATCCTGGCTATGGATAATGAGAATCAGGTAAAGGCAAAGGTTTTCCCCTGCACAGTTGTGTCCGACTCTAGGGGCTGGTGCTCATCTCCGTTTCTTAACCAAAGAGCCAGTGCTGTCCGAAGATGCTTCTGCAGTCATGTGGCTGGCATGATGCGTGCAGAACGCTGTTACCTACCCACCAAAGTGGTACCTATTCATCTACTTGCATTTGCATGCTTTCGAATTGCTAGGTTAGCAAGAGCTGGGGCGAGTGCGGGAGCTCACTCCGTCACGCGGGGCTTGGGTTGTGAACTGCCGACCTTCTGATTGACAAGCCTGGCATATTAGCCACTGAGCCATCGCGCCCCTAATGAGAATTACACCCCATCATATATTGTGGGCATCCTCTAGGAAGACTAAACTATAATAATTCATTTCCAAAATGCTTGCTTTTGAGGGGAACATTTTATATACTGATTCATTTGCTAGTAAAGCTTATACATGGCTATGTGTAACCCCACAAGAGGAAGTTCTGGGGTGGTTCTTATAATTGCATATGGCAGTGAAGAGGAAAGGCAATTCACAGAAACTTGTCTGCTCTTGGTGAGCATCATTCTAATTGAGAAATCACTGATGACCTTATGAAGAATCTCAGGTTTTCTTAGAAAAAGTAATCTCCTATGTGTTAAATATAAAATATTTAATAGGGAAGAACATGATAGACATGATTACAATAATGTATGATGCAGAAAAATTTTGTTTTACCCTTTTCTCATAAGAGTTCATCCAATGAAGCCAAATGAGATGAGGTTCACAGAAGCTCCCCCCAAAGTCCTTCACAGGACATATAATTAAATAGCAGCTTTTTCTACCATAAGTTGCAATGATGGTCCCTTGAAAAATATTAGGGGAGATAGTGGCTATCAATAACTGCCAGTCACAGTAGTTCTCCTCTGCCACCAGTAGGTTTGGTTCCTGATGATAGTGAGCAAGAAATTGCTATTGTGCTCATGTCCTACTTATCAAACAGTATCCTGGGCTAGTTCAGCCTTTTGTCTTCTCCAGTATGGCTCTTCTTAGGCCCCTATTTATTCAAGAAATGTACATATATTCCTGCCCTTTCCCCTCTAAAAAAAGAAAACTTGTTAAAAGCAGCTTTCAAAATGGTAATTAAAATCATAGTGCTTTATCACACAGGAGGTTGCAGAAGCCATTGGGTATAAAAAGTATTACTGGACAACCTTTCTCACAGCAGAAGCAGTATTTATTTTTATTTGAGAGAGGGAGAGAGAGAGAGAAATAGACACACACACACACACACACCCCAGCATGCCTGTAAATCAGGATACGACCAAATAGGCATTTAGAAAAATGCTACAATACAAGACAGCCCATTAAAACAACTGCATCACATTTATGGATATAGCTGCTTTTTTAAAGATGCTGGGTGGTTTGGTATTTCATCATCAATTAGTGCCAGTTGGGTGATCTTTAATCAGCCTTGAGAAGATCCATGAGCACTGGCTGGTGCCTTTGATGTGCCCCCATGAATGACATATTTCTGTTGGAGTGCACAATCTCCAACTTTTCTCAGGTACACAATCCCTGTCCTCTTTTCTTTGTTGCATTTTTGCAATGAATCAATGTGGAGATAGCAGAGCATGTAGATTAAAAAAAGAGAGAGAAGAAAAAAAGGAGGGCCCCAATATGCTTGCCCTGTGTCTTTCCCCTGGAAACTGAGTTGGTATCACTTGGATGATTGCAGCAGAGGATGACAGCTGATGGAGAGATAATAGGTTTTGTATACAGCAGCCACACACACACTCAGCTCTTCTCATTTGGCAGGTCCGGTAAATAAGTCATCTCACCTCTGAGAGTTTTCTCCTTGAGAAAAACCCAAGCAACCTACTTCTCACCAGGGTGGACACCTACTGTACATAAAGGATGAGACATGCAGTTGCAAAAATGGAAGGTCATTATTGTCAATTAAGGCAATGTCACATGTAGTTCATACTCCTGATTCCCGAATTCCATTCTTTTCTAAAAACATGGAAATGTGAGTTTCTTTACATTTCAACGCAATCAATTTTGGGGTCAGTTTATTCATGGAAGATTACATACAGCTATGCCTTTGACCAGCAGTTTTAATATTTTAATATTCCCCCCAAATGCAGAAAAAACTCAGAATGTGCTAGTTTTATTTTTCTATAAATGCATTTCATCTTGCGGCCATGGGTGCTTTTTCTTTTCACCAGAGTTGTTAGATGGGAAGCTGGTCAGACAATTTGCATGGCTGACCATCATGGCAGAGATAAGGCAACCAGGCTTTGTCATTTTCCATTTGTAACCTTTCTATATTCGCAGTGACTTCTAGTAATATTTTTCTTACAAAAGAAATCCCTCAAGTTGGCAAAGATGGAATGGTTGTGCTATGCCCTTTAATTGGTATAGTACTAGGAATTCTCCCTCTGGAAGGGGGGGGGGGGAGAGAGAGACTGTGTGTGTGTGTGTGTGTGTGTGTGTGTGTGTGTGTCTTCAAGTTAGTGTTGACTCCTAGAGACTGCCTGGACAAGTCCCTGTAGTTTTCTTGCAAGGTTTTCGGAAGTGGTTTGCCATTGCCTTTTTCCTAGGGCTGAGAGAGAGGGAGTGATCCAAGGTCACCCAGCTGGCTTTGTGCCTAAGGGAAGCCTTACTGTCTCCCAGTTTCTAGCCTGGTGCCTTAATCACTACACCAAACTGGCTCTCTTAAAGAACTCTAGCAGGCCATTTTCCCATCTCTCAGTACAGTATATAGTTATTTTTATGCCAAATAGTAGGGATTAAATTCTGTGTATCACTAAAAAATATGTTTACTAATCTGTACCCTCCAGATGAGTTGGACTTTAACTCCAAACATTCCCAGCTGGCATAAATACTTAGTTGGAGAAGACTGGTTTATACTGGTTTACTGTCACCTTCCCAATCTGGCATCTTCCAAATGTGAATCCTTCAATTCCTAGAATCCTTTGCTATGTCCATGCTGGTAGGGGGATTCTAGGAGGTGAAGCCCATCCATCTGGAGGTCACCCAGCTGAAGGGTGGTTAGTCCTTGAGTTGATTTTTTTTAACAACCCAATCTTATACATACAGTATCTACACAGAAGTTCCATAGAGTTCAGTGATACTTACTTTAAGATAAATGGTTGTACTGTACATGGGATTGTAACAACAATGTTTAAATATGTTAGATAGTCTACTAAGCCAGATAGTATCACATAATGAGATCTAACGGTCTAAGCAGCAAATATTTCCATGCCCCTACCACCATCCACTACAATACAGGTAGTCCTCGACTTACGACCATTCGTTTAATGACCGTTCAAAGTTACAATGGTGCTGGAAAAAGTGACTTACCACCAGTCCTCGTACTTAGACTGTTGCAGCGTGCCCGTGGTCACGTGATCAAAATTCAGGTGCTTGGCAACCGGCATGTATTTACAACAGTTGCAGTGTCCCGGAGTCCATTTGCGACCTTCTCAGCTGGCTCCTGACAAGCAACAGCACGATTCATTTAATGACTGTGTGATTCACTTAACAACCATGGGGAAAAAGGTTGTAAAATCGGGTGCAGCTCACTTAACCGTATGGCTTAGTGATGGAAGTTCCGGTCCCAGTTAGTCAAGGACTATCTGTATAGCTGGTAAGGGAAGAAGAAACTGCATTTGAGTAAATGAAAACTAGAACCTTTATTGGCAGTATTCAGCATCTAGAGAGCCTTGAAAAGAGATCTTGATTTTGTTGTCAATTAGAGAAATGTTTCTCCATTTGAAATTATACTCAAGTATTACTTATACTGCCCATTTAACAGGCAGTAGCAAAGTGGATCATATGGTCAACTTCATAAGGTATTCATCACTGGAATAACAATGTCTAATTTTTCCAGTGAAGAAGCTAGAGAGAGATCTGCTTATGATGGGGATATTGCAATACTCTGTTTGGAACAGCCACCTTATTTGCGATCTATCACTGTCAACTACAAATGGAAAGGATTGAGATGTGATCTTCTGCATCCAAAATGGGTATCTTGCCCTAGAAGAATGGGTTTCACATTTTCAGATGCTCCAGTCTGTTTCTTTGAATGGTCTTGTTGTTTTTATAGCTATCTGCTTTCTTCCTGAGTTCAACATGCCAAACATGTAGGAAGAAGTGCATCTCAAGGGAAAAAGAAACGCAGTTGCAAATTGTTTTCTCAGATGTTTGACCAGAAGAATGCCTCTTGACAATTATGCAGCTGACTTGGGAATTGGGGGGGGGGGGGGGGAGAGAAGAGCTAGCTCAATGTAGGCTTTCCATTGCACCAACACTTTTTGATTGGTGAGTTGTTTTGCTTGAGTCCCTAAATTAAGTGTGGATCTTTGGCCCAAGGTGGCTGTTGTTAACTCTCTGCTACTGACTTATGTTTTGGCATGCTTATCTATGTGCTGTCTTTCTCCATTGCTTTGCTTTGTCCATCTAGTCTTCTGGACTTTTTCCACTGGCTTCTAGTTGCCTTCATATGGATATCACTAGGTAACATGTTGTTGTAAATTATAAAGGCTTACTGAAGAAGCAGTTGCTGGACAGAAGAATCAGCGCTTTGCTTGATACCCTGCAAGGCAGCAGGTCACAAGTCTGCCATTTCAGAGTCATCCAGAAGGACCAGAGGATAAATTTAGTGGAAAGAGCAAATGGATTTGATTGAAGCTCTGCTATAAATATAGTAGTAAAAGGATAAGTAAGCAGGGATAATGCCAAACAGGATGTGGTAAAATAAACAGTCATCCTGCCGAAGCATGACCGACAGACCCGGTGCAGCCACAATGATACGACTCAGGGCACAAAGCCATGGCTCCCAAGATAGATGTGGGACTGGCAAGCAGGTTTTTGCAAGTGGCACCTGCAGAGTTTCCAGAATAATATTTACCAGAAAAAATAATATTGCTTGAACCAAATCGAAATAACGATTTATAAGACTCTCTGAGTATACGCCGTGGCCCTTAAGCATGAGGGTGGCTATTAATGGCAAAGAAGGACCCTGGGTGGATTTGCCATGCTTTTTAGGCCTTGAGTCAAAATGTGTCCATTGGGTTACTAAGCATGTGCACACTTTATTTTATCCCCTTGGAAGGGCAGAGGAGAGAGACCAGCTATTGCTAAACAGTCCTTAGCACACAGCTTTCCAAACTGTGTGTCGTGACACAAAAGTGTGTCGCCACACCACCCGGAAGCAGCGGCAGCGCGCGTGCATGGTGGCAGCAGCGGCGCGGGATCTGTGCTTCCGCGTTTTAGCGGAGGCTGCCGCCGTGCACGCGCGTGCCACCGCACGCCCCCCCGCACCGCCGCCGTGCACGCGCGTGCCGCCGCACGCCCCCCACACCGCCACCATGCGCGTGCGCGCCGCCGCACGCCCCCCTGCACCGCCGCTGTGCGCACGTGCCGCCGCACACCCCCAGTGCTGCTGGTGTGTCGCCAGCGGTGGCACTTTGGAAAGCCCTGCCTTAGCAGCTTCAGGCAGACTTTCAATGGATAAACAAAAAAGCAGTTCAGCAATAGCTGGAGGGGTACATAATTATTTTATGGTTTCAGCCATAGGACAAATAACTTCTGAGGGTAAGTTTGGTTAGGGAAATAGAGGGGTGTATTTTCTCTACCTCCCCTCAACCCTGACCTACCTGCTTGCAGTTTTAACTTTACAGGTAGTCCTCGTTTAACAACTGCCCTGTTTAGTGACCATTCAAAGTTACAACAGCGCTGAAAAAGTAACTTTACAACCAGTCCTCACACAAATGCCCAGAGTCACATGTTCGAGATTTGGGCACTTCACAACTGACAGGCGTTTACGACTGTTGCAGCATCCCCATGGTCACGTGATCACCATTCAGGGGCTTCACAGCCAGCTTCCGACAAGCAGAGTCAGTGGAGAAGCTGGCAGTAAAATAGCAAGTCGTGGTCACATGATGTCTCGCTTAACGACTGTAAGTGATTTGCTTAATAACCATGGCAGAAGTGAGGTCGTAAGCCTGTCATGGTCATGTGATGTCTTGCTTAACTACCGCGTCACTTGGTGATGGAGTTGCCAGTCTCAGTTGTGGTTGTTAACCGAGGACTACCTGTAATGATCTGAGCTCAGCACCTTTTTTAAAAAATCTCCCACCATCCCATCTGTCCAGAATAAACCAGAGCTTCACATCAGTCTTAAATACTTGGGGAGATTCCTCTGGCTATCAGGTGCTATAATTTATGACCACATGGTAGCAACAGTTCTCACTTGTAGGTTACTAAGCCATCTCTGCTCCAATAGGATGCATCTTGGGAAGTCACATGAGTATTTTGAAGCAGAAATACTGGATTAGTCTTTAGTTGCACCAAGCTGCAACAAATTGAGCTATTAAAATTTTTCCTTGAGCAAGGAATCCTGGCACTCCCTCATGAGAACATGTTTATTATTCCATGTCCTATATGTTCTAAAAAGAACCAAATTCACAAAGTAAACTGTGTCAGGGATCTACCCTGGAGTAAATTTGACTAGTTGAATATGGGGACGTAATAGCACACAGCTGAGCTGTGGATGACTCATAGAAATTGGACCACGCCTGTAAGGTGTGGCAGCAGAACAACTCCCTTTTACACTGCATATAAGCAGAAGCAACTTGGACTGTAGTGTGGGCTGGTGGTTGGAGTTGTGAGTAGAGTAATTACTAGTTTTATTTCTGTGTATATAGTGTACAGTAAAGTGTGTACAGTTTTGCTACAAAATGTGGACTGTCTTTCTTCACAACACTCACGAGGTGTGCAATTGCACAATATATGCTGCACTCTGACAAAATGTAGTTCTAGAAACAAAACCAGGTTAGGTAATGGAAGTAGCAACAACTAACTCTTTAGGAGGAGAAGAGCATGGAGGATTAAAACCACTTTAATGCTGGGCATTAAAAAGAAAAGGGTAAAGACAAATCTGAAACAAAATGTCCTCTAGGCTTTCACATTACAGTAACAGTGAACAATCCCCAACAGTCACATATGTTGCACAGGATCTTTTTACTACTCCAATAGTCTATTAGATGGTGCCTTTGAAATTTAAGCTCTCAGGAAGTGGCTGGAAATGAAGCTGGTTTAAGAAATTGCTGTCCAGATTTCAATCCATTCTTCAGCTTTGCAAATGATTCTGGCCACATGTTCTGTCCAGCTTGTCATCACCATGGCCCCTGATTAGTAAATTCCTTAGCTTCTTTACCCATCTCACCTGTGCTGGGGAAACAAGCACCAATTGCTTTCATTTCTATGGGTAGGTCTTTGAAGTTATATGGTTTCCACTGAAAGACCTTTTGTATGGACTCCCCTTCATACTTGTCACCTTCTTATTTGTCCACCAGTGGGAGACAGATAGAAGAAAACAACACAGTTTTAGCATTCTTCCTGTCTTTTGGGCTAGAAGGGAAAACTGGCAGAACTCTTACCAATTTCACCTGTTAAAAGACAAGAAAAAGAAAAGTCCATCCTTTCACAAGTCCATTGGTGAATGTGTAAAAAAATAATAATCCAGATTTTCATTGGTCCACCAATGACACAAAAGAAAAAAGAAATCAGAGCTGCTCCATTTCACTGGCCCACCAATAAAAGAAGAAAAAATAATATGGGTTCCCCAGTCCTCCAAGAGATAGTTACTTCAGAAGTAGGCAGGCAACCCAGGATGAAATTGTCATGGAGGGCAGAGTCCAGTGATAGAAAGGGAGGGGGCATTCTAGTCACAGTAGCTAATTGGAACAGATGTATTTGTCTACAACAGAGCTTTCCAAACTCTGGGTCGGGACACGTTAGTGCCGGCTGCAGTGTCTGGGTGTGTCACAGCTGCTGCTGCCTCCTGGCTTCCACGCAGGTCCTAGTACCTGCCTTGTGCCTTGCTGCCTCCAAACCTGCTGTGATTCCACACAGGTCCTAGTGCCTGCCTTGTGCCCTGCTGTAAGAGTGTGTCGCAAAATGATGCATGTCTAAAAAGTGTGTCACCAACATGAAAAGTTTGGAAAGCTCTGGTCTACAATGACCTGAAATGCAACAGGTGGACTGCACAGTGCCGCTTAAGCTGGCAGAAGTCAGAAAACATTACTTTGGATGCGGAACCTGAAAGGATGGGCAGAGGCGGGCTGGTGGCAGGTTAAGGCCAATGCTGTGCATTCCTGTTCTTGAGAAAGAGCTAGTGGGTTGTCCTTGTACCAAGGCAAGCAGAACACGCAGTGGAGCCTATGGAAACAAACTGCAAAAATCAGCTTCACAATTTTACGGTTTTTGTTCGTTTGTTTGCAAAATTGTCAAGCATAATAGATGCTTTAAAGATCTGCTTATTTTACTTTTTAAAAAAGGAGATGCTCTGTTATAATAAATCATATGCACCCATCCTGCACGTTATACAGGTCATATTACCCAGACTATAAAACAAGTAAACTTGCTCTTTTAAAAAATGACCCAAAACAACACAAAGGTATGAGACTGCGTGTGTAAAGGTATTCCTATCTACCACTCCCATGAAAAAGAAAGTGACCAGTGAAGCTGCAAAACAACATCCCAAGGTGACACCTGATTGGGTTAAATCTCAGAAATTCAACAGACAAACACAGTTCAAGCAGTTTTCTATTTTAAACTGCACAAACCACGAAAGAAAGAAAGGTAGCTTAAAGACTGGAAAGAGAGTGACTCTAGCCATAGGTAATTTTATCTGGCATGTGCTAATTTCTAAGGCGGAGATTCCAGTATCTGTGATTGGTTGCTTTCCATCCAAACCCATGTGACTGGCTGAGCCTCCCAGTTCCTCATAATTATTCGTTGCATCTCCCTCTGAGTCCTATACAGGCTGCAGAGGTACCACAGCTGGCCAGAATTGGGGATTGTGAAGGTAGGTTGCTGGGATTCTGAAAATAATAATCTAGGAGTATTAAATTCCATACATTTTGGGTTGGATTTAATGACTTGGGTCTTGACTATAGGTTTTAAACACATTGGCAGTGTGCTGTATGGCTTTAATACTGAATCTTAATATTTAGGGATCCAGACAACTTATTACAGAGAAGGAAAGTTTTGAATTCTAAAGTGATGAAACTAATTTGTATTTTAAAGTATTTAAAGTATCTCTCAGGAATTCAACAGACAAACACTGTTCAAGCAGTTTTCTACCTTAAACTGCACAAAGGAAGGAAGGAAGGAAGGAAGGAAGGAAGGAAGGAAGGAAGCTTAACGACTGGAAAGAGAGTGACTCTAGCCACTCTGAGAGCCCCTTGGGGGAGATGGTGCGGTGATAAAAGTTGAAGGATAAATAAATAAATAAATAAAATTAAAGCATTTGTATTTAAAGCGTTTTGTAACCATTAATTTAAGAAACAAGCCAAGGCACTGAGCATCACATCGACTACTCTATGAGTACCAAACACTAGCAGCTGCAGAAAATTAAACACAGCACAAAAATGGTACGTTGTGCCATGAAATCAATGATGGTTGTGAAAAGTTTGCAGTGTTTGTATTTTGTCAGGAGGAAAGAAGAGCATGGAAGACAGGAAAGGAAGAGAAACTTGAAGGACTATTATGAAGAAATCATTCAAGTTAAGCAGAAATTCCCTTTAACTGGATAGGGCAGGTGCTTAGTTGATATTTCCTAATAATTGCACAAGTTCCTACTTGGCAAACATTTATATCTGGCTTTATTTTGGGGTTTCTTACATAATATTGTACAATCTGATTTAACCAAGTGAAAGGAGTGGGTTATTGTGATTAAGAATGAGTTAAGAATGGGTTGGATCCTAGTACATTTGTCCCTGGATAAGAGGAGATAGTCCCCAAAATACATTTCATTCTAGGTACTGAAATTCCAGTTGCTATTCTTCAAAGGCAGTTCAGGCCAAACAGGCAGATGGGCTACTAGATGACCTGGCTTAGGACGATTCATGCTGAGCATTTTTCCCCACTTGTGCCTACTTGTGACACAAGCATGTCCTCACAACACCTTTCTTCTGCTGTGCCCCATGGCATTGCTTTTATTTTTTTCCCTAGCCCATGAACCGGACAGATTTAATTCTTCCTTAGCTGTCTCCATGTTAGCACTTCTCTTAAATCGACAATATGCAATAACAACCGCAAGGTGTATATGATCGCTTACACTTTGCCATGCATTATGTCAATAGAGAAGTCAGGTAACTGGTAGCAGTGAATCAGAGAGGTTCTTATTCAGACTGATGCAATCATCATCCTCTGGTTCCCACTTAACCTTGTCTGCCGTCATTCTGTTCTTGTCTCCCTAAAGAACTGGATGCTGCAGCACGGTGGTGGTGGTTCTCGAGATTTGTGCAAGAACAGTAGAGTTATATTTTTAGTATAGGAGTTCCCCTTTACATACCATTAACAACTCCAATCTAGTTGCATGCAAATAATAGCCCACCAAAAACCCATGTCTACCATGTGTCCAAATTACACAGGAATGTTGTCCTTTTGTATTCTCTGGTGCAAACAACTGATGGCTGATAAATTTAAGTGGTAGTCTGTCTGAACTGTGCAATACCATTAGGCTGCTCACCTGGAAGTACTGCAAGTGATGCACTCTGTGGTCCTGATTGGATTAGTCTGAGGCTGAAGTAGTTTAATAGTAGAAGGATGGGACCAACTCTTCCCATTGCCTTCCAAACAGAACATGAAGGAATCTCAAAGACAGCCATTGTAATCTATATAAGGAAAGAAAGGGGAGAGAAATCCTAAATAAATAAAAGTGCTACTTGTGACGCCACCCCCTTGGTGACTCTTCTTTATTTATTATCCAACTTGAGTTACAAACAAAGTGGAGCACAGGAGGAAGGGCTCATGAAGGAGCTCAGAGCTGTCAGAAAGAGTCCTGCAGTCTGTGTTAATAAGGATAATTGTGTAATAGTAAGCATCTGCTTTGCATGTAGAAGAACCTTGCTTCAAATAATGACATTTCACCAATGACTGGCAGAAACTCCTGCTGAAACCCTGAAGGGCTACTGGCTGTCAGTGATGACATGCTGAGCTAGACAAACCAGTGGTCTGACTTGGTATAAAGCAGATGTCTTGAGTATAGTAGAGATTCATGAAGCTGTTACTCATAGTCTGAAGTGCTGTTGATGTCTGATGTATCTCCTCACATAAGATGGCATAAGACACCTTTGACATATAAGGTATTGCTCTGACTTGCAATATAACAACAGTATTTGCAAGGCCCTTCCAGTTTAGCTCAACATAATCTCCATTTCCATGCAGTCAAAAATAATTTATGTGCATCTTAGCCAGACTTCTGCTCTTGGTGTTTAATATCACCCTACCTCAAATTTTTGAAAGATCAAGATTTTTGTTTTTTGTCTGGTTCCTCCTTCAGGGAGAAAAAGGGAAAACAATTCTGTATCTTGTTCTTTTTTGGCTGCCAATTTACAACATATTTATCTACTATTTTTTTTTTTTTGAAAATTGAGCGTCTCTAGTGCATTTTAGATGTATATATCTGAGTAGTGAAATGCTCTAACAAAACATTTCTCATGTTCTTGACCAACAATTTGCTGTCCAAAATTAACTTCATTCCAAACCAGTCCTGCAAGTTTGCTGCAAAAATTAGAAATGCATAGCACTGACTAGCTTTTTATAGATTAAAAAAAGTAGTTAGGGAAAGGATTTAAAAAATAATTAAAGATAAATACAATATAAATTTCATAGAATATATATGCATACATTACTTTAAAAAATAAGATGACTATCTGAAACACTGTGAGCTGTTGACTCAAACCGTCTCTAGAGCAAATACAATGAAGTAGTGTAGTTAAAATTAGAATATATCATTAGCAAGATTTGGGCTGTCTGTATGATATGTTCTTTCAACAGTTGCAGACCCAAAATCCACTGTCCGTAGCAAGGATGGAAAGGATGAAGCATCATAAAAGACATTGACCCAGTGAGAGTGGGAGCTGGAGTTGCAAATAGAATTTACAGGCTCTAAATATTTATATAACTAAATGTCTAGTTTACAAACAAAAATGCACACCAGAGGAGTATTCATTGGGTATGGTCAAAAAAAGTAAAAACGGATATTACACTATGTTATATTTAAACTAGATGGAAGTGGCTAAATATGAGAGTATATGGAACGGCTTCTTGGAACTGCCATTCCCTCAAGAGATATGTTTATCTCTTCCTATATTCAGATTAATTATTTGAGTTAATTCTTTTGGCTAGAATTTTCAGGAAAAGGCAACACATTCTCTTGTTGTAGAAACCAGCCAAGGGACCACTCCTTGTTACTTTATCCCAGAACGATTGTTCCTTTAAGGTTGTTCTCTGCCTAAGTATTTATTTATTTATTAAATTTGTATGGCCACCCATCTCAAATGCATAACTATGGGCGGCTAACCATTCAAAACAAAATAAAAACAGTAAGCAAAACCCACTAAATAACTTAAGATAGCAGCCAGGCAACAACACAAAACAAACAAACAAACAAACAAACAAACATTTATTTATTTATTTATTTATTTATTTGCATATTTATATCCCGCCCATCTCCCCCGCAAGGAGGGACCCTGGGCGGTTCACAGCATAAGTTTAAAATCAATAAAAACATAAATACTACAAAAATTCAATAAAATATCTAATACAATTTGATCCTAAAAATGGCAGTTTTTAAACATCCACAGTCAATACAACCAAGAAATGGGCAGATACTTGGCAGTTACTCATGTCCTTCCCTACCAACTAGCAGTTTTCCAACTTATCAGTCTACCTTGACTTTTATTTTCACTTCAGCACATTTGTACTGTATCTGCCATGGAAGAAGCCAGATGTCTCAGAGCTGTGTAGGATCACCATATCTGAGTTGGAAAAATCCAGATGATTATTAGATGGCACTAAATAACTCTTTGCTGACATTTACTAGTTGTCCACATTTTTACAGCCCAAATACGGCAGCCCTATTCTTGTGGGTCCACAGACCTTATCCCCGATCAAGATTAACAAACTCAAAAATGAAAAATTGGGGAGGGGGGGGAAGGGCTGAAAATTTTATCACAACCTCCATGGATACCATCATATTTCCACTTTATCTCTTTGGAGGTTGAAAAATTGAATAAAAGAAAACTGCAGCACTCCCCCAGATTTAACGGTCTCCTACCCCTTCCATAAACCAGAGTTTACTGTTTACAATGGCTAGATTCACATTTTATGATAAATTAATATCGAGCCAGATTATATTTTAATGTGTGAGCTCAGCCACTGACTTGGGCTTCTGTTCCTGCTTCTTTTATCCCAAATACTGTTGAGTTTCTTCCCATAATAAATTGGCAAACGATATATTTTAAAATGGTAAGCGATCGTCCTCATGAAATGTTATGTGTTTTTAATAATAATTATTTTCTCCCCCTTGGTAAAACAAATTGGCCATTTTTCTATAAATATTTCCTGCTCACCCACCCAACTTTTTTCCCTCTCTTTCTTCAGATGGAGACATATTCCTTCTTTGGGATCTTTTTTTGTGCAGTATTTGTGTCCCAGATCTTTGGCTATCCATACAATGATATTTCAATAGCTTGTGACTCCATGTTACCAGATCATGGACGTGCCCCACAGACCTCAAGCCCACCTTATGTCATCTCCGTCTCCTTTGATAGATATGACCCCGGAAATGAAATACAAGGTAAAAAAGGGGGGCAAGGGTACAATCTAGCTCAGAAATTGACAGTCAATTGGTAAGTTATGCTCAAATCCATCAGACCCTGAACCATTTTACCTGTCAATAGCTTTTTCAATGGTAGTTTGAAATTTGTTTATTCCTTAAAAATTAAAATGTTAATGTTTTGTAGTTGTAAGGTATTAGAATATTTAGCTGAATTTAGCTAGATATATGGTACAATTTTTATGAGGGCCAATCCTGTCAGGCTAGTTTCTGGCTCCTGCATCACAATTTGCTGGAATTTGCATAAAAGCATGAAATGCTGAGCATAACACTGTACCTCAGGAGTGTGCAAACTTTCAGTTAAAACAAATATTTTGCTCTTATTACCCCCCCTCAAATGAAACTATGTGAGCAATGCATGCTGATATGATATCTCATTGCTGAATGCATTCAGGGATGTATTTTCAGACTGCTGTGCTGTTTCAGAAACCAGCATAGAGTGCTTTGGATTGGAGATTGGATTGCATATCTCATTTGTCCTCAGAATTAGGAAATGCAAAATATCAATTTAATGAAATTTAGGCGAGGTTATCAAAAGGTGCTTTATTTGTATAATGGTGGAAGTTGCAAGTTACATAATTAGTTTTCTTGATTAATTTTTTAAAATATTTACCACACTGTCTTAGAAGTAGGTAACTTGATGCTAAGGAAAATTAGATGACACTAAATAGTTGAGCAGAAATGGTAGCAGCTTTTCTCATCCTACCAATACTTGACCTGAAAATCTTCAACCAACTCTTACATTCTTTTGTATCTGAATACGTGCATTTAAAATCAATCTTGATATGCTGCCCTATGGATTATTTATTCTAGCAGAGAGTAAAAGGTAAAGGTAAAGGTTCCTCCCGCACAGTTGTGCAGTCGTGTCCGACTCTAGGGGCCGGTGCTCATCTCCGTTTGTTAGCCGAAGAGCCAGCGTTGTCCAAAGACGCTTCCACGGTCATGTGGCCGCATGACGTGCGCAGAACGCTGTTACCATCCCACCAAAGTGGTACCTATTAATCTACTTGCATTTGCATGCTTTCGAATTGCTAGGTTGGTAAGAGCTGGGGTGAGTGCGGGAGCTCACTCCGTCACACGGGGCTAGGGATTCGAACCTCCGAACTTGCGATCTTCTGATCGACAAGCCTGGCGTCTTACCCGCTGAGCCACCACGCTCCTCTAGTACACTGTTGAAATACCACTTAACCTTCAGTAAATAAAATCCCTCATTGTGTGTCCCAGATTTTACTTCCATTTTCAAAATGGAAAGAAAAAGCTCTGATGCATATTTTAAGTCTAATTAACGCCCCCCCCCCCCAAAAAAACCAAAAATCTAATGCTATGAGTTATTTATCTATTGTTTTTTCCTAGTGGTACTAGAAGGAACGTCAACACCTGGATTCAAAGCATTTATGGTACAGGCCCGAGAACTTGATGGAAATGTTCCTGTTGGTATATTTCGCATTGTAGATCCAAACACACAAGGTCTTCCATGTGCCAATATGACGGTATGTGTTGTTTTGTTCAGAGACTGCATTTATACTATGTTGTTCTTTGGTTATTTGTTCAGCCAAGTCCCTCCATGTGATGGAATGTAGACATGGCTCTGAGAATGGGGAAGATATGAACAAAATGTTAAG
This sequence comes from Charina bottae, assembly GCA_023362775.1. Taxonomy (NCBI): domain Eukaryota; kingdom Metazoa; phylum Chordata; class Lepidosauria; order Squamata; family Charinaidae; genus Charina; species Charina bottae. The sequence goes on along the minus strand of JALMGJ010000003.1, from coordinate 26,604,186 downwards.
AGAAAAGTTTCAGAAAATATTTGGTTTGAACATATGATTATATATGTCTTGATTATTTAGCTGCTCCTCTTAGTTGAAGAAGCTAAGGAAAAAGGGGTTGGACAGTATATACAGTATTACCACATTGCTTGTTCTCAATCATACAGCCTTCGGCTTTTATCTCTACAGTATTCCTTTTGTTAACGAACAAAGCATGTATATTTGTTTCCACAATTCTCAATTGCATCTATTTTCTATTTTCAGAATTCAGCAGTAAGTCACATCAACCCCATGATAAAGCACAGGATTACAACTACTTGGGTTGCTCCTCAGGGCACTAGAAAAATAAGGCTTGTGTAAGTGGTGACTTTCCTGCTCTTAAGGGACTTCTTTTTTAAAAATAAAATAAATTAAAGTCAGAGCTTTTGGTCAGGACAAAAGCATATTATTGAGCAAGAGAAATATTTTTCACCTGCTGGGGAATTTTTTGGTGGGGGGAAGAATGATCTATTTAGCTCAGGTGAATATAGCTAAATATATTCAGGTGAATAAGATAAAAATACTGGGATAATTCCATGCTTCTATGCCTAAAAGAGAATTCTGGTTTGAGTGTAATAGCTGCCTCCCAGCTAAAAATGACTAGTCTGTTTAAACTGCCCTTGATTTTTCCTTGTTAAAGATGAGCCGAAAAGTGTAACGCAAATGATCATGTGTTTATGATATGACATACCTTGTTAGAGAAAAACCTTCCTGTCGTGAATAATATCTCCATTTCCCTCTCCTTCAGGGGAACCTTTGTTCAAGATTACGATAACTACTGGGTCGGTGTTCATAGCAAAACTCTTTCGCCCAGATACGTAGACACTAATGAGGTTATGGCAATCAATAGCTCGGTACTAGCCAATGATTCCATAACCTCTATGGTTTCTGAGATCACAGCTGATTCTGACACATACAACGGCAGTGACAGTGATGAAGATATTGATCTCAATACCCTTATTGCCAACTCTGAAGAGGAATATGAATCCAATACCCCTGTTGGTTCCCAAGATCCTGAAAAAAGAAATGCAACAGGAAAAAGTAGGAGAAAGGTATCTATTAAACATTGATGACTCTTTACCTTTAAATAAGTTAATAGAAGGGGATTAATTGAATACCAGAAATACATTAAAAATAATGAATATTCTTTCTCATGTGCGTATTAAGTAACTATAGCAGCTTGCTAATCTTCTGCATGATTACTTCCAGCCTCATTCCAGAAGTATAGGAAGACTTATGCAATAGTATCCCACAATAGACTAAGACAAAACCAAACAATCTCCATAATTGTGTAACAAAGTCATTGTGGTTTTTAAATCATTGTATATGGCTTACACAATGCTGAATCCAGCTGGTGGTAGCTTAGTTGACAAATTGCAGTTAAATCATAACCTAATGTAATGAATGGACCAAATCTTGACGTGACTACTGTTGAATATGAAGCCAGTGCTAAATCTTCCCTTGATGTTGTCATAGTGGAACAAAAAGTAATCAGGTCACACAGCCATGCCAATTGTTTTCTTCAGTTCATATCAAAGGTGGGAATCTATACTGATTCTGACAACAATAGAAATATCATTATGATTTTTTTTTTAAAAAAAAACTTAAAAATTCTAGATACAAGCAATTAGAATGTAGAACTTTCATTGGTGGTGAATTCAAACATTCCATTTAAGAAGTATCTGACTTTATCTTATGTAATAGCTGTTTAAGTCATCACAGAGATGCCATTAAAACAACATGGTATCTATCCATATGTCTGTGTTAACTTGTAAAAGACAGCCAACATATCATCACTCTCTGTATGTATGGGCTCCATCAATAAGAACTGCAAAACATAACAGCAATATCATGCGCATCTGAACATGGATTAGAAAATGGGATAAAAATTAATAAATGCATTATAAATAATACATACAAGTAAATAGAAGTAAATACACATACACACACAGGATTTTCCTTTATATGCTACCTACATTATTCATGTCTTAGTCACCTCCTAGTTGGACTATTGTTATGCACTCTACATGGGGCTTCCATTGAAGACCATCCAGATCTGCAATTGGTCTGGAATGTAGTGGTGTGGATAGTTATGGACACATAGCAGTACAACCATGCAGCACCACTACTTTGTGAGCTGGCTTCCAGTAGGTTTCGAGATGCAACTTAAGATGCTGGTTATCACCTACAAAGCACTACATGCCACAGAATCACCTGTCTCGTTGGGTTATATCTACCTGTCCCACATTTTTTCAAAGGATGGGCATGTTCCAGTTCCCTTCCTTGAGGCCATGTCATCTGAGGGGACCTAAGAAGAGTGCCTTTCCTATTGCAGAACCTGCCATTTGGAACTATTTCCTCCCCACCCCAAGATTTGGATGGCCCTGACCCTGTTAGGTTTCAGGAAAGCTTTAAAAACTTGGTTTTCCAATGGATGTTGGGCCAAGACAATAGATGTTGGTATCTTCTGGGAGGTGGAACATACAATTAAAAAGTTCCAGCTGTACATTGTTGGTTGTGTACGTTTATGGATTTCATTTTTTTGCTGATGATGTGGGTTTTTTAAAAATTTCCAATATTGTTGGGGGTATATGTGTCTTTTATTTGATGTATGCTGCCCAGAGTCACAATTATGCAAGTTAGGCAGCGATATAAAACTTATAAATAAATAAATAAATCAGCAAGCAGTTTTGAGGGGTTGTAAACTGTACTAGTTCTCTCATACTAGGCAATTAATTAATTATTGCAGTTTTAGCTACTGGCTTTGATTGTATTGTGTCTAAGTTTATAAACATATGCCCAAGGATTCTGTAGTTGTTGCCAACAGTATAAAATGCTTCAGGTATAAAAGAAGAAAACAGGATCATGAGGAAAATATAGGATGCAAGACCCATCCTTACTTAAGGATAACTGGGCATCCTTTCCTAGCTTGATAACAGCTTGTATTATAATAATTTGTAATATGATTCCTATTATGTAAAGTAATAACCCTTTTTATATTCTTCATTTCAGTCAGTTCTGACTCTGGATATAAACTGTGGTGAGGTATGAAACCTTTTTTCTAAAAAAAATTCTGATAGTAAGACTATTATTAAGCTCTTGTTTTTAGTTGTACCAAGAAATGTATCCAATATCATGTTCAGGTAGAGAGAGGTTACATGGTGTTCTTCAAATATTTTGGGCTTCCACATCCTTGACTACGTTGTCTGGGCTTGATGGGAGTACAGTAGTAGTCAAAACATCTTCTCAAAAGTTGTGGGACTTTCCAAAAAAAAGAACAGCAGACATCTGCTGTGTTCTTTTAAACTAGCGATACAGAACTTTCATCTTATCAAGGCCTGTATTATATCACTAGGGAAATGGCACTTTGTGAGTCTGCATTCCAGCTGCAGGCAAGCCAGAGGCAAAGTGAATAAAATTACAGATGTGGCTCTTTTTTTGCAATACTTAATTTTCACCAGACTTTCTTCCCAACTTATGCAAGGCTCTTGCTGTCAGCTTTATAAATGGGGAAGTGCCAAGATGAAGTCCAAAATATAGATAAGACAGTGCAGCACTGGTAAAGGGGTATGACTTGCAGAGAATACAGAGGTCTAGAATGAAAGACCTGGAGATTGGCTTAGCAAAAGGAAAACTTTACTGTAGATCAGCGTTTCTCAACCTGAACATCTTTAAGACGTGTGGACTTCAATTCCCAAATTCCCAAATTCTGGGAGTTGGTCCACTCATCTTAAAGATGTTCAGGTTGAGAAACACCACTGTAGATGATTGGAATAAATGTAGTGATGGGAGGAGTGAGGAGAACAGAACTGATCTGACCAATACAATACTAAAAATATCTGAAAAAAAAGGCAAAGTCTTACTGATATTGGGAAACCTGTGGTTCTCTAGGATGCTGGGAATTATAGTTCAGAAACATCTAAAAGTCTACAGATGTTCCCCACCCCAAGCTAGAATTGAAGAGTGTGGCCGACCCCAGTGCCACTTTTGTACCTCCCCCCCAAAACCTGGGCCAAAAAATGTTGGCATTTGGGGCGTGTGGAAACAAAACAGGTGTCTTCAGTCTTGTGGATGCTATCTCTTGTAGCATTCCACTATTATTTATTACGCTAGACAAACTGTGTGATACAAGGTAGCTTGCTAAAGGGTACATTTCAGTTAAAACAGAGAAGGATGATAAAATTAATACAACTACTGGCTATCTTTTCCAAACAAAAACCTCAGATTATTTTCTTCATTTAGGATATTTATAGAAATATTATTTTTTAATAAACTTTATTTTATTTTATTTTTTTGGAATCAGGGAAAAGTATCCCAATCAAGTACTGGAGCATGTATCAAAGTAAGTATTTTATCCCGAAATATTTCTGTTCTCCATAAAGTCAGCATGAGTTTTAAAGTTACTTAGCACGATGAAATGCTGTCAAGTCAAGTAGTACCAATTTGATTCAGTATTTTTTTTATCAGCAAAGATCATTGCTTTGAATAAAAATGTCCATCCTTTTTTTTTTTACAATCCAGTTGCTTTTCCTGTCATTTTCCTACCTGAATGCCATAGAAAAACATTGCTTGTATGTGTGTATGTTTCCACATATTTTCATTTTCTGTTTCTGCTGACTCCTTTAAAAGTATAGCTAATAAAGCACTTGCCACTGATTCTAAAAATCTTAGACTGCAATCAATCATACTTGAGTTATAGATTCTGCCTGAAGTGGATTTCCTACTCTATCTATCTATCTATCTATCTATCTATCTATCTATCTATCTATCTATCTATCTATCTATTTCAGAGTCCACAAGGATCATCTCAGAGCAGTGGCAGCCAATCAAAGGTAAATGTGGTTTTAATTTTTGTGGTGGTCCTTAATTTCTTCACCTTCTTAAGGCTTACTCATCATATTTTAATCACAACAGCTATTACATTTCCAGGAACCTTTGGAAAAGACAATTTAACTGTCCATTTGGGAAACACCATTTTGTTCTTTGTCTCAGACCACAGAATTTCTTGGGCTTCCCAGAACAGAGGAGTGTGAGCCAGAGGGTCACTCCTGTCTGCACCAAGCCCCAGAATGATTGACATTTCTCTTGAGGAGATAGTGGGCTAAAGTCCTTTCCGGACCATAAGTTTATTTTCTAAAAAAATGATAAAATGACTGGCATAGGTGGCAGCTGTAGCCAGGAGGGCTTTTGCACAATTGCATCTTGTGCACCAGTTGCACCTGTTCCTGGATCAGGAGGCCCTGTTCACTGTCACTCCTCCTAGCTGAGCAACTATGAACTGCAACATACTCTAGATGGGGTTGCCCTTAAAGACTATGTGGAAGCTACAATTGGTCCAGAATGTAGTTAATGTTATGGAACACCACTATTTTGCAAGATGCATTGGCTTCCTATAGCCTCTAGGTACAATTTAAGATGCTGGTAATCACCAATAAAGCCCTACATGGCAGGGGACCAGGTTATCTGCAGGACCACCTCTCCCTAATGATATCTGCCTGTCTCACACACTCCAATATGGTAGGTCCATTTTGAGTTCCTTCAGGAAACAGTGTCATGGATGGGACTCAGGAGACATGCTTTTTCCATTTTCACTCCTGCCCTCTGAAATGGTCTCCCCACCCCCACCCCCAAGATATGGCTGGTCTCATCAGAAAGACAGTAAAAACGTGGCTTTTTCCTCTGTCTTTGGTGCTAGAATGATTGTAGTTTCTCATCATGATGGGAATATGAATGTGATATCGCGGTTGCCAATTAAAGTATTGGATTTTAGCTGAAACAGTTTGTTTTATTTTTTGACAAAATAACAGAGTTGTAATGTTTGAGTTGGGTGGCCATGTACATTCTTTAAATAAATAAAACAAAAATATGTTTTTCCCACCCTTCCAGGTTGTAGTTAATGAAGGAAGCAGCAAAGGCAGTGGCTGTGTTGGGGTATGTCCATTCTGTGGTCTTTATTTAGAACTTTATTTCAGAGTAAATATAGCATTTGTTAATAACTTGGACTGAGGATATGCTGTTTCTTTATTAATGCAAATTAACATTAATTAATGCAAAATAACATAAAGAGATCTTATCAATTTAATCCCAAGGTGATTTATTCCCATCCCCCATTAGAGGTGACTTTTTAAAATCAACACCTGATAGGAATTCTGCAAAAATGAAGAGGAATTTATATCACACAGGTTCCCTGCTTTGAGATCTTTTTAATGGAAAGTGATATACAAATGTTTTAAATGAATAAAGATGAACATTTTCAGCCATCTGAATCAGTGCACTGCAATCCAAACAGCAAGGCTGGGAGGCAAATGATGTTGGAATATCTTCAGCGGATTACAAAAAAATCAAGATGGAGGCAGCAACCATGAAACTGAACCATCATCTTGATTTTTTTCACACACACCCCTGCATACTTCCCTGAATGGTGTGATCCTGCTTCTTTTCTCTGTGTTGAGTTCTACGCATTGATGGAAACCTCCAGTCAGGACTGTTGTGCCCATTGAAAGATGGGACCTGGGTTATTCCATACTTTTTAATGGTTTTTTAAGGTCATTGCAAGACTCTATTTTTACCAGGCAGTACAATGTGCATTGGGCCTTTCAAAGGACATGGTTGCAAGACAGACCACTAATGAAATGGAAATGTCACCATGCAGTGAGGAATACTGGTCCCCAAAGAAGAACTGAGGCTTCTCAGTTTCCAAGCCTTTCCCCCAATTTTCTACTGTCTAAGACTAAGTCAATTTTCTTTTTCATTCCTAGGGTGGAGTTGGAAGTGTGTACAATCAATATGGTTGCAGAGATGTAAGTATTGTTTCATCTTTTTCCCTGCTCAAAATTACATAGAAGCTTAGGTACCTAGCATGTTTATATGTGGGTTTCTTTAGCTTTGGCTTATCATGATGTGTAAATCTTCTAGCCACTATGGTTTCTTACTGTTATATGAGAAATTGGCCACCATATGTTTTTTCCAAGTTATTGATTATATGCTCTTCCACTGATGAACAATCAGTACATTGAATAATAAGGTATTGTATCTCATTAATACATTTAAAAAATAATGTGTGTCATTAATTCCTTGATGTAAATATTTTTGTGAGATACCTTTAATGAAGGTTTTATTTACCAATCCCCATTTAAATTTTGCATCCTGTTGCAGCAACACACCTGAATCAAAATATGGAATGCATTAATCACCAGACACCAGTGTTATTTCCCTAATTAAAACTTCAGTAGATTAACCTACTATAGCCAGGCAAAATGTATCCAACCTACCATTATGTTATAAAGATTCTGTCATGGTATAAGCAGCTACTATTTACTTCTCAACAGAAAAGAATTACTGGCTGTTAAGAGTTGAGCTACCTATCCTGAAGGTCGATCTTTAACCAAAATGGCATCTTACAAGGTGCATAGTACCACATCTAAGGCAGAACTTAATTTTTAAGAATTAGGACAGACCTGTTCTGCATTTTCCTATATCAAATGTATTTCTAACATCTACCTCAGTTTATTAACTATCAAACAATCAACACACAGGACTGTATCATCTTTCTCTTTTTTCATTTTAGCTGAGAGTTCACTAAACAACCCTTTCATTTTTCCCCTATTTCACCAGTGTATCTTACTGTCTAAAATAACTTCAAGAGGCCAGAGTACTGAGGGTTCATAGTGAATTTTAGCCTTCCTGAATAAATTTTATTCCTGTCTCCATTTTCCAAACAACAAAAATGCATTTCGTCTGTGTGTGGAAGGATAAAAAATGGTGGGAGCAGGGCATGAAAATCAACACCCCAAAGGTCAAACACCTCTGCAGAGCTTCCCTTGGGTGCTCAGATCTGTAGGTTAGTGGTAAATGACTTCAGATGAATCTACAGTATGTAGGCACTTCCCCTCAATTTTGGACTCTGGTAAAGCCCTACATGGCATGGGGCCAGAATACCTGAAGGACCGTCTTATCCCCATTTTATCGACCCGCCCCACCAGGTTATTCAGAGAGGGCCTGCTACGAACCCCATCAATCAAAGAATGTCATCTGATGGGGTCTAGGAGACGGGCCTTCTCTGTGGTGGCACCCACACTGTGGAACATCTTGCCCCCAGAGTTGAGACAGATCTCCCTCCCTCCCGACCTTTAGGAAAGAGCTGAAGACCTGGTTTTGCCGCCTGGCATGGGAAGGAGGAAAGGATAGTTCCTCATGGGGGTGGCTAACTCCTTAATTTTTTAATGTCCTTCATTTTAATTCCATCGTCCATCTGGACTTATAATTATTTATTATTTTTACATATATTGTATATTAATGTTTTATATTTTATTTTAACTATTTTATTGTAAACCGCCCAGAGTTCCCCATTGGGGGAGATGGGCGGTTATATAAATTAAATAAATAAATCAATAAATAAAAGCCAGGTTCAGATGTTTTAAAATGTGTTCTAAGGAGTAAACTCACAAACCAAGAGTGTTAGGGACAGGAACTATATATGTGTGCCCTTACTTTCACCACTCATTTGATCTTAAGATGTGTTGTGTGCAAGCTAATGAAGTGCAATGGCTATTCTTTCTCATTGAGATTGATGGAATTTTGATGCTTTTTTATGCAGACTGGGGCTGACATTAGTGACCAGCCATCATATGGCCAGATAAGAATTACCTCTCCTTTAAATATACTGTATATGCCAGATCAACTTTTTAAATAGTTGAATTAGACTTGTAACAGATACGAGTAGTAATGCAGAACTGCCATGTTTATAAGACTTATGTGCAAATAGCTTAAATTGACTTCAACAGTTTCCAAATGTTTGTGTGATTTTACCCCAAGAGAAAGATACATGAAAGGCTGGTTACTTTTATCTGGAAGGCATCACATTGAGGAAGACTGCTTAATCTGTTAGAACTATACACTCAACATTGTGCAGAATTAAAGCAAAATAGCACTTTTATAAGCAAAAAAATGTAGTGTTCCTATCTAAGAAGCAAACAGAGGAGAAGAATGTTGCTAAAATACTGAAAATATTGTATTTCAAGGAATATAACTAATTTATATATGTAACTATCCTATTTTTCACAGTCTGTTTCCACCCAGACAGATTCTAAAGGAAAGGTATGTGTGTCTTTTCTGGTTAAATTGGAAAGTTGATCAACTGTGATTATTGCTTCAGCAAGTAAAAGTATTATATGTCTTTTGTTATGTGGATATTGGCATATTATCATACTGACATTACTTTAGGTTGTAGTACGTCCAGTGATACCCACAGTTTAAACTCGAAATCTTGAAATCCTTCCTGATAAACTTTAATATGGAGTTGTCCATTATGGCAATATCATGGAATATTAGACATAATTGTCATTGTTCAATCCATAAAGGTCTGAGGGGGAGAGGGAGGCAAGTGACAAAATGTGTGTTGTGACATTCTGGCAGAAACCCCATGTCTTTATACTTGGGTCTGACTACAGGCATGTTTTGTCATTTTTTTCATCATCTTGATTTGTAGTAGATGCCTATGCTTCAACCATTGCATTCTGATTTATCTCCTTTTGTTCCTTTTTTTTCTTTCCAAGGACAGTTGATTAAGGCAAAAAGATCCAAATTAGAAGCACAAACCTTCCAAATGGGCAGTGTTCTATAGTTATTCTCCCAATAAGTATTGAGGCTTACTCAGCAATTGTGGCTTGATTAACAAACAGTGGTTAATAGAACTAGGAGTTAGCATGATTGATGAGCCCAGATGTTTATTTATTTATTTATAATTCGATTTGTATTCACCGCTCCATCTCCCCACAGGGGGACTCTGGGTGGTTTACAAAAATCAGCAATTAAAATGTTAGTTGGAAAGTTGCCTCAGCAATACTTTAAAGCTGCCTTCCCCAACCTGTGGACCTTCCTGGCTGAAGAATTCTAGGAATTGAACTTGCTTCACACATCTGAAGAGTGCTCAGGTCAGGGAAGGCTGATCTAAAGCTAGCTGAAGTTGTCTTAAGTAGACAAGCACATTTTGAATCTGAAACATAGTGAGTTTCATTTCCTTTGAAGGAACTGCCTGAATTGTTGAAGATACTTGCCTCCCCCCGCCCCCAGTCCTAGAATTCTGCAAATTCTGCAAAAAAATTTTTTTTCAGTCCTAGAATTCTGGGGAAGTGGAATTTCCACTATCAGGGTTTAGTCTTGAGTTGGGAGATGATGTTAAAACATTGCAGGATGGATCTGACTATCTTATGCTTTCTTAAGGAAAGCCTCCACCACCTCCTAATCAGTTTCCTGCCCACTGTAAACAGTAAGGCATAGCTTTCCAAAGTGTGTGTCGCGACACACTACTGTGTTGCCTGTGGTGTCCTGGTGTGTCGTGCAAAAACCCGGAAGCGCTGATGGGGGAACCGAAAGAAGCGGCATCCCTGCCAGTCAGCGCCGCCACTGGCGCTGATTGGTAGGGGTGCTGCTTCTTTCGGTTCCCCCATCAGCGCTTCCGGGTTTTTTGCGTGACAGACCAGGACACCGCAGGCCGCGCCACTGCCGCCGTTGGTGTGTGTCGCCAACATGAAAAGTTTCGAAAGCTCTGCTGTAAGGGGCAGAAATCATTACAGTACAATGGTTCTGGAAAGTAAGTTGATTGTTGTCTTTTTTATTATAGGTGATAACCTACCCAGACAGCCAGCCCTTCCCACCTGAGGTAAGCTAAACCCTTCTTCTCTGCCACACTGCTACCCTAGTCATGTAAAACCTCATATTTGGGGTCATAGCAAAATGTAACATCTATATTTCTCTGTTCTGAGAGCTTAAGAGAAGGTGGACTGTATATACCAGTGTTTCTCAACCTTGACAACTTTAAGATGTGTGGACTTCAACTCCCAGAATTCCCCAGCCAGCCATGTTGAAGTCCACATATCTTAAAGTTGTCAAGGTTGAGAAACACTGGTATATACCATTCTGACAGACCCTAGTCTAGTGAAATACAGTACAGTAGTTAGAAATGATGGAGGCAGGGTGATTTATTGATACTGGGGTCCGCAAGGCTCCAAGTGCAATTTTTAGAGCCAAGAAGTGGGTGTGAGGAAAGAGAGCCCAATATATCTTCCGTCTGGTGCCTCCGGCAAATACTTTTTTCCCAGTGATGTTCCCTTTCATCCCAACTGAGGAAAAGGGCATCTGGGGGACAAACTGCACTGAGATTAGTCACAGATGAGAGAGCGTTTAACAAGGCCTGTTTTGGTGGACTAAGCCAAGCTGTTTTTGAAGATGAACTGGTGACATCACGATTGGCAAGCTTTGAAATAAAAAAGGAAGGCAATGGAAATGATATCATGTTAATGGTTTTGTAATGTCTGTTTTTAGCCCGTACACTTTGCAGTTTGTTGAAGAAACTGCCTATGGGCAGTTTCTGCAACAAACTGAAAGGATTATGTGAAGACATCTACAGAGATGTCTTAAGCAGATACAGTAGGTTTAATGCTTATTTATTTATTTATTTATTTATTTATTTATTTATTTTTCAAATTTATTCCCCGCCCATCTCCCATGCAAGGGACTCTGGGCGGGTTACAACAAATACAATTTAAAAACTATACAAAAATATCTAAAAACACAGCAGAGAATAAATAAAATAACATCCAAGATGGATTAGGACCCGCAGATAGATCATGGAGCTACGGGGCCAGCCAACCCCAGGAGGCACTACCACCTCCGTCATCCCAGGCCAGGTGGCAGAGCCAGGTCTTAAGGGCCTTCCGAAAGGCCAGGAGGGAGGGGGCCAGTCTCACCTCCGGGGGCAGGATATTCCACAAGGCGGGCGCTATCGCAGAGAAGGCACGCCTCCTGGACCGCGCTAGATGGAATTCTCTTGTTGAGGGGGTCCGAAGCATGCCCTCTCTGCATGCACGGGTGGGGCGGGTCGACGTTATCGGGACGAGACGGTCCCTCAGGTACCCTGGTCCTATGCCATGTAGGGCTTTAAAGGTAATCACCAACACCTTGAATTGGACCCGGAAACAAACTGGCACCCAATGCAGCTCGCGTAGCAGAGGTGTCACATGTGCCGATCTCCTGGCACCCATAACTGCTCGCGCCGCCGCATTCTGCACCAGCTGAAGCTTCCGGATACTCTTCAAGGGTAGCCCCATGTAGAGCGCATTACAATAGTCTATACGGGAGATGACAAGGGAACTTACCTGATGCTAGGATATTTTTAAACTAGTAATTTAATCAAGAAATGGAAAATCTATAAGTAATCTATATAGCATTATAGTTACCCCTTTGGCATAGGCATGGAAATTGTTTTCAGGGAACTCATATTGAAATCTAAAAATTCCCTGAGTTATAGCTGAAAATCACTGCTCTGCTTTATCAAATTTCTCATATGGATTTCATCCTTTTCCTATAAATTAAATTAAATTAGTTTCTTTTTTCCTTTCCTTTTCTTTTTAGAAAATAGCAAGTCCCAAATACAGTGGAGTCATCTACTCCCAGGTAAAAGAATTTTTTTTTCATTCCTTTCTAAAACTGGAATATTTGTATCTTTCTCAGGAATGCTTTGTAATTGGTAAGAATAATGATTTAACGTAACAATCACAGATAGTACTTTTGGCCTTTCATTTCTCTGCACCCTCACTTCTTATAATTGTGATCAAGTATATAAGCTTATGAAATGAAATACTGTTTATTTGGTCAATAACCAGCAAAATTTGAAAATAGACCACACAAAAGTAGAATCTAAATAGGTGAGATAAAATACTCACTATAACAGTCTCTATAATAAAAATACAACAATACACTACTATAATGGTATGTTGATTACCTATGCAAGTATAAATGTAAAATATTACAATCTATGAGGTAAAAATACATATCACCTAGAACAAGGTAACTAACATGTAATAAACCTGAAGTGATGAATAAAACATAAGTGGATATAAGCTCATCAGTTTAGGATAACACCTCAACTATCTAATCCATAAAACCTACAGAGCATTGGCATTCCCCAATCTGGTGCTTTCCAGATCTGTTGGGACTGCTTGTATAAGGAATCTGGCTTAGGCCGTAATAAATGTATCAGCCTTTACCATACTACAAAGCAGTTTAGTACATTAATTAACAATGAATAACATAAAAATGCCTTTTTGGTACATTTTTACAGAAATCATTCATTCATTCTCTCTCCACAGGGTAAAAAGCCTCAGAGCGACTCTTCAGAAAGCATCCGTATCTCAGTTCAGGTAGCTATAATTCAGGCATGCTTAGCCTGCTTCAAACACGATCATGTATCTCAAGAGGGCTACAGCAAGTATGGATGGTGGGAAATGGTGCTGCTTACTGGTTCAGTATAGTACACGTGGTCCTCGGGTTACAATGGCAATTGGGACCAGAATTTCCGACGCTAAGCGATGTGGTCATAAAGTGCAATGTCATGTGACCACATTGCTTGGCGACAGCAATCCTGGCACTCCCTGTTGCCATTGTTAAGCTAGGATCGTGGGTCATTAAGCGAGGACCTCCTTGCAACTTCATGCTGGCTTCCAACAAGCAAAGTCAATGGGGAAGCCGGCAGGAAATTGCAAGTCCCAGACGGCTTGCAAGCAGGCCAGCGGGCAGGTAAGGGGAGGTTGCACAACTGGCTGGCATGGCATGAACGCAGCGGGACCAGGGGTGGCTGCCAGGGGGTTGCTGCGGGCACTGTAGCTGGGCTCCTCAGGGGAAAAAGCTGTGGGAGTGCGAGCAACTTATCAGAGCAACTTGCAACCTTCCCTGCCAGCTTCCCTATTGACTTTGCTTGTGGGAAGCTGGCAGGGAAGGTTGCAAATGGCGATCACATGACGCGGGACACTGTAACCATGGTAAGTGTGAGCTGGTTGCCAAGCACCCAGATAGTTATCATATGACCATGGGGATGCTGGGATGGCCAGAACTTCGAGGACCAGTCATAAGTACCACTTGTTCAGCAGCATCGTAACTTCGAACGGTCACTGAACAAGTGGTTGTTAACGGAGAACTACCTGTATAGCACTCAGTGCTTTAGAAGAGAAGCAAATATCTTGGGGAGGAAGCTGTGGCTTGAGTAGAAACCCAAAGTTCCTTATTAGGGCTGCACAAAGCAGTCTTTTTCTTTGTGTGCCCTCTCTTATTTCTAAAAGCGAAATGAAGCTGCCACCCAAGCACTGGAAGTACCAGAATAGGTTTCTGCACTGCTTGCACAAAACTTACCTCCATCTATAGAACTCTTAGATAAGGCCTTTGAGTGACACTCTTGATGGAGTCTTGAAGGTTAATAAAAGAACTCCAAGCAGCTAACAACAATCTTGCAGAGTTGAAGCGTGAACCAGCAGAGACTTGCACTTTAAGCTTAATTACGTTCAGAAATAAATTCAGTCTTCACAAATTAGTTAGATGAAGAAAAATAGAGATAGCTTACATTTATTCAGTAGATCTGGATACGAGTAGATTCATAGTAGATCTGCGTGCAAGTGAGATGGAATGGACGAGAGTTGCATTCTGCAGCCCTCCTGCTTGCAGGTGTGCCCAAAGAGTAATGGAGAATGAGAATCCCCAAACCAAGAAGAAGGTCTTGTACTGGGACTGTAACCCTTGATGGAGTCTTGAAGGTTAATAAAAGAACTCCAAGCAGCTAACAACAATCTTGCAGAGTAGAAGCGTAAATCAGCAGGGACTTGCACTTTTAGCTTAATTACGTTCAGAAATAAATCCAGTCTTCACACATTAGTTAGATAAAGAAAAATAGAGATAGCTTACATTTATTCAGTAGATCTGGATACAAGTAGATTCATAGTAGATCTGTGTGCAAACAAGATGTAATGGACGAGAGCTGCATTGTGCAGCACCTCCTGCTTGCAGGTGTACCCAAAGAGTAATGGAGGTTGTTAATCCCCCAAACTCAAGGAGGAGGAGGAAGTGGAAATCAGGTGACCCATGTGACATCCCACAAGCACAATAGAGATGTGTTTTATAGAAAAGACCCCCCTTATGCTTATGAGACAATGCTGAGTTGACCCCTGATGATTCCAACAACTCTGTGTCATGAAGCAAAACATAGGCATTTGCACAGTCCTACTTCCCATATCTACTAGACAGGGCTGCCACAACCCAGTGTGCAAATTGTATGCCACACAAGGGCATCGCATGAAGGGAGACACCAGTTGCAAGATAAAAAAACAAAACAGGCGAATGCACATGTGCATGGCTGGGATATTTAAAGAACTGTTGGGTGGGGGCAAGTGGAATTCTGCACAAGGGTGGTTTGTATGCCAGCAGCACCCCTGCTACTGGAGTAGCCTTCCCCATTCTGGATCCCTCCAGATCTGTTGGACCAAATTTTGTCATCTCCTACCAGCATAGACAATGGCTACTCTAGATGACAGGCTGAGGAGGAGGGATCACAAGAGGAGAGTGATGTTGCAACAGGCCCACTGAAAAAGTAAATTATCACTTGCTTGGTTTCTTGATTCTCTTCACAGAATGGACAGAGCGTCCCAGCTTGTGATAAAGTAAGTGTTCTTTTCCATCCTACGTTATTTTAATTTATGTCTAGATATTTATATTAACATTCTATTTTATTTTTTTACATTATGTAAGTCTCCCCAGGACATGTCTTTGACTTTCCTTGGTCAGTTCCATGAAACTATAAAGTGGGAGACACAGATTAACCAAACGCTTTTAGTTGCATGATGGTGTTCAAGTGCATTCCATGTCTTAAGACAAATGCTGTGTTTTAATATTCTGTTTCTCAATAAAATAATTGCTGTCAATTCTCTTTTCCAGGGTTCATCTTCATATAACATCCAGGTTTGTAACCAGGTAAGCGCCTGTGTGTCATTGTGTTTGAAGTGATTTATTTTTCTGTTTACAAGCGTGTGTCTATGTAACCACTGAACTGATTTCTGCTTAGCCTCCCATAATCACATGCTGAGTAGGCAGTAAATTAAGGTCTTCTCAGGGTAGCTTTTCAGAATTTCCATTTTCATAATCAGAAAGACAAAGCACCTGGAAGGGAACGGCTAATGAGAGAAGTCTTCAGAATTAATATTCTTGCTTGAATAATAGCTTGGGAAAAAAGGGGTTGGTTTCAATTAGAAGTGTGGGGTAGAAGGTAAATACTGAAAAGCCTTTTCTGATGAGGGAGGAGGTTGGGTAATGAGATCAGTCATCCAGAAAGGCTGTGATGTCCATCGTAGGAAATTACAAAAATAAATATTGTTTAGGAGTGATTTGCTATTTGGACAGATTAAGAGTGCAGACAAGGCTGCTAGTGTGCAAACACTCTCTTAAGGAAAGTCTGTCTTAAGGAATTGTGTTTATAGGCAATTGGACATTGTCCTCTTCCATTTGTAACCTTGTTTTTTTTACCCCATGAAGAAGATGGACCATGTGAACCGTTAAGATGCTAGGTTCTGTCTACCTGAAGCACCTTGGGTGACAAGAGAAACACAATGGCAGCCCTGTACATTTTGGGCTACCTTTTCTTATTTTTAAGACTGCACCGATTGTTTCCTTAAGTCAGTCCAGAAGATATCTCAATAACAGCTGGACTGACACCTGTTTTTCTTTGCAGCTGGGCCAGCCATCAGGTTCACAGAGTAGCAGCTCCTTTGGCACACAGGTACACATACTTTCACCATTCCATGTTGAATATAGAAGGAATTGCCAGAGTTTCAGCAAATATCAAAGGACTGGCAATGTTTTTCTGTAGGAATCTGTACTCCCCAACTGGTGCCCTTCAGATGTGTGGAATATCTCCCAATATTCCAGTCATGTCCAATCACCAGGCTTACTTGGAATGAATGGTAGTTGGACACATTTCAAAGGCAGCAATTTGGGAACAGCTGTGCTAACTTCTATGAATCCTAGGTAGCATGGCCAATAGAGAGGGGTGATGGGAACTGTAGTCCAGCACACTCTGGAGGACCACATGTTGCCCATCCTTGATCTAAACTTTTGTTATAAAGCTTGCCCTACGCTGGCCTTTCAGTTAAGCCATTTGTGCTCGTTAAATGATTATGTATTGATGAATGTAAGCCACAAGTGTTGTTCTGATAATAATGGGGATGATCAATGTCTGAAGTGCACCTACAAAGCATGGAACATTACATGGTTCTCCTCCTACAGTAGGTGCAAGTTATGTATCAATTGGCTCTCTTCAGTGTGGTGCCCTATAGATAGATATGTGGAATGAATAATTGCTCCATCTATCATCCTCAAGCAGCAGGACCATTGCATAATTTATGGATAATTCAATAGAATCCTGGTTGATTTGTATTGTATTTAGTTGTAATTACCTTGCTTTTAATCATTTGGATTATTGCTTTGTTCTTTGGTATTTGACTGTTTTTATATACTAAAAGTATATTTCTGGGGCATGAGTAGATAACTAATGCTGCCTCTAAATTTTGCCATAGGGTTCAAAACCACAAACTGGTTCATCAGAGAGCATCCGTATTACCATCCAGGTAACTTCAGTTTCACAGAAAATTTAGGAGGAGGAATATAGTCTGTCTCAAATATGTGTGATGCAATGAGCCACCCCAGACTTTGAAATAATTTATCCCATCACTTTGATGTCTTAGAACAGGAGATACACCCTGGGGGAAACTATGTGGGGACAGGGGTGGGTTCTTCCCTCACCCTTCTGTGTGAGCTTCACCATGACCAATGATGCCCTGGCTGGCATCTCCACTTTCTATTAAATCTGCGGTTAACAGAATGCTGTAGATCTCATGTTTCCATTCCTAAACAAGAATCTTCTCCTATCAATGCACACAAATTGGAACTTTTCCCAAAAGAGATCACGCAATAACTACCCCAAATCTAAGGAAAGATTACCTGATAACTGCTATTTGGTTAATAACAACATTATGACCTATTTTATTTTTTTATGGCAGGGTCAGCCATCAGGCTCCCAGAGTAGCAGTTCCTTTGGCACACAGGTATATTTTATTTTATTTTATTTTATTTTATTTTATTTTATTTTATTTTATTTTATTTATTTGTATATCAAATGTATTCCCTGCCCATCTCACTCAGAGCGCGACTCTGGGCAGGTTACATAAAACAGGAATAAAACATTAATTAAAGTACAATAAAACAGTAAAACGGTACAATGAAAACAGTCTTAATAAATAATAAATTATGTTACTGTTCTATATCAAATGTTGGTTAGTTTCTGAAAACAAAAACGGGTTAGTAATAGAGCTGGTAGGGTTGGGCAAGGTTGTTCAGGTCATCCCTAATTTGATCCCGTGAGTAGTCTTACTGAATCTTTTGTATTTGACAGAATGCTTGAAGATGTGGGGCAATATTTTGTTGCTGTATGCAAATGACAAGATGGCACCCTTCCCTAGTCCATAGAGACGGCAGCTGAATCTTAATTCAACACAACTGTTGAGACAGGGTCCTCCACTGTATCAAATTCAAAATAATCTTGATAGGGTGGAGGAATGGTCTGAAAGAGATAAATACAATTTAACAGAAACAAGTGCACAGTTCTTTACTTAGGAAGTAAAAATCACAGGGATATCTGGCTTGATAATAGTGTTTGCAAAAAATATCTTAGAATAGTAGTTTATTGTAAACTGTGTGTGATTCAGCACTATAATGTGGCTGCAAATAAGGCAAAGGCAATTTTAGGTTGCATCAATAGAAGTATAATTTCGAAATCACAGACAGGTGCTATTACACTGTGTTCTGCATTGATCAGACCCCATCTTCAGTACCTCATCCAGCCCTGGGCATCACACTTGAAGAAGGATCCAGTGAAATTGGAACACATTCAGGGAAGGACAATGAAGATTGTTAGGGGATAGAAACTAAGCCCTAAGAAGAAGAATGGAAGGAGTTGGGTATATTTAGCTCTGAGAAAAGACAACGGGGTGATGGTGGTGGTGTATGATTGCACTCTTCAAATACCTGAATGGCTATTACATAGAAGGAGGTCAGGTCCTGCTTTCTCTTGTACCAGAATGCAGGACATGGAATGATGGAGTGAAATTATAGAAAGGCGGAATGTCAGAAAGAACTTCATGCCACTAAGAGCAGTTTGACAGTGGAACCAATTATCCAGAGTGATGGAGGGCTTCCCTTCATTGAATATGGTGGCTAAACTGCTATCTGCTGTGGAAGCTTTAATTTGGATTCCTGCCCTGAGCGGGAGCTTGACCTTCACCTAAATGGCCCTTTCCAATTCCATGGATCTACAAAATGAGATGAAAATACACAATAATTACAAATGAAGGATGTCGAGATCTCACCCTAAAGTTTTGTGAATAAGGCAGTCCATTGCAAAATAAAAGCCTAGCCTTAGGCTAGGATGTCATCTGATGGGACCCAGGAGGAGACCCTTTTCTGCCACAGTGCCCACCCTTTGGAACATCACCCCCCCTGAGGTGAGATTGCCCCCAACCTTGTTGGCCTTCCAGAAGAGCCTGAAGACATGGCTTTGTCATCTGGCCTGGAGATCTGGTTGATGCTGGTGGAGAGCCTGCTAACTGGTTATACTTTTAGGAAGATGAATGGTGCTGTCCCGCTGATTATATGTTTATGGTCTTAGTAGTTTTATCGTTTTTAATGTTTTTAATGATTTCTTGTGATTATTTTTTGATTGATTTTGTATTGTTTTCTGGATTTTTAGCTTTGTAAGCCACCCAGAGTCAGGGTAGTGAGATGGGTGGTATATAAATTTAATAAATAATTTTTTAAAAAATTATGTGGTGCCTAAGATCAATACATTTTTGTTTCTTGTTTTTGAAATCAGGGGACATCATCTACAGGTGGAAGCAGCCCTTGTGATCCGGCAAGTACTTTTATTCAATAGTTAGAAACTTGGCTCCAGAACTGTTTATCTAGTAATAAAACAACTTGGTAAGAAGAATATGAAACTCTTCAGGAGTAACTTGTCTTTTGCTATATCTGATGATAGCAAACCATAGAAAGATAGATATCACAAATGTAGTAATTATTTGTACTTGGCAAGCTTTATCATTAATAAAATAAACTTCTATTTTAAATAGGGGGTTACGTATGACAGCAATCCCTGCAGTAAGGTAAGGCACTTTTTCATTATACATAAAGGTTTATTCCAAAAGAAGGTATGGATTTTGGTCTGTCTAAAAATGACAGTGACTGAAATATAGCTTATGTCAGCCAGGTGCAAACTGGCAAGTGGGAAAAATATTGAATCTTTTATTTGGCTTATATTAGCTAAAATACTCTCCCTCGCTGCTTTTTCCTCTAAGCATATTACTTCTGATAGACCCATCACAGTCTGGCTAGAGCAAAACATTGGGGCGGGGATAGGAGGAATGGTTTCAGAAGAGAAATGCAGAGTAGAAAGAATTCAGTTGCTCTTCCTTTACACAGAATCACAGCCCATCACCCCCTGCTTATACATGGACGCAATCCCCTAACCCTTTTAAGAAATCCTGGCCTATTTTTTTTTATTTCATTTTGGATTGGATATCTCTCAACTTCAGGAACTTCAAGTTGTGTGAACTTCATCTCAGAGTTGCCCAGGTTGGGAAACACTGCTTTGATCCAAAAAATCTATAGGGAAAATAGTTTTCTGATGAAATCATAGAAGTAGAGAAAATACAAAGCAAATGTTGGATGCAAGAGATTCTGAAATGGTACTCAGCAAAAGGCTGTGAAAAAGGACAGCCTCTTACAGGAATTCCAGGAACTGCAGCCTCACCACTATCTGAAAGACTGAAGGAGCCATGGAAAGAGAAGATGCAGTCTTCCAAGTATGAAACAGCAGGGGCAATTCTTCTTCATACATTCTGTGCAGTGATTGTTTTCTTGCTTCTCCCCAGGGTCAGTCGTTGTCCTCCTCCTCCTCCTCCTCCTCCTCCTCCTCCAACCTGGTAGAGAGACCCTTTTCCTTCAGCAGCTTCATCCTAGTTATATGATATTAAATATTAAGTTCAGACACTTCCTTTTTAGGAGAGTGAATCAGGAAATGCCCATAAATATTCCACAATTGTAAAACATGATCAGAATCTGTGTCATTAGAGTTGAGTTGGGAAATTGGGAACCGGGGGAGATGGGCGGTGATAAATCAAATAAAATTTTTGGCCATTTTAGGAGAGAGAAGTTTAGGAATAAAAATTCTGTATATTATTTATTTTTCCTTGGTTTTTCCCACATGGCCAATCACAAAGCATTTACTACAAGCAGATAGCAACTTTTTTCTGTGTGTGTGTGTGTGTGTGTGTGTGTGTGTGTGTGTGTGTGTGTTTGTTTTACAGCAATGATACAGACCTTCCAACAGCCAAGTTGGGACTCTTTCTATATCTCTTTCTTTCAAGCTAGATTATTATATAGATACTCAAATATTGTATATTTTTATTACTATTTATTATTTATTTTATTATTATTATTATTTATTATTTATTATTATTAATAATATTATTAGTAATATTATTATTACCAATATTGGAATATTGGTGGACAGCAAAAGAGATTCAAAGATACTCTCAAAGCTAATTTAGAAAAATGTAATATCAACATTGAGAACTGGGAAGCCCTAACTCATGAGCGTTTCAATTGGAGGTCAGCCTTTATTAATGGCGTTATGGACTTTGAAGAAGCACGAGTACAGGGCGAATGGGAGAAAAGAGCTAAAAGGAAGGCACGTCAGGCAAACCCTCATCATGACTGTCTCCCACCCGGAAACCTATGCCCTCATTGTGGGAGGTTGTGCGGATCCAGAATTGGCCTTTATAGCCACTTACGGATCCACCGTTAAAATTTTACCTTTGGAAGACAATCTTACTCGGCTACGAGTGATTGCCAATGAAATGAAGAGATACTCAAGTAATAAGGAATTCTGATCAGAGAACATCCAAAGATAAATAGGTTGGAATCCAGAGTCATATGGGCAGAATTTGCTCATACAGTAGGGCGACTTTCTTTGTGCTATAGTTCATCTGAAAAGTTTACAAAGCAGAGAGATAGAAAGGACCCCCTTCCCTTTCTGCTGATGGGAGCAGTTCTACCACTGAAGTTGTCAATTGGCTTTTATTTGTGATGCTAAGAGAAACTCTCAGAAGCAATGAACTACTAAGCCTTTGCCCATTTCCTTTTTATTTCGACGGTTTGCCCCCTACATTATTTTTTTCTAAATTTGCTTTATGCTCTGCTGTGACAACTGACAAACCTGCTTCCACACAAGTTTCTGATTATTATACTTTTGAAAGTCAGTTAAGTTGTAAGAGTTATTTTAACATTTTTTCCTCTTCTCTGTTGATTTTTAGGCTGGTTCACAATTTCAGGACAACAGGAATGCTTGTAATACGGTATGCTGCTTCTCTCTCGATTTATCTAGAGCTATATTTTCATTTGCTATTTGATAATGTAACGCTTTATATAAACTAGATTATCACCCTTAAAGCTTGGAATGACAACAATTTTGAAAGAAAGGCATGGGGGCAATATTTCAATCTATGTTGTAGAAAAGCTTGACAGTAAATTCTGTTTATCCTGACACCCATTTTCGTCACGCTTCTCTTCCGTATAATTTGGCATATATTCCAGGGCTGACTTCTTCTTTGAAGTGATCTCAGAGCAGGGATGGAGAAATCCACCTATTTCAGTTTCCATTACCTCTCATTTTACCAAGCTCAGCTTCAACTCTGTTTTTCATTAGTTCAAATACACATTTTACTGTATATACTGTTCTTCTACTGCAGGGCTTTCCAAAGTTTTCCCGCGGCGACACACCAACCGCCGTAGGTGTGTCGCCGCGGGAAAACCCAGAAGTGCCGCCCTTGCGGCAGCGCGCAAAAACCCGGAAGCGCTGCTGCCGCTTTTGGGTTTTTGCGCGCCGCCGTTGGCGTGTCGTCGCGGGAAAAACCGGAAGCGCTGATGATGATCAGCGCTTCCGGGTTGTGTGGCGACACACCAGACTGTGTGTGGCGACACTCTTTTGTGTAGCGACACAGAGTTTGGAAAGTTCTGTTCTACTGTAATGTACAATTCTTAGGCAAAATTGCTTACAATATTTCTGCATACATTTTCTTAATTTATACATATTGCATACATACATTTTTCAGTTGAAGAACTGCAACACAACATGCGGAAATGTGCAAATATGAGAATCTTACATTCCATTTCATGTTAGGAATTAAAAACTGGGTACAAATGCATTAAACTGTGAAGTAGGTTGGGGAAGCCTATTTTACGGGATGTCCCAATGCAGCCAGTATGTACAAACCTTTTTTTCATATAAATGTTTAATGTGACTTTATCCCTTTAAAAGAGAAATTGCAAAAATTAAAAACGTGATTATGAATTTGAGCCACTGTGGACTTAGTATATCTTAGCTCTTCCATGACTTTAGTACACAGAGTTCCTTTGACAAGGCTGTAACTATTCCAAAAAAGTAAAAAAACAATGAATTGGTTTGTAGTAGCAATTCTTTGTAATGACTGACTCATTGATTTTTTTTCCACAGCACCAAGTTGGAATGCTTGTTTTTTTTAACTCTTTCTTTCTAATTGGTGAACAGTTCTTGAGAAAATCTCTCTGAAAGAATTTATCAGGAGATTTCACAGGAGAAATCACAGGAAGCTGGAGATGGGAATTCCCACTAAAGGAACAGCTTGAAATTATATATGGCAAACAGTCTTTTGTAGTTTTTCCTCTGGAACAAGAACTAAGCCAATAAATAATTAGCTTAGCTTCCAGGCCCCACAATGTTGTGGGGACACAGAGCATTATTGATTACAAGGGCACCATTCCTATACAATTAATTGATAATAAAAGTAAAAAGTTACTGATTTTTCTTTGTTCTTCTGGCAGAGTGAGTCAGGAGAAAAGGGGATACCAAACCATTCTAGATAAATACTACAGCCAAATCCGCTGTTTTTCTTAATTTGAATTGGCAAGACCAGGTTTTCAGCTGGCATAATTTTGAGATTCAGATAATCCTTTTGGAGTGTAACAATTTGGTTTCCTGTGGTCATTTGTGGAAAAGCAGTTATCTGATATCTCTGGGGAGAACAGAAATTTGATGGCAATAACCACAGACATTAGCAAAGTAATTACTAATTTTATTTTATTTTTTGCTCAGGCTAAAGATGCTTCTTCTAGGTGTTGAGTGGCAAATGTAAGTTCTTACTGCCTGAGAATAGATCTCAGCATTTTTCTTAAAATACACAGTATCATAGATTGTATGTCACATGATTATCTATGGTAAATTTTGCTGGCAAAACTTTCGCTGATTGATGGTTCTGCACCAAGTATATGAACCTAATTTGTCCTTGCCCTCTCTTCCACTGTTTCCTTGGATCTGAGGTAAAACCTGATTAGATCACATAACAGTTTAGTGGATTCCCGGATATTTGTCTAGCTTCCCTGTTGGCAGAGCCAGCCTGTCTAAATAACCACCATAACTGTTGATGTTTTATAAGCTTAACCAAAAAAAGCATAATTTGTAAATGAGAATTCATCTACACTAGTAGCTTCATAGATTCAGTGTGTCCTGGACTATTCTGTGATGAAGAGCTATAGTTTTCTGCCACAACTGGAAGTTCTGGTGATAACAGTTGTGGGTTGTAGGTTCTATGTATTTTTGCAGTGCTTATTCTTTAGGATGTACGTATATGATGATGAACAGCAGCAGTGGTAGCTTTATTGGTAGTCCTCACTTACCAACAGTAATTGGGACCGGGAACTCCATCGCTGAGTGATGCAGTCGTAAGGCGTGACGTCACGTGACCTTGCTGACTTTCAACAGCAGTTCTGGCAGTCCCAGTTGCTGTCGTTAGGTGAATCCCATCTGGTCACAGCATCCCGCAATCATGTGATTGCCATTTGCGACCTCCTGCTGGCTTCCCCATTGACTTTGCTTGTCGGAAGCCGGCAGTGAAGGTCGCAAATGGTGATCACATGACTGTGAGATGCTGTGAGGTCATAATTGCGAGCCAGTTGCTGAGCGCCTGAATAGCGATCACGTGGCCATGGGACGCGGTGACAGCTACAACTACAAGAACCCGTCATAAGTACCCCTTGTTCAGGGCTGTCGTAACTTTGTATGGTCACTGAGCGGGTGGATGTTAAACAAGGACTACTTGTGCAGCCATTTTTATAGAGGGAGAGAAAACCAAAAACCCGAACATCACTGTTACTTCCCATCCAGTGAATCTGAAAAACGAAAACATGTTATTTTCACATAAATTATACAGTACAGCATGTAACTTAACTACACTTGGTTACTATGTAGTACCATCCAGTCACAATCTCAAAACTTCATAAGCATTCCAGAATAGAATTACAACAATGGATGAATGCAATATATCGTAAAATAATGGGACATATATAAGAGATTTGAGAAAGTATTTATTTCACTGTGTGGAAAAATCTTAGAATGCTGCTTTCAAATCAGTCACAATATCTTCTTTATTTTTGTTTATTCTTACTTCAGTGGAACCACTGAGGTTTATAATAACAGCAGACACAGACCTCATAGGAAACACCCTTGCACATCCCATAGCACGTTTTTGTACATAACATTATCTTCACTGCCCACGTCATATAGAGCCACCTATCAGTTCACGATTCATGGTCATAACAAGCCACATTCTCCTTTCTCTCCTAGCTTGTCACTGCTGGGGAAACTAAGGTGATTCATAGCAGAGATGGGGGCAACAACTGAGGCAGTCACAGTGGTAGCAGTTAGAGATGGTTTAAACCAATATGACAGTGTCCAAATTCCCCACACATTTGATGTACGATATCAGATCTAAATGCACTGGATGATTTATGAATAATGTGCAAATTGTTTACGGCCCATTGGTCGTCTTGTGATATTTCGCAGCTGAGGACTCTGTTCACGCAAAAATGATGTCCAGATTAAATCATTTGACCTGAATCGTTAACAAAAGATGTTCTTAAGAAAAGGATTTCAATTGTTGTTCAGATGTATTTTGGGGTGAAGGTTAATAAACTGCTGGATGATATGGTTATATTTCTGTGTTATAGCTATATACCTGAAAATACGAAACACACCTGAAACTGAAGAAATTATACAAGTCAAGCCATAAGAATGATTTCTGTGTAGAGGGAAGACTGAAATATCTTGCTGAACAACTACTTTGAAGAATTACCTTCCATATTGTTTTCCTGGCACATGGTGCTATTGAATAAAAATGTTAATGTTACAAGCCAAAACACTGTTAGGGAAAACAATCAGAATAACATTTATTCTAGAGTGTTTTGAAGTTTTCTCTCATAAACGCTGCATGCCCTAACAAATTAAACCCACTGTTTGACACCTGCTTTCTTGGTTTTTCTGACACCATATTTACCCCACTGGGCATAGCTTACTTCCTGCTGAGTCAGCCCCTTTAACTTCAGCTCTAACTTGGAAGCTGAACTAGGAACAGTGGTGGTCATTTTATATGTTCAAACGGAATAGTCCCAGTTGCATTGAAAAATGAGATGCAGGTGCTTTTTAACTTGTTCACAAATAATCTTGACTTAGGGTAAGCAGTAGCTGGTCAAATGTATAGATGAGACCAAGCAATAGAGGGTGGTACATAACTAAAAATGATAAACTTTTTCTATGTTTTAAATTTTATTTGTTCTTATGTAGTAAACCTGAGAATCTAGCAGATGTAGATATAGAGGCATTTTTAGATACAGTTGATTTTCCACAATTAGATTCCTTACAAGAATAATTACTAGTCACTCCTTTGACTACAGATAAGATTTAAAAAATTATTTTGAATATGACTAACGGTAATTGGATGGCTTTCCCATGGAATGGTATAAATTTTGCTCCTCTATTGTGTCAACTAGATAACATTTTTGAGAATAGTATTTTATCTTCATTCATGAAGCATATATCAGTGTTTTACCAAAACCTGGTAAAATCATGTTTTGAGCTATTGTCTATTTGCTTGATTATTGTAGATATTAAAATTTTAACTGCTGTTACAGTCAATAGACTTCAAGTGTTTTCTTCTTTGGACAAGAATGATCCAGCTGGGTTTGTCAAAACTAGACATAGTTCAAATAATATTCAGCTGGTAGTGGATTTAATTGATCTGAACAAAGACAGAAATCACAAAGCTGCAATTCTATTAGTTGAAGTGGAAAAGGATTTTGATAAAATGTATTGACTGTAAATGTGTGTTACCTTAACTAAGTTTGGATTCCAGAAGGATTTATAAAATAGGTCCAGATTCTGCATGCAGTCCCAAATCTAAAGTGAGAACTTCATGTACTTTTTTAATTACGGTATATAAAGACAAGGATGTTTACTTTCTTCTTGATTTTTGGTATTTGTTTAGAACTCTTAGCTTGTCCTATAAACAAGATAAAAATATATTTGGGTTGCATTGCATAATTGATTACAGTATACAGTACATTGGCATTATATGTTGATGATATTCTATTGTTTATTTCTGAACTTCACTGATTCCGGCTCTAATGCACTTGATCAATGCGTTTGGATTAATTGCAGGATACTCTGTTAATTGGTCTAAGTTGGAATTGATGCCAATAGGCAAAGATTTGTTTATTAATACACTAATCATGTTCATATATGTACTGCATTTATTAACTTAGATATTCTTATCCCATGTGATATTTCTCAAATACATTAAATATGAATAAGATATATAAAGAAGTTTTCTTGTATGTTGTAGATGGGTATCTTTAAAATTTTGCAGTGGGATAAACACACTCAGAATGAATCTAATTTCCAGGATACTTTCTATTTTGTGCAGAATTCCCATACACTTATTTGGAAAACACTGAAAAACTGTTTCGTACATTTCTCTGGGGTTCCTCAGTTCTGACTATATATTTGAAAAAGATAGTTTTCAGATGGAGGTTTTTATTTCCCAAATCTTGAATTATACCATTACACATTCTGAGTAGTACCAAATTTTGGATAGCTTCACCTAATCTAAATTCTCCTTTCTGGTTCCTTTTGGAATATTCATACATAGCACCTTTAGTTAATTGGGCTGTTTGGGGTTCAAAATATAGTTTTATCTTCTCTTAATGTTATGTTGATTAAAAATTGCAGTATACTATTTCTGGAAAATTGCATTTTGGTATTTTTTTCTCACACCAGATTTATGCTATAGACCTTAAAATTGATTAAAAACTAACAAAAAAACAATTATATGGAACATTTGTAGGAATGCTGAGATTTTTACTTTAGTTCAATTATTGGATGGTAAGCATGAATTGTCATCATTTTCTACGTTAAACGATAAATATCATTTGTCTGTTGCCACCAGCTGGCAGTATTTACAACTACAACATTTACTGACAACTTGATTTGGACCAATGGCACTTCTGAATAATAATTAACACATGATAATTAAATCTTGCAAGACAAAAAAGCCCAGAATTAGTTTTTATAAATATTTGTGATCAATACATCAATTTGATATGTAAAAGACTGAATGGAACAAGGAATTGGAGACCCCATTTCATCTAAACAATGGTGAACTGTTTTAACTTCACTATAAAAAAGTCAATAGATCTTAGATTACAATTTATTTCACAAAAATATTTTGGACTTATTGGACCCCATTGCATTGTATAGAAAAGGAATAACTAAATAATTGTATTGCTGGATATGCAATAATGCTTCATTAAAGCACATGTTGCAATGTCCTAAGGTGGTTATTTTCTGGGAAGAAGTAATTACACATATTAATTTAAATTTGAGACAGGGTTTAATATTTTCAGACAACCATATTCTTTTGAGCCACATCTCTATTACATGGAAACTAACAGCTAAACAATGGTAATGGTTTCTCCCCACCATTTTTATTGCTAAGAGATTCTTTCAACATTGGAAAGATAAATTTATGGCCCCAATTACTAAATGGATTGAAGACCTGAGGCTGTTTTGTGACTTATGAATGAGTTGTTTACAGATATAGATAATGTATAGATGATTACAATGAAATATGGTCATCCTTTATTGAAACTTGCATAAAACTTTAAATACATATTTGTATAAAAAGTGCACACACACATGTTGTTTTGCTCTTTATTGTTTTATTTTCTTTATCTTTATTTTTAAAAATGTCAATTAAAACAATTTAAAAACAAAAGCTACTCTAAACAGCACCACAAGAACGATCTTTTTAAATTGTTTAGTCAACCCATAATGCAAATACAATGCAATCTGAAGCCCATTTAGTCGTTTGTTAGAACTACTGAAATGGAGCAGAGCTGCTAAACTTGTGTACAGAAAAAGAATATTGTTTAAAAACAGAGCACATGAGCATATTAGAGAGATACAGGTTAGTCTTACACCTTTAGCCCACCTTAGCATAAAGAAACATACACTTAGAGATGGCAGTTATGAAAAGTAAGTACAAAAGAGTCCTTACGTTTATTCATTGCAGGTACAGCATTTTGGTAGATAAATGATGTTCCATTTCTTCTTTCTGTTCCCTAAACTTAGTTAACTCTTGCCCCTCATTGCTGGCAAGAGATGTGTGTAGAAAGGGGGGAAAATCTCCTAGGCCCATCCATGGCCTAAGATGGAGCAACACACGGCTGTGTGTGCTTTGCTCCTGGTTGAAGGAGGAAGAGAGAGGGAGGAAGTGGGAGTGGCCACAAACAGCTTCCTCAAAAAGCATGGAGAGCTTGCATCCTAGAGCAGCCATCCATATGCTGATGAGGCATGCTGGATTTGCCAGAATCTCCAACACAATCTAGGTAAATATAAAATATTTATATTGGGGCAAAAAACCCTAGCTGCATGACTACAGTAGGCTGATAGTATCTGAACTGTCTGTAATTAATCAGGAAAAGTTTGGGGTCATAATGAATAGCTTAATGGAGATGAATCTTGGCCTGCTCCAGCAAAGCTATTATGCTCTTATTGACAATTTTGTCCATCGTCTCACAATGATACCAAACTTGTTTCTGTCACAACTTAGGACAAAGAACGCTACTCATGTATAGGCTTTTTTTTTCCTCTTCCACATTTCACTACACTAACACAAGAACATCCAGTGAGCAGAGCAGTCCTGATATCAGGAGTGGGACAGGCAGTGTGGCAACTACTCCCCAACCTGGGGTCCTCCCAATGTATTGGAGTTGAAATGTCCAGTATTGCCAACCAACTTAGCCAAAATCCATCTTTGAGCTATCATCAAAAAGGTACATCTCCTACATTCTGTACCCTGCAGTCCATAAGGAAATATCTGAAATATCATAATGTGAGTACAGCAAGTACCTGGGTGGAGAATAGAATAAGAGGGGTGCAGTACAGAAGCTTGAATTTATTATTATTTGTGATCATGTTTGATATTTGATATTGGGTTCAGGAAAGCAAGGAAATGGAGGTGAAGATGTGTATTACTGGGCAGAGTGTCACAAAACTTTATAATAGTAGGGTCATCCTAATATTATACTAATAATACTAATTTTTAGCACCAAATGGCAGGGAGTATGTGTCAGAGTGCATGCGTGGAGCGGCCTGCTACTTCTTCCTAGACACCAGCGATCCACATTCTGTGCAGTAAATAGACACTCAAACAGAGATTATAAAAATACCCTATTTACTATATATACATACGTATTACAGAATACATCCACATGGGTAACAAATGATACAGCGATGAGAAGTTACAGCAAATGAGAAGAAAGAATACCAGGTTTCTTCTGCTTATATATATAAACTGACCAATCACATTATAGGTCACTCTCATCATCTACCACACCCAACTAAATAATTAGCACCTGTGATATGAGTCATACACTGCCACATCATCCCTACAACAATGGCTGCTAATTGGGTGACTTGCAGAATAATTCCCCTCTCACCTAGATATCAAGCCTCTCCAGTATAATTTATCTAACTGTAAATTCCTGGGTATATACAAACCCCAACAGTATGTGAGAATATCCTTGGAATGTGGCTGAGCAGAGAAAATGAATTGCATCTCTCTCCTTCATAAGTGGTTACACAAGAAAAAATATCCATAATGTAACAATAACACTGAGACAGTCACAATCCACATAACTATTTATGGTTATGGATTTGGATAGGTTCAAACTTATATTACAAAATGTAGCATGATGGTTGCTTTCAAAAAACATGGTTTCTAGAAACATCTGTACAAAATAGGCCTCCACTACAGTCCTAGCAGGCGATATTTGGAGGAGGAAGCAGGTATATGAGTCAAACTTGGAATATGTGTTTTAGTTTATTTTATTAAATTAGCATTGACTCCCTGTAGTTTGCAATAACAGCAGAAAATAAAATCAGCATAAAACAGCAAAATAATATATTGGACTGTAAAAAGCCATGGTGTCCATCCCAATAATTAATAAAACCATTCAGTTTCAAATGCTCTGTGGAAATTTTCTGTTTAAAGGGGTTCCTAAAAGACACCAGGGTAGTGGCACCCAAATCTGGTGGGGGGGGGGAGGCTGTTTGACAAATGCTGCCTTGAGGCCCCCACACTTCTCATCTAATGCATGGGAAATTCTGAGCCTCTCTATCTGGGTCGAGTCTACCAGGTGGGCTGGTTACATCCAGCGGAATGGAATGTAGAGCCAAGCCAGGAAGGGTTCAATGGTTATGGCCATCACTTTGAATTGGACCAGGAAACCTATTGGAAGCCAATACAGTACCCATAACATTGGTATAAACAGGCTATAGAGCAATGTTTCTCAACCTTGGCAGCTTGAAGATGTATGGACTTCAACTCTCAGAATTCCCCAGCCAGCCATGGCTGGCTGGGGAATTCTGGGAGTCGAAGTCCACACATCTCCAAGCTGCCAAGGTTGAGAAACACTGAGGATTCTAAGCTAACTGCAGGTTTTAAGTTCCTAAACTTTTTGCCATCACACCTCCCTTTAGTGCAATCTTAATGTACACACCTCCCGTAAAAGTCCAAACACCAACATGAACACAAATGAACAATGAAAACAATACAATGAAACTTTGGCAAAGGTGGATTTATTGTAACAATCTACAGTAACTAAAAGGTTCTTCAAACTTCCTCCAGACTGTACCTCCTCAAGGGAGGTACACCTCACAGTTTGAGAAACCTTGTTTTAAGTGATCTTCAAAGGCAGCCTTCAAAGGCAAAGGTACACTGCAGTAATCCATCCTGGGGAGGGGTGCGTGATAAGGACATGAGTTACTGTTGCCTGGGCCTCCCATTCGAGATAAGCCTGCAACAGGAGCATCATCCAAAGCTGTGCAGACTCCCTTGGCTACAGCATCCACCTCCACCTGCAACACTGTATTTGTAGCATTTCCCATTCTCTAAAACAAAGCAAACTGCGCACCCTTGAGACTGTTTGATGAATTACAGGTAGTCCTCACTTAGCAACCAGAATTGGGACTGGCAACTCAGTTGTTAAATAAAGCTAAGTGAAACCATGACTCTGTGTATGATCTTACTTCAGCTTTCCTTGCTTTACAGATCTGCAAAGGTTGTAAATGTGAGGACTGATTGCAAAGTTACTTTTTCATTGCCGTCATAACTTTGAATGGTCGCTATATGAGGCAGTCGCTAAACAAGGACTGCCTGTATTCTTCTCTTTAAACTGCAGCAACACTTACATATTCTTCTTTGCTGGAAACTTTTAGCCACAGACATTGAAACATATCAATGTTCTCTATTTTCCTTCTTTAAAACCATTACAACTGTAAAACAAACCTCTAGTCACCATGCTTTCCAATCTGTGTTGAACACTAGTTGCATCATCTCCCATCCAACCAATAGTTTAAATATTGTCATTCTAGCTGGGAATAAAAATTCAGCATATATAGAGGGCACAACTTTGGGAAAGTTTTACTATGCAAAAGAAAACAAGCTGATTCAAAACAAGCTAGCCTGTAGATTTTGCATAAGTAAGAAAGAATGACAGAAGCATAACTAGAAGTCAAGAGATGAAATTGCCAGGTACTAGAATAGACATTTTGCACATTAAAAAAAAGAGATTTTTGATGACACAGATATTCCATGCTTTTAAGTATCACTGTACTGCTAGCCCTACCTACACAGATGACCTAATTTGATCTCCTGTCCCTCCCTGCCTTTGGCACTCCAGCCAGGTTTCTGTATCAAGCACTATCCAAGTATCTTCTCCACCCACATCTGATTCCTTCATGGTTACCTTCATGATTACATCTGCACATGGAAGTTTCAAGGGAAGGATGAGTTTGCCATGTGCCTTCTGTCATCATTTCCCCATTAAAGTTAGACCTGGGCATGTATCATTTCAAGTTCTAAAATACACACACCAGCTCAGTCCTATTTGTATTGTATCCAAGTGTTTCCTTTCTCCTGAAAACCCAAATTCTTTTCTACAGTGCTTTATGTTACACCAGTCATATATTGCGGTAGATGTACCTTAGGTTTGTGGACTCTTTTTCCCCCATTTATTAGTTTCTCAACCATCCCAACCTCATGCCAATTAAAAAAAAAAAGTATAGAACACGCAGTCTAACACACGTATCATACTTTGCTGCAAATTGCAAAGTAACTGCTGACTTATTTCAACATTTTAAATACTTGGATGGCCAATAAGCTATAATTGCCAGCATGCCATTATAATCAATATTTATTTATTTATTTAAATGATTTATATGGCTGCCCATCTCACAATAGTCTGGGAGGTTTACAAGGATTAAAAGAGCAACTACAACTTATGATCCATGGTAAAAAGGTAAAGGTTCCCCCCGCACATTTGTGCAGTCGTGTCCGACTCTAGGGGCCGGTGCTCATCTCCGTTTGTTAACCGAAGAGCCAGCGTTGTCCGAAGACGCTTCCATGGTCATGTGGCCGCATGATGCGCGTGGAACACTGTTACCTACCCACTGAAGTGGTACCTATTAATCTACTTGCTTTTGCATGCTTTCGAATTGCTAGGTTGGCAAGAGCTGGAGCTAGTGCGGGAGCTCACTCCGCACACAGGGCTAGGGATTCGAACCTCCGAACTTGCGATCTTCTGATCGACAAGCCTGGCGTCTTACCCGCTGAGCCACCACGCCCCTTATGATCCATGGTGCCCAAGGTTAAAAGAATAATCCCAATCACAAAACATCATCAATGGCAGCACAGCCTGGGGAAATATGAAATACTGGTGAACTAGCACCATCTCCATGAAAATGAGATGCAAATCCTAATTTATCCAGCGAGTATCTGCACTGAATTTGGCCTGTAAGGCATTCCCTCCTCAAGCCATATCTCCCTTCTGGAAACTATTGGGGTTAGAGATCTGGCTCATGATCCACGTTCTGATGAACATGACTACAGTATATTCATGAACACAACTAGCCCTATGATCTGGTTTCTGTTGGTTCTTTAGTTGTCTTTTTCTTAGGTGCCCTTGTCCTTCTTTTGTTCAGGGCTATCTATGTCTTTTGCCCTGTGAAAGGCTACAAGCTTTTATTCCTTGTTGTCAGCCATTCAAGGTAGGCCAGATCAGAAAACAGACATCACAAGGATTACAGGAATGTTACTTCATTGTTGTAGAATATAATCACAGAATCTTGAAAGCTTGCCAGAGTTCCCCTTTGCTCCGTCATATATCATACAGAATCAAAGCCAGGTTGTTTTCACTTTTCTTTCTCACACCTGTCCCTTTCTGAACACTGAGTTGCTTCAGGAGACGGTGAGTTCTAGTCCCGCCTTAGCCATGAAAGCCAGCTGGGTGACCTTGGGCCAGTCTCTCTCTCTCTCAGCCCAAGTCACCTCACAGGGTTGTTGTTGTGGGGAAAATAGGAGGAGGAAGGAGTATTAGGTATGTTCCCCACCTTGAGTTATTTATAAAAATAATAAAGGCAGGATAAAAAAATCTTAAAAAAAAAGTGCTCCTGCATACTTTTTTTTTTTTAAATATTTTATTGGGTTTTGAATATACATAGTTAAAAGTTGGAAACGGAAAAAGAAATAGAAATACAAATCAAAGAAAGAAGAAGAAAAGAAAAGGTGTAGTAAAGCAAAGAAAAAAAAGAAAAAAGATGACACATAGAAAGTAGTCAGCTTCCGATTAATCTCTGGTCACAATACTTTACAAAATTTGCCATACATGCTAGGTCTATACATGACATTAAAAAAACATTTCTTGTCTAATATATCAATTTATATATGATTTAATCTTCAAATCCTCATATAAACTTTGCCCCTCCAGTATTTTCCAAATAGTCCATTATTAGTTTCTACTCTTAAAAAAGTAATAGTTTAAATTTTCTTTTAATAAACATATCAATCTCTCATTTTCTGTCAATCCATCAATTTTAATAATAAAAAGTCCTTATAAATCAACCATTTATCTCTATTCCTTACTTCTATTCTATTCTATAAAATGCATCTTACATATTAAGTCTGTAAATCACATTAAAAAACATTTCTTATCTAATATATCAATTTATATATAATTTAATCTTCAAATCCTCTTATAAGCTTTGCCCCTCCAACATTTTCCAAATAGTCCACTAATAGTTTCTAATCTTTAAAAGAGTAATAATTGAATTTTCTTTTAATAAACGTGTCAATTTATCCTTTTCTGCCAATCCATCAATTTTAACAATAAAAAGTCCTTATAGGTCAGCTATTTATCTCTATTCTTTACTTCTATTCTATTCTATGAAATGCTTCTTACGTTCTCCTGGTGCCTCCCTCATGTCTGTCTTATATTTCTCTAGAAATGTTTTAACTTTTAAAGTAGAAATTATCCTTAATTTTTGTTCTTTAAACACTCTCTGTTCTCTAAAAATTTTATCTATTTCCAAATCTAGAACTTGTTCTTTTATCTCCAAGGGTTTATCTAATATAGAAACAGTCCTTTCTCCTACATCTTCATTCAACTGTTCTGGAACTGCTCTCCGTCTCAAAATGCACTCCTTCTCTCTCATTTCTTTATTAAATGGTGTCATCACTTCCAGAAGTTTTCTCATCTCTGACTGAAGAGGCTCCAGCGACGCTCCAGGTGTTAATGCCATGATTGTCATAATGTAGATAGTTTCCCTGTAAGAGAGAAAAGGCAAAAAGGAAAAAAAGGAAAAAAAAAAGGAGAGGAGAGGGGGAAGACAAAGACAAAGAACAAACAGAAAAAAGGGACTACTATTTTTTCTTCTCTTTCTCCTTTCTCTCTTCTTCTCCCTTTTTAATAATAGGAGAATAAAAAAAAAAACTTTTAAAAATAAAAATAGTCCTTTAAATGTAGTTATCAGAATAGCAAAAAATCTAATCCATTAAAATTGTATGTCCAAGCGTAAGAGCAAGTGAATAAAAGATAAAAAAAGAACAGAGAGGTTTTATTGTAGTCAAAATAATAACAAAAAAGATAAACAATCCCAAGGTTTCTCACGGCAGCTTATATCCACACAGTCCAACCATGAATAAGTCGTCTAATTTATATACAGAAGGAGTCCAAGGCATTCATAAAAATTCTATAAAGTGACTTATATAATCCAAAAAATATTCAAACACTTATGGAGAAAAGCAAAAAGAGTTCTTTCATAATAAAAATCCCAAACAGGTAGAAGAAAGAATATCAAATCAGTAATTCATTTATCCATAAAAACTTTAAATCCAGACAAATTAGTCCCCAAAGGGAAAAAAAAATACTTATAATTGCAATAAGGATGAAAGCAAACCAAGAGTAGAAATATTTAGAATCGAAAGAGAAAGTCACTCAGCCCACTCCAGGCAGAGTCAATTATCTTTCCAAACCCACCGTTCAAACACTCCTCTGACAAGAAAGAAAAATAAAACATCAGCATCTATAAATCACAGTCCAGAAATAAATCCTAGTGCTTAATAAATCCAGTAATATTTAAAAAAAAAAGTGCAACTAAAAGGCTGGATGAGGAGCTACTTAACTTATTTAGTTTCACGGTTTCTGCAGAGCTTTCATGTTAGTTCCAGTCGTCTGTTACCACTCAAATCTCTCTTCCCCTATAGTGGGTATACAGGGGTCAGGATAGAGCAGCAGGTTCGACGACCCTTGTGATAAATCTTCTGCTCACCCTCTCTTTGAGGGTGATTTTTCAGCGATTTTCTCGCCGCAGACAGAAAACCGCAGAGCTATCAGCTCTTCGCTCCACTCAGTCCAGCACCCGGAAGCGAAAGAGTGCTCCTGCATACTTTAATCAAGATTATCTCCATAACACTCCTTTGCACAGCTTCGGGTTGTGCACCAGTTGTGCCCCTTCCTGGATCAGGAGGCCCTCCGAACAGTCACTCATACCCTTGTCATCTCCCATATAGATTACTGCAACGCGCTCTACATGGGGCTACCCTTGAAGAGTATCCGGAAGCTTCAGCTGGTCCAGAATGTGGCTGCACAGGTAGTTCTGGGTGCTATAAGATCAGCACATGTAACACCACTACTCCGTGAGCTGCATTGGGTACCAGTTTGCTTCCGGAATCAATTCAAGGTGTTGGTTATCACCTTTAAAGCTCTACATGGAATGGGACCAAGGTATCTGAGGGACCGTCTTATCCCGATCACATCTACCCGCCCCACCCGATCATGCAGGGAGGGCATGCTTCGGATCCCATCATCAAAAGAATTCTATCTGGCGGGGTCCAGGAGGCGTGCCTTCTCTGCGATAGCACCCGCCCTATGGAATAACTTGCCCCCTGAGGCGAGATGGGCGCCCTCGCTCCTGGCCTTTAGGAAGTCTTTAAAGACCTGGTTCTGCTGCCTTGCCTGGAACGAAGGAACTAATAGTTCCTCCTGGGGGTGGTTAGCTTAGTAATATCTTCCTTTTAAGAACATACCATCTTTTGGATTTGGATTTTTTATTTTTATAGTAGTTTTTAAATGTATAGTCTTTTAACTTTTTATATATTGTGATTGTAAACCGCCCAGAGTCTACCACGGTAGAGATGGGCGGGGATAAATTCAAATAATAAATAAATAACAGGTAGTCCTCGCTTAACAACCACAAGTGGGAGCGGCAACTCCATTGCTAAGTGATGCGGTCATTAAGTGAGACATCATATGACCGTGACAGACTTACAACCTCACTTCTGCTTTTGTCATTAAGCAAATCATCTGCAGTCATTAAGTGAGACATCACGTGACCCTAACTTGCGATTTTACTTCTTGCTTCTCTCTCCTCTGCTTGTTGGAAGCTGACTGTGAAGTGCCTGAATGCTGATCACATGACCGCGGAATGCTGCAATGGTTGTAAACACCCACCAGTTGTGAAGTGCCTGAATCTCAAACATGTGACCACAGAGATGCTGTGATGGTCGCAAGTGTGAGAACTAGTCATAAATTTACTTTTTCAGCACTGTTGTAACTTTGAACGGTCGCTACACAAGGCAGTTGTTAAGGGAGGACTACCTGTATTCTTCTCTATCACCTCTTCCCTCAGAATCATTCTCCCTTCTCATGTATGAAGAAGACCCAAGCAATTTGCTATGGGAAATAGCTTGTGACTCACTCACTTACTAGTCCTTGACATCTGCTCTCACCTTTAGTCACCAAAACTCTCTGAGCACCTGATGCAACATTTTTAAACACTCTCCCATGTCTAGTGTTTCTATTGTCATGGCAGGTTTGCAGTATTTCTTTTTCATAGGAAGGGGAACATATTAACTGTTGTTGTTGTTGTTCAGTCGTTTTGTTGTGTCCGACTCTTTGTGGCCTCATGGACCATAGCACGCCAGGCCTTCCTGGCCTCCACTGTCTCCCGGAGTTTGCTCAAATTCATGTTCATTAAATCGGTGATGCTATCTAACCATCTCATCCTCTGCCGTCCCCTTCTCCTGTGGAGTCCTTGGTGCACTCTGAGCCTTGTTGTTTTCTTGCAGACGTTTCATTGCCAGGCTAGGCAACATCTTCAGTGCATTCATAGTTCAACCCTGAGCTACAAATATTCTTTTCGATTGGTCCCCTTCT
This sequence comes from Charina bottae, assembly GCA_023362775.1. NCBI lineage: Eukaryota > Metazoa > Chordata > Lepidosauria > Squamata > Charinaidae > Charina > Charina bottae. Next base: position 26,565,318 of record JALMGJ010000003.1, on the reverse strand, counting down.
CCTTTTGCCTTCAGTCTTTCCCAGCATCAGGGTCTTTTCCAGTGAGTCCTCTCTTCGCATTAGGTGGCCAAAGTATTTGAGCTTCAGCAGTCAGGGTTGATTTCCTTTAGGATTGACTGATTTGACCTCCTTGCAGTCCAAGGGACTCTTAAGAGTCTTCTCCAGCACCACAGCTCAAAAGCATCAATTCTTCGGCGCTCGGCCTCCCTTATTGTCCAACTCTCACAGCCATACATTACTACTGGGAAAACCATAGCTTTAATTATACGAACCTTTGTCTGGCTCAAGGTCAGTGACCACACCATCATATTTATCAGGGACATTAAGATCTTTCTTGTATAGTTCTTCTGTGTATTCTTGCCATCTCTTCTTAATCTCTTCTGCTTCTGTTATGTCCCTGCCTTTTTTGTCCTTTATCATGCCCATCTTTGCACAAAACGTTCCCTTGATCTCTCTGATTTTCTTGAAGAGATCTCTAGTCTTCCCCATTCTATTGTTTTCCTCCATTTCTTTGCATTGTTCATTTAAGAAGGCCTTCTTATCTCTCCTTGCTATTCTCTGGAAATCTGCATTCAGTTGGTTATATCTTTCCCTTTCTCCTTTGCCTTTTGCTTCCCTTCTTTCCTCAGCTATTTGTAAAGCCTCATCAGACAGCCACTTTGCTTTCTTGCATTTCTTTTTCTTTGGGATGGTTTTAGTTGCTGCCTCCTGTACAATGTTACGAACCTCCATCCATAGCTCTTCAGGCACTCTGTCTACCAGATCTAATCCTTTAAATCTATTCCTCACCTCCACTGTATATTCATAAGGGATATGATTTAGGTCATACCTGAATGGTCTAGAGGTTTTCCCTACAGTCTTCAATTTAAGCCTAAATTTTGCGATAAGAAGCTCATGATCTGAGCCACAGTCAGCTCCAGGTCTTGTTTTTGCTGACTGTATGGAGCTTCTCCATCTTTGGCTGCGAAGTACATAATCAATCTGATTTCGGTATTGACCATCTGGTGATGTCCATGTGTAGAGTCGTCTCTTATGTTGTTGGGAAAGAGTATTTGCTATGACCAGCGTGTTCTCTTGACAAAACTCTATTAGCCTTTGCCCTGCTTCATTTTGTACTCCAAGGCCGAATTTGCCTGTTATTCCGGTTATTTCTTGACTTCCTACTTTAGCATTCCAGTCCCCTATGATGAAAAGGACATCTTTTTTTGGTGTTAGTTCTAGAAGGTGTTGTAGGTCTTCATAGAACCGGTCGACTTCAGCTTCTTCAGCATCAGTGGTTGGGGCATAGACTTGGATTACTGTGATGTTGAATGGTTTGCCTTGGATTTGAACTGAGATCATTCTGTCGTTTTTGAGGTTGTACCCCAGTACTGCCTTTCCCACTCTTTTATTGACTATGAGGGCTACTCCATTTCTTCTAAGGGATTCTTGCCCACAGTAGTATATATAATGGTCGCCTGAATTAAATTCGCCCATTCCTGTCCATTTTAGTTCGCTGATTCCCAAGATGTCGATGTTCAATCCTGTCATCTCATGTTTGACCACATCCAACTTACCTTGATTCATAGATCTTACATTCCAGGTTCCTATGCAATATTATTCTTTACAGCATCGGACTTTCCTTCCACTTCCAGACACATCCACAACTGAGCATCCTTTCGGCTTTGGCCCAGCCGCTTCACTCTTTCTGGAACTACTCGGAATTGCCCTCCGCTCTTCCCCAGTAACATATTGGACACCTTCCGACCTGAGGGTCTCATCTTCCGGCGTCATATCTTTTAGCCTTTTGATACTGTCCATGGGGTTTTCTTGGCAAGGATACTGGAGTGGGTTGCCATTTCCTCTTCCAGTGGACCACGTTTTGTCAGAACTCTCCATCATGACCTGTCCGTCTTGACTTGACTTCATTGAGTTACGCAAGCCCCTTCACCACGACAAGGCAGTGATCCATGAAGGGGATACTGCTGTTCATACTGTATCCATGAAGGGGATAACTGCTGTTGCAAAGCAGCTATCCATCATTCATAGAGAAAGGGGAAGAATCAGTCTGTGAGGTTCCCTGGAGGTCATCCATGTGAGCCCTGACATATGAATCCCGGTGTTGTAACCCAGTCCAACAGATCTACTGCCTACCTCCCTGCCCCTATCTTTTCAGTGGGTCCATACTTGGAGAAGGTGCAAACTTACTTGGCTTCAGGATTGTGGTAGGGAGTGTCCAAAATATCAGAACATATTTCATCCATGAATCTGAAGAGGATTGCAGGACAATTAAACAGTCCATAAGGCATTACTGTGTTTCCACATTTGCCATGCAGAGTATCCAAAGCCAGTAATCTGTGTGGTCCTCTTTCATTCTTAGCAAATTGTATGTGCCTCTCAAGACCAATTTAGTGAAAATGTATGCCTTTTGAAGGTGGTCCAGTTCAGAAGTCTATAGCCATGAACAGCTCTCAAAGAATTATCTTTCTTGGGCGCAAAGAACATAGGTTTGTTATTTGTACATCCACTTACTGTTGATGTAATGATGCCTCAGCAACTTGTTCTGTGGACAGTGAGGTTCTGATGCCATCTTCCAGATCCAGAGATTCAAAACCTTAGAGAATTAGAGAACAATGAGACTTTCGAGATTGATGTCAGCCCTAATCAGTTTTGTTGCTGCACTCCTGGCTAAAATCTGTATTCAACTATGAAACTTTCTAAGTGGTTCTGGCAGGGTTATTTTTGATTCAGACAGATCTGAAATACAGCTGGATCCATTCTATTGTATCCCACTCTTGGAGTCATGCCAGAATTAAGTTAACCAAATGAACAATAGACATAACCAAATAGATTTCCCACCAGAAGGCTAAAGCTGATTTGTATCTTCACAGAAGAATTAAGTTACACAAGCAACACTGTCTTTTCCTTTGAGCTGTAGCTCTAAGTCTGGAAAGATGAATTAAGGTTAGTGTGGTCTCCAAAATATAGCCTTGTTGGTCTAGAAATGGGGCTCCAGTCTGTTTTTTCCCTGTTCCAGAAAGAGGGGGAAAGAAACTCTCTTTTAGGCTTACCTTTTCATGTTTTATTCCTTTGCAGATGTCCATTGGGAAACCTGGCTTGTACTGCAAAAAGTCAGAGCCTGCCTGTAGTATCTTCCTTTGCACAATTTCAAGGTCACAACTACTCTATTATGCCAGCATAGGAGGGAGTGGACATGTGTTAGAAAGAACACCAGACAAATTGCTGGAGCATTCCTGGCCTTTTACAAGTTAGGTTAGGACAATCTGCCACTGACAAATATGGTGGGTTGCCTTTTCCAAGCCGTAATTCCTCTGTTGCTCTTCCAATCCACAACTCTCTTCTTTATATCCTATGGTTGCATCAACAGTGGTGAAAATGCATTCTGAAGCATTGTATGCACCAAATTGGGGAGGGCTGATTGAATCTTCTTAGGTTTCACACTTTTTAACATAGGTGTCATTTACACATTAGCTTTTTGCTATTTTAAAATAAGAGGTGAATAAAAAAGTGATATGTTACTATAACACATTATCCTCATCCTTCATCATTTTATATAGACGTTGATCACGAAACATCTCTTTCTACCACCTATTTGCTTTTTCCCCCATGTAGGATGATCTTGATGACAGTTTGATCTAAAGCAAACCTGAATCACATTTAGCATTCTAATTCTGTGGTTGAATTTCACACAAATCAGGTGAGCATCTTTAGCCTGGTATGTTATGCAATTCAGTTCATGTGATCAATTCAGCATGCTAGAAAAAATGGGTTAATGGAGTAAAACAGTCAAATTAAGCACGGGTAACCATATTGTAGAAATACCAATATATTTTTGAAACAGGAAAGTACAGAATTCTCTCCGTGTCATGATGGCACCCACACCACCCTGACATGATATTTAAATCACATAAGCATATCTCTCAGCCAGGACGCCGAAAGCTATCAACAGGAAGAATGTAGCAGCAAACCGCCAGACAGACAATCACCGCACAGTGTGGATTAGGCGAAGGCAATCAGCACCTTCGCTGGACAGTTCGAGCCACAGAAGAGAGGGTGCGAGACAGAGAGAAACGGAACTAACAAACACATTCCTTGGGAGGGGGGAGACTGGAACCTATTAAACTGTAAGGTCTTGTATCTATGCTTCACTTGGTTCATTGAAGTGGAACCAGATCGCTCACTGTAAATAAAGCTTTTACATATCCTATGAAGTGTGTGTCGGAGCTTCGTTTGCTAGTCGAAGGATCGAACCCTCACACTCCGTCATTCCATCCTTGGAAACAATTACAGTGATTTCAATTAACTTTGTGGAAGAAGTAAGAAGTTAATTGATTTCCATTGTTTATTTCCTTTGCTCTTTAAATGAACCCAGATACAAACTTCTCAGTAAGATTGCTCCATCTTTGAGAATTTCACATCTTTTTTATGATGAATTGATTAAACATACTTGCAAATTCAGAGCAATTATCTCAGTGGTGCCCTAGCTTGTTTTCTGTTGTTGATATTGCAGGCTTCTCTGTTCTGCATTTAGCTATCTTGATTACAAATGATTCCAAATATAGATACTTTTTCACCTAAATACTTTGTGTGCAAATTCTAGTTTATTATATTTTTAATCCACCCACTAACATAAATTATAATCTGGGCTGATTATAAAATTTTTGCAAAAAGAGTAAAAGACTATCACTAAATAGCACAATAGTTTTGTACTATAAAAGCTAACTCTCACAAAGAACCCGAGACACTTTTCAGTAGTTAGCAGATTATCAATGCTAATTTTCTCTTTAAAGTGCTTGCTAGATGGACATCAATGGCTGATGTCCTTCTAACTTAACCGTCTTCTAATTTCACTGTGAAAGAATTAACCATTTGCTTAATTAACACTGCATACCTATACATTTTTTGAAGTGCCCACTGATTCATGATCCAGATAAAGATAAATTCCAAGAAAGTCTGCTCTGGGGAGGCTGATTGGGCATTTGAGGAGTTGTAGTCACTATTCAACTGAAGGACACCAGGTTCAGCAGATACGGATTACTGCCTTGCTGATTCTTTTCTAGTTTGGCTCTGGCTTCTGAAATTAAGGCTAAATGGTTCCATTATTTTTTCACTGTGTTTTAATATCACCCTTTATCAGTCAAAGTGAATATTTCCTTGTTTTCTGAATAGAAACAATATTTAGAGTCTTGAAGGATATATACTGCATATTTGTGTGTAGAGAATGAAGGATTTCTCTATAATGTATAGTCGAAGGCTTTCATGGCCGGAATCCGATGGTTGTTGTGGGTTCTCCAGGCTGTGTGGCCGTGTTCTGGCAGTGGACCTTTTCAACTGCTGCCTCACTCTGCCTAATAGTAGAACTGGCCCTGGAGAGAGACAAACTAACACATCCTGTTTTTCAAGAGCTACAGTCTTATATCCACTTCTAAGTTGGATCAGGCTGCAATCATTCACTTAATTATAGCTTTTACTTCTTCTTCTGATATGGCCAGTTTAACAATCCTCCATGCTTCTGCAGTCATATGATGCTAAGAAAGTTTCATGGGTCAGATCAAAGTTAAATAAATCAGCATTCTGATTCTTATAACAACCAACCAAATGCATTTGAGAAGATGACAAACAGGACATGAGAACAATAATGTGCTTGTTTGATGTTCCTCAACAACTAGGATTCAGAGATATATGATCTCTGATCCTGGAGATAATCTATACTCATTATATCAAGTATCCTTCATTGATAGCTATTTGCTTATGGGGACTGCAGAAAAAGATTAGAGGTTGTATGAGTTCACAGGATATGGGTTGTAGCGTGATAGCAAACTCCACATATTAATGTTTTGTATAAAGAAGTATTTCCATTAATCTTTTCCAAATTTCCCAGTATTCAGCATCATTAGAGGATCCCTGGTTCTAGTGTTAGGGAAATGGAAATGGAAAATGGAAGAAAACCTATCTCTATGCAGTTTGTGTACAGCATGTGTGATTTTTATAATCCTCTAAAATGTCCTTCTCCCCTTTCCCTTTCTTTATAGAGATTTATTGCATCACCTTAAGCTATCACTGGATAGGATGGAAATTAATACAGCCCCCAAAGTTTTAGCAGTATGTTGTGAAAGATGGACAGGACTTAGGAAGAAATATTTTATGCAGTCAAAAAGCTATTAAAAGTCATCATGGTCTCCTGGGCTAAATCCCCTTCCAATGGTGGAGGATGAGCAGAAGCATGAACTAAAGACACAATCTCATGATCCTGATTCTGAGGAGCCAGAGATCTACTCAGTACTCAAGATCTGTTCAAGGAGATGAACTTTCATTGTCTCCCACTGTGTAGTCCCATCTGTAAGAGCATCAGTGCCATTCCATTAAAAGCCAAAATATGAAGAGGCAAAGGAGAATCATATTGCTTGGAAAAATACCATGGGAATACCTGCCTATTTTGGAATAATCATCTACTTAGCAGTATGTCAGGCGTGTCCAACCCATGGCCCACGGGCCACATGCGGCCCTGAACAGCTAGTAATGCGGCCCCAAAAAATCGTAAACTTTTAACGTTATTTTGCGATTTTTTTCGTGACTCAATTGTGCGGTGCTCGATCGCGGACTACATAGGTAGAAACAATGGAACGCTGTGTAGGGGAGGGGGCAGTGCAGTGCTAACGCCGCCACCCGCTACGCACATCAGCTTGTGGCGACTCGGCGTTATATATAATATTTCAACCTACCTACACGTGTTCTGTGACAACAGGCATTTATTATTATTATTATTATTATTATTATTATTATTATTATTATTATGTTGACATGTAAGTTTTCTTATTTGATTATTAAACTTTGCTTTGTTTATTTGCCTACCTAACAATTTACGATGGGCTTGTGTTATTTCTTAAAAAAAAAATATTCCTAAATAAATTTATTCCAGCATGGCTTCAACGTCATTTCAACAGAAAACAGAACCCAAAAAAGAAAATAAAGAAAGAAAAATCACGGATGAAGGAAGAGTATTCAATGAAAAATGGACAGATGAGTACTTTTTTGTTGAGACAAATACTAAGGCACTATGCTTAATTTGTAGGGAAAATGCATTAGTTTCACAAAAACAAGGTAAAATATCCCACTAGTTTTATGTTGCCCTCTTTTTTAAAATTTTATAATAAAAAATATAAAACATAAATGAAGTTTTATTACTTATATACATTAACTATATTATATATTTTATGTGTGGCCCAAGACAATTCCTCTTCACTCAGTGTGGCCCAGGGACAGGGCCGCAACTAGGGGGGGGGGGGGGAAGCAGGGCATGTGCCCCGGGTGCCGCGCTGGGGGGTGCGTCAAAATGACAAAATAACCCATGGGGGGTGCAGAATCCATGTTTGCCCCGGGTGACATAGACCCTAGTTCCATCCCTGCCCAGGGAAGCCAAAAGTTTGGACACCCATGCAGTACGCTATCACTTTTGAGTAGCCCATCTTCAGCAATCAGTTTTAACCAGTGGTCAGGAATTTCCAGTGCAAATGTCTCTGTCTGAGAATAGGCAACTGCTTGGTTATTATTATGAAAACCGTGGGAGACTAGTCGTATTCAAATGCTGGAAAAACTTCTGGGACAGCTTCATTTGTGCCTCCACACAATGCTTTGTTTGATTTGGGGGAAATGCTGACCTGATGCTGCTGCCCAAAACATTAAACTCACTGTTGCTGGAATTAGTTGACTTGAGCTATGACCAGACTTTGTGCTACTGATTACAGTACTGCAAAGTATCTTGTGATGGTTTTAACTCTGAATTGCCTGCTCAACTTGTGTGAGATCTGGGGCAAACCAGAAGCATAAAATAGTGACTCATTTTCAACCAGTGAAATTTGGGGAACCTTGTTGCATTGCAACAGTGTGGAGGATCAGTTATCCAACACAACCAGTCTTCTCACTGATGAGTTCTTGATCAACTTCTGAAAAGTTCAAGAGTTGTATGGAGGAGCAATAGGTGTCTACAGGATTCACCACTATCATTAACACACGTTTTGACCCTTTTGTGCATGTATGCGACTTCATAATGCATGTATAAATGGGGCAGAGCTTGTGTCACACCAGCGTAATGATGTTTTCATCATTTGCTCCCCTTTTACCCTTCCTGTGGATCAGGGGTGGGCAACGTCAGGCCCGCAGGCCGTATAAGGCTCGTGGGGCTCCTGCCTAAGGCCCGCGGGGCTCCCACCCGCAAACCCCGCCCCTTCCACACAATTGGCTCCTGCCCGCAAACCCTGCCCCCCGGTGCTTGTGATTGGCTCCCGTCCACAAACTCCGGCCCCCAGTCCGCGGAAATCCCAGAAACCCCACCCCCCACCCCCCCAGTCCCCGGTTATAAATATCCAAATGGCCCTTGGCAGAAAAAAGGTTCCCCACCCCTGG